>OX578136.1:51437655-53837655 GCA_951213105.1 Amaurobius ferox | reverse complement strand
CTTTTCTCGGTTTTAATATCATTAGCATTGATTAAAGACGAATTTCAACGGACAGACGATTTAATGTAAAAATTGTCGACTGCTTGCTGTTATGAACAACTGAATCCTGTCCGGCACGCTCGTGTTCGGTTGCTAGCTTTGTCACGTGATTCGGTGTCATAGCAACAGCAACAACAGCATGGGGAAATTCATCTCAGGATTTTGCGAATACTCATCGGTTCTTTTGATGGTGAACAATTCGATTTGGTAAGTTATGGACTGCCCAGATAAATGCATTTTTAATTTAGAACCATTTTGCATAAAACGTGTTCGGAAAACAGTATTAAACAAACTCGAAGCAAGAATTTTGTGTACGAGATATGAATATCTAAATTATAGAAATTAGACTAATTAACTTTGCTCTTTAGTACCACTTTATCAAAATAATGATATATGATAATAGTGAAATATTTCTATGATTAAATGTAATTTAAATGTGATTTAAATACCCGATTTCAAATAACAAATTTGAGCGAAAATTTTAATAACCATAAACAGTTAATTATTCTTAGTAAAAAAAATTTAAATAGAAGAATTTCTAGCATATTTCAAGAGAAGGAATTTTTATATTCTTCCACTTGAAAGATGCAAAAAAAATTTTAAGTGAAATAATATTCAGCATATTTTTTTCTACATGTTCGTACTATAATCGTAACTCGGATTAAAAAAAAAATTGGGAATTTTTATATTTGAATATAAAATACAAGTTTTGTGAATATCCATTAATATTTGTGGCTGCTATTGTGTACACAAGAAATCGATCAGAGACAGACAAACAGATACACAGACGAACATCACTCCAAAAATAGTCCAAACGTGTTCAGAAGGTCCTAAAATATATATTGGAATCAAAATCTCGAAATCGAAAATTTTCGGGAAAACAATACTTTCTCAATATTACGTATGTGAAAAGGAAACTGAAATAATGGGTAATAGTATATATCATTTTCTTATATTTTTCTAAGAGCGACAGTGTTGATTATCACGTATTTACAGACGTTTTCTTACTTTTATGAAGTAAATGCTATATTTTTCTTATTTCGAAAAATGCTTGTTATGTATCTGAAACTAAGCGATATCCTTATGTTTTTCTTTCATGGAAAGTTTTTATTCACAAATACTGGTATATTTCATTTATAAATAGTTAATTTATATTACTATATCCATAGAAACAAAACTGAAAATATGTCTGTTTATTTGTGTGTGTGTGTGTGTGTGTGTGTGTGTGTGTGTGCGTGTGTGTGTGTGTGTGCGTGTGTGTGTGTGTGTGTGTGTGTGTGTGTTTCAACATCATGAGAGAACGGCTGCACCGAATTTGATAAAATTTTCGGGGTAGACTTGGAATAGCCTCACTTAAAATTTAGTCCACGTTTCGGTTTTCTAGGAACAGGGGTTATCGAGATATTAATAAAAAACGCACCATTAAATCCTAAATTGAGATAACATTATGCAGACGATATTTGTTCCGCAAAGTTATTTGAAAAAAAATATCATGTTGCTAAGCAACGGAATTAAACCCAATAAGTTAATACAACAGTAAATCTTTATCGATTTAAATAATAAAGAAATGTATATAAATAAATTTTATCGAGATTGCATTTTTGATTGGATTACATCCATTATGACCTTTGGGTTTAAAGATTACTGGGATTATTGATATTTTCAAATTCTTACGTCATTTGTTTTATTTTAGTGAAAGATTTTCAAATCCATATATTGTAGTACTGGTATATCTTCTAATACACGGGTATAATCTTCTAGTCTACGAAAATATAAGTAGTACAGACATATCTTCTAATCCACGAGAATATAAGTAGTACGAGTATAACATTTTGGCGCTTTTTTTTTCTAATGGCCAGGCACTGGTGCTTTTATTTTGGCATATATTGCTTCAATTTCTTATTTTCTGTAAATTTGTTTAGAAATTTTTGTTAATTTTTCTGTACATTTGTTGGGTCAGGATGTTTTCTCCTTCAGATCTAACTGTGAAAAAATTTTGCATAGCGAGAATAGAGATTCGTAGACTTCTTTTTAAGAGCATAATTTAAATATTTTAATAGAATGTTTTAAATAACATTATCATTTAGAATAAATACTACAGGAATTTGCACATGATTGTGAATTTTAAGTTTCTTTATAATGTATATTCCGTACAAAGAATGGGTATGCTACTACTTTATTTATAAAATATATGAATATTGTTTGTAAAACAGTAAAATTAAATTTTATAGATAAGCATTAAGATTACATAAGCATTATTTAGTAACAAAAATGTATCACTTAAATGTGATACACTTTTGTCGAAAACAATTGAATGTCAGCATATTAAAATATAAGAAGTTTATTAACGTATCAATGCAAATTTTGTTGTAGAAAACTTTTAACAACGAAATAGCATAGGGTAGAATAAAAAATGAAAAATAAATATATAGCCTTGCCGCGAGTGTAGTTATTATTTTCCTTATATACATAATGTATAAGGAAAGTATTGTAACGGGGTCGAAAATTCGAATTCGAGTTTTCGACGGGAGAGCACGTTTCAAACATCGCTGATCACGAATCAAACATTTTTTGAGTGATGTCTATGTGTGTGTGTGTGTGTGTGTGTGTGTGTGTGAGTCTGTGGAGACGATATCTCACGAACGAATGGAGCGATTCGAGTGAAATTTGGTACAAAAATTACAATCCGTGAATACTAGAAGCCCATTGTTTGTAAACACAATCAAATGTTCAGAACTCCCCTAAATTTTCGAGTGAAATTTTGAAAAAATCATAAAAAAAATCAAAACCTTTAATAAAGTAACGCAAATGGACATTTCTTATGTAATTCTTCCTTAGAAAACGACTAACACAAACTTTAGAACGCTAGCATTAACCGTTCTCGAAATATTGCACATTTTTCAAATAAATTTATCAAATAATCTATAAATTAAAAGAAAACATTAACTGTTGAGAAACATGTTCACTTTTCATATGTAATATCATGCGATAAATTTGGTGAGATCAGTCTCGTGGATCTAGCTCGTTCCTTTCATGAGAAAATATACTTTGAGTAATTCTTTTGTATTTGGACGCCAATAGTCATTTATCTGCTGTAAGAATAACTTATTTCTCCGTCCATAACGCTTGGCGAGATTTTGGCGACGAATTTGGCGGAATGTCTCCAACTTGGTGACTTTTTTAAATGTTGCTAAATTACCGAAAATCTCGCCAAATGAATAAAAATGACGCTAAATCAATGAAAATGACGACTAATTGACGAAATGTCAACATCTTGGAAATAATATAAGTATCCACTATAAGAATAACCAATTTTCTTTTACTATAAAAGTAGTAAATTCATTGCATTATATAAGGAAAGTCATGTGCTGCACACATCAGATTTTTTTAGCATACTATTGTACAGAGAAATTATTATTTAGTCGGAAATTTTCCCAATTCGAGAATTTGACGTATAAGCACGGTTTAAAATATCCTAAACTTATTCCAAAATATGTTCACATGTTAATGTTTGTATGTATGACTCGAGGTCACAATAACTGAAAAACAAATATAAACCATCTTGAAACTTTATTTGTGGATACATTGCGTAAAAAAAACAAAAAAGAATTAGATAGACATTTTTGTTATTCGACAGTTAAAATTCCCATAGCATTATTTCCTAAGGAGATATCATAATTCCCGTAATTTGATAATTCTCGAAATATGATAATTCCTGTGATATGATAATTCCTGTGATGTTAGCACAACAATATGATAATTCCTGTGATGTTAGCACAACAATCCGGGAAAACAATGGTTGGAACTTCGATGTGGATGTAAAGGTTACTTCATAAAATAGCTTATATTAACACAGAAAAACCAAATGCACTCAGTTTATCAGCGTGTAAAAGATGTTGCCAACTTGAAAAAGTAATAATTTTAAAAATTATCGAATACGGAGCCTATACGCACATACATACACACAGATGAACACCTAAATTATTTGGAAATGTGTTACGGAAGTCTTGAAAAACGTACTTTTCCTTGAAAATCTGTCTCGGCTGTACGGAAACAGAATCGTGTCGGAATTGCATTCTTTAACATTGTAATTCCGAATTCCGACACAATTGTGATTCCGCGCAAAATGAAAATTAACTCCGAGTATAAAAATGTAAAAAGCATTACATTCGTGTTCTTATACGGAATTTCTGGAAAAGTTCTCAAGGACTATATGCAAGGTCTATCTACTGTAAAGTGACCATGTTCGATCGAATAAATGCGATTGCAGAGTCGTTAGCGGAGGATTGATGAAGTTAGAAACACGAACTCAGCAATAAAGCGAGATAGAACTCAATTGTCAATTGCAAAGTTTTAGTTGTGGAATTTGTAGGAATCCAGGTTAAATCGGTTACATAAGGCATTTATTTGACTGAATAGAAGAAACACCTGATAAATTTTTGTGAGTTTCAGTTTTATCAATTCATCTTCATTCGCAATGTGGAATTAAATTATTTCTGTTAAAAAACGATTTCTGTAATAAGTATTGTGGTTTAATAATACCAAGCTGAAATAATGCAGAACTGAAATGAACATACTTGTTAAATATTATTTAAAAATTCATATATTCGTAATGAAACTGTGAAATTGTATTAAAAGCAATGACGTGCTGTGAGATGAAGCAAAACGGCAAGGTGCATGGCCACGCTCAAAGACTCACTGCGCATGCTCGATGAGAAAAGGCTCACTGCGCATGCTCGATGAGAAAAAGGCTCACTGCGCATGCTCGACCCAAGAAGAAATTTCAACGCTTCACCTGATCATCTCAGGCACAGATTAATACTGATCTCAGGGAAAACAATTTTAAGGAAAAGCAGTTTGGTACCGAGGTATGAATGTATACCGATTACGAAAGTTGCGATTGAATTGCGCATTTTCCAGTGAACATTAGGAAAATTAAAAAATAAATTATTGCTGTAATTGATGGATTGATATTTATGGTGACTGAACAGCTGTAACTACTGCTTCATCTCACCGTATGTTATGAAGTAAGCGTTCACTATTTCCTTTTCATAATGAAGATAGAAAAATAATATACAGGTGCGGTGTGACGTATTTCCAAAGGAATATATAACAATTGGCTTCTTTTTGGATTAAAAAGGAGAGCAGATATAAATATTTTGTTCATCTGTCATATGTAAGATGTTGGGAATCACCACTGGTTTAATATCATGAGCATCATAGGAAAAGATAGATTTCAATAAAACAATAATAATTTTAAACTTTCATGCATGCATGCATACATACATACATAGTATATGTGTAGAAAGTATACTAAGATACGGTCAAATGTTATAATTTAAGACTTTGACAATTAAACATGTTTTGAGCATGACTGAATACAACTAGAATGTTTTTGATGTATGTGTAGGTGAGTCTGTGAGCAATATTATCTCTGATACAAATTAAGCTATTCAAACGAAATTTTTGCTTGATTATTGCGGTTAGTGTAAATGACCCGTCCAAACAGATACCTTACACCTTCGGATAGGTCGGACGACCTGGGTCGAAGGAAAGTTTTTATAAATGTAGTAATATGTAAGAACTACCGCAACTTTATAAAGTAATATATGAAAATAATACTAATTAATCACGTTCAATAAACAATCGTTTAATATACTTAATTTTACTGTGCAAAAAGGTTGAACCTTTCAAAAGTCTGCGCTGTACTAATTTCGAGGTAAAGTTTTTTAATTATCTATTAAATAGATAAAATCTAAATTATGTGACAAACACATAAAGTTCCCTCTATATATTAATTTTGCCTCTTTTTCTTTTGCTATTTATATTAATTGAATATATATTCCATTTTTCCTATAAAATAGAAGTTTACTTAAAATTGCATTAATTTTCCATTTTTTCAATTATTTAATTTTTACTTGGTAATTTATTGTTTTCATTGACGTGAAATCGCTAAAATTCCCATAAAAAAAGGATAATTACGGTAAAACGGTTTATTTTAGCATACAGGAATTTATCACGTAGGATTTCTCATGAAAATTTTCAAGCAATTAAACAATCATTTGCTTAATATTGATGTGAATATTTGATGTTTTATTTCAATTAAAAAAAAAATTTCAGACCATGAATTGAAAAAGAACTGTTTCTATTTCCCCCCCCCCCCCCCCTAACATCCTCAAAATGTGTAAATCTAACTAAAGCTTGTTTTCGAACACTCAACTGTTACAATACTTTTCCTACATATGGCATATTATGTATGGTATGGGGTGTAATAATAAGTTAAATACAGAAAATTTACTCTAAATTCAACACAAAAAAATATACATTTTTACTTTTCTATATACATAGTATAATGTAAAATGTATTGTGATGGAGTCGAAAATTCGATTTCGAGTTTTTGACGGAATAGTACGTTTCAAGCAATCGAACGTTTTTGAGGTGTGTGTGTATGTGTGTGTGCGCGCGCGCGCGCGTGCGTGTGTCCATGAGTTTGTGGAAACGTGAAAGTGATATCTCACGAACGAATGGAGCGTTTCAAAAGACATTTGGTACAAATACTACAATCGGTGAGTACTTTTATTTTAAACGTAATCGAATGTTCGAAAGAGCCCCAAATTTTCGAATGAAATTTTGAAAAAATCAAAACTTTTAATAATGCTACGTAAGCAATCATTTCCTATGTAATTTTTCATTAGAAAACGAATTCCACATACTTTAGAACGCTAGCTTCAAGCGTTCCTAAGATATTGTACGTTTTTCTAATAAATTTGTCAATAATATTACATAACATTTAAAAAATTATTAACTATCGGGGAATACGTTTACTTTTCATGCAATATTATACGACAAATTTTTAACGCCATTTTCGCGGATACAGTTCATTTCATTCATGAGAGAACATATTTGTGTAATACTTTTGTATTTTTACGACCAAGAATTTACCGATAGCCATTTGTATATGAAAAAAAAGCTCTTCTCTTCGTCTGTGTGTAACGATTAGCGATAAATTTGGTGAACTTGTTGACAAATATAATTAAATGTCGCGACGTTGACTATATGTCGTCTAAGACTGACGAAAATATAGTCAAAATTGAAAAAAGGGCACTAAATTAACGGAAATGAAGCTAAATTGATGAATTAATTATTAAAATATCTTAATATATGGACTATATTCCTAATTGCGATTGCTACCAATATTGAAAATTGTCAATTTAAAGTTACGCGAAATATAATAAACAACCGCTACTATTCTCAAAACATTAACGAATTTCGCAGTTCAATGTAGCTCGTACAGCGTCAATTGCTCTTCAAGTGAGTGATTCTCTATAGAAACTTCTGGAAATCTCTCATATCTCGTAGCATACTGGTTATCTCGAGGTCTTACTCAAACCTTCGAAAAGTCGACAAATTGGCGATAAATCGCCAAATCTGACAGCCCTCTTCCGAACTTTATCATCTATCAACCCTATACTCACGTCATAGAAAAGATTGCCTGTACGGGTGTTTTCTCAGTCTGGTTTTCAAATGTGACTCCAGTCGTCACCCCCGGTAGAAAAAGCCGAACTACTTTCCCCCCCTGTACCTCGTGACGTATGAGCTGTAGGCCCAATTCTGGCCTTCGAATCCGAATTCCTCCGTCTCAACTTTTCTGGAAAGTTCTCCCCTAGTAGAGTAGCCCACACAAAGAAGTATCGTATGTGCAGTGCAGTACGTGGGCTCGCGCATGTGGATGCATAACGGTCTTTTTATCGTATTTTTGAATGTCTTATATGTTAGTTCATGATTTAATAAACATTTTGACCAGCATACCTTCGACTACATACCTTATAACATTGGATTACTAATTACCTTATTACCGTAATGTGAAAAACTGAAAATGCTATTTAGAAGTAAGTGCTTACCATTTTTTGCTTATTATCATGTCATTTAAAATTACATAGAATTTTAAATATATGGCAATCAAATTATTGCTATTCAATTAACTCTAACTGGATTCTAAATTGTTTTGTTGCTAATTATAACGTCAACAAACCTTTTAGAGTTTTCTTAGTTTGTTTTAAAATTTTATTGTTGTCATATTAATTAAGAAAACTGCCCAGGTACTTGTAAAATTAAGCTTTGCTAAGTAATTGTAAAGTATTTAAAATCATTCAATGTTTAAAATGTATATTTTATCAAGTTAGCTTATGTCATTCATTGCATTTACCTAGTGTACTTAATGTTGTCATAAATTATACAGTTTCCTGCAAATATTTTAAAATTACTTTAATAATGTTGTTAGTTGTGTAATATTTTATAATAGACTAGCAGTATGTCCGTTCTTCATACTGACCATATAATACAAGAAACCTAAAATTCAGAATTTGATGTGAAGTTTTAATATTTAGAGTCTCAATTTTTGAAATTTTATAATAATTCTAATGAAATGAAAATAGGTGATCTCTACCGTGCTGAGATAATAAACAGACAGATAGATGTACAACATACAATTTTATGTATACTGTTAATAGCAGATATACCCGACATTGCCCATGATTTAATATATGTGCAAATTCCTGCAGTATTCTAAATGACATTCTTACTCAAAACATTCTATTAAAATATTTCATTTAATTCTCCTTTCTGTGTTTTCTATACAAAATTATCTTCAAGCAGATCTGAATAAAACATCCTCGTTTGAAAACAAATTATAAAACATATATGAAATTGGATCAATATAAACTAAAATAAAAGCGCTAAAATTGTATAAAAATGGTTATAAAATTTTGTTTTATATTGATTTCTTTATTATTTAAATCTTAAAAAATTTAATAATCGTCTGCCTAATAAACACATTTGATTTAATTGCGTTGCTAAGCATCATGATATAATTTTCTTAATAAATTTGTGGAAAATATATCATCTGCATAATTCTATTTTTATGGAAGGTTTAATTGTGGGATTTTTATTCATATCTCGACAATCCCTGGTCCTAGAAACTCGAAACATTGACTAAATTTTAAGTAGGGCTATTTCAAAGCTACCCACAGAATGTTCATGAAATTCGATGCAGCAGTTCTACCGTGATGATGAGATAGATAAACACACAGACAGATACATGTATTTTCAATTTTATTTATATAGATTAAAAAATGTCATTCTCTTTTTAAGATATTGTCAATAGTAAGAAATCGTAGCAACAAAAATGCTACACTAAAGTTATGAAAGTAAAATAATGTAAAATGGAATATTTCACACATCAAATAACATATTTTAACTGTTTGATAAGTAAGTAATTGTATATAAAAGATATAGTATCTTAATATATTGCACGTATATTTTTTATTATTTGTTATGGCATGCTGAAATTTTAGAAGAATAGGTTAGGAAGTCATTTGTGTTTAGGTTGGGCACATTTTATTTTTTATGTAGCGAGTTATTATGTTATTGAAAATTGTTAAAATAACTTGGAAAAAAGCAAAGTAACTAACTTACAATTTCAAGTTACCATTGTATATTTCATTATATTATAGTTAATGTTATTTTAATAATACAAAGCTAATTTAATTTTTCTTACATTTTCACTTCAATGGAATTGTAAATGAAATATTAATACCAAAAAGTTTTATTATATAGCTTTATTAAATTTTCAAAGCCCCTGAGGTATTTCAAACTCTATAATTAAGCAAAATTGTTTACAATTTGTTAATGTCTGGTAGTAAAAAAAGGAATATAAGATGTGCTATATTAGAAAACCTGAACTTCTACAATTTATAGTGCATAGGTTAATGAATGACATATAACTAGTATTTTATCTTAATTCTAAATCATTTTACAATTTATAACAACAACAAAAAATGAATAAAATAAAATGAAATAAAAATAAATAAACACGTAAGCATATTAAAAGTTAAATTCTGAGTTTCTTTTTAATGATTATCTTATGATATTTAAAGATATAGTATTCAGTAATCATTTTAGTTTCTGCATACTTCATCTGTAAGCACGCATACTTTAGCTGAATGTACTGAAGAATTATTCAAATAAAATGCCTGATTAAGCAATAAATATACCTTTTTCAAACTTTTATTAAAACACTGACTAACTGAATGGAAGCCTTTCATCTTTGCTCCTACAGTGAATGAGTCATTATAAAAATTTTATTTTAAGGAAATGTACAGCAATATTAATATTTTAAATCACCCATTTTAATGAACATTATCGAAAATACTTCCAAATTTCATGAATATTATTTGATTTACTGATAAATTATGATTCCTTTACATCGAACAGAGAATTAAAAGGGAAGCAAATAGCAAAAGCTTCGATCGCGATCTGGAAGACCTACTCGCAGTGGG
Source organism: Amaurobius ferox (assembly GCA_951213105.1). Taxonomy (NCBI): domain Eukaryota; kingdom Metazoa; phylum Arthropoda; class Arachnida; order Araneae; family Amaurobiidae; genus Amaurobius; species Amaurobius ferox. The sequence continues at coordinate 53,827,279 of OX578136.1, read as the reverse complement.
CCTACAAGCCAAGACGTCAAAAATTAGTGCTCCGGCCTCTACTTTCGGAGGTGACGCTCCAGTGCTCAATTTACGTTCGTAACACTGCCCTCTCCTTAAAACTGCGCGTCCCGGGCATTATCAATCTACTGTGGTCAAACTATAGGGTCAATCTGTCAATATGGATGACTTTTGCCTTAATTGAAGACAATTTCTGAATTCAATAAACGACACTGTTTATTCTTTTCTTTATCACGTAGGGTCCTTCTCAGTTGTGCTGTAGTTTCGGCGAAAATCCTTGTCGTCGCCGAGAGTTGAACAGCTACACTTTGTCGCCTTCCTGGAATCGCACTTCATGAGCTTTGGTATCGTACCGGGACTTCATTCTATCGGAAACAATTTTGATCCTCTCACGAGCGAAACTATGAACTTCCTCCAACCAGGCCTGCAAATTTTGCACATATCCATCAGGCGATGAAGGAGCATCACATGGTCTTCCAAGCATTAGATCACATGGTCTTCCAAACATTAGATCACATGGTAGTCGTAGATTCCGGCCAAACAGCATCTTTGACGGCGAAGGTAGATGACGTGACGGTCTCAGTCTTATTAGTTTCTGGATACGAATATGGAAAGATGATTAAGTATCGCTCTGTTGGATCTCTCTACCATTCTGTCCGATTGAAGATGAAGAGGAGTAGTTCGAGTTTTGTCCATTCCGAGTAGTTTGCACAGTCCCATGAATATGCCAGAGTTAAAGTGCGTTCCGTGTTCAGAATGAATGAGCGATGGAATCCAGTAACGACATATCCAGATTCGAGTTAAAACTTCACTGATGGTTATAGACTCTTGGTTAGAGATTGCGTAAGCTTCTGGTCACTTTGTAAAGTAGTCCATTACTACTAGGATGTATTTGTTATTCTAAAGTTGTGGTAGTGGCCCTAAAACTTAGAGTGCAATTCTCTCGAAAGGAACTCCGACGTCCTAACACTGAAGAGGCTCACATGTTTTCTCTTCGGTCTCTTCCAAGCGCCGCATTTCGTGCATTCTTTGCACCAGTGCTCAACATAAGATCTCGTATTGCGCCAGAAGAAGCGTTCACGAACTTTGTTCAGAGTCATGCTGATGCCAAAATGTCCTCCAGTGAGACTGTCATGTATCTCTTTCAGTACACTGGACATCTTGGAACGAGGGAGCAGCAACTGCCATCTGATTCTCTTGCCATCGTCACTCTCCCATTTACGGTATACTACCTCGCTCCTCGAATGCAGAGAATCCCACAGTGTCCCGTATCGTTTCGTTTCAGGCGAGAAGCAAAAAATTTCTTTCTAAGTTGACCTCTCATTAGCGTGTTCTTTGTGGATCAGGATTGCCTGAATATCTCTGCCTACCATCCACATCGCAGGAACCGCGCAACAGCGGTTCACTGAGCATGACTCTGACTTCGACCCTAGCCAGCGCAATGTCCAGATTTAAACCCTATCGAGACGTTTGGGACTTGTTGGAAAGACACATTCGGCAACAATCTCCTTTGACATTAACCGTACAGTAGCTTATGAGTAGAGTTGCAAACACAGGAAAAAATGGGTTTTTTGGGAAGGGAATTTTGAAAAAACTGGGAATTTTGAAAGTTTCCAAAAAGTGGGAATTTTCAGTTATTGCATTTTGCATTGCAAAAGAAGTGTGCATGACCTAAAACTAATATTTATTTTTTGCATTCGGATTTATAAATAACTGAAGCATTGGAAAATTAAGAAATATTTGTTAGATCAAGGAAAAATATTTACATTATGTGACTTTCTTGTTATATATAAAAATGAAAATTAATTCCATAAATAAATTGTAATTTGTAAATATTTTAAAGTAAACACACTCCAAGAAATGAAATACCTACTCATGACAAAGTGATTAATTCATTCATATTATGTAGCATTGAACGATAAAGAGAAATATATATTAGTCCCAATAATATTTTAATATTCTTGTGACAAATATAATTTGTCCATTTTCAAATATAATTAATAAAAATCTGATGTGGGCAGCACATGACTTTCCTTATATAATACAATGAATTTACTACGTTTACAGTAAAAAAATTCTGATGTGGGCAACACATGACTTTCCTTATATAATGCAATGAATATACTACTTTTACAGTAAAAAAATAGGTTTTTCTTATAGTAGATACTTATATTCTTTCCAAGATATTGAATTTTCGACAACTAGTCGTCGTTTTAATCCATTTGGCGATATTTTCGTTAATTTGACAATATTTCAAAAAGTCGCCAAGTTGGCGACATTCCAGAAAATTCGTCACTAAAATCTCGCCAAGCTTTACTGACGGAAAAATAAGTTATTCTTATAGCAGATAAATGACTATTGGCGTTCAAATACAAAAGTATTACTCGAAGTATCTTTTCTCATGAATGGAACGAGCTAGATCCACGAGAATGATATAACCCAATTTATCGCATGGTATTACATATGAAAAGTGAACATGTTTCTCAATAGGAAATATATATTTTTTATTTTATATGACTTTTTGATAATTTTTTTGAAAAATGTGCAATATCTCGAGAACGGTTCATGTTAGCGTTCTAAAATTTATGTTAATCGGTTTCTAATGAAAAATTACATAAGCAATGTCTATTTGCGTAACTTTATTAGCGGTTTTGAGTTTTTGATGATTTTTTCAAAATTTCACTGGAAAATTTAGGGGGGCTTCGAACATTCGATTACGTTTAAAAACAAAACAATAGGCTTCCAGTGTTTACGGATTGCGATTTTTGTACCAAATTTCGTTTGGATCGGTCCATTCGTTCGTCAGTTATCGTCTCCACAGACTCACTGACACACATACACATACTTTCACACATACACACACACACACACACAGACATCACTTCAAAAATGTTTGATTCGTGATCAGGGATGCTTGAAACGTGCTCTCCCGTCGAAAACTCGAATTCGAATTTTCGACCCCTTCACAATACTTTCCTTATACATTATGTATATAAGGAAAGTAAATATGAATAAATAAAAATTTGAAATAAAAATTTTTGCAATTTCAAGTTTTCAAAACTTTTATTTCAATAAACTTTACCTTTAAACTAATAGATTTGGTAAATTTACCTACAGATCGACTATTAAGGTTTAAATTGCGTAATGTGCCGGATTAGCCAGAGCATGCAAGAAAAGTGTAAATTAATTTCTTTTCATCAAAGTCTTCAATGGTTCCAAAATCCCCGGGTATGTTGCAACACTACTAACGATCTGCTTGTCCAACTTCTAGTATTCTCGACTTAAATGCACTCTAGCACCATGTAGAATCAATGCTAACCACATGCGTGCTAAAGGCGGTCCATTAAAATATTGAACCGGACATTCTAATTCACAGGCCGGTGTGTGTATATTGAATTGTGAAATACGTCATTGTTTTGAGAATAGTATCCGTTGTTTTGTGAAATGAGTGGAGGATTTAATTGCTGCTTTACTGTGACTGGCAGTTGTTCAGTTATATTACTTTCCTTACACATACATAATGTAAAAGGAAAGTATTGTGACGGGGTCGAAAATTCGAATTCGAGTTTTCGACGGGAGAGCACGTTTCAAGCAACCCTGATCACGAATCAAACATTTTTTAAGTGATGTCTGTGTGTGTCTGTGTGTGTGTCAGTGAGTCTGTGGAGACGATAACTGACGAACGAATGGACCGATTCGAACGAAATTTGGTACAAAAATCACAATCCGTAAACACTGGAAGCCTATTGTTTTTATACGTAATCGAATGTTCAGAACCCCCTTAAATTTTCGACTGAAATTTTGAAAAAATCGTCAAAAAATTAAAACCGCTAATAAAGTTACGCAAATAGACATTTCTTATGTAATTTTTTATTAGAAAACGATTGACATAAATTTTAGAACGCTAACATGAACCGTTCTCGAGATATTGCACATTTTTCAAAAAAATTATCAAAAAGTCATATAAAATAAAAAAAAAATATTTCCTATTGAGAAACATATTCACTTTTCATATGTAATATCATGCGATAAATTGGGTGACATCATTCTCGTGGAACTAGCTCGTTCCATTCATGAAAAAGATAATTTGAGTAATACTTTTGTATTTAAACGCCAATAGTCATTTACTTGACTGCTGTAAGAATAACTTATTTCTTCGGCCATAATGCTTGGCGAGATTTTGGCGACGAATTTGGCGGAATGTCGCCAACATGGCAACATTTTTAATTGTTGCCAAATTAACAAAAATCTCGCCAAATGGATAAAAATGACACTAAAGCACTGAAAATGACGACTAATTGAAGAAAATTCAATATCTTGGAAATAATATAAGTATCTACTATAAGAATAACATTCTTTTAAGGGGACGGTGGACGTTGAAATGAGCAAAAATCGACTAAAAAAAGTTTTAATATATAACATTATTTTACACATTTAACATTTGCTTACGGGTGAGACATCGTCCATCCCAAACGAAGAACCTTCCAAAAAGACAGGTATTTGACATACCCTATTCCAAACAGTTCGACCCCCCTTTGCAGGCATTGGCGTCCATGGAAATCGCTGACAGAAACATTGCACCTGTTGGATACCCTATTCCAAACAGTTCGACCCCGTTAGGGTAAGTCAAATACCTGTCTTTTTGGGAGGTTCTTCGTTTGGGATGCACGCTGTCCCACCTGTAAGCAAAAGGTTGAATGCATTTTTTTCGAAACTGAATTTTCAAAGGTTTTACATTTTTAAAATGCTCCATGCGTCTTAATTATTATCTGAGATGCATGAAATTTTGCAAGAAGACACCTATCATACTTATTAATGAAACAGGGTATTAATTTTATAATTGGACTTTATTAAGGTAATTAAAAGTGAATAAGAACCTAATTAAATGATGAAAATTAAGTTTTAATGCAGAAAAATATTTATAAAAAATCAACTTTCTAAGGGATTTAAAAATGAATTCCCAAATTTGTTCATAATGTGTTTTTGAGTGATCATAATGTAAAATGAATCAAAAATGTGAAAAAATGGCACGCAAGGAGCATTTTCAAATTTTCGTTAAAAAAAATTAAATTAAAAAAAAATATACAAAATTATAACAAAATTGAAAAAAAATTTAATGGTATTGTATATAGTAATGTTAAGAGGAATATTTATACAAATTTCCTCGTTTCTAAGTCAATAAATAAATAAAAAGAATTTCAACGTCCACCGTCCCCTTAACTGTAAAAGTAGTAAATTCATTGCATTATATAAGGAAAGTCATATATTGCCCACATCAGATTTTTGTGATATAGTTAACGAGCTATTTGCTATATATTGTTCCTGTTTACGCTGTTCTTGTAAATAAGTGCTTTATTTGTCCAGAAATGCGAACTCATTCTTCTATCCTGAGAGTACACCCACGATTCCAGAAGATATGTCGCAACAATATTATCTTCTTGTTTTATTTAGTCATGTTATAAATATTTATTCATAATACAGTTTAAATCGGTATATTTTTTTATTATTTTCTATATATAAAGAGCAGTATTCTGGAGTTCTACGTTGAGTGACCTCAGATACTGAAAACGAAGCCAGATATTGGACTCCATTTTTTAATTATTTAGAACAATGGAGAATTCTGGAGCTTTACGTTGCATGTGACATCACATACTGAGGACGAAAAACCGGACATTAAACTCATTTTCCATTTACTTATAAAGATGGATATTATAATACCTCCTTTTGTATTGTGGCTGCACAGACAGTGATTGAGTGGTGTTTTTCATTAACGTAAAATATCCCATGAATATCCTTTTTTTCATTATTATGATTTACGGACAAAATAGAACACAATGGACCTAGGGGCACAGGGAACCATCCCCCTTTAATTTTTCTTACATTTTTTCACGTTTCATATTTTAATATATAATATATGACAACACAGTCTTGATGTATTATATCCAAAAATCATATTCTCAACTCATTATTAAGCCATTTTACAGTTGTAGGTGGTTTATTGATAGTAAATAAGATAAAAAATAAAATGTACAGATGTACAGATTTTCTTTTCTTCATTTAAGAATTATAACTTGGAAGAAGTGTTTCAATACAATATAAAAGTACGGATTTTTTCTTTTTATATCATATCTGACTACATTCAATAAATTCAAAATTTGTTTGTTATTTGTTGTTGAACTTCCATATAACGCACAATGGACCACAACACTTGGGGTACAATGAACCATGGTCCGCTGTACCCCATATTCTTCTATAAGTTGGACATCAGTCCTTTTTGGTAAATACTGATGAATTATTTTTGTTCTAATGAATAAATTTAAGCATCATTTATGTTCTAGTTTACACACTTGAGGTGTTATAACTCAAAATTTTAAACATTGCAAATGAAAATGGAACTAATGAGTCAGTTAAGCTAATGAAAATAAATGTTAAAAATTTGATAATATGATGCTTTACATATGATATTTTAAATCTAAAATTAATCAAACAGAACCTTAAAAGAGTATATTTTAAGCTAATTAATATATTTCTAGTTCTATCTCTTGGTATATTGGATGAATCAGTGTAAAATGAGTGAAATCAAGCATCTTACAGATGTCCTCCAAAATAACAGCTAAGGGAAAAGTGAGAACATATCATCCATTAGGTTTGTGCCTAACTAAGCAAACAGTCAGGTATTCTCAAAAGAAGAGCTAAGGAAAAAGTGAGAACATATCATCCATTAGGTTTGTACCTAACTAAGCAAACAGTCAGGTATTCTCAAAAGAAGAGGAAGAAATGTTGGAAAATTACATTGTATATGTTGCATCATGGACTTATATTCAAAATGACAAGAAAATTCGCTTATGAATTTGCAATGATAAATCAAAAGAATATGCCAGAGTTCTGGAAAAAAAATTCAACAACAAAAAATTGGCTGTAAAATTTTAGAATTCGGAATTTTGCTTAGACAGCCCGAATCGACAACTTTTAATCGCCATGGACCATCAACAAGCAATTCCAACACAATTATCGCATGATAATCATCTGACAAAAATTTGATGATCTGAAGACAATCTTCCCTTACTAAACGCTTAAGTCAATAAGTTTAAGTCAATAAGTTTAACGTGAATAAGTTTAAGATGAAAGGGTCATCAAGAATACCAACTAATGCACCAGTTCAAACACCCTAGAAGAAGAAACTATGCAGAAAGAAGAGAAAAAATTGAAACAAAAAAGAGTCGCTTCAATTAAAGCCAAAGAGAATATTCAAAAAGAGTTAATTACTGTTTCAAAGGAAGACAAAAAGCAGAACTGAAGATCCACAATCTGGTGAAAAGAAAAGAAAGAAAAATATGTTGTAAATATATTCGAAAGTTCTAATGATTCTGAAAGCAATAAGTCTATTTATAGTGAAACAGAATACACTGAAACTTTTACAACAGAATACATTTTCGATTGATATCGTACTTGACAATGTACACCCCCAAGGGGGATTAATGACGTCATAAACAAAAAAAATCTGATGTGGGCAGCACATGAATTTCCTTATATAATGCAATGAATTTACTACTTTTACAGTTTAATGTTATTCTTATAGTAGATACTTATATTCTTTCAAAGATATTGAATTTTCATCAATGAGTCGTCATTTTCATTGATTTAGCGTCGTTTTCATCCATTTGGCGAGATTTTCATTAATTTGGCAACATTTAAAAATGTCGCCAAGTTGGCGACATTCCACCAAATTTATCGCCAAAATCTCACCAAGCGTTATGGACGGAAAAATAAGTTATTCTTACAGCAGATAAATGACTATCGGCGTTCAATTACAAAAGTATTACTTAAATTATCTTTTTTCATGAATGAAACGAGCTAGATCCACGAGAATGATGTCACCCAATTTATCGCAAGGTATTACATATGAAAAGTGAACATGTTTCTCAATAGCAATTCTTTTTTTATTTTATATGATTTTTTGATAATTTTTTTGAAAAATGTTCAAAATTTCGAGAACGGTTTATGTTAGCGTTCTAAAATTTATGTCAATCGTTTTCTAATGAAAATTTACATAAGAAATGTCTATTTGCGTAACTTTATTAGACGTTTTGATTTTTTGACGATTTTTTCAAAATTTCACTCGAAAATTTAGGGGGGTTTTGAACATTCGATTGCTTATAAAAACAATAGGCTTCCAGTGTTTACGGATTGTAATTTTTGTACCAAATTTCGTTCGAATCAGTCCGTTCGTTATCGTCTCCACAGTCTCACTGACACACACAGACATTACTTTAAAAATGTTCGATTCGTGATCAGGGATGCTTGAAACGTGCTCTCCCGTCGAAAACTCGAATTCGAATTTTCGACCCCGTCACAATACTTTCCTTATACATTAATGTATATAAGGAAAGTAAAAAATTGTATCGCGGCTATTTTTCACAATGATTGAAACTGTTAAGTCTCCTGCTCATTGAGCTACAAATAAACCCTTTTTATACATAATTATGTCAAATTTTTCTCCTACGCTGCCATGTTAAGGAAATATGAAATTTAGAAATAAAATTCAAAGTTTTCGCTCGATATTAAGAAAATTCTATGTTGTTCTAGACTTTTTTATAACAAAACAGGATATAAAGTTTCGCGAAAATCCATTAATATTTTGTGGCTGCTATTGTTTGCACAAGAAATCGACCACAGACATCAGACAGGCATCCCTCCAAAAAGTAGTCAAAACGTGTTCAGGAGGTCTTGAAACATATATTGGCATCAAAATCTCAAATTCGAAATTTTCGGAAAAACAATACTTTCTCAATACTGCGTATGAGAAAGTGAAAATATTATATTGTTTTAGTCATTGAAAAATCATAATCTTGTGCGATTAATGCGACAAAAGTCTAATTACTTTGTTTTTTTCTGAAAAAAATTTGATGTATCTGTCATAAATATTCAAGATATTGTAATATGCCTTCCAGAACCTATGATATCACAAAAAAAATGTGATGTAGGCAGCACATGACTTTCCTTACATAATGCAATGAATTTAATACATTTACAGTAAAAAAAATAGGTTATTCTTATAGTAGATACTTAATTCTTTCCAAGATATTGAATTTCCATCAATGAGTCGTCATTTTCATTGATTTGGCATTATTTTTATCACTTGACGAGATTTTTGTTAATTTGGCAACATTTAAAAAAGTCGTCAACTTGGCGACATTCCGCCAAATTAGTCGCCAAGCGTTATGGACGGAGAAATAAGTTATTCTTACAGTAGATAAATGACTATTGGCGTTCAAATACAAAAGTATTTCTCAAAGTATCTTTTCTCATGAATGGAATGAGCTAGATCCACGAGAATGATGTCACCCAATTTATTGCATGATATTTCATATGAAAAGTGAACGTTTCTCAACAATTTTTTCTTTTTAATTTATGGGATTTTTTTATAAATATATTTGAAAAATGTGCAATATCTCAAGAACGGTTCATGCTAGCGTTCTAAAGTTTATGCCAATCGTTTTCTTAGGAAAATTTACATAAGGAATGTCTATTTGCGTAACTTTATTAAAGGTTCTGATTTTCTAATGATTTTTTCAAAATTTCACTCGAAAATTTAGGAGGCTTCTAAACATACGACGGCGTTTAAAAACAATGGGCTTCCAGTATTCACGGATTGTAATTTTTGTACCAGATTTCATTCGAATCGCTCCATTCGTTCGTGAGATATCGTCTCCACAGACTCACTGACATCACTTCAAAAATGTTTGATTCGTGATCAGAGATTCTTGAAACGTGCTCGCCCGTCGAAAACTCGAATTCGAATTTTCGACCCCGTCACAATACTTTCCTTATACATTATGTATATAAGGAAAATAATATAGTAGACTCTCAATTGCAGAAAAATATTTTTGTGTGTCATTTGCAAAGTTTAATTTCCATTAATTATTGCTTTATAGATTGAATATATTTCATCCCCCCCCCTATTTTGCATACTATTATTTTCTTCTAATGTTTATTGAATAACTTTAAAAAAATTGAATTTTTTAGATTTTAAAGAGTAACAGTTGACAATTGTGAAATTTTAATTGAAAATATAAGATCATTAAAAATTGAAATACAATAACTTACGGAAATCTATTTGCTGTTATAAAATATAGTGCCCTATGGTGTGGACCATTGTACCCCGGCACCCCGGGGTACAATGGTCCACTTTGTCATTTAAAAAATTCTACAGCAAAACGTAATTGTTATTATTGTTTCAAGTAAGTATATCGTAAACCTGAATATATAGACAATATGTATACTCATTTAAAGTGATAATTTTGCTCATTGTTTAAAATAAAAACGTCAAAATGTATAAAAGTGGCCCATTGTACCCCAACCTCCCCTTCTTATTTCTTACCATTTACATAAAATTTTATATTTATGCCTTGTAGAATTTAAATTTCATGTGGTTTTAAAGTCCTTAATAATGCGTATGATATTAAAAATTTCAAACTGCTGATCTTTATAGGAGCTTTATCCACCTTCATTAAAAAATTCCTTTTCCATATCCCAGAGGTAAATATACTCAAACCTATTTTTGTGCGGTGGATGGGGATCGCATAAAAGAAAACGCATAAAAAAAAATCGCACAAAACTTGACGAGTAGCTATAAAAAATAGTTTTCGCAACACAATTAAAAAGTATTTTTTTTATGCGCTGAATAGGGACCGCATAAAAAAAGTCTCACGTAGAAAATAACTCAAAACCTTACGAAATAACTAGGAATTACTTTTTAAAACGAAATCAAGACACGAGGCTTGCCAGCTACTTGGAATCTCGCCAAACCTTTTGGAATCTGATTTAGAAAATACACATGCGAACATTTTTAAATATTTTACTTACATATGTACTCGTACTTATTTTACACATACAAAACTTTTCGAAACGTATAACCATTATCCTTCGTAGTCTGACAATACGCGAACTCTCTTGTGGTAAACTGGTTCAAAATCGTTTTCGTCACTTGAAGATACTACCTCGCACTCGTTTAGAGTTGACTTTTTTTTCAGTTACCATGTAGTCGGTGATCAGTTTTTGCGACGACTGTTGTTTCATTAGACGCTTGTATATGTCTCGGTAGCCAGATATACAAGATTGAAGCTCCTTTTGGAATTTTGAAGTTCTTTCAGAATTGGCATCGATTGCAAGAAAATGACATTCTAATTTATGGCAAAGTTGGAGTCCTGCATAGATTTTATCTGCTGTCATGTTCCAATATGATTGAAATTTTCATATACCGCACAAAAAAAATCGCACAAATAAAAAATCGCACAAAAAAAGACCGCACAAAAACAGGTTTGAGTGTATATAACTTTTATGCATTTAAAAACTTTTGTAAAATATTAGTGCAACATGACACTTATGTTTGTATTTTATTTCAAACTGAAAGTATTTATATACTTGGAGACGAATGCACTCCAGCATTTTATTCAATTTTATTTACATCACTATTTCATTTACACACAATTTTATTAACTCACTAACACCTGCAATTCCAATTTCATATTACTTTCTTTATCTATTTGAATTATCTCATTTTTTTAAACAAATCAGTTTAAAGTGAAATAGAACATTATAGACTATGTAATGATTTATTTAAACGCCCAGAGAAATCCATTAACTGCACAGCAGTAGCGTTGCCAGAAAAATTCACGTGACATTCTCGTACCAGAATCCATTTTTAACACTTTACAACATAATTGAAAAGTGTTTATGACTTTGGGCATTTTGTCTGTCTGTCCGTTAGCACGATAACTGGCGTAAAAATGACTTTATCAAAATGAAATTTTAGTATGTTGTTGAGACGGTCTGTGGGACATATGAGAATGTAAATGAATAAAATCACCCTATTAGTTTTGGATTGAATTCGGGTTGAAAAATTGAAATACACTGAACCCTATGGGACCTAATTTTTGAAACATTTTTTAAGCAAAGTTAAAATTCACAAATTGCTTCGAAAATTTTAGGAAATATTCAAATTATCCCATAAACTATATAAAAAAAATTTCAGCAGAATATATTCGGTAGTTTTTTAAATAAAACTTAAAATAATAATTACACCCATATAATATAAACAGGTCACGTGACCCACTTCAAAATAAAATATGGCATCCATTTTTCTTTCCAGAGTAAAAGTTGTGATTTTTAAAGTTCTTTTAAATTTAGATTTAGTGTTGCATCCGTCCTAAAACTGCTTTATTTTTATCTGTGCATCTATATTCTACGCCAACGCAATTACAATATTTTTAAGTTTAAATGATCGTCAAACTTTGATTATTTCTACAACGAAGCCCAATTTTAACGTATGCAGAATGTAAACAAATCAAGCTGTAAGATGAGCTCTATAAGAATTGCTGAATTATTTTTAACGTAAAATTATTTATTTCTGGAGTCTGGAATATACGCGATATGAATGAAATATTCATTGATTTTACATAGAGAAGCAGACGATTTTATAGCATTGCCTTTATCGATGATGCTTTAAGCATGGAATTAGAAAGTACTACCATGGTTTTAAGTTTCCAGGTAAAATAAATTACAGTAGTACTGTGATAATTCATGAGAATGTAGACAAGTGACTGTAAGATGAGTTATATAAGAATTACTGAATTTTTTCAGACAAAATTATTTAACTCTAAAGCATGGAACAAAATTGTATGAATGAAATATTCACTACTTTTATATAGAGAGCAAGACCATATTTAACTCTAAAGCATGGAACAAAATTGTATGAATGAAATATTCACTACTTTTATATAGAGAGCAAGACCATTTATATTTCGATGACGTCATTTGAATAAAGTTCATTTGTTTTCGATGAAGTTAGTTTTCAAGTAAAATACATTATTATTGCATTTCAGTTGGAAAGATGTTTCATAATGCTTTATGCATGATTGATCTTTATTGTTATTTGCTGCTTGTATCAATTTTATAAATAAATTTGGAAAAATCATATCATGGTTCAAGATGATTACAATTATATAGTGTTACCTTTCACTTTAAAGGGCTTGAAAAATTATTTCGATTGATAGCATACTTGACAATGTAACGGGGGAGGGGGGGGGGTAAATTGCCCCCCGAGGTGGGATAATGACGTCACGAAAAAAAACGTGTCGAATCTATTTTTAACAACAATGATTGAAACTATTTAGCCTCGTGATCACTGAGCTATAAATAAACTCTTTTATGCATGATTATGTCAAATTGTGTCCTGTGCTGCCATGTTAAAAAAAATACAGAATTTCGATAAAGTTTTCGCTCGAATTTAAAAAATATTCTACCTAGTTCTAGATATTTTAATAATAAAGTCGGATATAAAGTTTTGTGAAAATCCATTAATATTTGTGGCCGCGATCGGTGTACACAAGACGGAAATAGTCAAAGCGTGTTCAGGAGGTCTTAAAACAGATATTGGCATTAAAATCTCGAATTCGAAAATTTTCGTAAAAACAATACTTTCTCTATACTATATAACATAGTGTGAGAAAGTAAAGGAGGAGGAGTAACCAAATGCTGTGTTTCTTATTCCCTCAAATAGCATTTTTTGTAACTTCAACGTGTTCCGATGGCTTACTCGGGGGGGGGGGGGAGTTATGACACCCACCTTGGCTCAGGGGCGCGGTAGCCCATTGGTTAGCGCGCTGGAGTGGCACTCGGTAGGCCCGGGTTCGATTCCAGCCGCTGCCACAACTGCCGCCGTGTTCACGCGGAGTACGACCACGTTAAACATGTGGGTCCGTAAGTCCTTCCGAGAGGTTGGTGGTAGGGGAAGGAGGGTACGGTCCCTGTGGATGCCTCCCCCACTGGGTTCCGGTCTAAATTGGGTGGCACTTCCCGGCCGTCCAAACAGTTACCTTACACCTTTCTGGTAGGTCGGACGGTCTGGGTAACAACAACAACCCACCTTGGCTCCTACAGTAAGCTACCATAAGCCTTGGGGTTGGTCGTGTGGTCTGGGCTTTCTACACTTCTACCCACCTTGGCTATGCCAATGCTGCATAAGGAAATCCAGTAATTTCCAAATTAAGGATTGTGTTTTAACTGCATGGATCAGTTGTTTGGCACTAGTTAGCATATCACCGACACCTGCAACAACGGAAAGAAAACTTGCCAGGTGCCACAATTTTTTAACCTCTATGGGATCACAGAAAATGAGCCGTACCATCTACCCGGTGTAAATTTCTTAAAGATCAGGCTGCAATAGCCAAGTTCATGCTTGCAGAACCCACTTACAGACGATATTCGCAAAACTAAGACCCCACTCCCATTGCAGATAAACGCATCCATGGATTTGTTTTGTGTTCGTTATTCGCTCATCAGCATGGAATAGCCGATACCCACAATGGTAGCAAGAAAACTTACTATGTACCAAAACTTCGCGAATCTCCAAGGGGTCAGATAATTCAGTCCCACCATGCAACCATCTTCAAATCCCTTAAGGGTGAGCGTCAGTAAATTTTCTGCCCTATCCGCGCTTCTTTGACTTTCGCGGCACACATATTTCGCCGAAATTCTGCTCAAACTGTTGCGAAATATTTTCTTATAGATAAAATGCAATGCTTAGATTATATTAAACCTAAATTTAATACCCAATAAAACATAGAATATATGTTTTATTTTAATTTAAAATATTTTTGGTGCTGCCATCTGTTGTCGTAATTTAATTCATACAGACAATTTTTATTTTTTAATGAACATTTTTAAATGTCTATTCCTTCTAATACGCTATTAAATATAACAACAGATCATATGTAATGCCATAATCACGGAAACGTAATTGAACTTGGACTTGAAGACAAAGAAAATTGAAGACAAAACTGCAGTCCTCAGTGATGTACATTCAGATCCCTTATCAAATTTATAGAATGATAAATTACCTTTCCGTGATTGTGGCATTATTATATATGATCTGTTGTTGTATTTAATACTGTATTAGAAGGAATAGATATTTTAAAATGTTCATTAAAAAATAAAAATAATCGGTATGAATTAAATTACGACAACAGATGGCAGCACCAAAAATATTTTGGATTAAAATAAAAGATATATTCTATGTTTTTGGGACATTAAATTTAGTTTTAATATAATTTAAGCATTGCATTTTATCTTTCAGAAAATATTTCGCAACTGTTTGAGCAGAATTTCGGCGAAATATGTGTGCTGCGAAAGTTAACAAAGCGCGGATAGGGCAGGAAATTTACTGACGCTCACCCTTAAAGAAAGGGCTCTTGTCTACTTTTATTACTTTACTTTCGTAACAATTTACGCTGTGATTTTTGTATTTATGAGAACCTTCTGTTTTGTATATTTTAAAACCATAATTTTATTTCCTACCATTAGATTGGCTTTAGTTAGTTGGCATAATGAACAAAGATAAAGAAAACATCCAACATTGAAACATTTTTATATCAAACAAGTCATTAAATACATTGTCATAATTTCAAGCTCATATTTGAACACATGCACACTATACTATCATAATCTTTCAGAAACGTGTTATATAACAAAAGATACACACTTTAAGAGAGTAATTAAACAAATTATGAAATTTATATTTCTAAATGCAACGTCTATACTCATATTGCAAAGCTCATGATATAGGCACAATTCAAAATAATGAACATAAAGTGCTTACATTGAAGTTTGTGAAAGATGATTTTTCTTTCTTTTAGATCAGGTTATTTCCTTTCAATCACGGAATTCGTTTTTTTTGGAAAATACTGGTGTAACCAGGGTGTTAGGAGTCACTCCCATTAGTTGAACTATATCTACGACTGTCAACCTCTTCCTTTCCAAGATTTTGGCTACACCAGGGTGGCTACGGGATCTAATAAAACATTCCCTGATTTCTAGGTAATATCTCAAAAAATTCCCTGATATGTATCATTATCTACTTTTATTGAATATCAGTTTAACAAGCGTAAAAAATCAATTAATAAAATTGAAAGTAATAATTAAGAATAAATAATTAAAATTAATTACTTCCAGCATTGAAAAGTATAATAATCAAAATATAGTATTTATGCAAGAGTTATATAAGAACAATATTATTACAAGAATATTAATCTTTCAAGCATTAAAATTCTAGATAAGCTATAAACTCAGCAGTGTTCTGTAAAATCCAGTCAAGAATTTATATAGTTAAATATCAATCATGCAATAAAATTATGTATAAGCAGAAACAGTATTATTTTAATTTCCTTTTCCTGTCATATGAAATGTCGGCAACTTTCAAAGCAATTAAGATGAGAGGGATCACTGAGAAACGAACTTTTAAACTTTTTTCTTTTTATCGTCTCCCGTCACATGAAACGCTAATAAGGAATTCTACACATGTGTATTGTCATAAGGCGGAAGAATGCCTTAAAAATTCAAATTTCCCCGATTTTACAGGATTTTTTTTTTTCTCTTCAGGAATTCCCTGATTTTGCAGAATGTTGATATCCCTTGATTTCCAGGTTCTGTAGCCACTCTGTACACCTACCACGCCATAAATGCACCGGTATTTAATATTTTTATGGGACGCATACCAATTATTCTAAAGTGTAAATGAGTACATCTGAAAATTCTTAAACTTTGGATCACGGTAGACAAATTGTCAAGTCATCTCAATCGCTCGATTCTTGAGGGAAATATATAAGACTGTCATGAATATCTCAAGAACCATTTCTTCAAAAGTCCAAAGTAATGGTTTTAATTAATTTTCAATAAAGGCAGGGATAAGATACACCATTAAATTGATCTGGTGATTTTATACTTTTGTCAGTGCTTGTCTTTCTGAGTGATACGAAACAAAATTTAAAATATCTGCCTATAATCTAACAGTAGACACAGAATTACCATATCACAAAACCGAGCAATGTGAGGGGGGGGGGGGGGGGGGAGAAAATAAAATAAGTATTTAAGAAATTATAATTGTAGGGAAAGGCAGAACTTGAAGTTCCACTACTGCTCATCAACCCAGTTTACTGTTTAGACCAAATGGTACTTTGCAACAAGCCTATCCATGGATAAAAACTATAAATAATAAGTCTTTCATTTGATAAAGGAAACTTATAAACTTTAATGTTCAAGAAAAAGTACAATGATGCACGAGTCTTATAAACTGTTTCATTCCCTTTGACATATCAAATTATAGATAAAATAGCTATTTAATTCCTATTTGTAGTTTTATAGGTGTGTTCGTGCCCTATAAATACGAAAAAACCCGCCTACTGTAATCGGTTTGTTCGTCTATCTCTCCGCAAATAGCAACAAAATCCGCCAGGTTGAGTCTTACAAAATTTAAGACAATTTTTAAAGCCAAAATAAAATTTGTTAAAAATACTATTATTGACATTCAATATTTTTACATTTAAGATGTAGTCTGCAGTTAATTAATGATGATTTAAAAAAATCAATGACAAATCATGTGACTTGCAGTAAAGCTTATTATTAGGCAAATAATTGTAAGTATATATGGAATATTTAAGTACTTAGGAATTGCAAATATATAAATACCAGTAAGCACACACTTTTTTTCAATGATTTTCATGCAGTTTTGAACTTTTTTAATTTTTAATGCAACACTTCAAAGAAATTTCTTAATTACAGGGATAATGCAATAAGAATTTTTCTATAGATCTTAATTCAGCTGTTCAAATGTTATTATAAATAAATTTCAGAAAATTATTCAAACTCAGTTGATGCTAATTCAGCGTTCCCAGTTAGTGAAATACTAAGAAAGTATTTCATTGATTTTAACAACCAATTAAAATTAAAGCTTAAAGTTATAGGAACGTCAAGTTTAAACCTTAAGTGCTATTTTTGATAAGTCATTCTCACTGGTACTCTTAGGAGAGGGGAGAAAACCAAACCATACCTATTAAATTTACTTCAATAATTAAAAAGAGCAAGAAAATATTAACTCCACATAAGCACAAAACTAAATAAGTTACAATATTATTTCAGAAAACCATCAGAAATGGAAAAAATGTTGGCCCCAGATTCTAATAGTTGATATCACAAGTCTGACTAGTTAGATCTAAAAATTAAACTTGCAAATAGAGGTGGTGAAACTAAAATATGAAAATCAATAAATTTTATTTTATAGTCTTGGCTTACCTAATGCTCAAAGACGTCTAACATATTCTTAAACTTTGTTCAAATATAGGATTTACTTATCTTTATAACCCAGGGATTAAGGTGAGAGAATTGAACTCAATAACCAGTTTGATCCTCAACATCACCCATAACTATCTCTATCTCTGCACAAATATGGAGAAGATACATCTGTAGGTCCAAAAGTTTATCGGAGAGATGGGTCGGGGGAGATATTGTCCCTGTGGCTGCCACCTCCATTTGGTCCCATTTTAAATTGGGTGGTATTAAGCAAAAGTCAAACTTCTACCATTGCCAGAGGTCTTTGGACCAACAGAAGCTGCAATGTCTCTCTTTATCATGGACGATCTTATGAGCTTGTTCTGGCCAAGTTCCAGACAAGTGGGATTAATAACAACTAATCCTTATCTGTTTATTAAAATTAATTCAAATCCTTAAAATTAGGACAAAACTAGTTTTTAAATTAGTTTTATTTAATTATATTATAATTATATCTTTAATTAAACTATTTAAATTATTGAATCAATGGGAATTTATATCTTTCATCCCATTTGTTAATTAAATCAAATGGTATATTATCTTTGTACACCAAGGCTTCTAATTCCTATATTATTTTGGCCATTCCTTATTTAAACAAGCTCTAAGATTTGTTTCCGAGATTTCCTAAATGTGTACTCAAATCATCTTTCACACATAAAATCCCAAAACCAGATAAATATCTACATTTATTTAAGAATAAAGTCTCAAATTTAAAACTTGAGGATAATACCGTATCAGAGTTGCCACCCAATCAACATAATAAAATTCAATGTATTTTCTTCTTTTTACAGTTAAGATTTTAAAAGTTTTAAACTATCCACAGAAATATAATAATATAGTCAAATATAAGTGCAATGGAACACACTTATCTAGAGACTTACAAAACATGCAATATACAATATAACTTCAAATATTTTTATAACTCAATATTTCAAAGCTTTGTTTTAATTTATATTTATCTATATATTTTTAACTTCATAAGCCAAATTTCATTAAATAGGATTTTTCCATAACTCAATGTAACATTAAATGTTCTAATAATTTTTCAACTTGGATTTGCTTGAAAAGAAGCTGCTGTCATTGCTATTTACATTTATCTTGGATTTCTTAGGATTAAAAAAAGGTAACTTCAGAGAATCACTGGTATTCATAAAGAACTTGTTCATCACATCCTACTGAAAGAAATTGTCGAATATTTTAGATACAAAGATGAACATGCATTCAAAGAATATATTAGTACTTCTCCTTTAACAGTTCTAGAAGGGGTTTTTATGTAATAAAGACACTGTGGCATTTTGAAGACTTATGAGTATACAGTCAATGTCAAAAGTTTAGACACAGACACAATATTGTGCTTGCAAAACAAGTGTAACAACTACTAAAAGTGATGTGCTTTATTGTATGAAGCATTTAGTTTGCATTTACAATTAAAAAAAGGCCGTAGTACAAACAATTCCAAAATGTCATGTGCCAAAAGTATAGATGCAGTTGCCATTATATCTATTAGAAAATAACAATAAAAAATATATATATTTCTTGAATATTTAATAGTATTTCCACCATTGCATATAAGATATGCTTTTCGATCGAAAATATCAAGTTTTGTATAAAATTAGGACTAATTTCATACCATGATTTCTGTATGGGGTCTTTCAAATCTTCTATCATGAAATATTGTTATTCATTTGCATACACAGTGCGAGTCATAATTCACCATAAATTCTCAATGGATTTCAGATCTGTACTCAGCACTGGCCAGTCTAAAACCAATATATTTTGTCATTTACATTCATTAAAAATTTAGATCCGTTTTATATATATTACAATTTTTTAAGAAATTAAAAATTTGCACTCATTTTCAATTTTTAAAATGCATTTAAAAAATACATATTAAAATAAGTTTTTATTCAAAACAGATTAGAAGTTTATTGATGGCAACGCAGAATGTTATGTATAAAATGTGCTAAATCAATGAGAAACTATAGATAATAGTTGATTTAGGAAAATTTTAATTTTTTTTTTAAATTCAGATATCTTTTTTTTTTACCATTCCTTTGGAGATTTGAGTTACTGGAAGTTTCACTGTATCTCAGGAATTTCATAAAATGAGTTCAAAAATACTTTTTAAAATTTTTAAATTTCTTTCCTTTCCCAGATATGTATTTTATTATTTCTTTTCTTTCCTTTTTCAGATATCAATGTCTTTTTGACAAACTTTTCACATTCTCTAAAAATTTCAGGTATCTATCTCCCTGGTTCACAGGTAGGGTGGCAACCCTATACACATTTATAAACAAGAAACTTTTATATTCACATTTTCGACATCTTGAAACTAAATAGCAGACTATGCTAAACTAGTTTGGCACAATACTAATCAATACCTACACAACATTCAGTGATTTGGAGAAAATATTTGAAAAATACACGAACACTGATTCAGACACAGGTAGGATAAAGTGCATATTTATATTAAAATAAACCAAAAATATACCTCTGAAAGCTCGTCATTAATCTTTGCCATATTTTCAAATTTGTCCATTTTGCAAATTTAATCCAATATTACTGAAATGGTTTCCTAACAGGGCATGATATGCTTTTAAATTTAAATTTCAAGAATATTATTTCTAAAAGTATTGAAAAGAATATGAAATTTAAATCAACCTGAAAAAAAGCAATGAGTAGCTTTAGTAAAATTCTGAGTTCATTTTACTCAGTTAATAAAGGTTCATAATCATGGATATTTTATTTTTAAAATATGATTAAAACTCTATGTCTTACATAATGAAGGAACATATCTATACAGTCTGTAGCAGGAAATGTAAGCATCATACAGCCATAAAATTTGGTACAGAGGTACTTTAAGACCCAGAAGATAGGTGCACCTTGGCGTTATTAAAAAAAAATTTAATGATTTACAATTTTGAGCAATATACACAGAAATCGGTTCCTTAGCGACCAAAAATATTATCACAGTTTCCATCTTGATACCATAGGAAAAATCAAAAAATTATTTTTCAAACAAACTTTGAATGAAATCCATATGATTAATAGATGAATTTTTTATATATATATATATATATATATATATATTTTTGTGTGTTCTAAATGCCTCTAATTTTTAAATTGTAATACAAAAAAAATTAAATTACAATCCAATGTTTATAATTTAACAGCAACTATCACAAACGGCTCCTAAATGAAAAAACAATTTTGTGAACCATCTGTTCATTAATCATGAAATTTTTAAAAGAGTAAACTGTTAAAAAATTTTCTCTCTTAGCATAAATTCCTGAACCACCATTTCTACATTCTCCCTTATCAGGTCCATTGGCATATGTACATAATGGATGGGTTCTTGGCATTCAGGAGAAAACAACCATAGGTCTCCTAGATATTTTGAATATTTTTGAGTTTTGTTTTGTGGATAGTGTGCATGTAGATTTGAATAACACTGAGTAGTGTTGGTGTTATTTAAGTAAGAGGCATTTATTTACAACCTGAGCAACATCAGGTAATTCATTCTAGTTTGATTATAAAATAAGATATGCATAACATGGTTTGAAGTTGTTTTCAAAAAGAATGTTTTTCTTTGTTTTGAAAGTGATAGATGGCTTTAGTTTCTTTTTCAAATTTCAGTGATTTTCCCGCATAAATTGTAGATTATGTTAATTACTTGTCCAAGAAATCAACAGCCATTTTTCACAAATGGAAAATTATATTCACAAGTCATAGATTACATTTTAAAAGCCATTATTTCATGAATGGAAAAAACATTTACTCAGTGTAATTCCAGTGTTTTAACAAAAGGTTTTCCATTTTGTAACAATTGGCACTGTATACGACCACCTGATAAGCCTGAAAAGACTCAAATATTTGGGTCACTGGAAAGATTACTCAAAATATTTGTCTTGGAGTAATCTTAATAGTAATGTTATGAATCATCCATATCTCTATATGCCATCTGATGGCATTCTTGTCAGGTATATCTTTGACAAGCCTTATGTTTTTGTGTCAGGTATATCTTTGACAAGCCTTATAGAAGTCTTTGCTATTCTAATGTGTTGTAGAATTTGCCATGTGATCGAGCATGTGTGTCGACATGTGATTGAGCCCTGGGAGTTACAGGATATTCCTGTCGAGCGCCTGCGATTTTTGCTTTGGCTACTGATCTCTTCTCTTAAAAACTGTTTCATCAATAGACCTATGGTCGCTGTACTAGGCTCTCTTTGAGCCACCCACCTTTAAGTCATAACGACCACCTGTCCTGAAGATCACTTATTCCGATGAGGTAGTCACCTTAAACAAGTTTAACTGTGTAATTTGTAGTTAGTATTTTCATTGTGTATAATACCAATTAGTAAATAAGGGTTAAAATCAAGATATTTTATCATATTCTTATCAAGTCAGTATTTAGTCAAATTTACAAAGATCAGCATATACCCTTGCAAAAATCCTAAATGAAAGACATCACCTCAGCTCAGACAGTCATTAGAAAAAATATATAAATGACAGTGAAGAGAGGATGTAAATCCATATCTGCAGTAAAATCTACAAATGGCACCCACTGGATTATTACAGAAATTAAAAGAAAAAAAATTGTGAATATATATTCCAATGAATTAATAAGTTTCTGAACTCATTAATATTTTAGCAACTAGTTTCTGTAAAACAGTGAAAACTGGCTGAATGACACTACTGCATGTACCCATTGACAAATACCAATACCTGTTGTAAATATCAATGCAAATTTGAAATAAATATTAAACATTTGTCCATGATCATGACCCAGCGAAACACTTAATAGGAAATACAAAGAACCATTTCTCTGAAAACATACCTTAAAAGCACATGATCACTCTAACAGATAGAATCTTTTTCACTTCACAATACAGATTTAACAACATTTGTGCATAATGTTAAAATGAATCATATCTTCGATAATAAACATTTTACCACATGCAGATTAACCTTCACTAACATTTGATGTATTTATTGACAATTAACTTTTAAAGTGTGCTTGATCATGGGATATAAAATTTAGAAAATATTTATGTATTGCTGAGTATATAATAAAATTCACTATTTTACATATTGCTTTTAATACAAATTGTATCTTTAACATGTTGAAATATTTGAAATTTGCAAAGAAAACTTAAATAGTTGCATAGTAAATAGATGGCAGTTCAGTATTCAATTATTTAAAGCTCTTTAACAAATGATTTCTAGTTACCCTGTGCTAAAATAAAGCTAAATATTGCATAGCAGTGCAACCGTGCAATTGCATAGACAGGATCACATCACTCAGAGGAAATATCACATATGAAGGTCACAACATGAAGCACATATAAACTATTATATTAACTTACATTTTATAATTCCCATAACACTAATAGATTAATTACAACAAGAAATTTTTACAAAGAAAAAATTTTAAACTATCAGTTTAGATGTAAATTATTTTACACATTCATTACATCATAGCTTAATTAGTTTTCAAATAAGAGATTGCTTATTCTAGTCTTGCATCGGCATGTAAAAAATTATCCATACATATACCAACAATAAATTTGTAGGAACTTTCCTGCAAGATTGAAGGGTTTGCCTTAGAAAGGACTCAAATTTACAACTTTTTGAGATAAGTAATCTACCAACTGAACTACGAGTACTTTGGTACACAAGATAACCTTGTATTCTCCTTCAATTTTGAGGTGGACACCTCAATTTAATATTCAATTACATTTCATATTTTCTCATTAATATATACCATTTTCCATGGTCATTGCATTTTGAACACCATTGAAATGTTTGCCTAGAGCAGGACTAGAACCTACAACCTCTCAATCTTCAGACTAGTGTTCTAGCAACCGAGCTTTAAAGCGAGATAAAATATATCTGTAGTAACTACTTCCTTTTAATACAACAAAGTGAACTATTTCACTGCCAACCATATACAGCAAAAACTGTAATATGTCATGACTAATATATTATGATACAATAATTCTGCCTTACAAAACCTGGTGAAAATAGAACAGCTTTCATGTATATTTATACATCATATCTAGGCATTATGAGTTAATCAAAGGGTGAAAAAGTAACCATGAACATGAAATACTCATATTTTCAAGATATGCCAATTTAAAAAATTTTTACTTAAGAAACTTTTTAAATTGAAAATTCCTTAATGAGAAATAAAAGACTGCAGCTTTGAGTTGAAATAGAAAACAAGCCCTAATGTTATGTAAAAGTTATTTTTGCAAAGCTTGTAGGAACATTACATTAACAGAGACTTTCCCATTAAAAAAACAAGACCAAGAGAAATAAATTTTGCTGTTTACAAGTGGTTTATCTGATAAAGTTGATCTCAAACTTGGTTTATATGAAGACAGCTTAAAGTGGAACATGGGCCGCAAGTATTCGATCGGAGACAATTATACTGATCAAAACATCTGAGACCCTATGTCAAATGAAATTAAATGCGAGAGGATACAAACTCTGGTTTGTTGTACTTTTCCTTATTTACACTTACTCTAGAACAAAACTGCAGTTATTTCTGTATTTGATATTGATTGGTAAAATCAATTTATTTTAATAAATGAGACTAATACAGGGATTTGATAGACCTCTTAAGATTAACAATATATCTAAAACTTTACAGATGCCTTGCAAATGTTATGTTATGGTGTAGATTAGTAGATACCAGCCATTTTTCATCTTGCTCGGTGGCCAGCAAAGTAAACAAATACCTTGAAGTAACTCTGCAAACCACCAGTTAGGACCACTAGTGTAGATTCATTCACAAAAATACAAACCTGTTCTGCAAATAAATCTTATGATTGCAACAAGTGTTCTTACACCAGAATTACATCATAGAAAGCCCATAATATTAACAGTTAACTTTCACAAAACAGTTTTCACTAAATGTATCCAGGTACTAAAACCTGCTTTGTTTAATCCAATGAAATCAGAGGAATTATAAAGAATAGAGCAGTGGATAATGCTTGAAGATATTCTCTACTGCAGAAACCTTTATCAGTGAAATGAAACCTTGTCTTTTATAAATTCATTCTAAAATTCTACAATGCACATACACTGATGTAATGAACCTATACCATAGACTTGACTTTCAATCTATATTTGTATATTCTAAAAATATATACATATAAATTCTGTCACAGAATTTATATAAGATTTCTCAAAATAAGCTATAGTATTTTTTTGTTTAAAACAATATAACTTTGCATACTATATTAAACTACTGCTTTATGCTACATTGAATTAAAAAATTCTGAAAATAGATTAAAAATATTTTATATAGATGTATACTAAGATTTTTGGTGTTCCAAAAGAGGCATACAATATTTCTTCTAATATTACTTTTCACTCCCATTTAATTCATAAGAAAATTTCAATCATGCACTACAAGTATTTGGCTTCTGCCAATCTTATAGAATATTATTCTCAATACAACCAAAAGTATGTGGACACCTGCTCTTACATAAATAAACTTTAATATGAAAGATATTATTAAGAAATTACTTCCCTATTTGCTTTTATAACAGCATTGAGTCTTTTTGGAAGACATTCTACTAGATGGTGAAATATTTTTGTAAGAATTGACATTCGCTCTTCTACAAGAGTATTACTATGATCAATCCTTGATGATGAGTAGGGCAGTAATTATTTTGCGGTGCAGACTTTCACAAATTTTAAGGGGATTTTGAAATTTTGCAAATATCAAATACATTTTTGAATTTCAGATTTTTTTCATATTATTGATGAATTTCTATTATTTGTATTGTTTCATGGCACAAATATCTGGGATTTTTTTTTATACATTTTAGGATTACTACCCTAATGATGGGAAATTTTGTCCAGCTCACATTCTACATTTCAATTCATACCAAATAATTTTAATATAGCTGAGATTCAGATTGTGACACATGCCCCAGTCAAGTTTCTCAACACCTATCTCATTAAATTAGTCTTACAAAGACCTCACTGTGTAAACAGGGGCAATAGCATGTTGACAAAGACTTTTGTCTTTTAGATAAAAAGCATAATTGTCTAGCCTTCAGATGTTTATCTTTATAGCTCTCAGAGTAAAGATTTCTAGTTACAAGAACTAGAGGGCCCAGCATTGAATCACAAAAACTACCCCAGACCATGATGGCTCTCTCCACAACCGAACTTCCCAGTTAGCACAACACATTCAGACACGCATTTGACAAACTCAGGCTCATCCATCAGGCTGCCAAATGATGACATGTCTCATCACTCAATAGAGCATATTTGTACTGCTCTACAGTTCAATAGTGCAAGCCAAACATTCATCTGGCACTTAATATTTTACTGGCTAATCATAGGCTTGTGGGCAACTGCTTAATCATTAAAACCCATGGTATGTTTGTAATTGAGCTGTTGTTGCTCTTTACTTCCACTTTACAATAACATCACTTACAGTTGCTCTAGGCACCTGAAGTAGAACAGAAATTTCTCGAAATAACTGGTTGCTACAGTGCTATCCTCTCTATTACAGTACTACACTAAATGTCATTGAGCTCTTCAGAGTGGCACATTTTACATTTAATACAGGTTTTATAAGGATCACAAAACACTTCTTTTAAAATAATTTTGAGACATGCTTGTGGCTACGTAGCCAATTTGACTGCTAAAGTTGCCCAAATACTTTTGGCCAGATGATGTACAAATAAATTATGTTCTGCAAGAACACTATAAAATGCACTTAAAAGATTTTACTTCAAATCACAAAGCATTACACAAGTTCTTATCCTAAAACTTTCTTTCTGCATATATGGATCTAAACTGTTACACTGTTTATGCAGAACTGCAGCATATGAGAAATTATAGCATATGAAACGACAACAATTCAGCAGCTCAACATGCAAGAAAATATATTTATTCTTACATTTACATAAGCTTTCTCCAAAAATGATTTTTTTACAATAACATCATCATAATTAAGAATGATGGAGTAGATGAAAATCAAACTAGCTAGGTATTCAATTTTTAACGAAATTGAAGGTCATAAACCTCATTTGGACTTTTAAAGAATTGATAAACACTAATTCTTAAATTCTAGACCTTGTCGTGAAACACAACCTTACTGCATTCCAGACATTTATATATATATATATATATTTCAAAACGGCTGTAATTTTTTACCTTTTACTTATTAAGCAATTTGTATATATAACAAAACTATACCCTTTTCATACAATTGTCCAATAGGATTATACACTATATACAAGTATATTTCGTTTTAAATGTGTGAATTTTACATATATTATATACACATATTACAATGCATATTTACATTAAAATATACTTATAAATATTTGCTTTATTTATACATTCTTGTTTGTTAATATTGATATATTACCATCTCTGTTCCTTATTTTATCAACTTTTGTTATACTTTTCATCAGTCCTATTATACATGCATATAACAATATCTAACACAGTTTATCATTAGCCACTTCAAAACAAGTCCCCAAAAAATCTATTAATTTAATTTCTACCTTTAAGATTCTACAATGAACTTAAGAGAATCATACCACTTCATCACATATATAAACAGCAGTGTGTGTGTGTGTGTGTATATATATATATATAGATGACATATATTTATAAACATTTGGTGTACCTCAAGGGGACTGTAGTAGTAGTATTCTTGCTAACTTATATCTTTATTATTATGAATGTCATTTTTCTCTAATTCATATATTATATATCGATATGTTGAAGACTTAATTTGTATTATCATTGATAATTCCTATTGATTTTTACCCCTCTAACCTAGAATTAATCCCTAATGAGTCTAGTGCTAGTCAATCTGTAAATTATTTAGACCTAAATTTAGACACCCTCCGTAATCATGTTGATACCAATCTATATAATAAAAAAAGATTCATATAACTTCACTATCATTAAACTGCTATCATATTGATCTTGCAATTCTATTCAATTGTTTAGAAATATCATTTTAAACCAGCTATTTCGAATGCATTGACTTTCTGATCCTTAGTTTCACTATCTCCACATCAATAATCTTAAACACATATGTTAAAATTACCACTATCCAGAAGTATTTGTATATAATAATATTAATAATTTCAAATACACCACATAGTAATTTTACAATTGCATTATTTATCCTTGATTGGATAACTCCTTTTTGCGAGTTTCACCCATTCTTATCATTTAGCTTTCCAGAAGGCCCAAGTCTGATACTGTTTACTATTTTCGAAAGACTACTGTCCACTTGTCCCGAGTCCTATACTGATTACTATTTTTGAAAGTCTTCATTCAAATATATTTTTCGTATACATTCAATAGTATATTCATTCCGGTGTCCACTCGCTTTAGAGAACAGATGTAGAGTGCTCTGTCATATGTTCTCCTGCAAATGTTTCGACTCTCGCGTGGTGGCTGTGCCTGTGGGTTCGTATCTCTGATTTTGTATTTCTGGCTTTTAATTCATTTGGTATTTATTATTTCTCCTTCCACTAGCCAGTAGACAGTTACAATGATGTCCATAGTCAAATACTATCGCCATTGTCAGAAACTGGCTATTCCATTGGTTTTAATTCGAATTGTATGACTGTCCTGACGAGAATGCAATGTTGAACTAACCATCATTTTTTTACGTAGTTTCAACTGGTTGTTCTCCATGTATTGATCTTTAATCTTGAGCTAATTATTATTGCATTTTCTCATTTTTGCCATGTTTACTTTTTCATTTGATATATTTATATTTATTTATATATACCTATTTAATTGTGATTTATGCATACTAATAATCCCCACACCATTATTGTGACCTAATATTTTTATCCTTAGTCTTAGTCTATAGTTACTTATTTGTTACAGATATGCTAGAGATGGTGGGTTTTTTTGTACTTACCATAGTTTGCATAGTTTTTAATTAAAAAGTTTCAATTTTAATTTATATATATATATATATATATATATATATATATATATATATATATTCATATATATATATATATATTCATATATATATATATATATATATATATATATATATATATATATATATATAATATAAAACATGAAAAAATTGCTACAATTTTTTAGAATCTATTTTTATGAATTTTTTTAGAATTTTCTACAAATTTCTAGAATCTTTACGAGTACATTGCTACTTGTCCTATTTGGGAATTTATATATATATATATATATATATATATATATATGAATGAAATTTCTCTTTAGGCAACCCTCGCATTGAGGATGCATGGTACACTGCACATTGTGCACAACATCTTACATACTACTCAAACTTGCACCAAAAAACCAAGAGATAAACTTATTCACTGTGCTCGTAGTGCTGCACCTTGTTATGTGTCACCAACATATAGGCAGTAGGTAACAAACACTGTTCAAAACAAATGATACACATATTTGTATGTAGCATGTATCCTCAATGTGTTGCTGGACTAAGAGACAATAATAGATAGAAGTCTTCTAAATAGTGAAATTCTCTTAATAATGAACATTTCACAATATCTGTGGCATATAAAAAAATTTAATTTTTTAAGTATATCTGAACAGCAGATACTTCTTAATAATGGATATTTCACTATTTCTTGTGTGTGCCCATTATTAAACAATCCCCAGTACACTTAAATATGTTGTTTCACTAATCCCACTTGTCTGGAGTAAAGCTAGAACAAGCACATAAGTCCATAATGAAATACTTAACTATGAATAAAGAATATGGATATAATGCTTAAAAATAAAATATTGCTAAACAACCATATGAGTGTTTCATTTACTTCAACTTTCAATTATGAAATTTAAATTCTTTTAAAAATTTAACATCTATCCTACTTTAGTTTCTAACTTAAAACAGCAGTTCAATAAAATTTTAAGATTTTGTTGAATTACAATACATTATACAAAATCATGAATTTTAGTGGAACTTAAACAGGACATGCCATTATGAAGAGCACATATACATATACTTCTCAAAATAAATACACCGCAGCTTTTAAAATCAAAAGGAAATTGTTTTAACACTGATTGCATGATTAACATTAACAATGACTATGGCAGATTTAATTCATTTAGAAGTATGATAGTTACTGAAGGAACTAGCAAATAAATTATTGCTAGTGTTGGAGAATATGACATACTCTTATTTATACAACTGTACAGAAATATTACAAAAAATTTACTACATTGCATATCTAGCTAGGGCGTGATGGGGACCCGGTCATGGTGACCACAGCTTTCAAATTTTAATTGACTGATATGGTCATTATACACCATTTTGAAACAATAATTGCATAAAAAAAAAGCTTAGTGAAATGCAATTGCATTAAAGTTATTTGTAATTATTAAACACATTCTTTTTTTTCTTTCTCTTTCAGATTACTACAAATAGCATCAAAAATCGATTTGCTTGCTATAGGTTGCTAAGCCCTGAAGCAAACAAAGTAAAATTACTAAGATAATTTTAGATAAAAATAGTGGTGTAACAATTAAATTTTGATAACAGGATATGTAATTATCTAGTACTGAATTTTCATCTTTCAACTGCATTTAGACCTTATAATTTCAAATTAAAAAGAAAAATAATGTTAACCTGTAAAATTACATTAATGAAAACAAAAGTTTGCAATATCTGATTCTTGGGATTAAAAATCCTTGACAAAAAAACTTACTAAATTTCCTGCAACCCTCCAAACCATATTTATGGAACCTCTAAAATTAATTTTTAGGACTTCCACTATAAAATTTACTGAAAATAGTTGTAGTATCATCCTAAAAGTTAAAAAAAAAATTATTTTTTATAATTAATTTAGTAGAAATTATAGATATACCAAATTTAGCATAGACACAAAGAATAGAATTAACAGAAATTATGCTGATTAAATGCAAAAATTAAAATTAAACTGTTTAAGTAGGGCCAGTATTGCCAAAAAGCACTCAATTTCAAGTGCATGCTACATGTCTATCTCTACAGTAAAATAAAAAGAAAAAACTAGTAACAACCCGTGACAAAACATTGCAAAAATTTTCTTCAAAAGATAAAACCAATTCTATGGCATCAAATGATTTGAAATTTCGCATGATTGTTTAAAATACTGTTATGTATCTTCTATTTTAATTACAAATGAATTTAAATTTCTACATTTTATGCCATTTCAAAGTGACTTTTTTCTGTAGTGAATCAGCACATTATGTGGTTTTTTGAGATTACATTTTATTTAAAATCACACCTCCTAAAAACTCCCAGCCACTAAAATTGCTGCTCAAACCCTCGGGTCAGTCAAGTGGCCAGGGTATTCTATCTCCTAAAAACTCGACCCAATCGTACTACTTATGAAACTCCAACCAATTGTATGTTGCTTTTGCTGTGAAGATATGCTGCAAGCTTTAACCCAGTAACATTACCAGGAAAATATTTGAGAGGTGGGACTTAACATTGTCTTTCTTATTTTCCCAAATAACATTTCTCCAAGCTTCATTGGGTTCAAAAGGCTTCCTGGTGGGAGGGAAGACAGAATTGTGACACCCAAATCCACCTTGGCAATACTACTACTTTAACCAAATGCATTTATTGATTTTAAAGTATTGATACATACTTTGCATAAAATGATCTAAATCAAAGTTGAATCAAGTTAGTATAATTATTTGCAATAATATTAATTTATTAGTAAGAAACATACATGATTTCTGCATGATGAATTTAAGTTGGATTCGACATTTCTAAACTGTAAATTCTTTGCAATCATGGTGAAAGCCATTTTTAAATATTTTTAATTTTAAATAATTGCAAAATTCTACATTAAGATCTGATAGTTTTCTGCATAAACAGATTATGACAACCTTTTTACATACGTGTTCTAAATTACATTTACATTTCCAAATCCTACACCAAATTATAGAACTCTGCCAAGAAGTTCTTACTGCTTATAGGAAGAGCACCTGTCTTGCATAAGCGCCAACCGCAACCGAGAACTATTTTCTTTATAGACATTTTATTCTTGTAATCTTGCTCTAGCAGCACTCAGTGAATCACGTGATGGTATATATGCTCGATCTTTGATGTCCGCATACGATGTAATACGATGTTCGACGTTGATGCCAGCACTTGATATACTATATATCTTGGTTTATTACAATGCGATGACGACGATGTAATTTAATAAACCTTTATTAATTTATGCTAGAAGTTATTCTTTAAAAGTTCTTCTGCCTGATAATTCCCTTACAATTCAGAAGTGGGATTGACACCGATGACTTGTTTGAACTGGTATGTCGTTTTACGCTTTTTCGGCCAACATTCGTGTTTATAAAAAACAAACTGATGAGACAAGCAGACGGCTAGTCTACTACGGAAACAAACCGATACGACAAGCAGACGGCTAGTCTACTACGGCAATGAAAACTTTTATTCCACAAGGTAAATAAATGCTTTTGAATAATTTTGATTTGGATGAAAAGTATTGCGATGTTGATGTAGTTTAAAAAGCAGTGTTATGATTGCGATGTTGATGTAGTCTAAAATGTAGTGTTATGATGCTCAGTTTTGACTAGAAAGTAATTTTTATTTGATACTGTATATCTTGATGTAGTAAGAAGTACTGAAAATGACGTATTTAGCTAAAGGAAGAAAGTGTGATTTAATGTTGTTAGCACGCGAAGTTGGAGAAACTATTCTTCCAGAAGATACGATTGTAGAGTTAAAAACAAAAATATTAAGTAGTAAAGAATATAATGAAGATTTTGTAAAACAAATGTTAGAAACTATAATTTTTGATAGAAAAGAAGCAGAAAAAGAAAAATTAGCGCATGATAAGGAATTGGAATTGGAATAGGAATTGGAAAGGGAAAAATTAAAATATGAATTTGAATTGGAAAAATTAAAGATTGAGATTTCGAACAAAATAAACATTGATGATTTAAGTTCGCGTAATGTTGAAAATTCTGAAAATAAAGGCAAGCGTTGTAGTTTACAACTTTTGATGCAGAAATTTGAAATGAAAGAAGGTGATATTAGTTTTTATTTAACATTATTTGAAAGACAGGTGCGTAGAGCAAACATACATGAAGATGATTTAGTAGCTCATTTACTAGTGCTATTACCATAAGAAATATCCCAATTAATTGCACATGAACCCGATGAAGTAGATAATAACTATAAGCATGTCAAGAATTTATTATTAAAGAGGTTTAGGTTAAGCCCGGAGAAATTTAGGCAAAAGTTTGAATATCATCAAAAATCACCTAAAGACACTTGACCCGATTTTACTTTTGAATTGAAAAATTATTTTGAAGAATGGATCAAAAGATTGAGACAAATTTCTAACAGAAGTCCAATGTCAAATAAACTGGGCACCAAGAAAATCCACTGGCAAATCTGCATTCGAGTTGTATGATTATGTAACAGAAAGAACTAATGATTTTCCAATTGACCTGTTACCGGAAGAAGGGAAATGTTGTGAACCAAAAATCCTACAGGCAAAAGCAAAAGACACTATTTCTGAGTCTCAAGGTAAAATGAAGAAAAATTACGATAAACGACATTGCCCTGCTTTTAAGTATGAAGTCGGCCTTGTGAAGCGTTTGCCAGAGCACACAGGTAGCAGCACAAAACTACAGGTACGGTACCGTGGACCCTTAGTGGTAGAAACTGTTTTACCCTCTGACACATATAGAGTGTCTGATCTGGGGAATGTTGGACAAGGACGAAGTCCAAGTTACGAAACAACTGCACACGCCTCACAATTGAAGCTGTTCAAATTAGTGAATGACGAGGAACATTATGACTTTGAGGATGTAGATGGCGAGACTACCGCAGATGCACCATAGACGAGGACGCCTATTTTGCAAGATGGCCGATTGTAAGAGCCAACTGCAACCGAGAACTATTTTCTTTATAGACATTTTATTCATGTAACCTTGCTCCAGCAGCACTCAGTGAATCATGTGATGGCATATATATGTTCGACGTTTTATGTCCGCATACGATGTACGATTGATGTCCGCATACGATGTACGATTGATGTCCGCATACGATGTAATACAATGTTCGACGTTGATGCCCGCACTTGATGTACTATATATCTTGGTTTATTACGATCTAATGACGACAATGTAATTTAATAAACTATTAATTTATGCTAGAAGTTATTCTTTAAAAGTTCTTCTGCCTGATAATTCCCTTATACTTGTAACAGAAAGTTGCATATGTTATTCATGTTTGTATGGAGAGCCTTTATATATATATATATATTACATATTCTAACGGCATGAACTTCAGTTAATCAGTTAACTGCACAATATTTTAAATTAACCAGGTACCAAAAATCCCCCAGAGCATTCATTTTTAATAATGCTTAAATAATAACAGGATGTCTTTCTACTATTGGTAATGAATTGGTAGTGAATTTAGACTTTTCAAAACAAGAAAATGTAAAAAATCAATGCTCAATTCGAAAGTTTTTAATCCTTTTCGATTATTTGAGCACTAACCTGATGCTGATTTTGAGATTTTTTTTTTTTTTAAACAAACAGTTTAAAAATTTTAGCTAAATAACTTCCACAATTACTTTTATTGATGCACTAGATATTTAAGTTTCATATACATAATAAGCATCATATAAATAATAAGTAACATATTAAATATCATATACACACTAACAACTAGCCATTTCAGATATATCAAGAATAAATAGCTTAAAAGGAAATAAAATTGCCTCTATAATCTCCCAAAGACAAAATTTGTAAAAAGGAGCAAGGTTAATTAACATGGTGTTGCACCATCAGCAGCATCCAATTAAAAAAGTGTTAACATTTGATGTCATTGGGAGAAGATACTTTGCTGTCAATTACACAACACTTTTAGATTGAAATTCAAATTACAGATTTTTTTTTTTTTTTTTTTTTTTCAAATTTTTGTAATATAATTATTTTAATTATCTGGCTTGTGATGCAAAATCTTACACTTTTAATTAAAAACGAGGAAATATACATTTCGTTATCCGAACTTGAATTGATACAAATAAATCAGATTTCAAATTAACAGATCTAACTTATTTTAAATATAGACGAGTGCAATTTAAAATATACATATTTGCGATAGATTAATTGTTATTACATTATTTTTATTGAAAGCTAATGCTGATCTATCTTCTGGTCACTTTATTTCATTCACATTTTTATAACATGTATCTATGTGGAAGTGGCAGATGGAATCCTCTAAAATGATGCACAATGTCAGCCATTGACATCACGGGGAAACCAAAATTAGCGAGACTGACTACCTCTTAATACCTGCTTAAAAAAGCACCCCTACAATATTGCTTGAACAATTTGGAATCCAATGATACCCAACGCATGCATTTCAATAAAAATATATTGTCATAAAGCTGTGAAAAAGAAATAATCTTTCATTTTATATGTAATAGATAAATACATATCCCAGACAATGTAAAAACATTATATAAGCAAATATTCAAGGAGTCAAACAATATTTACTTACATCAACTAATATATTTAAAGTATATTAGTTAATTTAAAGTATACTAGTTGATTTAAAGTATTATATTAGTTGATTCAAAGTATATTAGTTGCTACCTAAAAAATAAAAATAAATAAATATAGAAAAGAGCTTCATAGTTTCACTATACATGGTGCTTTAGACCAGAACAGTCATTACAGTGCACTTAAAGCAATTTATATAAATACTATATCATACATTATATACAAATGTACAAAGATGCCTATACACACATATATATATATAAAGAAATAAAATAAATATTTACAATAAATATAGGTACATATATACAATCAAACAAAACCTTTTACAAATGTACATTATTATGTAATATATGTATCTAAGATACAGGTATTATAGTAAGCATCATATTCTTTTTATAGCATTCTAAACTACACAAAGGTACCCCAGTCTTAGAGCATGAGTATTTTTTCTTGTTTTCACAACCTTTCACTCCACATAAAACTACAGGAGGAGGACTAAAGGAGAAAAAAATATATATATATATATATATAACAATTTTGCATCATATAATGCAATGTTCTATTAATGCAAGATTAACATCAATCACAAATTATGTATTATATTTTTTATAACTAACATTTTTTTTTAATTATTATTCAAATAGATTACTAAATACATAAAAGAATACATTTATTCAGTTTTGTTTCTCTTATCTTTCAACTTTCTGTTTTGCAACACCAGCTTTTTTCAATTTGCTAATGCCACTTTGAATGATATTTCAAAGATAACAAAAAAATAGGACAAAGACACCAACAAAATTTCAAATGAATGTCAGGAAATTCAAATTTCATTCATAAATAAAGATACCATAAACTTGAAAAGGTAAGTTTATATTCATAATGTATCCTATATATAAAATATGAAAGGAAATGCATTATGTATTTTTTTAAATGTAAACAGACTAAATTCATTAGCATTGAAAATTATAAAGAAAAATCAGCAGTGGTTTCAGTCCAATGGAGATAAAATGGTTTTTGTGTGAATAACATCTTACTTTGTGGGTGGTTTATCTTCTTTAGACATTTTTAAAACAGTTCAAAATATTAAAATATCAAAATTAGAACCACATTTAAAAAATAGTCCAAAATATAAAAAATACTGAAATTATAACCACTATATTTAAAAAACCAACAACTTGGCACCAAATCCTATAACGTTGTAGGGCTGAAGGGCTACAAATTACTTGCAAACTGTTCATAGCTAGCAATTTTAGATTTTGCTCTAATTTCAATAACTCCATTGAGCTATATTACATGACTCGGGTGACTTATATTGCTGCTTCTGATAGTTATTTTCCCCTCCACTCTATTCATTGTCTTTTTTGCATATATGGCAGAAAGATGTGTATGCTGCAATGGATATAGAAAATGGATATAGAATACAGGGAGATGAGATGTTTGTTGCATAATTTCGATCAATATTACATTATTTTGAACAGTCACATATATGAAAATATTGTCTCAAAGGACATTCAATTTAAATATTGTATTAAAATAGATCTATAGATCTTCTTTCTGATGCATTGATCATTTTTAAATCAATACAAATTTCAATAATGACATCTACACTAGGTGAAATGAGTAATTTGATAATAATAATAAGTAATGAATTCAATTAATTTTGTCAAGACACTCAGTATGCAATGAAAAAGTAAACAAGTATATCTATCTATGACTAAATTTAACAAAATAGTGAAACTTATATAGAAATTAATTGCCCAATATGCTTTGATGCAATTTCTTATGGCCATTTCTTTTTTTTGGTTAAAAAGAAAACTACTTAATGTTAGAATTTAGTTTAAGTCCAAGTTATTTATTTTATTCAATTCAATTCAATTGAATTTGAACATCAGAACACTGGATATGCAAATAAATGCATGGATTGAGTCCATGAAAAAAAAGATAATAGAATTATAATTATGGCAAGAACTGTTATTTTCTCACATATATCTAAAATCATAAATCAAAGCCGTCATGTGCTCAGAATTGTGAATTTTCTTTTATTAAGCATTTCTCTTTGCGTTGCTAAAATTAACAATAATTACTTTCTAATACTATTTTCCCCAAAAAATTTTAATTTGAAATTTTGATAGATAAGAATATTTTTAAAAAAATGTGTGTGGGTATTTGAGGTATGTACAAAATAACTTAAAAATGAATACACACTTTGCCATGAAATTATAGATATAGATACATTATATCAAAAATTAGAACTAGATAGAGTTTTTAGCTATTCTTATGACTAGAACTTAAATGAATCTAATTTAAAAATTTTCATAGCATTATCTCCTATGGAAAACAGTGATAATTCTGAAAATAATTATGGTACATACAGTATATGAGATGATTGATAATTTGAATTATGCTACAGATGTTAAGGATACTGATTTTTTTTTATCAACACAGATAAGTCAAATGCATTTATAAATAGTTCTGACTAATGTTGTCAATTTGCAAAAAACACACTGAAGTTACTTATACAAAATATTAAATATCAAAATATATATAATACCTTGGTTACTCAATCTGAAAAGATATTCACACTGATTAGCTGTCTAAAAAGATGCCAAGAATTGGCTTTGGATACAATATATGCAAGACATGCAAATCTAATGAAAATAGGGTATGATAAAAATGTTATCAAAAGAGAATTTAAAGAAAGTTATTTAGTACTTGTTTTAGCAACATCAAAGCCAAATAAATTAGCAGTTCACTGGACAGATCCTGGTACAATTGAAAGCAAAATCTCAGAAACAAATTGCAATGTAAAAATACCAGAGAGAACACAAAAATCTCAAATTTATCACGTAAACATGCTAAAGCCTTATTATATATGTCCTGAAATAATTAACTATTTAAATTTTAGTATAGACGACAAGCAAAGTGCTGATCATGACATAGATTTTCCATACCCCAAAAATAATCCTAATATATATATAATATATACGTTTTTATCGATATTGGTCAAAATAGTGAACTTGACAAAAATTTAAACAGTGAACAAATCCATGAGCTTGATGAAGTATTAACTGAATATGCAACATACTTCTATAATGATCCTGGAATGACTAACTAAGCTATACATGATATAGAACTCAATAGTGATAAGCCCATCATATCAAAACCTTTCAAAGTATCTCAGCATTAAAAGATATTTTAAAAGCAGAAATAACTAAAATGTTGAATCTGAAGATAATAGAAATAGGAGAAAGTAATTTCAACGATTTTAGTGGACCACCCTTTAAAGACCCAAGACCATGTATAGATTATAGATGTCAGAAAGATATGACACAGACTCAATTCTTTCCACTGCCAAACATTGATGAAAATGTAGAAAGTGTATCATCAGCTAACTATATAACAGTCTTAGATCTTACAAAGGGTCAAGAGATACTGGCAAATTCCCTTAACTACAAAGGCTCAGAAACTTGGCTGCCTTTGTAACTCCATTTGGAACATATAGACCATTATTAATGCTGTTTGATTTAAAGACTGCACCATATTTCTTCAGTAAATTAATGGCTGAATTGTTAAAAGACTTTGCAGTTGCCGTACTGTTTTCAGCCAACAATAAATTAAATTTAACTGTTACTTTATTTAAAAACATCATTAAACATTTTACTACAATTACTTTACTTTTACATTTACTCTACTTTAACCTTTCAAAATTTACATTACTGTTAAACCTAAATTGTTACAACAAAACAAGTTATGTACATTACTGCTTAATTTAAATTATTTACAACTTTAAAATTATCCTTCAAAATTAAAAAATAAAAGTGATCTAGAAAGGCTGTGAATGAAAAGCATTGTGATTTACTTAAAGGAAACAATAACCAAAACCCATGAAAGATGTGATCAATAAGACTGGAATAAACACAACAGTTTTAAAAGGGAAAAATTTTTTATTTTAACAAAAGTAAGCCCACCCTGAACATTAAGCCCCACAGCTACAGGGAGATCCAAATTGGATTCCCGGAAATCCAACAAACAGCCTCATATTTGTGTAAATTATGAAAACTATAAAATTTTTAAATTAAAAGTGCCCCGTCGACCCAACAAAAATAAAGAAATAGAGTTCTATACAAAAAAAAAATAAAAGTAAACCTGGCATCTGGGTTTGAAGGAAATTATAGTCCCATAGACGCACACTGTTGAACTTGGACTGAAATCGTGTCTTTCAGCTTACTGTTGAACTCGGGTTGAGATAGTGCATTTCAGCTTACTGTTGAACTCGGACTGAGATGGTGTCTTTCAGGCCAGGTAGCTAATCGAGCCCCACTTTAGCCAAAATTCAAATTGGCACAATAGAAATCCCCAGGCAAGAGAGGGCTCTGATGCCTATCACTCTCCCATGTGGCAAGGACCTTGCAGGCTTCTCCAAGCAGCTCTTGGACTGAAGAGATGATGGACAACTTTCTAAATTGATGGGATGGCCTATGTGCTCAACGGGCTCTGCTCTTTCCGGAAATTCAGTGAAAAACTAGAAATCTCTGAGCAAGAAAGGGCCCCATCACCTGTCTTCATGTTGTAAGCCAGAATTTGGTGTCTTTCAAAAATGGCGTATTCACGTGGCTCACGAGCCGACCCCCGAGCACAGGAACCGCTAGTGACCATTATTTTCAATGCTTCTCCGGAACTGCCATCATTGCTCCAAAAAGTTGGCAAGCAACCCTTTCCCAGGAGTCACCAAGGTCATGCGCATTCCCCTCCAACGATCACAGAAATTCGCGTGCATGACACAAGTATAGGGTGAAAAACTAACAAAAGTGCCAAGCACAACAATACCGGAAACATTCTGGTATACACAGGAACAGCAACCATGCAGGAAGAACAAAGAAGACATTAGTAAAACGTTAAAATGGTAGCCAATTAGACAAAGTGTGACGCCTCGCCGATCATCGGCAAAAATGTTATCCACACAAGAGTGGTTTGAAATTGCTGAAAATATGTTTGCCAAAAGGCGATTAATTTTTAATGTTACCGGTCTAATAATGGGTTTAAAAATAAGCTTTAAATGATGAAAACAGGAAAACAAAGTTAGTTTGCCAAAAAATGGGAAAACATTAAAAGAACTAAGAATTTAAAAAATAAAAAGGGGAAAATTAAGAAAAACAACTTAGGAATGTTGAACAAAAAAGGGAAAATTTGGAAAAATAAACAGAATTTAAAAACTTAAAATAGAAGATTCAAAAGCGGCACAGCACAGTGTCTTATTTGGATGATATTGCAATTTTCTCAAACACCTGAAAAGCACATTTAACTACTTTAAATAATGTTTTGAAATGCATCTCTGCAGCAAACTTAACCATAAAACTCTCCAAATGTTAATTTGCTCAAGTTTGATATTTAGGACATGTGGTTGGTCAAGGTTTATGTAAGCCAACTGAAATTAAAACTCAGACTACTCAGGAATTAAAGAAAAATTGACGAATTACTGCTTCGCCTGCATCTGATTTCAAATCGGAGTTTGTCAAACAAACTAATGTCACAGACACAGGAATGGGAATGGTTCTCACTCTAAAGGACGATGATGGAACAAAACATCCAATCTTGTCTCTTAGTAAGAAATTTTTTTCGAATACACTGAAAAGCATTACTCTACAACCGAAAAGAAATGGGCAAGCATCATATCGGCTATAAAAAAATTGCACTATAATTTAAATTTTACTATTCAAACAGTTCACAATTCCCTTGCGTGGTTGCAAACAAATGTGAGTTCTAATCTGAGACATGCGATGAGTATTAGTTTTGCAACAATATATACTACAAAACAGTTTATCGTCCTGGAAAATTACACAAAAATGTTGATAGTTTAAGCAGACTGTATAAAAAAATTCCTGAATTTGGCTACATTTAGTAATGTGTCTGTCAAGACAAATTTTTCTCTCTATTTTACTTCAAGAAAAGTTTTTCCTAGGGGAGGGAAAGCTGTAGCAAACAACATTATATTTAAAATGTTGATTGTGTGGCAGTTCTGCGTGAAACCTTAGTGAAACAATTGGTACATGTGCAAGTGAAATCATGTTTGACTTTTAAAAGAAGTTAAGATAAATGAACTGGAAGTTTTCTATAAATTATTTTGAAATTTTGGAGTTAGAATGCAGAGAAGAGATGGAAAAATGTATTTCCAGATTGTATTTTATGTGCCGACAGGCAAGTTATAGATTCATGAGAATCTTTTAATTCTCACCAGAGAATGTATGTTTTAGTTGTATGCCGTCAGGCAAGTTAATAAAATAATATTTTATGCTATTCTTTGTGTCACTATGTTACAGTATAATATATATATATATATATATATATATATATACAGAGAGAGAGAGAGAGAGTTACTCTTTTTTAACTATCTTACAATAACAGGATTATGTATTTCTATAAAAGTAGATTTTTTTGTTGGTCATTTCCCCCAAAAGAAGGCTAGTTCTGTTTTTTGTGGATTCACCAAATTTTAATAGATTAAAATGTTCTACTGGACAAAGCTGTATACCAAACTTCAGATCTCTAGGATATAGTTATGTCAAAAATGCCATCAAAGAAGTTGAAACAGACAAACAACCATTGGTCATGATAAAATCAATAAAATATTTTTAAAATATGGGATTTCAATAGGAAATACAGAAGATGAACATATCATATTACTCATTTTGTACTAACAATTACTCAATTTATACTGACTAACTAAGAATTTGAGCAGTAACAGAGTAAATAAAAATTTCATGTTTTGGGTAAAATAT
Source organism: Amaurobius ferox (assembly GCA_951213105.1). NCBI lineage: Eukaryota > Metazoa > Arthropoda > Arachnida > Araneae > Amaurobiidae > Amaurobius > Amaurobius ferox. The sequence continues at coordinate 53,784,803 of OX578136.1, read as the reverse complement.
TTTATGCATAACTCTTCATGAGCAGCACCCACCCTTCCAAATTTGCAAATTATCTTGATATCGCCATTTATATACAAAATAACTCATTCAATACTACTATTTATGATAAGAGACATCAATTCAAATTTAATGTAAAATTCTTCCCTCATTATTCTTCTTGCCTTAGTAACCAAGTTTTTAAAAATCTAATAATTAGCTATTTGCTCAGAATCAAATGCCTGGATAGTAATAAGTGTAAACTGTCACATATTAATCATCTCAAAAGTCTATGCTATATGTACAATTTTCCCACCTTATTTGTAGATCGCAGTATAAGTACAATACTCAATAATAGTGGAAACACCATAAAATAAAAACCGCCCCTGTGGGCAAAAGTAAAAATGTGCAAATACTAAAAAACTGTAACTTTGGTTACACAAAAAATGTGCAAAATTAAAATTTAAAAAAAAACGCTTCGGCGGGTAAAGAAAAAAGTTTAAAACACTAATAAAACCATTAAGGCAGATATCTAAAAAGCAAATAAAATAAAAACAGGCTATGGCTCCAAAAAACAGTATTATCTACACTTTACATGTTTTCGATCATAGTGGTTGGTCACTTCTCAGTTAGTTTCCGAACTCCTGGTTTGTCTCACCGAAAACACCTACAACTACTTCCACTTTCTTTAATCTGGTCCATTCCATCGAGGTTTTTTTGCGAGGTAAGCATTCAAACTGGACCATGTGGTGAGACTCCAATGTAGATTATACCAACTGGCGGCCCTCAAACTTTGTGAGTTGTCTTTTTTCTGCATGTTTGTGCATCTGTGCTCTATATTTTATGTGATTATGTGTTGTTTTATGATATTTAAGTTGAATTTTGTCCTCATGGGTCATTTCTCTGTGAATCTTGTTTATGCCGTTGTTAGGCACAGATTGCATAAAATTTTAACCACATGTTTTTTAGCAATCATAGAAACAACGTATTTTAGTATAATTGTCTAGAATGTACCCCTAAAGACGTTTCTGGCAGATATACTATTCACTGATTTATTTTCTTTTTCCTGGCCATTCCATGATCTACTTTTCCAGCCCGCTGATGCAGTGGTCGAGTGGTCAGGGGCATGCGTTTCCATCTGATCGCTCGATTGCCAGGTTGTGGGTTCGAATCCCACCAGCGGGCATGGAAGTTGTGATGTCGGGGTTTAGTCAGTCTTCTGCCCTTGGGGAGCCTCAATAAAGTGAAACTGCATATTATCCTTCGCCATGGGACCAGGGGTCTATTGGACGTGGTATAAGGCTTTCCTTCACCATGGGGATTAGAAACAACACTTTTCCAGTCCTTACTTGCTGCTTTTTACTTTCTGCTTTTAATGCAATTAAATACACATTGTTATATTACCTGCGGTTTGATGCTGTGTATGCTGATTTGCACTCCTGCATTTTTGATTTTATTATTTTAATATATATATATATACATAACCCAAGGAAAAATCTTACAATATAAAACCATACTGGAAATCACACTCATAAGGCGCTACGCAGCCTATAGCCTATCAAAAGGAGATTAAGATATAAAAACCATAAATGGATATAAGGAAACAAGGAATGTCAAGAAAGGTACCACAAATTGGTGGGGGGGGGGCGCACTCCCCTGTTAAAGCAAACTTTGTGTTGCGACAACACTCCCGGTAGCTGGTACCCTTCCACCATAATAAAGACAATCAAGCTTCAAAACAACAATGAAAAAGGATCAAATCAAAAACAAAAATGAACACTAATCGCTAAAAACTATGAATAAAACCACAGGTATAAATTATGATAACATAGTCCAACCTCATGATATATACTTTTTAAGACACAAAAACACTGAATAAACTTTACTATAAAAATATAAAACAATAAAAGCCCAAGTGAAAACACTAAAATACCTCACGATAAGGTCGTACAAATGATCCAAAACCTCATTGTGTCAAAGCATATTACCCATATGAATTAGCCTTGTTAATGGTGACTGACAAATTTGTTCCTGTCCTACCCTATTTCAACACTGTGCGAATCCCTGGTTTCCTGTACTATTTATATCCATGTACAAGTTGAATCCCTCAGTTGCGGTTATGCTGAAAAAACAACACACGATGCCGATTAAAAAACCAACTGGATATCCTTGCTTTATTGCCATGATCAGATAATCCCTGTCGCATTTGTACCGATCGCAATTATAACTGTTCAGCTTTTTACTGCGATTTAATTGATTTATAACAATACTTCTGAAAACATTCCTATGCAAAACCGATTTCCATAGAGTAATATCATTGATTACAAATCCAAAAGCATTTCTTGTGTCATATAATCGATAATAGACAAATCCATCATTATCCCTATTAATGCACAAATCCAGAAAGCTTAAACTTTGGTCGTCGTTTGGCAATGTTTCAACCAATTTTAAGCATGCAGGGTAAAATTCAAAATCCAGATTAAATTCCTGACACTCACTAGCCCAAAGAATGTCATCGACATACTTAATGTTGTTGTTGTTGTTGTTGAAACCCAGACCGTCCGACCTACCAGAAAGGTGTAAGGTAACTGTTTGGACGGTGACATACTTAATGTAAATTATTTCGTTTAAAATGTGCGTTCCTTCCTCGAATTTATTCAGATAAATGTCGGCTAATATCGAAGAACAACTGCCTCCCATAGGTATACAGTGTAATTGTTTATAAAAATCATTTCCATTAAAAAGAACTGTTTCAAATAATACCATCTTCACTAAGGCCCTATATCTACATCTTGTCATTTTTCATTGTATGTCATATTGCTTGTATAGTTCCATAGTTTTATATCTCTCATATAGATCTTTTACATTTATGTTACTGAACAAATCATTAAAATCAAAACTCTTAAAATACAAGCTCTTAGGTATATCATTGATTTTCTGGATAGCTTCCTCATTGTTATTAACAAAGTATGCTCCTTACCTTTAATTTGCATAACCACTTCCTTTAAAATTTTAAGAAGATTCTTATTTGCTCTTGTTAAGTAAGATTTAAATCTGTTAGCTATTGGCCTGAATTTCACTGGATCTTTATGTAACTTTATTATCAATGTCAGATATGGAAAACGTATATTTTTAACACAGTAACCAATTTTTTTTTATTTGGCCCTTATTCAATTTTCTATTTCAATACATGAAAAATTCAATTTTACATAAGTGGTCTCATCATTATAACATTTGTGAAGAAGTTTCTTATACAAATCAATGCATGCAAATGCATAATTAGCAGTTACCTTGTCTACGTATGTGATAACAAAATGTTTTTGCAAAGGCTCCAATTTGTCCCTAAAAAATATTCTAGAATGTTTATGTACTTGGTCACTTTTATAATATTCCAAATAATCCTTCATGACACCTCCTCTTTCCATGCGCCGAAAACTTCAATTGGAACATTGTATTTTACTGCTATTTTATAAACAAATTTATCAATATTATTGAACAAAGCATCTTCAATATTACTGTATTCAGGAAAATGATATTTAGTACCTAATTCTAAGCAGCATTTAATGCTTGTTTCATTCAATAACTCAAGATCACCTATTATAACATGTTCATACCCGACATTCACAAAATTATGGTATTTTTGCAACTACAATGATTCACTGTCACGTCAAGGGATTTGCATACTTTATTATAGTTATAAATCTTTCTGCATACAGATATATTATATATGTATACAATGCCAACTTTAATGTTTCCTAAAGGTAATTTTTCATGATGTTTTTTCATAATAGCTGCCATTTTAAGATTGTCATATCCCTTATTTTTATAATTCATGATCAGATATTCCTTAATTAGATCAATTGGTTTATTTTATAACAGATTCACACTCAAGTTTTTCGCACGTAACTTTAAGAAATCCATAAAGAATTCTTTTACTTTGAAGTATTTACTACTGCTTTTACTTCGAAGTGTTAACATCCAGACAGACAACTATCGGTCATAACAAATTCAATAAAATATTTTAAAAATAAATTTGGAAGGCACTCCCATTGTAGATAAAATGCCAAATAATAAAATAGCCAATATCTGTAATGGCAGTAAGAAACTGTGTTGTTGCTATAAACCACAATTTTTGTGAACTTCTATGGGAGCTGATAATTTCAGTCTTTCCATGTAGCAAAAACAAATCAATTCAGTGGTTAGACGATTTTACAGTATAACCAATCCTGTGGCAGAACTTACTACAATAGTGTTCAAGTTAGCCTATTGTTGTAACTAAGGATGTTTTAAACAGTCTTCACAATTAACACCCTGTGGAATGCAATATATATATGGAAAAAACAATCCTATTCCCTTTTTCACTTATGATCATAGCATCATACCATAAGTGGACATGCATAAATAAATAAATAAATAAAAATAAAAAATAAAACAAATTAAAAAATTCCCGGTCCTTCCGAATTTGAAATTCCAGATAGCAGGTCCTATACTTTATGTAGATATGTAAAAGTTACCTTCTGTATACTGCAATAATTGCAGAAATGATAAGTTTGTTTAAATCCCATCCAAACGTCAGAGTTAAAATATTCTAAAAACTAACAAATATATTAAAAAAATGTGATTCAATTTTTACCAAAAATGTAGCATGCACATCTACAAGAAATGCTCGTTAATTTGATATGTCATTTATATTTTTGCATCAGGTATTAGTAAACCTCTTGAATATGCAACAAAGGAGCTTACAGAGTCATAAATTAAAAAAAGTACACAATTTGCAATTAAACTAAAATTACCTGCATTCGAAATTTAACTTACTCTTTGGCAGTTTGTGCTTTCAATGGAAAATGAAATCCCACTGGAAAGGAGAGAGATCTACCTTTGAGCTCATTATCAACATATTTTACTTTTGGAACATCTGCTTTCTTTATAACTTTCTGAAATACAGAACATGTATTTTAGGTCAAAAATGCAATACAAAATTGTTATAATAACTTCAATATTTTCAATAGAAATCTTAATAATAATGCAGTTAGTGAACTTGGGTTCTTGTTATATTCTGTTCCTGGCACTTTGAATTAAATAGAATTTTAGAATTTTGAGTTACAAAGAGAATAAACTTAGCAGGAGAAACCTGGAGATAAAAATGTTCTTTGCCAGCCTCTTGTAAACCTGAAATAATGTGACTTCTACACTCACATATCAATCAAACTTAGTTTGATAAGGAACTTAGTTTGACAAAGAACCTTGCCAAAGAGATAGATTGTAAAGAGCAAATTTTCTTAGAATAAGTTATGTAAAAATCAAAGAAGGGATATTTTTAGACTGCAAAGTGAACTTCTTAAAAAAAAAAAAAACTAGAGCCATAGAATGCCTCTGAAAATACATATTTTTAATTCACATTTGGACTTTTTTCCCCACAAAATCCTGAACATATAAGCGACGAACATGGTGATACTTCCATCAGATCAATGATAGAAACTTGCTACCAAGAAAAATGGAACCCAAACATACTTGCAAATTACTGTTGTAAAGAGACTTTCTGAAGCTAAATACAGCGGACACAATCAATAAAAATGCCTTTTAGGTGAGTTGGTTGAGCTGTACATGTGTTATATTGTCGAAAGCCCAGACCATCCGACTCGTCCAAGGACTAAGAGTAACCAAATGGATGGTCGGATGTGTTATATTGTGTATTATCGGAAAATATAAAGGTAACAAATCTTTAAATGCACTTTACTCATAAAACCCTGCCATTCTCAAAATTTTTACACACAGATTTGAAATCAGTGTAAAAAATACTATAAAAATCATCCTATCAGATCAATTTAACATAAAAAAGTAACACTTTGTCAACTAATGTAATTTAACTAACTAAGCAAAAAAAGGCAGAGTTTAATAATAAAAAAAAGCATACCTTCTTTGGCTTGATATCGGGTTTCTTTAGCAGTCTTTCAATTGTTTGTTTCTGAAAAAAGAAATTACAAGTAATTAGTTTTACTGACTACTAAATTAGGCATTAAAAGATAACATAGAAGTCTGAGAAATAAAGAAAAAAAAAATAAATACATAAATCTTCATGTACAAAATTTCCCATGATTTTGCAATTAACAATTCTTTCAAGCATACCGACACAGTATGTTATGAATAATAATATGATATAAAATCAAAGCTCAACAACTTCTGCAAAGAACTAAATATAAAATATTCATATAACTACAAACATACAATAAACATTTAAGTGTCAACAGATTTCAAAGGCAAAAGACAGCCTCCTTCAGGACAAGCAATAAGTGCAACCTCAAGTTCAACATCTGTGGAAGAAATGCACACATGGCTGAAAGTAGGAAAAAGTTACTCTTGCGTTTCTCCTATCTTCAGCTATATGTTCTACTAAGAGAAAGAGGTAAAACCAAGTTCACGAGGAAAAAAGGATAAAAACAAGTTCACCAAAAGGAGAAAGGGATACAACAAAGAATGAAGGAAGCAAATGGCAGAATACTGTGAATGCATAATAAACCACAGAGGAAAGAAACAGTAGCAGAAAATAAAAAAAGGACGGAAAGAAACCAAAGCAGTAAAAGAACAATAGCAGAATGAATAAAAACAAATTAGTGAGTAAATTACTGATTGATTAGTGATAAAATTATTTTACTTACTAATCAGTGCATACTGTAATTATATGAAGATTTAATATTAATATATGATATCAAATAATATGAAATCCTAAAACCAAATTCAAAAATTGGCAGTGGCTCCAGTCCTATGGAGCTGAAATGATTTTGTATGAATAAGATTTTTTGAAAAAGAACACCAATAAAATTCAATAAGTCAATTCCATTTTTACAAACTCATTTATTTCATTTACAGGCTTTTATAGCATCACAAATTACTTGCTAACTATTTATAGCTAGGTAACACTTTTAGTTTTTGCCCTAGTTTCGTCTAAATACTCAACTATAAACTTCTCATCAAAATATCAAATTATTTTACTAACATTTTGGCAATATGTGAATTAAACTTATATAATATATCTGATGAGATTTTAGATTCAAGTTAATCAATAAACTTGCCTGGCGATACAAATATGTACTTGAATACGTATATTTTCATCTATTCTATTCAAATTGTGAATTAAACTTATATAATATACTGTGAATAAAACTTATATAATATACTGTGAATAAAACTTATATACTGTGAATTAAATATATATAATATACTTATATAGTATACTGTGAATAAAACTTATATAATATACTGTGAATTAAACTTATATAATATATCTGATGAGATTTTAGATTAAAGTTAATCAATAAACTTGCCTGGCGATAGAAACATGTACTTGAATACGTATATTATCATCTATTCTATTCAAACCTCATCAACCATTAAATATTTTTTAAATCCTCAAGTTCATTTAACCTCCTATTTCTTTTTAAACAAAACAAAATATCTCAGGCTTGTGCACGAATATTCCACAAAGGAGTAAGTAAAAACATTGAGTTGCAACACTCCTGATATTTAAAATATTATAGCTTTCCCACCCATTGGAAAACCAAAGTTAAAATATTAAAATATCGAAATTATAACCACTATACTTTGAAAACTAAGAGCTCGATCTAAAATTCAGTTACATACATTTGTCAGGCTTTCAAAAACCTACAAATTCTCGCTTATTGTCTATAGCTTGCACTTTTAGTTTTTGAGATATAAGCATTACGAACTTGAAACAAGAAAGATCAATCATGCTTAAAGCATTGATTATGAAACACTTTCCAACTTCAATGCAATTTTATTTAAACAAGTCTAAAATGCAATACATTCCTCAGTAATATTTTGAAACTTATCACAATACTGCATTAATTTATTATATTTGAAAAGTTAAACCTTCATCGAAAAAAATGAACTTCATTCAAATGACGGCATTGAAATATAAATTGCCTGGTTTAAACATCTCTAAAATGTTATACATTCCTCGGTAATAGTTTTAGAATTATCATAATACTACGATAATTTATTATATTTGAAAACTTCATCGAAAACAACTGAAATTAATTCAAATGACGTCATAGAAAAAATAACACGCCTGGATCTCTCTATAAAAACAGGATTTCATTCATAACATTCTCCCATTCATTTCATTCATCACAATACTATAATAATTCATTTTATTTAAATATTTTGTTTAAGACCATGGAGCTACAAAAAATTAAACTCTATGCTTGAAACTTCATCGAAAAAAATCGCCCTTCTCTTTATGAAATCAATTAATATTTCATTCATATCAGCCATGCAGACTCCATGGACTAAATTATTTTGTGTTAAAAAAATACAGGAATTCTAATACAACTCATTCTATATATTTTGCTGTTTACATTTTACATAGGTGAAAAATAGGCTTAGTTGTAGAAATAATCAAATTTAGATGAGCATTTAAACTCAAATATATTGTCATTGCGTTGTTTCAGTATGTAGATGCACAGAATTTAAGCAAAAATAAAGCAGTTTTAAGACGGATACAACACTCAATATGAATTAAAAAGAACTTAAAAAAATCACGATTCTGAAACAAGATGGATGCCATATATCATTTTGAAGTGGGTCATGTGATCGTTTCATATCATGGTCACGTGATCGTTTCATATAAGAGGTGTAATTATTATTTTAATCTTTATTTAAAAACTACTGAATATATTTCGCTGAATTTTTTTTTATATATTTTATGGAACAATTTGAATATTACCTAAAATTTTCGAAGCAATTTGTGAATTTTAAATCCGCTTAAAAAATGTTTGAAAAATTAGGTCCCATAGGGCTCAATGTATTTCATTTTTTCGACCCGGTTTCAATCCAAAACTAATTGGGTGATATTATTCATATATATTCCCATAGGTTCTACAGACCGTCTGAACAACATACTAAAATTTCATTTTGATTAAGTCATTTTTACGGCAGTTATCGTGCTAACGGACAGACAGACAGACAGACAGAATGAACAAAGTCATAAACACTTTTCAACTTTGTTGTAAAGTGTTAAAAAGGAAAATTTTTAATCTTATTCATAAGCTATAAGAGCTTTTTAAAAATATAAATATATATATCGATCTAGAAACTAGATTTCCTACTAAACATTGCTTACTATTTATATCTATCTTTTATAGTTTAGAAGCAAAGTGAGGCAAAACTTGCTCGAACAAAAACTTTCTTGAAAAATAAAGTTCAAAATATTAAAATTATATTTATATATTTAGGATCTGTACTATATTTCTGATAAAACAAGAAAAGCAACCAAACTCAGCTCTGCGAATCGCATCCGCAGCCTCCGAGTCCACCTCGAAGATCCATCTTATGGAGAGGGGTTCCACAAAGTTTTGCAGAACACGCCACTCCTCAGACTTCAACTCCGGGTTGAAACGGTTCAGCCGTTTCAGCAAAATGCGCGGCTCTTTAGTGTTGTTGTTGTTGTTGAGACCCAGACCGTCCGACCTACCAGAAAGGTGTAAGGTAACTGTTTGAACTGCCGGGAAGTGCCACCCAATTTAGACCGGAACCCAGTGGGGGAGGCATCCACAGGGACCGTACCCTCCTTCCCCTACCACCAACCTCTCGGAAGGACATACGGACCCACATGTTTAATGTGATCGTACTCCGCGTGAACACGGCGGCAGTTTTGGCAGTGGCTGGAATCGAACCCGGGCCTACCGAGTGCAACTCCAGCGCGCTAACCAATGGGCTACCGCACCCATCGGCTCTTTAGTATAAACATCTCTGGTCTTGAAGGCCACCTTGACAGGTTTGGGTAGATCATTGGCACTCAAGACTGTGAGTACCTCACCTAAAACCTGTCTGTTATTGTGGAAGGTTTTCTTAATCCATTCCACAGTAGTTGCATCATTGCACTGAAGCACCAAGGTTCCAGCATATAAACCAGAACCATGGATCTTCGGAAGTTGCTCACCAGTGGGTATCTCATCTATTTTACCGAGAATCTCCATCTGGATAATGTCAACCTCTTCCTTGCTCAGCTTACTTGAAGGGAAGGAATCTTTAATGACTGCCATTTTTATAACCTGGACTGCCTGAGCATATGATCCAGGTTAGATGTCAGTCCTTGATCTCTTTTTATTGACCAGATCTCTTGGAGAGAGTGTGGCTCTATCCGACCTAAGTCGTTTGGTGCCTCCGACCTTCTCTTTGACAGCACCAGCTTTTGCAAACTTCTGGTCTAGCTGCCTAGGAATGCGCCTCTGTGCTTTTGTGAGTACTTCCTGCGTCTCAGCCATGGTTTCAGTGTGCCGGTCACCAAGGCTCACGACTCCACTTCCTTCCACAGCCAGACTGTCTCCGGCCAAAATCCAGAGTTTTTTTCACGTCTTATCTGTAATCTTATCAGCGTACTTTTGATCAAATAGAGAAAAATTGTCCACTTAGCTAAAAAATCCTTTTTATAGGGAAACTTTTTGGGATATTATCCCTAAACGGAGAAATTTTCAAAAAATCGTTAAAATCGGGAGTTATGTCTTCAAAAGTGGGAAATCGGGCGAAACACTCAAAAATCGGGAGTCTCCCGCCAAATTCAGTAGAGTTGGCACATATGTAACATTTATGGTCGCAGAGGGGGGAAAATGGGGTAAAACAGGTATATTTTCAAAAATTCGGATTTTGTGGAAAAAGAACAGACGTAAAAATTCGGAACAGACGTAAAAATTCGAAACGAATCCGGAAAATCCGGAACGGTTGGCAGCTATGCTACACTATAATTCTCTAAAAGCAACCACCCTGCATTCAACTTAAATTGGTTATTATATGGGAGGGATTATAATGTTCTAATGGTTGAAGAAAGCAGGCATAGGAAAATTAGGGGACTACAACCGTTTCGAGGGCATTTTGAGCTCTCTTTCTCAGGTCAGAAACCATGTGCTTTCTTAATAACTGCTAAGAAAGAAATAGCAAATTTTTAATAAATAGTTAGACATTTGTCTATGGTAATGGACACTAGTTGTTGAAGGGTAAATAAGGAGAGAAATAATACCAAATCAATGGCATGTAAAACCCATTCTAACAAAATGTGATCATTGAACAGCCCCTGCACTTTGTGAATTACCTAGGATTTATTAGTCACCATGTTTATTATAGAGCAGTTTAAAATTAATAGATTTTTCTAAAAATATTCAAGTTAAAAGTCCAATTTGATACAAAAATTATGTTCTAAATACTTTGTCTTTTTCTTTCTTTTCTTCAGCTTGTTTTTTTCTCTTTTTAGCTTGCATCAATCTATGCTGAATCATTTCTTCACTCAAGACTTTTGTCTCAGGAACTAAAAATAAACAGCAAAATAATATACCAATGGCCATTACAATTTACCTATATGAAAGTTTCTTTCAAAAACAATTAAGATATACATACCAACAGGAGCAACTTCTTCCTTTTCTTTTTGGGCTTTACTTTCAAGCAATGATCGCTAGGAAAAAACAGCTAGGTTAAATACTGAATGCAAAATAATAAATATGATCAATATTTATATCACATTTTTGAGATTCCTAACAGAAAGTTTTGATCATGTTTGACAAATATTATGAACCTATATATACAATCAAGTGTTCAGAAGACCCCTTTAATTTTTTAATTAAATTTTGAAAAAATCATTAAAAAATCAGAAGCTTCAATAATGTTACATACATAATCATTTCCTATGTAATTTTTCAGAAAATGAATAACAAATTTTTTAATGCTAGCATAAACAATTATCAAGATATTGCACATTTTTCAAATAAATTTATCATAAAAAGGCAAAATTAGAAGAGTATAAACTATAAAAAAATATGTTCACTTTTCATATGCAATATTATGCGACAAAGTTGTTAACATTATAGTGGATCTAGTGTGTTCCATTCACAAGAGAAAATACTTTGTGTAATACATTTGTATTTTAACATCTAAAAATTTCCCAATAGTTATTTATATATAAGGAAAGTCTTTCTCTTCATCTATTTGTTCACAATGCTTGGCAATTAACTTAGCAAATATGGCAACTAATTTAGAGAAATTAAATTATATTCATATAATAATTTCTTAATTTATGTAACAATTTATATATGTAAAATTTCTTTGGAAGAGACTCTTGGATTGCTGTGAACTAGAGAAAATCTTCCAAACTTTTATCTGATTCGTTAAATTTCTTTGCCCTCGACTACCTGTGAGAAGGGATTTACTGTAGCTGCAAAGATGTGCACAGTTGTAATTGCTACTTCAACAGATGCTTGAACTATCAACTGTATGTGATAAGGCACCCTAACAAATAGTTTTTAATTAGAGTGAAAACAAATGCTTTGTATATTTTTTTTAGGTAGACAACCATTTCAGCATTAACAAATTTCTTCACCGATAGTTATGTGCAAAAATTATGAACAAACTTTTCAGTGAGAATTAATGGAAAGTGTAATATAAGTTGCACAAATGTTACTCAGTGAAAATTTACTATACAGAACTTTGATTTTTCAAGTATACTGTAAATATTATAAAATGTTTCCTATTACTACACACAAAAAATTTTCAAAAGCAACGATAAACAAGTAATTTGAAATATGAATAAACGCTATATAATTGGCACATTTAAAAACATTTTTATGCATTAGCACTCTGAAATTATAAAATTTAAATAAAGGTGAAATTATACAATTATGGTAATAACTACATTTGCTCTTTATAGAAACTGTTGAAATTTTTCAACAATTTTAAAAGTTAAATTTCAAAAACAAATTGAATCAACAATGTAAAAGTGAATCCCATAATTACAAACTGTAAAAGTAAGGATTAATGTACATTATAAATAGAAATGTTCTAACAAACAAGCCATGTAACAATCATTCAAATTACCTGGCGTGCTGTCATTAAATTAGGATCTTTCATCCTCCTTAGCTCTTCATCCACTTCTTCTAGTCGTCCTTCTTCCAGAGCCTCTAACCAGGCATCATCATCATCAACTTTTTTCACCTTTTTAGAACTCCCCTGACTCATCATTGAATCCGACATGTTATTCACAGATGGAGATGCATCAACAACATCTAAAGATAATTAGTATTACAAATGTTAATATTGCTTTAAACAAATAAAATTTTTACATATATATTGGATATTAATAGTGAATGCTTAATATGATAATTAACTTATAATCAATAAATCTGTTGAAGCCCATGTGTATTAATTGAAGAGAGCCGGCATGAGTTGTGTTGTGCAGAATAAACGGTAGTGTTGTATTGGATGCAAAGAGAGAGTTTACATTCTATCTTCGTGCTTGTGAAATAAAAGTAATACAGTCCGCTTGTACTATTGACTTATTGTATGAAACCAATTCATATTTCCCTTACATCTTTTTGGTCCATAATCGCTCCAGAGAAGGACTCGGACCTATGGATACCTGTTATTGAAACCCAGACTGTCTGACCTACCAGAATGGTGTAAGGTAACCGTATGGACGGCTGGATACGGATACCTGTGAAATGGAAAACATTCCATAACTGTGTGTGTTAAATCTACATCTGTATTTCAAAATTGAAACTGTGTAAAGCCTGTGCCTTGTGGGAAGTCATGTACTAACAGTGAGTCATATCAATTTATAAATTTATCTCACAATGGAGCAAAAATTGTTAAATAAGAAAAAAGTGTTGAAATAGAACATAACTAAAACTTTAAGTGAACTAGAAAAGAGTGTTCCAGATAACATTCAGTTGGAATTATATGAGATCAAGTGTCGTAAATTCAAAGACGATTTATCGAGTATTTTTGATCAAATTTTTGACATTTCTGAAGAGAGCAATGTAGACAAATATATTAAGGAGCAACAGTCTATACAAGAGAATATTGATTAAATGTGGATCAATGTTAAAAGGCGAAATGTTAACTCAAGTGCAAGCGGCAATGCTTTTTCCTCAAAACAAAACAGTGGTAGTTACGATGGCGTGAGATTACCAAAATTAAGTCTTCCATCCTTTAACGCAGGCTTCGGGAAATCGGCAAAATTTAGCCCGTCCGCGAGGACGGCTAGTTGTTGTTGTTGAAACCCAGATCGTCCGACCTACCAGAAAGGTGTAAGGTAACTGTTTGGACGGTCGGGAAGTGCCACCCAATTTAGACCGGAACCCAGTGGGGGAGGCATCCACAGGGACCGTACCCTCCTTCCCCTACCACCAACCTCTCGGAAGGACTTTCGGACCCACATGTTTAACGTGATCGTACTCCGCATGAACACGGCGGCAGTTTTGGCAGTGGCTGGAATCGAACCCGGGCCTACCGAGTGCAACTCCAGTGCGCTAACCAATGGGCTACCGCGCCCGAGGACGGCTAGTGAAATTTTTTACTCGTCCTCGAAAATTTTTACCCGTCCTCCTAAGAATTTTTTTTTTCACTTTATATTCATTAATATATGTGCTTAAATACATCGCACAACAATAATAAATTAGAACTAACTGCCTCACGATGAAGTGCGATAACTGCATATTCATACACCACCCCACAGCACTTAACCGCCGCAATCAAACTCGCCGACAAGGAGTCTCCGATAAAGGAACAGACCGACGGAATTCTGATCTATGGGTGGAGACAGAGGGATAAGATATGTAAGGAATCTCTCCTTTTTCCAATGTTTGGTAACTTGAAGGCGTGGTAAATAAATCATCATATAAATCCTCTTGTCTCTAAGCACTTTAAACCTCATTGGCACTCTTAATTTCTAGGGTATGTAGTCAATTAAGATTAAAATCTTCAGACTGAATAGACGTTTCATACCTGAACTTCAGTTGTCAAACAACTGGAACAAATGCCATGAATGAATTTTAACCATTTTAGTTTTAAAGTTGAAACCAAAGAGGGGAAGAAAATAAAACAATTCTGGCTGAAACTAGAAGAATCCATTCCAAAAATTCAAACTTGTTACTAACTCCCGTCTATTACAGCAAATGGAAATTTTATAGTTTGGGTTTTAAAGAGTTAAAAAGGGATTTGGGCTTAGGTTTGGGCTGGGCTTGAGTCTTCTGTTGTTTCAGGCCGGGTTGAGTCTTTTTTTTTTTTTTTTTTTTTTTTTTTTTTTTTTTTTTTTTTTTTTTTTAAAACGTCTGTTACGACCGGGCTGAACATATTTATTTTTAAAATTTTTAAAATGAATTTAAATTGAATACATGAACTTATTGCGTTTATTTCAGCTACATAAAGATAAATGTTTAGACAATTTGTTTTTAACATATTTGAATACAAATTATTTCGGGTCTGCTGAGATGCAGTTATCTTCAGGCCGAGTTCATTCTACATTTATAAATTTCTTCGAGCGTGGTCCGGGTTTAAGCATTGGTATTGTCGGTGTTGTTAAAATCTGAAATTTCGGCACATGTAGACCTTGAAAAGGAGAACAGAACATGTCACTTTGATCGTGAGCAACCTATCCCATTTTCGTTCGGTCATCGGATTCACTGGGTGGAGGATGAGGGGTGAGAAAATAGCTAGCGCCTGTGGTTCCAATGCGGATCTGACGGCTCACCTAGAAAGAAGGCATTAATAATGCACACTAGCTAAGTTTATGGGGGGGGGGGACATTTCAATTTTCATTCATGGCACAGGAAATGGCGGCTTTTCCCATAATTTTACGGTGACAACAATTTGTTATTTATTTATTTTATTTTTTTTATCGAATCTAATCTCAAGGCCATCCGAGAGGATGGCAACTTCCAAAAATTGGTCGTCCTCGCTGAATTTTACCCAGCGAGGATGGGAGGACGGGCGATTTCCGGAAGCCTGCTTTAACGGCAATATTCAAGATTGGTTGTCTTTTAGAGATCTTTTTAAGGCAAGTGTTCATAATAACGTAATTTTACCAGATTCACAGAAATGTTCATATTTAAAATTGTCTCTTCATAACACTGAGAAAATCAATTCAATCCGTTGCCATTTGCAATGGAAACTACGAAACTGTGTGGAACATTTTGGAAGAGCGACATTCTAATAACCGAGAACAAGATTTTGCTCATCTTAAATGGTTTATGTCCATTCCTTCTATTCAAGGTGAATCGCCAGCAACAATTTTAAATTTGGTGGATACAACTAATGAATGTATAAGGTCATTGAAAATTTTAGAACAAAAGGTGAAGAGGTTTTTGGAAACTGTTTTAGCATTTATATTGCTTCAAAAATTATATTCAAGTACTAAATTATGGTGGGAAAGAGAATCAAAAAGGATAAATTGCCAAAATTGTCAGAGTTAATTCAGTTTTTAAAAAACCACGCTCAAACATTACAAACTGCTAAGCCTAATAATTTCGTGAATCCCAAAAGGAATTTCCAACCAACTCAAAGAGTCGCATAGCTAGTTACTGGTTTTAAAAATCTGAACTATCCCAAGTGCATTTTGTGTAAGAGCGAGAATTTTCATCACTTATATAAATGTGCGGCATTCCAAGGATTGTCTGTTAGTGACCACATAGAGTTTGCAAAAAGACACAAGCTGTGTTATAATTGTCTTTCCAATTCAAATCATACTGTGAAAAACTGTCCTTCTAATTTTTCTTGTGTGCTGTGTGTCTAAACAGTATCATACTTTATTGCATATTTCCAGAGAAAGAATAAACAATAACAACTTTAAAACCTCAGAAGTGATAAACAACTTCAAATCATCAGAAGCCATAAATAATGTTAATGAGCCAGTGCCAGGCACCCAGAAGGGAGATTCCTCTGCTCAGCCAACCCAAACATCAATTCTGAATCTAACTGCAAAATGTTTTAATCCCTATACAAATAGAGAACATAAATTTGCAGGGACATCTGTGAATGTTTCGAGATCCCATTCAAAGACCTTAATATTATCTACTGCAATTATTTATGTTAAAGATTATTTGGGAAATTTGCAACCTTGTCCTGAGCTTTTAGATGTTGGAAGTCAGGATTGCTATTTAACCAATTAATTTGCTTCCCTGTTAAATATAAGAAGGAAATTGGTTAACACATCTGTATCATGTTTAAATGGAATAGTGATAAATATAAAATCTAAACTTACAGCAATGATTTCGAACAATTCTGATTTCACAAGAACTTTAGATTTCCTTATCGAGAACTTTAGATTTTCCTTATAGTGCCAAAAATAAATAATCAAGTTCCAGGGAATTATTTTAGTCTTTCATACATAAAATTCCCACAAAATATCCAAATAGCTGATGCTCAGTTTAACAAACCAAGAAAAATTGATGCATTAATCGGCACAGAGTGTTTTTATGAACTTTTAAAGACAGATAAGGTTAGCTTGCCAGATTCAAATTTAATTTTACAATCATCAGTATTTGGACATATTATATTGGAGAGTGTTTCCAATTTTGACGAAGAAGGTAGCGTTCACTATGGACTCATTTGTGAGGTTGAAGAAGACTTAAATGCTATCATTAAAAATTTCTGGGAGATAGAAAATTCATACACTGAAAATGAGGAGGTGACTAAGAGTGAAAAAGAAATATTTTGTGAGAAGCACTTTTTAGAGATGAATAACAGAGATGAAACGGGTAGATATGTGATACAAATGCCACTGAAAGAGGATCCTTCATGCATAGGTGAATCGAAGCGGGCAGCTGAGAGAAGACTAAACTCCCTTTGGAATCGTTTGGTAAGGGAATCTGAGTTTTTACCTCTTTACCAAAACTTCATGCATGAATATGAACATTTAAGACACATGGAACTAGTCAGTAAAAATTACGAACATGAGAGTACATATTATATGCAACACCATGGTATGTATTGTGCCATGTTTCAGAGAAGAGCTCAACAAAGTTACGTGTGATGTTTGTTGCATCAGCATCTACTTCAACTGAAAAATCTCTAAATTCTTTACAGTACAATGGAGGAGTCATATAAGATGACATATTTTCAATCATGATTAAATTTCAAAAGCACCGCATGGCCTTCATAGCAGATATTAAAAAGATGTATCGTATGATCCTTATTGACACACTTCAAAAAGACTTGCAAAGAATCGTATGGAAAGATGGTGTTAATGATCCTGTAAAGATTTACAAACTTTGTACAATTGCATATGGAACTAAAAGTGCACCATACCTTGTTATGAGGACACTAAAGCAATTAGCTTTAAATGACGAAAAAACGCCCCTTAGCTACTTCAGTCATGAAGAGTGACTTTTACATGCATGATGTGGTCACGGGATGTTCAGATTTAAACACTGCGAAGGACCTCCAACAACAATTGATACTTTTACTTGAGCACGGAGGAATGAATCTACATAAGTGGTCTGCAAATGAGCCAGAACTTTTGTGCGATATTTCAGAAGGTTCCCAAGATTATTCATTTAGGTCTATAAATGAAACTAAGGCTTTAGAAATATTATGGAAACCTCAGAGTAACTGCTTTTCATTTAAGGTAGCCGTGGAACAGAATGTTTACACCAAATGTGCAGTGCAAAAGCATTGCAAGAATTTTCAATCCTCTTGGACTAATTGGAGCAATCATTACAGGAACTAAAATATTTATGCAAAGGCTATGGATTCTACAAATAGATTGGGATGATCCACTCCCTGAAAAGGAAGCCCAAGAATAGCATAGTTTTTTAATTTCCTTGAGGGCTGTAAATGACATCAATGTCAGCAGGTGCATTTTAACTGAGAATGCAGAGTGTGTGAAGATGCACAGATTTTCGGATGTGTCAGGAAATGGGTTTGAAACTGCAATATATGTCAAATCCATTACAACTTCCAGTAAGATTACTGTAGATTTGTTGTACAGTAAATCAAGAGTTGCGCCAATCAAATCAATCACCATTCCACGTTTAGAACTGTGTGCTGCCGTCCTGCTATCTCAACTTCAGCAATGAGTCATAAAGTGCTTGTGACTGGACATTTCAGGAATTCATCTGTGGTCAAATTCCACAATTGTGCTTGCATGGAAGGTGGCACGTGAAAACTGATTTTTAAAATTTGAATTATTTTTTTTTGTTGTTGTTATTTAATGTTTTATATTATTTCGACCATTTTTTCCCCTTTTTTCTCCACCACCCAGACGTCATAGAAAATAACAAAACACACGACCGGAAAGAGCAGACAATTGAGAGTAAAAATAGATCAATTTCAAATCTTAGGGACAAATTCTAATATATTTTAAAAATTTTAAAACAAAAGTCACTTTCGGTTCAAAAAAACGAACTTTTGTTTTTTAAATCCTCGCATCAGGAAAAGTACCGACAATTTCGACTAATAATTTACATTTTTAGAAAGCTCAAAGATCAGGCTTTCTTACAAGCTCAATCTGGTCAAGAAATAAGAAAAAGTAGCCACACGATCTGGATTTTAAGGAAGTAATGATTTTCAATTTCTCGGCAAAACCGTGAAAGAAGATTTTCACCCACATACCCACGCAAATGCATGGTGTGTTTATGAAGAAAAAAATAAATAAAAAGAAAGTTATGGAGATTGTCACAGTGCATTTATGCATCGGGTTAGAAAATTACGTTATATTTTAAATGATGGAATTAAGAGCTTAGCATATGGTCATTATAAGTTTTAAATGATTGAATTATGGTGGATTGAATTGTGGTGATGTATTGTATACATTGAGTGATGGTAACAGTATACAGAGTAAAATTATTATATTTATTATATTTGCAAATGTCATCAGTGATTGCTTTTTATACAGTTTTTGGCCTAGGGACAATTAAATCCGAATAAGTGTTTGCTTTTTATAAAGTTTTTGGCCTAGGGACAATTAAAAACCAAATAAGTGTTTGCTTTTTATACAGTTTTTGGCCTAGGGGCAATTAAAAACCGAATAAGTGTTTGCTTTTTATACGGTTTTTGGCCTAGGGATAATTAAAAACCAAATTAGTGTTTGGTGGTATCTGGCTGATATATTTGGGCCATACTTTTGATACCCATGTGAATATCCAAATGAGGATATTCGCATGGGTATTAAATTATGTTTGCAAATGTCATCAGTGATTGCTTTTCATATGGATTTTGAGCTAGGGATAATTAAAAACTGCATAAGTGTTTGCTTTCTGTATGGTTTTTGGCCTAGGGACAATTAAAAACCAAATTAGTGTTTGCTTTTTATAAGGTTTTTGGCTCATTATGCTGGATTGAATTGTGGCGATGTATTGTTTACATCGGGTGGTGGTTGGGACCACAATGAAAAAACTTAAAACACTGAAGAAATAAAAAAATAAATAAAAAGAAAGTTATAGAGATTGTCGCGGTGCATTTATGCATCGGGTGGTCGTGGGGACAATCTTTAAAAAAAAACTTTTTTTTTGCTGAGCAGCATCATTATATCTTAAATACTAAATTCACATTCAACATCATCAGTCTCAGAAATACTTTCATGTCATTTGCGATGCAATACTAAAAATGCAGACAAATGGATACAATTTCATTTATGTAAAACAAAAAATTGAGGAGCATACCTCTATAAAAAACATAGGAGCAGCTGATCCCAGCTGTGAGTACACATCAAAAGGATCCCTTTCCTAGGGTCACAGGTACAGAAATCCTCAGAATCTCAGTTTACAAACATTAGAATAAATTCACTTTACAAATCAATTTTCAAGACCCCCCCCCATAGAGCATTATTTTTCATCTTAAAACTTCATTATTAGGTTTAACGTCATTAAACTAAAATAAACTTTGTTAACTCCCCAGGGTTATGGAGCCGGCGAGTTTGCCACGGTCAGAATTTTCAAGGGTAGCGAACAGGCTGGTCACCGAAGGCAGCTAGCATTGCAAATGTAGATTAATGACCACTAATGAACACATCCATTAGTTAACATCTACTCTTCTCACTTTTTGCATTAGGTATTCTATTTTTCTCAGTAAGGTTAAAGAATGGATTTTCAGGAAAAGGGACAGTACATCTCATACATATCTGGTAAACACAATGATTTCATTTAATAGAAGTTTCTTAAATATAGGACCAAATAAATATTAATTTTTTTGTAATCACGGAATTAACTACATATTAAGTAATGTTCTCTGCATAGAAGTAGTTTTCAAACTTTTTTCCAAGGGATATTTTTCCAATTTGTGAACTTCTAGAGATCACTTACCTTATTCCTGCACATTAGACGCCATGTCGGAAAATAGTGAGTTTTACCAACATACCATAAAACCCTTTATTATGCTGCAAAACTTAAGATTTGGTTTTATTTTCTGAAATAATTAATACATATGACTTATAACTTGTAGGTGGATTGCTCAAAGAGAGCCTAGCACAGCGACCAGAGGTCTATTGTAATGTCCCCAAAAGATGAAGCAGTCTCTAAGAAAAGAGACCAGTAACCGAGGCAAAGATCAGTAGGCACTTGACAGGAATATCCTGCAACTCCCAGGCCTCGATGACATGTGGACCCAAATACTCGAACCTATGGGCAGAAAACACTTCACACTCACAGAGTATGTGTGTGGCAGTTTCTTCGGTGTACTTGCAGCCTCTACAGATAGGGACCTTAGTGACACCCATAATGCTTAGGTGTCTGTTAAAGGTGCAGTGCCAGTAAGGAGTCCAACAACCCTTCTAATGCCAGTTCTATTCAGCTTGAATAGCTCCCTATGATGCAGACTAGGGCACTTATAGTTCAGTTATTTTGCCTGCCTTTGGTCCTTGATGTTGCGCTAGTTCTTGCACTGCAGCTTCCTAAAGATGCCATAAACAGTTCTTCTGATCAGTTCATCAGAGACACCCAAACCTGGCTCTGGACCAACAAAGGGTGTGCTCGAACCTCTTCTAGCCAACTCATCAGCCAATTCATTGTCTGAATATCCAGGTACTCAGTAAAGTGTGACTTGATTGTTGCTGGCAATATTACAAAATGCAGTATAGCACTCTCAGACAAGGGAAGAGGTCATAGTAGACTTCGCTAGAGTCATAAGAGCAGATATAGATGTGGTTACTCCTGTAGTTTCTGTCAGAGCAAATTCTACTACACATTAGAATAGCAAAGACCTCAGCCTGAAAGACAGTAGAGTAGCTGCCAAGTGGGTAAAACAGTTTTGTACCATCATCTGGCCAGCATACTCCAGCACCACTGCTAATACCTAGCTTGGAGACATCAGTACACCATACAATGCACTTCTTCTTGTTGTAGGTAGAAGTCTTCCTCCAGTCATTCAATGAAGGGACCTGAATCCCATAAAGGCTTGTCAAAGAATTAATACATAAATTTACTGGGTACTGTATTTTATTTCAATATGCAATATGAATGCAACTTTTCAAACTATTTGCAATTAAAATATAAATTAACTTGTAACTATTAGTTATATCTCTGAAAGTGTTACATTTTGAGTTTATTTGGTACATTGTGTTTCAATGAAAAAATATGCAAAATTATCTATTTTATGATTTTTGATACCAGCTGCAATTTTCCCAGCACGCTGTATTTGACCAACTTTAAAATCCAGCAATCCTTAAATTACCTAGCATGCCATGTAACGCACAGGAATATGGAAGTACTTATTAACATATTTAAATTTCATAACTTAAAGTATTAATGTGACAAAATCTTTATTATATAAAATAAACTGTAACTTTTTTATTAACATTAATTAATGAAGACTGTATTCTGCAGAACACTGACATAGAACAACTTGGGAAATGTTACTTTAGGAACATTTAAATGAGCATCTCATTCAACTACAAATTACATATCTAGTGGTAAAAAAATGTGTCTAACATATGATTTTCACCAGATTCACACATTATGACATTGTGGAAAAAGAATAACACAAATTACAAATACAAACTTGCTTATAAATTTATATTCAGGGATAATCATAATATGCAAATCCATAAAAGTCTGAGAGCTATATTTTCAATTCCATCACAGTATTTTCACTTTGCATATAAGTATTATACAAAAAATAAAAATTTTCAGTTAAAAACTACAATCATTAATTAGTACATGGCAAAAATTATGTGAGCATGCAACTAGGTAATTTTAACATGAACTATATGTATAAAAATATTTAAATTCTTGAGTTTTATAAATAATTAATAACTTGGACTTGCAGTAAAGCAAATTAAATCACCACAACAAATTATTAAAAGTTAATTTAATTAAATGTAATTATACCTATGTTTGCAGATTCATCACTAGATGCCACTTCATTGATTTCTGACTTAGCAACTCTAAAATAATCAAAAACGCAAACATGAGTTTTACATAAAAATACAGATTAATTCCTATATGAAAATAAATTAGAAATAATTCTTTTATATTAATCATGGTGAATATTGTACGTATCTGAAAAAAATTAATGAATTTAGTGAGAATAATATGGAACACAAACGAAGAACTCCTTGAAATACCAATCTTTATTTTCAAAATTTTTATATGTGTAAATCAATCCCCATGAGTTGATATGAAAAAAAAAAATCACTTAAATCAAAAATATTTTGAAATTTGCATTTCTCAACTTAGGATTTGACCACAGCATATTATTATACAGGGCGTCCCAAAAAGATTGAAACATACTTTAATTCTTTACCTGTTGGAGATAAGTGGGCAATGTAAATTGCAAAAATGTTGAAAGAAAGGTAGGAAATAAGACTACGTTAATGAAATAGTCCTCCCACTGATTTTCAAAAAGTTACACATTTTAAATTATTATAAGACCCCCTTAGACAAATTTGGTCAATCAGAAAATTTTTATTTTTCATGCAACAAGATCATTAAAAAAAACCACATACCCGCAAATTCCGTGCATGAAAAAATTTTATACCAGTATATTGCAGTGAGCAGTTACAATTTAGTATTTTCATTAAATACATGTCCTCTTGAAAAGTTATAAAATAGATTTTATCTAAAAATAAATCACAAATTTAAAACATTGCACAAAAGGTATAGAAATTAAATGAAAAATAATTTAAAATTGTTTTACCTATTCAGAATCATAAATGATTTATCGTCTATTATAGGTTTTAAAATAATATTATATTATAAGAAACAATTTAAAACGGCTTTTAATTTAAAAATAAATTATAAAATATTATATTTAGAATCCTCACAAATCATATAAATATAATAAAACATATTAAATAAAATATATACATAAATATATATATATATATATATAAACATAAATATTTTTGGTACTTTTCCATTTTGCCGGCGCAAATTTCGCCAAGCAGACTTTATTGGCGACAACACACAGTATATACATAAAGAAATGTTAATAAATGTTAGTTCTAAGAATTTTTTACTTTGGAGGCATAAACATTTTAATATCGTTTAAAATTTTTTCAAATAGGTCTTTCGTTTCTTTTCTCCACATAAATTCTGCAAGATAACTTTCTAGATGATGACGTGCCATTCCTCTGTGTTTCTTATTTCGCCATTTGGCGCTACCCCACAGTCTTTCTATTTTTTGTGTATGCGTTCCAGTTTCCGGTTTGACAAAATTGTATTTATGGTTCACTTTGAAATGTTGGAAACTTTCCTCTTCCAGTTTTTCAGTGCAATATGATTTCCACGAATCAGAATATATTATAGTTCCTTTTTCAGGTGTTGACGTTTAAGCAAAGAATCCACACAAACCTTGCGCATGTAGTTAGTCCAGTCCACAACTGTTCAGTGACTGACTTCCAACTGCTTTCCACACCATTTAACTGAAGTTAATTCTTCGCCCCAACCATATATAAACCTCACACACTTCAAGAAACTCAATTTCGATGACTCAAACCATCTGCTTTTCTGGATACTTCTTTTACTGTGACAAGTTGAAAGGTTGCAGCACCATTGAATTTCGTTTCCGAAATACAATTTCATTTCATGATTATTATCGCAAGTAGCAATTTTAGACAAAACGCCTTTCGCTTGAAAGAATCTGACAGATTCTTCCTCTATTCTGGGAAAATCCCAAATTTTCATTGGTTTTTCATCCATTTTTGACGTATTAGGAAAAAGACGTGACTGACAAGAAATGGCCGCGACTTGTTTTGAAAATGTGGAGGTAAAAGGTTACCAGCGGGGATATTCCGTTTGGCGTCGGTTGTAGTATTTTTGGTGATTTTATCACCTGCGCCGGCGAAATGGAAAAGTATCATACTTTTTTTTTTAAATTCCCCGAAAAAATATACCGCTCAATCTAAACTTTCGATTTAAATTTACTGTATAACAAACTTATCTAAAAAAGGTTATTTGCACTAAAAAAATTACAGACCATGTTACATATATATATATAAACCAGAGGTGGGTCATTCAGTTCAATGGAACTAAAATGGTCTTACATAAATAATATTTTGTAAAATAAAACTTTAGTAAGGTTCAATAAATGGGTTCAATTTTTTCTTCAGACTCATTTGTTTCGTTTCCAGTCTTTCATAGTGCTAGAAATTACTTGCTAACTGTTTATAGCTAGCTAGCATTTTCAGTTTTCATCCCAATTTCATCTGGATACTCCGACTCTAGACAGAGTGAAAATATGCATTTTCTTTTATTAACTTTCTTTGCGGCATATACATTAAACTTGACAATATATCTGACGAGTTTTTACATTCAAGTTAATCTATAAACGTGTCTGGCGGCATATAATTATGTACAACACATAAAAAATCTACACTTTTCCATAAAAAGACTGTCAGATCACTTTGTTTCATACATTGCATCATAAACTCCTCCCACATTTTTCTTGATATGTCCGTAATTGGTTACTCAAGCAGAAAAAAAAAGGAGTTTTCAAATGTGGAAAAGAAAGAAATAAAAAGAAAGTATGAAAAAGAAGGAACCGTGCAATCCCTGTATTCATTTTCATTTTGTTTTTCAGAAGAAAAAAAAAAGAAGTAATGACTACTGATTTTCATTATTCAAGCACAGACTTTTCTTTTCAAGATTCTTTTCTATGCTTAACATAAGCTTTAATTTAGCAACATAAAGCTTTAATTTTTCCTCTGATTTAATAGTCTTGAAACCCATCAGCATAAAGTGAATAAGTTTTCTTCTTTGATGTCATTTTCTCTAGAGCCTTTTATGGACGATTGATGGCTTCTATAAACAACTTTTCAGCTGCTTCTTTGATCTCATTATGGACCTTTTTCTTTTCCTTCAGTACAAAACATTCAGTCTCTATAGCTTTTTTAAATTTCTACATTCTTTGCAATTCCTCTTCAATGGCCTCCCCCTCTTTTTCCTCTTCCATTATCTTCTACCTTTTGGATTCTTCCATGTAGGTTACATATTACTGAGCTTGAAATCCATATTCAATTATAATGTATCAGTCATTGGAAGAAGATGAGGGAAGTTTAGTACTCTCTCAAAGCACCTTTTATGGTCAAAATTGCATTTAAATATATTTCTGGTATTGCTGTCCAATCTTTCACTTAAAACTCATTTTGACGCTGAAAATTTCCACTTTATATCTGAATTGCCATGGAACAGGGTGAGTGTTGTTTTGACAACTTTCCCAACATTTGAAAATTTGTAATCCCCAGAAGTGTCTTTCTTTGATATATAGTGATACCATTAAATATCAATCTTCATATTTTCACTAACAATCTTTTTCCAATTGAAGTAATTCCAATTAACGTGACTCATCAAGCAGAACATCTTCAGAAAAGCAAAAAAGAATTATTTTAGATAAATTTAATTAAATATCCCACAATTTTATTTCTACCTCTCACTTGGATTTAAAAATCTGAATGTTTCACTGACAAATTTGACAAATAGATTTTTTTAATAACATGTTTACCAGCCGCTTCTGAGCCTTGAACAAAAATAGCTCGCCTGCACCTAATAGTTTGATGATTTTTTCTTGAACCTCTCCACTAACAACTGATTCAAATACGAGAAGATTTACTGATAAAAAGACTTCTTCGCTACTTAGACTTGAGAAATATTTTAATCCCTTTAAAGCAGAATTAAAATGCACCCAATTTATAATCTAGAGCACACAAGAAGTTTCATTATATAGCTTATGTATTAAGGGTTCTGGGTTCTTGGCTATGAAATGATTTGGTGAATTTAATGAACAGTTTAAGCTGGAGCGACTACAAAATTGAGTTCTGCTTTCATGATTGGCTGTTTCTAGCATCTTAAAACTGACATGTGTCTGCAAAATGACCAGTTAATTACAAAAACTGCCTATTAAATTTTTTATGAATATATAAATCTGCAAAAAGGTGACAAAAGAGACAAATCTAAAAAAAAAAAATGACTAGCCCTCAAGAAAGGTGACTCACTCCCCACCCTGTACTTATTTGGAGGTGGAAGTTCTGATTTTTTAGTGGGAATCCTATCATCACACCCTGAATTTCAACCCCTGACTATAACATTTTTACCCCCCTGAATTTTTTTATTTTCTCTAAATTTTTATTGAAAATGCACACTTGCAATGAAGAGTGTAGTTAAGTCCAGAAATCATCACAGAGAATTTTTTAAAGGTTATTTTACTTTTTTCCTGAAATTTGAGGAATAATTTTCCAACATGAGGAGTATTTTAAAAAATATAATGAGCAATTCAAAGGTATAAATCATTTTCTTATAGTTTTCAATAAATGGAATACTTATTAGAAGGTGTCCACAAGTGTTCTCCTGCTTTTATGGACAGACTGGTTTGTTTCTCTTATTCTGAAGAATACTTATTCTGTATTTGAAACTGGTTGGTATCTTTATATTTTGGTTTTATAGTATTTTCCTAACAAAGGCTTTTATTCACAGAATATGAATATATTTATTATAAATAGTTAATTATTATTACTATATTTATTAATAAAATATATTTATACTGTTTGTAAAACAAACATTAATTTTATGAATAGACAATAAAATTGCATAAGCATTATTTAGTAACAAAAATGTATCGCATAAGTGTGCTAAGGGAAAGCAACTGAATAGTAGCATATTGAAACAATGGAATAGCATATATATGATGAGAATGCAGGAAAATTCATACAAAAAAAAATTATATTTAATTGCTAAAAAGATTAGGAGTATTTTTATACACTGTTAAAATTTCAAGGAATAAACAGATATTTTAGTACATAACGTACAAGGCACATATTTATACTTTTGGCCCACTCTGGTTAAGCCTTTATTTAATTGAAACTAAGAATCTATAAAAGTCTCAATACAAGATGTAGAAATAAAATTGCAGATTTAAATAAATATTTATAAATGCAAATAACTGATATTCAGAAATATCAATCACAAAAAAGCTGAAAACAATAGATGCACAAAATATTCTTACAATTAAATCTTGCAAAAGTTTAGTTAGATGTATCCCTCTTATAAATCCATTATTTGATAAAATATTAGATGTAAATGCTATAAATTTATACTTAATTTTCAACAATCTTCTTAGCTAATAAAATATAATACCTCGCTTCTCCAAAAGTTTGTCCACCAATCTTAATTTTCAGTTTCAAACCATGCTTAAAACCTTCATTAGGTGTGCCAGGACTACCACCACCAGATCCATCATCACCATCATCCAGGCCTCTTTTCTTCTTATGCTTCTTGTGCTTATGCTTTTTATGCTTCTTATGAGCCAATGCTAGAACATCTGAAACAAATATGAAATATTAGCATACAAATGCATAAAAATTATAATATAGAACTATTTCTGCATATAAATATGAATAATAAAAATGAAATATATCATTTTAAACAACTTTTAAAACTTCCTATTTAGCAATTTTGACCTGCTGCACTCAGTTTCTAACCTCCAACGGCCCTACCGTGCTGAAACACCGGTTCTCGTTAGATCACCGAAGTCATGCAGCATCGGGCGCAGTTAGTACTTGGGTGGGTGACCACCTGGGAACACCACGTGCTGTTGGCACATTTCGGGCGTGGTAGCCCAGTAGTTTGCGAGTTGGATTTGCATGCTGCCACAACTGCCACCGCATTCAGGCGGAGTACGATCACGTTAAACATAAGGGCCGGAAGTCCTTCCGAGAGGTTGGTGGTAGGGGAAGGCGTGTACAGTCCCTGTAGATGCCTCCCCCACTGAGTTCCGGTCTAAATTGGGTGACACTTCCTGGCCGTTCAAACGGTTACCTTACACCTTTCTGGTAGGTCGGATGGTCTGGGTCTCAACAACAACTCAGTTTCTAACCTAAACTGTGTAACTGCACTATTCAACAGTTGTTTCAATGTGTGATTAATAAATTCATATTTGAATTAACAAAGGGTGAGCTGGAAACAAGTTTTTACTGCACTGTTACTACAGGGAACAGTTTGAATAAATAATATTCAAATTCTAACTTGTTATCATGTTTACCCTATTTTCATAATCACCTCTTATTTCCCGTATTTTAAGTATTTCAGAGCACATTCTACACAAATTACCGTTTTGATGCAGATTTCTTGACATTTGAAATAACAAAAATATTTCTTTGAAGTAAAAATTTTAATAAAAATATCATAAGATGGGATGGGATACCTTAAACCCAAAATTAAAAATATAAATGAACCTCATTTTTAAATACATTTACAGACTTAACTATAATTTTGCCACCTCCATAACTAAAATTTTGTCATAGTGGACAAAATTTTAGTTATATATCTGATAATACACTTAAAAAATGAGACTAATTTTTTTTTTGCATTTAAGTTACCCCAAATCATTTAGCCAAAAATCATTTATGAAGTCTACATAAATGTGAAAATCGAATTAATATATCCTAACACTAAATTGTACAAGCGTTAAATTAGTATGAAAACACCGTATTTGGAGCAATGCGGAGCAAGTGTAACATCATTACTCATAGTACCAAAGATGGATCAATAAACATTAATTTCTTGGGGAAAACAGTGGTCTCCCGTATAAAAATAAAATCCTACATCATTTAAATTTCGATTTTGTGAATCTCAGTCTCTTTTATACTGCGCCCTTGGATAACATCTTCTTGTTTTTAATTTTAACCAAAGATAGTCATTTTATAGGAAAAATCCAAAGTTGAAATTACAGAGCATGCAAATAATGTCTTTGGATATCTAAAAGTTTAAATATATATACGAAGGAAACAATATCTTCACTGCTCAGAGCCACAAGTGGATTTAATCCAGTTCGACAAAAAAAAAAAACTGCCTTACACTTACAATGAGTTTCTCTACAAAATTTAAGTACATAATCATATTTAGCAACATTTAAAATGTTCAGTAAGAATTCTTCATTAAACGGAAAAAAAAAATGTTTAATTTAACAAAAATCGCGAAACCAAACAGTAAAATCAATCTGCAAAATCAAATTGCGTGGGAGGTTAATGCGGGGGTGAATAAGATGTTGCAATCAAATGAAGATAGGTTTAAACGAAAACTAAAGTAAAATATACCTATGGAAGTTTCATCTTCTGTGAAAGGCTCTTTCCTTTTCGGCATTTCAAATACAAAAGAAAAGGGGGAATTTACATTTTAGACTGTAATACAAATAACAAAATGGACTACACAAAAATTATATTTTATTCCTCTCCCTTCACAACCCAAACAGAAACACTATTATTGTTGCCATACAAAACTAATATTCTGCATAACTTTTCGCATGGGAAATTTCAACTTGCGATTCGCAATAGACTTGCTGGATGACCTTGCAACGACTGCTGGATATCTGACTTGGCAAATCGTATATATTGATATGGGATGTCCGAATCGAGTATGGGCGATAACTGGGGCGGGTCATTAAGACGTACGTCACTTCGCTTCCTCTACATCTTATTCCATTCTTTCTTTACGCTATAATGCTATTATGCGTCACCTTCGTGAACTAAAGATTTAGATCAGGTTAGATCACTTTAGATCTCGAAGGTGACGCTTTCATGGGTTTATTAAGCTGGATATAATATTTTAACGAAGTATCAATCAAGTAAGTGTTATATTTCAATATGTATAACAACGCAGATTTCCTTTTAACAATAATCTAACATCACTTGAAGATTGTTTTATATCAAATTCAAGTATTAATTACAAAAATATCAAATTCTTTTCAATCGTGTACACGCTAAAAGAGTGCATATTTTGTTAAATGTCTGAAAGTCTAGATGAACACAATGAAGTTTTGCTGTTTATAAAATATCAGCAAGCTTTCCGGTGTTTTTCTGGCCAAGAATTTGTAAAGATATCTATATGTAAAAATTATATTGCACATGTAACTGATCAGTTATTTACCAATCTTTATAACAATTCATACTAGCATCTTTTTACACAAACCATCCCATGCCTGATAATAAATAATTACAGAATGCAGGCATACACACATGTAGAAATATATTTTAACTAATTTTGTATGTACTTATGGACAAACTTTCATTCAACAAGCTTTCTTTTGTAGAAGTAAGTAATTTTGTTGCGCTATTCATTTTCTGTTATCATTTATATTAAACAAGACCTGGTCCAGCTTTGAAACAATGAATGAGTTGCGTATTGATTTTATTGTATAACTTTTGCACATGTTAAGGGTGTCCAAACTGCTGATTATGTCCTCGGACGGTCTGAGTCTTCTACATGTCAAGGGTGCATTTAAAAGGTTAACTGAATGGTTATCTCCGTTAACAATTGTTTATAAGTTATCAGGTCACTCACCAGAGAAAAACAGCACGGTTATTCTGCACGGTTCTAAACATCATTTCGAGCAAAACACTATTCTGTGTATCATGTGACCACATAACATCGATTGAGAAAATCCTTGGTCATTTTGGTTATAACTGCACTGTGACCGAAACAAATTTTCAAACGGCAGTAATTATGAGAAAGGTTTTGAATGCTCTGGTCATGACTGGTAGTCACCTGTCATAATCGTAAAAACTTTTGAAATGTTTCCCGAAACTTTTGAAATGTTTCCCAAATATTATCAGTTTTAGTTAGATTTTGTCCAGTGCTATGCAGGCCATAGAAGCAATGCAAGCATTGCTTACTTAACATAATTTTAAAAAATAAAATTTTTTACTATAATATTTCAGCAGAATTTGTGAAACAGTGATTGATGATAGATCATTGGTCACCAAGCTCAAATTAATCTTAATTAATAATAGCAAAGATACAAATTTTTGTTGTACCTTAAAAATTTTCTTCAAATTTGAAAAATAAGAACTCTTAATTTCCACGAAGTAAAAAAAGTATGAAGATTGGAATTTATATACAAATGGGTTCAACAGTACAATCAACCCTCCCATAATGCGATTAACACTAGAACGACAGATATTTTGAACTACCAAGAGCGGCGGTTAATTTGACCGCCATAGAAAGAATTAACATACCTTTAATTCAAAACCAAAACATCTTAGTTGCAGCATTTAGAATGTTTCTTCGACACATTTTTTGCAAAGAAAATAAGAAAAGTCATAAAATTTCAATGGGCTGGGATTAACCGTTTTAGAGGAATCGTTTCTCAAAGTAGTTATGCGATCGAAATGACCGCTTCCATCGTTTTAATGTTAATTCATACCGCGTTATATGAAACTCAGATTAGTGCAAATTTGATTGATTTGTGCCGCAGATATCCTAGGGGATCACTACATGCAAGTGAGCAAATCGACGGAAGAAAGGGCAAGAAACATGGTTCATAAATGCCGTAGCTCAGACCTTGGTGATCCTATTTTTAGAAATAATTTTATAATGCACGAGCTGGTGACAGTTCTGGGAGATATTGATACGAAAAAATCTCCTGGGCCCGATAACATACATGGACAATTGCTTTTACATCTTGGACCTTATGGTCAACTTAGACTGCTGGACATTTTTAATCAGTCGTGAAGGAGAGGCCGAATACCACTTGATTGGAAAAGGGCCATTGTCATTCCTATTAGGAAAACTGACAAGGCAGCTAGCTCTGCTGAGAGTTATCGCCCCATCTCCTTGACTTCTATACCTTGTAAATTAATGGAGAAAATGCTGCTAAATAGGCTTTCCTTCCATCTTGAATCTAATGATCTACCACCAAGGGAGCAATATGGTTTTAGGAAAGGACATAGTACTTCTGAGCAAGTTTTATATTTCTGCCAGAGTGTTAGAGATGCTCACAACTTGAGGCCTACAAATCATACAGTGGCCGCCTTTTTGGACCTGACTAAGGCTTTTGATAAGGTTTGGCGAAATAAGCTTGTTGTAAAACTTTTTGAAGAATTTGGTGTAAAGGGCAATGCACTGCCTTGGATTGCAGATTTCCTGAGGGCCAGAATTATCAAGGTGAAGTTCAACAAGTCCCTGTCTAAAGATTTTAGGCTTAATCAGGGAGTCCCGCAGGGCTCAGTTTTGGGTACCAAAGTCAAGAGAATGGTGGATAACATAAACCTTATGCTTAAAGAGGTGAGCGAATTTGCTGAAGCGCACAAGTTGAATTTTAATGCTTCTAAATCTGTGACTAGTTTTTATACTACTAATAGACATATTTATAATTATCATCCTAACATAACCTTGAACGGCCAAGCCTTGCATTATGAAAAGAATGCTAGGTATTGGGGATTTATTATGGACCAAGTCTTTGATAGACATGTCTAAGCTATAAGGAAGTGGCTGCTTTCTTAATAGTTAATAGGAAATTTAACTTGAAAAATTGCTAAATTATAGATGTTTTGATATTATAGGTGTGTTTCAATATTTTTCAGAGTTAAAACTCGACATATGGAATTGATATTTTTTAAAAAATATGAGACATTCATCACAAATATCCTGATGTTTTAATTATTCAATTTCATCTTACATTCTTTGATTATTATAAATTAGAAGTAGCATAGTTGTTTACAAAAAAGAAATTTACAAGTTTACGTATTAAGGTCAAGGTAAAACATTCTTATAGAAACCAAATCAATCTTGAATGTAATATACGAATATATATTTGGAATTTTTCTTGATTAAATTTTTATCAAATGAGAAAGTAAAGCTTGATAAGTGGTCAATTTATTTTCTTATATATTTTCCTTGATTTTTATATTCCAATTAAAAAGTGTTCCTTGTATTTTGTTCTCCTGCATATAGTGTTTGTATTACAAAACCGGGATTTCACTTCAATAAATTTGTAAATGTCATTAATTTATTTTAATTGTAATTCATTATTACAGAATTAAACAGTATTGCATCCCTTCAAATCGCAGCCTAGTACAGAGGCACTGATAGGTAAAGCAAAAAAATACTTTTCATAGGGATCCGGGAGACTTCATTTTTTTACCCAGACCATCTGACCTACCCGAAAGTCTATTTAAATGGCCGGGAAGTGCCATCCAATTTACACCAGAAACCAGTGGGGGGCAGCATCTACAGCGACTGTATCTTTCGGAAGAACTTACAGGCCATATATTTAACGTTCCCGTACTATATTTAACGTTCCCGCCATATATTTAACGTTCCCATAAAAACGTAGACAGTTTGGGCAGAGCTGGGAATCAAACTTGTGGGATCCGAGTGCAATTCCCGTGCACTGACAGCTGGTTGTTCCACAAACCGGACCCCTTTTTGCCTAATTTGTTTGTAAAAATAGATCAATAACCTGTAAAATAAGGAGGGGTGCACATATGCTGTATATGCCCAAGATATCTGACGGCGGCTATGTTCAGGTCATTCAGCTGTTCTAAAGTATATTTATTGTAATAGACTAAATGCTTTTGTATACAGATTTCTGTTTATCGAAGTTTACTTTATAATATATAAATAAATTTAAATGTTTTTCACGTACTGTACAGTAGGGGCGCGGTAGCCCATTGGTTAACGCGCTGGAGTTGCACTCGGTAGACCGGGGTTCGATTCCAGCCACTGCCAAAACTGCCGCCGTGTTCATGCGGAGTACGATCACGTTAAACATGTGGGTCCGAAAGTCCTTCCGAGAGGTTGGTGGTAGGGGAAGGAGGGTACGGTCCCTGTGGATGCCTCCCCCACTGGGTTCCGGTCTAAATTGGGTGGCACTTCCCGACCGTCTAAACAGTTACCTTACACCTTTCTGGTAGGTCGGACGGTCTGGGTTTCAACAACAACAACGTACTGTACAGTGACCATTTTGCATAATGCTTTTGGAAAAAAATATATTTATTGCCCAATCTTTTGTTTTAAATTAATTTTTTTATTTCTTACCTCATTTTAGTTCGACAGCTGCTAATCCGACACCACTTTAAATTTTAAATGTAACCTAGCTAAAATATATATCATGAAACTTCATATTTGCAAATTTTGGACTTCGTTTTTCAGTCTCCGCAAATAATTTTTACATGACTGGTCTGTCATTATGACTGTCATAATGACTGAACCATCCTCATCAAAATTAAAAAACTACATAATCAAAGACTTGTAAAGTTACTTTTTAAAAAGCAGTTTAAAAAGAGTTAATTTTCAAATCTATTAAAATGAAATACAAGAAAGATCAATCATGCATAAAACATTGATTATGAAACACTTTCCAACTTCAATGCAATTTTATTTAAACATCTCTAAAATGCGATACATTCCTCGGTAATATTTTAGAAATTATCACAATACTACATTAATTTATTATATTTGAAAACTTAAAACTTCATCGAAAAAAATGAACTTCATTCAAATGACGGCATTGAAATATTAATTGCCTGGTTTAAACATATCTAAAATGCGATACATTCCTCGTTAATATTTTTAAAACTATCATAATACTACAATAATTTATTATATTTGAAAACTTCATCGAAAACACTGAAATTTATTTAAATGACGTCATCGAAATATAACACGCCTGGCTCTCCCTATAAAAGCAGAATTTTATTCATAAACATTTTTCCATTCATTTCATTCATCCCAATACCATAATAATTTATTTTATTTAAAAACTTAAGATCATGGAGATACAAGTAATTAAATTCTATGCCTAAAACTTCATCGAAAAAATCGTCCTTCTCTCTGTAAAATCAATGAATATTTCATTCATATCAGCTATATTGCAGACTCCATGAGCTAAATAAATTTGCGTTAAAGAAATGCAGCAATTCTTATACAACTCATTCTACATATTTTGCTGTTTAAATTTTTCATAAGTGAAAAGTAGGCTTCGTTGTAGAAATAATCAAATTTGGATGATCATTTAAACTCAAATATATTGTAATTGCGTTGTTTCAGTATGTAGATGTACAGAATTTAAGCAAAAATAACGCGGTTTTAGGACAGATACAACACTAAATATGAATTAAAAAGAACTTTAAAAATCATGATTTTGACACAAGATGGATGCTATATTTTATTTTGAAGTGGGTCACGCGATCTCTTCATATAATTGTCACGTGATCGCTTCATATAAAAGGTGGAATTATTATTTTAATTTTTATTTAAAAAACTACTGAATATATTTTGCTGAAATTCTTTTATAAATTTTATGGTATAATTTGAATATTTCCTAAGAATTTCGAAACAATTTGTGAATTTTAAATCCGCTTAAAAAATGTTTGAAAAATTAAGTCCCATAGGGTTCAATGTATTTCATGTTTTCAACCCGGATTCAATCCAAAACTAATTGGGTGATATTATTCATTTATATTCTCATAGGTCCCACAAGCCGTCTGCACAACATACTGAAATTTCATTTTGAAAAAGTCATTTTTACGACAGTTATCGTGCTAACGGGCAGACAGACAGACAGAATGAACAAAGTTATAAACACTTTTCAACTTTGTTGTAAAGTGTTAAAAAATGGAAAATTTACTGTTACACATCTCTAACTATGTCTGAAAAGATTTGGTATGAAATTGATATGATATTTTTAAATAACAATCTCAAGATGCATATAATTTTCTTGAAATCATTTTGCATGTAAATTTTTAGTGTAGTTTAAAACCAAGAAAGATCAATCATGCAGCAATATGCATTGATTATGAAACACTTTCCAACTGAAATGCAATTTCATTTAAAAATTTTCAAAAATGTGATACATCCAGTGGTGGTATCTTTTACATTATCACAGTACTACAGTAATTTATTATACTTAAATATTTAAAACTGTATCGAATATAAATCATCTGATTCTCTATGCAAAATCAATTAATATTTCATTCATATTACTTGTATTCCAGACTCGAGCTAAATAATTTTGTGTGAAAAAAATTCAGCAATTCTTATGTAACTCACCTTACAATCGCTTGAAATATTTGCATAAGTTAAAATTAGGCTTCGTTGAAGAAATAATAAAAGTTTAGGGATCATTCAAAATCACAACTACTGTAATTGCATAGCCACGGAATTTAGATACACAGATAATACACAGATAATATATGTGTGTGTGTGTGTGTATGTATTCAAAGTATTAGAATCGTGCCGAAGATCGGATCTCGAATTTTCGAAGGATCTACACGTTTTGGGACTTCTAGAATACGAAAAAACTATTTTTAGGAAGATGCCTGTGTGTGTAAGGGTGTATCTGTGTATGTTTCTGTGTGTCTGTGAGGATATTACATCCACTCTAATGGAAAAACTAATGGACCGAATTTCATAAAATTTGGTAGGTATGTTTTTTGTGAGAAATCCTGATGTTCATTAGATTATAGTACGATTCGTAATAAAAGAATCTGCCTTCTTTGCGAAATGGCTGGCAGAAATTGCCTTTATATCCACTCTAGCTAAAAACTAATGGAACAAATTTAACAAAATTTGGTGTATAATATTTCAATAACCTATAAGTGATTTATATATCAAATTTAACAAAATTTGGTATGTAAATCATTTGTAGGTTATTCTAGTACGATTCAGGAAAAAGGAGCGGGCTATTTTTGCGAAATGGTCCGCAAAAATCGTTAAATATATAAAAATAAAAGACTACGTGTGCTCAATTATATCAATTAATTTCCTATTTTATATGTGATTTTTGACAACAAAAAGAATAAGACTAACCCCATTACTTTAGGACTAGCCGTTCTTGAGATATTCTAGTTTTTTCGCGCTTTCGCTACGCCACCTTTGACAATAAGTTCAGCTATTAAATGAGAACCAAATTTAAGTTTAACGTGCAAATTCAATGTCATTTAAAATACTTATGGCTGTTATTTTGTGCAGATAAACTCAAATTATTATTGAAGAAATAAAGAGAACGTGAATATGAGTCTGCAGGGAAAGACATGTGCTGCCCACATCAGAATTTTTAACAATATTACAACAATGATTTATAGAAGACCAAATTTAAGCTGTGTACCAAATTTTAACTCTCTAGGACGTAGGAAAGTGCATTAAAAATGCCATCAAATAAGTATATCATGAAGAGTTATATAAAATTAAAAAAAAAATTGAAAAATTGTTATCTACCAAATTTATTTTAAAATGTGAAGCCTCTGTCATATACAAAATGATTAAACTCTTGGAAAGATATTTATTATATAATATATCTCTTTTTTCTTTCTGGAGTATATCCCAAGAGTCAGAATTTAATTGAATTTGTTTTTTTCCCTATATTAAATAATTTTTAATTAAAAAACTACTTAATATATTTTACTGAATTTTTTTTTTATATATTTTATGGGATAATATGAATATTTCCTAAAAATTTCGAAGCAATTTGTGAATTTTAAATTTGCTTAAAAAATGTTTGAAAAATTAGTTCCCATAGGATTTAATGTATTTCATTTTTTCAAACCGGGTTCAATAAAAAACTAATTGGGTGATATTATTTAATTATATTCCCATAGGTCCCACAGACCGTCTGAACAACATACAAAAATTTCATTTTGATAAAGTCATTTTTACGGCAGTTATCGTACTAACGGGCAGACAGACAGACAGACAGACAGAATGAACAAAGTCATAAACACTTTTCAAGTATGTTGTAAAGTGTTAAAAACATTTGACTTTCTTACTTTCATCGATTTACATGTTTTAGTTATCCCTGTACACAAATCCCAATTTTTAAATAATTTCTGAACAAATATTTGTGTACAATATCGTTAACATTCTAAGCACTCATTTGTATAACATAATATGAAATAAGGGATATTTATATTTTATTTTAAAGAAACATGTTACCAACATGGAATAATTAATACCTGCAATGGTAGCAAGAAACTTGCTTTGCTATATGCCACAATAATGTGAATTTCTATGGGGACTGATATATTAAGTGCTACCATGCAGCCGGCTTCTAATTTATTAAAAATTAAACTCTTGAGAGAACTTTGCCTATAAAAATATTCCCAAAGTTTGAATCAGGCTCTCATTCAGGGTGCAAAATAAGGGGCGCGACAGCCAAGACATTAGCTCGCGAGAGTTGCACTCGTACGGCCCGGGTTCGATTCTCGCCACTGCCAAAACTGCCGCCGTGTTCATGCGGAGTACGATCATGTTAAACATGTGGGTCTGTAAGTCCATTCGACAGGTTGGTGGTAGAGGAAGAAGATTACGTTCCCTGTGGATGCCTCCCCCACTGGGTTCCGGTCTAAATTGGGTAGCACTTTCCGGCCATCCAAATAGATACCTCATACCTTTCTGGTTGGTCAGACAGAGAAAGAAGGGTGCAAAATAAGGGAATATTTTTCATTAGCAAACTACTAATCAAAATTTCATTTCTGGTTCCCTATTTTGACTTGCAGTTCACAACTATTATTTTTTTCACTAGTTCTTAAAAAATGTACCTATAAACATATCGAGATGCCGGGTTTGAAATATAAAAGAAAAACCATGAATATTACAGGAGCTATGCACGTTTGCGGAAAGATTTTTTTTACCGTTATGATTCATTGCGATTCAAATTTATTTTTACATAGCAAAACACAAATTTTCTATCGAAATTTGCGATGCGATACCGCTTTTTTTGCACCCTGCTCTCATTGCAGATAAGATAACTGCATCCATGAATATATAAAGCTGACATAAAAGTTTAAATCAAATCTCAGATTCACAGCAGCATTCCTATGAAGTAATTTAGATTATCAATACTTTAAGTGGTATATTTATCAATGATATAATGGCATATTATACTAAATATTTTGGAGTGTACTACAAGCAACAGACTAAGAGGTCATAGTGGGGACCATCGTTTATAAAATGCAGTGGGTGAAATATTAGGTAGATAGTTGTAAAATATTGCAACTACATACATGAATCATGGAATACTATTTACTAACTGTCATTTGTAATTGTGGCAAGAAAACAATTAAAACAGAATAAAATATTTAATATTTATGTTTGCAAGCAATTAAATATGTTGTAGAAAACTTGAAAGTAAGAGGAACTCGAATTCAGCACAGAAAAATACTGATGATTGAAATGATTTTAAAAGTGCGAGCAAGATAAATTTACAATGAATCAGATGTTTTAAAATTAAAATCCACTTAATTCAAAGAAAAATACTCAGCTCACTGAAATATTTCAAAAATTACATTATGTGCTAAAATACGAATCGTGGTTTGAATGAGTTTCGATAATTATACATACTTAAATAGAAAAGGATATCCATCAGTAATACGATGAAGACAAAAAAAGTAAATCCCCGTGTTTTAGAACATAAATGGCAAATTAATAAACATCATCTTTCTGAAATATATCAAGTAACTTTAAATTTTTTGAAAAATTATATCCAGCTATACAGGGTGTCCCAAAATCATTGACTTCGGCTTTTATTCCTTAAATATTGATCTTAAACATATATAATAAATTACAAAGTTGTGTAAAAAGGTACAGAATTTTATGAAATCGATAAAATTTTCAGGGGATTAAATTTGAAGAAATACAAAATTTAAATTTTTATAGAGCCCCCGTACAAAAACATTTCCAATGAGTAAAATGTGCCCCATACACTAATAAGATGATGTACAAAATTTCAGCATTTTATCATAAAAAGTCCCAGAGATATGTTTAAACAAAGTTGGTGAGGGATTAATCGCAGATTAAAATGTAAATGTTTACAGCAAGAGTGCAAATGAAGCAACGCAGAAATGCATCATAGGCAAATAATATCTGCCTCTTACCTTTAATGGATCTTTGGCATGGATGGAAAACATTTTGAACAAGCTTTGTAAGCTTTGCGTAAAGTAATTATTTCTACACAGTGTAGATACTTTTGTACCAATAAATAGAAAAATTATTTTTATATATGTAATCATTGTTTTCTTTCGTAATTTGTGTATGACCCCTGAAACGCGATTTGTCAACATGATTTTTCCCTTCTGAGAACCCATGTCGATGCATCGAAAAGTGGTTTAAGTCAGCATTGTTATCTTTTCATATCTCTGGGACTTTTTATGATAAAATGCTAAAATTTTGTATATCATCTTATTAATGTATGGGGCATATTTTACTCATTGGAAATGTTTTTGTACGGGACCGTATAAAAATTTAAATTTTGTATTTCTTAAAATTTAATTCCCTTGAAAATTTTAATCGATATCATAAAATTCTGTACCTTTTTTACGCAACTTTGTAATTTATTATGTATGTCTAAGATCAATATTTAAGGAATAAAAGCCGAGGTCAATGTTTTTGGGACACCCCGTATAATAGCATGAATCTCTCCTTCTTGATTAACATAGCTCGCTACGTATATGTGTTAAGTCACATTGGCTCCACCTCCGGCCTGCCCAGTATGGAAGAGACCGGAGGTGGATTCGTAGTAAGTATTAATTTAGACACCCCGTCTCAATATATGCTGGCAAATCATCTGATCTTCAT
Source organism: Amaurobius ferox (assembly GCA_951213105.1). Classification (NCBI taxonomy): domain Eukaryota; kingdom Metazoa; phylum Arthropoda; class Arachnida; order Araneae; family Amaurobiidae; genus Amaurobius; species Amaurobius ferox. The sequence goes on along the minus strand of OX578136.1, from coordinate 53,743,275 downwards.
CCAATTTGTAGATATATCTTCGTAGTATTACTAAACAAAGTTCTGTTCTAATTTGTGACAAATTGGGAATTTTGGGACACAAGGCCATCAATATTAAAGAATCTTTGTTTATGATATTAATAATTTAGCTGCTTTCAATAACTAGTGATACCGTGGGCATTCTGACCAATAATTAATTTTAAAAACTGGCTTATTCATTGGATATGTCCCGTATAATAATTCAAAGGAATCAGGAATTTATTTTCATATAGTAACGAACTGGCTATCGTTCAATTTCGATATGATTATTCAGATAATAATAAAATATTATCGTGCTTTTGTTTATAAAAATAAATAAATTATAAATTAAAATCCGTAACAACGTCTTTTAATTTAAAAGTTAATAAAATTGCATCTTAACTTTAATTATATAAATTCGTATAACATATTATAACAAGTACATAAAATAAAGTATCAATCGATTTTAAATTACGATTTGTTCTAAATTTTATTTATAAAAGTTTTTTGTTAAAATCCGTGACGATGTATTTTATAGCGAAATGCTGATTGGTCTAAGAACTTTACATTTTACTACTCGCTTATTGATGTCACATGCAGATGCAGGCTAACAACGCCTTCTTACAGAGATCATTACTAAAAAATGTTTTCCGCCATTACTTCGGGAAATCGAATTTTCCCTCTCTAGGTCTCAAGGACGGTGTTTAGCGAAATGTTCAGGAGGGAAAAAATTTCCCCCGTTTAAACTTCGAGCAAAAAGTTAAAAGGAATAAAGAAGATAGTTTCATACATAGATATCGTTTGCATCGAGAATGTGCTTAGCGGCGAGATGCGACGACCAGAGTGGGTCCCTTCTCCGAATCTTCAGAAAGGGAAATAAGGCATAAACACATACCCAAACAGTACCTAGTGAGGAGAGAAAAGTAAAAGGTGTAGTGGGGAGCCTCTAGGAGTGCAAGGCCTTGAACTTGGGACATAGACATAGACGAAAAAGCTATCAGTGGTAAGAGGTTCGTCGCAGAGTAGCGAGTTTCCAAATGTCAGGGAGGAGTACGGAATTAGCTAGAAGTCCGTTAACTATAAAGGATCGAATTTTCCCAATACGGTGACCTATAATTTGGGAAAGATAAGTTAAGATGGAAAAATTGCTCCTAATTTCCGAAATAGTTCCAAAAATAGCAACTGGGATGCGGCACGATCTATAAAAATCACAAGTTTTGTAAAACATCAAAGTCGTTAACTTTAATTAAAAAGAAGTGAATGCCTAAAAACCCTTAAAACTAAAAATTCACTCTTGTTTACTAAATATTCACTAAGCGGCGCTGCTATCGATTAGAAATTGAGAAAAAGGAGCAAAAAGTCACAGTCGGAATCCATACCAAAAATATTTTCTAAGTGTAATTAAAATCACTTAAAATGTCAAAATTCCTTATAGTTCCCGAAAAAACAGATAGGAGGTGGTACCATCATAGGCAGCGCCACGGGGGCGGGGGTGCTAAGGGGTGCTTCAGCATCCCCATTACAAGTTGCGCAAACACGCCTTTTTACTTAACAACTACCCCTTATTTCAACAATTTGCAGTTTTCTCTCTCTCTTTCTCTCTTTTAAAATTGTGATTTTATTTATTTTTTACAGATTTATAAATCTGAGATCAGCACATGCCATCAGTGAAAGCCTGGAGTCGCTTATGGGCACCATCCATAAAAATCATCTAGTTTTGCAAAACATCTAAGTCGTTAACCATAACAAAAAAGGTGGAGGATATTATGTCGACCCTTTCGTGTAAAAATTATCATTTAATGGCATTTCAAAAATGCCTTCCTTCCTTTTGGTCGTGGGACTGCCTTTTGATCAAAAAATGAAGTCGGAAATACATTTTCCATATCGTTTATTACCACCATCGGTCACGTGGTTACGTTTCAATCCATTCAAATGCATTAGTTTTGCTGGTTGGGCTGACCTGTCTTTTCAAAAGAAAATAAATAAAGTCGAGTCGTAAAAGAATACCTCTCGTGGATCTTGGTTTCATACCAACGTTATCATGCCATTTTCCATAAACACTGAAAATTTGCTAGAAATGCATTTATGCGTCGATGCATTTATTAGAAGTGGATTCAAATGTTTTGCACCACTTCTCTCTGATTCAAACGGCACGCTTTTGCTTTAACACTACTATAAATTATCTCTGAAACGGATTCGATAATGGTGGAGGGGAGAATCAAGTGAGCATTGTTTTGCTCATTTACGTGACCCTGCGATAGGATAAAAGTTATTTAAATAATTTATCCACTGTGACAAGAATAAAATAATGACATGCACAGTCATTGGTTGGGAGTAAATACTTATAATATACTGCTTGATAAAACATTTTATTCAAAGGTACTTGTACCGCAGTTTGAGAGAATATTTTGATTTTCTAACTCCATAACGCAATATATTCTGAAATGTTAAGGAGAAGCATTTTGATTATTGTGAATTCGCGTCATCTAAAAAGAGAAAATGCCGTTTTGTGTACAGGTATGCGTGTAAAATACAATTGCATATGCATGCACAGTACAACCAAAAAAGAAAATAATTCTTTAAAAATAGAAATAGAATGTGTAAAGAATAACAATATGCATATTTGAACATTTATTTTTAAAATATAGCTTACAACAAATTTTGATAATAAAGAATTAAGGCAGCACATAATGTTACAAGATGCTTACATATATATTCTTAACTTCAATGTTTTAATTTTTTTACTTACAGTTCAAAATATTTCTTTTTTTTTCTTCCATGACAATTATATCATATGTACCAACAATTTTATGCATTTATACCTACAACAACTATCAATAACGTTTGATTCCTAATTAAAATAACATCAAATGTTCAAATTTATAACCGAAAGAGTATATACTTTCACTTGCTATCGCATGAAACATCTTCAAGCTTTTGAAAAAAAAATATGCAACTTCATTTCTTTTTCTTTCCTTTTTCCTTCTTACCTTTTCCTTTCTTTGGTTTTTTAGGTTTATAGGGGCCTAATTTTTTCCGTACCATCGTTCCACGCCAAAAAGCTTGAAGCTAAAAAACAAAAAAAAACCGTACAGTAGGATAAAGATTCAGAAATGTCTGCAAAAATAAACATTAGTTTAACAGCATAAAGGTTTGATTAAAAGTATCAACCAATTTCGGAAACGAAGAATAGCCTCCGCTGCCAGGATTAAAAGACACAGCACCAACAAAAGCAAGAGCGTGTCTTTGTAAAACTACTGATGAATTCTTGCCTTAGTTAGCGCTGCTGTTGCTCTGTCCTTTTATCCTAACGAAGAAGGCTGTCTTTGCCTTTGAAACAGCAATATCTTTAATCAACCTTGTATGCTGTTAAACTAATAAAATATTTATTTTTCAGATTAATTTTAGACAGAAGTTTGGACGAATTTTTATATTCAAAAATGTATTGAAGTTGCTAAAAAAATTTCTCAATTCCATTTTTTTTAAATGCACATAAAAAAATCTGTGTTTAACACATGACTATTGAGCAGTCACGTGTTTGACTGATTTACAAAATTCGAAAATGTGGCCCTTTAAACCATGTAAACAATAAAACACACCGGTATCCAAAATTATCTTTACATCCACAAAATCACTGATTTTTCAACAACTGCTCAATATAATTAAATGAAATTTTGGGGGTGATACATAGCCTCACAACACATAAATACAAACTGAAATCAAATATAAGTACATATCATACAAAACTAATTATTAAACAACTTGCCACTTCCATCAAAGTCTGTGCAGCCTCTAAACGGCCGAAAGAAGGAAGACCAACTCAAATATTCTTTCCAAACGATACTTCGGAGCCATAAACAACTGTTTTGAGCAGATAAACACAGAAATTAAATCATGAATTGCAGAAGTTCGCAGAGAAACATTCTTCGTGCACAGCATTTGCGCCGCTTGTATGTTGTTGTTGTTGTTGAGACCCAGATCGTCCGACCTACCAGAAAGGTGTAAGGTAACTGTTTGGACGACCGGGAAGTGCCACCCAATTTAGACCGGAACCCAGTGGGGGAGGCATGGGCCCACATGTTTAACGTGATCATACTCCGCATGAACACGGCGGCAGTTGTGGCAGCGTGTAAATCCAGCGCGCAAACCACCGGGCTACAGCGCCCGAAATATGCCAACAGCACGTGGTGTTCCCAGGTGGTCACCCACCCAAGTACTAACCGCGCCCGATGCTGCTTGACTTCGGTGATCTAACGAGAACCGGTGTTTTCAGCACGGTACGGCCGTTGGCTTTGTACTTTTATATGTGTTTATGCTTTTATTTGTGTGAAAACAATTTTGGCTCCCAGTATATTATGAAAGACTAGAATAGAAAATATGAAGATAAGTTTATTTTCACACGGAGATTATACAGTCAACACACAAATTGGCATAAATATATTTACAAAAATTTGTCAATCAATGTTCAAATGGAGCAGCATAATTTTTGAGCAGTCTTAAATAGACCTGCAAGTATGGCGAGTTCTGAAAATACTACATACCCTAATAATTAATATCGCCAAGATTTATATTACAAACTATGTAAAATTCTCGTTCGTCTACAAGGACTTTTCTTATTTAAATTGCAAAATAAAAATTCTTGTAACAACCTATACAAATTCCCCATCAATCGAACTATTGTAGAATAATGTGATATTGGAACAGTCATATATATAATGTCTAAAATGAACGATAGCGTGACTGTATACATTTTTTTCAAAACAGAGATAATTAGGAAAGAAAAGTTGAAGATGGCAAAATTATTAAATTTATTCTAGTAATCCGATTTCATTAAGTTTTAAAGAAAGTTAAAAATCATTTCCAGCTTTCTTTAAAATGTAATGCATCCGTTCAATTTTTTTAAAACTGATCCTGTGTTGACTGATATTTGAGATAAAGCAGCCCAGCGTTACCTCTGGGTAGGTCTATACGAAACACAAGCCCTTCAGATTTCTCATGAATGACTACAACTACTTTCGAATACACAAAGTTAAAACATCAATATGTTTTAAGATTGCTATGACAGTGTGAGTGCATAATCTGAAGTTAATGAATCTTTAACATTTACATAAAAAAGTAAAACTTGAGCAATGTCATTAAGCACAAATAGAAGAATAATGCAACATACAGTTGGGAATAATGCAACATACAGTTGTTTTCAGGGATACTCTGAATCCCCCTCGTCAGTTCGTCAGTTTTAGAGAACCAACGAACCCGAAGTCAAAAAGATGAAATGGGCACAAAGTCGTCTAGGATCTAAAGAGCACCAGGCGTAATATATGCCGATAATCTCCGGTATGTGATATTTGTATTGCATCTGAAGCTATGAAATTATGTAAGTAATCCAAGCCAGGGAAATAAAATAATCGTTCCATGAACAAAAAGAAAATTAACAAAAATTTACGGATAAAAGTTTTGAATAACAAAACATAGAAATTAAAATTTGGGTAAAAGTTTATGAGTTAGGATATGAAAAGTCTTTAAGTTAATTTAAAAAAATGTTAAATTTAGAAAAGTCTATTAACAAAAGGGGATGAAGAAAAGCTGGGGAAAAGCCAAATAGCTAGAGAAAAGATACTTACAAACTTATGCCGTTGGCTAAGCTAAGAACATTTCCACAAGCTTTAAGTTTTAGTTAGGGAACCCTGATCAGATTATAATATTTTCATCGCATTTTGAAGAAACTTCTAAATGTTATCTATTTGAAAGTACGTTTCTAATTCTTTAAAAAAAATCATGAATTCAAGAAAAGTATTTGGGGAAGCTATGCTTACACCAGCAGCATATGGAACAACGTTGGAGGGTACCATGTATTTCGAGAATGCTGCAGCTATCTTTGTCTTCTCCGCAGAAGGTTTGGAATTTGAATAACTCCAGATGAGAGAAGGGAAATTTTCTTCACCCACCTGGGTGGGGGTTAGATTTAGGGGTTTTGGTCCCTGATTTGACTTCCATACTCTTGGACTTATTCCAAGGATTCCTTGGACACATTTTGAAGTTGGCAGGATGGTCCTCACCACAGTTATAACATTTTGTTAGGAGGTTTCAATGTATTTTGCAATCTCTCGGGGGATGCCCTTCCCTACACTTGAAACATTTATCCGGAATGCTGCACCAGTCAACCGTGGTTAAATAATTGGCAGTTATAATAACATTGCCAAAAGTATTTCTGATAAAAGTCTTGGACTTTTAACTTGCATCAAAAGTATGGCGCGAGTCTCATAAACCTCCGTCCAATTCTCCGTTCTCGCATGGCGGACGAGAAAAATGAGCAGGATTTCGTGATTTCTCCTACTTCTCAGCTGGGTTGGGACATCCTGAGAGGCTGAAAACTTTCTAAGGAAAGACCCTTCTTAAAGTATTTAGCCTTGGTCCTAACAGGCAGCCCCTTAATGAATATCACCTTTTTTGGTTTGTACTTTCTCAAGCTGATGGAGGGGAAAGGCAGTTTGATAGTAGCAAGGTACTCTCGCACTTAAAGACAGTCATTTGCATTAGTAGGGGAGCTTTTAATTTCCGGTAAGCTTTGATCAATGGGAACCTATTTTTTTTTATTTATTTCCTTTATAATGACACCCCCCCCCCCTCCAATTTGAGGAGTCAACATACAAGGAAGATACCTTATACTTGGTAAGGGGGGTTTTTTCATCTCAAACAGCTTCCTGTTCCAAAGGATCGAAAGAGTTTTTAACAGTAATATCCTGAGGAGGTTAGGAACTGTTTTCCCCGTGCACTTCTTACGTTTAGATTGGGTCACAAAAGTTTCATTATTATCTTCATTAGGATTTTCAAAAAGAAGTCCAAAATGAGTGTTCATCTACTGCTGGCGTGAGACCCTAGCAATTTTGAGATGTTTCTACAATAGAAAAGGCTTTCAAAGTGTCTCAGGTTGAAAATCCTTAAGACAGATAGACAATTTGAATACATACATACCTGTAATGAGATTTTTTATCCTATGAATCTTATCCTTGAACCCAAATTTTCAGCTCATTTGTAAAAGGAGCAATCAGTGTGTGGTGTGACTGGTAAAAATTTGTAACAACAAGATTCATATAAGTTTTTCGTTCAACAGCAAGAGAGGTTAGCATCTAGAAGTATGAAAATCTGCGGCCACCATGTTGGCTACTTGAAATAGAGATTCTTACAAGTTCAATATACAGAGCAGATAGGACACGTGCGACCACTTCGCTGTCTCAACCCCTAAAAAGATTAAATAAATATACACAAATAGAAGAAACAGTGCTGTATATTTACCTAAGTCGCGGATTAAGAGTCCACTTACGAGAGTTAACAAGAGCGCAGAATGAATAACAGTTCAACCAATCTAAAAACATAGAACTAATACTCAAGATTGGAATACCCCAAAACAGAAATTTATGAACTGGATCCCCCTGTTTCTTCTATTTGTATCCATTTCGTCGTTTTGACTTCGTGTTTGCTGGTTCTCTAATAAAGATGAAGAAAATTCATCATATCCTCGAAATAGCTGTATGTTGCACTAGTCTTCTATTTGGGCTTAATTACGTTGCTTCTTCCTTTGTATAAAGTGTATTTTACTCATTATTAATTATAATTATAGATTTAATTCATTTATTACTAGTGTAGCAGCTGCTTGTCTCTTCAGTTCTTCTTCTCGTTTCTTTTGCAGAATTTCCTTTTCTTTTCTGTCATTTTCTATATAATCTTCTCTTTCTGATATCTGAAACAGAACGATCTCCGTTATAGTGAGATTCCTCTAACGCCTTGTCTTCACTAAATATTCACTAAAGGCGTCCTTAGTCACCCTGGCTTCACTAAAGGCAAGAAGTGCAAAATCGTCCAATTAATAAAAAGAAAGATGGATTTTTTTCAACTCCAAGAGAACTCTCACGCGAATTTTTGCGTCTTTACAGACCTCTCTAATAACGTCTTTGCATCCTCTTCTTTTTATTACATTTTTATATATAAAATTTATACAAATTTCACACTCATCGCGTTTTGCCATAGTAACTGTCATGAATTTGACAAGAAAAAAAGTAGCGTATTTCTCACTTATGTCGTCTTTCCATATCAACTGTGAGAAATATGTTTGAAATATGAGAACTTACTATTTGCCTTGGCAAAGTGACGTAAGTTTATGTGCGACTTTTCCAAATAACAAGAGACTGTATTTTTTTAAAATGCGTCATTCTGATTTCGATCTGCTCTGTTAATTTAGATACGCCTTTTACAAAAATACCATAGCATTAATCTATTAAAAGAAACCCAACTAAGGTAGGTCTGGTTCACACCGCTGTCTCTCTCAGTCTCGTAAAGGCAAACCGACGTATCTTGAGAAATGGCGAAGCCTGAAGAGAATTTAGGGAGACAGGATCTACCCAAACAGCCAAGCAACTCTAACTTTAATTAAACTTTATTCACAATATTTTATGCACTTATTTCGAATAGTGGACAATTCGTATTAGCAGCTTGTTGTTTGGTTAGATGCTGTCTCCCCAGATTCCCTTAACACTTCACCACTGATCAATTCTTCCATCACAAGGTCGTTATGATCTTTAGTAAGAGCTAAACAAGGCCACCGATAAAGGTCGCCCATGGGGGGGGGGGGAGGAGAAACGTCACTCGAGTAGAGGACTACGGGCTTCAGACTCCCAATCAATATATATTTTTTAAAAGTGTAAAAACACGAAACAATCACAAACATGGAAAAATCAAATATGGAGTTGGGGCCTCTAATAAATGTCTCTAGGGGAGGCCACCGATCAGAGCCGCCCAAGGGGCTGGGGAGACAAACACCACTCATGTGGAGGGCTCGGGATCCAGAGGGGACACAGACTCCCAATATATATTTATTGAGGGTTTAAAAACATGAAAAATTCACAAATAGAGAAAAATCAAAAATAGGAGGGGGCCTCTAATAAATGCCTGTAGGGGAGGCCACCGATCAGGGCCGCCCAAGGGGATGGGGGACAAACACCACTCAAGTGAAGGGCCCGGGATCCATAAGGGGCACAGACTCCCAATATATATTTATTGAGGGTTTAAAAACATGAAGAATTCACAAACAGAGAAAAATCAAACATGAAGGGGGCCTCTAATAAATGTCTGTATAAGGGAGCCCACAATTTGTATGGACACCCCTGCACCGATGTTGCGTGCTGCTTTGTGAACGCTATTCCACTTCAATTAGTTAAATAAGGTAATATTACTTACGATCTTTTTCAGATTCTGTATCTTTTCCATATTAAGACGTCGATACTTTCTCAAGATTTCAAGTTCTCTCCGCTTTGATGACCAGGAATCAAACATATCCCGCAACACCCTATCTAGTTTTTCGCTGCATGTCTAAGTGCATAGAAAAAGATAAAAAATATATATAAATTAGAAAGCAAAATTTTGTCAGAGATTTTATAAAAGTAATTATGTCAGTCGCTTAAAAATAAACTCTGATTCATTTTGTATCTCAATTATAGTGAATCGCGTTTTACTTTCTACTAGCTGCGTCCGATCGATAAGGTACATGCTAACTGTATAACAACTAAACTATGAGAAACGCTGTCTGTCAGTCCAGCGGATCCCCCATATTTATATAAACTTTTCCTGAAATAGTATACATAAAATCTAACATAGGATATAGCGTACTTACAATTCTGGAGAGGGGAAAAGGAATAAATAAAAATCTTTCTACCGATTCGGTAGCAAATCTTTCCCTAGACATTATACCATGTATGTAGGGAAAGTAATAGGGTAGAAATGAATAAAACAGACTAAAATGGGAAAATTGGAATTGGGTTATCCCTCCACTATGACTGCAGGTGCTGACTGCTAACTGAAACCAGCAGTATGCGTGAGAAAAGGAATATCAAAACGAAACTTGATATGAAAGAGTACATTCGATGTGGCAATGGAGATCTCAGCTCTATTTTGAGAGTGTGGCTGGCGTTTCAAAAAGCTAATTTGCATACTGCCTTGATTCTAAATTTGACCGTCTACACTCCTATAATAACAACACTTGAACAAATTATTAAAACCTTTTGAATAAATTTGTTTACAAGACTCTTTCGGTTTAGGACTCCCAAACTCCCATAATTTTGCCCATGACTACTTTTTTACCGATTTAAAGGTCTAAGAAACATAAATTACTTACGTCATATTTCAATAACCAAAACGATACTGTCTGGACATCAGCATGTGTCTGGGTTCTAGTTTCTCTCTCGTACCACTGAATAAGGATAAAAAATAATAGTTTTAAAGGAAAAAGCTAGATAAATACGTATATTAAAAAAAATAGTTTTTTTTTTCTCTAAGGAAAATCAAAATCTTGTATTGCACAATAGGGAACATATAAATTGCTAGAGAGATGAGAGTCTGTCTGATCCAAGTGTTTCTGAAATGGAACATTTTGAAAATTGCAATGTTAAAATATAGCTATTTAGTCACTGGCGGCAGAGCCATAAGGCAAAGGGGAGGCAACTGCCTCCTCTAAGATTCTGAACTGGAGGCAATGCCTCTCCCCCCTAAAATGTAATTATATATTGCTAAAATATATAATTTCCCCTCCACACGAAAAAAAATCTGATGTGGGCAACACATGACTTTCCTTATATAATGCAATGAATTTACTACTTTTACAGTTAAAAAAATGTTATTCTTATAGTAGATACCTATATTCTTTCCAAGATATTGAATTTCCTTCAATTAGTCGTCATTTTCATTAATTTGGCGTCATTTTAATCCATTTGGCGAGTTTTTTGTTAATTTGGCAACAATTAAAAATGTCAAGTTGGCGACATTCCGCCAAATTCGCCAAAATATCGCCAAACGTTATGGACGGAGAAATAAGTTATTCTTACAGCAGATAAATGACTATTGGCATTCAAATACAAAAGTATTATTCAAAGTATCTTTTTTCATGAATGGAACGAGCTAGTTCCACGAAAATGATGTCACCCAATTTATTGCATGGTATTACATATGAAATGTGAACATGTTTCTCAATAGGAAATATTTTTTTTTTATTTTATATGACTTTTTAATAATTTTTATGAAAAATGTGCAATATCTCGAGAACGGTTCATGTTAGCGTTTTAAAATTTATGTCAATCGTTTTCTAATAAAACATTACATAAGAAATATCTATTTGCGCAACTTTATTAGTGGTTTTAATTTTTTGACGATGTTTTCAAACTTTCCCTCGAAAATTTAGGGGGGTTCTGAACATTCGATTGCGTATAAAAACAATAGGCTTCCAGTGTTTACGGATTGTGATTTTTGTACCAAATTTCGTTCGAATCGGTCCATTCGTTCATCAGTTATCGTCTCCACAGGCTCACTGACACACACACATACTTTCACAGACACACACACAGCCATCACTTCAAAAATGTTTGATTCGTGATCAGGGATGCTTGAAACGTGCTCTCTCGTCGAAAACTCGAATTCGAATTTTCGACCCCGTCACAATACTTTCCGTATATATTAATTATATAAGGAAAGTAATAATAAGAGCTTAAGAAAAATTGACATACCACACAACTTTTCCTGAGAAAACTGTATGGACGATTAAGAAGAAAACCAAATATTTCTTTCTCCTGTTCTTTAGTATCTCTTTTTAAGCACACGTTATTCATGTGATAAAGCATCAATCAATCGGATCTTAAGCGAAACTAATTATTCGAGACTAAACATCTAAACAACATTATATCATTAAATCGAAATGGAAAAAGGTTGAAGAGGCAGATATAGAAATGATAAGTTGAGAAATATGTTTATATTTGTAGTTATTTATTTATACTTTTCTATCGACCTTGTCAGGTACTGCAAATAATGTGAAACGATTTGTTAATTTTTAAGGGGATTGTTTATTTTTATATTGATAGGAAAGTGGGAATTGTAAAGTTCCACGTTTGACTGAATTTTTTAGATTTATATATTTGTTTATTTATGATACAAAAGTACGATAAATATTATATTTGAAGAGTCAGTACACAGTGACGCTCAGAGGATTTTGAGGCCTCAAGCGAGTTTCTGAAGTGTCAACCTCTTCTCCTCCTTACCTGCGTGAGGTATGAGCACGTTAAAGCTGTAGGTCCGAAAGTCCTTTCGAAAAGTATTGGGTTTGGGGAAGGATGGCACGTTACTTGTGGATGCTCCATTGGGTTCTACACTATCCCGATCGTTTAAACAGTTACCAAACTTTTAAGTATGTCAGACGGTCTGAGTATTTCTCTATATTAGAAAATCTGATGTGAGCAGCATATGACTTTCCTTATATAATGCAATGAACTTACTACTTTTACAGTAAAAAAAAAAGTAGATTATTATTATAGTAGTTATTTATATTCTTTCCAATATATTGAATTTTCGTCAATGAGTCTTCATTTTTATTGATTTAGCGTCATTTTTATCCATTTGGCAAGTTTTTCGTTAATTTAACAACATTGAAGAAAGTGGCTAAGTTGGCGACATTCCACCAAATTCGTCTCCAAAATCTCGCCAAGCGTTATGGACGGAGAAATAAGTTATTCTTACAGCACATAAATGACTATTGGCGTTCAAATACAAAAGTACTACTCAAAGTATCTTTTTTCATGAATGGAACGAGCTGGATCCACGAGAATGAGGTCACAAATTTATCGCATGGTATTACATATGAAAAGTGAACATGTTTCTCAACAGTTAATATTTTTTTTAATTTATGGGATTTTTTTATAAATATATTTGAAAAATGTGCAATATCTCGAGAACGGTTCATGCTAGTGTTCTAAAGTTTATGTCAATCGTTTTCTAAGGAAAAATTACATAAAGAATGTCTATTTGCGTAACTTTATTAAAGGTTTTGATTTTTTAATGATTTTTTCAAAATTTCACTCGAAAATTTAGGGGGGTTCTGAACATTCGACGGCGTTTAAAAACAATAGGCTCCCAGTAGTCACGGATTGTAATTTTTTGTACCTCTCAGACTGTTCATTATACAAGATTTTAACTCGAAAATGATTTAAAGAGAAATTTGTTGACATTTTTAACATTGGTAAAAAGACCTAAAAAATAAATTTTACATTTTTTTTTTGTTACTCTTAAAGATAATTGATGGAAATTCTCGCAGTATCTGTATTTGTATATAATAATGTTGCGCCTACAACAGCATATTAAATGAAATAAATAACTATCTAAAGGGGAAAAAAACATTTTTCTGTACTTAACTATAATTTACTGCATTTTAGTATTTCAGACGTTTTGTTGTGTCAGATAATCTGACTGAATAAAATTTAAATTAGACTTAAATCCTTTTAAAACTGCATGAGTCATACGATTTCAAATTTTCGGAATAAGTTGGCGCCTATGGTCTATCCGATTTTGATGAAATTTGATTTCCAATCAGTGGTCAATGTGTAGATGGTCTTTTTTCAAAATCGCATATTCAGAACTGCTATACACTAAGTTATTAGATAGCTTTCCTTGTCAATTAAACTCTATGACTTTATGTAAGACACCAAACCTATATTTTCTCAGTTGCATTCACAGTTCACAAGACATTTATAGGCGAAGGGAGACAGAATCCTTTTAAATAGTTATCTTAGAAAAAAAATAACTGCTTTAAATTCATTTATGTTGATATAGAAAATACGTATTGAACTGATGTTATTGACTTAGTGGCTAGATTACCATCTCCAAAAATTGGCCCCTAGACTATGCGAGCATCTTCTATTATCAGTTTTGATTTTTCGTTATTTAATTTGAAGTAACTTCAATAAATGAAAATTATTTACCACATAAAATGGCTAAGTTCTTATCAAAATTATAGCTAAGTTCTTAAACAAAATTTATCGTTGTCAACGACAAAATATTTATCGTTACCATCGACAAAAAATTTTATCGTTGCCATTGACAAAAAAGATCATCGAAAGTTTATCAACATCTAAAATTTCTTATCGGTATCACCTCTTTATGAATCATCGTATTCTAAGAATAAATACTTCGTTGCTATCGTCAAAAATTATTATCTTTGCCATCAACAAAAATGTTTATCGTTCGCATCGACAAAATGTTTATCGTTGCCATCGACAAAAAAGTTTATCGTTCTCCTAGTTCGTAAAATGGACATCGTGTGTCGCTACTGTTTGTTCAATTTCTAAATATCGTTCTCATGAATCACTTCGTTGCCATCAACGAAAAAGTTCATCGTTGTCACCTCAAAAAAGTTTAGTGTTAATTTAAAAGAGGCAATTGTATGGCGCACATGTATGTAAGGAAGGCGCAGGAAAACCTGCATGGCTCTGTCATCCTACCTTCCCCAAAAAATGGTGGCAACAAAATAGACCATTTCAAATTTTCTTATTAAAAATTGCTAAATATCATTGTTGGGTTATAATTTTGTATGTGTGATGATTTGCTGTTGTCAAATGATTTTTTAAATCTAAAAATTATTTGATTTAGAATTTATTTATTTATTTATTTTTTAAAAAACCTATCTATTTATGGACAACTAATTTAAAATCAAATTTCATTAAAATCGGATTTTCCGTTCTAAATGAATGCTCTCAGTTTAACATTTATGTCACGCAATGGTGACAATAAAATAAGCCCTGCGCTTCAAGTTTTCAAAATTCATTTTAATGCATCGCCCGTTAAATCAAAGATGTTGAATTTTATTGTTGGGTTAATGCATTTCTCACGTTATATAAAAGTTGTTTAATTTCATTGTTGTCTTAATCAATTTTTTGTGTGTATGTGTGATGATTTGCTGTTGCCAAATGGTGAAAATTCTAGTAAAAATTGTTCGATTTAGAAATTCTTTTGAAAAACATCCCTCTACACATTGAGCAATGATTAGAAATTAAATTTCACCAGAATAGGACAGGCCGATTTTAAATGACGCTCTTTTAAACATTTTGACCGAGTTATATCCGAAATTACTTATAATAGCATAAATCATGTTTTAATGCATTCTACAACAAGTTTCAAAAATTATATACAGAGAAAATAAAATTTAAGCTCTCAGTTTTTATAAAACAAATAATATGTAAAATCCCAACTCCACAGCAAGGATAGTACTAACAGTGGTCCCGCACAAGGCGCCATATCGATTTAAGGTGCCGCAGTGCCCCCAACCATACCGTGTAGGGACTCCACGATCCATATGGTATATAGAAAAAGAAGCGCAGTCAAATTTAATTCGAGCTAGGTGCCAAATAAGGTTGCTGCGACGCTGAAAAACCCCATAAGAAATGCATGAAACAACTTGTCCAAAGAGTTGTGACAGCTGACTCACATCCGGGGCAAACCTGTAACATTTTTGTCCCCTGTCTTTAAAAATGAAAATTAATCATTTACCTCTTCGATAAATATCTCGTATTTTTTCTAAAGTTAACCAAAAGATCAGAGATGTGAATGGTGAAGAGAAAATGTGGTTTCTGTTTACAAGAAAAATATGAAAAATCAAAGTATAAAAACTGAGACAACTAGCCTGCGCCTCTACCCCGCATACGGAACACAGCACATGATCATGGGCAAAAAACAGATACTGTGGTCAAGACAAATTGTGTTGTCGCAGCAGATGACGTCCGTGATAGATTGTCACAGCTCGGGGAAAAATTCTGCTCATTTAACCCAATTTCGCGGGCTTCATTTGATGGGAAGCTTGAATAAAATAATAACTGTAGTAGCAGAAGAAATGTTTATGAAATGCGCAATATCATATAAAATATTACATTAACGAAATTAAAAAATATAAACGAATTCCTCACTTCAATGCTCTTCTCAAGTTCAGCTTGTTTGTGCTCATAATAGTTCTTTTTCGATTTCACTTTGTAGTCCATGAGTGTTTTGAGGAATGAGAGTTCGTCAAAAGATTTAACCTTCTCTCCCATCTTTTCTTTTGCACTCACATTTTTTGCCTTCAAACGCTTCACCGTCACTTCCGCCTGTTCATGAATAACTGGAAGTACTTCTCTCAATTGTTCTATCTGTTTTCGTTTGATTTCTATCCTGAAATATAATAAGAGAGCATAGTATTTTGCCGACTATGCGTAAGGTCATAACAGTCCAAGACAATCACCGGATTGGTTTGACTAGACCGGTTAAAGGGACGTAGCTAGGAATTTTAGTTCCTTAAGAAAACTATGTAAAACAACTTGCAAAACTTCCTTTAACCTTTTGCTTACGGGTGGTACAGCGCCAATCCCAAACAAAGAACCTCTCAAAAAGACGGGCGTTTGACATGCTCTATCCCAAACAGTTCGATCTCGCTTTGAAGACATGGCGTCCATGGACGCCAATGTCTGCAAAGGGAGATCGAACTGTTTGGGCGGGTACGTCAAATGCCCGTCTTTTTGAGAGGTTCTTTGTTTGGGATGGACGCTGTCCCACCCGTAAGAAAAAGGTTAATAAAGCAGGCATATGTCAGTAAGGTGACGACTTCGAGTGCGTTATATGCCTTCTTCTTCAGACTAAATGAACAGGTAGAATAGTAAGCGTCCTTAGCCACTGCCAAGAACGAACTGCTACGAAACAAACGACGAGCCCTTTAAATAGAGATGTCACATAAAGATATGAAAAATATCTTTTCAGTCGTATTGAATTGATTGTTTCTTGAAATCGAATTAAGGCGACGCCTGTACATTTACTTAATCTGAAAGCAATCATGCATCATGTACCGCTTGATGATTTGTACCTTGAAGTTCATGTTAACAAACAAATTTTCACATTGAAAAAAGATCCTCAGATGAAAGTCAACCTGAGTGATTTTTTTTTTCACGATGCCATTCATTCTTAGTGGAATTAAGCGTGCAGTCAATAACATATGCAATTCTTAGATCCCCAGACTGTAGCAAATACCGAATTTTACAGGTCAATTAATGTAGTCGAAATATTTCCAAATATTGTAAGCTCCAGTGGTTTTCATACTATTGATAACGAATATCAGTGTTTGAAACTGGATGATTGTAACTTTAAATTGGTAAATGCAGATAATCTAATGTTGAAAAATTCTGTGTAGAAGTTGGCAAAATTAGAAAGGGTGTTGAAGGAGAAGAGGCATCAAAGCTCAAATACGAGTCTATATCTGAATTTGCAAATGCATTATTATTTTTGTCAGTATCAAATGCTGCGTGTGAAATAAATTTTTCACAAATTAACCTGGTAAAGACCAAGCAACGAAATATTTTTCCAAATAAAGGATTGTCTTCTATAATTCAGCGAAAATAAGGGTTAAGGGGAATTGGAAACTGTTATAGTTTCAATCCAGATAAAAACAAGAAAGATCAATCATGCATAAGCATTGATTATGAAACACTTTCCAACTGAAATGTAATTTCATTTAAAAATTTCTAAAATGTGATTCATTCAGTGGTAATATCTTTTACATTATCACAGTACTACAGTAATTTATTATACTTAAATATTTAAAACTGTATCGAAATATAAATCATCTGATTCTTTATGCAAAATCAATGAATATTTCATTCATATAACTTGTATTCCAGACTCCAGAGCTAAATAATTTTGTGTGAAAAAAATTCAGCAATTCTTATGTAATTCATCTTACAATCGCTTGAGATATTTGCATTCTGCATATGTTAAAATTAGGCTTCCTTGAAGAAATAATAAAAGTTTAGGGATCATTTAAAATCACAACTATTGTAATTGCATAGGCACGGAATTTAGATACACAGATAATATATATGTGTATGTGTATGTACTCAAAGTATTGGAATCGTGCCGAAGATCGGAACTCGAATTTTCAAAGTATCTACACGTTTTGGGACTTCTAGAACACGAAAAAACTACTTTTAGGAAGACGTCTGTGTGTGTAAGGGTGTATCTGTGTATGTTTCTGTGTGTCTGTGTGGATATTACATCCACTCTAATTGAAAAACTAATGGACCGAATTTCATACAATTTGGTAGGTATGTTTTTTGTGGGAAATCCTGATGTTCATTAGATTATAGTACGATTCGTAATAAAAGAATCTGCCTTCTTTGCGAAATGGCCGCAGAAATTGCCTTTATCCACTCTAGCTAAAAACTAATGAACCAAATTTAACAAAATTTGGAGTATAATATTTCAATAACCTACAAGTGATTTATATACCAAATTTAACAAAATTTTGTATATAAATCATTTGTAGGTTATTCTACTACGATTCGGGAAAAATTAACGGGCTATTTTTGCGAAATGGCCAGCAAAAATCGTTATATATAAAAATAAAAGACTACGTGTGCTCAATTATATCAATTAAATTCCTATTTTGTATGTGATTTTTGACAACAAAAAGAATAAGACTAACCCCATTACTCTAGGACTAGCCGTTCTTGAGATATTCTAGTTTTTTCGCGTTTTCGCTACGCCACCTTTGACAATAAGTCCAGCTATCAAATGAGAACCAAATTTAAGTTTAACGTGTAAATTCAATGTCATTTAAAATACTTATGTTGTGCAGATAAACTCAAATTATCATTGAATAAATAAAGAGAACGAATATGAGTCTGCAGAGAAAGGCATGTGCTGTCCACATCAGAATTTTTAACAATATTACACCAATGATTTATAGAAGTGAACGGGGATTATTTTCAGGCCATTTCGAAAAAAATGTATCATCTATATTTAAAGATCCATCAAATTTTTGTCGAATAAAATGTTCAACAAATTTAAGCTGTGTACCAAATTTTAACTCTCTAGGACGTAGGAAAGTGCATTTAAAATGCCATCAATTAAATTTATCATGAAGAGTTATATAAAATTTAAAAAAAATGAAAAATTGTTATCTACCAAATTTATCTTAAAATATGAAGCCACTCCCATATGCAAAACGTTTAAACAAATGGAGAGATATTTATTATATAATATCTCTCTCTTTTCTTTCTGGAAGATATCCCAAAATCAGAATTTAATTGAATTTGTTTTTTTCCCTATATTAAATAATTTTTTTAATTAAAAAACTACTTAACATATTTTACTGAATTTTTTTTTATATATTCTATGGGATAATGTGAATATTTCCTAAAAATTTCGAAGCAATTCGTGAATTTTAAATTTACTTAAAAAATGTTTGAAAATTAGGTCCCATAGGGTTCAATGTATTTCATTTTTTCAACCCGGGTTCAATAAAAAACTAATTGGGTGATATTATTTATTTATATTCCCATAGGTCCTACAGACCGTCTGAACAACATACTAAAATTTCATTTTGATAAACTCATTTTTACGGCAGTTATCGTGCTAACGGACAGACAGACAGACAGACAGACAGACAGACAGACAGACAGACAGACAGAATGAACAAAGTCATAAACACTTTTCAACTTTGTTGTAAAGTGTTAAAAATGTTAAAATTAATAAATAGCAGAAATTTATACATGGTAAAAAATGTTGATCTAGAAGATGAATGAATGTATTGTATAATAACTGCTGTGTCATATGTAACATTTGATCACACTGAATCAATAAAGACATCATTTTTTTTTATGTGTGTTCTTGCGAACCCTTGTGTTAATTACACTACCCGACATAGAAAATGCAACACCATGAAGCTTTAGGCGTACAATTATGTAAATTGGAGACAAACGCAGCTGTCCGATGTATTCAAATGATCTGAAATGCAAGTAGGTCATCTGATTAAAGCGCGGGATAAAAGGGATGGAAACGGCAGATGAGCCGGCAGTTGTGACTGTCTGTCGCTTACGGAAACCCGTTTTCAGAGCTGTTTTTCATTTCAAAATACACGTGTTGTTGAAGAGATGCCTAACCGACGACGCCGAAGTCCGTTTCAGCATTTGGACCATCGGGCGAGAGGATTCATTTTAGGTCAACGTACGGCTGGGGGGGGGGGTCGTACCAGCGTATCGCCGCTGAAACACGCGTAGATACGTCCACTGTGAAAAGGATTGGAGAAAATGGATTGAAGAAGGCCTGTGAATCGTCGCAGTGGTACAGGTCCATCCAGACGTACGTCAGCACGCGTTGATCGGCGTATTCAAAGGCATGCGATGGCGGCCCCATAAACAACGACTGTCGACATTCTGCAGAATTTGCAGGGTACATTGGATGTTCCAATATCAGCGAGAACGCTTTCTCGACGATTGGTCGAAAGCGGCTTGCACTCAAACCGTCCTTTACGAAGACTGCCATTGACGACAAGACACCGACGTGAGAGATTGCAATGGTGTCGGGCCCGAACCTCTTGGACGACTGAATGGGACAAGGTAGTGTTCAGCGACGAGTCCCGATTCTGTTTGTCGAATGACAGTCGCCGTGTGACAGTCTGGAGGAGACGTGGAAACAGATCCAATCCTGCTGCGACTGTTGAATGCCATACTGCTCGACAACGCGGCATCATGGTTTGGAATGCGGCTTCGATAGCAGGAAACCTGTGATTGCACAGCGGTTGCACAGCCCTACCTCCAGCGGTTACAAAATGCTGTTTCCCAGCAAGATAACGCTCGACCTCACACGGCAACCATCAGCAGACAAGCCTTGCAAGGTATCCATGTGCTTCTTTGGCCTCCGCTGTGTTGAGATCTCTCACCCATCGAGCATATATGGGACATGATTGGCCGTCGTTTCACTGCCCTGTCCCCGCCTCAAACAGAAGACAACCTGTGGAGGATGGTTGAAGGTACATGGTCATCCATCCCTCAGGAAACTATCCGTATGCTCATTGCATCTATTCCTCGGAAGGTTGCTGCTTGTATCGCAGCAAGAGGTGGTCCTACTGCCTGCTAATCACCCTGTCTATTTCATTACTGCATTGCTTTATCCTTCTGGAATTAATATCACTTATTTATATATGCCATCTCTGTGTGTCATTTATCATCCCACTCTATTCGCTCTTTCATGGTGTTGCCTTTTCTGTGCCGTGTAGTGTATTTATTGCATATTTTTTTATAGAGAGACTTCGTAATTTAATATCATGCAAACCTTGAATCTACTTGCCAACTCACTTGACGGTATTGAATCCATTTTTATTCTTTTTTTAGGAGGAGTTACTTTGCATTGATAATGGCTTCCCACAAATAAAAAGAAATGAAATTTAAAACATAATGGAATATTTTAATAGGAATTAGCTGCATTTTTGTTAACACTTTACAACAAAGTTGAAAAGTGTTTATGACTTTGTTCATTCTGTCTGTCTGTCTGTCTGTCTGTCTGTCTGTCTGTCTGTCTGTCTGTCCGTTAGCACGATAACTGCCGTAAAAATGAGTTTATCAAAATGAAATTTTAGTATGTTGTTCAGACGGTCTGTAGGACCTATGGGAATATAAATAAATAATATCACCCAATTAGTTTTTTATTGAACCCGGGTTGAAAAAATGAAATACATTGAACCCTATGGGACCTAATTTTTCAAACATTTTTTAAGTAAATTTCAAATTCACGAATTGCTTCGAAATTTTTAGGAAATATTCACATTATCCCATAGAATATATAAAAAAAAATTCAGTAAAATATGTTAAGTAGTTTTTTAATTAAAAAAATTATTTAATATAGGGAAAAAAACAAATTCAATTAAATTCTGACTTTGGGATATCTTCCAGAAAGAAAAGAGAGAGATATTATATAATAAATATCTCTCCATTTGTTTAAACGTTTTGCATATGGGAGTGGCTTCATATTTTAAAATAAATTTGGTAGATAACAATTTTTCATTTTTTTTAAATTTTATATAATTCTTCTTGATAAATTTAATTGATGGCATTTTAAATGCACTTTCCTACGTCCTAGAGAGTTAAAATTTGGTACACAGCTTAAATTTGTTGAACATTTTATTCGACAAAAATTTGATGGATCTTTAAATATAGATCATACATTTTTTTCGAAATGGCCTGAAAATAATCCCCGTTCACGAAAATAATCCCCGTTCACTTCTATAAATCATTGGTGTAATATTGTTAAAAATTCTGATGTGGACAGCACATGTCTTTCTCTGCAGACTCATATTCGTTCTCTTTATTTATTCAATGATAATTTGAGGTTATCTGCACAACATAAGTATTTTAAATGACATTGAATTTACACGTTAAACTTAAATTTGGTTCTCATTTGATAGCTGGACTTATTGTCAAAGGTGGCGTAGCGAAAACGCGAAAAAACTAGAATATCTCAAGAACGGCTAGTCCTAGAGTAATGGGGTTAGTCTTATTCTTTTTGTTGTCAAAAATCACATATACAATAGGAATTTAATTGATATAATTGAGCACACGTAGTCTTTTATTTTTATATATAACGATTTTTGCTGGCCATTTCGCAAAAATAGCCCGTTCCTTTTTCCCGAATCGTAGTAGAATAACCTACAAATGACTTATATACAAAATTTTGTTAAATTTGGTATATAAATCACTTGTAGGTTATTGAAATATTATACTCCAAATTTTGTTAAATTTGGTTCATTAGTTTTTAGCTAGAGTGGATAAAGGCAATTTCTGCGGCCATTTCGCAAAGAAGGCAGATTCTTTTATTACGAATCGTACTATAATCTAATGAACATCAGGATTTCCCACAAAAAACATACCTACCAAATTGTATGAAATTCGGTCCATTAGTTTTTCAATTAGAGTGGATGTAATATCCACACAGACACACAGAAACATACACAGATACACCCTTACACACACAGACGTCTTCCTAAAAGTAGTTTTTTCGTGTTCTAGAAGTCCCAAAACGTGTAGATCCTTTGAAAATTCGAGTTCCGATCTTCGGCACGATTCCAATACTTTGAGTACATACACATACACATATATATTATCTGCGTATTATCTGTGTATCTAATTTCCGTGCCTATGCAATTACAATAGTTGTGATTTTAAATGATCCCTAAACTTTTATTATTTCTTCAAGGAAGCCTAATTTTAACATATGCAGAATGCAAATATCTCAAGCGATTGTAAGATGAATTACATAAGAATTGCTGAATTTTTTTCACACAAAATTATTTAGCTCTGGAGTCTGGAATACAAGTTATATGAATGAAATATTCATTGATTTTGCATAAAGAATCAGATGATTTATATTTCGATACAGTTTTAAATATTTAAGTATAATAAATTACTGTAGTACTGTGATAATGTAAAAGATATTACCACTGAATGAATCACATTTTAGAAATTTTTAAATGAAATTACATTTCAGTTGGAAAGTGTTTCATAATCAATGCTTATGCATGATTGATCTTTCTTGTTAGATATAAATTTCGAATTCAGTAGATTTTGGTAAATTTTCCACTTGCCAGTAGAAACGTCTCAATAGATCTGGTGACACTGGTAAAAACAGCAGGAGATAGTTAGATTGTCAAGTTGTACGTCAGTCAATCTGGCATTTGCGGGAGGTGAATACAGAGTTCACTTAGACCATAAGAGCGTCCCAGTAGAACGGTAGAGCGCTGGCTGGCCAGTACGAAAATCCATGGTTCGATACTCGGTTGGAGCATCAAGATTCTTTACACAATCACGCATATTTTCGAAAATATCAGAAAGGACATCTCCAGAACCAAAAGTAGATATCTTTAGTGAGAAACCTCAAAAATTTAATGCTGAATACGTATCAATAATCATCTAAGCTCTATCTATAGCCGATTCTGAAAAAGAAAAGATATTTCAAGAAAATATTTTAACCGGAAGTAGAAAAGAGCCAGAAGAAATTCTTAGTGAATCCCTGAATACCCTCAAAAACTTGATGCTAAATCCATATCAGTCATCAAGCTCTATCTATAGCCGAGTGAAAATGCTTAAACAGGAATTGGGAGAAAACCGGAAGTGGATGTCCTTAATAAACCCTTACTTCCCTCTAGAATTTGATGCTTAATACATACTAGTCATCAATCAAGTTCTAATAGATAGTTCAGATAGTTAATCCTGAGAAATAGATGTTTCATGGACAATTTTTTAACCGGAAGTGGAAATACTTTGTGAACCCCCAACCCTGTTCGAAATTTGATACTAAATTCATATCAGTTGCCATCTAAACTCTTTCTACAGCCGATTCTGAAAAATGGATGTTGCGGGGAAAATGTAAATTTATTGAAAGTGACATTTTGAAAACCAGAAGTGGAAATCCTTAGTGAGTCATTCCATCCCTTCAGGATTTAATACTGAATCCATATCTGTCATCATTTAAACACTATCAAAATTTGTTGCTGAATTTATACCAGTCATAATTTAATCTATATCTATAGAAAATCCCGAGAAATAGTTGTTTCAAGGAAAATGTAGATTTTGAAAAAGTGACATCTCCAGAATTAGAAGTGAAAACCCCCGAAAATTGCTAATGAATCCTTATCAGTCATTATCTATGCTCCATCTATAGCCAATCCTGAAAAATAGAAACTTCAAGGAAAATTTAAAGCGGAAATGGAAAAGAAACCGAAAGTAGAAATTCGTAGTGAGTCAGTCCACTCTACCTACTTCAACATTTAATGCTGAATCCATATCAATTGTCATCTAAACTCATTTATAGCCAATCTTAAAAAATAGGTGTTTCATAGAAAATAAAATTTTTTTAACCGTAAAGGAATAAGAACCGGAAGTGGAAATCCTTAGTGGACCCCCTTTCCCCCCAATACCTTCTTTAAAAGTCTATGCTAAATCTATATCAATCATTTAAGCGTTATCTATAGTAGATCCTGAGAAATAGATGCTTGAAATAAATGCTAGTAAAAATATAGATGACACATTTGAATGCCACCGCTAAATGTGATACAGAACAGCATTCTGTAACTTACATCTTTTGATGCTTTTCAAAATCAGTGCTCTCACTTTCAAATTCTTTGACGACATCCTTTAAAACTTTGCAAGTTTTCATTTCCGTCAACTCGTTCAGGATCCTACGAAGTGACGTTTCTATGTCGCAACTGAAGAGATAAAAATAGAATCGTGTAAAAGAAAATATCATCAGTTATCTTATAGGGGATCTATTTTTAAATATTTTGAAAACGAGAAACTAGATTTAAATGCTTCGTAATTATAATGCTGTATTGTATAAATGTCGTAGATTTCTATTTAACTACCATAAATACATCAGTAGAGACGTCAAAAAAAATTCGAAAACTACTACTTATTCATGCTTCTTCTGTTATTTAGTGAATCGAGGATACAGTTAAACTTCGAATAGTGTCTATTATATATAAATGGGCATCTAATCTGCATACTTATATTTAATATGACACTCATTTCCATTTTTCTATCGGCTCATTGGCTACAGCAACTTTTTGATGTGAATAACTTTTATGATTGGGGTATATGGCTGAAATCGAAGGGTTGCGAAAAATATAAACACTTTGGACGTTCATATCTATAAACCTAATAGATAACAAGAAAGACCAATAATGCATAAAGCATTGATTATGAAAAACTTTCCAACCGCAATGCAATTTTATCTAAACATCTCTAAACTGCGATATATTCAGCGGTGATATTTTTGAAATTATCACAATACTACAATAATTGATTATATTTGATGATAACTTTATCGAAAACAAATGAACTTTGTTCAAATGACGTCATCGAAATATAAATCGTCTGGCTCTCTCTATAAAAACAGTGAATATTTCATTCATAACTTTTTCCATTCCTTTCTAATTTATTTGAAGCAAATGATATTCCACCAATTTATTTGAAGCAAATGATATCATGTCGCTTAGTAAAGTATTTAAATCCAATGTGTTTATGCAGCAGACGCTTTTCATTAAATCTTTTCCGATTTGAATAAAGAAGATCTGTACATAAAATAAATGTCATTGCCATTGCATTTTTGACTGGATAATATCAATTACAGTCTTCAGATTTAAACATCATTTTATTGATATTTTCGGGGATTTTTGATTCAGAGATTATTGATATTTTCAAGTTATTATGTCATTGTTTCATTGGGGCAAAAATTGTTGAAACACGTATATTGTACGTTGTACGAGCAATCTTCTACAAATGCACGGGTATATCTTTTAATCTACGAGAATCTAAGTAGTACAGGTATATTGACATATATTTTGACATATATTGGCATACATCAAAATCAAGTACGGCCTTCTGGTGTGAAGATTACGGGGATTATTGATATTTTCGATTTATTACGTCATCTGTTTTATTTTGACAAAAATTTTTGGGACTCATATTGTAATACGGGCAATCTTCTACTAACACCCAAACATATCTTCTAATCTACAACATTATAAGTAGTACGGGTATATCTTCCCATATAATATTAGCACTTTCATTTTGGCATATATTGTAATCAATTACTTGCCTTCGGGTTTAAAGATTACGAGTTTATTGATATTTTTAATTTAAACATGTAATCTAAAAATACGGGTTATATCTTCTAATATTCGCGTATATAAGTAGTACGGGTCCCATACAATTTTAACTCTTTTATTTTGCATATATTGATTCAAGTTCATATTTTTTGTAAATTTGCTTACAAAAAGGGACAGGATGTTTCAGATCTGCCAGTGAAGGTAATTTTGTATAGCGAGAACAGAGATTCTTAAACTTCTTTTTAAGTGCTTCAGGTGGTTCTGTTAAATATTTTAACAGAATATTATGATTAAAAATATCATTTAGTATACTATAGGAATTTGCACATGATTGTGAATTTCAAGTTTCCTTATATTATATAATCCGTATACGAAGAACGGGTATGCTGCTAGTATAAAATATTTCCACTTAATAGTTTATCCACATCTGGACCTTATCCAATTTATCTCAATCATTGATAGTATGTAATTCAGTATCCACACTTGACGTTGATTATTTAAAGTATAAAAAATTTGCATGCTGTACGAAAATACAGACATAAGTCAGGATCACGGTAAATATAAAAGGGAAGAGTCGACATGTCGTAGACATTGTTTTACCAATTTGAAATCAATTGGTTTGCTTTGACCAATGGAGGATATGAATCTATAACCCCACCGTTTTAGCAGAATCAAGGTAAAAATATAATAAAATAATAAATCAAACCATGGAGGTAAAAGCATAAGGAGTGAAAACTTCATATTAAGAAAGTGTCATATCGTTCATATCGTTTGAGACAATAATTCAGGTGGCTCTGTATTGTATGCATTTCTATGGCGAAAGGCTTAAAATATTTATTTAAACTGTCCATTTTGTAAAAATAAATTATTATCGCAATACAAAGTACAACTAAAACAATAAAGAATATCCCCACGTACTCAAAATTATTTTATCTTTCAATTCATTCTTATCTCCATATATTCTGTACTCTATCATACAACTATGAAAAAATACTGGCTAATTACACTCATCATTAGGGAGCCTATAATATAAAAATAATCAAAAATACATATACTAAATACTACGCCTTTTTGTAGAGTCAACTAACAATAGCAGCTACTTTACTATCACTAGGGATACTTAGATATAATTCTCAAAGCATTATGGAATGTTCAAGCCTTTCATCCATGGAAGTTTTATCTCCTTTCTACTCCATGAACCAAACTGAAATGTAATTTTACCAATCGACCATGAGTCGGTAATCTTCTTTTGATAATTTATGGATGTTTTCAAAATCCTCATTCTCCATGACTTCCAGCATGTCCTTCGTGAGCAAAGCGCCACCTGGCTGAAGAGAAGAATGATTTCGTCAATCAGTCATTTCAAAATTCAAATAACTTCAATCATAAGTCCTAATATCACCACAATTTGCTTGATTCGCGAATATTTCCGTACATGAAAAACTGGCAGTTCAGTACCAATGCCGGTCTGAAATTTAAGGTAGTGGCGCATAGTTACAGCTCTCATCATTTTCAAGGGGTGGGGCAGCCCAGTAGTTAGCGCAGGGATTGCACTCGGGCGAGACGAATTCGATTCTCTGCTTTGCCCAAACTGTCCCCGTCTTCATCCGTAGGTCCGTATGTCCTTCAGAGAGGTTGGTGGAAGGAAAAGGAGGGTACATTCCCAGTGGATGCCACTTCACTGGGTTTCGGTCTAAATTGGATGGCAGTTACATCTTCGGGTAGGTCGGAACGGTCTAGGTCGAAAAAGAAAAAGCTCTCTGCATTTTGTAAAGCTTTTTTTAAACAGTATTGTATTTCGTAACTACGTGCAGAATTTTATTTTCAGCAAGAAACGTATAAAGTGGGTACATGCAATTGTACATCAGGTTCTGGAGGCAAGCACTCCGAATGCAAGAGAAAAAACAATGCATCCTTTCTCCCCATTTTGAGATCAAGACGCGTACTTGACTATTTTTATTCAAATTCTGTCGCGATTTTTATTTTCATAGTTACATACATCAAGATTATGAACAATCGACAGGATGGATTGATAAATTTGGAGCAGGACTCGAGTTCAGCGCTTTACCAACTGGTGTGATAGTTGCATCACTAATAATCAGTATAGTACTTTAGCATTTCGCTTTTAAAACAAAATCTTCTCTTGACGTTAAATATTTGGTTAATGGAAAATTTCATGTATAAAAAAAAAAAAAAAAAAAAAAAAGATTTAACGGAGATAGCTAACTTTTTAATGCCCAGCTCTAAAATACGTTCAAAAGTGAGTAAAGAAAAAAAATCTTGCTTATGCTTAAAACAACCTGTTTCTTTTTGATCTCATTGTCCTTTGTCCTATTTCAGATCGAAATTATGAGGTTGTGGGATTTTTTTTTTTTTTTTTTTTTTTTTTGACAAGCCAGAAAGGAGATGTGTGTGTGTGCATATAGAAAAATGAAACTATAAGAGTTAACCCATTTAAATTAATGTATTACATAATTTATACCATCTTTAAGTTCTTTTGTGCTTATTGTTGGTTTGTTGTCTCTAAGCTTTTTTGTACTTATTGTATTGTTGCTCTTTTGTGCTTATTGTTTACAAGAAGATAAAAATATTTTCGAAACATATCTTCTTAATTTTTTTAAAAATTTTAACAAGCACTTTTTGTTAAAGGGGGAGGTGTTTTGCTTATTTACTAAGTCATATACACACAAGGTCGTTAAAATAAAGAGTTATTATTAACTATTAGAAACTATACATTAATATTTTATATTGGAAATTAACTATTAAGTATTAATTAACCATAATACTAAAAATAACATATTAATTAATACCATCTATAAATTATCTATAACAGCCTTAGCATTAAATGAGTTGCAAACATTCGACTATTAAATTAGTAATACTATTAACTATTAATGAGTATTATTATAGTATAACAGTAATTGAACTATAAATGAGTAGTTAATATTAGCAATTTCTTACAGAGGCTATAGGTAAGTGCCAACCTTGAATCCATAATGCATAAACAATTATGAATTCCGGTTAACACAAATTTACCTTTCTTCTCGTTTATTGGTATTTTTATTGTTGCTCTAAAAAATTATTAACAGTTGCATTAATCGTATTTTACTTACACAATTTTGTTCAATGTTGCCGTATAATGAAACTCGAAGAAGATAAATGCGTTTTTCCAACTGAGTGAGTAAAATAGTTAATAATTTTAATTCATTCGGTTTCAACATTTCAGAATTCATATTGCTTTTAAAACTGTTTTATTTTCATCACTTTATATCTTTTCTATTGAAAACAATAAACTTATTTCAACTATTGCCAAAATTATAGTAGTAAATTCATTTGTTAACGAATTTTAATTTTTAATGTGGTGCATGTGAAATTTTAATATTGCAATTCATGTGTCTACCACAGATAATACAATATAACACTCTTTTATAACTCACAGACTGGCATCGCATAGTGTTCAACAATAAATCACGCCTCAGTCTTTCAGCAGATGACCATCGGGTACGTGTGTCGAGGCGCCAGGGTCAACGGTCCCAATCAACCTTTGTTTTACACAGGCACACAGCCATTACCTCTGGTGTGATAGTGTGGGGGGGTGCTATCTCTTACGATAGCAGGTGAACCCTAGTCATCTTGCGTACAACTTTAGCAGCTCAACGATATGTTGATGAAATCCTGCGGCCATTTGCGTTACCCTTCACGGCACGTCATTCTGGAGCCATTTTCCAACAAGATAATGTCACGCCACGTGCGGCTCGCATATCTGTGGACTGTCGCCGTGCTGTTGATACTGTTCCTTGGACACAAGATGACCAGACCTTTCGCCAATCTAGCATGTATGGGACATGCTAGGCCGCCAGATTCGGGCACCCCAAAATGTAACAGATCTGGAGCAACAATTGAGGAATACCTAGAAGAATGTATCTCGGAACGACATTAGGAAACTTTATCACTCCTTACCTAGACGTATACAAGCATGCATTGCCGCCAGGGGGTTTCACCAATTACTGATTTGAAAATTCAATGTACAATTGCTAACCATTGATGGGTTCTGCGGCCTTGATTTTGTAATCATCTCATTATCTGTGTATGAGCTGTACGCATATTTAATTTCAATAAATACAGTTACTTTCTTCATGGTGCTTCTTATTTTTGCAAAAAGACTGTATATAGATGTGGTGCTCGCAGCTAGAGGTCACCGTTTTAGCGGTGACTTTTTAGCTGCCACAGCTAATGGCAGACACTGGTAGCATTGAAAATACAGATCTATATGCGCCACGACCCACGGTATATATCCGCTACCCGGGCAGCTAACAATAGATATCACGATTGCTCATCGATCATTAGAAAATGAAACTACAAGAAAAATTATTTAATTATTGATCCAAAGCTATATTTACTATTGCATAGATTAACTGGAATTAGAAGTTATTTAATGAATAAAAATACCCATTTCTGCCATATGTAAAGTAAGATTTATTGCAGGATACTCTTTAAATGCAAAAAATAAAGATTATCGTCTCCCCGATAGAACGTCTACTTATAAAACGTAGATCGGTGGTTCGAATCCCTGCTAAGACCATGGATTTAGATAATGAAACTGGATGGATAGCGAGCTGTTCTAAGTGTCTCTCAAAATTGCAACCGCCAAAGCAGAAGAAAAATTGCGAGTGGATGTCAGAAGTGATTTGTGCAACATTGTCATTTTGGTGTTAATTCTGAATTTGAGTGACGCGGTATCTACTAAAATTCCAATACCATTTCATTAAGATGCTTTTGGCTTCCAAAATAAGTGAAAATTGAAAGAAAAGAGTGGAAATCACGACCCTTAAAATTCAATGTATTTCAATGGGGAATTCGACATCCACTGTTTCAAAATCGTCTGACACCATAACAGCGATTTTTTAACTTTATGATGTCCATCCAGTTTTCTTCTGCTGTATCCATTTGGTCCGGTTATAGAACATTCCTAAACGACACATGATTGTGCCACCGGGCCACTCAAAGTGTTGCTGCAAACCCTTGGATCAGATGAGTGGTCTGGAACTTCAACACGCTTGTGCCATCATACTGAACAACGCAGGTGTGGAAAATTTGAATTCTAGCTCCTTAATTTAGTCATGAAGCACGGGATTATATTAATAAGCATATACTGCTTTACTTAGCAAAATGAAAAAAATTTTCCTTTATAGTTTTAATATTATTTATACTTCTATTAACTGGTAAGGAGTATCTCTAGTATTTACAGAACCAATATTTCAGTAAATAGTTAATATAAAATAATATATATAAAAAGTAATATTAGAGAATAACAAAATAATACAAGCATTATAAAAAAATAATAATAAAACTTTTATTAATCTCCAATAATATTATTTTCAATTTCGAAGTACAATTTTGTAAGATAGATACAAATTAAACTGTTTTATTATACTTTATAGTACGAAATTTTTTAATTTAAATGTTTTTCTAGGAAGCGACAATTTTAATCAATTGCAATTTTTAAAACAGACAACTAGTTCATTCAGCTAAATCATTATAATCTGAAAACCTAACATACTTCTATAGTTCATCAAACAGTTTCGCACCCTCCTTCCTCAATACAAAAGATCCAATACAGGAGTAAATAGAAGATGAAGCCTCTCTTCCTCTGGCTGGTGTGGCTGAACTGTTATCATGTCTTGAAGAAGGGACTGTCTTTTGACAACGAAACTGACTGATACTTTTAATCACCTTTTATGTTGCAACTAACGAAGTGTCTTAATTTTGAGATTATTTGAATGAATTATGAATTACAACCTATTCTCAATTCTGAATAAAAAAGATTTATCATTTTCGTTTATAAAGCATGCATATTCGTCATTTAAGATGAAAAACTCAGCAAATATTTGAATATCACAATATTCTAAAAATTCTCAATATTTATTTAACAAATTTTAATATTTATTTGTTTCATGTAACTTTTTAATATATTTGTTCGAAAAATGTGTAATATCTTTAAAACAGTTTGCATCAGCATTCATTTTTTATGATAAATTACGTATACAAAGAATGTTTTTAAGCATGATTATCTGTTCTGATTTCGTATGGTTTTATAAAAGTTATTAAAAATGTTAAGGTAGAGACAGATTCTGAACGTTACCGCCTTACACTTCAAGTATTCATAAATTGTGATAAGCGTACTAAATTTCATTCAACTTCTCTACTTAGTTTTTGAGATGCTGAGCGCAGAGACCCACACACGGGTATGCTAAAACCAAGGCCACCTAGAATACAAATGTTTTAGATAGCCTTGGCTAAAACGCACGCACACACGTCAAAGGCATCTGATTCACATTTAGGGATGCTCAAAATGTGTGAAACCAGATAATACTCGATTTTGAATTTTTGATTCTTTCACAATCCTTCCCCATACATTATACTATGTACGAAAATAATTTTAATAAAAAAAGTCCAAAAGTAAGATGTATGAACGAATCTCTTTCTAAAAAGTATCTCCATACAGCAAAGCTGTCAGTTAAAATACATGTTAATGCTGCTGCTGAACATTATATAGCGCAATTACATACGCTACCGGAGTAGTGTAGCTGCTAGTGCAATTGTGGACAATTCAGGAGACCAGATTTCGATCTCTTGTTCCGACCCAATTTTGTTTTGAATTGAATTAAGTCAGATACTCTAACATTGTCTTAGAGTATTTGACTTAATTCTTTCTTAATTATTTGTCTTATTTTATTAGTTTACTAGATATTACTAGCAAATTAAAATAAAAGTATTTTTGAAATTATTATAAAGTAAGGAACTAAAGAACTCATATTTCAGCAGAGAATCCGAGAATCGAACCACGTATCCGGTCCGATTCTCTGCTGAGACCGGTCAACGAGACGATTATCTTCCTTATACATTGAAAGTCACTTTCCATTTTCCTCTTTTAGATTTTAGATCGAAATGCTCCGTCTGATATGTTTTACAGCATTATATTATTATACTATGGTCTAATATTGTATTTTAATATCAACAATTTTTGATGCATTTCAAATAGAGTATTCATGTTAATTTTAGAACTGTACAACGCCATTTCTGTAAATACTATTTGCTATACCTCTATTGTATCATTTTCAATCACAAATAGAACCGATAAACAACTGTGACGTTTCTGGTCATAACCAGGATGGTTGTAACTAACATTACCACTAAAGGTTTTGGGGGCCAATCTATTGACTTTTCAAACGCTTCATTCATGCTAAGAATCGAGAGTCTTGCTAAGAATCTATCTTCCGCAAAATCGTCACCGTCGTGACTAATATTCACGATGGTTACGTACAGAATCGTTTCCTGAGAACTGACTAAAAATCGAGTAAATCATGTGACATTTATAGTCTGTGTTTCACCCCATCAGAGTTCGTAAACTTTCCAGCAGGAAGAGCTGAAGAAGAAATGGAAATTATGTGAATCTTCTCTGCACACAAAACTAAATATGATTCCATTACTTAATAGTTTAAAAAATAATTTGATCATTTTATTGTATTAGCATTAGAATAAATTTTTATTTTATTTCAGTCCGATCTTTTTTTTTCTCAGAGTAATTTTGAAGCTCTAAACTGGCAACGACAGTTTGATGATCTCGTGACTTTATGTAAATAAAAATATAGTAGACTGATAGGGAAAAAAAAGGTATTTTTCATAATATATTCGTTACATTTTCATTTTGTAACAAAATTAAAAACTTTTAATTTGCATTTCCTCACTTTTAAACTGATTTACGAATGTGTTGGATTTATATATATTTAATGACGCACTTCAGCGTGTCAGATGATTGTGATGGAAACATTACATCACTAATAATTGCATTTAAATGGTTTTATTTGATGAGTATTAGAATAAACTGTTTTTCTTCATTTGCAGGGTATTAATTAGATACTAAATGAAGCCTTACAGAACATCTCTTCTCTAGGCATCTGCAAAAATTTTGACAAAAATAACAATATAGATGTCAACTCTGAAAATAACAATATAATTTTTTTATACATCAAAAACTTCTTTAAACACATAATTATATATATATATATATATATATATATATCTGCATTTGAGAGCACAACCGTGACTAAGTCAAAGTATCTCATTCTAGATGGACCAACATAAATTGTTCAGGACTAAAAATTGGCTTTGATAAAGCAATACATTTTATCAAAAGTGTTTTGTTTACAGTGATTCAAAATTCTAAGCGAATAGGGAACTGTTAAACTTTAATAAATTACATTAAAGTCCGATAAGTATGAGAATCACTTCAGTATGTCTTGATTCAATAATATTGCACAGCAAATTATAGGTCTTGTACCGTTGCATAGACCTTTATGAGGGTGCTTAATTCGTAAGCAACATGATTATTGCTCCTGACTTTAATTTGAATTTGTGAGGTGGCATTAAAAGGTTCCTCTGTATACGAAAGTTAATCTTGTATAAAAAAGTTGATCTTGCGGTTCTTCACTCTTGATACTGTCAACATTTTCATACACTACTTCATTAACTGTCATATACCCGAGAACACGATTATTGAATTCAATTAACAATTTGTTATACAGTAAGAATGACTCCTCTATGCCCGTGCTTCTCAAACCGTGGTCTGCGGAACACTGGTGCTCTGTGAAGTCACTTCAAGTATTCCACAAAAAAATCAATAATCGAACATTTAATAACAATAGAAGAAAATTTTGAAAAATATTTTCCATTGTTAAACACTGAACAATTTAATTGGATAAGAAATCTGTTTGTTTCTTTCGGTTTCAGAGTTTAAGTGTTCCCCAAGTTCACAAAGATTGAGAAGCGCTGCTCTAAGCCATTGAGGCATGACTATAAAAAAGTCAACATCATTATTGAGTTGTTGAACTGGGTCTTAAATTTGTGGATAGCATATTTGGAGTAATTTCACTGTTTCACCACTCTTATCCTCACCAACATCTAAAAGTCAATTTACAAATGCTCTCTCAGTATCAGGATCACACATATTTTTTGCAAGGCTCATAACGTGACATTCAGCCCAAAGCAATGTTTCTTTAAACAGGTGGCTTGGCAATATTCGGTTATCATGAACCTCTAAATTTTACAGGCAATACTTGACAAAAATCAAGAATTAAATTTACTTTTCCACCAAATGGTTTAGAAAATTTTGTCATATCTTGAAAAATCTGTCGACAGCTAAAAAGGCATAAACATGTATCATAGGTGCTTCATCCCCAAAAATTAGCTTTGTATCCAATAAAGGTTTTTTCTTCTGATGTATTTGGTTGGTATTGCAGGTTGACATTGCATTTAAATTAGCGTGGTATCTTGAAAACTGAGTGAGCACCACTCAACAAAGTAGTTGTTACTCCAGTTGAGGCTACAAGAGTAGCTTGATCACCTCTTCCCCTGATAGTATGCAATAATGTTACCTAAAAGTTTTCACGGTTCCTTGTGGGTCCACCTAAAAAGACATGCTTTGGTATATCATTTTGATTTTCATATACAGGGTGGCTACAGACCCTGGAATTTAAGGAATTCCTACAAAAAAACTGTAAAATCAGGGAAATGGAATTTGTTTTGTAATCACAGCTTTCTTTCAACTCACGACAATACACATGTATAGGATTCTTATTCATGTGATAGGAGACAGCCTATTGGCACCTCAATAAAAAAAAGAGAGTTTTAAAATTTCTATGTTTCTTAATGATTCTTCTCATCTAAATTGTTTTGAAAGTTGTCAAGATATTTCATATGACCAGAATAGCAGATTAAAAAACACTGTTTCTGCTTATACATAATTTTATTGCAATAAGTATAACTCTTGCATAAATACTATTCTTTGATCATTATACTTTTCAATGCTGAAAGTAATTAATTTTAATTATTTATTCTTAATTATCACTTTCAATTTTATTAATTAACTTTTATGCTTGCTAAACTCATATTCAGAAAAAGTAGATAGAGATACATATCAGGGAATTTTTTAAGATATCTGCAAATCAGGGGGGAATATCAGGGAATTTTTTATCTGGAATCTTGTAGCCACCCTGATATAGCAGCATCCATTATTGTTTCAACAACTAATTATTGTTCAGTGTTGAGTTTATCAATGTTTATGTGGGTTTTGGCTTTCTTTTCTAAAATACTTTTCGATAACAAATATTGAATGAGAATTCATTTTAGCAAATTGTTATAATTTAAAATTAATATATGGATAATAATATGACTATTCTAAACACGTTCTTGACATGTTTAGAACACAAATGTGACTATTCTAAACATGTCCTTAAATTTATTTATATTTGTATTCTAAACATCTTACATTTTTAATTTAAAATTATTAAATTTTAATTGCTCAATTTTTCTCCGATGTTAAATAACCAAAATGATAAGTAAAAGCTCACTTTATAGTAATGCTCATTCTTGATTTGTACAAATTTTTCAAATTTGGGTTCTTTTCGATTTATTACTATATGTAATATAACTTGTATTTAATTCCTTAATTCCAGACGAGGCAACAGGCTTCAATGTATTTCAAAAAAATTCGAGCTGAGCTGCATTGGGACTGACTTTGAGTGCTTTTGGGATGAGTCAGGCTTAAGTGAATTATTTAAAAAAAAATTCTTGGGTTTTGGCCGAGTCAAATTTTAATATTTTCGTGCCGGATAAAATTTTTAAATTAGACTCGTGCAAACCTCTAGTCTCTAAATAACTGACTTTTGATCTTAGTTTCTTCTGCTGGCTTCAGAAACTGGGACTTTTCTGAATTTGGAGACTTCAGGTTTTACAGCAGTAGGAGAATTTTCCCGATATTACAGTGATGTGGTATCCGGAGCACTTTCGTTTGAATTCTTAGTTTTTAAAAACTCCTTGTTTATTTATTTTATTTATTGGAGGTTAAAATGGGTTGTTTTTCTAGTTCAAGGACTTTAGATCGATAAATTGAATGGGGATTTAGTCGATTATTTATTTTATCCCATGTGTGTTTAGGAAGCATTTTGAAACTTTTCAATTTCGGAGAGACCCCCCCCCCCCTCCCGTCCTAAATACTCCCCTGATGTTAACCTCTATGCATTATACAATTGTAGCTTATTATCATAAGCACTTTCTAATAAATGTCATCAAAATGCAAAATATTGTAAATTAAAAGTATGCTCCTAACTTCTTGGCCTGGCTCCTTGAAATTGAAGTATTGTCCAGCCTTGTTGTACATATATATATTTTTCCAATTTTAGCTAATTTTGCAGAAACTTTTCAGTCAAAATGTGTATCTAGCCCATATCTATTGCTGCATATATAATAATAACATACTTATTTTGTCATATCTAACCATTTAATCTTCAAATAAGTATTTTTTTTATTACTATTTTTTATTACACTCTAAAAATTTGTAACAATTTTTCTTTTAATATTTACATATACAGATATTTTTTATTACTTCCTATTAGTTATTCAAATAGATTTTTTTTTTTTCAATATTAGAAGAACTGTCAATCAAATCATTAAAATGAGAGGTAATGTTGAAAAGGACTTTTTAAAAGTTAGTGCCAAGGATGTCTATACTCACCTAATATATCCCTCCTTCAGGGTTCATTCTAGGATTTCAAAAGGGCAGGGTGCTACCTTCTGAAAAAGGGCACATTACGTAGTACTGAAAAAGACACATATTTTTAAAGGGAACCAATTATAAATTTTAAAAAATTATTTTGCCGGAAATACTGCCATGACTTTTGTGTGTCTTTAATAAATTATGAATGAGAAAAAATGTTGCACATTTCTCAATGTTTTGAAAATTTGAGAATATATGGAGAAGTGTCATTTTTAAAAGAAGGGCTGCATTATTTGATGACCGGGCACAAAATTATAGTACTGGGGCATGCAGGGTGGGTTTTCTTATTTCTGAGGGCAGCTGGATGGGTTTTCTAATTTCTAAGGGCAGCGGGGCGGGTCGCCCCGCGAAAAACACCTAGGATGAACCTTGCCTCCTTTATGGTATATGCTGTGGAGGTATAAAGAACTGGGAAAATAGTATTGTCTTATTTTTATGAAAAAACGAATGGATAATCAGTCATATGTCATATATTTCAAAAAGTTATGACAAAGTATTTCGTGTTTAAAAAAAAAAAAAAAATATATATATATATATATATATATATATATATATATTTGGGGAGGGGACTTTAAAAATTTGATTCCATGTAAAAAGTTTTATTTTCTTTAATATATTTTCTCATGAAACTATTCTATCTGACACTGTGTATCCCTTTTTCTTTTATTAACCATTAATTTCAGCTTAAGATAAAATATATTTATGATATTTTGTGTCCAAAAATGTATTAAATTCAATAGTATTATAAATGCTACAATAAGAAATCCATTAAGATAAAACTTCTAGTAAAATCAAGCTTTTTTTTTTAACTATATCAGATATTGCAAAACATTTTTATTGTATTTTTTATGCTTCAGTCAGTGCTTACTTCAGCAATTGGTCAAATACTCCTCTGAAACTGCTGTTTGATTGGCCAAATGTTTTATCAGAGTTTGATAGATCTAACGGTTTATCTAATTTGTTGAGTACACTTGCACTCAGTTTAAGTTCCAGTTAGTTCAGATTATTAATGTATGGTTGGTGTCATGGGAATATGATCTTGAAAAAAAATTAGTGATTGCCTAAATACATAATTTTGCCTAGAAATTAAGTAGTTTCTGGAAAATTAAATAATTTTTGCACATATTTAGTAAAATAACCATGTTTTGTGTTTGATACATTTAAAAAGTGTGCTAAATGCATGCAATCTGTTTGATAAGGGATCTTGGATACTACTAATCAAAAAAGGTATTTTAAAGTTCAGGAATTTTTATTTATTTTATTTAGTGTTTTTATATTTTATAATCTATATATATTTCATTTAGGTACATGGAGTGAAAAAAGGACCTAATTATAATATGCTGAATGGCAATGAGTTTAGCTTTAATTACATTGATTAAAATAGGAAGATAAAAGGAAACTATCTCCATGGTTTAAAAACTTCATCAAAAGTTTTATCTCAAACACTTAATTATTTTCTTCAAGCTTTTGCTCAACAATGAAAAATATATTGATTTAAAAATAGTTAGTTATTTAGTTAATTATGAGCAATCCTAATTAGGGATGCAATGGATATCAATTTGGCCGGATATCGGATATTCAACCTGAATTTAAAACTGGACATCCGGCTGACAGAATAATGTTTTTTTAGAAATCCTAAATAGTTACTATTTCATTATTTCTATTCATAGGTGCAACCAGAGGAGAGGGGGGGGGGGGGGTTAAGGTTAAAAAAAACTCTCCCCCAGAAGCCCTCAATTTATATGAAGAAATAGTAATTTTTGTTCTAATTTTAAGGTTGTAACCCTTTATAGAACGATACTACCCCCTCCCCGATATTACCCCCCTCCCCAGAAAACATTTCTGGTTGCGCTACTGTTCCTGTTTCATTTTTTTTTTCTCATTTGTCTGTTGTTGTTTTTTTACATGATTATAGCTAAGTTAAATTCTTAATTCAGAAGAAATACATATTTTAAAATTATTATTATATTTTAAAGCAACTAATGCAAATCAAAACCAAACCCAGCAGTAGCCACGAGATTATTAAAACTTTTAAAATGGCCATTAAAGCTTAAGCGTTAAGTGTTTATATACTTAATGATTATCAACTGGTTATTAATATAATTACACTTGTTAACTTCTTAATATTTAGTAGCCACTGCTTAAAATAAAATTCCAGTTTTGATTATAGCAACTAAGAATTTAAAAACTTTATCACTCTTTAAATTCCTATATAATGTCATAGATAACTTTATAAATTATAGAAATAGAAATCATAAGTACTTTTAATTTCAACATTATAATTTGTTGTAATGATATTAGTAAATTAAGAAATGCTATGCCCTTATATGCCATGGAAAACAATGAAATAACAAGCTTTTCATCATATCAATAGACATTAATTCAAAACTACTTAACTTTACTTCAACCCTTTGAGGAAATTACCAAGCAAATAAGTTCTTCAAAATCATTAATTTCAGAAGTAATTCCTATGGTGGTAACATTGAATAGATATTTGCCAAAATCTGAAGTATTTGGTGTTGGAACAATAAAGGATACATTAAAAGAAAACATACATAAACATTTTTCAACGATACAGCTAAATGAACATTTTTCAATAGCACCCATGAATCAAAATTCATTTTTTCGATAAAAATCAGGGTTATGATGAAATGGTTAAATCTTCTTTATTATTGATAATGAAGTTCAAACTTTAAGTTCTCCTGAAGTAGAAGAGTCGCTCCTAATAGAATCGAAATTTCAAAGTAATGGAATTATTCTAATCTTGCAAATAATCCTACATCTTTTTGGGATTGTTTTACTCAAATAACTGTTAATTCTAGCATGTCACAATCACAAGTGCAACAAGATGACGAGTCAGCTTACTTTGAAGAGTTGAGAAACCATCTTTTGCAGCCAATAATTGAAAGAAAAATGCCACTATTTGACTGGTGGAAAATGAATAGAAGTAATTTTCCTTATTTATCGCAATTGCTAAAAAAGTATCTTGCCCCACTATCAAGCAGTGTGTGACTGTTTTCTGAAACAGGAGTCATTTATGACAAAAAGAAAAATAGAATTTTGCCAAAAAATGCAGAAAAACTACTCTTTTTGCATCATAATTTGAAAATTTTTAAAGGGGAAACAAATTTTTATATTTTAAAGAAAAAATTATAATGTTTGAAATATTTGTGTCTTCTGAATATTTAATTACTAATGTAAAAGAAAAAAAAAAAATGCTGTTGACGGGAAATTTATTTTTAATTTGTAATGTAAAGCGTAAGTTAAAGTAATATTCATTGTCAAAGATATTGAATGTAAAGGAGAGATTTTGAATTTATATTAAGTAATAAAATGAAAGTTTAGTTAAAAAAACTATAATAAAAATTGAGAAACCTGAAAATTTTAATATTACTATTAATTGAGTTATTAAAAATACTTATTTTGCATATTATTTATATGACCGGATAATCCTAAATCCCTAATCCTAATACAAAAGAACATATAAGTGTTTAGAATTTGCATATTAAATTAAACAAATTAAAATACAGGAAATAAAAGTAACACATTTAAATGGCTAAAACGGATTTAATATACAGGAGCACATTTTAATCTACCAAATTAGACAAATCAATGTTTTAAGTAATTAAATAATGCATTATACATTTCTCATGGTTCTTTGCTGTTTCAAATTCTGAAATAGCATATCCCATATATTAATTCCCAAGTTCAGAAACAAGCACAATGTGCTCCTCTGTTATCATTCTCTTATAGAACTTTTTATGCTTTTCAAATTTTAAAGTTTTATTTTTATGACTTTTTTGTTACAAACGACACAGACAGACATTTTCTTTTATTATTTTAGAAGATGTCTGTCTGCTAGCGGTTTGGCGGGAAATCTAAGCTACTCATCTATGAAATTCAGTCAGGGCATAATTTCATTTTATAAAATCAGCAATGTTTGCTATTGCTCATAGCTAGTAGCAGAAATAATTATTAGCTAGTAAGAGCAAGTAATTAATTTGACAAATAGAACGTGACGCTACTACAACAATGTTAACTGCTGGAAAATGAATTATGATTGTTTCAATCAGGAGTAAGGCAATTCAGCTATGCAATGAATAGATCAACCATGGACAAGCATTTTGTAAACTTGTCCAGGCCTCAGATATTCTGCCAATCATGATGACAGCAGCATCAGTTTAAAGGCTGATAATTATTTTCACTGATTGTAGAAAATTTAAATGGCAGATGAACTCTGCATCAGTTGTATTCAAAATATCTTATGAAGTGGTTGTTCCCAAGTTGGTTAATTTTATAAAATGGGTTGAAGCTTCTATTTTGGGGGAAATGAACTAAGAAAGGTTACTAGCAATCTTTACTACGGCATTTTTTTTTACTAGCATTTATTTTTTTTAACCCACAATTTATTAATTGCTATTAATGAAATCATATCCTGAATTCAGTATAGTGATAGTTTAAGTCAGATCACAAGATACCTCATCATTTTTTAAAAATTTGAATGAAATTTTTAGCTATTTATGGAGCTAACTTTGAGCAATTTTCACACATTCATTCTTTAGCGATCGAAAATAATATCACAGAGTTTCCATCTTAACACTAACTTGAAGAGCGCTTTTTCTAATGAGCTTAATCCATGAGACAATTCCTTCATATTTGGTTAATTTTATGTAGATGTCAACCTAGATATACTATTTTTAATCAAAAAAATGTATATGTTTTGGTTTCAATTTGTTTACACATGTTCATATTTTATAAAAATGAAAGAATTTTCAATTTCTTTTTAATATTTACCAAATGTTTTTTTATGTCCTATCTTTCAGCCGAAGTTTGAGGCCTACTTAGCCCAAATTTTGACATGCTCCTGATATCCTAATTTTTGCCACATTATTTTCTTTTCCTTTTTGCATGAAATAAGCACATTGCGCCGTCTTAATAAAAACAAATATTTATTTGCTCAAAGAATTTTCTTTTTTATTGCCACTGCACTAAACCATGCTTGTATGTCATGTCTGTCACATAAAAATAGTTTTTTTTTTAATTTAAGGGAAAAACTACTCATATAAAATGCTTAGCACTTCATTTCCTCTTTCAATATGTCAGAATAAAGTGTTCTTTCAAAATTAGAATAAAAAGTTCATACAGGAAATGAAATAATAAAGTTTTAAATTTGTCATGTCTGTCCCGAATCATTCCATGTCAAATTAACACAAGAAAATGTAATATTTTCCTGCACCATCTTCAATGTTTTTGAAATTTAATGGACTAATTAGATTAACTAAGAATGTAAAGCACGCAAAATTTTAACCTCCTAGGCCTATTTGGTTTTTAGTTATATGCATTTAAATATGACCAAAAACATAAAATTTACCCTCCGATGGCTACATTTAAATTACCATAACCCCTGTTCTAATTAACACATAGAAACAATTTTGGTATCATTTTATAGCTCTTTAAATGACCTTTAAAATGGGGTCATTCCATTCTATTTCAACAAATTTTTTTTACA
The DNA here is from genome assembly GCA_951213105.1 of Amaurobius ferox. Classification (NCBI taxonomy): domain Eukaryota; kingdom Metazoa; phylum Arthropoda; class Arachnida; order Araneae; family Amaurobiidae; genus Amaurobius; species Amaurobius ferox. The sequence goes on along the minus strand of OX578136.1, from coordinate 53,699,895 downwards.
TTGGTTGCTGCACCATTTTTAATATTTTTTATATTTTGCACATGCATTTATAGATGTTAAAAGAGTTCAAAACCATTTTTAGAAAAGAAAAATTTCTTACTGTGTGGCAGAGAGGTCTCCAGATAGCACTTTAAACATATACATTTTTGTGATTACAAGCATTTGTGCAAAATGGTATAACTTTCCTCCTAATTGAGTATATTAAAAGATTTAAAAAACCTTTTACTTAGAATAAAGTACTGATAATTTTGGTTCAACTTTGTTTCATCATTTGATATATTTTTGAAAATTTAATTGTAGTCAAAATTTACCATTGAAATTTGCATTTTCCAATTTTCCGAGCCTATTTTTCACTAGGAAGGGGACAATACACTCAAAACAAATTTATTTTGTAACTACTATAGTAACAGTAGATTTTACCTGAGGGGAGAACACTGGAGTGTTTTAAAGTTTCCAAAATTTTTTCACTGGTGAAAGTGGGCGTTTTAAAGAAATTCAGATTTTTCAAAAGCTGTATCTCCAGTGGGATTCATAGTAAAAATCTGAAATTTATATTACTGAGGCTTCTATTAGGTAGCAACACCATAATAAAATTTGATCACTTTGTTTTGCATAGTAACAAAAATATTTCAGTTCAAAGTTGTGAACAAAATCTGCTGGGTTTGTTTTTTGCTTTGTAAGACAATTATTATTTTGTTTTTTATTTGTTGTAATAAAAACCAAAATTCATAACTGCTAAAGCAGCCGAGTTCATGGAATGTCTCACCTTGTACAGTCTTGTTTAGTGTAAGAGTGTACCTTTTTGATCCAGAAAAAACATGCTGTCACAGGCAAGTGTGAGTTCTGCATTTGCATTGTGTGTCAGTTGCCTTTTGATTAGTATAGTATGCATGTGTGATAAGGTGAAGGTAAAGATGATGTGCTCTATTGGAGCTAAAGTTGATGAGGATTGTCATAACACTACTTATGGGCCAATTTCACTAACACTAAAGGATTTTAGTGAATTTAGCAATGAAGAAAAAACTATATTGGACAAGATTAGGAGACTTTGAAAATATTTGCCAATATCTTGTTAAATACAATCACTTGTATGGAAAGAACTGCTCGGATCCTTTTAGATGTCATACAAAAGTTACAACAAAAGGTCTTACTGAAATATCTTTCCATGTAGCTCAAAGCCATCCAAACCTAGGATTAGTTCCAGGTAAAACTTTATGCATTTCTTGTTTGAAAAAAAAAATATATAGTTTTAACAAAGATGAGACATTTAGTCAGGGCCCCCACAAAGGGGGGGTCAGTTGGGGTTGTGGTACCGGGGCCCGGCGAACGATAGGGGCCCGTGAAAAAATATTTTTTCAACATTATTTGTGCATATGAATTTGTAATAAAAAATATTTTATGATATAATATCGCATATTTTACGCAAGTTCTTTAAAACAATAAAAACAATCCAAAGAATTGTAAAAATTAAGCACATGATACGTTAAGCAACATGTGACACGTTTTATTTCTTTGATTCCATGTGTTTCAAAAAAAGGGAAAAAAAAGACATCGTCCGTAACGTACAAAGAATACGCTATCCCATCAACAAAGGATCAGAAAATCCGGTAAGAAAATGATAGATAATATTACTCCACATAAATTGCCCAGCTTTGAAGGGTTGGCTACAAAGCATTTCCCAGGGTAATAAAAGTAACTTTTTTCTATTTAGCTTCGAAAATTTGCAAGCATTGAACTGATAAAATAAATGCCTTTACAACAAGAAAAGAAAAGCCTTCCACATAGTCATCTCCTTGCGTAGAGGGAGTCTTTTTCACTCCCATACAGATGAGATAAGATCATGTGAATGGCCAGTTGACCTAAAGCAATTAACACATCAGGGGGTCCAGGTCCAGTCTACAGTCTACCGACAATATCCGCGCTCTTTTGTAGCAGAAAATTCTGGGTATTTGGCAATGGATCGGATGACCCTATTTCCAGCTCTCAAGTTCTGTAGTAGATGCCTGAAGGAAGAGTGTTGTATTTCATCCTGGGGAAACCAAGTGGTTAGCATTGAAGACCTTTTGTCTAGAAAATGTCCCTAAGCAATGTAGCTAGCAATGTTCATCTGAGTGGATCCTCTAGAAATGAAACCTCGGCCTAATCCGATGAAACTGTGTTTTCATTTGTAAGATTTTGTAACTCGTATAAATTCTTCAATATTTGTAATTACTGGAAAAAATTTTTGCACAGGGGTCTGATATTAAGGTTTGTTTGAATTCTTATATTTTTTTCAATATTAGTTTTAATTGCCTTAAAAATATTGATCTTAGAATTAACGTTATTTATTTTATCAGAATACTATATAGTTCTGTAAAATTAATCTATACATTTAAAATTTGTATAAAACTTTTAGATGAATTTACTCATTGAGAATATCCCTGAAAACGTACAAACCAGTAATTTATTAATATATATGAGTACAACACGGATTGAAATAATGAATCAGAATGTCGTAGGATTATTTCAATCGTGTAAATAATCAGAATTCTATTAATTTTCAGTGAGGTCGGACCGGGAGAAGGCTTTTTCAATTATTTATTCTTAAAATTGAAAAGACATGCAAAATATTCATGTTTCCAATATATGTGCAGAAAGGGCCGTTTAATATGGAATTTATTTTTATATAAAAATGCAAATGACATCATTTATAGGATGTTCCATCATCCAGATATTGCATGTTTTCTTTATCTAAGTTTAAAAAATTATAAAAATGTTAAATATGGTATTTATTACCAATTGGGTGGTTAATTTAAGTACTTTTAACCAGAAATGAATTGAAAATATATTTAGGATTTATCCTAAACCACTTTTGAGGTATTAGAAATATTACTTTTTCTACAACGAGCGTGATATCTCTCAAAATAATTAAATAATTCCCATGCGATTAGGTATACTTATTTTAATCAGTGTCAGCATAAGACCTATTTATTTTCAACGAGTTTGCGTCATAAAGAAGTGCTGTTTTTTTATTGTTTATGGATATCATAATATTTTCATTGGCTGAGAAGTTTTTTGCTAGATACATCAGATGTTTTAGTTACTGGGGCTGTGCATAATTTTTTTGTTCTCTGAGTAGTAAATAATACAATTAAAATTTACAGAAAATTTGTAGATTCTTTCAAATTATCAAATAACTCAAGAAATTTTTTGCAACTGATGTATTGTTGAACGTGTTATACTACTGTAGAGGGCAGGAAGAATGAAAATTAATCATACCAAAAGGCCGTAAGATGCAGATAGGTCACTTTTCTTTGCCCATGCACATTTATATAGTACTACAAATAATTACTCAGAGTTGCCCGGGTCCTAGATAAGCTTCCGCTAGTTAAATAATACATGCAGATAAAAACCACTCAATTTGCATATCGCTTCCTTCTTTTGTTCCGCAACCGTGGAAAGCAGAGAAAATAAATAAATAAAAGAAACAAAATGAAATCATTTCTCTAGGCGAGAAGACTTAAACATCGTGAGTTCCAAGGCTTTGAGGGGCATGCTCACAAATGTCCACCGGGGAGAAAAATAGTATACACATTTCATTAACGATATCTATAATTTTAAATTTTATGCGTTTGTAAAAACTCACAGCAAATAAAATAATGTAGTAATTAAAAATATTTCCGTTAGAATACGAGGATATACACACATATTTAAGTATCAAATATTCTAAAATATACAAATTTCGATGTATTTATAAAAAATCCAATGTGGGCAGCACATGACTTTCCTTATATAATGCAATAAATTTACTACTTTTACAGTAAAAAAAATAGATTATTATTATAGTAGATATTTATATTCTTTCCAAGATATTGAATTTTCGTCAATGAGTCATCATTTTCATTGATTTAGTGTCATTTTTATCCATTTGGCAAGTTTTTCGTTAATTTAGCAACATTGAAGAAAGTCGCCAAGTTAGCGACATCTCACCAAATTCGTCGCCAAGGTCTTTCCAAGCGTTATGGACAGATAAAGAAGTTATTCTTACAGCAGATAAATGACGATTGGCGTTCAAATACAAAAGTATTACTCAAAGTATCTTTTTTCATGAATGAAACGAGCTAGATCCACGAGAATGATGTCACAAATTTATCGCATGGTATTACATATGAAAAGTGAACATGTTTCTCAATAAGAAATATTTTGTTTTCATTTTATATGATTTTTTGATATTTTTTTTTGAAAAATCTGCAATATCTCGAGAACGGTTCATGTTAGCGTTCTAAAATTTATGTCAATCGTTTTCTAATGAAAAATTACATACGAAATGTTTCTTTGCGTAACTTTATTAGAGGATTTGAGTTTTTGACGATTTTTTTAATATTTCACTCGAAAATTTAGGGGGGTTCTGAATATTCAATTGCGTATAAAAACAATAGATTTCCAGTGTTTACGGATTGTAATTTTTGTACCAAATTTCATTCGAATCGGTCCATTCGTTCGTCAGTTATCATCTCCACAGACTCACTGACACACACACACACATCACTTCAAAAATGTTCGATTCGTGATAAGGGATGCTTGAAACGTGCTCTTCCGTTATAAACTTGAATTCGAATTTTCGACCCCGTCACAATACTTTCCTTATATAGTATTGTATATAAGGAAAGTAATAAAATAAATTTAAAGGAATTGTCCTACTGATTCGGTTCAAACATTGTTAGAAAAAACGTTTTGCGATCTTTGCGATGGTGTCAAAATAGAAACTCTGCAATAACATTTTCGATCGCTAAGGAACCGATTTTTGTGGAAATCGCTCAAAATCGTGATTCAATATAAAATAACTAAAAACTAATATAAATTAAAAACAATTCATTGAGGAAAATTCGTCGAAACGTCCTGAAGCGCCTCTGTACCATATTCCATCGCTGTCCGCAGCTTAGATTTCTCGCTACAGACTACACACATGCTTTCTTATATTAAGTAAACTTAATTTTGTCGTACCCTATGGAGTGCTGATTTGAAGAAAATTAGAGATCAACTGATTTAGAAGATCCAAGCTACTATTACACATTATTAAAAAATCATTTATTGCAACAAGTATATTTTCATATATGAGATTTTGATATGAAAAATCGATTGATACAGAAGATCAAGAGTGTTTTATCTGCATATCCCGCTTTGTTAAGAGTGTGGCAATAGGAATAGAAGTTGATCAAATAACGATTATGGAAGTTATTTTGGATAGATCTTTTTTTACTTTATTGATGAATATATATTTACATTTTCACTTCACTACAAGATTGTATTTATTACTTTCCTTATATACATAATGTATAAGGAAAGTATTGCGATGAGGTCGAAAATTCGAATTCGAGTTTTCGACGGGAGAGTACGTTTCAAGCATCCCTGATCACGAATCGAACATTTTTGAAGTGATGTCTGTGTGTGTGTGTGTCAGTGAGTCTGTGGAGACGATAACTGACGAACGAATGGACCAATTCGAACAAAATTTGGTACAAAAATCACAATCCGTAAACACTGGAAGCCAATTGTTTTTATACGCAATCGAATGTTCAGAACCCCCTAAATTTTCGAATGAAATTTTGAAAAAATCGTCAAAAAATCAAAATCGCTAATAAAGTTACGCAAATAGACATTTCTCATGTAATTTTTCATTAGAAAACGATTGACATAAATTTTAGAATGCTAACATGAAACGTTCTCGAGATATTGTACATTTTTCAAAAAAAATTATCAAAAAGTCATATAAAAAAAAAATACTTCCTATTGAAAAACATGTTCACTTTTCATATGTAATACCATGCGATAAATTGGGTAACATCATTCTCGTGGATCTAGCTCGTTCCATTCATAAATAAAGATACTTTGAGTAATACTTTTGTATTTGAACGCCAATAGTCATTTATCTGCTGTAAGAATAACTTATTTCTTCGTCCATAACGCTTGGCGAGATTTTGGCGACGAATTCGCCGGAATGTCGCCAATTTGGCGACTTTTTAAATGTTGCCAAATTAACGAAAATCTCACCAAATGGATAAAAATGACGCTAAATCAATGAAAATGACGACTAATTGTCGAAAATTCAATATCTTGGAAAGAATATTGGTATCTACTATAAGAAAAACCTATTTTTTTTACTGTAAAAGTAGTAAATTCATTACATTATATAAGGAAAGTCATGTTTTGCCTACATCAGATTTTTTCTACTGTGTTTTACTATTTTGTAACTAAAGAATTCAACTTTAAATTATTTACAAAGACTGAGCAAAAATTACTTTAAAGTTAACTTTGGCGAAAATATGTTGGATACATGGAGGGGGGGGGGGAATCACTCCCTTCATATACATGGGGCCCGCGTCACTTCTTGGTACCCTGTCTCACAATTTGATGTGGGGGGCCTGCATTTAGTCCAGTGTATCAGACATTAGATAACATAAATGCTGCATGTGTGGCTCTGGGAGTTTCACCTGTTAAATTCAGAAACTTAAATTAAACAAGACCAAAATCTTTAAAACAAAGTAGGAAAAATTACTTTAGTAATGAAAAATAAACAAAGTGCAAGTTTTGATGTAAGTTTGAATGAGTCTTTCGGAAATAATAAAGCTGATCTGAAACGAAGATGAACACACTATTCTCTTAAATAAGCTAAAAGAAAAATTTAAAAGAAGTTTGACAGTTTCAGAGGAAGTAAAATATTAAGTTTAGTGCCAGAGTCCTGGTCAGTAGCAAAAACTTGTCATGAATTTGCTGCAAGTCAGTACTTAGTAAGAAACACACAGGCATTAGTTAAGAGCTATGGCATTCTTCCTAATATAGAACAAAGGAAGTCCAGAAATTTTCCAGAGGAAGTGATTGATAAAGTTGTAAATTTTTATGAAAGTGGTGAAAACAGTAGGGTGTGCTTTGGTGCAAAAGACTGTGTTTCTATTAGGAATACAGATGGTCAAAAGGAATCAAAACAAAAAAGACTCAATTCAGAAGACTATATCCAATTCACAAGATTTTGAAGAAATAAACATCACCAAAGTTTCAACAGATCTTTCTCATGGAACTTAAAGAAAGGGATTACATTGCATGCATTTATGATTTTCATTGGTGGCTTGCACAAGTTATTGAGGTGCAGCAATCGGAGGACTGCAATGTCCATTTCTTCCATCCAGTGGCACCATCAACATCATTTCAAAAATCTAAAGCAGATACTATTTGGATGCCGTATGATAATGTCTTGCATGTTCTTACTTCTTCCGAGTTGTCAACTGCTACTGGACGAACATGAAATATTGAACCCAGGTTGTGCAATGAGCTTACAGAACTTTTACAGCATAAGATAAAAGAAACAAGCTAAAAAAACTTGCTAAGTTATATAATTTTTGTTTGTTTGTTCAATTGTTTACAACATACAGGCTTAAGCAACAAGTAACATGCATTTCTTGTAAATATAATGATAATTTTTTTGTACATACATATGATTTTTGTTTGTTCAATTGTTTACAACATGTAAGCAAGTAACATTTAATGCATTTCTTGTAACTATAATGGTAATTTTCTTGTATATATAGATAAAAATGACCGTCAAAGCAAATGGAAATACATTGATTTTATTCACAACTTTGAATTCAAATATTTTTGTTACTATGCAAATCAAAGTGATCAAATTTTATTATGGTATTACTACCTAATGGAAGCCTCAGTAATATGAATTTCAGATTTTTACTATGAATCTCACTGGAGATACAGCTTTTGAAAAATCTGAATTTTTTGAAAACGTCCACTTTCACCAGTGAAAAAATTTTGGAAGGGTTCAAAACACTCCAGTTTTTTCCCCTCAGGTAAAATCTACTGTTACTATAGTATTTGTAAAATAAATTTGGTTTCAGTGTATTGTCCCCTTCCTAGTGAAAAACTGGCTCGGAAAATGAGAAAATGTAAATTTCAATGGTAAATTTTGACTAAAATTAAATTTTCAAAAATATATCAAATGATGAAACAAAGTTAAACCAAAATTATCAGCACTTTATTCGGAGTAAAAGGCTTTTAAAATTTTTAATTTGCTCAATTAGGAGGAAAGTTATAGCATTTTGCACAAATGCTTGTAATCACAAAAATGTATATGTTTAAAGCGCCATCTGAGGACCTCTCTGCCACACGGTAAGAAATTTTTCTTTTCTAAAATTGGTTTTGAACTCTCTAAACATGTATTTGTGCAAAGTATAAAAAATGTTAAAAGTGATGTAGCACAACCCTTTGTTGAAATAGCATGGAATGACCCAAGATACCAAACACATGAAGTTTTTGGGGAAAACATTTCAAGGTCATAGTATTTGACCTTTAACCTTGAATTGCTAAAAATCGAATTTCTTATTTTTCACTTTATTTATCCCCTGAATACTATAACATCTTAACTACATGTATACCAATTTTCAAAATGGGTACTTGGTGGGATCACATAAAAAGAATAATTAGAAACAAAAAATACAATACTATTTAAATATTGACCATAACCCTTTGGCAGGCTGTTTTTTTTTAATTTCTTAATTTAATCTTTTAGTAATGCTGCAGTTTTATATACAACCGTAAATTAAATTACTACTGGTTTTTCCATGAGCACAATTTTGCATTTGCCACTACAGTTTCCTTTTCAGTTATAGTGTAAACTCTTTCCGTTGCTGTGGAGGGATCAACTATAGTTAATACATCTTGCACAGGTACCAATAGTACATCTGGCTTATTTGGAAATTTGAATGATGGAGAAAACTTAATTTAACTATTTCATTATCTTCATCAGTATCAATTACATATGTCACCCACTATTTTTCAGGGTTGCAACATCTGTTTCATCATTGCTTGTTCATAATAAAATTTTCCTTACTTAAAAATTAAATTCTTACAAAAATATTTACACAAATTCTAGTTAAGCATAGTATCAATGTAACAATATTTCATCAAAGTATGCTTTAAAAGCTTTATGTAGTTTGGCTTTTCAACCTAAAACTCAAATTGCAAACTAACACCATTTGAATCAAACAGTCAGCTCTAATTCAAACTAAAACCCAAACTGCAAACCAAAACCATCTGAATCAACCAATCACCTCTAATCCAAACTAAAAGCCAAACTGCAAACCAAAACCATCTGAATCAACCAATCACCTCTAATTCAAACTAAAACCATAACTGCAAACCAAAAGTAAGAATGTGCCAGTGGTGGCACCAATTGGCAAATTTAGCTGTTTTATAGCTAGAAAATTTCATTTGCAGCTATATTTGGCTATTTATGGATAAATCTGGTTATTTTTGGTAGTATATTTGGAGAACTGTCAAATCAACCTAATAAAATACTGAATCAAACAACATGCCAAATGCTTGTAATCGTATAGTCTAGCTTGTAATAGTATAGTATTTTTATCCACAAAATCATAAACTGCAGCATTACTAAAAAAATAAATAAATAACTAAAAACCAGTCAAAGAGTTATATTAATATTTAAATATTGTATTTTTTTTTTGTTTCTAATAAATTTTTATTGTGATCCCATTGAGTGCCCATTTTGAAAATTGGTATACATGTAGTTAAGATGTCGTAGCATTCAGGGAAAAATATAGTGAAAAATAAGAAATTCAATTTTTATCAATTCGATGTCAAAAGATCAAATACTATGACCTTGAAATGTTTCCCCCCAAAAAAACTTCATGTGTTTGATATCATTTTAAAGGTCATTTAAAGAGCTTTAAAACGATACCAAAATTGTTTCTGTATGTCAATTAGAACAGGAGTTATGATAATTTAAATGTAGCCATTGGAGGGTAAATTTTGCTTTTTCAGCTATTTTTAAATTCAAATAATTAAGAAACTAATTCGCCCAGGAGGTTAAAATTTTGTGTGCTTTACCTTCTTAGTAGGCCTAACTAGTTCACTGAATTTCATAAAAGTCTGAGCTGGTGAGGATAATGACTGTGTTGATTTGACATGGAATGACCCTCACATTAATCAGGTTGTCACTTTTCCCCCCAAAGAACTGTTAATTTTTAAATTAAATTTTTCCAGTAATCTTAAAACAAACATGGAAATAATTAAAAAATTAGGTGACTGCATATTTATTTTAAAGATAACTATAACAATAACAGTTCAAAAGAGAAGTGTTCTGAATTAAAGTGCTCTAAACTAAAATAGTTCTGAATATTTTTCTTATATGTCTAAAACCAAATTAATATTATTGGTTCTGAAATCAACTATGATTTAATGTATTTTTATTTCTACAGAAGAAAATATTAAACTGGGAGTTAGATATTTTTAACATTATTAAAACAGTTTCAATTCTCACTGCTAAGTCTAATTCTAAAATTTCAATATACACTCATTGCGATAAAAATTTGCACACCAAGAAAGAGTTGTCAAAATCGAACGAAATTTTATATATGGGAGTGCAACGTTGATATAAGTAAGTGATGCAAAATCAAAACAAAAGGATCATTTATTACAGGAAAAACTACAAATGAATGGAGATTCTAGTACCCTATTAGGCCACCTCTAGCTTGAATACACAATGCGATACGGGCATACATTAAGGGATACAGGTCCCTTATGGTGTCCTGCGTCATCTCATTCCACAGTTGTTATAAGTGCTCTTCTAGTTCGACCAAACTCATAGGCTATCCAACTTGCCGTCCCAAGTGATCCCAGACATGCTTGATCGGTGACAAATCTTGGGATCGGACAAGCCAGGGAAGGGTGGTAATGTGGTGGAAGCATTCCTGTGACACCCTTGCTGTGTGTGGCCGAACATTGTCCTGTTTAAAAATGCCTCCTGCGAGCCCTGCCATGAGTGGCAACACATGTGGATGTCACAAACGTACCGCTGGGCTGTCATGGTTTTGTGGATCAATATTAGAGATGACCGTGTGACGTATGTGACAGCACCCCATACCATTACTCCAGTTGTGGGAGCTGTGTGCCACTGTAAAGCGAAGGCAGAATTGAGGCATTCACCACGGGGCCTTCACATATGTACATGGTTGTCGTCACTGCCCAAATTGAATTTCGATTCATCACTGAAGACGACTTGGTTCCATTCGGTTGCGGTCCAATCCCATCGAGTGTGACACCACTCCAAATGGAGGCGACCGTGAGTGGGTGGCATTGGCAGCACACGTAATAGGTGCCGCTATGCCAAATGTCCTTCAGCCAGGCACCTCGCGATGTTATGGACAGACACAGGGGCCCTTAGTGAAAGTGCTGCCTGTGTCCGGATGGCGGACAATGATACAGTTGATGCTCTGTGTCCAGATGGCAGACAATGATGCAGTTGGCACTGTGCGAGCTTGTTGGGTGATGTGATGGTCTTCTCGGTTATTGGTCTACCGAGGGCATCCTGAGCCTGGTCGCCGTGTATGTGACCTCTCTCTCATCCACTGATCCTAACGCCGTGTCACGTAAAGTCAGAATGGCCTAGGTGGCAGGTTACTGTCCAAGCTGACCACCCGGCTTCCATCATTCCAATGATTCTTCCCCTCTTGAACTCTGACAACTGATCATATTGTCTTCGATGGTGGCGTAACGACATCTCTAATGAAAAAGCGTTCCTGTGCAACAGATTATGTACAGGCAAAAAGCCTTTGTGTTACCTTTTTTCTGCATCAGGGAGAATGAAGTTCAATGCCCTCTGGTGACATTATGCAATGGGCAATTACTCTGTATTTCTAATCATTTGCATATCTGCCTGATACGTACCTACATGCCAAGTTTCGTTACGATCCCACAATTACTTCTTAGTGCACACATTTTTATGGCAATGAGTGTATATTGAAACAAATGTATTACTAGTTGATATATTTGTAAGTTATTTCTGAACAATTTATTCTAAATAATATAAACTCTTTTTTTACGGTTTTGATGTGGTAAAATGGCCAAAACAGCAGCTGGAAGAAAGGCGTAAAACTAAAAGTAATGGGGAAATGGTTATAGAAAGCTGCAGGAACTTACATCATGTAAAATGCTTGATTCCTACATCAACTCAAGGATTGTTAAAATTTAAAAGTGAAAATAACGCTGTATGGTGCACCTCAGACAAAATTGTTATACCAGTATTGGTAAACTCTCCTGGTTACTATACATTTAAAAAATGTGTAATGGGATTGTATGCAATAACATTTCAATATATAATTAAAATATGATATGTTTTCCTATTTGCTATCAGTTATATTTTAATAATTAGTTAGAAAATTCACAGCTGTCATGTCTGTCCCAAAAAGCTTTTCTGTCTGTCACGTTATAAAAAATATACTCACAAAAGGTTATATTTTAATGCTTTTAAAAATCAACATGGTAATTGTTGGAAACTTCATTTTATAGAAAAAAATGTTTTCACAAATTAATCTCTTGCCAATTCAGAGAGTTTTGATGGAATTCATAGTCACTGAAATTTCATGTCCTTTTTATGTCATGTCTGTCATGATGGGTTTTTAATTTTATATTAAATAAGTAGACAACTTGAAATTTTGAAACCTCCCTAGGAAATAGCTGTGATATAGATACATATGTGAATAAAATTTCTTTTCTTAGAAATATTATCTTCTATGTCAAAGGTGCTATATTACACATCTGATGTCATGTCTGTCACAAATGAAATTAACCAATTAACCATTTAATTTTTTTTTAAATACATCAAAATATGAATTTTTAAGCCACCTAAAAATACAGCAAGACTTCGATAAGTTGTCACTCAAGAGACCAAGAAATTTCGAAGACTTAAGTGGAGCAGAGTAACCAATTAAAGTATTGAATATACATCACTGTAATAATTTAAATTTAAATTTATGAGGATATTCATAACAATTATATAATGAACAGTTAGAAATACTAATAAATCATGTAAATGATAAAAAAATGAACTTTACCTTTGAACTTTATTTAAATATTCTTCAAGCTTTAATACTACAATTTTACAAATGTATTATGATACAAAATAGTACTTGTCCAAATTTGGCTGAAACTTACACTTGTCAGTTAGATTGACTTTCTTCTATAAAACATTTAGAGCTCTAATTTCATCATATATAGTATTTTGAACTGATGTAAGGTAATATCAAATAGTTTCTAAGGCTTCAAGAACAGTTTGTGTTTTTTAGGTGGTGAAAGAATTCTCCCATTTCTACTTTCATCACAACACTTTCGTGCTTTTCCTCTTAAAATTTTTGTAGTTAAATCTAATGGTCACTGGGTTAGTGTTAGGCTTGCTATGAGTTAGTGTGACTAATTTCAGCATTATTTCTCTTATCTTGTGTTGCCTTGTACCTTTTCCACAGTGACAAATTATGTGGAATGGCATTTGAATTAGCAATGAGTAAACAAGGGTTTATAGTACAATAGACCTCTGGTCGTTGTGCTAGGCTCTCTTAGAGCCACCCACCTCTAAGTCATAAACAAGGGTTTAATTACATTGTTGTTTGTGAGAGTCTGACTAGACTAAACAAAAATTATGATTTGCCCTGAGTTCCGAGTTATCCAGGGTATGACTTATCGAGGTTTCACTGTGATTCATTTTTAACACTTTACAACAAAGTTGAAAAGTGTTTATGACTTTGTTCATTCTGTCTGTCTGTCCGTTAGCACGATAACTGCCGTAAAAATGACTTAATCAAAATGAAATTTTAGTATGTTGTTCAGACGGTCTGTAGAACCTATGGGAATATAAATTAATAATATCACCCAATTAGTTTTGGATTGAACCCGGGTCGAAAAAATGAAATACATTGAGCCCTATGGGACCTAATTTTTCAAACATTTTTTAAGCGGATTTAAAATTCACAAATTGTTTCGAAAATTTTAGGTAATATTCAAATTGTTCCATAAAATATATAAAAAAAAATTCAGCGAAATATATTCAGTAGTTTTTTAAATAAAAATTAAAATAATAATTACACCTCTTATATGAAACGATCACGTGACCATGATATGAAACGATCACATGACCCACTTCAAAATGATATATGGCATCCATCTTGTTTCAAAATCGTGATTTTTTAAAGTTCTTTTTAATTCATATTGAGTGTTGTATCCGTCCTAAAACTACTTTATTTTTGCTTAAATTCTGTGCATCTACATACTGAAACAACGCAATGGCAATATATTTAAGTTTAAATGCTCATCTAAATTTGATTATTTCTACAACTAAGCCTATTTTTCACCTATGTAAAATGTAAACAGCAAAATATATAGAATGAGTTGTATTAGAATTCCTGTATTTTTTTAACACAAAATAATTTAGTCCATGGAGTCTGCATGGCTGATATGAATGAAATATTAATTGATTTCATAAAGAGAAAGACGATTTTTTTCGATGAAGTTTCAAGCATAGAGTTTAATTTTTTGTAGCTCCATGGTCTTAAACAAAATGTTTAGATAAAATAAATTATTATAGTATTGTGATGAATGAAATGAATTGGAGAAAGTTATGAATGAAATCCTGTTTTTTAGAGAGATCCAGGCGTGTTATTTTTTCTATGACGACATTTGAATTAATTTCAGTTGTTTTCGATGAAGTTTTCAAATATAATAAATTATCATAGTATTATGATAATTCTAAAACTATTACCGAGGAATGTATAACATTTTAGAGATGTTTAAACCAGGCAATCAATGCTGTCATTTGAATGAAGTTCATTTTATTGGATGAAGGTTTAAGTTTTCAAATATAATAAATTAATGCAGTATTGTGATAAGTTTCAAAATATTACCGAGGAATGTATTGCATTTTAGACTTGTTTAAATAAAATTGCATTAAAGTTGGAAAGTGTTTCATAATCAATGCTTTAAGCATGATTGATCTTTCTTGTTTATTTTGTGTAATGGCAAAGTGAATATTCACGCAATCTGATTTTTTGTATAAATATAAAGTGATATCGTCACATTCTAAGATAATTTTTAACACTTTACAACAAAGTTGAAAAGTGTTTATGACTTTGTTCATTCTGACTGTCTGTCTGTCTGTCTGTCCATTAGCACGGTAACTGCCGTAAAAATGACTTAATCAAAATGAAATTTTAGTATGTTGTGCAGACGGCCTGTGGGACCTATGGGAATATAAATGAATAATATCACCCAATTAGTTTTGGATTGAACCCGGGTTGAAAAAATGAAATACATTGAGCCCTATGGGAACTAATTTTTCAAACATTTTTTAAGCGGATTTAAAATTCACAAATTGCTTCAAAAATTTTAGGTAATATTCAAATTGTTCCATAAAATATATAAAAAAAAATTCAGCGAAATATATTCAGTAGTTTTTTAAATAAAAATTAAATTAATAATTACATCTTTTATATGAAGCGATCACTTGACAATTATATGAAGAGATCGCGTGACCCACTTCAAAATAAAATATAGCATCCATCTTGTGTCAAAATCGTGATTTTTAAAGCTGTTTTTAATTCATATTTAGTGTTCTATCTGTCCTAAAACCGCTTTATTTTTGCTTAAATTCTGTGCATCTACATACTGAAACAACGCAATTACAATATATTTGAGTTTAAATGATCATCCAAATTTGATTATTTCTACAACGAAGCCTATTTTTCACTTATGTAAAATGTAAACAGCAAAATATGTAGAATGAGTTGTATTAGAATTGCTGTATTTCTTTAACACAAAATAATTTAGCCCATGGAGTCTGCATGGCTGATATGAATGAAATATTAATTGATTTTATAAAGAGAAGGACGATTTTTTTCGATGAAGTTTTAAGCATAGAGTTTAACTACTTGTAGCTCCATGGTCTTAATTTTTAAATAAAATAAATTATTATAGTATTGTGATGAATGGGAGAAAGTTATGAATGAAATGCTGTTTTTATAGAGAGATCCAGGCCTATTATTTTTTCTATGACATCATTTGAATTAATTTCAGTTGTTTTCGATGAAGTTTTCAAATATAATAAATTATCGTAGTATTATGATAGTTTTAAAAATATTACCGTGGAATGTATCGCATTTTAGAGATATTTAAACCAGGCAATTTATATTTCAATGCCGTCATTTGAATGAAGTTCATTTTTTTCAATGAAGGTTTAAGTTTTCAAATATAATAAATTAATGTAGTATTGTGATAAGTTTGAAAATATTACCGAGGAATGTATTGCATTTTAGACTTTTTAAAATAAAATTGCATTGAAGTTGGAAAGTGTTTCATAATCAATGCTTTAAGCATGATTGATCTTTCTTGTTTTTTATTACTCTATTTCTGAATTTTAGATGGGTCTGTAAAAATTATGATTTTTATTCAAATGCTGGTATAAATAAAATAATAGGTCTAAAAATTATGATTTCCATTTAAATATTGGTATAAAAAAAATGATAGATCAATTTTAAGTATTTATTACAGATAATATTTTGCAGCAGTTGAAATGAAGTTTTTGTATTCTTGTAAGATGTTAAGAAGCAATCTGTGGAATTTCAGAATTTATGAGAAAATTTTTTTTTTCTATTTGAGTGCTAATTTAAATTTAAATTTAGTTTAAATTTAAGATTTGAGGTTATTTTTGTCAAATGAAAATTGACAATTGGGTTAAGAAAAGAAAAAATTCTCAGTGAACTATGAAATGTGACACCAGAGCTGCTGAATGGAGGTGTATATGCATATGTCATACTTTTTAAATTGTAACTATTTTTGTAAATACTTTTCAGGTATAATACAAATCTACCTTTTCATTCCTGCATGTATAATCATAACACAATTTTGTCATAATTGTTACCTGTAATATACAAATAATTATTTGTTTTATTAATTTTTATGTTATTTTATTTTCCTTTAATTGAACACTGTGTGACATCTAGAGATTTTTGATGGAATTTTACCATTTTCTAAAAAACTTCCTCTGACATTCTGTGTCTTTCAACTTGATCCTCTTACACATGTGCTTATCACATTTTAGATAGCACAGAGGTCAGCTTTTGGCTTATCACTAAGATTACATCCAAAAGTCAATTTTTTCATAGTTTTGTTGAGCTCTGCAGATATTTATATCTAAAATTTCTTTGCATCCTTCAGAAAATAGCAATATTTTTTTTTTATTATTTATTTATTTATGTGATGTTTCAGTATTCATTTTAGAAACTGGGTGATTTATATGCTTTAAATGTTTCATAAAATAATATTTCTAATATGATAGTAGATTTAATTTTTGTAATTTAATTTTTTAAGTTGTATACAACTGTAAGCTAAATAGTGGGGAAATCAATTAAAAACATAAAATTAGACCATTACATAAAATTAACTCAGCATACAGTTAGTCCATTGCATATTTTATATTATGCCTTTCAAGAAAATTATTTGGAACTAAGGTATGCAATACCGTAAGAAAATCAAAAACTGGTACCCTTGTGGAAAAAAGTGTAGAAAATTCAAGACAACCAACTAAACGTATAGTGTTACTTAATTTGAAAGAGAAAAGGTTTTTTTTTTTGTTTAAATATGAACATACAAAGAACAATGATGAAATAAAAAATCTTAGTAATAAGATGTGTCTCAACCCATAAAAAATTGACTAAAAACAAAACAAATAACTGATGTACCAAAGAAAAATAATTGCATGTAATAAGTTTATTACATAACGTAATGTAAATAAATTGAAAAATCCCTCTATATTAAAAAGAAACCATAGCTGTTTGACAAATTTCATGTTCCTTGAGTTTTTCTGTCTCATGCCGCAAAAACTATAGTGTACAAAAATATAAAATTTAGTAGTTCACTGAGTATGCTCACCAGTTATGGATGTTGACGAGCATAGTGAGCAGGGGTGGAGTCCCTAGTATAGTATAAAAACTTATAGGATAAAAAAAATTAACAAATTAATATTTTTTGACTAAAGAAATTGTATTTCAAATATATTTCAGAAGAATTTCACAGTTAAAGAAATAAGTATCTCTGCTAAATTAAAAAGAAGTGATAAAAATTTTGATAATATCTTTTGTTCACTAACACAAAACAGCATAATAAATTGAGTTGAGTATATTGTTCCAAATTAACATGAGTAAATGATGAAAACATGCCAGAAACTCTCACAGTAAAATGATATAATGAGTGAAATAACCTCTGGCATTGTTATTAAAATCTGAAAATTAAAATTTGATGAATATAAAATAAGGATAATATCGAAATACCAATATATATTCATATCGATACCAATATTAAAACTTAGACAAAATTTGATCCGAAGGCCAGCATTTGGGACCCTGGGATTCTTTATTCGATGCATTATTTGGAACATGAATGCATGACTCAAAAACACATTCAAATATATAATTTTACATTTAGGAAGCTTATGTAAGAAAAACTATAGAATTTTTTTATATTTCTGTGATTGAAATGTTAGTCTAAATTAAAGAGCATTATAACATTATTCAATATAGAAAAGCATTGATATCCAAACAATGATAATACTAGAAAAATAAACTTACAATTTAATGATAGTCTGAACATATAGGTATTGTGTTCTTATATTGTATTCTTATTATTGCTAAAATAGTATTTATAAAAACTATTAAGCTTTTATAAACCTAAACTGATTATTTTAATCGACCAGCTGTCGACTTTAGAAAATAATGTTTATAGATTTACGAATGAAAGTTCATCTAAAGATGCATCATAATGTTCAAAGTATTTTTATGCATAGCTGTATAGTCAATTATGTTGAAGTGGTGAAAAGTGGTACCACATTCCCGTGCATTGCATGGCATGCCAGATAATTCGAGGAACACTGGATTTTAAAATATAATCAGTTAGTCAAATTCTGCATGTCATAAAAAGTGGAGGTTGTACCAAAAATTGTAAGATTGTTTTGCATATTTTCAAATTAAAATACAATGTACCAAACAAACTAAAAAAATCGGATGAGTGCAGCACATGACTTTCCCTACACAATGCAATAAATTTACTTCTGTCATAGTGAAAAAATAATTTATAGGATCCAGGGCACAATGTGTTTGATATTGACTTGTACATTTGGTGCTTTTCTGGATGAGAACATATAATACTATTTTGAAATACCCAATTAACTTATATTTTGCCAAAATCTGACTTGACAATTGTTAATATTGAGGGCACCTGCAATAAGCAATATATAGTCTCTATATTAAAAGATTTTCATAAATAATTCACAAATTTAGCATCAGTTTTGCAATTTTGACGATATACTTGTCAATTTGACACTGTTAAAGAAAGTTGGCAATATCTAGCCAAATTAGCTCAAAAGTTCAACAAATGTATTCCCAAGCATTACAGACAGGCAGGCTTTTCTTATATATTAATAAAATGACTATTGACAAATTGTTAGACATCAAAATACAAAACTAATACACAAAGTATCTTCTCTCATGAATGGAATTAATTAGATCCACGAAAATGATGTTAATATTTGACACATAATATTGCATATGAAAAGTGGACATTTATAATAGTTAATACTTTTTAATGTTATGTATTATTTTATAAATTTAATGAAAAATGTACCCGGAGTTGCCTAGGAATTAAAGCAGAGTAGTTATATAAAAGAACAAAATAAAAAAATTTATTTGTATAAATAACAATGAAACGTGTATGCAATTTGTGTACATTGGCATAATGGGCATGATACGATCCCCCCCCTCACACTCACACACACCACCAATACCATCCAAATCACAAAAACGAAACCTGTCACTTGCGAAAACTCTACATTCTATGTTAAAATCTACCAACAGACACAATTTAAATCTTAATTTCAACAATCTCAGCACAATTAGACTAATTTATATATAGGCCATATCGTCCTCAAACATAATTTTTATAATTCCAGTATTTTATTTTGATCACTCATTAAACTGCAAAACATTTAAAATGGCACCCTGCATAGTAAATTGGGATAAAACATAACATAACTAATAAACTAATTCAAATTTAAAAAATAACATCTCCAAGGTACATCTTTCTGGATCCTAAAGTACCTGTGAAAGCCCCAGGCCGTCCGACTCGTCCAGAGGACTTAGAGTATCTATTTGGACGACCGGGCCTAAAGTACCTGTGTACCACCAAATTTCTTGGTCATTTGATACTTAGATTTATCACACTACATATTGTACACACACACACACACACAGACAGACATCTTTTCTTATTATGTAAGATGTAAAAAATGTGTAATATCTCAAAAATGGTTCATACTAGCATTCTAAAGTTTTCTCATCATTTTGTCATTCATTTTCTAATGACAAATTACATGAGAAATTATTTATGTAACATTGAAGATTATGATATTTTAATGATTTTTTTTCAAAATTCGAGGATCTTCTGAATATTTGATTACATTCAAAATCAATAAGGTTTCTGTATTTAATGCTTCTAATAATCATACCAAATTACTCCCAAAACACTCCATTTATTCATGAGATATCACATCCACAGACTCACACACACAGACATCACCTCAAAAATATTCGATTCAATTTCTAGAATGCTTGAAATGTACTCTTCCTTCAAAATCTGAAATTCAAGTTTTAGACTCTCACCACATTATTCTCCCTATATATTATATTATGTGCTGAAAGTAATATAACACTATTTCATAGATATGACCACTTGTTACAACGTAATTTATGTTTTAGTTATACATAATTTGAAACGTCACATAGATATTGCACATTTAAATGAAATACAGTACCTAGTAAATTTTTTTATTCATTATTCCAAGAAATAAAACCAAAATTCAAGCTTTTCAGCATACTAGATAATACAAATGTTAAAACAGCATGTTTAAACTTCACTATTTTCTGGCATGCCGGCATGGAAATATGGTATATGGGAAAGTGGAATGGAACATCACACTCCAAATCTTTTATATAGTTCATTTTTTAATTTGCTTTATCTCAAGATTTATTAAAGTATATTCATCTTATTTCTACTCATTTACATTGACTTATTTGTGTGTTTTGTTTTCTAATAAAATACTTTTTTTGTACCTTTTTCATATGTATTTATCTATCTTAACTCTAAATCTACAAAATTCTTTAACAACTATGTACTTTTATTGATCTTACAATATGTTTCATTGTAGATACTCCTTTTAAGAATCATGGTGGAATGCTCGCAGAAGCATTCCTGGCAATCACGATTTTTGACTCTGATATTCAACATGTCTAGTTCAGTATCTGCTCAACGTTCCTCGAACTTTTGATAGCTGTACCATATGCTTTATAAAAGGTAAAATTACAGAACATTTTCATTAACAGAGAATTTTTTTACTGCAACTTTGAATAAACTCTTATTGCCTATGAAAAAAAAATAATTTATAGTAAAACTGCAAAAAACATTTTAATGTATTACCTTAATTTTGGAAACAAAAAATGTTTTCTTCCTCAAGATAAATAAAACAGAGAAGTCGCTCTCCAGCTAAAGAAAGCTCTTTTACACTTACAAAACTGGTTAATATCTTTAAATATTCATTTTATGCTATTTTAGTTAGTTTTTTTTCCCCTTCAGTTAATTTGGACACCAATTTGAGTGAATTATTTTATTTAAATTAATTAAATTGTATTATATAATATAATTAATTAAATATATTTTATTAATTCTAATATATTTAATTAATTAAATTGGCAATCTAAATTTATATTGGCTTTTACACCTTGATAGAGTTTAACCCATATCTCTAATTTTAACCAATATCGGAGAATGGGCCGGAGTAGGGGTGGTGGACTGGCAATTTAAACAGCATTGAAAATTTTGGTGGTTTGTCTCATATGAAGCATCACTTACTTTACTGTGTAGCATTATAGCCAACAAGTTGTATGCTCACAGAACAAAATTTGATCATGCTCCTAAGACAGTGTTCAGTTTGCATTAAAATATTCTACTACATGGTTGAGTATACCAATAAGTTGACAAAGCAACCACTTAGGGCCACTACATCAGAACAATTTCAATCTTACAATATTTTTATTCAGTTTGAATTCACATTTTTACTCAATCGTACAAAGTAATCTTTTGTTTATATTTAAGGAAATAATAAAATTAAAAAATACTGAAAATGTTCAAAATCGTATCACCATGTCTCTTTGCATAAAATTTGAAAATATATTAATAAAATTGAATTTGAGAGTCTGGCTGAAAACTGTTTGACAAAATACTATTGTCAAAAACAATGTTGGATTAAGATTTCTTGTGATTCTGGGCTACAAAGCATTGAGGACTATCTAGTACAGAATGTGGTTAATACCTATTTAGGTCCCTGGAGCAGAGAAGAATTGAGGCCCCAAATGGGGACTATATGATAGATGTTCACAGTCACATGTTTCTTTTAATTCTGCATCTTGGACTCTATGATTTTATATTTACTTTTTTATTTATATATTCTTTAAACAGAATATTGACTCTTTTTTTATTTTTTAGTTTTATGCAAATTAAAATAATGAATTAAAAGTATATCATAGATGCTGAAACTCATAAAATTATATAATATCAATGACTTTACACAAAATAAAACTTATATGTTATGATATCACAAAATATACTATAGCGACCCTCAAGAATAGTACTGCTTAGGAACCCTGATCACATATATATCTGTTCTACTATGAATTTTTTTTTTTTTTCAATCATTATACCTTCTGGTAATATCACTTCCCTCTTGGACTTATTGCTTAACCTGGTTTGGAGACTTTCCTCTCATCTGTCAGAATATTTATCTTACGGGTAAAAGATAAGCCTGGCTGCTTTAATCTCAATGCCGACCTTTAAAACCCACCACGCTAGAGTAATGTTATTGGTTAAATGTGACTCACCTCTTTCATTTGGGTATCCATTTTAACAGGATTGTGCACATAGTGGATAATTTAAAATAAATAAAATTTAAATTTAAAACTTTTAAAAGGTTATAAAACATATTTTATGACGTTTGCTTGATCAGGTGTGCTTCTGATAAGTGTTGTAATTTTCTTATCTGTTTGTATATCTTATGTGTTTGCTTGTCTCAAGGTCACTTAATTGAGGGATCTTAACTCAAGGTAGCACTTTCTCCTGCTTGTATAGATTTATATTTATTAATAGCATGTCTTTAACATTTAATACTTGTTTTGGATAAAACTCTTAAATGAAGATGTACAGTTTTAAAATTTAATATATATATATATATATATATATATATATATATATATATATAAGTTTTTAGGCATTCCTCCCCCCCCCCCACCTTTGTAGGTCGACATGCTGTCTTACTTCTTTTATTCTTCATAGCTCTTTTCTGATATATTTTTTGATGATTTTTTTGCATTTTCTATACTAATGCCTATTAATAGTATATTCTTTATTCTTTTGTTAAATAATCTTCAATGTGTTTTCCTCTATTATAAAGATAAGTTACCCGCTAATATTTTCCATTCTGTACTTAAATATTATTACCTAGGTAAATCTTTATCATAACATCTGTGCTAGAGTTGGGTTATTAGTTATAGTTGTTAATGCATAGTTATCATTTTTAAATATCTATTATATATATATATACATATTTAAATTGTTCTAAATGTTTCTGTAGAAGTAAATTCAGAGTTTGGAGATATTTTATACATCAAATATTAATCTCATTTAACTTTGTATATCACATTAAAAAGAAAACATAGTAGAACTTTTAAATATGGACTTAATAATAAGTTTTAATTTTAGGGTTTTATAAAAGTGCTTTAAACTTGTACTTTTATATAAATTAAATTTATATTGGCTTTTACAATATAAATTATGACTGTAATGTATTGCGTTAACAAAGAAATGAAATATTACCATTTTATAAATGGTTTGGTAATAGAGCCAGTTTTTTATCTTTATATCCTTTGAATTTCTTGTGTGATGGTGATGCCTATTTCTTGCATAAATCCTAACATCATAATATAAATGAAGAAAGAAATATGAAATATATAGTAAATAGCTTAAACTTTTTGCATATACACATACACTTTAATTTTCATGGAAATACATACAATTTATTACTTTGGAATGGCATTATTTTCATTAAAGTTTATTTATTAAACTTAAACAAGAAATTCAGTGTAATCACCAAAGAGAAAAATAAAACAATTCATTACCATTTCATTTTAGGAACTATAAAAAATTTTCCTAGCTAAAGTCCAATTTATTTTACTACTTTGTAATCTATGTTGTTGTTGTTTTATAAAAGTGCTTTAAACTTGTACTTTTATATAAATTAAATTTATATTGGCTTTTACAATATAAATTATGACTGTAATGTATTGTGTTAACAAAGAAATGAAATATTACCATTTTTTAAATGGTTTGGTAATAGAGCCAGTTTTTTATCTTTATATCCTTTGAATTTCTTGTATGATGGTGATGCCTATTTCTTGCATAAATCCTAACATCATAATATAAATGAAGAAAGAAATATGAAATATATAGTAAATAGCTTAAACTTTTTGCATATACACATACACTTTAATTTTCATGGAAATACATACAATTTATTACTTTGGAATAGCATTATTTTCATTAAAGTTTATTTTTTAAACTTAAACAAGAAATTCAGTGTAATCACCAAAGAGAAAAATAAAACAATTCATCACCATTTCCTATTTTTATTATTTTGGTATTGTATTTAAACTTCTACGAATTGTGTTAAAACATGTATAAGAAATGTATTTTGGGTCATATTTTTTATTACTTGTAAATATAAGAAATCCTAGCTTGAAAACATTGTATTCAATTTTACCCAGTAACAACAGTATTAAAACTTACAGCTAGTGACTTACAGCTGTCATTACACAGCGATTGTGTTGAGAAACAAGCTTTGTTCTTCATCATTTGCTTGCACTTCTTCATTTTAATATATTTATTTTGATATTCATGATTCAATGGTATTGATGTGTCAAATAATTGTTCCATTTAAAAAATGTGCAATGCTTGTTTGGCTGGACTTATTTACTTTTTATAATAATGTAAGTTTTTTTACACATGACCAGTTGTGCAGAAGCAAATATGTGAAATCCTGTTAAAATGTTGCCATTCAAATGCAAAAAGTATTTTTAAATTTCGCAGAGCTTTAAAAAAATAATAGTTACATGTAATTCAATTAAAAAATAAATTATCTCGAACATTGTTTTGCTTTTACAAGGCTAGTTGGTTTCCTTTTAATGGGTTAATGATATAGTATTTTTGTTGAAGGCATATGTAAACTAATAAAACAGATATGAGAATGCAAATAAAAATATTTCCATGAAATTAATCCGTTTGAAAGACCTTTTAACACCTTTTATCTCAGACTGATGTTAAAATACGTTAGTTTGCCATGACAAGGACATGCAGGCTGCATCGTTTAATATGATGTTTGATTTATATTTTTGCTTCACAAATTACCTGAGATCATGGGTGCATGATTATAAATCGTGTAGAAGTAATATATAGATTAATAGTTTGATAATATACATATGCTTAAATGATATACATATACTATTTATTACCATGGGTAATAACATAATTTTTTTTCTTTCACTTTTATCAAATCTACTCTGGCTGGCTGTAGTAGATTAACAATTCACTAAATATTTAATGTTTGCTGTCGTAGTGTTAACAAGTGCAGAACATGTTTTCATGAAACAAATGCCCTTACATATCTAATAGAATAGGTGTATAACTTTAAAAACTTATTGCAAAAATAATATATTTATGTGTTAAACTATATAAATATGAAAATGTTTCAACAGGATTTAAACCAAGATTTTTCTGTTACGAATCAAATGCTATAATAATTAGATTCATTTGAAAATGAAATTTCTACACATCAAAATTGATGTCACTTTCCAAATCAGATTACTTGCATTGTGTTATAGTAATGGCGATAAAACTAGATTTCAGCATATACTTTGCTTGACATAATTGATGTATACAGTAATAGTATAACTTTTATTAATAATCTCCATAACTTTTATACAAAAATTATGGTTATAAAATATAGACTTTTCTTATGTATATTTTTGTAATACTAATAATTATTATTATCGTTATTATTATAACACAATCAATAAAAAATTTGTAAATAGAACATACATATTCAAAGCTGGTTTCCTAGTTTCAAAGGCAGTCTTCTTCTTCAAGACCAACAAGAAGCGTGGCCTCACTTACTCAAGTAAACGCTGTGACTGAGGGTGGCACACTTGTTTGAAGGAGAAAATAAGTTGCCAATACTGCGGAAGAAATGAAAGGGGGGAAACAAACTGACTGGCAGGAAACAGTGAATGCACAAAGAAGAAAAGAAGTAAAGAAAGCAGTAAGAAATTGGATAACAGAACTAATAGGAACAGCCAAAAACAGAGAAAACTTACCATAAAATAGTAACAAAGGAAACCTTATACATTTAAACTAACTGGAAAAATGATTTCAGAAGGCAAGATAATATTTTCCTTTAATTCTACTTTTGAATTGGACTTTCTTAAAAGTTTCTCTATTGTTTCCAGATTTCCCTTGTTTATGATAATTGTCCCTTCTTCCTTTCTACTTTGGAAATCTCTATATTATATATATTATATATAGAGAGTATATTTTTTTTTCCATTCTGGTCACCTTCTTTCTTTCCTTTTCAGGTATTTTTTGTTGAAGTTAGCTCATATGGCCTCCAAAGCCAATTGGTTCTTTCATATTTGAATTTGATTTTCCTATTTGTTCTAACTGATTTCCTAACATTTCCTTTTTTTTTTCTATTTATTTTTGCAGCTAGTTTAAATGTCTCATGTTTCTTTTGTTGCTGTTTTTGTAAGTTTTCTCTCTATTCAGCTGCTTCTATTTCTTGTGTTATCCATTCTGTTATTACTGTATTTTCTTAAATCTCTCCTTTGTGTTTTGTGTGTTCATTGTTTCCTGCCAGTCGGTTTGACTTTTCCCATTTCGTTTCTGTTCATGGCATTGGCAACTTCTCTTCTTCTACCTTCAACCAAATGTGCCATCCTCAGTCACTGACTGGAGTAAATGAGGTTGTGCTTCTTGTCGGTCCTGAAGAAGAAGGCTGTTATTTGCATTTGAAACTTGTAGCCCTGTTTCTTGAATGTATGCTGTATGTACAAAGTTTTTATTTATTGTATTATTATATTATTGCAGGAGTGTTTCAGTGATCATTTGATTATTATTATTTTAAGATTATCTACCATGGCTGAAGTGAAGAAGAAGAAAGATAATAAAAAGTGTGGCGTTTGCGGTGACATTGCATTAGGCAGTAATTTTAATGCCATAACTTGTGAATCATGCAAAGCATTTTTTCGCAGAAATGCATTGAAAACTAAAGTGAGTATTATGCCTTTTATATTTGTGTTTGTCAAAATTTTATTGTGATTTTATTATAAACCAGAAACCCTATGCTATATTTGGTATTTGGTTGTTTACCTTCTGTACCTGTATATATATATATATATATATATATAACTATTGACTACAATGCAGACATTGAAACTACAATATAATTATTCTCAAATTTTCAATTTCCTACCAATTAGAACTTGGTTATATAAAGTCAGAAAATGCAAATTAAATATTATTTATGCTAACTTTTTAAAATTAAAATTAACTAATGAGCATTTTAAACATTTATTTTATGATTTGCTTCTTTCTCATACAAATTTCTTAAATTTTCACCTACACCATTCACTTAATCTACCTACTAAAATAGCTTACTGTGTAATTTCTTTTAAACATCTCATTCTTAATTCTCTTAACTTTAATAATTTATTCGTAAAACATATCAGCACTTGTTACCAGTAAGTTATATAAAATATAAAAATTTTTCAAATATAATTTACCAATTGGTGGAACTATTTACAATTACAATGAAGTTTCCAGGTCATTAAACTCTGATCATCCTACATCATGTGTATGCAGCGATAAGAATCTTACTTCTTATGTCAACTCATCTCATGAACACATTATTACTGAGGATCTCAATATAGTTCAGTATGATATACTTAGGGATATTATGAATAAAGGGTCTAAATTTCATATTCCATTCTGCTATCACCCCAAACTTCTTCAGTCTTTATCTTTTGATTTTGATAAATTCATATATCAACAAGCTTGTTCACATTCCATTCCTATTGAAGCATCCCATTTATAGAAGTATACCTTCCATTTTCTTAATGTTATTATAAACATCAAATTTATAAAGTATAGTTATCCTTATAAACAACTTCTATCTGCTATTAAACAACTAAAACAGCATTTTGTCATGACTTATGTATATAAAGCTTCTAATAATTACCTTATAAACAACTCCTATCTGCTATTAAACAACTAAAACAACATTTTGTCATGACTTAGTTGATGAAGCTTTTAATAATTATGCCATTATTTGTAAAAAAATATTCTTTCTCTGTTACAGAATTACTTAAAAAATAATCATATTTTTAAACCCATTAATAATCAGTCTATCAAAATCAAAACTAAAATGCTAAAATTATATACACAATTAAATATTAATTGTAAATTTTATAAATTTCCATATGTTACTTTGGTTTCAAAATTCCACAAATTACCTATCAGTTTTAGAACAGTCACTTGTGGACATAATACCTTTACCACTACTGCATCATGAAGTATGCATGATGTACTTCGCATCGTGAAGTATGTTTTCTATCATTTCACATTTTAAACATTTTGTATTGAGTACCCTCCTGAAATGAACATTTTTTAAAATGTTGAGTGTTTTTGAATGTGTTTTATCAAACAATTAGCTCATGTACCAAATTTTAAATCTCTGCCACTCATAAAAGCAGACATTTTTTATTTAATCGGCAAATCAAACATTAGGGGTACTGAACACCTAAAAGAGTAAATATTGGAAAACTGAAACTGTCTCTCTTCTTCCTATTGAAACATCTATCTTGAACTGAATTTAAAATCTCTATTTTACTGTGAAGTGTGTTTTTTTATCACTTTTTGTGATAGAGAAAACTTGTTCCAGCGATCCACAAACTTGAATATTCCGTCCAAGAAGAAAGTTCGCCCAACCATTTATGCATGCACTGCTTCCTCACTTCTTTAGTGTGGGACCAAGTGCATCAAAAAGGAAGGAAACTATGTAGAAAAATAACATACTTGTTCAAGCCCTACACTTGTATAAATAAATTGAAAAAAAAATGTGTGGATAATTTTATACTCTCCTTTGTGTATATATATATATACACACACAAAGGAGAGTAAAAAATTAGCCACACATTTTTTTTTAATTTATTATATATATATATATATATATTTATTTATTTAATATATATGTATATATATATATTTCTTTTATATATATATATATTTATTTTATATATATATATATATATATATATATATATATATTGCCGGACAATTGCTAAGGATGGATGACACTATCACCCATAGCAACCACAAAATGAAAGGAAGCAAAATGCAGGAAATTAGAATGAGTGCGAGATATAGTAAGAGGTGTGCGTATGCAATTTTTTCATTTCCACATCTGTTCAAGTGATAGCGCTGATAAGAGATATAAAGGATTTGACACATGTGGACAGTTGTGGTTCCAAATGAAAGTTTTACAAGTAAGATTTAATTGATGAACTTGAAATTTTTGGTATGTCTTCCTGATATCACTTAGATGATTTTACGCATAGCTGTATTATTGGAAAGATCGAAGAAGGGCCAAAAATAATAAATGTTACCAGGGGGTTCGATATTTAAAACAACAGGAATGTGTAGCAAGCATTATGGGGGAGGTCGTGTTAGAAATACGATGCCTGCAGGAGACAGGTACATTGTCCTATCGCGGATAAAAAAAGGGACCGGCGCATCACAGTTCAGCAGGGGGCAAATCAGTTTCTTGCTACCACAGGACAATGGATCTCACAAAAAACTGTAGCCAGAAGTTTGGGAGGAGCAGGACTATATGCCTTCAGACCTGTTGTGTGTGTCCCATTGTTCAGACTGCACTATACGCTCATTTGCAATGGTGTCATGAGCATCGCAATTGGACCAAATAGGACTGGGCTTGCGTACTATTCTCAGATGAGAGTCGGTTCAGTCTGTCATCAGATTGTAGATGCCAACTGATTTGGCATGAGAGTGATACTCAGTGCTGTAGTCATAAAAAAATAACAGAGGGTATATCATGGGCGCCCGCAAAATTTTTTCCAGGGGAGACGAAACATGTACTTACTACTTACTCTTTCCAGGGGAGAGGGGGCAAAAAAATATGTACACATGCACATTCATGTATATATATATAGGAAATCCATAGGGGGCGACCACCCTTTCCCCCCCCCCCTCTCCAGATGCCTATGGGGTATACTCGAAAGACCAGGGGAAATGTTTGAATTAATCGAAGTTCAAATTATCGAGAGAAAAAAAGCCTATTAATTTTATATTACAGGAAAGAAATTGTGAAACTTTGAAGAAACTTCGACTTAAGCAGAAATTAGTGTCCACAAGGTTCAAGTTATTGGGAGTTTACTGTATGCAAAGCAAAATATGCAGACTAGCATCGAGCGATATTCAAATTTGAAAATCTCACGATATAAATATTTAACTATGATATAAAATAATTACAGGAAATGTTAAGAGAAAAATATTTAAACATATATAAAGTAGGATGTAATTTTGTTTTATTTTAACAAATTTTAAGACCTACCTTTATCATTTACATTGAAATATTTTCCAAACTGCTTGACGAGAGAAATCCGCCTCTGTGTCTTTTTTTGTAGTGATCTATCGTCAACTGAAGAGCGATGGTTGGCCAACCAAGAATTTACAAATTTTTCCGGTTGAAAGTGTTCTATAGGTGGTCCATTTGCATTAATAAACATTAGATTGCAGACGTTTGAAATCAAAAAAGATGATCTCAAATCTGTTACTATGCTGTTCATTAAGCAAAGCATTTTGCAAAGCATGTACGTAGTTAAGAAAAAGCAGAAGGTATACAGAATTTGCTGGAAAAACCAGAGAGTATACGGCGTATACCGCCGTATACCCTCCACTACAGCCCTGGTGGTACTACTTATCATCCAGAAAATTCCAGGAAAGGGACTGATATCTGACTTGCAGTATCATGGTATAGGCCAGCATCAGGATCAATGGCCGCACGCCCCTACATGTGGTCGCAACTGGGACTATAACCAGCCAACGATACGTTGATGAAGTTCTACTGCCTCATGTTCGCCTTTTCCATGGTGATATCGGCGATAAATTTGTTTTCATGGATGACAACACACCATCTCATCGAACATTCGCTGTTCAGGGTTGTCTAGTCAGTGAGGGTATTGAATGCCTCGTATGGCCAGCACGTTCTCCAGATTTAAACCCCATTGAAAATGTTTGGGATGCTTTGGGGAGAGTGACTTGCTGGTCGAAAATATCCTCCAACAAACAAGAACACCCTCATCTGTACACTGACAGAGGAGTGGGATAACTTGTCTCAACAGCTGCTGAATAATGTAATGTTGTGCAAAGCATGATACTACATGTGGAATGTTGCATTGCACTCCGCGGTGGACGTATCCCGTACTGACACCTTTCTCAAAGGTGCCTGCTGTCTTTCATATGCATTTTCCCATTTCTTCGTACACAGCATCAAATAAACACTTTTTTGCTTTCAGATATTTCAAAACCTTCTGTATTTTCCAGAACAATAAATGATCTTTATTCTAATGTCCGAACAGTGTGACAACAATATTTTATCCTGCTGGACCTCCACCCCCGTTGTTGTGCTACATTGCAATTTGTAATCCATCCTTACCAATTGTCCAGCAGTGTAATGTATATATATATATATATATATGCATATATATATAGTATTTTTAGTAATCACATCACTTTCAATATTCTAGTGTGGTCGTTCTCTGCTTAATAAGTTTGGGGATACCTGCTCTAAATTATGGAGAAAATTAATAATCATGTGTATCTAATAAATTTCAATGTAATTTTATCTTTTAAATCTATAATAATAAAAGAAGATATCTGTTTGTCTGTTCATCTGTGTCATCTGTAGTAAAAAATCTAAGCAACGTATGGCTATGAAATTTGATACTAGGGTACCTTGCTTCCAGAGAGGAAACACTCCATTGAATAAAATCTTTTACTTTTAAATTAGATTTTTAGTTTTTATATACTGAAGCACCAGTTTTAGATATTTTTGCACATATCGGTTCCTTAGAGATCAAAAATATTATCATGGAGTTTAAATCGCATTGCCATCGGAAATATTAAAAACTTTCTTTTAAAAAGTCTTTGAACAAAATCAGTACTTTTAATAGACAGCACACAATTCTCAAGTCAGAGAACGCATGTTCGTCCACATAGCAGGTGACTACATTTTTTGAAAAATAGAATAAATAAGTGCAATTTATCCCTGCATTAAATAAATAAAATCCTAGTTTCATTATGGAGATATTTCACTGTACTGTTTATGTAAATTCAGAGATCTTTAGAATTTTGGATTTTGTTTTTACCAACTCAGTTGCCAAATATAATTTTTTTTACTCAAATGAAATCAATAAATTTTGAATTATTTGTATTTTCATTAAAAATTATTATTTTTTCTCCAGTAGCCAGGCACTTGATAATAAAATCATTTGCCTATTTAGCGGCTGAAGTAGAAACCCTTTGCCATCATAACATTTTGGCTAGGCACATTATAAGGGATAGATCACATTATGCCCTTGACCCACAAAATATAAACCAGACCTCAATGGGGATGGCAATCTCAGGTCCTCACTTCCTGACCTATCACCTCTCGGAATAACTTTCGGACCTATAGATTTATCATGCTCATACTCCGGATAAACATGGGTATAGTTTTGAACAGCGGTTAGGATTGAACTTTTGTCCTCCTCATACTATCCTCTCACCATAAACACTGAGTTATCTTAACCCCTATCGAAATTAAAAATTAATTTTCTTTTATGAATTTTCAAATTATAAGAATGATTGCTTAACAAACTCTGAGCATACATGTAACAAACGTTGTACTCATTACAGATGCATATTAAAATTATTGATTATTATATAAAACCATATAAGCATGCTAGATTTCCTTTAATAAAAAGCTATTTCATATTTACGAGAAATTAGAGTTTTCAATTAAACACTCATCAAAAGTTATAATCGCTTAATTTTATTAAAAATTACCAAAATGAATTTTTCACAAATTTGAAATAAAAATTTTGACTGTACCCAATTTGCTATATCAATACTATTTGTAAGCACTTTTATATATAAAAATAAGAAATGTGATGAATATTACATTAATAACCTAATGAAAAATTCATTGTGCTTTTGTTGCTACTGCCAGTTAAGTGAATTGTTTATATCCATTTTTCATTGTGAACCTAAATTCAGATAATATAAGATAAAATAAAATGGAAAAGAGTTATATAAGATAAAATTGTGATATTTTGAGTAAAATGACATGTTTGTATCAAATTAAGATGCCAGAATCATTTCATTTATTGGGCATTATAATTAGCTGCACAGTGGATGTAGTTTAACTTTCACACTCATTTTTATCTAAAAATGCTATCATGGAGTAATCATGGAGTAATCATGCAGCATGTACATATTTTCTACTGGAATGAAATTTTCAATTCCCATTAGTGACATGTTCTATTGCAATAATTTTAACCAAATACTTAGGATATCCATTAAAAATCATTAATTGACAATTTTTTTTATTTTTTTATTATTCCAATAGTCTGTTTTAATCTCCACTGGCATGTAGGTATTTTTTAGCCAAAGCATATATATATATACATTTTATATATATATATATATATATATAATCCAAGAAAAAGAAGATTTAAAGGAACTTGGGATAACCAAATGCTTTGCATTTAATGGTTGGGGAAGATTGCGACTCCCCCTCCCGTTTAAAGCTGCTTTTCCAGCCTAGGCAAACGCTCACGGTACCAATGCAAAGCAAAGGTTGGTCCCCAATGTGTGCTAATACGAAGGCACCCGGACACGGAAGAACAAGACAACCAAACAGAAGGAAACTGGACCAAAAGTGATTCCTGCCCAACTCGCTATCATATATATGTTCGATTTACGCATGCGTGCTTTCTTAGCAGGCACGCATAAACTTTATTTACTTGCAAATTGAAGAAGTAAACTGTCAAAATCTACATGATCCTTGAAAATCGATCTATAGCAATCCTTTAAGAAATAAATAGGATAATGTTTATATAAAGCCTCTGTTATGATTTTAATATTGCTATTATTGCAATCTTTTTTAAACGTGTTGTAAATTTGATTTCTCTTGAAGTGTCCGAGTATGATATTTCTGAAAGTATTTTTGGTAAGATTAGTTTTCCAATCGATGATATGATTTATCTTAATACTATATAATTCTCTTTTGTCATATAACTTTGTATAATGACCATATAATCCATGTTTTTTTATTGAGATGTCCAGAAAATTTGCCGCTTCATTTTCTTCTTTACAATTTTCTATTAATTCCAATTCCGGTGGGTAAAATGTGAAATCGAAATTGGTGGTGGTTTCATAACACCCCAATAGCACGTCGTCAACATACCGGAAATATGGTATTTCCGACAAAATATGGGTTCCTTTTTCATATGTTGAGAGGTAAATATCGGCCAAGATTGATGAGCAGGCTCCTCCCATTGGGATTCCCTTTATTTGTCGGTAATAATTTTTTCCGTTATATAGAATATTTTCTTTTAATACTAGTTCAATAAGATCAAGGTATCTACGATAAGTAATAATATCCTTCAAATCAAATTCTTCATGTAATTTTTCCAAGATTGAATATAAATTAGTTAAATCAATGTTGTTAAATAGGTCGCGGAAATCAAAGCTTTTAAAACATATATTTTTATTACAATGTTTTAATCGATCGATAATTTCTACTCCATTTTTGATCATGACATGATTCTGTTTTTTGATGTTTTCCATCACAAACTTGAGGATGTTCAATAGTCGTTTATTGAACATCCTCAAGTTTGTGATGGAAAACATCAAAAAACAGAATCATGTCATGATCAAAAATGGAGTAGAAGTTATCGATCGATTAAAACATTGTAATAAAAATATATGTTTTAAAAGCTTTGATTTCCGCGACCTATTTAACAACATTGATTTAACTAATTTATATTCAATCTTGGAAAAATTTCATGAAGAATTTGATTTGAAGGATTTTATTACTTATCGTAGATACCTTGATCTTATTGAACTAGTATTAAAAGAAAATATTCTATATAACGGAAAAAATTATTACCGACAAATAAAGGGAATCCCAATGGGAGGAGCCTGCTCATCAATCTTGGCCGATATTTACCTCTCAACATATGAAAAAGGAACCCATATTTTGTCGGAAATACCATATTTCCGGTATGTTGACGACGTGCTATTGGGGTGTTATGAAACCACCACCAATTTCGATTTCACATTTTACCCACCGGAATTGGAATTAATAGAAAATTGTAAAGAAGAAAATGAAGCGGTAAATTTTCTGGACATCTCAATAAAAAAACATGGATTATATGGTCATTATACAAAGTTATATGACAAAAGAGAATTATATAGTATTAAGATAATTCATATCATCGATTGGAAAACTAATCTTACCAAAAATACTTTCAGAAATATCATACTCGGACACTTCAAGAGAAATCAAATTTACAACACGTTTAAAAAAGATTGCAATAATAGCAATATTAAAATCATAACAGAGGCTTTATATAAACATTATCCTATTTATTTCTTAAAGGATTGCTATAGATCGATTTTCAAGGATCATGTAGATTTTGACAGTTTACTTCTTCAATTTGCAAGTAAATAAAGTTTATGTGTGCCTGCTAAGAAAGCACGCATGCGTAAATCGAACATATATATGATAGCGAGTTGGGCAGGAATCACTTTTGGTCCAGTTTCCTTCTGTTTGGTTGTCTTGTTCTTCCGTGTCCGGGTGCCTTCGTATTAGCACGCATTGGGGACCAACCTTTGCTTTGCATTGGTACCGTGAGCGTTTGCCTAGGCTGGAAAAGCAGCTTTAAACGGGAGGGGGAGTCGCAATCCTCCCCAACCATTAAATGCAAAGCATTTGGTTATCCCAAGTTCCTTTAAATCTTCTTTTTCTTGGATTACATTCTGCTTCGGAGTATAGAGCGGCTTGGCGCCTTTTCCTGAGTAGTGCCTTTGATTTTAGTGGATATGCATAGGAATTCTTTTTGAATTTGTTTACAGGCTTTTATATGATATATATATATATATATATACAGGGTTTGTATAAAAAGTATCGGGAACATTTTTGGAGAAATAGATTTATTACAGATATTGCTACAATACCTCAAAAGTCTTCAAAGTACATCCCTTGAGCATTGACACACTTTTGCCAACGGCTTTCCCACGACTCGAAGGTTCCCTGGTAGGCGGATTCTGGAAGATCCTTAAGGGCACGTGTGCAAGCTTCTTTAACGGCACTTACGGTCCCATGGTGGTGTCCTTTGAGGGAGGATTTCACTTTTGGGAAAAAGAAAAAGTCTGCTGGTGCCAAGTCCGGATTGTAAGGGGGTTGGGGAACCGTCGCGATGCTGTTTATCGTCAGCAAGTCTGTCACCTTGGAGCAGGTGTAGCTGGTTGCATTGTCGTGATGCAATTTCCAATTTCCGGCGATGGCTGGCCTCACCCGGTTAACCCTTCTCTTCAGTCTTCTTAGCACTTCTAGGTAAAAAGCACCATTCACTGTCTGCCCCTCAGGAACAAATTCGTAGTGGACAATCCCCTTTGCGTCGAAGAAAACGATCAGCATGGCTTTCACTCTGGATTTGCTCATTCGAGCCTTTTTTGAACAAGGTGATCCTGCAGTGTGCCATTCCGAACTTTGCCGCTTTGTTTCCGGGTCGTATTCAAATATCCAAGTCTCGTCTCCCATGATGACGATGTCCAAAAAGCTGGGGTCTTCAACACGTTGCAGAAGGTCTTCGCAAGCAGACACTCACCTCTGCTTTTGCTCGTCCGTTAAGACCTTCGGGACGAGTTTAGCACAGATATTTCGCATCGCCAAATTTTCAGTGATAATGCTGTGCACTGTCATCTTATCAATTCCAATTTCATCTGCGACCATTCCCACACTTAAACGACAGTCTGAATTCAGCTCTTCACGCACACATTGCACGTTGTCGTCGGTTCTTGACGTCGACGGCCTTCCAGCACGAGGCTCATCCTGCACACTCTCTTGGCCATCTTTGAAGAGCTTGTGCCACTTAAAAACTGCTGTTTATAACGTGCTTTTATCCTTGAACACTTGGCGAATCATGGCCAACGTCTCCGTACCCGATTTCCCCAATCCAACACAAAATTTTATCGCTTACCGCTGTTCAATCGTTCGTTGCCTTTCGCGCTTGCACTGAGTCACTCAACAGGGGTCCACTAAAAACACGATGTAGCCTGAACGAATGCTCGAAGGCGACTGTCGCTTTGCGCGTCTTGAAGGTCGCATTCCCCACTACCGAGCATGCGTGCTGCAAGCGTGCTACGGCGTACACTCACGTCAGGAAAAAAAATTTCCCGATTCTTTTTATACAGACCCTGTATATATACTATTGTATATATATATATATATACGATTTGAAAATGCATTTTGTAATATAAAAGTGCATTTAGTTTAAAAACTATATCCCTTTTTAAAAAACAATTGCAAAAAATGGATCTGAGTGATTTATCTAGTGCATATGGTGACCTTAACCACTAGGAGAATTTTTAACCCAAGCTGTCTTCTATTTTAAGATGAAATTAAGCTTATTTTTTGTGTGGAATGCGAATACAGTTGTGAATATATGTATGTGATTGCAGGAAGCAGAATTTGTATATTTTCTAAATAGGAGTAGTTGAATAATGGCTGTGTTATATAAAGAGTGTTTGATTGTCTTATATTCCAAAGGGATAAGAGTGAGATGTTATGGCCGTGTTTAGGCAACCAGCAAGTGTAGTTGCAAATGGCTATGTTTAGATAATTGGCTAACTGTGGTCATGGATAGAGATGTACTGAGCAACCTGCAAGTGAACGGCTGTCAAATTCATAGGATGGTCACTGTCTTCCAGTGTGAGGTAGCATATTATATTCCATTTATTAATGCTAGCCAACAGTATTATTTAAATTATAGTTTTTTAAATACACTTCAAAAGAGTTTAATTCTGTGGATTGATTTTATAACTCTAAATGTATATATAATATTAAGATAGAGCTTGAAAATGGAGTGATTTCCTTTTATGTACATATAGCTAGAGATGTGAGTTTTTTGGAAAATATTCACATTGTTTTCTATATTACATTTCAGCCATAATAATATGTCCAATGACTTTTTAATGTAATTATTCTTATATTACAGCAACATGTATTACATAACATGACTTCAAAAGGTTTAAGTTTAGAAATATAAACGTTCTATGCATGAAAATTTCTTACACAATTTAATATTTTCTTTAAGTACATGTCATTTTGAAAAGTAGTTATAAAATAATTCTGTTTTACCTATAACAAGATTTCCCCTAAATCTCAAATTTAAAAATTTGACCTCTTCGAAATGCCCTATTACCTCCCATAGCCTAGTGTCCCTCAGATGATGTTGTTTTCTCATTTATCAAAAGTTGATTATTTTGATTTTCCTACTGGAATTCGTAACAGTCTCTGCACAAAACAGACCGTTTTTATACCTAATGCATTTCCTTGTTAAAAAATGTTGGTATGCAAAATGTTTTCTGCAGGCTAGTTTTTGTGTTCGTTCGCCTGTTGTATATGCAGTTAGGCTACATGTTGTTTCTTTTACTGAATATGCTAATTTTTCTATTTGTTGCTTAACTTTTGGACATAAGTGTTTCTTAAAGATAACTTGAGAAATTTTTGAATAATCAGATACAATGTTGCCATGGTTCGCATTTGAAAAGGGAGAATTGTGTCACAAATCAGTGTGCATTAAGTAGCTTACGCTATTTTGAAGAGCTTGAAATCCATATCTATTTTAATATTGAAATTTATGTCTTTTATTTCTAGGCTTATATTTGTTACATGGAAGATGTTATATTTGTACATTTTAAGACTGATAAGTAATATTTTACTTTTTCAGGAGTTTAAATGTCCATTTGAAGATAACTGCAAAGTTGATGTGGTCACTCGTAGATTTTGTCAAAAATGCCGATTGAAAAAATGCTTTTCAATTGGCATGAAAAAAGAATGGATAATGTCAGATGCAGAAAAAAAAGCAAAAAGAGATAAAATAGAAAAAAATCGCAAAAAAAGAAGCAGCCAACAGGTTGGTTCGCAAGGCGAAGAATTTACTTACATAAAAGCTGAAAGCCCTGAGGAAACTAATGTGTTAAGTCCTTTGTCAACAATGTCTCCTTTGACTCCCGAAACTCCAGGTAGTACTGGGATTACTCCTGATTTGCCAAAAACTCGTGCTTATATTCATCAACCCTTAACGCCCTCTGATTCTGAATACAGCCCTCCAGCTAAAAAATTGCATTTTGATAATGTAGATTCGATCCAAGAGGTGTTGATGTCTGATGACTCAGTCCATCCAGAATGCTATAGTATAGGTGATAGCTGTGATAACTCAGTTAAATCAGAAATATCTCAAGATAGGAAATCGTATACAGATCAAAGCAATCTTTCATCAGAAGAAGAACAAAGCAATTTTTTTGTTCCAAAATCAAATATATGCTTGCCATCAACATCATCTAATGAGGATAACATACCTGAATCTGTGTATGCAAAATCGATTGAAATTGAGTTCACTGAGCTCCCTATTAGGACATCTCTTATGAAAAATAAAGAGCTTAATTATCTTGAGCAACAGAAGTTAGAGGAACTTGTTACGGCCAATGAGGTTTTGAAGATGCCTTTGGCTTGTGGTGTCCCAGATCCAAGTTTGTTGGATGTCATTAATATGACAGACCATGCTATACGGCGCTTGATCAAAATGTCCAAAAAGTTAAATGGGTTTAAAAATTTATGCCAAACTGATCAGATTGCACTTTTGAAAGGGGGTTGTACTGAACTGATGATTCTGAGATCTGTAATGTCGTATGATCCTGAAAAGGAATGTTGGCAAGGACCACAAGGGCCAAAAATTATTTCGATCAAAGTGGATATATTAAAAGAAGCTAGAGGAAATGTGTATGAGGAGCATAAACGTTTTATTAATTCTTTTCATCGCCAGTGGCGAACTGATGAAAATATTATGTTGATTTTAAGTGGTATTGCTCTGTTTACTCCAGAGCGGCCAAACACTGTTCATAAAGAAGCAATCAAATTGGAACAGGATACATATTATTATTTGCTTCAACGATATTTGGATTCAATATATAATTGGTGTGAAGCAAGAGCAGTGTATCTTAAACTCATTCATAAAATTCAGGAGCTTCATATATTGAATGAAAATCATGTGCGTGTGTATCTTGACGTTAATGCAAAAGACGTTGAGCCTCTGTTGATTGAAATTTTTGATTTGAAATATTAACTGTACCATTTTGTATTTCACTCATTTATTATAGCATGGGTCTGCAACCTTTTTCTCCCTGTAAGCAGCTATACATGTTAAATTCATTAGCAACAAATAGTAAATCTAAGTATTAATACAACATACATTAGTAAGGGTTAAAAATATGGGTTTATTTTAATTAATTTTTTTTTATACAAGGACAAGAGATAAAACTAATCTTGTATATCTCGTCTTTTAATCTTGGATATCTAAATGAGATATCTAAATTAATTTTCAATGAAACTCCCATTTCATCAAGCTTAACAAACTTAGTAGGACATGTAAAATCAGTAGTATATTCACATGCTACTAGGTGTCTTCACAATAAGTGTCCACAAGAAATTGGATTTTGCTGCTGTTTTGCAAATATAAAATTTTAAGCAATTTTTATATATGTTATTTTTCACTTTGTGCACCAATGATTGACAATAAAATTGATGTATGCATGTAATTAAAATTTTATTTTATTTAATTTTTAGCATATTAAATTAAATTTTAATATTTGTCTAGTTTTAAATACTGTTATTTGAGCATAACCAGCTTAAATGTTTGATTTAATTTAACCTATCAATGAGTTTAAGAAAGATTTTAATTTAACCAGTGATTTAAATCTATCATTGAGTTGTTCATTAGTCCATTTCTAGTACTGAGTAGAGCTGTATAGAGATGGAAAATTTGCACTCTGAAGAAATATAATATAAATTTTAATCTTGATCCTTTGTTTCAAAATGTTGCAATTTTTTTTTTCAAGTTTTTTAATTGTATTGGCCGAAAAATCTTTCTGCTGGTCAGTTAAAGCAATTTTGGTTTAAAATCTGATAAAATAAAAGCTTTCATTTATATTAAATATTCTTTTAACATTTTATCCATGATTTCACCATCTCAATGCCTTTTTCTAACTGTAATGCAGTATGTTTAGTTGTTTTCTAACAGGAAAATTATATAATTAAAATAATGATTATGATTGCAGGGATGTATCTAGAGAAATGTGAGTGGTGGTTGATTTTCCAGAACAATTATTATTGCGAATATAAAATTTCGAAACGAGCTTTGCGTTAATTCGCACACACAAACAGTATTAGTATTCTATACTTTTATATTAAAGAAAAACATTTGATAAAATTGAATATAACTTTTTTTAAATGTAATTGTAATATGTATATTTTTTTGGATGAGTGGTGTTCGGCAATTGAGTGGTGGTCGGAAATTCTGAGTGATGGAAACCCCGACCACCGCCGACCACTGTAGATACATCCCTGGATTGAAATTAAAAACTTGGACATCGCAGAATATGCATATTTATATTATATTGTGACTACACTTGCTGCTTTTTTTGCACTTGAATTTTATCTCCAGATATTTTCTTCATTTTGATGACATGATTAAAAGACAACATTTATTCTTAAAAGTAGCTGTGTTGCCCATAGACAGCAGTCACTTATTTAGCAATCATTTTAAAAAAAGAAATTAAAATATATGTAACATCTACAAGGCTATGTAGCCTGCCTTTGACTTATCATATGACCTAAATAAACACCTAAATACATTTGAAAATGGTTTTAAAATGTTTGGAGATGGGAAGGGGTGAGAAGAGCAAATATATATATAAATTAAACTCTTTTTTTCTGTGAGGAAAACAATTTAAATCCAAACTGGTCACTTTAATGATAGATAGAGCTCTTTTGAATCAAAATGAATGCAAAATAAATTCCTTATTTTTCAGTTTTTTAAGTACTCACGTGGGTATATGTTCCATATTTAAAAAATTCACTCCCTATAGGCATGCTTCATAGGGTTAACTGCCTAATAACTTTCTTGAAACTATTTCTCCAAACATTTCAACTTCCACCAATAACACTCTCCGTGGGCACATGATGTCAGGACCAGATATACAGGAAGAAAGGGTTGAAATGAAGAACCTTGGTTAAATGTTTTGAACAAAATTTGTCAGTACTTTAACTTTGAATTTAATTACCAAAAATCACCAAATGAATTCAGAAATATAATATTTGTTTTCATAGAATGCATTTTGAAGCAGAGAAATTTTGACATTGTATTGTGTCAACCTTCACAAACACTCTTATTCAGTTTTTAGACTTCGTTTCTAAACTAAGTTTTAGGAATACATACTACATGGTCTGATGAATTTTAATAGTGTAGATTTGCATCAGTTGCAAATAATGCTATACAACCAAATAAGTATTGCAAGAGGCAAGTTTTAATTTTCTTGATTTTTCCTTAAGATGCAAGTTCTCTCATTAATTTCTCTTATTTTATTTCACATATTTTTATTCCAAATAAAGCAAGCTTGTCAGAATTACGCATGTTAGCATCCTATAGATGATGTCATTCAATTTTAAATATAAAATTACTTATAAAATGGCTGTTTCTATAAAATTTTAACATAATAGTTTTATAATGTTTTTGTATTTATTTTCAAATAAAATGTTTGAAAAAATAGGAATTTTTCCCTGATCTTATGTGGCTAGAAGTCAAAATTCTTCTTATATTTACTGATTATAATAATCATGTTAAATTTTTATCTTAATCATTCAATTTTTATTTTTAAGAGTTCATCCTCACCATTCATCCCCACCATTCATCATTCACCAGAGTTCATCCCATCCATTCCAGTTCATCCATATGATGGATTCATATTCAGGGATGGATTTTTTTTTTTTTTTTTCCCCTAGCAGCAGCACTTGATACAAATCATTCACTGGTGTACAAAATACACAACACCAAAAATACAGGAGAAAAACTATTACAAGAAACAAGAAGCATGAACAAGCAACAAAAACAACAAACATAGGAGATACATGGACGGTAGCCAAAAACACAAATCCAAAACAGTCAGACAGCTTGAAGAGCCTGCATCCTCTCCCTTGCGTGCCAATACCTTTTGTACATGTCACCAGAGAGTCCTGGACAGTTCATTAGATGCTCAGCGTCCGTAACTGCATTAGCACTACACACTACACAGTTCGGGCTTGGAATTAGATTAAATCTATGAAGATATTTAGCTAAACAGTCGTGATCAGTTTCCAGGTGAAACTGGTCACAACTGTTTAGCTAAATATCTTCATAGATTTAATTTAATTCATTGGTCAAAATATAAATTCTTAAAAACCCAATAGTTGAATTTTTTTTATCCCATTGTAATTATTTTTTCTTTACATATATTATGTAGGGAAAGTAAAAATGTACAATGTGTGAAGATATACAAACAATGGTGTATACAAACACCAGGTTGCAGACCTTTACATTGCAACATGTATGTGAAGGAAATTCTTATAAAATATGTATGAAATGTTGTATTCTTATAACTATTTTTAATATT
The DNA here is from genome assembly GCA_951213105.1 of Amaurobius ferox. Lineage (NCBI taxonomy): Eukaryota > Metazoa > Arthropoda > Arachnida > Araneae > Amaurobiidae > Amaurobius > Amaurobius ferox. Next base: position 53,656,032 of record OX578136.1, on the reverse strand, counting down.
TGCTCTTAATTTTTTATAAAAATATTAATATATATCTCGAATTTTTTATTTAATATTTTTAATTTTAGTAAATAACAGTAATTAAAATTTTGAAGAAATGCAACTTGTACCTAAAAGCTAAGACAATGTTAAAGAATACACCTTTTTATATTGAAATATTTTCATAAAATGTAGTATTATGTAATAGAAGTTGTACATTTGTAGATAAATCATCTTTTTATTCATTTCACTTGTCATTTTGCTTGTATATGTGATAAGAACTGAATTTTATTTTCTGAATACTTATACGAAATAGTTATAAACCAAGAGCTTACATTGTTTTAAAACTTTGCTTTCTCTACATTTCTTTGAACTTTATAGCATATATAGATTAATACTTTGTTGTTTCTCGTTTTAATTTTATTATATTGTTTTAAAATGAATTAACATAATTGTTTTTTGATTATTATATTATATAGTATAGCACAGGGTTTTCTGGGTGGGTTTTTTTTTTTTTGTGTGTGTGTGAAAAAGCCAAAATTTTACTAATTTTGCTTCTCTTATTTTTTTTTTAATTATTTTTATTGACTTTTTATTTAACATAGTAGATCAAATTTCTGTGGTCAGTTTATTTTTTTAAATTTTTTCTTTGTAATTGTTTTTTATATTTAAGAGTTTGATTAATTTAAAACTTTATAAAGATCCATCTTTAATTTACATTTTTTTAAGGATTTGAATATGGCCATATTAGTTCTAAACAAGCCCCTGTACTGTACAATGTAATGAGTAAAACATTATATATTATTACAGTTATTAATATATAGATTTTGAAATGAGTTCAGCTCACAATTTGTTTTGTCATTTGTCAAATATTTCATCTTCTCATCATCTTTTAAAGTGTGAAATTTGAAGGGATGTTACTGTTGTGTTTACCTTTTATGTTACAATTGCTCATAGTTAATATTGTTATTTTCATCCTAGTCATTGTGCAAATCATATGCCATTTGAGTACAAATCATTACGTTTCTTGTACATAACAATATATTGTGCCATTTACAATTTTATCCATTGTTAAATATATATGTATCTGGATATATATATATTATATATTACTATAAAATTTGTATCATTTCACTTTTTAAAAAAAATATATCATGTAGTTCAGTTAAATATTTTATTTCATTAAATGTTAAGGTTCTTTGACAATTTAATTTTCATTGGGAAGAAACTTTTAATAAATTTGTAAAATTCATATAAGAGAAGACTATGTAGTGACATGCTGAAATGTTTAGCTTGTCCTTGGATTTGTTTTTCTTGTGTATATTAACAGAAACAAATAAGTTCTGTAGAGGTCCAATAATTCAAAGCCCCAGATTGAAAATAACTTGGATTACTTAAAAGTAAGTTTTATAGCTAAGTTGTATGTTTTGCCTGGTGATTAATTTATTTACTTTATTTCTTTTTAACTTAAATTTTTGGAAATGCTTTATCTGTGTGTATATATTATTTGGCATTAATTTTTAAACTTCCTCTATTTAATAAGTTTTACTTTTGCTTAAGAAATTGTGAGTTGTTTACTAAAATCAAGTCTCTTGAGTTATCAAACATTATACCAATAGTTTTATAGCCATGAGAAAATTAAGATGTTATTTGTTTCTTAGCAATTTTGAACTCTTTCAATTTAAAGTATACTTTTTAATATGCTTTCAAAATAATACAGTTTTGCTTCCAATTACAGCGAAAAAAAAAACTAAATTTTTATATTTTAAATTGTAGATCTACGATTCGTGAAACTAAGTTAAATTTACCATAAAAGGATATGAATTAGTAAATAAAATTATTATAAAATCTAATTATAAGTAAAACACTTATGAAAACTTTAATAAATTTTACAGTTGTTGCTTTTTATATGGATAATTATTCTGATTTTATATAAATTTGTGAAATTATTTTCTAATTTTGTAAAATTAAAATTTTAATTTCATTTAGAAAAAATTAAAAATGAATTCTATGACAAAAATTATAAACAAAGCCTTTCTCACACAACTAATTTATTTTTATCCATTTTTTGTACAAAACTGCAAATGTAACAGTAAAAAATATAAAAATATCATCTTACAAAACTTTATTAACATATGTTTGAAAATCATTTATAAATTGAAATACAAACAATATATTTAGTGCACAAAAGTAAGTTATTTTTTTTTTAAATAATCATAATTTAAAGATAAAGGTAACAATTATGTATACAACAAATATTTGTTTTATATTAGTTATTATTGTATAGGTACAAACCTCAACTTTTAAGAACCCCATATGGTTGTCAAGATCTGAAGCAAATGGTGATATACTCTGTTCATTTGAAAATGCTGCGGTATGGCTAGAATGGTGCTGCCAGACCATTAGAATTGAAGGAATATTTAAAATAAAATCATCTGCATTTAACAAAAAGTTATACATTGCTTGGAAAATTGGAATTAGATGCATGCATCTGTAGCCTACAGAAACAGTTTATCAGCTCATTAATGTTGTTCTTTTTAATGGAGTGGGGGAACTTAATGACTTTGGGAAATGACAGAGTTTCCACTGAACCTTGGACCAAATTAGAGCTTCTACACATGTGGCTTAGTAACGTAAAAATTTGTAAAGCCAGCACTTTGCAGTGTGCTAGATCTTGCAAACGAATTCCCGGATTACTGAATCTCGAAGCAAAATCTTCTAGCAAGTAGCTCTTTTATGTAAATATTTTTTGCAGCATGCAATATTTTTTGCTCAGTTGTACTTTTATTTTGGCGATTGTAAACCAGTGTAATTATTTTCTTAATTTTAAATCGTTTAACTTGAAAATGAGTTTGTGCCAGAACTATAAAAATTTCATAATAGTAGATAGAAGAGCAAACTTCCTAACTAATAAATGTCAAACTAATAGCTAATAAATATCAAATTAAAATTTCAGTATTTTAATATGCATTGTTCTATATTTCAGTTATTGATATATAATTTATTTGCAAAAGTTTAAGACCACCTATTCATATTAGGAAAATAAAATAAAAGGGGTTTCTTATATAATTCTTAAAGGGGTTTCTTAATTTCAAAGGTATGGAATTCTGGTGGTTCAGTTATCTCAAAAGATAAGAGTAAAGATAAAAGTATTGATTGAAATAGCCAATATCTGTAATGGCAGCAAGTTTCTTACTGATATTGCAGATATTGGCTATTGGCTGCTGACGAGTGCATAAGTCTAAACCGGCCAATGGATGTTGGTATCTGTAATCAGAGGGTCTTACTGCCATTGCAGATATCAGTTACACCATTCTGATAAGAACATAATAAGCAAGAAATCTGTCTATGGATATTGGTATCTCCAATAGGAGTGTCTTCTGGATTTGGGGAAAGTTCCTTATAGGCTGATTTTATGTTTATGATATTGCTCAATGTAGCTTATATTATAATCAATGCTAAATATCCTGTTAACTTTGAATTTTAAAATTTGTTCACAATAATAATATAATTTACCTACATTGGACTTGTCCAAGATTCACTGCACTACAACTGCACAGTTAAAGAAATTAAAGCTAAGAAATTCCCTATTTTGCACTATCTTACCTACATTGGACCTAATTTACCTACATTGGACTTGTCCAAGATTCACTGCTCTACAACTGCACAGTTAAAGAAATTAAAGCTAAGAAATTCCCTATTTTGCACTATCTTACCTTAATTTTTTTTTCAAATTCTGAAGTTTTATGAAAGTAATTATGAAATTCCTAAAACTTTTGGAGAAAATTTCCTACACTTCATGCCACTGGTTCACTGTTGCTTTTACCTTAGTGAAAGCAACGTTGAATCAGTCGTTTTAACTGTTTGAATTGAAATTGTAATTTACATATAATATAATTCCGGATTCCTGCCAAAAAATAAATGTCCAAACTCTTGTTTTATTTGTTTATGTGAAAAGTTATGTAAATTTATAATTCTGTTACATTCTAAATTTTCTAGAATTTGGATGTCTGAAATTCAGAGTTTATTTTTTAGCATCTGCATTTTTACCCATTATATTCAAATTTAATGTTCTTGATTAATAATTTTCATTAAAAAATATTTGCAATATAACTTGCAAAGTCTAATGATAATATTTGGGAATTTTTCATTAAGTTCCTTTTAATTAAATAGGTTTGACAATTTCTATTTAAAAATTAGTATAATTTTAAGGAATTTTAAGTATTTATTTAAATTTTCCAATTTTAATTTGTGTAAGTAACATCTATTCTCTATTGTACAATTTTAGGTAGTTTATGCGGTCCTTTTCTAGATGCATGTTTTAAATACATTTATACTTCTAAATCCATTTTCAAAGAGTCTTGAATATCAAGAAGCCTTTATAATAGTAAAGATTCTTATCATGTGCATCAGATAAAATGTACATGAAAACCTTAGATTTTTATAACAGACCCAATTGTTCATTTCTTTAAATATGGATTTGAGGGTATTTGGATTATTTATATTTTTGAGCTATACAAATATTTCAAAAAACAAGTACAGAATGTATTTTAAGAAGAAAGGAAACTTTATATTAAAATTGAGATGAAAGAATAAGCATTAATACCATTATTACTTTATTGCATGTATTGCTGCAGTTTGCTTTAGATTCATATGCAATGCATATATCCTTTTATGAAGCAAATCATGCTCCGTGACAAACTCCCCAATGCATTCACTAAGCATGAGCTTAGGTCATCCAATTTTAATAAGTGACTAATTTCATGACATAAAATTTTGAATTTATGAAGTACAAAAAAATAAAATTTAGTTTTTCAAAGAAAAAAAATGCTTAAAACAATATAGGCATGAAATAAGTAGTCTGTAAACTTTATGAACACAACATATGAAATGTAAAACACTTAAGACACACACAAATTTTCATGCTGTCTTATACTTTTAAAATCGTGGTATTCTGAATTTGTTTCTAAGTAGGATGAAAATGTTTAAAACACAAATATATAAGGGTGATCAATGATAAATATATTAGTGTTTAAATGGGTGGCAAATAGATATCTAGAGGTTGTAAATATATATGTCTAGGAGAAAGAAACAGTTATCTAGCAGCAATATATTTTAATGCCTAAAGGGGACAAAATCAGAAGTCCACCTCTAAGCATGTTTAGATATTAAGTTTGAAAATTCCCTTAAAGGATTGACTGCTAATTGGATGAAGTTTTAAAAGTTTCTTTCTATTTATTGGCAACTTTCTACACTGTCCATTCACAAATCACCCTGTATATGCTAATGATACTGATACCTGAATTTTTAACACACTACATAATTTTTTATTGATAGCTTTTTTATTGATTGTGTATCTAACCTGTTTTTAAAATTATTTCAAATTATATGTGTTAGAGTAATTATATTATAATATTTTATCATCATATAGATGGTGAAATCACCCCAACAGGAGGTACTTAAATATATCTTCTAATATCAAATAATCATCACTACTTATGTTTTTATTATTATTATCTCAAGCCAAGACTTTGCTAAATGTAAAGCATTAGACAGTGCCAATTATTTTGTGATAAAAATACTTTTTTTTTTTTTTTCTAGGGGGGGTTGGGGGATATTCTGATCATTATGTATAAATCAGTTGTGCATCAAAGTAGGTCAGTACACAATTTTTCTTTTCTGTTTTGATAATGAACTAATTTCTAAAATCTTATTCTCAAAGTTCGGTCCTATCTAACTTTGCAAATTTTTAGATGCATATTTTTTTTAATTTCACTATGTATTAAGATTGTATATGGTAACGAAACATATTTTGGATAACCTCAAGACAGAGATATTTTATAAATTCTGTCTTAGGAAAAATTAAATTACTTATTTTTGAAAAATATCAGAATTTATTTTTAAATAAAAGTTCTTACAGGGACATAAGATATATATAATTTTAAAATTCTAAACAAAATATGTTGTTAAATTTCAATAGCAATTATAGTAGAATGGCATCTGTCCTAGAACGGCATTTTATACAAACAAGAGAATGCTCAATTTTGTGATCTGAACATGTCACAAAACTTTTGTTTTTTTAGCTTTTCAATTTAAATTATTTATTTCCATTTATGCTAAGTTGTCACATTTAAAATTTGTTAATCTTTAAATATTCAATCACTATAAAGCCTTTTGTACACAAAATACCATTTTCTTTCACAAAGTTTGATTTTCAATCAGATCAGAGCAATCATTAGAGATATTGTGCACAAACACATTACAATAAAACATCTTGTCTGTATCTTTTAACCACATCATGCACTAATAAGAAATTCACCTTTTCTTTCCCTTAACATACAAAATAAAATACATAAATACAACTAGAAAATTCCTAATGTTTCATTAAGTTTACAGATTAAGAGCATGTATTTCAAAGTTACTTATACCAATTTTAATTATGCTCAATTTCTTATCTTTTTCTGGGGGAAAAAATATATATAATTTGAAAGCTTTCAAGTTTAATTGTGTTACCTTATGTATTTTTCAAAAAATTTGTCATGTTTTAAAAGTTTTGTTAATGTTTATTGTTTGTATTGCTTCAATGTTTACTGCTCACTTGTTATTTAACATTTTTATGGATTTCAATACAAATAAAATCAGATTTAACAATGAATTTTGTCTATTTAATTGTTATCAGCATTTTATATTTTCCAGTTTTTTGTAAACCTAAATATATATAAAATAATAATAAGGCTAGGGTATATAAAATACTTTTTTTTTTTCATCAGCTCAGAAAATCCACTATTTAGTAGTTTCAAATTTCAAAATGCGCCCAAAATTTGGGCTATTTTGAACTAATCTTTTTGATGAGGTTATTGTGAAGCTTTCGTTGTTATTGTTTCCACAATGTTAATTATTTTTAAGTTTATTTTCTATCAACTGATTGTTATAATCAGCTATTATGAAATGTATATGTCATATGCTTTGACTTATTAATCTTGAGTGTTTTCATTTTCTGGTTTGCGAAAAACAAAAATAAATCGATGAGAGTGATAGTAGCGATTTTTCTATTTTACCTAGTGAAGAGGACTTGTATGCCATGTATACCTCTTTATTCGCTCCAAAAGAAATGTAGAATGAATTAAAGGAACAACAAAAAATTTAAATTAGTTCCTGGGTGATTGTTAAGTATTGCTCTTAGAAGAAAGTGTTTCACTCCACAATTCTTGTCAAATCGTTCATAAAATTTACGACTATAAAGTCAAGTTTTTATGTTTTGTGAACCAGTAAGAAACATTTCTATCACCAGAAATAGAAGACTGTAATGTTATTCCTAATGTTGCCACTGTTAACCCAGTTGCCGAACTTTTAACTAACAATAGGGTTGTTCTAAATTTCCCAGGAATATCATTACTGTGGTGAACTTGGTGTAGTAAGAAAGTAAACAGTATCAACAAACAACCAATTTGTGAATAGTGTAAAAAGTCATGGTGTTAAATTGAGAAAGGAAACTTCGCCAAATATTTGGAAAGTGTGTTACATGGTTTGGCTCTAAGTCGATAAACATTACTTTAATTTAGGCAAATCGTGTAAAAATATTTAAAAAAAAAAACGCCTTTCTGACGGAGAATCAAACAAATTCTCCTGTTACCATGAGTTATGTTATCATGAAAAATGCATGGGCTTTCAAAGTAGTTCCACTAGTGAAGCTACTTTTAACACTGATTTTAAAAATAAAATTCTACAAAGCATTTGTTCCTTTTTTTGTTTCTTTCTTTTTAAGTAGCATAGACTAAAGGCATATACATCAAAACTTAAAAAAAAGTTAATGATGATTTAACGAAAAAAATCTGTAAAAAGAACTAATTTTCATGTTACAAAGTAGCTAGCTCATGGTACCAAGTTTTAAATGTTCAAGAACAGTCGACTTTTAACAGTTGATAACCGAAGTTTGTATAATGTAATGTTATATTCACAGAACCCGCCTTTAGAAGACATTCCTAACGTTAGAACCAAACTTCCATTGCAGATAACAGCATTCATTTATTGGATAATAAATACGTCACAAAAAGCCTGAAACATTTTAACTTGTATAAGAAAAGGGAGATATATTATTCAAACTGCAAATGTAACTGCCAAGAGAAATATTTTTTAAGGTAACTTTTCTAGTCTACATAGACAAGATTTCGAAAAAGAGGTTCATGTCTAGATAGGTGATTAAAGTGCTGGATTTCGTTTTCTGATATAGACTATAGAGAACTAATGTAACTGTTCAGCCAATGTGTGTGTGTGTGGGGGGGGGGGGGGAGTTATAACATCCCTACCTAGACTACTGCAAACTACCCGCCTGGTGAATGGTACCATTGACCGTATCTCTGTGGCTGGGACTTTGCTGGAAGAGAAGACTACAAACTTGAGGACCACCGTGCCGTGGCAACCATGAAGTTTTATAAACTTCACGGTTGCCACGGCGGATCCCTCTTTTCCTAAATTTTCTAAAAATACTTGCAGATAGTTTTGGCACTAGAAGTGAATATTCACACATTGCTTTAAACTTGTAATTTTATTGAAAACTTGAATTCAAATTTTTGACCCCATTTTATATAAAAATTATCTAAAATTAATATACTTTATTAGCAACCGTGTAAACAGTTAATTCACCTTTTGCTTACAGGTGGGACAGCGTGACGCCAATGTCTGGAAAGAGATATCGAACTGTTTGGGATAGGGTATGTCAAATACCTGTCTTTTGGAGAGGTTTTTCGTTAGGAATGGACGCTGTCCCACCCGTAATCAAAAGTATCGATCGGTTTCGGAAGGGAAAAAAATGCTTCCTTTAGCATAAGAAAATAGCAGTCACACCAGCAAAGGCAATCAGTGAACGAGGCTGAATTTTTGTCTGAAAAAGGAGGTATTTTTATTGTCTTCTAAACCGATTAATACTTTTAATCAACTGTTTATTTTGCTGCTAACGAAGTATTTTAATTTCAGATTATTTTAGACAACAGTTTGAATGAATTGTTATTCACAGACAACATCTTGCCTTACTGATGTAGCGGCTCTTATCTTTTTATCATGAAGAAACTGTTTTTTGCCTCCGAAATCGATTGATATTCTTAATCAACTGATTTTGTTGTTATAAACGAAGAATTTTAATTTCAGACCCATTCTAATCCTGTAGGCCCTACCTAATTGGGTAATGAATGTTCACATAGCACGCTTATACTCGTATGCATAGAATATTGTAGAACGAACCCCCTAGGGTTAATATTAAATATGTTCGTTTTATTGTGTAGCAATCTCCAGTTAATTTCATAAAAGCTGAAACACCTATCTCGTGAATTTCAGTGTTGGAAGAGATAGGAGGAAAAGCAATAAATCGCCAAACTTGGTAACCTCCGGTTTTTCCTTGTGTAGTTCAAAAGGTATATTTAGAATAAATGGAATGTGTTATTTATAAAATAATAAATTATTCTATGTACAATGTATTTATATAATCAAAAGAGTTAATAATAATCTGTGTACCCGTTTAATCGCATAACCCGCTGATCTTTTACAATAGAGTGAACCAAGTGTATGTGTTGGATTGCTTTAGAATTTATGCAATTTGATGGTTTGAAATTTACTTTTATTTATTTTTCCCTGGTTCAATATTCTCAATTTGGTAATACTTAAATAAATTGGTTTTTTCATCTATTCGTTAATTAAAACATTTTTAATCTTCTAAATTAATTTTTTTTATAATATTCTTAATTAAAAATGTTCCATTCTCTAAATTAATATTACTTTTGATTTATAAATTTATAAAAATGTATATTTAGTTGATTCCCCTTAAAATTCCCTTTAATTTGATGCATCATTTTCCCATTTTGTTTAGAAATTCCGTTTGTTCTATAGTTTCCAGTTGTTTGTTTTTTTTTCATCATGTTCAAATACGTTTCAAAAATTTCAGTTGCAACCATTTTAGAATCTTGGTTTTGCGCCCTTTTTGCCGCGATTGATGCGACGTGTGACTTTCGCGCCTCTTCGGAATTTGTGAATTATTTTAATTGGTTCGCGTTTTTCCGGATCGTCTGCTATCAGAGTTTTGAGTTTTAATTTTGGCAATTCTAATTTCGGTAAGCTGATTTTAAATGCTGCCGTTTTTCTAAACTTCTCTCGATTTCCGTACATATACGTGCGCTCACGGAATGTTTTAGTTTTTTCTTGAAATTCAGCTTTTTCAGTTTGCGCTAGAAGCGAGTCTTTCACTTTTCGAATAGAACTTGCGTTCCATGCGATGTTTTCTATGGAACATTAAGTTCCTCGCAATACTTTTTTTTTTTTTTTTTAATGAGGGTTTTGTTTGTTTTTATGATCTAATTTCGACGCGATTCATGGAAAAATGTGTTCTGAAATTTCTACGTGTGCTACGCGAAAGAAGCATCTCTGGAATTTTCTTCCGGCTGTTTTAAGAAAATCTGTGAGTTCCCTTTGTAGATGTTAGGCCATTTTAACTGAATCTTCTCCGGAATAATGTATGGTGTTCAAAAGAACAGCAGTTTGGTAATTTCTGTCTCCTTCCTGTGCATCTCCGATTTTGGAACTTTTTCCTCATACTTTGCCGGCTATCTCCACCCTGTGATTCTATCTGATGACCCGGTTGGGTGAATACACTCGTAATTATGGTTTTTAAACTTAAATTCTGAATATATATGAATTCTCAATATCTGAAATGTATGATTTAAATTGTAGGCTTTGAATTTAAAATTCTAAAGCTTTATTTCTGAGAGAGCAGTTTTCTAAATCTTCCGAAATTTATTAGAGCCTGAGAAAATTCTTAATTTTTAAATTTAATATTCTATTGTTAATATTTTTATGATGGGATTAAAATAGATTTTCTAGGTAAAGTTTTTATACCGATTCTTTAATTTTAACTAAGCTGATAAATCCTAATGTCTGTGATAAATTTAATTTAAACTTGTTAATTCTTCCTGATTTGCCTGTAAGCAGAGTTTTTGTAATTTGTTCTTTGAATTAATTTGAAGTATCAATTTAATAAACCAATCTTCTTTAAACTAATTATTATGTCTTTTATAATTTTAAACACAACATATGCAATTAAACGGTTCCATCTATGCTTTCCTTATACACGTACTAATGTACTATGTATTGTAGAAAAAGAGTAATACTACTTATGCCGTAAAAAGTTTAAAAATATATGAGTACGCCTTTGATATGGTACCTCCCTGTTGAAGATTGCCCAAAACTGCGAAACCGTTCTAAGGGTGGTGAAGGAATATGCCTTTTCTTGCTCATAAGAACGATTGCTGGAAACACAAATGTCATTGAAGTCTTGTTTAGATAAACCTCGCTTCACTTCAATCAATTATCTCTTACTATAGTCTACGTTATTCGATTTATCAGTGGCGTTCTTTCATTGTTTTCTCTTCATGAAATCAATCGATATCGGATTTCGGTTGCACGACACGACAAATCGCAGTCAGAAAAAGAGACGATAAGGTACGCGAGCGAGCATAGTCACATGAAAATTCAGAAGGATCGATTTTCGGATTGTACTCTTCTCTCGCTGTACATATCGAAAAAGACAGACATAATTTCGTAAATAGAAAATCTGTGGGCAACACTCGACTTTCCTTACATAATGCAATGAATTTACTTTTTATACAGTGAAAAAAATTATGTATAAGATCCACGGTACTGTTTATAACGTTGAATTGTACATTTAGCGCTTTTCCGGATGACAACATACAAAACTATTTCAGTACCCAATTAACTTATATTTCAAGCAACTCTAAAGTAACGATCAATATTGATAGCATTCTCAATAAGCAATATAGTCCATCTATTAAAATAGTTTAATTAATTCAACAATTTGGCGTCATTTTCATCAATCTAGGTCGGAATATTGTCACGTTGGCGATATTTCGCTAGATTATTCGCCCAGTTCTCCAAATATTACCGGAGAAAAGAGCATTTCTTATACTATACTAGAATGCCCGTCATACAATCGTTAAAAGTAAAATTGCAACACCCTGAAGGAGGATCCGACCGTCCAAATAGATACTCAAGTCCTCAGGATGAGTCGGACGGTCTGGGTCTTCAACACCCTGAAGGAATGCAAGTAGCTATATACAAATCACAGTACCTGTAGAAGAGAGAGAGAGTCATAGGCAAATGATTAAAAGAACAAACAAAGATGTGCAAAAGAAACCTATTTATTCAGTAAAGAATGTGTTATTATACAGGCCTCTAAACGGCGAAGCATACTATCGATGAGACTATTAATGGTTGCCTGAGGTATTCCTTGCCAAGCAACTTCCACTGCGACACGCAGTTCGTCTACGGTATGTACCCGTGGTCTCCGGTGCACCTGACGTCCGATGAGGGTCCACACGTGTTCAATGGGAGAGATATCCGGAGAGGCTGCAGGCCAGGAAAGGATGTAAATTCCGTCCAGGCTGTTGAGAGTTCGCCGCGCGGTGTGATATTATTTTGCTGGAACACCGTGCCGAGGACGGCCTGTACCAGTGGCCGTCCTCTGCACAGCATCACAACTTGTGTGACGTACCGGTCCGATGTCAGATTACCTGCAATGTGTACCAGAGCTGTCCGCTGGTCGAACATGATACCATGATGCCCGGTGTGGAGCTGGTGTGACGCTCGGTGATATAGGCTGGCAAGTGGTTTTCCTCCGAAAGCCGCCTCACCCGTTCACGGCTGTCATTCCTCCACAGGCAGAAGCGAGATTTATCCGTAAACAATACCCGATGCTATTCATTGGTCCAATTGCGATGACGCTGGCACCATGCCAGACGTGCATCCCTGTGTCGAGCGCTTAATGGCACCCCAGTGGCTGGCCGCCGTGCACACAGCTGTACTTCATGCAACCTGTTGCGAATAGTTTGGGTTAACGCAGGTACAACCGTTGATGGTGCAGGCTGTTTCGGATGTCACTTGCCGTTGCGAACGGGTCTCGACAAGCCGTTTGGTGAATCTGCCGGTCTGTGCGCCTGTTCGACTCACTCCCTCTTCGGTGTGTTCTTTGATGTTCCTGCGTCCATCGTGTCACACACATCGTTGGATAGTACTCACGTCGTGCCCAACACGTGTGGCAATTGCATGCATCAAGAAACCCACGTCACGCAGCTCCAGGATACGGCCTCGTTCCCCAGCCGTTAACTGCTGGTATACAGCTCTCGGACGTCTTCGAGGCGTCGCTTCTTCACTTTTTCGAAAGTTCGACTGCTACGAATCGTCGCAGATAACATTTAGGGGACGAGCCGTCTGCTGGTCATTATTACCTGAAACTGGGTACTACGTGACGCGATACGTACGAAAATTTAATTATTTGCGTATGACTCTCTCTTCTACAGGTGCAGTGATTTGCATATGGCTACGTTCATTCCTTCATGGTGTTGCAATTTCACTTTTGAGGAGTGTATGACGGAATTTAAATGTACAAAACATTACCCCCCCCCCCCCCATTTGACGTCATTTTTATCAAGTTGACTATATTTTTGTCCCTTCTGCGAGATTTTTGTCAATTTGACAACATTTGAAAAAGTCACCAAGTTGGCAACATATGCCAAATTTGTCGCTAAACTTTCCGCAAAACGTTACGGACAAACAGACGGAGAAATTCTTATAAGTCAATGCTTATGTTCTTTGCAAGATATTGAATTTTTATCGTTATCATTAGTTGTCATTTTCATAGATTTAGCATCATTTTCATTAATTTGTCATCATTTTTATCAATTTGCCGACATTTTCGTCAATTTGGTGATATTTTAAACAGTCGCCAAGTTGGCGATACCCCGTTAAATTCGTCGCCAGAATATCGCCAAGCATTATAGACGAAGAAATAGGCTATTCTTATAGGAGATAAATGACTATTGGCGTCCAAATACAAAACTATTACCCAAAGTATCTTCTCTCTTGAATGGAACGCGCTAGATCCACGAGAATGATGTTAACAAATTTATCGCATAATATTACATATGAAAAATAAGTATATTTCACAAAAGTAAATATTTTTTTTATAATGTGATTTTTTGATAAATTTTTTTGAAAAATGTGCAATATCTCGAGAACGGTTCGTGCTAAAGTTTGTATCAATCGTTTTCCAATAAAAAAATTGCATAAGAAATTATTATTTAAGCAACTTTATTGACGGTTTTGATTTTTTTTTTAATTTTATTCGAAAATTTGGAGGTCTTCCGAACATGTAATTGCGTTTTAAAACAATAGGCTTCCAGTATTAATAGATTTTAATTTTTATATTAAATTTCGCTCGAATCGCTCTATTCTTTCGTGAGATATCGTCTCCACGGACTCACTGACACACACACACCACCTCAAAAATGTTTGACCTGTGTTCAGAGATGCTTGAAACGTGCTCTCCTCCCGTCGAAAACTCGAATTCGAATTTTCGATCCTGTCACAATACTTTCTTTCCATTATACTATTTACAATAAGAAAAGTAAAACATTTGTGGCAAATGAGACAAATTCGTTTTCATAATCTTACATAATAAAGAAAGATGTTTGTATGCAATATGTAGCTGGAAATCTAAGCGTCGTACGACCATGAAATTTGATTCACGGGTACTTCAGGATCCGAATAAGTGCACCCCAGCGTTATTGTTTTCGGCGTAATTTCGAATTAGTTTTTTTATGTTTTAAATGGTTATCACGCGGGGATTGCACTCGAACAATCCCGGACTGCCCAAACTGTCTCCGTGATCACGCGCAGCACGGACACATTAAATATGTGGGTTTGTAAGTCCTTTCGAAAAGTTGGGAGGATGCGGTCCATGTGGATGCCACCCCCATACTGGGTTCCGGTCTAAATTGGGTGGCACTTCCCGGCCGTCCAAACAGATACCTTACACCTTCTGGTAGGTCGAAGAAGAAAAAAAGGAGCTGTAAAAAGAATGTTGGGAACGTTATCTATCGCAGGGAAGGGCGCTAGACAATCTGCATCGAAAAGGTGTTAAATTTGCTTTCTGTATATAAGAAGTGGTAGATAAACTTTATTTTACTCTTTATTTTGACGTTTGGCATTTCAAACGTACTACAGTTAGGACATCATTAAATTTAAGATAACTTAAAGTGACATAGAATGGAGCGAAGAGAAACATAAACTAAACCGATATATATATATATTTTTTTTTTCTATGCACTGTCTTCCACACTTTAAGCATGCGATGCAAATTCTCAAATAGGCAACGCATCCGCGGATTTTATTTTGTGAAACAAATTCGGCAATAATTTAACACAAAAGTTAAAGGCGGCAATAATTTGGCACAAGTATTAAAGGAGGCAAACTTTTGACCAAGGGGACAATAATTTATTATACGTATGCAATAGCGTATGTACTATGAAGCCAATGAAGTTTAAGTTTTGGATACTAGCTAAACAAAATAACATCAAATCCTTTTTTCCAGATTTTTAATATAAAAAATTATGAGTTTCGAGAAGTAAGAATGTATTTTTATTTGATGGCGTCAAGTATCCATGAAATTATGGGGCACAAATCAAATTTTATTCACGGTCCCCAAAGCTGACTAGAAAGAAATATTTCTAGTTAGCCTTGCCAGTCCCCCTTTTTTTATCGAATAATCATCATTATGATCACACTTCTTCGACGGGTCCCTCTTGACGCCCAGGCTCCTTTTGGGTTTTCCACTCTCCTGGGGATGACCCCGTGGCGTAGTTATATTTTCTTTAAATTTTATAAACTAGGTTTAGACTAAGAAAAGAAAGTGGTAGCGGAGTAGGAACGTAAAAGATCCTCGAGTATAAAACAGAAATCTTCTTAATTATATGGTAATTTGACGTCATTGAGACAATGGGCGTCATTATTCGGCAATTATTATTTTTTTTTCCAATGGCCAGGCATTGACTCTTTCATCTTCGCCTATACATCGGCCAGAACAGTGAACCTCTTAGCCGTCAAACACGTTGCCCCAGTACACCAGTGGGGGTGGGAACACATTGCGCCCAACAATACAAACATCCATGTGTTACGTGGGACTCGAACCCACAACGTGGCGGCCGATCAATCGCTGGAAACGCTCACCTTGACCGTTCGGCCACCACGTCGACTGCAATGAGCCAACAGTACGCGGTGTTCCCATGTGGTCACCCACCCAAGTACTTACCGCGCCCGATGCTGCTTAACTTCGGTGATCTAACGAGAACCGGTATTTTCAGCACGGTAGAGCCGTTGGCTTTATTCGGCAATTATTATCTCAAAAGTTGTAACATTAGGCATAGAAATGCCGTAGAACTGGATTCCCGGTTAAGGTTTAGGGCAGGACTCCTGAAATTGTCGATCTGTCACTTTGAGTATATTTATTTGACCGGTTTGATGTGAAAAACCCATCTCATTTTATTGATTTTTGCATGCTGAATAGGAATTTCCATGCCGAGAGGGACTTTTAGCCGTAAATTGACAGTGCTACCTTATTTCAAAGAAAAAGTACGTTACACCTCACATGATTTTAAATACTGCAGTTAATTGAATACAATTATTTTCTCGGTAATATTATCAATCATTAGATCCAGTAGAGAGTGCCATACCTCCCCCCCCCCCCCCCCACTTCTCCTTAGAAAGTCATTGGAACCCATTGAAATTCGGGAAAATCCCATTTAAGGAAATGGAAAATACAATATTTAATTCCCCCATAATCCAAAATTTTCCGGCCATGCTATTGATATTAGATGGTACTTAAATAATAATTTTCTGAAAGCAGTCCATAAAAAGTGTTGCCAGATGCCTCTGAAAACAAGGAATCGAGCTGCACATTCATATTTTCAGTCTTTCTTATCATGAGTAGCTTTTAACAAGTTGAACTGTTGCAAGCAGAGCCAAACTTATCCCTTATCCGAAAACTTAGACAAAAGTAAATTCTAAAACCCCTCATAAAACTTTTATAATAAAAAAAGATGCATTGAACATGGAAGAGGATAGGCTCCAGAGCTTTAAGGGCCTTCAACATTTGTCTACTTTGCCCATTATCAAAAACGGTCTCGGTTACAAGGCGAAATGTAACAGTTCAACCAGTAGGACTTGCCAGGTAGAAGTGGAGGTAGCGATCAAGTTTCACACAAGCTTATCCCATCTTCCCTTTCGGGATGAGTAACTATTTGCAAAATATTTACACCAATAAACAAAATAATTGTCATAATCAATTATCTGGACTAATGCCACTATACAGTGATATATCATCTTGAAAGTCCGAGGATTCTTCATCATTGACACCAAGAATAAATAAAGATGTAGTCAGGATGTGGTTTCGTTACCCATTTTATCGTGATATCCTTATGCCATCTATAACTTTCAGGAGTATGAGCTGTTACATTTTCTACTGTCTGCCAGTCTCCAAAATCTACACACATAATTGCATTGCAGAATATGTAGTTTTAAACTTTAGTGGAATGGATGATGCTACATTGCAGTGGCGGCTCGTCTGGTGATGCAGGTGAAGCGATGTTTTACTTAAAGTTATCGGTTGAATGGGTTATTATTATTATTATTTGGCGAATTTTTCAACACTCGTTTGGCTATTTTTAAATAATATTTGACAACATTTGTGCCAGTAGCGCGATGTGTTTTGATGATGTTCGTTGTCGAGGAGGAGGGAAAATCCCGCCATTGAATCTGCTTCACCCATTCCTGAAGTCACGAGCCGTCACTGCTACTTTGGTAAAAATTATTCCTATTATTCCTAGCTGTGTTGAAGCTTGCGTGTCGTTCTTCATATGCATAGTTAACACTTTTCTGAAGTATTTAAGGTAAAAAATAAAGTACCCATCTCCTAGGATGAACCGAATTCACTAAAAGTCTATTTCAATTCATCATGCTTCCTCATTAAGTTAAATCACGTATTTCACACATTTTTTAAGAAAAAAGATGCATAATCATTTCCTGTAAAAATATGTAACCCTAACAAGGCTGTTTTCATATCACTTGGCATGAAGTATATGACAGTTTTCTGCTAGGAAAATGTGATAATAGAAGAATGATAATATCAGTATCACCAGATGCTGATCGGATCTGGTGATATTGATATTATCAGTCTGATACTGATACTGACTGTACATGCTTTCACAGAATGACTGGATTGTCAGTCTGTGAAATAATGTGCAGTATGTAAAACTAATTTAGGATCTGCTTCATCCTGATTAGATGAAAGTCCGTTCCTTCTTCTGTTTATTATGAAACAGTCTTCCTATTTTGAAAAATAAAACTATCTCTCTTTCAAAATTCATTGCCAAACCCAAATAAGGAGATCACTCATTTGTTTCCTGTTAATACTATTGTTCATGCATTTCAAAAATTTTACAATTCTTAAGGACCTTTAATTATATACACATCATTAGTTCCCCGTAAATGTCTTTCAATTGACTTGTTAGATTTTTCTTGGTATGTGTGAGATATCAATTCTGCGATAAGAGCTACGAAAAAGTGGGGCTAATAATAGAAAGGCTTATGTTCAAGTGTATAATATAAGATACTATGAATAGAATTTATGAAAATCCAGCTAATCTAAACTTTTTAACTATACCATTTACTAAATAAGAGGGATATTTATATAAATTGCTGGAAAATTTTGAGATTTTTTATATGCATAGCATGAAATTATGCATAGTAATATTTTCAAAACCATGTTTAGCAAAGTGTTTATATTCAATTTTATTGGAAGTAGGAAGAAAATTATATATATATGTATAATTGAAGAATTTTAATTTACTTGTATTATATATACCAGAGATTGATCATTTATTGAAATGTTCTGTATAGCAAAAATGAAAATAAGATGGTCTGAAGTGATTATTTGATATCAATAGTGACTATACGACAAGCTTGTGAAGATGATAAAGAGAATATTATAAATAAAACATTATAAAGAAAACAGGTACTAAATTGGTATAAAATACCCCTTTTTCCCTGTTCTATATATAAGTTAAGGAATTGAAAAAGAATGACATGTGGTAAAGATTGGTTAATATAATCCCTTAATTACGCCCTTAGATTAAATTTATTGTGTTGTAAATCATATATGTAATACAGGTACTTAAGGTACTAATCCCCTTGTTCCCTGAGTACATGGTGTAAAGCAAGAATAGTGTATAAGATGAAAAGTTGCGAAACAGAAAAAATTATTTTGCTCGTGCAACTAGGCCTTTTTGACGCCCAAAAATATTTTTTGAAAATGAATAAATTGAGAAAAGTGAAAAGCATTTCCGAATTAACCCACACAAATGCTTGTTTCAGGTATGGCAATAGTAAGTTACTAAAAATTTCATAGCACAAACTACAAGCATTAATAGGAAAAATTGAAAAATTATTAAGAAATCAGGTATTACCATGAACCACGAGGCGGGAAACCTTTATACACGTGCAAAAGTTAGAGCCCGTGCAAATGATTGGGCTGAATAGTGATCCTCGTATGCGAGTGAAAAGTGGAACTTGAAAGTACTTAAAGGCTTTAAAAGTGTGACTTAAAAGTTGGACATAAAAGTACTTAAAAACTTTAAAAGTTGGACTTAAAAGTACTTAAAAGCTATAAAAGTGGGACTTAAAAACATAGCTAATAAATAAATAAATCTTCGCACAATAAAATAAATAATTTCTTTTCTGTAAAGGTGCACACATTATTTAAGAATACAAAACATGAAGCCAGTCTTCAATCTTCTCTCTCATCGACAAAGATAGTCAATCTAAACTCTTACCAAACAATTCAAACAGTTCAGGGTCGTTACGAATAACCGCTTCTATATCTTCATCATCAATGGCGGCGGCGCCCCTATTCATGGCATGGTTTCGAGCCAGTTCCAGGACTTCATGTATGGCATATTCTTGAGCAGAAGATAAATAGATTGCAACCTGCGGGTCGACGTTCTTCAAGGTTCTCCCTCTGCTAAGCATCCAATGCATGTCACCAACAGGGAAATGGATTTTGTGTTTTTCCCGTTTTTTGGATTTTCCTGATTTCTTTCGCTTTGCCAAATGCGATTTTTTCGGGCGATCTTTGATGTTCTCATCATCTGCCATTCCTAAAATAATGTGTAATATATTGAATTCATTTGCATTCATAGTCGAAATATTTCATCAATCAAAGCAAAGCGTGAGAAAACACAACATAGACTACTCACTATTTCCCTGTGCGTAGGAAAAACAACTGATGCGTCCTACACTACCCCTTCCTTAGCAAAAGGGCCCTAACTATAACACTGATGTGCATTTGGATAAAATTGGACAAAGCTATTTTTTAGGGATATAGATTTGTGCATAAATGCGTAAATTAAATGTTTAGTTCATAGTGAGGGCTTGAACTTGGAGCAAATTGGCTCAAAACGCATATATCCATCAAATTCCAAGAATCAATTTTCAGGCCCCCATCCCATCACAATACTGTCTCACAATAGGTAAATGTAAAAAAAGTATATTGAACAGATTGTGTTAGGGTTTATAATGTATTTACGTGTTTTGAGTATCCCTGAACTCGAATCTTGTGCGTGTATACGATCTTTCAAAAAAGAAATGTTATGAATTTAATACGAAATGCGGTAAGATTATTACAATATTGGACTGATTTCGAGTGATGACGAACATTTAAAAAGCCCCCTGGTTCAGAAGAATCACTACATATGTTTCACTAACGTGTTTTTGTCTTTCCAGACTCGAATTTCGATTTCCGACGGAATGGGGCATAGAGGGAAAAGTCTCTCAGAACATTCCTGAATTCCCCACCGGTGACAAAAAAGGTTGAACGTCGACCGTATGGGGCAGAACCTTACTGGCCCTATTTTCAATTAAGACAATTATTTTCGACGGTATGTACCATACACTGTTAAACAAAATATAACTTATTAAAAAAAAATTGCATCTTAACATTTTACATGTTAATTTTACTGCCTTAGACAGGCTTAAATTCTAGTGTTTTAATAATCATAACAGATAAGAAGAGTTATTTATTTGGAAAACAATTATTTTCTATGTACTTAACTTCTCATTATAATGAAAAATACATGGCATCAATTTTAATCGCTATCATACACAGTTTTCGACATATTGTACGATTGCAAAAAGTAAAATTGCTACTTGTGGGAATACAACTTTCTAGTATACGTTCTTGAAAAAAGCAGGCATAAGCAAATCAGGTGACTACAATTGTTTCGAGGACGTTATGATCCCTCTTCCTGAGATCACAATGTGCTCTAAGATGCAAAGCAGACTAAGATGCAAAGCAGACTAAGATGCAAAGCAGAGTTTTGGTCTAGATATGCTTTATATTATGCGGTTTTCTAATTTCGCGAATTCAAAAGATAAATTTTCATGTTTTGAAACATGAATTTATTTCAATATTATAAGTGTGCTCTTAATTTTGACTTAAATCGGATGAAAATTTGTTAAGATAGCAATTTTTCCTTTTTATTTATTTCTGGAGCTAAAGGATTTTCTTTTTCTTTTTTACGAGCCTTTTCATTTATTTGTGTTTATTTTAAGCAATTTAAACGTTTAACTGCTTGAATATAGGTAACTTCTAAAAGATATAGCTATATAAAACAGATAAGATGTTCTATCAACCTCAACGAACCAGACGTTTGTGCGCATATGCGGCGGATTATTTAACTAGCTTCATTGCATTCTAGATTATAGCGGGTTTATTTAACTAGGCGTATCAAAGGATCTAATTTAAGGCACAGTCAATAAGCATATTTAGCACATATATATTACGCCGGCGTTGTATAATTGGCATGGCTGTACATGGAAGAAATGATTTTGGTTCAAAGCAGGAGATTTGGAAATTGAATAAGTTGTATCTGTACTTTTACTTCATCATACTATAGTATAGAGACAGTTTGTTTCTACGAAAATTTTCGATTTCGAGAATTTGACGCCGACAAGACCTCCTGAACCCGTTTCGACTATTTGTAGAGTGATATCCGCCTATCTGTCGTTTGTCTGTGGCATATTCCTTGAGTACACGACAGCTGCTACAAATATTAATGAATTTTATCCGATTTTGTTAACTAAAAATCTAGAACTAGATAGAATTTTTGGAAATTGGAGCAAAAACTTAAACATTTTATATTTTCTTAAAAGATTTGACATAATTATGCATAAAAAGGGTTATAGTTCAATGATCACCAAAATTAACAGTTTCAATTATTGTAGGGAAAAACAGCCGCAATATAATTAGTGACATAATTAGCCTTAGTTTATGACATTTAGTGACATAATTAGCCTTACTTAGAGGGGGGGGATTATATTGTCAAACTTGGCATAAATCGAAAGATTTCTTTTTGAAGCCCTTTAAAATGAAGGGTAACGTGCTATAATTGAGATCAATTGGACCAACAGTACAGATTTTTCGAAATTTTTTTGCAATATTTGAAAGAATCCCCCCACAAGCTACTTAAAAATGGATTCTGGTATGAGAAGGTCGAGTTGAGTCACACACCATTTAATTTAAGTAGCGGACACTTATTTTATTTAGAACCCGATGAACGCCAGGCATATAATTCGTTATAGTATATAACAGAAATTAATATAAATTCATTGACTATTCATTTACTGATTCTAACAATTTATTTGATAAATAGCAGTTTCTCAACTTACTTTTATTCAGTAATGCAAAAAATAACAGTTCGACACAGACACACACGGTTAACACAAAATGCCCCGTCTGATAAAGTACCTATCTGATTCTAAGAAGTATTTAAATACTTTTCACTTTTCGATTATCGGGTAACACTATTGTTATGTGTTAATTAATTAGCACTTATATTCTACGGAGCCTATCATTTTAGCATCTGTTAACAAATAATTTTGACGTGAATGGCATGGCATCTACGTTCGGCGTATCCAGCTGAAATCGAAGTGTTACGAAGAATGTAAATAATTTGGACGCTTATATCTCAAAACCTAATAGATAAAAATGTAAACAATTTGGACGTTAATACCTCAAAACCGAACAGATAAAAATGTAAACAATTTGGACGCTTATATCTCAAAACCTAATAGATAAAAATGTAAACAATTTGGACGCTAATATCTCAAAATCGAACAGATAAAAATGCAAACAATTTGGACGCTTATATCTCAAAACCTAATAAATAAAAATGTAAACAATTTGGACGCTAATATCTCAAAACCGAACAGATAAAAATGTAAACAATTTGGACGCTTATATCTCAAAACCTAATAGATAAAAATGTAAACAATTTATATTTGTTTTGTTGGAATAGAATACTATTTTTGAAAATTCAAAAATAATGTTAATAATTTCATATTTTAAACTTCTTACTTTAAAAAAAAAAAAAGTTTTTGTCCGATCGAGTTTTTGCCTCACTTTGCAATTTTAACTTGAAATATCTTCTAAACTAAAAGATAAATATAAACAACAAGCGAGAAAAATGTTCAGAAATAATTCGATTTCTAGATTAATAATTTATCTCAGCAAAGCTATTGTAGTTTTTGAGGAATCTTTCAAAGAATCGTTTTGATAAGTTCAAGAAGATTGAAAAATTCACTTTTTTTAAAGTTTTTAATGCTATCTTGAAAACTAAAAATATACTATATACACTCACGGACAATGAAAGTTACGCACCAAGAAGAAAACATGGTACAACCGTTAAATGATGTAAATAGCTATAGAGGACGGGCTGGTATGCAAATGATCCCAGTCTGGTGTGATTGCGCATGACCGCACATCCGTGACTGGCGCTGAAAACATGAGCCAGCGGCCTTATAAACCGGCGTGTAGTCAACGCCCCATCAATGCGAGAAGCTTCGGCCGACGCAAGCACGAGTACGGAGTGAAAAGAGTGGTGAGGAGACGCCAGAAAAGTCGATATACGCAACTGATGAACCTCGAAAGAGGCCTGATCATCGGGTTGAAAACCGCAGGGTGGTCAGCGTGCCGGATAGCCCGTCACGTGGATCGTTCGGACTATATACCGTCCGACGGTGTTGGGAGCACTAGTCACCGGACGCCACCCAGACACGGAGGACCGGCTTTGGACGGACCAGGCATACCACAAGTAGAAAGGATCGAATGATCGTGCGGCAGGCACGCATAGAGCCCACGACGAACCAATCCGCAATACAGGCACACATAGCGGCTCCTCTGTGCCCGCGAACCATATCTAGACGCCTGAAGGAAGCGAATCGGCGATCCCAGCGTCCGTTACGTATGCTGCCGTTAACATGGGAACATCGGCGGCTCCGATTGCAGTGGTGCCGGACCAGATCAACGTGGAACGCTACAAATTGGCGTTGTGTGGTGTTTAGCGATGAGTGTCGCTTCGTTTTGGGGACCGATGATCAGCGTATCCGGGTGTGGAGGTCCCCTGTACAACGCCACAATCCCAACCTCGTTATCGAGCGCCACCCCAGCCCCACTGCATGCATCATGGTCTGGAGAGCCATAGCTACGACAGCCGATCCGCTATAGTAGTGGTACCTTGAACATTGACGGGACAGAGGTACGTGGATGAGATTCTACGGCCCCATGTGCTTCCATTCGTTTCTGGGATTCCAGGTGCGCAACTCCAGCAGGATAATGCCCGGCCGCACACGGCTTGGGTCGCCCAGACTTGCTTGAGTCATGTCCAGGCACTTCCATGGCCTGCCAGCTCCCCAGACCTGTCCCCTATCGAGCATGTGTGAGACCTATTGAAACGCCATCTGCCTCTTTGCCGCAATCTTCGGGATTTTGAACGTAACGTCCAACAGGCGTGGACTCGTCTGCCGCAGGACAACATCATACATCTGTTCGACACCATGCCGGACCGTATCACTGCTTTTACCGCAGCATGAGGCTGTGCGACGCGCTATTGAGGATGACCGCACTGTGTACCACAGCTCCCTCTGTACGTGTTCTGCTGTGCTGTTTTTATGATCATGTATATCAGGAGTCTCCAAATTACGGCCCGCGGGCCAACACCGGCCCGAGAGCATCACCAATCCGGCCCGCGGTAGCGGACCGGACATGCCCAGTATACGGCCCTCCATAGTTTATTTTGATTACATTGTAACATTTACAATGTAAGTAAATTATACAAAATAATAATCAGATGTTTTTATTTAACGACCAATTAAGAAACACAACTGACATACATAATGAAATTGAATATTTTAACTGTAATTACTGACATGAGATTTATCTTAAAAACTTACAATAAGTGACATACGTATGTAATTCACATAGTGAAATTAAACATTATAATTATGATTAATGAGACTTATGTAGCTGTAACTTTCCACTGACAATTGTTTGCAGTTATGGATCAAGTTTACTAGTGGAAATTATCAGCAATCAACTTCAAATGCTCATCTGTTAATTTGGATCTGTAAATATTTTTTGTATATTTCATCTTGGAGTAAATTTCCGTCAGTAAATTCGCCTTCAGTAAATGGTTTCCCATGTTTCGCTATTGAATGAGCCACGCGGAAACTAGCTCGAGTTGCTGCTTCTTGTTCAGCATTTACTTTCTTAAACAACAATTGCTGAGATTTCAACCCGCGTTTCAAAGATTCATATTTTTTTAACCGTAGGCTTCCTGTAAATTTGGAGTAATTCTGAAAATGTTTAGTCTCATAATAACGTTTTATATTGTATTCTTTGAGGACTGATATTGTTTCATCGCAAATTATGCACATTGCCTTATTACTTGACTCAATCACGAAATATTGATATCCCCATTGCTCTTTAAATGTTCTGCACTCACTATCTATCTTTTGTTTCTTTTCCATATTTATACAAATCCACACAAAAGGGACGTAACTTCAAATCAAAATAATGCCAATTAATACTTCTAAGAGCAGGGGTTCTGAATAAACAAAATGCACTGGATTTATTTTTAAGACGCTTTTAATTAAATTAACACTTACAATTAAACACACTGTATTTTCACTAAGAAACTATAGTCACAAAACACACTAGTCGCACTATATTTCGCTTTTCAGATCGCACTTGTCGCTCCGAATTCAAACTTTGGAACTGTTCAACTCTCGGTTGTCTTCCGTATTTATACCACACGTCCTCGGTGCCTAGAACATATTTGAAAACTTTCGAAAATACTCGAATCTTCCAGACAAGCGATCACGATGGCGTTGTACACTTCGACTAACCAAGCATATAATTGACGTTTTTGCGTAATTCCGCCGCTCCCCACAAAGTGGTGCCGTACTACTGTAGCTTTGCCATGTCCCTCACTTAACTTCTCTACTCTAAGCAAGATGTCACTACTATACATTTAGCATGGTCGTAAGTAGTCGTAACTATACGTAACGGACAGCACGCACATCGACTATCTCCGCCGCAATGAAATGTCTTTGACACTTGCCCATAAGTACCAACCGAAATTACGAACAGAGAGCAGTCCATCCCCGCGCCCTGCGCCATAGATATCTCACTCGCCGGCTAATTCCGAAACGAAAATTTGCGCGTAATTCAAAACTACAATATGTTGGTATGATGAGCTAGCTAGGTCTTGGCCCTTGGGACTTAGTGGAGGAGTCAGTGTGGCCCTTAGGCTAAAAAGTTTGGAGACTCCTGATGTATATCATTCATCTGTATCCTTCCATCAATAAAATTTCAGGTCCATCCTATGCTTCCTTTTTGGTGCGCAACTTTCATTATCCGTGAGTGTAGTAAGTAATTTGCAGTCTTTTGAAAGCCCTACAAGGATATATAATTGTATTTTGGTAAAATCCTAGTATACGTTACGAGGTGGATTTGGCGATATAGGCGACATTTGGGAGGGCGATAAAGTTGCTATTGTGTAGTTGTAGATTTGGCGAGATTTGTTAGGTGGTAGGTTTTTAGCCATTTTGGAATTCGTGGTGTGATATTGCGGGAGTTTAAGATTTGTGAATGAGTGTGAATTTGTGAGGTTAAAGATGTCTGATGAATATTTAAATACGAAATTTTTTTGGATTTTGGAATCAAAGGGAAAACTTTTCATGTTATGTTTATTTATTTGTGATGTTTATGGTATGCTTTGTATTTGCCATTTTTAGGTTTCGATTATCTTTGTTTTTTCCTAAAAACGTCATTTTGGCGTTGGAAACCATTTGGCAACAAGCGTCAACGCATCATTTCGGCGTTGGCGACATTTTTCAAAATCGCGCCAAGTCTGTAACGTATACTAGGATCTTACCTGTATTTTTTTTATCTTAATTTTCGATATATGGTGGTTATAATTTCTATATTTTAATATTTTGAACTATTTTGAAAAGGTGATCCCAATTTCGGCATTTTAATATTTTAAACTGTTTTAAAAATGTCTAAAAAAAACCACCCTCATAGAAAATGTTATTTACGCAAAACCTTTTCAGCTGACTGAAACCACTGCCGATTTCTTCTTCTTTTTTATTATATATTTGTATACACTGTAATTGCTATTATCAATTATCGTCAACAAACAGTTAATAGTAGCTATTTGGTATTTATAAGTTAATAGTTGGTTGCATCAAACTATGTAGTTGTTATACATCTATATTAATACAAAATATTTACAATAAATACTAATTGCTAATTTTCACTGTTAATTAGTATATCGTAAATGTTCATCACTAGCAAAACAATTCTGATAGTTAATACTTAACTTTTAATCTTAACTATATATCTACTCATTAGTTAATTTTAACTCCATAATTCCGGTATCGTTAGTGCTCAATAACAGTAAATATCACCAATTAAAAAAATAATATAATTTTCAACACTTACTGTTTAATTTTTTATGAAATTGACCGGATCTTGGATTCTAATAAAGACACGAAAGAGTTGACGAAAGAACAAATTTTGAAAAAAGATGAATATAATGTTGCCATAATAAATATTGTCAACAATAAATAAAGAATAAAATAATTACTTAATCATTTATTATGTGGCCAACTTTTGAACGCATTGTAACCAAATTTTGGATACTCTAGTGAAAGGTTATGAAGTGTGCAAAATAAGGCACTATATTTTATCTAAAAATAAAAAGAATGTGATATATATATATATATAGTATAAAACAGACAAAATATGAATGAAAGAAGAGGAAATTGCCCACAAAATGCTAAAAGAAGTGGAGGGACAGTTCGCAATCGCTCTTCCGCCACTTCTTTTAGCATTATGTGAGATTTCCTCTTCTTTCATTCATATTTCATCTGTTATTAGGTAATTTTTGTATAAGCTGCAACAGCGCTATTCAAATATATGCCATTTTTGCTTTTAAATTTTTGCATTTCATTGTAATTGTATTCCTATTGGATATATATATATATATATATATATACACACAATGGAATCCCGGTTATCCGTAAATCGGCTTAACCGAAAGGCCCTCTCCTTTTTTTTTTTTAAATATAGAAAATATTCCGAAAATATTGAAAATATCCGTTCACGAATGATAACATATATAACTCTGGAGCAAACTTGAAAGACATTAATATGTGATAGAATCTCGACTTTAATGCAAAATATGTGATAAAGAAGTAAAGAATTTAACAAAAACTGCTAATTTTGACCATTGTGCATACACAAGCATGTATTTTTTTTTTTTACAAAATATGCAGGTTATTTATTTACGAAATGAATAGGCAGTGATTTTTTATTTTTTTATTATTTTTTTATATTGAAAATATTCCGGAAATATTGAAAATATCCGTTCACGAATGATAAAATATATAACTCTGGAGCAAACTTGAAAGATATTAATATGAGATAGAAGCTCGACTTTAATGCAAAAAAATCTGATGTGGGCAACACATGACTTTCCTTATATAATGTAATGAATTTACTACTTTTACAGTAAAAATAATAGGTTTTTCTTATAGTAGATACTTATATTCTTTCCAAGATATTGAATTTTCGACAATGAGTCGTCATTTTCATTGATTTAGCGTCATTTTCATCCATTTGGCGAGATTTTCGTTAATTTGGCAACATTTCAAAAAGTCGCCAAGTTGGCGACATTCCGCCAAATTCGTCGCCAAAATCTCGGCAAGCGTTATGGACGAAGAAATAAGTTATTCTTACAGCAGACAAATGACTATTGGCGTTCAAATACAAACGTATTACTCAAAGTATCTTTTTTCATGAATGGAACGAGCTAGATCCACGAAAATGATGTCACCCAATTTATCGTATGGTATTACATATGAAAAGTGAACATATTTCTCAATAGGAAATATTTTTTTTTATTTTATATGACTTTTTGATAATTTTTTTGAAAAATGTACAATATCTTGAGAACGGTTCATGTTAGTGTTCTAAAATTTATGCCAATCGTTTTCTAATGAAAAATTACATAAGAAATGTCTATTTGCGTAACTTTATTAGTGGTTTTGATTGTTTGACTATTTTTTCAAAATTTCATTCGAAAATTTAGGGAGGTTCTGTACATTCGCTTGGGTATAAAAACAATAGGCTTCCAGTGTTTACGGATTGTGATTTTTGTACTAAATTCGGTTCGAATCGGTCCATTCGTTCGTCAGTTATCGTCTCCACAGACTCACTGACACACACACACACACAGACATCACTTCAAAAATGTTTGATTCGTGATCAGGGATGCTTGAAACGTGCTCTCCCGTCGAAAACTCGAATTCGAATTTTCGACCCCGTCACAATACTTTCCTTATACATTATGTATATAAGGAAAGTAATATGTGATAAAGAAGTAAAGAATTTAACAAAAGCTGCTAATTTTGACCATTGTGTATACACAAGCATGTAATTTTTTTTTTACAAAATATGCAGGTTATTTCTTTACGAAATAAATAGGCAGTGATTTTTTCTTTTAATTTTTTCCCCCCAATGTTCAATTTGGGATCGTTATAAGCAGACCTGTCACGCCATCTTTTAAACAAGAGCACATCCGAAATGGTGGCATCATTTTGTGCTTCAATATATCAAAGTGCCGCATCTAGGATTTTTGTAGCTTCAGTATGTGAAATGCTGGAATTCTCTGTCTCTTCGGACTCGTCTTTAACAGCAGTATCTTCTACTGCAACTATTTCTTCATCAGTTAAGTCCGGTTCATCGGTGTTTGGAGCAAGCTTCGACTTCAACGTCAGATATTTCCCCGGGAAGCAACTTGAACATGTCCGAGATGTCCTTCATGACTAAGATCAGAATTGTCCTCCACAGTTTCAACGAAATCAACTGTTCCAAAAACTGGTGACTCACCGTCGGCCACAATTTTCGCCAAGACATCACTAATAATTGTTTTTGAATTTCATCCCATGAAGAAGCTGCCCAGTAGCCAACTTTTTTCATGTCTACAAGTTTCAAATGCTGGCTAACTTCCGCTTCAACATCTAGTCCTTCAATCAAAAATTACAAAAGTCGTTTCCTATAACGTCTCAATGTTCTCAATAACCCCCTGGTCCATTATGGTTGGATCAGGAAAGTTACATTCGGAGGCAAGCGATTGCATTCGGTTATCCAAAATTCCTATGGAATCTCGATTAACCGAAAATGCTTCGGTCCCATGCTTTTCGAATAACCGGGATTCTACTGTATATATATATATACTATCGCCATTATCAGAAACTGGCTATTCTAACGGTTTTAATTCGAATTGTATGGCTGACGAGGATACAATTTCGAACTAACAGCCATTTTTTATATAGTTTCAACTGATTATTCTCCATGTCTTGATCTTTAATCTTGAGCTAATTATTATTGCCTTTTCTCATTTTTGCCGTGTTTGCTTTTTCATATTTTATATATATTTATATATATACCTATTTAATTATTATATATGTATACTAATATTCCCCTTCATCCCCATACCATTATAGTGATATGTTACCTACTATTTTTATCCTTAGTCTATAGTTACTTATTTGTAACAGATATGCTAGAAATGCTTTTTCTGTACTTACCGTAGATTTTTGCATAGTTTTCGATTAAAAATTTCAATTTATATATATATATATATATATATATATATATATATATATATATATATATATATATATATATATATATATATATATATATATATATATATATATATATATATATATATATGTATATATATATATATACATATATATATATATATATATATATATATATATATATATATACCAGGGATTCCACAAGGTGACTATAGTAGCAGTATGTTAGTTAATTTATACCTTTATCATTATGAAAATCTTTTACTTCAACAGATTATAAAATTTACAGATATGTTAACATATCTGTAAATTTTATCACCTCACAGCAAAGATCGTCACGTGTGTTGTTGAAACTCAGACCGTCCGACCTACCAGAAAGGTGTAAGGTAACTGTTTGGACGGTCGGGAAGTGCCACCCAATTTAGACCGGAACCCAGTGGGGGAGGCATCCACAGGGACCGTACCCTCCTTCCCCTACCACCAACCTCTCGGAAGGACTTTCGGACCCACATGTTTAACGTGATCGCACTCCGCATGAACACGGCGGCAGTTTTGGCAGTGGCTGGAATCGAACCCGGGCCTACCGAGTGCAACTCCAGCGCGCTAACCAATGGGCTACCGCGCCCTATCGTCACGTGTGTGACATTGACGTTGTAGTCACGTGACACTTGGCTCTCAATGTGACATCATATTTGTGACTTCTGTGCGACGTTACGTATTAGTAACTTTGTAACTTCATTAAGACTATATTTCGTGACGTTTCCACAATTTAATTAACATGTAACAATGTGATGACATTACAATGGCAATTACAATGTGACGTCACAAATAAGTTAATAAGCTACGTCACAAACGACCATGAAAATGACCAAAATGACTTCGCTGTGACCTCATTATGACATAGCAGAGACGTACTGTGACGTCCCAAAGTCACAGTGTGACGTAAATCTTACGTCACTGTGAAAAAATATGTTGTTAGGGATTGATGATGATCTGATTTAGTTTTTACTGACAGCTATGTCATAGATATAGATTTCTATCCGGATAATTTGGAATTAATTCCTAATGAAGCCCCTATAAGTAATATTAAGTTTTTTTTAATTTAAATCTGATTATTGAACCTACTAAAGGGATAGTTACTAATTTATATGATAAAAAAGATTATTATAATTTTAACATTAATAAAATATTACCATTTAATTCCTGTAACTCGATTCAATTGTTTTGAAATAATATACTTAATCAACTTTTTAGAATTTATAGATTATCAGATAAAAAAATTTATGTTACGCATATTAATAATCTAAAAATTATCAGCAACTTATATAAATATCCAGCATATTTAGTAAATGGTATTGTTAAAAAGTTTAGATTAGCTGAATATTCTTAAATTCTCTCCTTAGCATCTTATATTAACCAGACATCAACTATCTGTTGAATACGTATTAAAATGTATTTGCATCCCCTCATACTTTAGCCTCTATGATTTCTTTTATATTAACCGCCCTATTATTTTGTAGCTCTTACTGTAGAATATCACCTATTATTGCCTTTTCGTATTACTGATATTTATTTCTCACGATTGGCAACAGTAGATCTCTCCTTTTGTCTTTTACGATTGGCAACATTCGTCTATCATTCAAGCGGCTCCATTGGATAGGACATATGCAGTTTTTTTTTTTCAGGTATTCTTATTTCCTATATCATTTTTCAATCTTTATGCATGTTGTCCAGGTAATTAGTGTTTATAGATATAATCTATCTCTAATTTCAGAAACATGCATTTTGTGTTCATTTTTATTAAATACCTGGACTTGAGAAAGACTTTCAATTCATTTATGCTTAGTGCTTATCCACGTGTATAGCTTTAAAGCTAGGATTTTATTTGATTTTCTATTATTGAATCCATTCTATTGATATTTGTTGATTATTTTTGGCTTGATGACTAGAACTTTGCATTTTATTTTCTACATGATTGATGATTCTCTATATAATACTTCTTTTTTATTATGTAGTCATCATTTAAAGTTAGGGTTTTTTGAATTGCAACTTCTGTCTATTCTATCATTGGATTTTCAATTTATTTTTACTATATATATATATATATATATTTATAAATACCAGCAAAACCACGGCCATATTGCCAATAAGAGAAAAGAACAGCACCGGCCCAAATTCGGTGATTAATCAGAATTAAATTCATCTTCAGGTCTGAGTATTTAATTCTAATTAACTCAAACAAATGCCTGTTTCAGATTGAGCAATAGTACATTACTATAAATGCTCAAATTCATACTAGGGGCTTCAAAAGATGAAAAAATTGGAAAAACAATAAGGAAATTTGTATTACCATATGGCATGAACCCTTCTTCTTTCACCACGTGTATACGCGATCCACCTCAGCAGAATAAATTATCTAGAAGCACCGGAATGAACTTGTTGAAATACAACCAGGGAGGTAGTACGAACGTTCACAGAAATACTCCCAGACCCATCCAGTGAGTCAGAGCAGGAGACAGGACAATTACCAGTATAATCAATTCAGAATATGAACATGAAGCAAAGATGAAAATTCTTACTAAGCAAGTGATTCATAGAAGAAATGGATAAACGAAAATGCCACTATACACCATTATAACGGCTCTCAAATCATAGTTTCAAACTGGCTAAAGTTACAATTTTTTAGCGAAAATAAAATTCAAAACATTAATATTAATGTATCTTATTTTCCGATTTTTTGAATTTTGCTAATTTTTTAGTTTATTTTATTATTTTTCATTTTTATTTATTTATATAATTAATAAATAATTATATATATATATATATATATATATATATATATATATATATATTTGTTGGCCACTATAATTGGGAAAGTTGTTATGGATGTTATCGAGTGGAAGTTGATACACTGAGTTGATAATTTTAATAACGAATTTGGGAGGATATGTATTATTAGTACTCAATAATTCCATAAAAAGTGCTAATTTATAATTTTCATCACAAAGTTTATTGATTCTAAGAACCTGGTTTTTTATAATATTTCTAAAAATTGATATATGCAAAGAGACAAAATGTTGAATTTTAGATGTATTAAATTTAAAATCCTGTCTTTTATCATACAAGTTTATAACCATATTACAATTTTGTAAATTTAAATTTAAATCCAAAAAGTTTGCAACATTAGAGTCATTATTACTTGCATTTAATTGCAAATTATTAGGATCAAAGTTAAATACTAGAGGGATATTATATATATATATATATATATATTACAGCGACTAATAATGCATATCCTCCCAAGTTTGTTATTAAAATTATCAACTCAGTATATCAACTTTCACTCGATAACATCCTAGAAAACTTTCCCAATTATAGTGGCTAACATACTTAAAAAAAAAAGAAATTATATATAATTATTTATTAATTATATAAATAAATAAAAATGAAAAATAATAAAATAAGTCAAAAAAATTAGAAAAATCAAAAAATCGGAAAATAAGATGCATTAACATTAATGTTTTGAATTTTATTTTCGCATAAAAATTGTAACTTTTGCCAGTATTGAAACTACGATTTGAGCGCCCTTATAATGGTGTATAGTGGCATTCTCGTTTATCCAGTTTTCCTATGAATTACTTGTTTAGTAAGAATTTTCATCTTTGATTCATGTTCATATTCAGGATTGCATATTTAGGATGTTCATATTCTGAATTGCTTGTCCAGTCTCCAGCTTAGACTCACTGGACCGGTCTGGGAGTATTACTGTGAACGTTCGTATTGCCTCCCTGGTAGAATTTCGACTTGTTCATTCCGGTGCTTCTAGTTTAAGCTGTTGAGGTTGATCGTGTATACATGTGGTGGAAGAAGAAGGGTTCATACCGCATGGTAATACAAATTTTCCTAATGTATCCTATTTTCATTTTTTCATTTTTTGATGCCTGTAGTCTGGGTTGGAGTATTTGTAGTAATGTACTATTGCTCTATCTGAAACAGGCATGTGTTTGGGTTAGTTAGAGTTAAATACTCAGACCTGAGGAGAAATTTAACTCTGACTAGTCATCGAATTTGGACTGGTGCTGTTATCTTCTCTTATCGGCATTATGGCCGTGAATTTGTTTCTAAGGTGATGTTAATATTACTTGAATTTTTTTTTTTATTATTATTATTATTATTATTATTACATATTTCAAATATATATATATATATATATATATATATATATATATATATATATATATATACACAGAGAGAGAGAACACTAGATTAAGAATTTAATGGAATGCAAGTCTGTAAAATACAAATTAGGTGGGGTAAACAGGACAGCAATCCGTAGGAAATAAAACTAACTAAAAATAGAATGATTATCAATAAGGAGAAGGCATTGAAATTGTAAAATCATCAACAAATACACAAATTAATGGGTGTTTACAAATTAATTGCCTTCTATATATAGTTCTTTTCGATAAACAACCTCGTTACATTGAACAAAAAGGTTATTTTACACCCCAAAGAACCAGCAGAAAAACCAAGAATAATAATAGAGAGAATGCAAGAGACTTTCTATAAATGGAAAAATAATTTAAACTACTACTACTCACATGTGCATAGATGGGAAGTAATACCTTCAGTACTGTTGCTACACATGAAGTTAAAAGTCAGTGGTTCCAAACATAAAGAATAAATATAAAACCTGTGTTGTCACTCAAGAAATTATAAATAGAAAAGCCTATCAAAAGTAAAAGCAGTAAAAACACAAGATATACAACATTTGAAATACAACAAATGACTATTAGATACATATACATAAATACAAATATGTAATTATTATTAATCCGACCAACAACTTCCAAAATCTTAACATTTCTGAATCGTAATGAGAGAATGTTAGAAATGTTAAAGTTTTTTAAGTTATTGGTCAGATCAATAATAATTATTTATATGTATCTATATATATCTAATAGTAATTTGTTGTATTTTAAATGTTGTATATCTTGTCTTTTTCCTGTTTTTACTTTTGATTGGTAATCATGTTTATATTATTTTGAGTGGCAACACTGGTTTTTTATTTTATTCTTTATGTTTGGCAACACTGACTTGTAAAAGTTCCTTTGTAAAATTTCAAGAAAATCGGATCGGTATAAGTAGGTCAAAAATCGATTTCAAAATTTGACCCAAACAAAGAGAGAAACCAACCTAAATAACACAGTAAAGCATTTGAATTAAATAGTGCTGTACGAGTATTATCGTACTTTTAATACCATTTACTACATTCAGTGAAAATTCGTAATTATCTTTTAATTAAGATTTTAAGGATAAAATTGTAAATAAATATAAACTTTCCGAAACCTTTAATTTTTTTTAGGCCTTTGACATAATTTTTCCGCCTTTGAAAGTTAGGGCGTAGTACCGACCGTGGCCAATGGCACCTTTGTAAGGCCAATGTCTGCGTGACACATCCAATTTCTGGCAGACCTCAATTATCAATACGAGCTGTTTAATAATGTCTGAAGGAAGCACGCGAAGCCATTTACTTATAATGAGAATAACACTTGTTAAAATAGAATTTACACCTTTACCAATGCCACAGACAGAATTTTCAGTTCCCTGTGCAGCAAATGCGAGAACCCTCCCCAATACTCCCAATTTTTCAAGTTGACTATTGCATAAACTGTTTATGCTTTCCTTATTGCGCAATTTGCAGCATATAAATAAGATAAAATTACGAAGTTAAATATATGTATTAAAGTATTAAATATATATATATATATATATATATATATATAGTTAAACTAATAGATCAACGTTTGAACCTGAAGAAATATTGCAAAGCAGATAAGACAAATTATTCAAATTCATTCAGACATTAAAAAAGGAACATTGCAATGCATGTCAGATAGGAATAAATTGATAGAGATGGGGGGGGGGGGGGGGATGGAACAGACCGTAAAACGTAAGAAATAAAACAGATTAATAAAAACAATTGAATGGATTGGAATGGATATCAATAGTAAAACGCTAAGAAATTGTAAAATCATCAGGGGCGCATACCCCAAACCGACATAAATGATTTTGCATGAATCGACTTTAGAACACTAGCATGAACCATTCTTGAGATATTGCATATTTTTCAAATAAATGTATCAAAAAATCCCATAAAATAAAAAAAATATTAACTATTGTGAAATATGTTTGTTCACTTTTCATATGTAATATCATGCGATAAATTGGGTGACATCATTCTTGTGGATCTAGCTCATTCCATTCATAAGAAAAGGTACTTTGGGTAATACTTTTGTAATTGAACGCCAATAGCCATTTTTCTGCTTAAGAATAACGTAGTTCTCCGTCCATAACGCTTGGCGAGATTTTGGCGATGAATTTGGATAAATGTCACCAACATAAAGACTTTTTAAAATGTTGTCAAATTAATGAAAAGTTCGCCAAATTGATAAAAATGACGCTAAATTAACAAAAATTACGACTAATTGACGAAAATTCAATACCATGGAAAGAATATAAGTATATACTATAGAATAACCTACTTTTCCGTCCGTAACGTTTGGCAACATTTTGGCGACGAATTTGTCGGAATATCTCCAACTCGCTGACTTTTCAAATGTTGCCAAATTAATGAAAATGTCACCCAATTGATAAAAATTCGCCACATTGATGACATCGACACTAAACCAGTGAAATGACGACTAATTGAATTCAATATCTTGGAAAAAATATAAGAGTAGACTATAAGAATAACCCATTTCTCCGCCCGTCCTTAAAGCTTGGCGAGAAATTTAGCGGTATTTCGCCAATTTGGCGACTATTTTAAATGTTGCAAAGTGACAAAAATGTCGCCAAATTGATAAAAATGACGCCAAATGGGAAGTAATGTTTCCCAAATTCTGATTTCCGTCATATGACGGGCATACCTTTCTAGTATATAAGAAATAATTTTCTCTTCATTTGTCTGTAACACTTGCTGATGCATTTGGCGAACTTGGCGAATAGTCTAGCAACGTATTGCCAATTTGGCAATATTTCACCCTAGATCGACGAAAATATCGTTAAAATTCCAAAAATGACTCTAAATTAATGAAAATAACGCCTAACTGATGAATTAATTATTAAAATATTTTAATATATGAACTAAATCGCTTATTGAGGATGCTATCGATATCGATAATTGTTTATTTAGAGTTGCGCGAAATGTAAGCTAATTAAGTACTTTGAAATAGTTTTACATATTGTCATTCGGAAAATCGCCCAATGTACACTTCAACATTAAAAACACAGTACCGTGGATCTTATACATTATTTTTTTACTGTAAAAGGAGAAAATTTATTGCATTATATAAGGAAAGTCATGTACTGCCCACATCAGATTTTTTAATCATTTATTGATAATTTTCTTTGCATTTTACCACGCTAGTGTCTTTTGTTATACCCCATGTTCTGTGAAATTTTAAATGCATTCAAACAAATACTTTTCTTTTTATCAGCTTTTTTCAGTTTGTTGCTTTATTTTTGGACATGAGTATGAGAGTAAATTTATATTTCTTGATCTAAGTACTGGGTTTTAGTATATAACAAGTGCATTTTTTTTTTCTATTATAACAAGTGCATTTTTTATCTATTATAACAAGTGCATTTTTTATTTATTTATGACTTTATAGTATTTTTATGTCCTAAGGAGATTTATTTTTACATTCATATTATTATATTTTTAAAGTGCTTTTGATTTTTTTTTCCCTCATGGCTAGCATATTTTTACTGTCCTTATATGCATAGTATAATGAATAAGGAAAGTATTGCGACGGGATCGAAAATTCGAATTCGAGTTTTCGATGGGAGAATACGTTTCAAGCACCCTTGAATACGAATCAATCGTTTTTGAGGTGATGGCTGTGTGTGTCAGTGAGTTTGTGGAGACGATATCTCACGAACGAATGGAGCGATTCGAATGAAATTTGGTACAAAAATTACAATTTGTAAATACTGGAAACCTATTGTTTTTAAACGTAATCGAATGGTCAGAACCTCCCTAAATTTTCGAGTGAAATTTTGAAAAAATCATCAGAAAATCAAAACCATTAATAAAGTTACGCAAATAGTCATTTCTTATATAATTTTTCCGTAGAAAAAGGTTGACATAAACTTTAGAACCCTAGCATGAACCGTTCTTGAGATATTGCACATTTTTCAAATAAATGTATAAAAAATCGCATAAAACAAAAAATATATATATTAACTATTATGAAATATGTTCACTTTTCATATGTAATATCATGCGATAAATTGGGTGACATCATTCTCGTAGATCTAACTCGTTCCATTCATTTCACCCCAGATTGGCGAAATATCGTCAAAATTGCAAAAATGACGCTAAATTAATGAAAATGACGCTTAATTGATGAATTAATTATTAAAATATTTTAATATATGAACTATGTCGCTTTTTGAGGATGCCATCAATATTGATTATTGTTTATTTAGAGTTGCGCGAAATATAAGTTAATTGGATACTTTGAAACAGTTTCACATGTCATCAGGAAAATCGTCAAATTTACAATTCAACGTTAAAAACACAGTACTGTGAATCTTATGCATTACTTTTTAACTGTAAAAGGAGTAAATTCATTGCATTATATAAGGAAAGTCATGTGCTGTCCACATCAGATTTTTAATGTTAATATTGTGTACCTTTAGCTTAAAGTACCATCTTAAGCACCCTCCATTAAAAGCATCCCCCATTTATTGATATTAATTTCTGTAGCAAGGCTTTGTCAAGTTGAAAACCCATGTGGGTTAGTCCCTCGCTGACGGTGAATAAATAAATAAATAAATAAAATTCATAACGGGGTAAATAAAGTATTAAGTCTGAAATCAATATGGATATAAATAAAGACTAAGAGTAAATTCATAATTCAAAATAAAATGAAATGAGAACTGATAAATTTAACATGAAATTCATTCAGTTTTAGAGAAAATAAAGGCAATTATTGTACAATGCTTACACCAGATGGCGTTTCAAATGGCTATTCGAACTTCTGTAGTAAGAAAACGATCAAATTCTGCTCAAAATCCTTATTTCAGGCTGTTTAGATTTTCAAGAATTTTGTTCCGGGACATAGCATAGTTACTAATATGATTGTAAAAAGATCATGTATTGTTTTAAGTGTCATTCATAAGTCCTTATGATTACAATTTTATTAATAATTTCAGCGGCCTAACTAGGAAATTTATATTTTAAATATGCAACCTCCGTCTCAAAATTAAATTTTGACCTCTAAAAATAAAAGCAGTTAAGAAAATGCTTTTATTTTGGGGATTTAAATTTTAAGGGTCCGAAATTTTATCTTTAGGAAAATTAAAATTTTAGGGAACAACATTTTAGTTTGGGTCCCCAAAAGCAAAAGCTTTTAAGAAAATGCTTTTTCTTTAGGGGTCATTTCATAAGCAAGAAAAAAAAAGAATTGAAAGTTTAGGTATTTTCTTTAATTTTTCGTCTTTTTCTGTTGCTCTTTCTCTTTTTAAAACTACACTACCATAGTCTTACTAAAATATTTGCCAGCTGCAGGTAATTGAATGAAACTTATTTTCAAATGTATTCAAATAGTTTGAGAAACTATTCACTGTTTCAGCTTACACTGAAAAATCTTTAGAAACCTTAGACTAGTTACATTTCGTGTGCTATTCCCTACAGTGGAGTGACGGTAATTTTGGAGTAAAGTCAATTGCGAAGTAAAGCCATCATTAAACGCACACGTTTGGCCTAGTCCTGGCTTCCGCCTCGCATTTGATAGGGACCAAGTCCTTCAAACTTTGAGAAGTATTTTTATTTATATTTAACAAGTAATGAGTATTTTGTGTAAAATATCAAAATACATTATGTAAAATCATATTTATCATAAAAATCAGCGAATTCGTCGTAAATAGCTTAATACGTATTCTAACAATAAAATACTCTTATTTTCCAATAAAATATTTGAAGAAAAAATTATTTTATTCTGTACGCTGCAAATACCCAGTTCGCACTGGGCTCCAATGTTTCTTTTCTTGAACACTTAAGCGTGCCCAAACCATTAATACTATATAGTAGTTATCTGGTAATATTTTATCAGAGAGTATGAGATTCGTGGTTCACATTGCCCTGATTTAAATCAGTGGTTCTTAAACTTTTTGGTCTTACGTTCCGCTTTCACACTTAAAAATTACATAGGGACAGGAACCACCATACCGGGTGGCTATAACTGATAAGCCCTCCCCCCTCCGGAAAAAGTCTTCATTTCATGGAATTAGTACTAACAAATATAACATTACTAACAAATATAAACAATATATAACAGTACTAGCAAACGCTTAATTTAAAATAAATGCTTTTAATATTGATTACTAACAGATTCAGTTTTTAGTATAAATTCATCTTTTAAAATAAACATTATGACCATATCTTTGGTACATCGTTTTGGACAAAATATAACAAAAGAATATCGCAATAAACTAAAGTTCAAAATTTACAAAGCAATTAGGAGAAAAGTATTTCTTCAGATTTTCTGCTCTATATGGAGAGCAAGCAGGTGCATGTAATGTCAAGAACTCGTCTTCTGGGTGTTTGTGTGTCAGGTTTGTAATCCAGTGTTTTGTCAATAAAGGCAAGAAAAAGGAAAAAAAGACACATAACTGAAGCGAGGCCAACGACCGTACCGTGCTGAAAACACCGGTTCTCGTTAGATCACCGAAGTCAGGCAGCATCGGGCGCGGTTAGTACTTGGGTGGGTGACCACCTGGGAACACCGCGTGTTGTTGGCTCTTTTCGGGCGCGGCAGCCCAGTTGTTAGCGCGCGATTCTCGCCGCTGCCAGAACTGCCGCCGTGTTCATGCGAAGTACGATCACGTTAAACATGTGGGTCCGTAAGTCCTTCCGAGAGGTTGGTGGTAGGGGAAGGAGGGTACGGTCCCTGTGGATGCCTCCCCCACTGGGTTCCGGTCTAAATTGGGTGGCACTTCCCGGCCGTCCAAACAGTTACCTTACACCTTTCTGGTAGGTCGGACGGTCTGGGTCTCAACAACAACATAACTGAAGCGTTGATAGAATTCTTGGGATTTCCATTGACCACTAACAAACAGAATGTAGAACTACGAAAAAATCACAAATCGAGGGATGATCCTTTTGCTAAGATCTCAGGGGGCGTGTTTTCAAGGTCAGCAGCAAGTTAAATGTGACTCTGATTTTAAAATAGGTCTAACAGCAATTAAAAAACTGAAAGGTCTGAATTTCAGTGAAATAAAACTGCACAGAAAACACATGGTCGTCATCGTCACACAGATAGTAAAAGTGTTAAAATAAGATCTAATGAAGTTTCAATAAATTCTCAGCAGATATTTCATAGAACTAGCTGTACAGCAAGCAATAGAACTAGCTGTATAGCAAAACATCTGCGATTTAGGTATTTACGAAATTTTTGACGATAGTAAACTGCAAACAATTCCATTGGCTCTAAGTTTTGGATTTCCTCTTTGGATGAGACGATTTTCAGTACTTTCTTCTGCCCCGTCGAAGTCTATCAGCTTAATTTCTCAATGCCTTACGCTAAATCATTTTGACTTTAATAAGTGTGGCATACAAAAGAAAAAGAACTGATTATTTAATGCAAAGCGCATTTTGACATGGTCGTAAATCCGTACATAGTGGACTTAATTATTAAATTAGTACATTGCTTTGTTGTGCCGCTATATAAAACCCTCCAATTATTTAACTTTCGCGCGAGTTCTGTAAAGGAATTATTAATTAATATAATACTAAATGGATCACACCATTTTAACTTTTACAATAAACATTTATTAACAACATAAACACTTATTAATTCATTACACAATTAATTATTAGTTTTGGCTGGGGAACACGTGAGACCACCTAAATTGCCTAAACGTTTCTAGACCTAAAGTTATTTGAGGAACACATACCTTCAAGTCTGTCTTGGACTTTGTTATCAGCACGTACTTGATGTCGTACTTATTACTAGCATTAACTCGTGGTGTGATGCATCGACACGTAAAATCGATGGTCATACTGTACTGCTGACTCAACACTCGCACTTATTTCATTCTCTTAGGCTATTCTCTCCACATATCTAGTCGTCGTGCTATATTTTCTAAGTCATCATTCTTATTGTAATGTCGAACTCGAACTGTTTTTCCACAAGTCTTTATTAAGTCATCGTCTCGAAGTTATCTGTATACGTCTACTCCTAGTGTTCTTTTTTGGTCACAGGCTGTGGCTCCCTTTCTTCCCTCGGGGGTGTAACTCCCCCCTTTGTTTTCATTTGCAGTATTGAGAGTGACGCAACAAGAAGCTTTACCATTGGTTAACCTTTTATCCAATGGAACTATTTCACAACCTCGTAAGGGCCCGCTCGGCCCCCTCTGTCTTGACGCTCCTAAATGTATGGTTTGCTGTAAACCTCGGCGCCATCCAGACTACAAGTATTGTTCGATGTTTCGGACACAATAAATAACTGGCATAAACTTGTCTCACCAAAACACATGTAAGATCTATTTCTGGTCTCACAATAAGTAAATAAGAAAGTTATTTTAAACGAAAGTGAGTACTTTACTCACGTTATTATCGTTTGCAAATTAGCAAGCACACAATAACTAACTATTAGAGTTATGGTTCAGTCATTTTTAACTTCCTGGTATTTTTTTTTTTTTTCAGTACTGTGAGGATTAAAATGTCAATATTTTGTATTTTTCACCACTTTTAAAAATTGTTATTTTTTTTTTAAATTACGTAAAAAACTTATAAAAACCTGATTTATATAACTTCTTATAACCTTATTTATAGTATTTAATTTTCAATTACTACGCCACTGTTTTCATTCTTTTTCAAGTCTATAAAGTGTGGCACTACAACTTGAACAAAAATAACTGTTGATATTTTACCAGTGGAATTGGTTTAGTTTCTAATTTTGTGGATAAATAGTAGCATTGCTTTAAAGATCTAAGAGTCTCTAAAAAATCAAAAAAATCTTAATTTAGAAATCCGGAAAAAAAGTTTATAAATTCAATGAAAAAATACTTTAAAAACTGATGAAAATTCTTGAGGATTATACAAATGATAAAACGTCTTATAATTTCTTAGTTTTCTTTAGAACAATTTTGTAGTTTTGATTATAACATGCGCGGAGTTTTTCATTTTTCCAAATCTCGAAAGATTTACACCCCAAAATAATCTTATCAAATTGCATATTTTGATGTCAACCTGAAGTTCATACTTCTTTTGAATTGGTACTATTTTCTAATTTAACATTCCTATTTTACCCAAAGTTAAGTAAGTGAAGGATCCAGAGAGAGTCACATAAGCCATACAGGAGATAATTTGTACGATCATGTTTGTTTTTATCAAGCCTAAACTTATCATGCAAAATTATCAAAGGGATAGGCTGATTCAATTCAAAACAATACTATATAAATCTTATCGTTATCAAAATTTGACATTAAGCAAAATTGTCGGAACTTTTCATCTCATGCTGCTTCGACAATTTTGCATAGTATCAATTTTGAATGATGATATAGTATTGTTTTGAATTAAGTCGGCTTACACCATCAATTTGGTTCAATTTCGTGTGTGATTAAGATTTACTTTCTACTTTTCCTTACGCTACTATTGTATAGGGGAGGACACAAAAAACTGTTTTTTTTTTTCTTATAATTTTTATGCTATTAAACTAACGAAATTTGTATTTTTGCAGATTGTTCCATACAGCAGTTTAAGCGAAATTAGATATCTTTTGGAACATTTTAAACCGTCATGCACATTGTACAAACAAGTTTCCGATAAGCTAATCTATTTGGAAGTTTCAGAATAATTTTATCATTTTTTACAGTTCTTTTTTAATCCACGATAAATTTTTTCTCAGATCCGGATTAATCCAGCCCAAAGAACGTCAGCAAAAAAAGTGCTAGAAGGAATTCACGAAGTCTGGGTTTTTGCCATCGTTTTATACCTGGCAATTAAATTTCAGACGTTTGATACATTGC
The DNA here is from genome assembly GCA_951213105.1 of Amaurobius ferox. Lineage (NCBI taxonomy): Eukaryota > Metazoa > Arthropoda > Arachnida > Araneae > Amaurobiidae > Amaurobius > Amaurobius ferox. The sequence continues at coordinate 53,611,110 of OX578136.1, read as the reverse complement.
TGCCCTATGTCCTACCCTGGGGCTCAAAGGGAAGTGGCAGGGCGAAACTTTCACATGCCTGCAAAGACCCTTCACTTTAGGAGAGGTCAAGGCATTTCACTTTCCCCAAATCATGATGCTTGGCGTCAAAAGCAAGTTTCGACCAAACTTAGGGGCCCATTTTGGGGTGGTCTTGCCGGGCCACCACCTGCAATGGCCCTGGGAGAAAATTATGTGGTGAATGACCTCAGTATATCTTTACAAGAAATTCCACAACACAAAGTGAAAGGAAAATAAAGTAAGATTTTTATCACGTTCAATTTATCTGTCGTCTTTCCTTAAAAGTCCAATGAACCTTGCGACAACACAGAGGGGATTAAATAAACACTGCTTTTATTGATTAACAAGTAAAATGAATCTGGCGTGTGAGTCTCCACTCGACTTTCTCATGCAGTCATATTCCACAATTCTATTTATATCACAATCAGTATCAGAATGCGAAACAAACGTATATTTTCCAGATTTAGTACACAAATTATTTTATTTTTTTAATATTTCGTATAGGTAAATTACTTAAAAGTTTCATTTTCCTTGCTGGCAACAGTTTAGATGGATGTATTTGGCTTATCTGTGTTAATAAAAACTCTTTTAATACCATTGACATAGTCTAATTCAAACTATAAATCGCTGCATATGCTATATACTACCATCGTTATTCTCTGAATTATCATTGTCTTCCAGAGAAAATAATGCTATGAAAATTTCAAAAATTAAAATTTTCTTATGTATATGGACATTTTCAAATACCCTCTATATTCCCGAAAAACTTTGATAACTCAGGAAATACCTGACCAATTGCTTAGATTCGCCAATTTTCCCAAATAAACTAAATTGGCCATATTTCGCCAAGTTTATCGCCAAATGTCACCAAATAAGTCTTTAAGCACGACACACAGACATACAGATATATTGGCTTTTCTTGCATAAAACATATACATTGAAAAAAAAATAATAATAAAAATAAACCTTAACATTAACACCACTGCAGAAAAATCCCCCAAAATGTTGCAATCGTGGAGATTTCTATTATGCGACTATCAGTTTGTTCATTATAGTAAGTGGCTGAAAGTGAATGGAGCGACTGACTCCAGATTCTTTAAGAGGCGTCTTCAAGGGGGTGGAGACCAATTCTGTTTTTCAGTATTAAAATTGTACGGATAGTAGACACTGATGTACAATGTTCATTTTGAAAACGTTTTCAATTGAACCTCCTTAACGGACACGAATAACAGACACATCCAATTAATGGACATTCATTTTTATTTCCCGCCTCAAAAGTATATTCGGTTCTGTGCAATTATCTACAAATAGCAGTCCTCCGAATGATGATCAAGGATTTTGGTCGTGTGAGTTGGGCCTTGAGTGTTTTCTTCATGTATTAAAATGAACATAATTAATCTCTGAAAACATTGTTGCAAATTTAAGTGTTCTGTAAATTAAAAAAAAGAGAGAGAGGAAATGAAAAAAAAAAGCGAAAAAAGCCCTAAAATATGGAAAATTTAATAAAGATACAAAAAGATACCCCACACTGCTAAAAATACTCTGAAAACTGAAATAAAATACAAAGGTCATTAAAGTTTGCCATCTTGTCAGTCATCAATAAATCTTTAGAATATAGATAGATCTATGCTGGAGCGGGCTTGACCCGCAGACCAGGCAGGATCCGTGGATCGAATTTCTCTTAAACGATTTCGCAACCAGGCAGTCTTTCAGGACTTCTGTCCGGGGCAGGGGGACGAATAAAACTTTAGGGGGGGGGGGCAAGTTTTATATTTGCCCTATATAAATATATCTAAATACTGTCACATAAATAGAACCAAGTTAATATAAAATGTCTCCGGGGTCGGGAGCGAATATTCGTTTCCGGGGGCTTCGGCCCCCCAGATGTATGCCTGAAAGAAACACTGTTCGCAACTGACCGTGCTCGGTCTCATTTAAAAAAAAAAAATACAAATTACCGGATCGGGACAAGCGCATGCAATATTTAAAAAATCTATAAATATAATTATATAAAGTACATGATATTATATTTATTATTTCAGCTATCTAAAGGTAAATGGCAAATAAACTTTTTCAAATGTGGACATATAAGAATCTGACTTAACTTATTTCTTAGTATAAAATCATATTTTTAACACATTTAGATAAATGTCGTTTTAGGCTACACTGAACCGAAATTTAAGAGTTTGAAATGTTTGAATATGTTTACGCTCTTTGGTACGAAGTTTTGAAAGGAGGAGGAGGAGGAGGGGGTATGCGTATGAACGAATGGGGGGGGGGGGGTTATAGTGTTGAATTTCGTTTACCAATATGGATAATTAATGTAAGTTTAGCAATATTGAGGGTTTTGACCCCAAAATTACCCCCCCCCCTTTTTTTTTGTACTGTCGAATTCTATAGAAGGATGGAATACAGCCACATAGGTCGAACCAAGCCGGATAATAATCTGAAATTTCGGCTCAGGTAGATCCCTACTTTATAAAAAGCACAAATATAAGTTTAGGTAATTGATTTCGTTTGATGATGGATTTTCCCCCCTCCCCACCGACATTTCATAAAGAAATTTCGAAATGTATTCTATTATATAATATAAAAATCTCCCCTCCCCCTTTCTTAACGTATTTATAAAACTATTCTCTAAACAGCTCAAATAAAATGCTTTTATTTTGAATTTCTGTAACAAACGATTTCCTTCAGGCTCCCCGAACGATGATTCTCTAATGAAAAAATATCACGCAAAAACGCATGACGCATATGTTCGAACCGGATTTCTTTCTCGCTAGTAGTAGAAGGCGTTATTTGGTTTCTCTTCAAGCGAGTACAAACTGACGACAGTAGAGATGGAAAAGCGCCGTTTCACTTTTAAACACTTCTCAATCCGTCCAACCTTGCGTTTCAAAAAAAGGCATTTCTTGTCGCAAGAGAATAAGTAAGCAAATGAAAACGAATTCCATCGTCAAACCCGGAAGGATAGTAGCCTGTTTCTCGATCCGTAGAACATGAATGTTTACTTTTGGAGGTCAAAGAACCGGAGAACGACGGACTGCGTTATTATGCTGCTTATTTAAAGTGACGATAATAAATACTCAACAAAGGATACATTGCTGCATTATTCATCAGCACTTTTGAAGTTTCCTTGGAGAGAGATTAGTCTGTCAATGGATCTGACGTCATCTCACTTCTATTTAGCACTGTTATCCACTAAAGCAACTAATAACACAGACATAGGAACCAACTTTCTGGGTTCCAGAAGAGGCGCATCGCCAAAAGAAGCCATCACAACTTTCCGTAAACTTACCGTCAAAGAGAACCAGTGACATATGGGAGCCATAGTATACATATTGGTAAATAAAATCCCCTTTCTGAGATTCGGGCTCCATCCATGGGCGCTCTTGAGGAAGGGTAAGGGAGCACCTTCTCTGCCTACAAAAGTGGACTTCAAGCTGGTCGATGTTGTAAGTTTTATTCTTCCGTTTGCCCCCCTCCCTGGAAAAAGTTCTATAGGGGCCCCATAGCTACATTTCAGGAGTGGTCAAACATCAAACGCCCGAAAGCCGCTTTTAAGGGTGGGAGGAGTCTTGACTGTTTTGACGTCACAATGGGACAAGCAGAAAGAAAGATATGAGGATTCTACAGAAATTGTAAACTTTATTTTGTCAAATAATTATGTTCTTTTTTATTATTGCCTTAGTCTAAGAACTTTGATTGAATGTACAGCAATTATCTATATTGATATCTTGGAAAAATTAATTGAGCTGCAATTATTTTCAAGTAATTAATTAGTTTTTATAACAGTTATAATATTGATGGAGCAATGATCAATTATACGGTACCACTGTTATAGTTATACGAAGAAAAACAAAGGAGTGGATGTAAGCTTGAATAAGTTTTTTAAAGCTCCAAAGTTTGCAAAATGAATGGATAATTAAATGCTGAAAAGAAAAAATACTTTTAATCGTACTACAGTATCTTCAAGGAATTTTCCATTCCATGATTAATTTAGCTTTCAAAAATGAAATTCTGATAAGAAAAATACGGTGATGTAGTCATCACTTTCCCTACATACATAGTATAATGTATTGGGAAGTATTGTGACGGGGTTGAAAATTCGAATTCGAATTTTCGACGGGAAAGCAAGTTTCAATTATTCCTGAATTGAACTCGGATCGAACGTTTTTGAGGTGATGTCTGCATGTATGTGTCCGTGAGTCTGTGCGATATCTCCCGAAAGAACGGAGCGTTTCGAACGAAATTTGGTACAAATATTAAAAATACTGGAACCTATTGATTTTAAACGCAATTGAATGTTTAGAACACCCACAAATTTTCGAATGAAATTTTGAAAGAATCATTTAAAAATCAGAACTTTTAATAATGTTACACAAAGGATCATTTCCTATATAAATTTTCATTAGAAAACGAATGACATGAACTTTAAAATTCTAGCAGGAATCGTTCTAAAGATATTGTACATGTTTCAAATAAATGTATCAATAAATTCCCATAAAATTAAAAAGCATTAATTATTGTGAAATTGTTCAATTTACATATGTAATAATATGCGATAAATTTGTTAACATCATTTTCGGGAATCTAGTTCGTTCCATTCACGAGAGAAAGTACTTTGAGTAATAGTTTCGCATTTTGACGCATAATAATTCAACAGCAGTCATTTATATGTAAGAAATGCTCTTCTCTTCGTCTATTTTTGACGTTGGAGATAAATTTGATGAACTTGGTCCTAATTTGGCGAAATATCGCCATTGTCGTAAAAATTGCAAAAATGACGCCAAATTAATGGATTAATTCTTAAAACATTATAATATATAGAGTCTATTGCTTATTGCGGATGCCATCAATTTTGATAATTGTCAATTTATAGTTGTGTGAAATATAAGTTAATTTGGTATTGCGAAATAGCTGTCATCCGGAAAAATGTCAAATGTACAACTCAGTATTAAAAACCCAGTGCCGTGGTTCTTATACATCATTTTTTCACTGTAAAAAAGATAAATTAATTGCATTATATAGGGCAAGTTGTGTGCTGTTACATCATACTTTTTGATTTAAATAGTTGCTGGAATCTTCATTCTCAAAGAATTCCACTATTGGTTCTGCAGAATTTTAAAGCGCCCACAGATCAATGATCTACGGGATTAACATAAATTTATGGGATACAAATTTATTGCAGTTCGTTTTAGAATCTACATGAACAGTAGCAATATCTAAACATTTTGCCATCGAAACAATTTTCATTTTATTATATGCTCGTGTAACACTTCATTCTTTTAAAAAGTTGTCTTTAAAAGTTACAGTAATAATAGTTGAATAGATTTCATTTTACAAAGCAAAACATAAATACCTATAAAGGAATAATGAATGAATTGCAGATATAAGTAAAAATTATACATGTTAAAAATGTAGCAACGTCACCTTTTAAAAATTAGATTCCTAAAAAAGAAAGCCAATCATAAATACAAAAATAAACTTTTATTGTAATGCAATATATTATGGGATTCATTTTACTAATTAATCACAAATTTTCTTGCTATCAAATCGAATGCTAGAAAATTTTGTCCTCATATTAGGTGTAATTTATAAAAATACTCAAGCCTTACCAGGGATTCGTATGACAGATTAGTTACAAAATTAATATTAGATAAAAGTTAAAATTAGCCGTATAACAAAAGTTAAAATGAGTCGCTAACCGTATAACGTGCTTTTCATTAAGCTAATGATATAGTTATGTTCTAATAGGATGTGAACCCTATAAATTCAAAAAGTGACAGCAGAAATTTATATATTAAATACATTATTTTAGTATTAAACCCTGCATACTTCATTGAAAATAAGAAATACACGGTAATACCGTTTTCCTCTATTAAAGGGTAAAACGTTTAATTATTGTTCAATCAATTCCAATTATGGAGAAGAGATTTCTATTTAAGTTTTTTTCGAATTAGTTATTTTTGTTCTATCATTTCCAAACAGAGAAATCGCGTTTATTGTATCTTAAACATGCAAGTATATGACAATTCATTAAAACATAGGCCAAAATTATTCATAAATGTGTTATAATAACACATTTATGAATAATATAACATCATTTTCTAAAAGTTCAATAATAGTTGAAATTTGCAATCATTTGAAAAGCGCAGCAGAACTCAAAAGCACAAACTACTAAAGAAACTCCCTTCAGTCCCGATATGACGTCACGGAGAGGGAACCAATCGCTTTCTCCTGCGCTGTCTATCTGACCTACCTTCTTTCTAAATGTCTTGGCTACATCTACGGCGAGAATACACTTATGATAAATTCTTGCGTAGAAAAAATACCAGATTAAAGAATTAGTACAGAACAAACAGCCTGTCCTTTTGCACTTTTGTTCTCGAACCAGCATCACGTTGCGGTCAAAGAATAAAATACATTTGCACAAATGGAATGGGATTATAAAACGATAAAGCGCATCACTACCTAAGATAAATACAATCTTTTTTTTAGACTTCCTTGTGTGATGAGAGGGGGGGGGGGGGCATAAAAACATCAAGTTTTTTATGTTTAGTTATGAAATATTTTTTTTTTTTTGAACGAAAACATCTTAATTCATTTGAGATACATTATCCCAACCAAGAACGAAACCTGATCCAGAAAAGGTACATGTAGCCAACGCTCCAAACAGATAACTGTTCGAGAGGATCGTGCAGTCAGGAGGGAAGCCACGGTCACACCAATGGCACTGTTTACCATACTCCATGCACAGAATACTATATTCAGAAGGTTCACTCCCATAGGAACCTATGGCAACATTGTTTACATAGGATTTCGCATAGACACTAGCGTTCGAGGAGCCAACCATCGCAGCTATGACGTAAAAAAGCTTGACTGCTAGATTTGGCGACTATCGCTCAATTGGCGATTTTATGTTAATGCAGCCAAAAAAAAAATTACGGAACTGTACTTTTATAATTTTTTAAACTATAAACATGATCAGCATTTAAAAATTCTTTTATCTGTAATATGTGTAAATTTAAATAAATAAACATAGATATATATTTAATTGATGCAATCATAAACTAAATAAAAAAAATTAACGCATTGCATCACTGTAAATCATTATACACCAAAAATTACAAGCTAACATACCCAAAAGACTAAAATATTATATAATATTTTCAGCCTAAAAAGTATACTAGCGTGTTGATTGTTAAATTGCTTAGTTCTTAATTTATTCTGGGATGCTATTATTATATATATATATATTTTAAATACACTAATATTCTTATACTAAATAACAAATTTACATAAATGCATTATCAAAGGTTTCGAACTCAATCGTTAATTAGAAAGGGGGGGGGGAGGATTATTTTCCACATTACGTCAGTTAGTAAAAAGCATATAAAATATATACACATTCAATATCATATTCAACTTTCTCTAGAAAAAGCTATCCAAATATCAATTTTTATACATTTTATATAAATGAGGAAAAGGTTTTTTAACTAATAATGCCACTGCTTCTTAGAATTTAATCTAGTCGATAGTGATAATACTGCACCAATTTCTTATGATGAACACGTGCATAGAATGAAATATGGGATGGATAACAAATAAATTTTTTATTTAAATAAAAATAAATTACGTACCTTGTAAATGTAATTCCTTTTCTTTTAGTAATCCATAAAAAATAAAACAATTGATTATAAAATCCAAAATAGCAGCGAAATTATGTTTACCACGTGTAAACATGCGATGATAGAACAACGTTCTTCCAAGTTCCAAGTGTTTCGTTCAGTGCCAAATAGGGTTATATATTAGCAGAACGTCTTGGCGAAAATCGTCACAGACCATCGCCAAGTGTGCCACCCTTGATATTTTGGTTGGCGGTTGAAGACGCTGCGGTCGAGGGAAAGTCTGTTTATATTAGTCTGTGACTCCATGCATCCTGCATCAAGTGATACTATTTGGGGAGCGACTAGCAGAATGTGGGATTTGATGTCAACGTCCATTAAGGCGCCTATTACTGACCCATTTGCATAAGCATGCCGTCTGGATTGGTGCCGAGCTCAGTCAGCTTGGAGGCATGTTATCTTTAGCGACGAATCCAGCTTCTATATTACAGCTGATGACCGCCGCATACGTGTACGGAGGAGTACTGGCCAGCGTTCCGATCCCGCATTTGTTGTCAAGCGCATACGGTCAGCACATGTGGTGTAACAGTTTGGGGAGCCATCTCGTGAGACAGCTGATCTCTAGTTGTACTGCCAGCCAATTTGACAGCTCGCTTGTACGTAGACGATATTCTGCAGCCGATTGTCCTGTGTATTATGTTGTCAAGCCGCCTAAGTTTTATTTTCCAACACGACAACGCTCGACCACATGTACTGCATTGCTTTTTCAATAATGTCTTCAAGGATTTAATAGCATGTCCCAGACGTGTTCTATTGGTGATAGGTCTGGAGATCTGAATGGTCATGGGCAGTTGCAGCCTTCTCAAAATACCAATGTATTAGCTGATCAGCTGCAACATTTGTAGCAGAACCCTCTGAAGAGGGGCATAAGCAACTGAATTGACTCTATCCCGCATCGAATATCAGCTTGTATAGCCGCCAAAGGAAGATTTACCACATATTAAATAACAACTTGTTGCATTTCTCAATAAAACTTTTTCCTGCTCCGAAATTATTGTTTGGTTATTTATAATATATTGTTTGGTTTTTCCAATGACCACAAATTTTGAACCCCCCCCCTCCCCCTCCCTTATTTCAAATTGCCTTAATCATACGAATGAAACACCCTTAAAACTGCAGATAAATGATTATTAACACTTTGAAAATAGCAAAGCATTAGGTTTAAATTTTAAATCAATGACATTTAAAAAAAAAAATCTGATAGTGATAATAAGCATACTAGAGTAATGTTGGGGTCATTAGTAAAATTTAGAATAAAGTCGAAAAATATTTCATATTTTAACCATTAAATACTAACACTCTTAAAAACTGTACGTGATTTTTCTAAAAATCAATAAATTTAACCATTTTATGTCATATACCTATAAGTTAGCTCGTGTGCATTACATTCCGCGCAAGAATTTATTTTGAATAATTCTGTACTAAGTAGTATATTTTAGGAAAATGACAAAGAAAAAATAATTAATTTCTCGTATTTCTTCTTGTTTCGTCATCACAGCATTATCGATGTTTATTAAAAAAATACATACATGTGCTAACGATTTGTACTTTCCCTGCAATACAGTGGAATATACAGGGTGTCCTAAAAAGATTGAAACGCGCTTTAATTCTTTACCTGTTGGAGATAAGTGGACAATGTAAATTGCAAAAATGTTGAAAGTAAAGTAGGAAATAAGACTATGTTAGTGTTCTACGTTAATAGTCCTCCCATTAATTTTCAAAAAGTTACACTTTTTAAATTTTTATACGAACCTCCCTTAGACAAATTTGGTCAATCAGAAAATTTTTATTTTTAATGCAACAAGATCATTAAAAAAAACCGCATACCTGTATCATCCTTAAAATCAACTGAACTATGATAAAGGGAAAAATCTGACTTATACCAATTTTCCGTACCATGTGAAAGGTTGTTTCATCAGTGAAAATAGGGATCATAAACAAATTGACGATGGAAATTGTTTAGATCAGAAATACGTTAATATGTGTCAAATTTTTTTATCACAAATGCATCTAAATAAAGCATTACACAGACAGAGATCATATAAAGCAGTGGTACTCACTATGCGGTTGGATATCCTATGTATTATCATCCAGTTTTATCTTTTTTGTGATATGTCACAAATTTACATTTCTAAATTGATATAGGGTCCCCATTCACAATGTTCAATTAAATATAACTCGCTCAATTTTAAAGATACAGATATGCGGTTTCTTTTAATGATCTTGTTGCATTAAAAAAAAAAAATTCCGATTGACCAAATTTGTCTAAAGGTGTCGTATAAAAATTTAAAAAGTGTAACTTTTTGAAAATTAATGGGAGGACTATTTCATTAACGTAGTCTTATTTCCTACCTTACTTTCAACATTTTTGCAATTTACATTACCCACTTATCTCCAACAGGTAAAGAATTAAAACGCGTTTCAATCTTTTTGGGATACCCTGTATAGGGAAAGTATAGGAATCATGTCGAAAATCGCAACTCGAATTTTCGACGGATCTACATGTTATGGTACCACTAGAGCACGAAAAGACAATTCTTAACTTGACGTCTGTGTGTGTGTCTGTATGTCTGTCTGTGCAATATATGTATCCACTCTGGCTCAAAAACTAATGGACCAAATTTCATAAAATTTTATAGGTCTTGTGGTTGACCCTGGTGCTGATTAGATTTTGGTACGATTAGGGATGAATGAGCCTGCCATTTTTGCGAAATGGCTCACAAAAATTGTATGTATCCACTCTAGCTAAAATCTAATAAATCAAATTTCACAAAATTTGGTAGATAAGTTACTTGTGGGTTACCGTGGTGCTGATTTGATATTGTTCGAATAGCTCCACTGGTTTCATATATACACACACACACACACTTTCTCTATGCATTATATTATGCATATAGGGAAAGTAAAAATATAGTGGCATCATTTATTTGAATTATTAATATTATAATATTTTATTTTTTTATTTTCAAAGAAATCTCTGAAAATGAATTTAATAATTTTATAGTTTTACTTAAGATATAATCACGGTTTTTATAATTTTCATTTTTTAAAACATAGCTATAAATATACCAATTCAAATCTATGATTTATTTATACCATAAACTAGAGGGGGAAGACTGTCAAAATATTGTTGACAGGGGCTCTAAAATACTCAATTTGGCACTAATTATATGTGTTGTGAAATCGGGAGTCAAAGACCTGGTCTATCTTGGATGTCCCCGCAATCCTCCAGACAGGAAGAAAAGGTAGGAAAGGGGGGAAGTAAAACAAAATGACAAAACAGAAAAAGTGCCACACTGAATGTCAGCGTCGCATATTTATAGAACGGGTGCAAATGAAGCTTGAAGGACTCATTTTGTGTTGCATCCACTCGAGCGATGACACCTGCTTTGGCGAAATATCAGCAAGTTTAGCTTTTTTTTTCATCTTACTCAGACCATCTGGCCTATTCAAGGTGTAATAGAGGTAACTGTTTGGACGGTCGGAACAGTGCCACCCAGTTTAGACCGAAACCCAATAGGGATGGCAACTGCAGAGACCTACCGTCTTTCCCCTAACACTTCACCTCTTGGATGAATTTTCGGACCTACAGATTTATAGTACTCCGCGTTGACACGGATAGTTTTGGGTAGCGTCTGAGATCGAACCCGGAATAACCGCAATCAATCCCCACTCCTTAACCACTGGGTTATCTCAATCCCCAGCAGATTTAGGTGGCAACGCAATTGACAAGCTGTAAAAAGTTGTTTTATATTGCTTATTAACAACATTGGAATCATCAGCGGTAAAAATAATATATATATATATATATATATATATATATATATATATATATATATATATATATATACATATATATATATATATATACATATATATTATGCCTATGCGTCCAACACATAACTTTCTGAACAAATGAACAAATTTGATATTTTGGGGCAAATTTTAGAGCTTTTTCATGACTTAATCTTACTGAAATGAGCTTAGTGTTATTACCCATTAAAATAAGCATACCATATTTTATAGGATTCGCTATGTTCTTTCGTGAAATTTCGTACTCCCTGTAGAGAAAGTAAAATTTCTGATATTTCGAAGGCGACACGTGATAACTCCTAAAAAATGTAAGTATAAAACTAGTTTGAAAATAATGATAATATTTATTTTTATGCGATTGTATTATTTTTAATTTAAAAACGTGCAGTATCTCGAGAACGACACGAGTTAACTTTTTATAAATAATATAATTCGTTTTGCATAAAAATTTCACATAAAATGACTATTTGTATAAAAACATTTAACATGATTAATTATTTTTATTTTATTTTAGATTTGGAAAAATTTAATTGTTCGAAAAATTGAGAGCCTGGCATTGCTTTAAACCTCTCTGAAAATCAACAGGCATCTTACGTTCACAGATTAAATTCTTACTGAATTTCGTTTGAGTAGTTTAATTTATTCGAGAAACATCGTTCGCACAGATTAGTACACAGACACGTTGACATTAAAAAAATGGTTATTTCGTATTTAATGATACTCAACAAAACGTATACATAAAAATCCGAGAGTTATACATTTCGTACCCTTCCCAGCCAAAACTTTCCAATTATTCTTGACTGCAGAGGTAGCAAAACAAACATGTCATATGCCACAACTGTTAGTGTTTTTAAAAACATTCCAATGCGATTAAACTTTCTATGTACGTATACATAGATATAATTTTCGTTGATTATAACATAGCTATGAATATTTCTAAAATTTAACAACTTTATAGTAAAAGTGTAGGATGTTTAGAATAAAAATATAAATAAATTCAAAGACAATAATTCGTTTTATCCATATAACTAATTTTAAATCATAACAGTTTGCTCAAATAAATTTTTATTCAATATTTGTTATCGGAAAGAAATCGGCAGAACTGCATTTTAATTTAAGAATAGAATGTATTTACTTTTGACCATTTAGAAATATCCAGAATCTGATAATTAAAATTAAAATTTATCTTCCCGGCCCTTTGCCCAGGTCGGCCCTAAGCCCACGGGCCAAGCCCGAACCCGCGCAGACCCTTAACTTAGACCTCTTAAGATTTGTATAAATTTAATTTAGAACTGACCCCCCACTCCCTCACCTAAATTAAATTTCAAAATACGCCGCTGTCAGTTCTGAATAGTTCTGAATAATTTAAACGTAAAACTGTAAAATGGAATATGAAAGTACGCCAGCAAACCACTAATAGAGTTGAAGGCTTTCTTATTTCGTAAATAATAGATATATATTTTTACTTTCCCTGCAATACATGGTAATGTATAGGGAAAGTATTGGAATCATGCCGAAAATCGCAACTCGAGTTTTCGACGGATCTACACGTTTCGAGACCTATAGAATACGAAAAAACCATTTTTAGCGTGACGTCTGTGTGTGTGTCTGTATGTCTGTCTGTCTGTCTGTGTGTCTGTCTGTCTGTCTGTGCAGATTTTGTATCCACTGTAACTAAAAAACTAATGGACCGAATTTCAAAAAATTTGGTAGATAAGTCACTTGTGAGCAAGTCTGGTGCTGATTAGTTTTGGGTACGATTTGGGATAAAAGAACCCACCTTCTTTTGCGAAATGGCCCGCAAAAGCTTGTATCCACTCTAACTGAAAAACTAATGAACCGAATTTCACAAAATTCGATAGATGAGTCACTTGTGGGTTACCCTGGTGCTGATTAGATTTTGGTACGATTCGGAAAAAAAATAACCTGCCTTTTTTTGCAAAATGGCTCGCAAAAACCGTCCAAATCTGAACTAAAGAACTCAAATATATCCATGAAATGCTGATTTAATACGTAATTTTTAACGACGAAAAGAATAAGACCAACCCCATTACACTAGGACTAGCCGTTCTCGAGATATATTAGTTTTTCGTACTTTCCCTACGCCACCTTTGAAAAATAAGCCCGGTTACCGAATGAGAACGAAAATTGAATTAAAAGTGAAATAAATTTAATTAAAATAAAGAGAACGTTAATATAAGTCTGCAGGGAAAGTCATGTGCTGCCCACATCAGATTTTTTTTCTTGTAATTCTTTTTCTAGGATTGCGTTTATGTTATGAATACATTTGTAAAGTTAAAATAAGAGTTAACAAGTTGAATTTTAGCAGCGTGTGCAGGAGGAAGGCGTAAAAGTATATCATATCAATATAATTATAACTATATTTTATTTGGTAAAAAAAAAAAATTACATAAATAACAAAAAAAAATAAAAAAAAAATACAAAAAAAATAAAAACAGCGGTGATGAAGTTATCCTATTAGCCACCTTTCTTCGAAGAACACAGACAGTATAGCATCCAGTGGCGTACCGATGTTTTCTGAGAACTGAGAGAGCTTTTTTGAGAGATCCCACCTCAACAATAAATGCAGCCAAACATCACTAAGCCGAACATCTGTGGCGAAGATACAGGACGCTGCACCGCGACTGTGGAGAGGAGAGAAGCCAGGAGGTTTGGAGGGATTTTGGGGCGCAATCACATTTATGATAACATGAGGACTAAGTGGCTTAATAATATACGGAAAAGAATCTCCGTTGTCGTGATACGCACCCGACCACGAACGACCCTGAGACAACGGCCAAGGCAAACCTCCGAGACGACCACCGAGCATCCCTACAACGCCCCCACTGTGTCTATCTGTCTTTAGTTATTGAATCTTGTACCCTTTATAATTTCGTTCTAATTCCTATATAATTCTCCACATTGTACGAATTATCTCCCGACCAAGGGAAAAAGACTCGTTAAAAAACGCACGCATTACTGCAAGAAGAAGGAAAGGCCACGTGCGACTTCTCCATCCCGTGCGTTTAACATTAAATGCATAGTCTACTTATGTAAGGTTAATGATTGAGTCATAACCCTTTCTTTCCCAGATCTTAGCTACGCCTACTGCATTTTCACGTTTTATCCCACCCAGCTACAAACTGAAGACCCCGATCTCCGAATTTCGAAATTAACGTTTTGCTTGACAACCAATATGGGATCGCGTAAAAAAAAAAAAAAAATCTGGAAACAGATTGTCCCATTCAGTGCAGATAGGAAGATCAAGACGTTAATGTTTTTCAAATCGAAGATGCTATTACTTTCCTTATATGCATAGTATAATGTATAAGGAATGTATTGTGACGGGGTCGAAAATTCGATTTTTCGGGATTCGACGGGAGAGTACGTTTCAAGCATCCCTGAAAACGAGTCGAACATTTTTGAGGTGATGTCTGTGTGTGAGCGTGTGTGTCAGTGAGTCTGTGGAAACGGCATTTCACGAACGAATGGAGGGATTCGAATGAAATTTGGTACAAATATTAAAATCCGTGATTACTGGACGCCTTGTTTTTAAACGCAATCGAATGGTCACAACCCCCTAAATTTTCGAGTGAAATTTTGAAAAAATCATTAAAAATCAAACCCTTTAATAAAGTTGCAAAAATAAACATTTCTTATGTAATTTTTCTTTAGAAAACGATTGACATAAACTTTACAACGCTAGTATGAACTGTTCTCGATATATTGCACATTTTTCAAATACATTTATTAAAATATCACATAAATTAAAAAAAATATTAATTATTATGAAATATGTTTACTTTTCATTTGTAATATCATACGATAAATTTGGTGACATCCTTCTCGTGGATCTAGCTCGTTCCATTCATGAGAAACTATACTTTGGGTACTACTTTTGTATTTGAACGCCAACAATCATTTCTCTGCTATAAGAATAATTTATTTCTCCACCCATAACGCTTGGAGAGATTTTGGCGGAATATCGCCAACTTGGCGACTTTTTAAATGTTGCCAAATTAACGAAAATGTCAATGACGCTAAATCAATGAAAATAACAATTAATTGACTTTTCAATATCTTGGAAAGAACATAAGAGTACCTGCTATAAGAATATAACTTATTTTTCTGTCTGTAAGGTTTAGAAAATTTTGGTGGCGAATTTGTCGGAATATCTCCAACTTGCTGACATTTTGACTTATTAAAAGTTGCAAAATTGTCCAAAATGTCACCCAATTGATAGAAATTCGCCAAATTGATGAAACCGAGGCTGAATCAATGAAATGACGACTAATTGATGAAAATTAAATATCTTGGAATGAACATAAAAGTATACTATTAGAATTGCCCATTTCTCCGTCCGTCCGTAACGTTTGGCGAGAAATTTAGAAGAACGTCGCCAACTTGGCAACTATTTTAAATGTTGCCAAAGTGGCAAAAATGTCGACAAATTGATAAAAATGACGTCGAATGGGAAGTAATATTTCGTAAATTTGATTTCCGCCATATGACGGGCATACCCTCTTGTATATAAGAAATGCTCTTCTCTCCGTTTGTTTGTAACACTTGGCGATGCATTTTGGTGAATTTGGCGAATAATCTAGCAAAATATCGCCAACTTGGCGATGTCTCGCCCCAGATTGACGAAAATATCGTGAAAATTGTTAAAATTCCAAAAATGACGCTTAATTAATGAAAATAACGCCTAACTGATGAATTAATCATTAAAATATTTTAATATATGGACTATATCGCTTATTGAGGATGCTATCAAAATTGATAATTATTTATTTAGAGTTGCGCGAATTATAAATTAATTGGGTACTTTGAAATAGTTTTACATGTTGTCATCCGGAAAACTGCCAAATGTACAATTCAAAGATAAAAACACAGTACCGTGGATCTTATACATTATTTTTTTTTACTGTAAAAGGAGTAAATTTATTGTATTATATAAGAAAAGTCATGTGCTGCCCACATCAGATTTTTTGTTCTGGCGATAAAACCGAGGGGCCCTGTTTACGTTTTTGGACACCGTTCAAGTTCGTCGCATTTTTTAGAAGTTGGGATGGAGTTAATATCCGCCCTTGACTCTTGATAGAAGGAACCATTTTTATAGGTGTTGTTCTCTGCGCTCTCAGGAGATGAACACCGATTTCGTTAGGATTCCCACAAAGAAATGGGTTTGTCAAGGGAGTTAATTATTTTTAGGTGGTACTGAAACCAAAACGTGATAATTTGTGACCTTGTCCTTTAAAGCTGTTCTTGCTACAAACTGTGATTGAGAAAAAGAAACCCGTAGTATCAAACCGATGAAAACGCCCTCTCTTGAAAAAGCTTTGACAGAAGAACGCCTACAGAAAATGAGGCTCTTGGGGCTTCGGGCAGGGATGAAATGAACACGCCCCAATACGTATGATAGGCATAGGCGTATTTAAAAAGGTAGGGGGGGGGGGCAGAGCATTCCCCTGGAGAATTATTACTGTCATTGGAAGCCATTTATTTCCCAATATTTTAGTAATATTACAAGCGGACTTTTATAAAACGACGATAAATTTATTAACTGCTACATAAAATTTAAAATTCTTACCTTATATAAATAAAAATTCTTATTTAAAATTCCCTTCCAACCTTCTGTGGCAAGATTGAAGGATTCTAGCTGTACCCGTGTAGAACAACATCTGCACTCTTGGTATTTACGACATTTTTGACGATACAACAATTACCTTGGCTCCCAGTTTTACATTACCTCTTCATCTGAGACGATTTCCAATACTTTCTTGGGCCCGTCGAAGTCTGTCAGCGTCATTTCTCAATGTTTTTCTTTCAATAGCTTCATCAACAGTTTCTTCTACGCCCATTATGATAAACTCAACTAACTTCCCGAACTGCCCATTTCGAAGTCCAATTAGAAACGCTGAATCATTTTGGCTTTAATTAGTAAATAAAAAGTTATTACTTTCCCTGCAATACATGGTAATGTATAGGGAAAGTATTGGAATCATGCCGAAAATCACAACTCGAGTTTTCGACGGATCTACACGTTTCGAGACCTTTAGAATACGAAAAAACTATTTTTAGCCTAACGTCTGTGTGTGTGTGTCTGTCTGTGTGTGTGTCTGTCTGTCTGTGTGTCTGTCTGTGCGACGTATGTATCCACTCTAACTCAAAAACTTATGGACCGAATTTCATAAAATTTGGTAGGTAAGTGACTTGGGTATGACCCTGGTGCTGATTAGTTTTTGGTACGATTCGTAAAAGCAGAATCCGCCTTTTTCTGCGAAATGGCCCGTAAAAATTTCATGTATCCACTCTAGCTAAATTACTAATTGACCAAATTTCACAAAATTTGGTAGATAAGTTACTTGTGGGATACTCTGGTGTTGATTAGATTTTGGTATTATTCGGAAAAGAACAACCTGCTTTTTTTCACGAAATGGCTCTCAAAAATCGCCAAAATCTAAAAAAAAAAGCTGCGTATGTTCAAATATATCAATTAAATGCTTGTTTTATATGTAATTTTTGATGAAAAATAAGAGCAACTCTATTACTCTAGTTCTCGAGATATTTGAGATTTTTCGCATTTAGTTATGTCACTTTTGAAAAATGTCCAATTACCAAATAAAAACAGAAATTGAATTAAAAGAGCAAATTTATTGTTATTTTGTGCACTTAAACTCAATTTACTGAATTATTAAAGAAATAAAGAGAAAATGAATTTGAGTCTGCAGGGAAAGTCATGTGCTGCCCACATCAGATTTTTTTAAATGGGAGTGAGTATTTTACCTCACGTTATTATCGCTTGCCAAATGGCAAGGTATAGGTAATCAATACACACAGATATCACATGATAAACGTTTGATACGTGTTCAGGGATGCTTACAACATGTTAATCTGTCGAATTCCCGAACTCACATTTCATACATTTACGACACAGTTATTTTTATGAAAAAGTAGCGATTCCATAGCAGTTACTTTAAAGGAAACTTTATGGAATAGCTAGCTACTTTTACTCATTATTTACTACCCAACCCCGCTCACACATGAATGATGATCCATAGAAGCATCAGCAATCACGATAAAAAGAAATGGATTGCCAAACGAAAATTGAATAACATTTAGCTTTTCATCCGGTGTTGACCTGCTGAACGGATTGTCCTTGATGCTCTGAAAAACAAAACTGCCGCATTCTGTTACATGCAAGATGATTACATATTCCGGCGTAAATAAAAAGGTGCACCGGTTACTAGTTATCCTTTTGTGTTTTATCTCATGGTTAGTCATACGGGTGCCTTTCCTCAGCCTTAACCTAATTTGCTTTCTTCCCAGTCTCGTCACGACGCAGCGGTTCGTTCGATGGGTAAAATTAGTTTCGGATTATTTAAAATAAAAGATTTCTCTATATGAAATGACCTCGCTGTCTTACACGCTTAGGTAGCACCGGCCGTCTTCGATGCAAATACTGGATGAAACAAATCTGAGCGTGAGATGCGTCTCAAACAGTAGTGCGAGATGAATATTGTCAAAAACACCGGATGTCTCTTTCACTGTCTTAAAAATCTGATGTGGGCAGCACATGCCGTTCCCTGCAGACTCAAATTTATTTTTTCTTTATTTCTTTAACAACTCATTAAATTGAGTTTAATTGCTCAAAATGACATTAAATTTGCAGTTTTAATTCAATTTCTGCTTTTATTTGGTAATTGGACATTTTTCCAAAAGCGGTATATAAAAAAATGCGAAAAATCTCAAATATCTCGAGAACGGTTAGTCCTAGAGTAATAGGATTGTTCTTATTCTTTTCCTCGTCAAAAATTACGTATAAAACAAGCATTTAATTGATGTATACGTAGACTTTTTTTAGATATTGGCGATTTTTGCGTGCCATTTCGTAAAAAGAGACAGGTTGTTCTTTTCCGAATCGTAACAAAATCTTATCAGCACCAGAGTATCCTACATGTGATTTATCTACCAAATTTTGTGAAATTTGGCCAATTTGTTTTTCAGCTAGAGTGAATGCATGAGATTTTTGCAGGCCATATCCCAAAAATAGGCGGGTTTTTTTTCCGAAATGTACCAAAAACTAATCAGCACCAGGGTCACACCCAAGGGTCTTAACTATCAAATTTTATGAAATTCGGTCCATTAGTTTTTGAGTTAGAGTGGATACATACATTGCACAGACACACAGACAGACACACACACAGAAGTCACGCTAAAAATAGTTTTTTCGTATTCTAGAGGTCTCGAAACGTGTAAATCCGTCGAAAACTCGAGTTGCGATTTTCGACATGATTCCAATACTTTCCCTATACATTACCATGTATTGCAGGGAAAGTAAAAATCTGATGTGGGCAGCACATGACTTTCCTTGCAGACTTAAATTCATATTTTCTTTATTTCTTTAATAATTCATTAGATTGAGTTTAATTGCACCAAATAACACTACATTTGCTTTTTTAATTCAATTTTTGTTTTTATTTAGTAATTGGACATGCAAGAAGTCTCAAATGCAAGAAGTCTCAAATATCTTCAGAACAGTCAGTCCTAAAGTATAATGGAGTGTGTTATATTTCTTTCCTCGTCAAAATTTGAGTATAAAACAAAAATTCATTTGATATATTTGAGCATATATAGTCATTTTTTTTTTCGATTTTGGCGATTTTTACGGGCCATTTCGTAAAAAAAGGCAGGTTGTCCTTCTTCGAATTGTACCCAAATCTAATCAGCACAAGAGTATTTCACAAGTAACTTATCTACCAATTTTTGTGAAATTGGGTCAATTAGTATTTTAGCTAGTATGGATACATGAAACTTTTGAGGGGCCATTTCCTAAAAAAAAGGCAGGTTGTTTGTTCTTTTCCGAATCGTACCAAAATCTAATCAGCACCAGGGTCTACCACAAGTAACTTATCTACCAAATTTTATGAAATTTAGTTGATTAGTTGAGTTAAAGTGAAAATATACAATTTTTGCGGGCCATTTCGTAAAAAAAGGCAGGTTGTTCTTTTCCGAATCGTATCAAAATCTAAACAGCACCAGGGTGACCTACAAGTGACTTATGTACCAAATTTTGTAAAATTTGATCAATTAGTTTTTCAGTTACAGTGGATACAGGCAATTTTTGAGAGTCATTTGGCAAAAAAAGGCGGGTTGGTTTATTTCGAATGGTACCCAAAACTAATCAGCACCAGGGTCACATACAAGTGACTTACCTACCAAATTTTATGAAATGCGGTCCATTAGTTTTTGAGTTAGAGTGGATACATGCATTGCACACACAGACAGACAAACAAACACACAGACAGACACACACACACACACAGACAGACAGACACACACACACACACACAGACACACACAGACACACACACACACACACACACACACACACACACACACACACACACACATACACACACACACACACACACACACACACACACACATGTTTGAAAAATTCAATAATTTACCAAGCTTATGATCCGCGTACCAAATTTCTAATATATATCTTATTATCTTATTTCAATGGGTAGGACAGCGCAGTGGTTAGTGCGCTGGGATTGCACTCGGACGACCCGAGTTCAATTCTGGCCAGACACGTTAAATATGTGTGTCCGTAAGTCATTCAAAGAGGTAGGTAGTAGGAGAAGGAGGATACGGTCATTGTGGGTGCGTCCACACTGGGTTCCGGTCTAAATTGGGTGGCACTGTCTCGGCCGTCTAAACAGATATTTTATACCATCGGGTAGGTCAGAAGGTTTAGGTCGAAAAAGAAGGAGAATAATTTCTATCTAGAAAGAGGACGCTTTTCTCCCGCTGACTTATCGAGCATATTGAAGCCCAGTAAAGTTCTTCAAATACATAGTTTACCATATTTGGCGATTTAACACGTGCTCCAAATATTGCTTTTTACACGTATTTGGTAACGTTAACAAATTTTCAATTGTGTTATACTTTTATAAATATGAATTAAATTGGAGTAACGTTTGTAATTACACGACACTTATTAACAAGAATCAAAAATATGATTCTCACTCTATAAGCAGATTAACAAATAGATGGACATTTTTTTTTCCTATTAATAGTTTTTGCAAAAATCCGGTCTTATTAAAATTCATGAAATACTTTGATGTATATTTCTATTTCATATCTGTTACAGTTCCAAAATTATATAGAAAAAAATATGGTCTTATTATAAGATCAGAAAGACCTTGCATTATTTGAAATACATGTACTAAATAATGAAAAGTTGTTTTTGAAATGTATATTTATGATGATACATAGTAGTGTGTGAATCACCCGGGGGGGGGGGGGGGGCGTACTTTAAAATAAAATTTTGCATTTCATTTTAAAGGTACTAAATTTGAAAGAGGGGCAATTTTGTCATAACCTGTGGATGTATAGGTTAGATAAATACAACATTTAAAATTTTAGTAATAATAATAAATTGCATAAATCTGTATTGTAAACGATATATTTCTTATGTCTAATACAAAAGAATTGAAGTACTTTAAATGATAATATTGAGGAAATCCTTTAAACTGGAAAAACAGAACGCCAATGTTTACATTAAATGATTAGCGCCAATCATCGATTTAGCGAAAATATCAGTGTCGTTCCAAAGTAAATTCGTCTCATTCGAACATAATTTCTATCAGTTTTTCGTAAAAAATCCTATTTAATAATTCATTAGCTTTTATGATAAATGTATTTCGATTTATTTATCACTTTAAATTTAACCACAGCACCGGCTCACGAATTTGGGCCCGTGCTGTTCTTTTCTATTATCGGCATTATGGCCGTGGTTTTGCTTCTATGGTGATGTTAATATTTCACATTTACTTGAATTAATTATTTTTATTATTACATTTTTCTAATATATAAATATATATATATATATAAACCTCATGTATGAGTAAACAGGTATACAAAAATATTTTAATATATATATATATATTTATTTATATCTACTATTCTATCATTGGATTTTCATTTTTAAAATATATATATATATATATATATATATATATATATATATATATATATATATATATATATATATATATATATATATATATATATATATATATATATATATGTATATATATATATATACATAAATAACGATGAGTGGATTTCAATAGGAAAGGTTCCACATATGCTGAGTTATACCAAAAACCATTTCGCTACCAAGGATATATATATATATATATAAAGAAATACAATCCCAAAAAGTATGAAATCCAAGAAAGAGAAAGGCGCAAATTGCCGCACTATCAGAGTCTTGAAAAATAAGATTTAAAATGAAAAAAGAAAATATATAGATGGAATGATTGTTTTTACAGGGTTGCAGAAAGGTCAAGGGGGATTGCGACCCCTATTTCCTGGTTAGAAGCTAGCTTTGACTTCATGAAAACGCTCCCAGAGACTCTGCACGCCCGAAACAACAATCGATCATGCCCGTGGGGAAAAAATGGCCGAATCCCAGACAACATAAAAATGATCAAAATAACAAAAATTGGAAATTTTACTAACCAGCAAGACGAGAATCTTGGAAGAGTTGCATATACGCTATATGCAACTCGAAGTATATACGCTATATGCAACTCTTCCAAGATTCTCGTCTTGCTGGTTAGTAAAATTTCAAATTTTTGTTATTTTGATCATTTTTATGTTGTCTGGGATTCGGCCATTTTTTCCCCACAGGCATGATCGATTGTTGTTTCGGGCGTGCAGAGTCTCTGGGAGCGTTTTCATGAAGTCAAAGCTAGCTTCTAACCAGGAAATAGGGGTCTCAATCCCCCTTGACCTTTCTGCAACCCTGTAAAAACAATCATTCCATCTATATATTTTCTTTTTTCATTTTAAATCTTATATATATATATATATATATATATAAGTCCTTTCCTAATCAATATAATTAATTCTTATACACCCCCTGCTAATCCGGCCGTCCAAACTGTTACCTTACACCTTTCTGGTAGGTCGAACGGTCTGGGTCTCAACAACACCCCCTGCTAAAAAAATTTCAGGTATAGATACATTTTGTGAAAAATTAGAACTAGATCGTATAGTCATTATCATTATTAGAATTCTAATTATTCGAATTTTTTATATACTTTCTTAGTATCATTTCCTAAAGAAAACAATGATCACTCTCAGAATGATGATGTTGGTATGTAAATATAGGAAAATTGATAATTTGAATGGCTGTTAGTAAAATCAAAATGGCTTATATTAACACAGATAAGCCAAATGTATCCAAATCACCGGCATCACTAAGTTGTTGCCAACTTAAAATAGAAACAGTTTGTTTTTTCCTTTTACGAAATATTTTAAATGAATTACTTGAGCACGAAATCTGGAAATTTTACAACATTTTTTTTTCTCTCTGAAAGTTGTAATCCAAGTGGAACTAATACTCTACTGTTATGAATTTGTAAAATGCTCTGGAGCCCTCTTTTTCCCCTCTTACTTTCATCTCTTTCAAAGATTAGGTGGAGAAAACATCTGTACAGGCATTTCTTTCCCATGGCGTGAATCTAGGGTTGCTAGATTTGTCGCCAATTTGACGAGACATTTGACGACTTTCCGAAGCTTTGAGAAACACCTCAAAATAACCAGTATTCTATGAGTTTTGAGAGATTTCCAGACGTTTCTATAAAGAGTCTATAAAAGGAGTCACCACTCAGTCGGAGTGCAGTTGACGTGATACGAGCTATATTGAACTGTGATTTTCGTCAATGTTTTGAGAATCATAACGGCTGTTTGGTGAAATGAAATACGCCAATGTTTTGAGACCAGATTCAATTGTTTTGTGAAATTAGTAGAGCATTTAAATGCTGTTTTACGGTATATTGTTCCTGTTTACGTTGTATTTGTAAATAAACGTGTTAGTTATCCAGAGAAATTTGGTCTCATTCTTGTATCATGAGCGCACACCCACGAGTCCAGAGGGGAACCTAACACTACGGTATATATTTTATTTTAAAATTAGATGCAAAAATTGTGAATAAAATTATAAATGTTGTTTATAAATCAAATCTGAGGTTCAATCAATAAAACAAC
This sequence comes from Amaurobius ferox, assembly GCA_951213105.1. Taxonomy (NCBI): domain Eukaryota; kingdom Metazoa; phylum Arthropoda; class Arachnida; order Araneae; family Amaurobiidae; genus Amaurobius; species Amaurobius ferox. The sequence continues at coordinate 53,586,499 of OX578136.1, read as the reverse complement.
AGATAAAAATTGCACGGGAATTAAGAAACTCCACTTGCACCTGCATGGTCAAACAGCTCGATAGGAATGACCTCGCCGCAAGAAACCCACCCGTCAATGAAATATACGAAGGACGTTTTTATTCGTGTTATCGCAAAAGACCAGTGCTTTTATTTTGAATAGCTTCGTCAACCATTAAAGCAAGTTGCCTCCAAAATACCCATCTCTGCATCAGCGATGACGTCACGTGAAGAAAAATGTCGTTGCTGCTGCCAAGAGAAGGATAACAGAACCACACTGCTCCGAACGTTCAAGGACAATCGTTCCTTCTAAGCACCAGACACGGCCTCGAATGTAAATAAAAGTGGACTTTATAAGTCATTATTATCTGAGAGTAATAGCTTTGTTATTTTATTTGTTGTAAAATGTTGTTTTGTGTTGACGCGAGGCTTGGCTATTCGCTCAAGGCAACGGAAATGCTTTGTGTAATAATTACTCAATTTTACGTCCGTAAAAAAAAGGAGGGGTAAAAATGACTTTTGACAGATTATATTTTCGAAAGTGAAATTTCAGTATTGTCATTTTTTCCATTTCTCACGACCCAAAATTGGGTCGCCGTGGATTTTGGGATGAGTCGCAGAATAATAAAAAAGCAAATCGCTGGTTGGCAGAAAAAACTAATTATTAAGTCCAAAACAATGAAATTTTGTTTCACCGTATTCGAACGGTGTCTCTATATTCGTTTTGGATAAAATTAAAGGCGGGGGGGGGGGGGAAGCCTATACTAGAGATCGAAGTGAAAGCCTAGGAATCGAAGCGATGAAGTATTATTTTCGACTACGCATTATGTGAAATTGCCTGTTCTGCACTTACTATCATGAAACTATGATTAAAAGCAGACTACTATCAGAACATGGCTTGAAACAGGGTCTTCCATGGTGGGAGGGGGGGGGGGGGACTGGTACCATTAGAGTGGAAGGGCCCCGGGCTCAAGAAGAGATTCGGACGGAGAATATTTTCTTTTGGGGACTTGGAGAAGCGATGGCTAATTCCCCCAAAATGAGAAAATCAAATGGGGGAGGGGGGGCACCTATGACAAATGTTTGTAGGGGGGCCCACAATTTCTATGGGCGACCCTGCTTGAGTTGCAGCTTTTCACAGACACAACCACAGTTTGAAAAGCTGTCGGCGCTGGTGCAAGGCCGTGGAAATGCGGCCACTGAACAAATGCGGAACATTTTATCAATATTTTGTTTTTCTGAATCTAAGTCCCAATATCTGGAACAAATAAAAAGAATAGAATAAAATTTGGTACGATTATTTTAATCGATGGACTCAAGAAACCTGTTGGTTTTCAGATTCCGAATCAGGGGAAGATCCTTAATTAAAAAAAATATTGAAAATAGAAAAATTCTCTGAAAATAGAAAAATAGAAATCTGAAAAGATAAAGATTGTTTAATCTATATTATACTAGATTGACATATTACGCTAGACATTTTATTTTTCCGCAGGCAGCACCTCGAAAGGATTATCATACGATTTGCGTGAAATTTCTTATACTTAATTTAATCAGTGACTTTATTGATTTTCAGCCAGATCAAGTCATAATAAATCTCTGTAATTTTCCAACAATATTGAACTCTGTCAGTCTGCAGGGAAATTAGAACAGTACTTGAACTTGCCAGCGCGAACCTCTAATCTGATTATCTTCCTCCCAATGTGAGGCTAACAGCTAACACCCGGTCTTAGCGATTCTGTATTTGTACCTTTTCTCCTCTCTTACTCCGCCATGTGTTACCCATTTCCCACGATATTCATTTTTTTTTTTCTGTATCAGGATCCAGAGTCAACAACAGCATTCGGATTTCAACAAATTGTTTTGCCCAGACAGTGGCTCGAACCTGCGATTTCTTGATCTCAAACAAGCCTTGTTTCAACTGAGCTATGTAGAATATGAGAGAACCTCACACCTGCGTTACCAGTAACATCACCAAAATATTTTAGGTTTATTTTTTTTCGCGGTGTGCGTAACCAAATATGCTATTCCCCTTTTCTCCAAATATATGTCTCTCTCTCTCTCTATGTATATATATATATATATATATATATATATATATATATATATATATATATATATATATATATATATATATATATATATATAAATAAATATATATATATATATATATATGTATGTATATATATAAATAAATAAATATATATATATATATATATATATATATATATATATATATATATATATATGATACAGAAATTTTAAGCCTTTCCCAATATCGTGCCCTTTTCTTTCACAATTATTATTCCAAATTCCTATTTCATGTCCAGCACATATTGCAACTACATTAAATTCTATCCCACACCACTAATATTAACAAAGTCTGCCAACACTTCCTCTTTTCCTCTATCATACCATATATGGTCACTGTGGCGGTTAACTATCGTTATTTATGCCATCTGCACCAAAACGAGCTAGAAGCGGCGTCTTTCTGTGCATCTGATAACTGAGGAAACCGCATATCGTTTCCTGTTTTGGACGCCTCACTTCCAAAGACTCCCGATGGGTATTTGCACATAATTTTAACGCTGATAACAGTATATTGGCACTTGAAAGCCATAATTTTCTTTACCGGCATGTATGAAAAACAATACGATGGTGCACATCGAGAACACGTGGCGTGCATGGGGGACACCCCCCCATAAATGAGCCTCAAACCCACGACGACCAATGAGATAGATGGTCGGTCACTCCTTCTGGGGCGTATACAAAATTCAGTCGACAGAAAAACTTTCATCGTTTCGGACGAGACTCGCTCCTGAAATCTCGATTTGATCGGTCGAACCTCCGTCGACTTGCTCTCGAACTTTTGGCACTACGCAATCGAAACCTTCTTTCGACTGCTTCGAACTTAACGGTCCTAAAATCAGGACTTATCCGCCAGCCACAGAATCTCTCTGTAAGGATGCGCCTGCGATTATGCTGTATATAGATCTGTAAAATTTACTGTAAATAAATGTTACTTTATGCAACGTTAACGTTTTGCCTAGAAAACAACAACAAAAAATGTCGAGGTATTCTGCCGGGCATTAATATCGCATGTCGGGTTTAACCCGCACAAGCAAGCAGAGTACGAAACCCCGCATAACTAATCTTAACCTCTGTATAAACGTTCTCATATGAAACTGCATTCTCAATCACAATTTTAAAGCCTAAAACGCGAAGATAGCAGCCATATGCCTCATATCATATCCCTCCCCCTCCGATGTAAATGTTGTTGTTGTTGTTCGCGTGTCCTAATTAAGGGGGAAAAATTGCGCTGCTTCTGGATGTAAATGTAATTTGTACTTGTGGAGAACTACACTGAGACGACAGTGAGATTTGGTGAAAGATGGTTGATGATCAGGAGCTCGGCCAGTCTATGTAACTACTTCTGATTCTAATGTCATCTAATAAAGTATGTTTGTAATAACAGTAACTGTTTCTTCCCTGGACTATGTCTAGCAAATATTACACACACAGACACACACACACACACATATATATATATATATATATATATATATATATATATATATATATATATATATATATATATATATATATATATATATATATATATATATATATATATATATATGTCGCAGGGACGTTATGAAAACGGAGATTTGATCAAATCCTTAAGGTAGATGATCAATTCACGGAAGATGTTAAAATTACAACTCTGTGGGGTGATTTCCCTAAAAAAAGTAAGTGATTTGATCAAATCCCGAACTGTTTTAGTGAAAAGATGAAATAAACCAGTCAGGACTCGCCCAGCTGCCGGCCAGCGTCTTGCTTCTGACGTGACACACACAGTAGCGCAGAAACATTACGCGAGGAAGGTTGCGCGCATTTTTATTATTGTTTTCTATATTTCGAGCTTTATCAAGTACCTACCGTAGAAAAATGGGTTCAGATATAGAAAAAAATCAAACTCTGACCGATTTTGTATCTGAAGAACAGTTTAATGAAACTATCAGGACGTTTTTGAACAAGCGGCATGATAAAGAAAAACCTTTATGGACTCGCGAAAGGATAGAAGAAGCTATCACAGTCATTGAACTATTTAAATTAGCACCACTACTTAAACTGCAACGGACACATAAACAGTACTATTATGGAAAAAAATACGATGTTATGGAAGTAGGTACTAAAAAATCTTAGATTTTGAAGAGAAAGTCTGACTCCGATCCAATTGTGAAAATAGTACCAACGGAACATTTTTACCACATACTTCGGGAAACCCATCAGTCGACTGGCCACGGAGGAAGAGATAAAATGCTGTATAGTTTGAAATCGAAATACCTAATACCTACTTCAGTTGTAGTGGAGTATTTAAAGCTGTGCACGATATGTCAGTCTAAAAAAAAATTTCCAAGAAAAGGAATCGTTGTTTGCCCAATTGTATCTAGCGACTTCAATCATCGTGGCCAAGTCGATTTAATTGACTTACAGTCGACCCCAGATAGAAATTACAAATGGCTATTACACTACCAGGACGACGCGACGAAATTCAGCTTTCTTCGACCGCTGACTTCAAAAAGAGATGCTAAAGTAGCAATGGAGCTATTAAAAATATTTTTGGAAGTAGGTTGTCCTCATATACCACAAAGCGACAACGGCCGTGAGTTTACGGCTGCTGTCATACAAGAATTAACAAGCCTGTGGCCAACGTGCAAAATTGTAAATGGTAGGCCTAGACATCCAGCTAGTCAAGGATATGTTGAGCGATCAAATGAAGATGAAGCTATGTTACGTGATTGGCTAATTGACAATGACACAAAGAATTGGGCTATAGATTGTTACTTTGTTAAATTCCAAAAGAATTCCTCTTTTCATTGAACCATTAAACGATCACCTTACAAAGCTTTATTTGGAACAGAGCCAAAAATAGGACTCCAATCTAGTCATATTTCAAAAGAGTTACTTGAAAAACTTGTTACTGAAGAGGACTTGGATCTACTTCTTTATTAGCAGGACCATGACATTATTTTAACACCAGAAGACTTACCAGTAGCTTCCTTAGAGGACAACAACGACGCTTCAACTTCAAATGATCTACCAGCATCTGAATTAATTGATTACAATGCTTCAACTTCAAATGATCTACCAGCATCTGAATTACTTGATTACAATGCTTCAACTTCAAATGATCTACCAGCATCTGAATTAATTTATTACAATGCTTCAACTTCAAATGATCTACCAGCATCTGAATTAATTGATTACAATGCTTCAACTTCAAATGATCTACCAGCATCTGAATTAATTGATTACAATGCTTCAACTTCAAATGATCTACCAGCATCTGAATTAATTGATTACAATGCTTCAACTTCAAATGATCTACCAGCATCTGAATTAATTGATTACAATGCTTCAACTTCAAATGATCTACCAGCATCTGAATTAATTGATTACAATGCTTCAACTTCAAACGATCTACCAGCATCTGAATTAATTGATTACAATGCTTCAACTTCAAATGATCTACCAGCATCTGAATTAATTGATTACAATGCTTCAACTTCAAATGATCTACCAATAGTTAAATCAACCAACAATAACACTTCAATGTCACACGATCTACCGGCAGCTGATTTACTCACCAAAAAGGCTTTAAATTTAGAGGATCTACCAGAAATTGAATGAATTTCTTTATCGACAACAAGACAACTCGAACCAGTTAGCAACTCTACTTCAATTCCTGCTTCAACAGTTAAAACATCTGTAGTGTTACTTGCATCAGAAGGGCAAGCAGCTGTCAGCGACAATAAAGCATGTTATATTGTTTGTGGAATGGAATCTACTGGAGCCCATTCATGTGACATTTGTAAAAATCCGGTGCACGTAATATGTGGGAATACAGTAGAAGAAGAAGGATATGGATCGGAAATTCTATGCTATTTATGCCAAAAAGAAGAGAGCATTAAAAATCAAAGGGAAAATGCTGTAAAACACCTGAAAAGATCAGCTGAAAAAATGAAAGAAGTTTCTTTGAAGAAATTTAAAGACGTGTTAATGGATTCCACAGTTTTGGTTGATGTACTTAAGGTAGATAGAGGCCCATTAGATGGAAATAACATTGTGGGGATCGTATTAGATATAAAAAATAATTTATACCAAATTGGTACCTCAGTTGGAATTATTAAAGATTGGCTACCTAGAAAAGCTCTTCAAATAGCTACTACAACATTTACCGAAGCAGTTTCACAGATTTACCTAAGTCTACGTGAGATTGCAGAAAAATTATCTTTATTTGGAGGTCAAGGATTTAAGAAGTGTTCCTGTGAACATTCCAAAATACAATGTAAAACAAAAAGATGTGCCTGTAAAAGAAGTAACGTACTTTGTAACTCGAGATGCCACAAATCAACAACGTGTTTTAATAAAAATGAATGAACATTATTATTTATTAATTACATTCACTAAAAATGTTTAAATTTTCACCAAAAATATCCTTTTTGTTTTTTAAAATATCAGCTTAAGTACCTATTTCTTTTGTTAATTAGTTTCGAATAAATAATTTTTGTTTCAATGACTATTGTTTTATTACCTACTCTACATTTAATAATGCATGGTTTACTAAATAAATACTTTTAATACCTAAACAATATTATTTCATCTTTTCACTAAAACAGTTAAGGGATTTGATCAAATCGCACTTACTTTCTTTAGGGAAATCACCCCACAGAGTTGTAATTTTAACATCTTCCGTGAATTGATCATCTACCTTAGGGATTTGATCAAATCTCCGTTTTCATCATTTTCCTGCGACATATATAAGTGAAGAAATATATATATAAGTGAAGAAAATTCCGGTTCTATTTTTCGAGGATCTTCTAAATTTTAATAAATTAAATTGTTCTACCGGACTTGTTCTACCGGAAAATTTCATCAAAGAAGTTGAAACAGACAGACAATCATTAGTCATGACGAATTCAATGACAGAATTTAGAAATAGATTGCAATATATTCATTACATTACTTTCTTTGGATCATAGAATATGCATTTTTATTACTTTCTTATATTATTGTATAGAGAAAGTATTGTATTTTCCCCAATATTTTCGACTTCGATATTTTGACGAATAAACACATTTTAAAACTTCTTAAGCCAATATCAACTTTCAACCAATATCAACATAGGTGATCGTTGAAAATAACCTCTTTTGCTGAACATGCACTGTCATTGCATTGCTGGAGGATGCATTTTCCTATCAAAATGTTTTAAATGCTTTGTGTTAGTAGTTGCTGAGTACGATCGTGGGGCTAAGCCCCAAGTTACCAGGGCCGAGCGAAACTAGGCTTTCGGAAGGAGTTGGCGAACAACAGCAAGCAGAGGGCAGTAGCTTCCTAGTAGACATAAATAAATATGCTCATTTTATGAGTAACAAAAGAGAAAAAATCGCAAACATAGCAATATAAAGACGTAGTAAAAAAAAAAGTTATAAATAACAAAAAAATAAAAAATAAATTGTAGATTTAGCAACATAGAGGCGTAACAAATTCAATATGCGCATATTATGAATAACAAAACAGGGAAAAAATCATATATGTAGCAATGCAAAATGCACATATTATTAATAATAAAAGAGGAAAATAAATCGTAGCCGTAGCAATATAAAAATAACACATAATTATAAATAACAAAACAGGAAAATAAATCGTATACTTAGCAATATAAAGGCGTAGCAAAATAAATATGCACAATTTATGAAGAGCCTGGATTTTGCTCTATTTGCCGTTTTTTCTCCGGACTATAGAATCGTAGGATTCTAACATATATATGTATTTCTGATTTTAACGAATCCGCTATACAAATATTAAAGTGCCTATAAATGCGTATTTTAAAAGTTAGTGCCTGTAAATGCCTATTTAAAGTGTTTATGTCTATAAATTCCTATTTTAGGAGTTAGCGCCTATAAATGCCTATTTTAACAGTTAGTGCCTATAAATGCCTATTTTAATGGTTAATGTCTGTAAATGCCTATTTTAAAGTTAAAAGCCCATTTATATGCCTATTTTAAGAGTTTAACCTATTTTTTATTTATTGCTATTCTTGGGGCAAAAATGTTGCCATACAATTATTTTTACTAAATTTTTTAAAGCATCTGGATCCGCAACTTCAAATGGGTCCAAAGGAAATGGATTTTTCTCATAATGAACAGGATGTTGAAGGCAATAAAATAATAAAAGATCTTAGTTCACAATCCTCAGAATTTTAGACTACATTTTATGGCTATGGAATAATACGCATTTTGAAGAGAAAAACAAGACCTTCCATGTTTCTGTCAGCAATTTCCCCAAACGCTGGCAGAATTTGATATTCGCACGTTGTTCTTCAAACGTCATTTCTGTTTTCGACGAACGCGAACAACTCCAGTTCACTGACACGCATTGTCTGGAAAAACACCTGCTTCTTCCTTTTCACATCTCGCGTCACATGTGCCTCTACGCCACGGTAAAATAAGTTCCCCTCCCCTCCAATCAGGGTTGGAGATATCAGCACAATCTCCGAACTTTTTGATCCTACCTTGTATAAATATGACTTAATGAACAATAATTTTTTACCTGTGATTGGTCTATTTCAGTGCCATTTTTTTTTTTTTTTACTTTATAGTGTCTATTTTACCTTTTTAGCGTCTATTTTGCTTGCATATTTTGAGATTTTTAGTGCTAATGAATTCTGGTTCCAATTGTGAGTAAAGAAAGGGGAAGAAATCTGATGTGTCCAACACATGGCTTTGCCTATTACAAAGTTTGATTTTGTATGTGTGTGTAGGGGGGAGGGGGTCTTTTAATAATTCTACTTCTGTGAAAATTAATTTTCTTCCTTTATGCTACCATTTGAAACAGTCACGCCTAATTTTTCCCAATCAATCACTCAAAACTTTCGAGAGATTTGAGTTCTTTGACTAAACTTCTAACACCTCGAGAACGACTCGTGATAATTCATAATCAACGGTGTCCCTTCTTGTTAAAGTATTAAAAAATATTCGTTCATTTGCTAAGTAAAATGTTTTATAATTTTGTAGCCGATTTAGATGCAAAAACGTGCAATACGTTAAGATCAGTGATATTTAGCGTCTTATACGTACGTTACGTCATACGTTCTTAATTAAAAAAATTTCACGTAAAATCTTGTTACAATATTTTCTATCATATAGAAAGTAAAATGGAAACATTTTGAAATTTGAATATTTCCATTAAAAAAGATGGAATCTAGACGAGATTGTTTTCATGAAAGCAAAATTACTTATCCTTGTGATATGGATCTCACAGATGAAAGTGATCGAGATAAGATTTTAGACAACAATAAATCCATCAGCGAGTCACGAGACTGTTTTTATTATTATTATTATTATTATTTATTTAATAAAAAACTAACATGAATCTGATAACGCAGTGATAAGTTCAAGGAAGTTTCTATTATATATCTAGATGAAAGGAAAACTCGTGTGTAAAAGACAAAAAATATATATATATATATAGAAACAGAAATTTTCAAAGCTTTCAAATTTTCCCGATCGTGTTTGCAATCGAGTGCTACATATTCCTGCTTTTTCCTGCAATCTGTTCATTCTTTCTGTACCATTTTTTTTTTTTTTTTACTCTCACACTATTGTACAGAAAATGTATTGCTTTGAATTCGAGCTTTCAATGGGAAAGCGCGTTTTAAAATCTTTTGAAAACATTTTCAGCACTTTTTGTAAGGATGTCTATCTGTGTGAGTGTGTGCAGTGACTGATCTAGGGGGAGGGAGGGGGGATCATTTTATCAGTGAAAAAGGACTTGAGAATGCATATCCCAATTTGATGATTTTAATCTAAAATATCTTCACTCAAAATCTTCCTTACACTGCAAATAACAGTCACCTCCAATGGAAAAACTTTTAGTACGCTGAAGCTTATAAAATATATCTACGGGAGCACAGTTGGCAAGGAGAGATTAACAAATTTAAGTGCGATCTCCATTAAATATTTTGCATCAAAACTTTCTTATAATGATATCACAAAGACTTTTACTGCCTGAAAGTCTCGAAAGTGTCATATCATGTGTATTTAAATAAATGGTGTAAATATACATGAACTGAAGAAACAGGCACCAATGGATTTGTTTGGCACATAAATATTTTCGCTCATCAATGATGTAGAACTTTTGTAAATCGACGACAGAATGGAAAAATACCCAAAATTGCTCGGTAGTAATATACCAATTGTAAAAGTATTTGAAAACGTATTTTAGTTTAAGCAATTCTCAAAGCATTCCTAAGCCTATAAAAGTTTAAAAATCTCTATTTCTGAAACAATTTTAGTTAATCTAATGAATAAAAACAAATGTAATGAATAACTAGAAATCTAATGAATAAAAAACAATACCTGGGTTATCATTGCTAATATATATTACAAAAAAATCTGAAGTCTTCATATTCAGTATCAAAATATAACAATAGATAAAAATATTATGATTCTCATAATTAAATATTTGCCTGAAAAACATGATCCCCATAATGATAAAGTAATTTGAATATCAGATGCTACTGACAAGATTTGTATGTTAGGTTTTCATAGTTCGTGATATATAACTTAAATAATAATGTAGTTTCCCTTAAAATGTCCCCCATAAAAAATATTTACCTTGATAGTTTGGCCACAATTTGCTCTTGTTTAATAAAATCACCACCACCACCCCTTCATTTCTTTGTTAAATTACTTTACAGAATGCATTCCTAGTTGTTTAGATTTAAATACATTTCATAATAATCATCTGACGGCTGATTACAACACAGTTGGTCGTTTTGTTTAAAAAAAATTAAATATAAAATCATAATTTTTTTGCTTATCTTTACGATGTGATTTCACTTAGATTAATATACAAGTAAAAATCATATAGCTACTGCAAATTCTAAAGAAACTGGTTTTTATTGATTTTCGTCCAATTTGATATTCTCCGAGGTTCCATATAATAATCACGGTCTTCTAAAGATCATTGTGTACAATTCCAGAATATATTGAAATTGTTTTTCAATGGCAAAAATTTAAAAACACAAGTAGGCAGTAATGAATCGAATTGGAAGAAGCCACCCAAGGTTTATTGATACAACTTACCTTGTATCAATTTACCTTGGAAGTTGATGTCTATTAATACTTGTCTTCCTTCTTCCCAAGCTCGGTAGGAAGACGAGTTGTTTGCCTCCTTGCACCTGCTCTATAATACGTCTGTCAGTAAATAGTTGTATCACGTGACTCGGATAGAAATCGTTCCGAAATTAAAATTCGAAAGCATAAAAAGAAAAACCTAGGAGGTAGAAAAAAGAACAGTAGGTGAATTCGAAACCTTTTCTCGATGAATAAATCATATTCATAGGAATAAAATAAAGTTTATACATTTATTTACCAAGAAAGCATGTCAAATCCTTTTACTGTTATTTTTCCATCCCCTTTGGTATTTCATTTCATTTTTCTGAATTTTCATTCGGTAATGATTTATTTTCTGGGTCACGTGACACAACTATTGACAGAATCAGGCTTAACATTGCCGGTACTCATGCTCTCTCGCATTCTTCCTGAAGAAAAAGGCTCTATTTTGCCTTTGAAACCAATTGATACTTTTAATCAACCCTGCATGCTGTTACTAAATGCATTTGCAGATTAGGCAATGAATTTTTTATCGCATTGAAACTAAGACCTAACTATTAATTTGTTAATTGATCTGTATTTAGAACCAAAACGAAATGGAATGAAAGGAATGGGAGAATGAAAGGAAGCGAACTGCATAAAAAAAAGCAACAATTTGTTTAATTCTGACATTCGGAAATGTTATGACTGCGAAAGAGAGCATCACAATGGATGTCGGTCACATTCCTCTCGTTGCAGCACTAGTGGAGTGAGAGGGGTTGGCAGTCGAGATGTAAAAGTTCGTCTCAGATTTGAACTGCTGTACTATTCTGTTTGGAGTAAAATCCATTTTAAATAGTGTCAAAAAGTTTGTAAGTCTCTTCATAAATTAGGATGGGATTTGGAGGAGTAAAACTATTTGATGGATAATTGATGGATAATGACGAGATTGATGGATGAGTTAAATTATTAGAGCTATTTAAGTGAGTAAAACTCATTTAAAATAGCAATAATAGTTTTACGCATCTAAAGAAATCATTTTACATGAGAACTATTGTAACCCAGGCCGAGAAAGTCAATTTTTTTTTTCAAATGTAAAATAACAAAAGTAAACATAAAATACAAATTTTTTATTTCACATTGTACGACTCATCACTTTTCTAAAAGTATTTTGTATTTCCTTAGATTTGCAAAAAAAACATTCAACTAAACTTAGAAAATACAAACAAAATTAAACACAGTAAAAACTTTCGGCAGAAATCCATTACTTGATATTTTTTAATTAAATACTGCGGGTTATACAAAAATAAAATCTATGTTTTTTTCGTTTTTTTCTTTAACATATAGAATAACTTAAATTCACACTATTTGTAAAACACTTAAAAAATAGTTTTTCCGCATAACCTTAATATTAATACCCAACTATTGTTACTCTTCTTAAAGTATTAAACTTTTCTAATCTAATTAATAACTAGCAACTTGAATCCGAAAAAATTTAAAACACTTGGAAATTAGTTTTACTGCAGAATTGGAATTAAAACCTAAGCAAAATTGAGTCCACGTTCCTGTTAACTTTTCAAAAATTATTTTATTGGTATTTTCTTTCCTGAGAACTTAAACATTTCGTATTTTCTTTTCTGTGAAAAACAAGTATTTTGTATTTTTCGAAAATGTTCATTTTAAAAGAATTTAGTACTTTTGCATTTTAAATAAAATAAACATTCTTTTCTAGTCTTATTTAATACCTTTTTATAATTCTCTTTCTTTTTCGGCGTTTTCATCACCTCTGTAGCATCTATTTTTAATCAGGAAAAATAGATGCCATTGTTTATTAGTTATCCGGATCTATTTTTGATATATTAGTAAACTTTCATTTCCACAGGAACTGAAATACCTCTAGAAATAACGAAGCGAATTGCATGGAATTTAGTATGTTTCTTTTAAACATGTAGCATCAGCAGGCCTAATAATTTTCAGCGAGATCTACTGTAGAAATCAGTCTATCTCCAAGGGAAAGTGCCTCTTCCTTTACTGTCTCGAAATTCTGAAATTTTTCCTAAAACAGCCGCATCCCTTAAACAGCGGGGAAAAAGAAATCGAAAACAAATTTTGTCGTTGAATGTAAAATAAATTAATTGATAAAAATATCGTTATTACTTTCCCTGCAATACATGGTAATGTATAGTACTGTAGTATAGGGAAAGTATTGAAATCATCTAATCACAACTCGAGTTTTCGACGGATCAACACGTTTTGAGACCTCTAGAACACGAAAAAACTATTTTTAGCGTGACGTCTCTCTCTCACTCTCTCTCTCTCTTTATGTGTGTGTGTGTGTGTGCAATAAATGAATCCACTCTAACTCAAAAACTAATGGACTAAATTTTATAAAATTTTATTGGTAAGTCACTTGTAGGTGATCCTGGTGCTGATTAGACTTTGGTACAATTCGGGATAAAAGAACCTGCTTGTTTTTTGCAAAATGGCCCTTAAAAATTGCCTGTATCCACTGTAGTTGAAAAACTAATTGACCCTATTTCACAAAACTTGGCAGATAAGTCACTTATGGGTTATCCTGGTGCTGATTAGATTTTGGTATGATTTGGAACCTGCCTTTATTTGCGAAATGGCCCGCAAAAATCGTCAAAATCTATAATAAAAGACTACGTATGCTCAAATGTATCCATTAAATGCTTGTTTTATACGTAATTTTTGACGATGAAAAGAATTAGACTCACTCCATTACTCTAAGTCTAGCCGTTCTTGAGATATTTTAGTTTTTTCGCATTTTCGCTATGCCGCCTTTGAAAATACGCCCAGTTACCCAATAAAAACGAAAATTAAATTAAAAATGCAAATTCAGTGTCATTTTAAATAATTATGCGTGTTATTTTGTGCCATTAAACTAAATTTAATGAATTATTGAAGAAATAAAGAGAAAATGAGTTTCAGTCTCTAGGAAAAGTCATGTGTTGCCAGATTTTTTTTATCTTATAAGCATGCCTTTGCCATCCCACGCAAGTCGTTTATATAATTTGTTTCTTTTATCAAAAAGTTTCGAGTAAGCCCCCCCCCCCCCCCCACACACACACACACACTACATTTTTCGTTCGTTTCGATGGAGCGAATCAACGAACTTTACTAATAATAAGAAAGCTCTCATTTGCGTGATGGTTTTCTCAAAATATTGAAATTTGGGAATTTGTAGACTGGGCTACACCTACAAATTGTGCCCCGTACCCCCCCCCCCCTACATATTTGATTTTTCTTTCCTTATGATTTTTTCTTGTATTCTCAGCCCTCAAAAATAAAAAATAAAAATAGAGGAGCGCCCCCCCTCTGCGCCCATCTCCCTACTCGATTGATATACGCCCCCTCCTTCAAATAGGCAGCTCTGTTGTAGGGAGAGTTGTGCACATTAATATATTATTTTTCTTAGAAATGAGATATGATTAGTATCTTATTATACTTTATTACTTCGTACTAATTCGTCATCTTATTTTGTAGTAGTACTCACGTGTCCTTCCTAGAATAATCTCTTGTGTAATGTGGAACTGATTAGAAAGTTTCTCATAAGGTCATTTTATTTCGGTCCTTAGATATTGGATAGAAGGATTTCTTTAGGAGTTTCGGATTCTGGATAGTTTTTTTTTTCTTCGAGTCAACGAAATTTCACGCTGTTTCATTAAAACCATTTCTATGAATTCATTGATTGGCATAGGTCGCTTTCGACGTTATATCAACGATTGACGATGTTATGACAACGATTGACGATGTTACAACAACGATTGGGACATAAGTTCGTGACTTTGGTAAAGTTGGGACATAGTTATTCTTTACTTTTTACATTTTTTGAAGAAAATATTTAATTTTGCTTAATTGTTTTTGCATTTTATTTTACGTTTCATACGGAATTCCTAGAAAAGTCCTTTAAGCACTCCAATAATTTTTGTAAGGAGAAGTTCGTGATTGTATACACGTTAGGTCTATCCATAGTAAAGTGATCGTGTCCGAGCAAATAATATGATTGCAGCGCCTCTAACGGATAATTTGAAAAGTTAGGATAACGAACTTGTCAACAAAGCGCGATAGAAGAAAAATAGCAATTACAAAGTTGTAGAAGATTACTTAAAAATTAGAAATCGACGTTAGCAACGAAGGAAACGTGAATATGGAAGGCAATAAATACGTGCCAAAAATTCGTATCATGAGAGACTGTAACACGGTGATACCTGCAATGCTTGTCAAATTAAACGTCCATATTCTTTCTCGAATTCAAATGGACATTGCTACTGAAGGAGGATATTTAGAATTGGTTGTCATTATATTCCTGTGCATATAATTGTTGTTTATTTTAACATGCCTAAATAGGATGGCCATTCCTCAATAACCACACTCTGCCCAATAAATACCTTCTATAACAGTTTCAGGGTCGATTCATACTCATTAAAAATACTCTACAACTTTGTAATTCCTTTTTTCGTTTATCTCGCTTTGTTGCCGAGTCGGTCGGTTATTCTAACTTTTTAAATTCTCCGCTAAGGGTGCTATAATCAGTTTTATTCGATCGGACATGGTAATTTTACTGTAATTTTAACGTGTACAGCCATGGGCCTTTCCTATCTAAAATAATAGGATACTTAATAAGAAGGTTATTAAGTATCCTAAAATTATAGGATACTTAATAATAAGATTTTCCTGAGAAATCAGAAATGAAATTAAATTTCGAAAAATTGTTGGAAGGAGGTAACAAAAGACGAATTTACGGGCTCTGTGATGTATTCGTTTTGTTATCCTCAATATCATGCATTTTTATTTATTATTACTTAACGTTTGAACTAATACACTTTTTACTATATACTTTTGTTCTGATATCCCCTATTTCATAGCCGTTTTTATTTTTTTTTATTTTTTTTGCGTTTCTTGCGCATGAATTTAAGAATCTTTTAATTAATTTTTACTTTCCCTATGAACATAGTATATTGTATAGGGAAAATGGTGTGACGGAGTCGAAAATTAGAATTGTCGACGGAGCAACACGTTTCAAGCATCCTTAAAGTCGCATCGAACGTTTTGAGATGATGTGTGTATGTCCGTAAGTCTGTGAAGACGATATTTCATGAACGAGTGGAGCTTTTTTAAAAAAATCTAGTACAAAAATTACAATAAGTGAATACTGGAAGCATATTGATTTTAAAAGCAATCGAATGTTCGAAACACCCTCCAGATTTTCCAATGAAATTTTGAAAATTCATCAGAAAATTAAAATCCTCAATAATGTTACGTAAAAAATCATAATTACTGGTGTAATTTTTCATTAGAAACCAATTGACATGAATTTTAGAGCGCTAGCTTAAACCGTTCTCGAGATATTGCACTTTTTTCGAAAACAATTTATCAAAAAAATCACATAAAATAAAAAAAATGTATTAAATATTGTAAGATAAGTTCACTTTTCATATGCAATATTATGCGATAAATTCACTAACATTATTCTTGTGGATCTAGTTCGTTCTATTTATGAGAGAAGGTACTTTGTGTAATAGTTTTGTATTTTGAAGATTAACAATTAGCCGACAGTCCTTTATATATAAGAAATGTTCTTTTATCCGTTTGTCTGTAAAGCTTGGTGATACATTTGGAGAACCTGGCGACTCATTTAGGGAAATATCGTCAACTTGACGATGTTTCGCCTTAAATTGGCGAATATATCGTCAAAATTGCAAAAATTATGCCAAGTTAACGAAAATGACGCCAAATTGATGAGTTCGTTATTAAAATATTTTTATATACGGGCTCTAGTACTTATTGCGGATGCTATCAGTACTGATGATTGTCAATTTAAAGTTGTGTGAAATACAAGTTAATCAAGTAATTCGAAATAACTTTGCGTGTTTGTTATCCGAGCACTCAATGCACAATTCAGCATTAAAAGTATTGCGCCATAGGTCTTATACATCATTTTTTCATTGTGAAAAAAGTAAATTCATTGCATTATATAGGGAAAGTCATATGTTGCCCACATCAGATTTTTTTTTGTAGTTTACATAAAACAAACAAAGATACTTATGATCGTAATACCTCGGGGTGCCAAATGTTGGGTATCCTATAGAACTCGAATCAAATATTTGTTGTGCGACATCATTGCGCATGCGTGTGTTTTTATCCCTTTCTCTGTCTGTGCAACGTATGTATTCACTAAAGTTTAAAATCTATCAATCGAAATTTCATAAAATTGGGTAGTTTAAATTTGGTAATTAAAATTTTGAAGTCAATTATACGCTACACTGGTGCGAATAAATTTCGGTAAGATTAGGATATAGAACTAGAAATGTTTCTTAAATCGCCGGCAAAATAGACAGAAACTGAAATATAAATATAAATATATTTAAATGTATTACTGAATGCTTATTTTATGCGTATATTTTAATAACCGAACGAATATATCCCCTCCCATTACTCTAAGATAAGCCATTGTAGATGTTTAATTTCTTGGAATTTCGTAGAGATGTTTTTTAAAAATACACCCATAAGAGAGAAAATTATAATAAAGCAACAAATTCGATTTTGAAATAAGCATCCATTGTACGTGTTATTTGGTGCGACAAAGCGCAGTAAAATGCATGCAAATAAACTAGAAAAAAAATCTGCTAAGGGCAGCACATGTCTTCTTCTATGGACACAAATTTCTTTCACAATTCATTAAATTGATACTTAGAGTGGCAACACGTCAAATTGTAAATTGATTTAAATAAATTAAAGACGAAATTTATAGATTTTAAAAGTCATTTAATAACCATCCTATAGACGTGCATATAGATTAAAAGCCAGAACGCTTTCGGGCATCACTATACTCTTCCACAGTGGCATTATATGAAAATCGTACCAACAAGCTTAAATACTATCCACACTGATGGGCAAAAATTTTGCATATTACAAATCGACATCATTACAACAAACACGATAATGCATCAAGATAAAAACATGAGCAAGAAATTTAAATTGAAGTCTATTATAATACAAAATTAGAAGGACAAATCGTCAAGTTCTATATCAAGCATGGTATGTATTAAGCAATTAATTTTAAAACCATAGGTTTTTATTCCGAATCGTACCAAATCTGTGACTTATCTACTAAATTTTGTGAAATTTGGTCAATTAGTTTTTGAGCTAAAGTAGATACATAATTGTACAGACAGACATACAAACACACACACACACAGAGACACACTCACAAATACACACACATACGTCATGCTAAAAATAGTTTTTCAGGTTCTTAGAGTACTCGAAATGTTAGAGCTACGAACTTTGAAATTCGAGTTATAATTTTCGATACAATTCCAATTCTTTTCTTATACAATACCATATATTGCAGGGAAAATAAAATAGAAATTGAAGTCTGCCGGGAAATTCTTGTCAAACCAATATTAAATTTCTTATCATGGCAGCAAAACTTTCGCAGGTTAGTGCAATACCGAAAATACAAGGAAATTTTTTTCAAGAAACAACAATTATAAATTGTGATTTAATGGAATATAGTATGGGACATTGCTTCTGTTTTTTTACCTTGAAATATTCTAGAAAGTTTGACGGATAACTTCTAAGGCCATCTGCAACATTACTATGTCAGTGACATCATAGAAATCACGTGCGGTGGCACTTTATGGGGACAGTGTCTTGCCTATTATAAGTTCAACCTTGTAACTTCTACCAATTCTCACATTGACGTTACAGCATTCACAAGGTTATATTTATGATTGGACTGGAATTTTATTATCAGTTTCCTTTTTTTCCTTGAAGACGATGCTGTGATCCGTTAAGGATCTTAAGGGGACGGTGGACGATGAAATGAGCAAAAATCGACTAAAAAAAGTTTTTTTTTTAATATATAACATTGTTTTACACATTTAACCTTTTGCTTACGGGTAGGACAGCGTCCATCCCAAACGAAAAACCTCCCCAAAAGACAGGTATTTGACATACCCTATCCCAAACAGTTCGACCCCCTTTGCAGACATTGGCGTCCATGGAAATCGCCGGCAGAAACATTACACCTGCTAGTAGCTGTTTCTGCCGGCGATTTCCATGGACGCCAATGTCTGCAAAGGGGGTCGAACTGTTTGGGATAGGGTATGTCAAATACCTGTCTTTTGGGGAGGTTCTTCGTTTGGGTTGGACTCTGTCCCACCCGTAAGCAAAAGGTTAAATGCATTTTTTTTCGAAAAGGAATTTTCAACGGTTTTACATTTTTAAAATGCTCCATGCGTCTTAATTTTTGTTTGTGGTACATGAAATTTGGTAAGAAGACACCTTTCATACTTTTTAATGAAACTGGGTGTGCATTTTATAATTGAACTTTATTAAGGTAATTAAAAGTGAATAATAACCCAATTAAATGATGAAAATTAAGTTTTAATGTAGAAAAATATTTTTAAAAAATTAACTTTCTAAGGGATTTAAAAATGAATACCCAAATTTGTTCATAATGTGTCTTTGAGTGATCATAATGTAAAATTGATCAAAAATGTAAACAAATGGCACGCAAGGAGCATTTTCAAATTTTCGTTAAAAAAAATTAAATTAAAAAAAAAAATTACAAAATTACAACAAAATTGAAAAAAATTGAATGATATTTTATACAGTAATGTTAAGAAGAATATTTATACAAATTTTCACGTTTCTAAGTCAATAAATAAATTAAAAAAATGTCAACGTCCACCTTCCCCTTAAATGGCATTACTAAGTTGACTTTTGCGTTTACCAAGTCGTAGACTGACTTATTTTTTAGAGAAACGCCAAAAGAGGTGTTCTGCATACAAAATCATTATCCATTGGAAGATAAAATAGTTTTAATTTACCATGTTATTATAGAGCGAAGAATAACATTTGAATTTAACTGATTAAGTAGAGTTGAATTTGTCGTGTAGCATTTCGAAACTGGCTGGTTTTCTTTTCTTTTCTTATTATTTTCTTAATTTTCGTAGTCTTTACGGGAACATGCATATCTTTCAAAGATAGAGAAAATAACACTTAAAAGATTAACTTTCAACTTTTTTTTAATAAGTTTTATTTTATTATTTAAGCTCTTATCGTCCAAATAATTTTCCATTCACATAATGTCATGTGTTCAAATATCTGACACAAATCGGAGTGTGAAGCTTTAGAGCTGGGTACTCTTTCCTCTCAAGCAAATAGGATAGTACGTCAAAAATATAGTCATCTTAATCGAAAATTGACCAAGATAGGTTCTGTTTCACGGTTGACTTTTATTATTTTTTTTATTACTTCTCTTAGGAGAATAGAGTCCCTTACCAAAGAATAGTTTGAAGGGTTAGTTGATCACTATCTCCCAAATTATATATATATATATATATATATATATATATATATATATATATATATATATATATATATATATATATATATATTATATATATAATAAAAAGGTTTGAAGGTCCAGTGAAAGAAAAGTGACTGGATGTAAAAATTACTTACACATTAGCGTTTCTATTATTACCTCTCTTGATCGTATATTATCTCTTGTACATGTCTTTTCGCTTTACTGTTATTTATTTCTTATGAATGGGAACAGTAGATCATATCTTATTCCTTTGTGAATAGTAACACTTGTCACTTCTTTCTGTGTTCTCCTGCTCGATAGGTTCGTGTATTTTTTCAGTTAGATTCCAGGTTGTTGTTGTTGTTGTTGAGACCCAGACCGTCCGACCCACCAGAAAGGTGTAAGGTAACTGTTTGGACGGCCGGGAAGTGCCACCCAACTTAGACCGAAACCCAGTGGGGGGCGGCATCCACAGGGACCGTATCCTCTTTCTCCTACCACCAACCTCTCGGAAGGACTTACGGACCCACATGTTTAACGTGATCGTACTCCGCACGAACACGGCGGCAGTTGTGGCAGCGTGCAAATCCAGCGCGCAAACCACCGGGCTACCGCGCCCGAAATGGCCAACAGCACGCGGTGTTCCCAGGTGGTCACCCACCCAAGTACTAACCGCGCCCGATGCTGCTTGACTTCGGTGATCTAACGAGAACCGGTGTTTTCAGCACGGTACGGCCGTTGGCTCAGTTAGATTCCAGGTATCCTTTTTTCCTTTTATTTTTTATTTTTTATGTATGTACTCCAAGTAGAAATAGTTTATAGATATAATCTATCTATTTCTTCAGAAACATACATTTTAGTGTTTGCTTCTACAAGACACTTGGACTTGAAAACGAGTTTTGAAGAAGTGAACAAAATCCTGATTTAGTCCTAGAGCCTTGTCCACGTGTATAGCGTTTGTGCTTGGATTTCGTCTGTTTTTCTTTTATTGATTCCATACTTTTGTTTTTTGATACTTTTCTTAAACTTGATGATTCGAAATTTGTATTTTTTTCCATTTGCTTGAAGATTTGCTGTTTTATACTTTTATTTTGTCAGCCTGTTAGAAAGTTAGGTTTTTCGAGTTACAACTTCTCACTTTTCTTTCATTGGATCTTCAAACCTTTTTACTTTCCTTATATACATAATGTATAAGGAAAGTATTGTGACGGGGTCGAAAATTCGAATTCGAGTTTTCGACGGGAGAGCACGTTTCAAGCATCCCTGATCACGAATCAAACGTTTTTGAAGTGATGTCTGTGTGTGTGTGTGTGTGAAAGTATGTGTGTGTGTGTGTGTGTGAAAGTATGTGTGTGTGTGTGTGTCAGTGAGTCTATGGAGACGATAACTGACGAACGAAAGGACCGATTCGAACCAAATTTGGTACAAAAATCACAATCGGTAAACACTGGAAGTCTATTGTTTTTATACGCAATCGAATGCTCAGAACCCTCCTAAATTTTCGAATGAAATTTTGAAAAAAACGTCAAAAAATCAAAACCGCTAATAAAGTTACGAAAATAGACATTTCTTATGTAATTTTTCATTAGAAAACGATTGACATAAATTTTAGACCGCTAACAGGAACCGTTCTTGAGATATTGTACATTTTTCAAAAAAATTATCAAAATGTCATATAAAAAAAAAAAAAAATATTTCCTATTCAGAAACATGTTCACTTTTCATATGTAATACCATACGATAAATTAGGTGACATTCTCGTGGATCTAGCTCGTTCCATGCATGAAAAAAGATACTTTGTGTAATACTTTTGTATTTGAACGCCAATAGTCATTTATCTGCTGTAAGAATAACTTATTTCTTCGTCCATAACGCTTGGCGAGATTTTGGCGACGTATTTGGCGGAATGTCGCCAGCTTGGCGAGTTTTTGAAATGTTGCCAAATTAACGAAAATCTCGCCAAAATGGATAAAAATGACGCTAAATCAATGAAAATGACGATCAATTGTCGAAAATTCAATATCTTGGAAAGAATATTAGTATCTACTATAAGAACAACCTATCTTTTTAATGTAAAAGTAGTAAATTCATTACATTATATAAGGAAAGTCATGTGTTGCCCACATCAGATTTTTATTATTGAAATCATTTTATTTATTAGCTGTATTTGCGCAATAAATTAAATGAATTTTGCATTGTCATTCCTATTTACTCATTTTTTACATTTGCATATTTGCAAAGTATCCTTAATTTTTTTCATTTGATATGGTATTTATATTATATATATATATTAATATTAATTTAGTTAAGTTCTATTGTTATAATAAATATATTGCAATTATTTTTATTATTTTTAACTTGATGACTAGAACTTTGCATTTTATTTTCCCCAAGTTTGATGATTCTCTATATAATACTTCTTTTTATTATGTAGGTATAATTTAAAGTTAGGGTTTTGGGAGTTGCAACTTCTCTCTATTCTATCATTGAATTTTCAAATTATATATATATATATATATATATATATATATATTTACTTATTCCATTTCTTAACTTTTATATGGAACAGGGAAAAAGGGGTATTTTTTACCAATTTAGTACCTGTTTTATTTATAATGTCTTCTTATCATATTTTTTTTTAATATTCAATGGCTTGTCATATAGTATTTTTTATGTCACATTTACATTTCAGTGCATCTTCCTTTCACTTATGTTATACAAAACATTCTCTATTAATGATCTATCTCAAGTATATATAATACAAGTAAAATAAAAATTCTTCAATTATATATATATATATATATGTATATATATATATATATATATATATATTTAAATTTTAAAAAATGTTATATATATGAAAAATACAATTTTGAGAAATACAAAGACACACATAAAAAAGATAAAAATACAAAGAAGTACAGAATAAACTTCTATTTTAAATATTAACATCCTTTTAAATAGACATCTATTTTAAACATTAACATATTTTTAAATAAACATCTGTTTTAAGCATTGACATCTTTTTAAATAAACATCTATTTTAAACATCAACATCCTCTTAAATAAACACCTGTTTAAACATTAACATCCTTTTACTGTGTGTGTGATGAATAAGTATACATAAAATTTATAAAGAATAAATATTGTAATATTACATAATAAACCTACAATAAATATTTGGTCAGAATGCTTTGTGGTCGACTATATACATATACACAAAGTTTCAGCTTTCGAGAGGTCACTGGGGGTTTCTGGAGTGTTTAGATTGATTTTTTGATCCCTTAATTTTAATCTTTTTTTCGACGTCGGGAGAAATCGAATATCCAACTCCGTTAAATTATTTTCTGTGGTCCATACTGGTGTGCACAAACTCTGCTGTCTAAGTCACCGGGGATTTACTGGAGGATCTGAAAAAATTTCGGCAAATACCCCCCCCCCCCCCCCCTTCGCTTCCGGGGAGAAGTCAAAAATCCTGCTCCATTAATCTCTGTCCCGTGAACGTGGACGTTACTATAAGTGTGCGAATATTGACTCTCTTACATATGGGTAAATTCTGGATTCGGAAAGGCAAAAATACGGTAGACAACTGTATGTAGATTTTTATGGCGATTTGAACGTTTATTTATTTTTATTTATTTATTTATTTTTTATTTATTTTTTATAATTAGCTTATTCAGCGACTGAAAACAGCTTGCGGCCTTCCTTTGTGTTACATACTGCATAATTTCATAGCCTTTTATTCATAAGCAATTTTACAATGAAATTTATTTTTGAAGTGAATTGAAGTTGTTGCTCATGTAGCTCCAGAAACCGATTCGATATTTATTTTGGCATAGAACACTGAAGTTTGCAGTCTTATTCACTGAGGAAATGTTTCAATTCCTAGCCGTGTTTTCCCTCGGTCCTGGGTTTATTATTTTCATTTTTTCTATTTTTCGATTAGCAACGATTTCCTTTCTGTGTCACGTGATGAAACTATTTATTGAGAGACGCCTTCCTATCCTTTCTGGTGTGGTTTCCCTGTCGTTTTATTCTGTAAAAGGAGTCTGATAGCGTTACTAATTTGTTATATACTTTGTTTTTTAACGAAGATTTTACTTTAAAGTATCACAAAGGTTTTTGCCGAGTAAAAGCAATTAACTCACTCCAAGGAAAAGTCGAATTTTCCGGACTATATCGCAGTATATTTTGGCTAGATCACTGATATATTTTAAAATCTTACCCAGGTTGAGGAACAAAAACATTCAATATTTCTAAATGCTCCAGATTACTAAATGTTACATTTCTTAGAGAGAAAATACATTCAATGTTCAAGCTAAAAAACAAA
The DNA here is from genome assembly GCA_951213105.1 of Amaurobius ferox. Taxonomy (NCBI): domain Eukaryota; kingdom Metazoa; phylum Arthropoda; class Arachnida; order Araneae; family Amaurobiidae; genus Amaurobius; species Amaurobius ferox. The sequence goes on along the minus strand of OX578136.1, from coordinate 53,561,668 downwards.
TGCATTCAATATCTTAAACATGCCGACTAAAGAAGAACAAATGCAATATTCTTAAATGCTCCGACTAAAGAACAAATGCAGTATTCTTAAATGCTCCGACTAAACAAATGCAATATTCTCAAATGCTCCGATTAAAGAACAAATACTTATGCAATATTCTTAAATGTTTCGGCTAAAGAACTAATGTATTCATTCAATATTCTTGAACGTTCAAGTAAAAGAACAAATATTTTCAATATTCTTAAATGTTCCGGCTGAAGAACGAATGCATTCAATATTCTTAAATATTTGGCACAAATACAAATATTTTCAATATTTTTAAAGAAAGCTAAGGAATAAAATACATTCAAAATTAAGACTAAAATAATTTCGTTATAAACATACAACAACAACGTACAATATAACAACGATACAAAACTAATAACCAATATTCTTAAACGTTCCGACTAAAAAATAAATACATTCAATATTTTTTAACTTTCTAGCAAGAGCAGATAATGCATACAATATTCTTAAATATTTTAGGATAGTAAACGAATATATTGAATTTCTATAGAAAAAAAAATTGAATCAATTTGACTAACATTGAATATATGTAGTTTTAAATAATTCAGCAAAAATAACGTAAAGTTCTGATCCCCCCCCCCCCCCCCGGGCTACCAGCTGATTTCAATCAGCCGGAACTTTTCTGAAAAAAATGTCAGTGTAGTGTACTAGAAAGTAAAAAGCAGACACGCCATTTTCCGAAAAGCAACAGGGCGGAAAATGAAAAATTACTTCATCGAGAAAAATACCCCGAAAAAGGAAATGTTTCATGAAACGCAGAAGATTCAATTATATACACATAATCATCCAATTGTATGTTGAACTAATTGTGAGAGCTTTTAACTAATTTTGCATTCCATTGCCGAATCTTTCCCGTGCGAAAGACAGAATCCCAAGAATTGTGGAGCCACGAAAACAGAGAAATGGGTGCAAAAACCCTGGAGGCTAAAATGCTCCAGTAGATTTCCTATGATTCCTTTGAAGGGGATTAGCAGACTTTGTCATCTCCATAATCCCTGCTTGCAACATTATTTGTTGTCAGCTGCAGCTGAAAGATAAATGCAAAATGTATATTTTACGGAATTATACTTCCAGTGCATTTGCTGTAAATGAAAATCTGATCACGTGACATTCCCACCTGACTCAATTCATTTCCTCTTTCATAATCCATTGGATTTTAATTGCTCAAAATAATACGGATACTTATTTGATATCACATTCAATGTGTAATTTTAATGCGTCTATTTTTTAATTGACTTAACACATTGTACAGGATGGCCAGCTCTTCAAAATTTCAAAAATTTTAAACATCTCTAAAATGGTTCAGTGGTTGATCTTATTCGTTTTATCATTAAAAATAAAATAAAATATAAAACAAGCATTTCATTAATACAATTAAATATATATAATTTTATATTTTATATTTTGAAGATTTTCGAACTATTTTGCAAAAAAATTAAGACCTAATTTGTTTCTTCGAATCGTACCAAAATCTAATCACCAGCAGGGTAATTGACAAGTGAATCGCCTACCAAATTTTGTGATATTTCGTTGAATAGTTTTTAATTTTTGATCTAAAGTGGATACATACATCACACAGACACACACATACACACACAGAGAGACGTCAAGTTAAAAATGATGGGTTTGCATCAAAAACTTGAGCTCTGTCTTACAATCCAATTTCAATAACTTTCCCTACACATTACTATGTATTGTAGGAAAAGTAAAAGAAATAAACATGATGAGTGCTACGATGATTCGAATCTCTGGAAGACAAAAGCATCGAATGTTAAGAACAAACTCCCTAGATATATTCCAAGAATTCACGATAGGAGGTGGCCAAAACTAAGAATCTAAAGTCTTTAATAGAAATAATGGCAAGGGTATTTAAATTATTTACTTTTTTCAATCAAAAATGTGCAACGTCTATAACACTGCATGTTTAAAGTCTTGCATTTACATGGTCTCATGCACTTTTAAGTAAAAATATTTATAAAGTAATTGTTTATTATATGTAAAAACTCTTATTAATTACTTTCATTGCATACAGTTATTGTCATAATGAATATGGCATTTTCAGTAATTTATATTAATACACTTTCATTTTAAAATATCTTAACTTGTTTTATTAAAATTGTAATTAGAATTCGAATGTTTCTCAAAATTATATGTAAAAACTCTTATTAATTACTTTCATTGCATACAGTTATTGTCATAATGAATATGGCATTTTCAGTAATTTATATTAATACACTTTCATTTTAAAATATCTTAACTTGTTTTATTAAAATTGTAATTAGAATTCGAATGTTTCTCAAAATTATATGTAAAAACTCTTATTAATTACTTTCATTGCATACAGTTATTGTCATAATGAATATGGCATTTTCAGTAATTTATATTAATACACTTTCATTTTAAAATATCTTAACTTGTTTTATTAAAATTGTAATTAGAATTCGAATGTTTCTCAAAATTTTACATTCACTTTCCCCTTTGCTAAATACATTTAAAGGCAGATTGCCAGGCCAAAGAGCCATTTTCAAACAGTAAGCATCTTAGCCCCCCCCCCCCCCCCCCCTCCTTTTAAAGAAACACGTGCAAGCTTTACATACGTAAGACCATAACGGTTAAAATTCCTTCTCATGCAGAGAACTTTTTCCCATAAGAAATGCAATACTAGAATGCTACACCCCGTCAGGATAAACATGGGCAGTTATCTGAATCAATATTTCCGAAGCAATATTTCCTGTCAACTGGAAGAAATAAAAGGCAAAAGTTACACCACACCCACTAAACAAAGCTACTTCAACAGATTTCACAGATGGGTCAAACTTGCTACGGAAAGGAGTAAGCACTACTGCACCCCAATTTTTAGTATGTGCAAAGCTAAAAAGCCAATCAGAATGATTTTAAGTCCAGGAGTGACCAATAATGTGTGACTGTGTAGAGCGCCACTAAATAAATAATCCTAAGTGATAGACCATGCTGAATAATTATTAGATGGAATTTGTGGTGATAACTGTTTGGTCTAATCACTAGTTTTCAATGTCAGGAGTACTAACATCCAGTACTTCCTGATAGTTATGTATGGGAACGTTTAGTAATGGGGGTCGAAGAATGGATTCGTGTTTTCGACTCATTTACACGTTTTAAATAATCTAGAATGCTAAAACATTATTTTTAGAGTAATTAGTATAGTTATTCTAAAAATAACGTTTTAACATTCTAGATTATTTAAAACGTGTAAATCAGTCGAAAACACGAGTTCCATTCTTTGACCCCCATTACTAAACGTTCCTATCTATATATACTAATTGCCAAGTGTCCGCCTGTCACGCTTTTTCTAGGCACTTCCCGAATAGATAGAGACTTGCAATTTGGTACACGGCTCGGTCGTTCGATAAAAAACCCTGGAAAAATCGAATCTTTCGAAAACCGTCTCTAGAGGGGGTGCTTCACATCAAAAACGTTCAAAAAGTGAAATGATAGAAAAGCATGCTTTGCGATAAGATAGAAACTTCAAATTTGGTGTGTGGGTAAATCGTTCGAAAGGAAGAAAGTGTGCAATTTCATATTTCCAATATTTTCTACTTAAGAGGGGTGCCGCACACCAAAATATTCGATTTACCGAATAAATGAGAAACGGCTCCTTTAAAATTTGATAGAGGCTTGGAATTTGGTATAATCATTTGACGAAAACACTCAAGACGAATATAGTTTTTCAAAAATGTTCGTTTAAGGGGGTGCTCCAGAGAAAACCGTTCGAAAGGTGTATTGATACAAAAACATGCTTCGGGATGAGATAGATATATCAAATTTGGTGTACGAGTAGATAGTTTAGAAGGAAGAAAGTGTACAATTTCAGTTTACCAATATTTTCTACTTTAGGGGGTGCCGCACACCAAAATGTTCGATTTTCGGAATAAAGGAGAAACGCCCCTTTTAAAACGTGATAGAGGCTTGATATTTGGTATATGGGCGAATCATCTGATAGAAAACACAAGAAGAATAGAGTTTTCCAAAAATGTATATTTAAGGGTTTGGGTACTCCACACAAAAACATTCGAAAGGTGAAATAATAGAAAAAGTATGCTTCGTGAGAGACTTCAAATTTGGTGTACGGGTAAAAAGTTGCAAAGGAGGAAAGTGTGCAATTTCAATTTTCTAACATTTGCTATTGTAGGGGAGTGCCTCTCACTGAAATATTCGATTTGGCGAACTAATGAAAAACACCTCCTTTGTAATGCAGTAAAAGCTTTAAATTTAGTATATATGGACTAATAATTTGATAAAAAAAAACCAAGATGAATACGGTTTCTCAAAAATGTTCATTTAAGGGGGGTGCTACACAGAGAAACGTTCGAAAGGTAAAGTGATAGAAAAAACATGCTTCACGATAGGATAGAGACATTAAATTTGGTGTACGGGTAAACAGTTTCAAAGGAAAAAAGCATGCAATTTCAGATTTTCAATATTTACTACTTTAGGGGTTGTTGCACACCAATATGCTCGATTTTTCGAATAAATGAGACACGCTTCCTTTTAAATGTGATAAAGGCTTAATATTTGGTATATGGGCCAATCATCTGATAAAAAACCCAAGACGAACAGGATTTTTCAAAAATGTTCAGTTATGGTGTGCTCTACAGAAAAACGTTCTAAAGGGGAAATGATAAAATAGTATGCTTTGGAATGAGATAGAAACTCGGTGTAGGTGTAGATAGTTTGAAAGGAAGAAGTGCGTAATTTAAGTTTTCTAATATTTTCTTTTTTTTTAGGGGGGGGGGGGGGGGGGGGTCTGCACACCAAAATATTCGATATGCCGAATAAATGTGAAAAGCGAATTAATAAAAAAGTTACATTATTCAGGGGTTGCTTATTGTGAGACCGTTGATTTTCAATGGGTATTCGACTACTACATAACTATATGCAATGAAAGTAATTAATAAGAGTTTTTACATATAATAAACACCCGAGCGTGTAAAACACGAACCCCATCACAGTATAACTCAACTCTGGAAGCATAACGAATATTGATAGAGATGTGGGTAGGTTTGATACTATCAAACGTCATGTATTTCCCAATTTATATCTAAATTACCTCAGCACATTGTTTTACTACATATATACTAAAAATACTAAAAATAAGTTGAGATTCACACATGAATCTAGGTATAACCAAAGAAACCAGCTGACAATAAAAAAAAAAGTTATATTTTTAAGCTCTGCAAAATAAGCGAGTTGATAAGTTTTTTGTCAGCCAATTAACTCTTTACATTTTCAGTTTTCTCTATTATTACTTTCCTTATGTACATATAATGTATAAAGAAAGTATTGTGATGGGGTTGTAAATTCGAATTCAAGTTTTGACGGGAGCACACGTTTCAAACATCCCTGATCACGAATCAAAGATTTTTGAGGTTATGTGTGTGTGTGTGTGTGTGTATGTGAAAGTATGTGTGTGTGTGTGTGTGTATGTGAAAGTATGTGTGTGTGTGTGTGTGTCTCAGTGAGTCTGTGGAGACGATATCTCACGAACAAATGGAGCGATTCAAATGAAATTTGGTATAAAAATTACAATCCGTGAATACTGGAAGCCTATTGTTTTAAAACACAATCGAATGTTCAGAACCCTCCTAAATTTTCGAGTGACATTTTGAAAAATTCATCAAAAAATCAAAACCTTCAATAAAGCTAAGCAAATAGACATTTCTTATGTAATTTTTCTTTAGAAAACGATTGACATAAACTTTAGAACGCTAGCATGAACCGTTCTTGAGATATTGCACATTTTTAAACTAAATTTATAAAAAAATCGTATAAATTAAAAAAAATATTAGCTGTTGAGAAACATGTTCACTTTTCATATGTAATATCATGCGATAAATTTGGTGACATCATTCTCATGGATCTAGCTCATTCCATTCACGAGAGAAGATACTTTGAGTAATACTTTTGTATTTGAACGGCAATTTGCTATAAGAATAACTTATTTCTCAGTCCATAATGCTTAGCGAGATTTTGGCGACAAAGTTGGCGGAATGTCGCCAACTTGGCGACTTTTAAATGTAGCCAAATTAATGAAAATCTCGCCAAATGGATAAAAATGACGCTAAATCAATGAAAAGTACGACTAATTGACGAAATGTTAATATCTTGGAAAGAATATAAGTATTCACTATAAGAATAACCTATTTTCTTTTACTGTAAAAGTAGTAAATTCATTGCATTATATAAGGAAAGTCATGTGCTACCCACATCAAATTTTCTTAATGTGGATCTCAACTGAATACTATTTCTTAAAAATTCAAATATGCACGAGTTGTGCCTTATTCCTTTTGCTTTTACTCAACTTTTACTTTTACTCAACTTTTACTTTTACTTTTACTCAACTTTTACTTTTACTTTTACTCAACTTTTACTTTTATTTTTACTCAAACCACTCCACAAGTCTTCCTATTATTGAGAAGATTTGATACGATTGCAAATAGTCAATGCAACTGTATTTTAGATTGCAAACTCAGAACTTTAATCATAAACAATTATTTCGTTAAAGTAAAAGTGCATACTATAATTTAGACTATAAATATTATTTAAAAAAATTGATACTTTTTTTTACTGCACCAAACTTCCCCTCCCTCCCTCCCTTACTCAACTTCGTTTGAATCGTTCAATTTGTGCAAGAGATATCATGCCCATATACACACACAACATAGAGCGGAGAGGGGGAGAGAGAGAGAAAGAGAGAGAGAGAGAGAGAGAGAGAGAAGCGGTTTATTTGCTCAGGGATGCTCAAAGGAGTGATCTGTGATGATCAGGAGTGCTCAAAACATACCACTCCATCAAAGTACGATAGTTGAATTGTCGACTTCCTCACAACACTTTCCCTTCACATAAATAATACTCTAGAGAAAGTACTCTAGAGCTATAGTAAAGAATACTCTAGAGCTGTTTACAAACCTGGAATTATAATTAAAGCATTTTTTCCACAAACTTTATGCTGATAAATACAGGATTAAATAAAATCAAAATATGAATCATTTGCTACAATAGCACTATGTGGTCCCTTCATGTCTCTCACTCATTTTGGCCAAGGACGCACGGAAACACGCAAACTTTGCGGATTAGTTCTGGGTTAATGAGGGTTTCATGCCTTTGAAAAGCATTGACATGCCGCCGTTTTGAAATGGAGTCCACGGTGGAATCTGTTGAGCCTTTAACCCAGAAAAGGAGCCTATTGTGACAGATTGGGTTAAAGTTCTCGTATTTTGCTCGAAAGAACACGGACTGAAAGGAAAGTCTAAGATAGCGTATCTTTTAGCGATCGGAAGGTTAACATAGTTCGGAACCCGGTCAATCAAAACGGTTCGATTAAACGCTTAATTGAAATATGAAAGTTTACAGCAAGAGGCTCGCTATTTCTATTTTGCGCCTTAAAAAGTACTATGTATAATGGGAGGCATGGTCATTAAGAGCGTCTTCAGGGTGTATGAGGCTGATGCATCCCAGAAGACTGGAAAAATGATGCGATTGGTCTATATACTGGATAATCCCTAAAATTTAGAAGCTAATAGAATATAAATCCCCCCAAATATAATCCCATATACACCCCCCCCCCCCTTACCCCCAAAAAATCTTATTTGCATACCCTCCGTATAAAAGAAGTCCATTTAGATATCCCCCCAAAATAGAATCCCATTTATATAGCCCAAAAAAAACCCATTTACACCCCCTCAAAAAAGAGATCATTTGCACACACACCCCTCGCGAAAAAAATATTAAAAAAAATGCGAAAAGTACCACATTCTAGAAACTTTTCTTTTTCCTTAGGCTCTATCCTGTGTTTTATTTTACAAAATATTATTCACAACATTCAAATGTTCTTTTTTGGCTCTATCAGACATGAGCCACCATTTCTAACACTTTCCAACATAGTTGAAAAGTGTTTATGACTTTGGACATTTTGTCTGTCTGTCTGTCTGCCCGTTCGCACGATAACTGCCGTAAGAATGACTTTATCAAAATGAAATTTTAGTATGTTGTTCAGACGGTCTGTAGAACATATGGGAATACACATGAATAATATTACCCAATTAATTTTGGATTGAACCCGGGTTGAAAAAGTGAAATACATTGAACCCTATGCGACCTAATTTTTCAAATATTTTTTAAGCGAAATTAAAATTCGCAAATTGCTTTGAAAATTTTAGAAAATACTCAAATTGTCCCATAAAATATAAAAAAAAAATTGAGCAAAATAGGTTCGGTAGTTTTTTAAATAAAAATTAAAATAATAATGACATCCATATTATATGAAGAGATCACGTGACCCGCTTCAAAATAAAATATTGCATTGCATCCATCTTTTTTCCCAGTATCAAAATCTGATTTTTTTAAAGTTCTTTTAGTTTATATTTAGTGTTGCATCCGTCCTAAAACCGCTTTATTTTTGCTTACTTTCTGTGAATCTATATTCTGCTCCAACGCAATTACAATATTTTTTAGTTTAAATGATCATCAAACTTTGATTATGTCTACAACGAAGCCTAATTTTAACGTATGCAGAATGTAAACAAATCAAACTGTAAGACGAGTTGCATAAGAATTGCTGAATTTTTTTAACGCAAAATTATTTAACTCTGGAGTCTGGAATATAGGTGATATGAATAACATATTCATTGATTTTACATAGAGAAGCAGACGATTTTATAGCATTGTCGATGAAGTTTTAAGCATGGAGTTAGAAAGTACTTTTCTCCATGGTTTTAAGATTTTAAGTTAAATAAATTATTGTAGTACTGTGATAATTTAAAAAATATCCCCGCTGAATGTATCACATTTTAGAGATATTTAAAAGAATTGCACAGTTGGGAAGTGTTTTATAATTTGCTTTATGCATGATTGATCTTTCTTGTTATTCTTGCTTATGAAGTCGTAAGTGATATTAATTAGAACTTTTACACTACGGGACGCGTATAAAAAGTTAGATATCGAATTTTCCAAAAAGACCACTAATAGAGTTGAAACTGTTTTGATAAAATTTTATACATTATTTTTAAAAACTTTATAATTGTACATGTCAGAAATCAATATTTAAGAAAATAAAACTGTGCACCTTTCTTGAAATTACAAAATAGAACGTTGCAGTTTCTATAAAAAAAATAGTTGTAAGGCGCATACACACACGCGCTCGCGTATACATACACACATGCACACAACATACTAACACACGCACGAAAGTAAAATTAAATAAAATTCACTAGCTTCTAACGATAGCTTCAAATTAGCAATAATTTGTGAAAAACTAATAAAAAACCATTTCTATAATACGATCTCAACGTGTATTACGTAAACAATCTTATTTTTCTGTTAACCTTTCTTAGCTTATCGAACAGAAAAACAGCTAGAAAAACCAAACAATCTCCTTCAATATCTGGGTTAATGTAATTCTAAAAATAGCGTCGTATGTCGGGATTTTTTAATAGTTAACAAGAAATTCTACTACACAGATTTCGCGTGATTCCACCGGACGGGATAAATTTTTAGTAGAACATTTGAGTTATCACAGTCATGACGATAGACCTCAATGGGCAGGGCAGACGATAGATTGAGAAGAAAAAATTATTACGAAAGAAAACTCGCATCATGGGAATTAATTCACAATTTTCACTTATGATTAATTATGATTAATTATGATAATTATGATTAATGATGAAGTACAACACTCCGTGCAAATTTCAGTTCACTGCAGACGTTAGAAGTGCTTTGTTTTTTTAGTGAGTTTTATTTATTCATATACGCATTCATATACACGATGATGATTATAGGTTGCTATAGTAACAGAGATTCACCTTTGGATATTAGTTTCATTTAAGAATGTTATCTATGGTAAAATATGAAAATATTAATAGAATTTTGAAATAGATTATTATGAACACAACTCGTCGGTTTCTTAGAGTTACATTTTAGTTTTTTAAATATCAACTCAATTTAAACAGTAAACTTTCGTTACCGGCATCCAATAGTTCGGCATTCCCTACAGTCCGGCACGCAGTTCGAACGGCATTCTGTACCATTCGGCTACATTCGCAAATGCTGGTGAGTTCGCTTCATTATGCAGATTTCTGTTTATTTAAGTTTATCTTGTGACTTTTTGAATTAATTTAAATGCTTTTTTTTCACATACTGTTTAGTGTTATTCATTCTATGTAACTCTTCAAGCAAATAAATATCACATTTATTTTCTATTATTTTGTTAGAAAATATTTTTTCCATTTTTTAACCCTTTTTAATTTGGCATCCGATAATTCGGTAAATTCAGTAATCTGGCTCCGCTGAAGTCTCAAAAGTACCTGATTATCGGAAATTTGCTATATATGGACTACACTACGTAACAAAGGCTCACCCAGTGTTTCTTTCAGGCATCCCCGGTGACATTTTATGTTAACCTAGTTTCTAATTATGTGATGCATTTAGATATAATATTTATACAGGGCAAATAGAAAATTTGCCCCCCCTAAAATTTCATTCGCCCCCCCCCCCCCGGTTAAAATGTCCTGAAAGAGACACTGGGCTCACCATGTTTTCTAACAGTTCGTTTGTCAATTTCACAAATTATATTATAATTATTCAATATCCAGTAATTTAAATAGATCAAAATCAAAGATTTTATTAACCTCAAAATATTTGGAATGTGAATCTCTACTCGATTTTCTCATACATTCATATTTCATATTTTTACTTTCCCATATTGTCGATTTTGACGTATAAGCACGTTTTATGACCGCCTGAATCTAGTTCGAATACTTTTGGAAATATGTCTGTGTGTGAGTGTGGACACTATAACTGAAAACCAAATGCACTTCCTAATTTTATGCGTAGATACATTATGTGAAAACTAAAACTAGATAGAATCTTTAATAATTCTCATGATTAGAACTCGAATGATTCGAATTTTAAGATTTTCATAGCATTATATTCGATGGAAAACAAGGATCACTCCAATAACAATGATGATAGTATGCGCAGTACATATGGAAAACATAATAACATCATTTACGGGAATTTCATCGGCAAGTAATTCGCTTTTAAATTTGCTTTAGAAATTTACTTTTACAAGTTGGCAACGCATTATTCATGAAATTGAATAGCATATAAGATCTATTTCAAATACAGAAGGACACATAATTGTCTCAATTGCTAAGAAGTTAAGAACATATACTAGCGGTTATAGTGGTGCTGAAACAAGAGTCACCTTTACAATAGCGCACCTTTACAAACACCTTAGCGTCTGAGCAAATGAACCGTATAGGTTAAATTCAATAATTACTGACGTCTGCAGTTCCAAAATAGAATTTTTTCAAGGCCCTAACATGGGCCGTCCATAAAAATCGTGGGCTCCACTACAAAAATTTATCACGAGTCTCCCTCCATATTTGATTTTCTCTTTTTTGTGATTATTTTATATCTTCTTCAGCCTCAAAAAGGAAATATTAACGCCCCCCCTCCCCCATACACACTCTGGTGTTGTCCAATTGGGAAAAGTCTTGTTATGGACGGTTCTTACCCTATTATTAATGGCAAATGTTTCATTTCACATATAATTATGCAGATTACGATGTCATACTGCATCAAAAATAGATGAGAGGGAGATTGTATATCTCAGAAATAGTATAACTCATTGTATAACTCGAAAATATAGGGTCCACTTTGAATATAGAAGGAAAATATAGGGTCCACTTTAAATATAGAAGGAAAATATAGGGTCCACTTTAAATATAGAAGGAAAATATAGGGTCCACTTTAAATATGGAAGGAAAAATAATAGTCTTAATGGCTCATGAATTAAGAACATTAATTGGTCAGTCAGTAATAGGTAGCTCGATTCCCTACTAAGCCAAGAATTCTTTAAAAGCATTTACGAAGATAAGGAGAAAATATTTTATTAATATTTTTATGCATTGCAAAACACAATGATTGAAACTATTAAATTTCGTGATCATTGAGCGATAAACAACCCCTTTTACGCATAATTATGTCAAATTTTGTCCTATGTTACCATTTTAAGGAAATATAAAATTTCGAATAACATTCAAAGTTTTCGCTTGAGTTTCAAAAAGTACTATAAATAGATTTTTCGTTAACAAAGCCAGATATAAAGTTTCCTGAAAATCTTAAAATCGAAATTTTTTGTGAAAACAATACTTTCTCTGTACTATATTCTGTAGTATGAAAGTGTAAAAATGAACAAAAGTTGAGAAAAATAACAATACTGTAACGAAATTTTAAAGAAAAGGTCTATCTATCTAATTCAACATAAATATACAAAGAACTACAATGAAATGAAAAAATTGTTAATCCAAATCTTAAACTACGTTAGTACTCTTCTCGATTTGTAAAAACATGATTTACCCACTAAACACAACAGAAAAAAAAACGAAGAAAGATATATAATTGAAAGAAAAATAATTACATAACATAGGTACCTAACATAAAGTAATTGTGAAAAACTAAGAAATGTGAAATAGAAAACTGATATAGTCAACATCTTTAAAGGATTAATTTTCGAATGAAATAATTAAATTTCAAACATATTTCAGAATGAAGTATAAAGATTAATTGTTTTTACCTATCGTTTTTTACCTATCTTTTGTTTTTACCTATCGTTTTTACCTATCTATTTAATTCCCTCTCTACCTATCTAAACTTATCTAACTACTAGTATTTTTTAAATTTGAAATGAAAAATAAACACTCTTAAAATAAGGTTGTAACTTTTTTTAATAAGTTTCATTTTGTTTGGCAATTAGCGCCCAAAATAGTCGTTTTAATCAAATGCCAAAATTTAAACCGTCTAGGTCAGTGGACACTAGGAAACTTCTGAAAGGTCTGAAAACTTTTCGACCCCCCCCCCCCCCCCCCATCTTTCATTTCGTTTGCCCCGGGAGAAAAATCAAAAATCTGACTTCGTTAGGTTCTGTGTGTGCCTATAGGTGTGCCTTCAGCTGTGTATGTTACTGAAGGGCTTCTGTAGAGTTTGGATAAACAACCACAAAAAATAAACTTTCTCAGCCTTCTGGGAGAGACGGAAAATAAATTCAAAATTCAGCTCCGTTAGGTTCTGCTCCGTGCACAATATTATAAGTGTGCAAAGATTAGGTCTTCTAGGACCCCGGGAAACTTTGGGAGAGTCTGGAAAGACAAAAACGATTTAGACAATTATTATATAAATAATCCATACGCAAGGAGCAAAATGCCTAAAATATAACTATGAAATAAAGGAAAATAGAGATAAATATTTCAAGAAATATATTTGGTTTATTATAATATTAATAACTACTATAATAATATTAAGCGAAATGAATTGAAAATACATTTCCAATTAACATAAGCTGGTTAAATGCTCAAAAGAAAAATGTTCATGAATTTCATAAGATTTTCGAATTAAAGATTAAATTATAAAATATTTTTTATAGACAAATGTTTGTAATATAATTGTTTTAATTATCTGTGATAATGCAAAATCTTCAACTAATGACGAGGAAATATGCCTTTCGTTATCCGATTCATAAAGGCAAATCTGACGTCAAATTAACACATATAATCTAAATTAATTTAAGCATAGAAAAGTAATTTATAAGACGAATTTTGAGTTTGATTAATTGTCATTACATTATTTTTATTAGAAATTAATGCTGATCTATGCTGCAGCCACTTAATTTCAATATCGTTTTCATAGTATTTATCTGCATGAAACACCGGTCATTATTGCAAAACCCTGATAATGACGTAGGAAAATGATGCGCATTGATGCCAATGACGTCACGAGGAAATTGAAACTCGGGTTCCCCTTAAGAATTACTGATTAACTGAGCATTAACACTAAAATGTCGTCTCTTGACCTACCCTATATTTCCAGTTTATCGAACCTCGAAAACGGATGCCAGTTCCTCTCACATCTGGGCCAATGAAATCCCTAAAATAGCCCCATGACTTTTAATGTTTAGCGAGAAATACAACACAGATTTTCCGTGCCAGGGAAAATTTTTGATAGAAAGGATTAGCTTGTAACTGTAACGATGGAAATGTCGCAGACGATTAAGGGAAAAAATGAACTGTGTTTCTGTACCAAGATTCTAGGAAATATTGGGTTTCTCATTTTTCTTGTTCTTATCGATTTGCCCGAGTATAGTATGGGACATTCAATGTTTTGTTCGATTGATGTGTTTCTATATTTTAAACTAAGAAGGGAATACTGTTTAAGGACAAGTTATTGAGTTATATTGGATTTGTTTTTATCGATTTATAAAAGTGTAGTTGGTGTGTGATATTAAATATGTTGTTACATCGTTATGTTTGTCTAACATTAAGAAGGAAATGGCATTTTAAAAAAAAAGGAAAAATCACCAAAATTATAAAACTTCCTCTTTATTACGCATATGACGAGAGCTATTCCAGAAGCGGCACTATCTACATAATCTCACAGTTAATCAGCAACAAAAATCTGATGTGGACAGCGCATTGCTTACCCTATAGACTCAAATGCATTTTTTTTTTCATCATGCATTAAATTGGGCATAATTGCATAAAATGACACGACGACAAATTTAAAAGTGACAGCATGTCAGAATTACACACAACTTTAATATCTTGAAAACAGTTCAAACTAGAATAGCGGAAGTAGTTGATTCGCTTTATCGTTAAGAATTTGGTATAGAACAAGCATATAATTAATACACTTGGACATATTTAGTCTTTTATTTCAGATTTTGACGATTTTTGCAAGGATAAAGGATCTGATCTGTTTCTTCGAATCGTACAATATATATATATATATATATATATATATATATATATACAGGGTGTCCCAAAAACATTGACCTCGGCTTTTATTCCTTAACTATTAATCTTAGACATATATAATAAATTACACAGTTGGGTCAAAAAAGGTACAGAATTTTCAAGGGAATTAAATTTTAAGAAACACAAAATTTAAATTTTTAAAGGGTCCCGTACAAAAACATTTACAATGAGTAAAAAGTGCCCCATACACTAATAAGGTGATGTACAAAATTTCAGCATTTTATCTTAAAAAGTCCCAGAGATATGAAAAGACAAAAATGCTGACTTAAACCACTTTTTGATGCATCAACGTGGTTCTCAGAGGGGAAAAATCATGTCGGCAGATCGCGTTTCAGAGGTCGTATATAAATTACGAAAGAAAACAATGATTACATAAATAAATAATAATTTTGCTATTTATTGGTACAAAAGTATCTATGTAGAAATAATAACTTTACACAAAGATTACAAAGCTTGTTCAAAATGTTTTCCATCCATGCCAAAGATCCATCAAATGTTGCCTCATTTGCACTCTTGCTGTAAACATTTACATTTTAATTTGTGATTAATCCCTCACCCACTTTGTTTAAACATATCTCTGGGACTTTTTATGATAAAATGCTGAAATTTTATACATCACCTTATTAGTGTATGGGACACATTTTACTCATTGGAAATATTTTGTACGGGGGCCGTATGAAAATTTAAATTTTATATTTCTTAAAATTTAATTATATTGAAAATTTTAGTCGATTTCATAAAATTCTGTACCTCTTTTTACTCAACTTTGTGATTTATTATATATGTCTAAGATCAATATTTAAAGAGTAAAAGCTGATATATATATATATACACACACACACATATATATATATATATATATATATATATATATATATATATATATTTATATATATATATATATATATATATATATATATATATATATATATATATATATATATATATACATATATATATATATACATATATATATATATATATATACATATATATATATATGTATATATGCATATATATATATATATATATATATATATACATATATATATATATATATATATATACATATATATATGTATATATATATATATATATATAGAGAGAGAGAGAGAGAGGGATTTGCATTTTATTTTCCACTTGATTGATGATTCTCTGTTTGATACTTTTTTATTTGTTAGGCATTTTTTAATGTTGAGGTTTTTTGAGTTGCAACTTCTCTCTATTCTATCATTGGATTTTCAAACTATTATTATTATACATATATATATAATTAGGGTTGGCACGTTTTTACCAAAGGTGGAAAAAAACATGGAAAAAACCGGAAAAAACGGTTTTGATAAAAATGCATTTTTGCCACTTTTTGCCGCAGTGGCAAAAATAGATATGTTTTATTTACGAGAATATAATTAAGTCATTTTAAGTTTTACTAATTTTAACTCTAATAATATATAACTTTAATGTTTTTTTTTTATAACTTAGAATGTTCAATGCATCATTGAAACAGTAATCTAAATGCAATTAAGTTTGTATTGTTTTAGTAAAATACTTTTTTAGTTAATACTATGAATGCAGAACACGAGAAAAGAGAGAGTAAATAACAATAAAATAACTCACTGACTTTGGTTTGAACAGTCATAACTATTAAACAACTAATTATGCTTCAGTTAATTTTTAACAAAGTCTGGGTAATAATACGAATTTTGCTATCTGTCAGAATGAGAACAATAGTAATTTGAAGATACAAAGTATATTAATTACTATATAATATAAATATTAAAAAAAAGTATAGCTCATATTAAATTATAACTTTAATTATGAAAAGAATTACACATAAAATAATTAAATTTCATCAAATTCAATTGAATTTTCTACATCAGAGCACATATTTTGTTTTTTCACCATTGCATAGCAATAAACAAGTTTTGAAACACTATCTATTCCCAACCTGTTTCGAGTCTTGGAATGCACAAATGAAAAATTAGAGAACATTCTCTCTATTGCAGCACTGCTTGAAGGGCATGTTTGGAGATGTGCAACTAACTTGCAAAAGTCTTTAGAAATATCACATGCTCTTGCTATACTTTTCCACCATTTATTAGCATCAACATTCTTAATCACTTGATCTTCAAAAAATGTATCTGGATACGGTTTTTCTTTCAGTTCAAATTTTATGGCATACGATATAAATAAAGGGTTTATTTTTTGTAGACATGCTCTGGCCTTTCCTTTCTGCTCATAATTGGGATTTTTTCCCTCTGTATTTAAGATGCAATAAATAAGCAAGAAGATGCCAATGCAAAATTGCTTGATTAAACCTTTTTTTCACTACAGCAGAATGGGGTTTCAACTCGTCATTTTTTAACAAATTGCACCATAAATGGTCAGCAATTGTTGCTGAATCACTTTCCAGAAGAACTAAAGCACTTGCTACTGGCTTTAATTGTCTGATAAGGTCCGTCACTTGTTGATAAAGGTTAAAATCCCTTATACGAGCTGCAATGTTTGGATCCATCTCCTCAAAATGCTCATTAGTTATTTTTACATATGATGTATGATTTCGAATAAACGTTTCTAGACAAATCAACTGACTACCCCACCTAGTATTTCCAGGTGATTGAGGTGAAACATGCTCACTGCATTCCTTTAACCATGCTCCAGGAGCCTGATGATTTCGAAAATACTTGTGAATATCTATTACATGTTTTAATATCTATTACATGTTACGCTGAAAGGTTGTTGTATCTTTTCCCAAAAGGTTTAGCTGCACAACCATATGTTATCAGAGTTGAACCCTCAGATTTTTGTTCTAATTCACGTCTCATTTTCTCCATATTTTTAGCATTATCATTAACAATGCTTTTAACTTCACAGTCACATGTTTCTTTAGTAATCTGAATAACGTCACTACATTTTTTAGATAAAAATTCTGCTGACTTTTTTGTGGTTCCAGTGTTTTCAACATCTATAATATATGAATTTCCATTAACTTGAATGCAAGATGCTATTATGGGTTCATTATGGATATTACTCCATCCATCAATAACAAGAGTACCTTCCTTCCCTTTTAAGTTTTCAGCAACTAATTCTTCCATTTCACTGTGAGCAACATCTAAAAGGGAGCCTGCCAGTTATTTACGTGAAGGGGCTTTATATACTTGGTCTCAAGATATGGACCAAGTTTTTAAACGATTCGCTTTCCACAACAGCAAAAGGAATGTTGCAGGCATAAAACAGCTTTGCAACAGCCAAATCAATCTTCATTTTCTCTTTATCTGAATTTTTTGAAAAACATTTGTAAATATTACCTTCTAAACATTGTATTTTAACTGAAGGCTGATCTACTTCATCATTCATTGAATCAGGGCACCTTTTGCTCTGGTTATCTTCTGAATTATTACATGAAGGAATTTCTTCCACACATTCACTTGAAGGTTTTTTTACACATTTAGAAACATGTGCTTTCATCCTAGTTACTTTATTGCTTTGAATATATCCACATGTTTTGAACTTGGCAACAATTTTACCATCAACAGATAATCTATAAAACGATTCCCAAACACAGTTTAGGTTTCTACCTCCTTCATACATTATTTCAAGAAAATATTTTTCACAGATTAGAAAGCTAGAAACTAGAAACCTTAGTAAACAAAATGGCTAATATATTGCTTTTCAGTTTATCTTGAAGCAGAATTAAACAAGAATGTATACACCTATTTCTTGCCAGTTCCTGATTGATCAAGAGTCTGTACAATGTACCTGTACAGAATCAAAACCTGTTTGTTGGAGTTGGGAACAAAACCAGTTTGAAGTAGCAGGTGATTGGTAGTAAAAGATAGTGAAGAACATAGAGAAAAACATTTTGCAAGACAATTCATTCTTATTTTCTATGATCAAATTTTATTTAGGTCTGCAGTTCTGCATGATGAGAATGGGAAAAATGGTGAGAAAATCACCTAAAAGATTAATTTGCCTATATTTGCAACATTAAATAATCAATTAAAATTATTCCAACCTCCCCAATCTTATTAATTTTATCTGGTCCATATGTTTTTTTTTTTTTTAATTTTTACATTATACACAAAAAAAAATTGTAGGAATTTTAAAAGATTACTATAAATTATTCAAAAGTTATACCTAGAGGTTCAAATAAGGATAAAATGAAGATTGATTTCACAACTTCTTATTAATCAATTAATGTTTAATTATGTTTTTCATTTTAATTAATCAAATTAATATTAATGAAATAACTAATTAATATTCTCATTTAAGTCTCAATTATATTATGTACAAAATTATATTGTTTTTTGTGCATTTTTTAAATTCCGCCATTTTTTCCAGGTTTTTGCCAGTTTTTGCCACTGTCCTGGCAGAAATACCATTTTGCCGACAAAATGACCAACCCTAATATATATATATATATGTATATATATATATATATATATGTATATATATATATATATGTGTATATATATATATATATATATATATATATAGGAAAAGTAAAAATCGTTTGGAATTTCAGTTTTTTCTTTGAAAATATATATATAAACCGCCAAAAATGTAACAAAAAAAATGTCTTTTTCAACTTCTGTGAAAGACAGATACTATATAATTAGCACAGTAAAATTATATATGTATTCCAAATAACGCATATGATGTTCTCTAAAATAAATTGAAACATTGCTATTAATCAAACATTCCACGGACAATTTCAAAAGCACATGCATCCGACGCACTAAGAATAACAAATGACTCTATTTTCTGCTTCAAAGTGATGTTTATGCAGTCATTCCTCAAGTGTATCCAAACCAAAATAAAGTAGGATTTCAAACACCTTTATTCATTTTAAACACCTTCGTGGTTGTTGCCAACTTAGGTCCACGATGACTGAAACATGGATACCGGAGCGTCTGTCAAAATAAAGTTCCTTTGCCAAGGCTATACTTTTCTCCCCAAATGTTTTCTCGCATTTTGGCAGCAGTCGGATTTTACCCTCACGACGTCTGGTGACGCAAAGATTTCCTTCCCTCAATATCTGAAAGCATTGCCACTTTTCCTTCGACCATCTATCTACCCAGAGCACATTGCACAGCCTTCGACTCAGCCAATATTTCTCTTAAAGTATTTTAGGCTTAGTTTTTCGGGCATGGACCAGCGCAACTAGTTTAAAATTAACTGGAACTCAACTCAACTCTCTCATACCAGAATTCATTTTCAAGAAGTTTTTCTTTTTTTTTTATCGCAAATATTGCGAATTTTTTTTTGAAAAATATGTTTCACCGATCCAAATGATAATAGGTTACCTTTCATTTTAAAGGGTTTGAAAAATTCCTTCGATTAATACCAAATTTGAGAATGTAACCCCCTTCTGAGGGGAGTAACTTGCCCCCCCCCCCCTCCGCCCCAAAGGGGTCTAGTGACGTCATGAACGCAAAAGTTGTTAATTGAAACTGTTAAGTTTTGTGATCATTGATCCACATATAACCTGTATATATGATTATGTCAACTTTTATCTTATGTTGCCATGCTAAAATATAAAATCTCGAATCAATTTCGAAGTTCTCGTTCGATTAAAAAAAAAAAAAAATTCTATTTAGTTCTACATTTTTTGATAACAAAGCGGTACACATAAAGTTTCCTGAAAATTCATTAATATTTGTGGCATTTATTGTATACTCAAGACATCGATCCCATATAGAACTTGCTAAAAAACTAATTGCTATATGGGTTATTATATTTAGTTACGGCAAGCGGAAAAAGCCCGTTAGTAAATCCATTAAAATATGTTCAAAAAAGATTATTTATTCATATTTGTGTCTGTGTGAGTGTTGATATAAGTGTGAATCCGCTTCGATTGAGTACAGAGAGATGAGTCGTTTTGGTATCTGTGCTTATTATAATAAGTCTCTCTGTTAAGTTTAAATAGTTTAATTAGGACCTTCGGTATATGAGTAGGCTGGCTCAGTAGTCATGTCGCCTGATTTCAATTCTAGAGGTTGTGGGTTCGGATCCACCGACTTCAGTGTCGCAAATTGAATCATATTAGTGTCTGTGCTTTTCTTTTATCACCATTTTCGCAAAGTTTAAACAGATTAATTAGAATCGCCGGTATGTGAGATGGCTGGCTTAGTGCTCACGTTATCTGATTTCAATTCCAGAGACTGTAGGTTTGGGTCCACTCACGAGTTGAGTCATTTTGTTATCTGTGATTTTTCTGCTCAGCCTCTCCGTTAAGTTTTAAAAAGATTAATTAAGACCTTCAGTATGTCAGCTGGTTGGCCCAGTGGTCATGTTGTTTGTTCCTAATTCCAGAGGCTATGGGTGCGGGTCCATTAACTCGTATTGAGTAAAGAGAGTTGAGTGGTTTTTGTATCTGTGCTTTTTTTTTTATCAGTCTCTCCGTTAAGTTGAAACAGATCATGTTGTCTGTTTCCTATTTTAGAGGCAATGAATTCGAGTTCGTTGACTCGCATATAGCGAGTTCGGTCGCTTTGGTATCTGTATTTTTTCTGATCAGTTTGTCCATTAAGTTTAAATCGATTAATTAGAATCCACAGCATGTGAACTGGCTGGCTAAGTGGTCATGTTGTTTATCCCCGATTCCAGAGGCTGTGGGTTCGAGCCCATCCACTCGCATTGAGCGAGTTGAATCGTTTTGCCTCATATAGCGAGTATAAATTTAAATAGATTAATTATGAATTCCAGCAAGTCAACTGGCTGGCTCAGTGGTCATGTTGTTTGTTTTCAATCCTAGAGGCTGCGAGTTAAGTCGTTTCGGTATTTGTACTTTTCTTTATCCGTCTCTCCGTTAAATTTAAATAGATTAACTAGGACTTTCAGTATGTGAAGTAGCTGGCTCAGTGGTTATGTTGTCTGTTTCCTATTCCTGAGGCTGTGGGTTCAAGTCCATCCGCGCGCTTTGAGTATAGTCGTCGAATTGAGTCGTTTTGTCATCTCTGCTTTTTCTAATCAATTTTTCCGTTAAGTTTAAATTGATTAATTAGGATCAGCGGTATGTGAGCTTGCTGGCTCAGTGGTTATGTTATCGGATTGCAATTTCAGAAGCTTCGGGTTCACCTGCATTGAGACGCTCTGGCATTTGTGTTTCTCTGAATTTTGTTACCTGGCATTAGTATAAGGTATTTAATTATTAATATTATTAGACCGGAAGTGACGTAACCGGAAATGACATACCGGAAAATACGTAACCGGAAATGACATACCGGAAGATACGTCACTTTCCGTATATATTTGTCCACTGGAGCAAAGGGAAAAAAAGAGATCCATTGTTTTAAAAATGCATAAAATTTCGGGACTTCGTTAACAGGTGTCACGGGGTGCAAAACAAGCCCTGCACGAACTTTGGACGAGGAAGGGTGGGAGAGCGACACCGAAGCCAGCGGGCCCGAAGAGAAACCCCACCAGCAACGGCGGAGCTCAACCACCGCTCGTCCTCCATCTCGTGCAGATAATTTAGTACGAAAGGAAGAAATTATTTTAAGAAATATAAGAAAGTTTAAAGAGAAAAGACCTAAGACGACCGATCTAACCCATAACCCCGATCTCCCCGCTGCTCTCTAACTCTACCATGTTATCCTTTTTACCAAAGTCGTTACCCAAGCCGGAACAGAACCCCCGACCTATAGCCCCGCAACTTGACGCCCCAAGCCTCTCGGCCAAGAGGGCGACGGCCAAAGCTTCGATTTTGGTCTATTTAAGTTTAACCTTTTAATATTTCCGTTTAAATAATCTGAAAAAACACGGCAAAATTGTCTGGGACAGAACCCTCGACAAAACATTCGTTTCAAGCTGCCACCGCGACACTTTACCGCTACGCCACGAATGGCTTTGCGATTTTGTTTTATTTTAATTATATAAAGCTTTAATTGGATTGGCGAATAAAATAAATCTGTGGCAGAACTTACAAAAATTGTTACCCTGGCAACATTGTTTATTTATTACTTAAAACTGTAATCGAGAAAAGCGTTTGAAGAGAGGACAGAACTCGCTACCAACAGAACAACACGTTCGCTGCCCAACACTATGACCACCAGACCACTTGAAGCACGAAAGAGAAAGAAACTAGAAACTATTTAAATTTCCATTATGATAAAGTAAAAAAAAAGAGCCAGGAAACCCTTGAATACTATATTTTAATTTAGAGTTATATAAGAAGGATAAATTCAAATGTTATATCCAATTTTCATTATACTTTATAATAGAAAATTGCAAAGATTACATCAGATTTTGACCTCTTACATATAAAATTCTAAATTAAAACGTAGTATTCAAGGACTTCCTGGCTCCTTTTTTTTAATCATGAGCGAGCAATATCCGCACGGAAAAAATATAGAATTACTTACAAAACCACGGATTTTAAATGGGGTGGTAAGTACGTTCATCAAATTATTTTATCGTTATGAAATGGGTGATCGGTATGATCTCTGTGGTACAGGCGGAAAAGCATCAGCTTAGTAACAAAAGTTCGGGGGCTCGCTAGTCAGGGCAAACTTTCTAACAAAAGATCCCCGTTTGGAGCTCGCTTGAAGGAAATTTACATTTTTTTAAGTAAAATTAATATAGATTTTATTTTTGTCTCATCCTCTATCTATTTTTATAACAAATGCAGTTTATTAGCACTTAATTTCTGAGGACTAATTGAACCAATTTTAATTTTCTGGATGTGTTAAAGGTTAATAACATATACTTTGTCAAAGAGTACAGGCAGAAGTGGTTTTAAGGGTTGTATAATACGACATGCTATTGATTTCCGCTGACTGGACTTGAAAGATTTATTATGAATAAGATCGTTAAAAGTAAGGGTGCCCGCTATTACAATTAACAGAAGTCGGAACTTTTAAATAATGCTGAACACCAGGAGATTCCAGATATAATTGATTTTAGTTCTAATGTCGATTACCTGCAATTGAATCAGGGATGTTGTGTTGTGATTTCCTTGTATGTACGTACATTCAAGAAGATAAATTATTTTGCTTTGTTGAGGAGTACGGTCAGAAACAATTTCAATCAACACAATATTATATTTTGTTGTTAAATTTCAATACCCAAGTCCTTCCTATAATGAGTTGTTTAGAAGTAGGAACATCTGGAGATCGCAGCTAACAGCTTACAGATAATAGCTTGTGATCCGATAATAGCTTGTGATCAGATCGGCTGTTCTGTGTTTTTGCCTGGTTTTCAAGACTGTTTAGAAAATATCGCAAATCCCACAGGAAGATATAACATTCCAATTTAAACATCATTATAAACATGTTTGACTAAATTATTTTACACTTTCATGTTTATTGAAAAAGTTTCGCAACGGGCTTCACCGGTATGAAAGCGATTTATGAATATTTTTTTTATCAAAATCTCGACAACTCTTGGTCTTAAAAAATTGAAACATGGACTAAATTTTGAGTGGGGATATTCCAAAGCTACTCACAAAATTTCATGAGACTCGGTGTAGCTGTTTGTTCTCCAGTGATGATGAGACAAACACACATATACAACAGATTTTCAATTTTATTTATATACTATAGCAGATATATCCGGTGCTGCTCGTGATTTGAAATATGTGAAAATTCTAACTGAATTCATGTTGCTTTTCAAACAAATTCCATTAAAGCCTTAAATTTAATTCCCCTACAAAATGTAAAAAGTATAAGTAGGGGCAAATCTGAAGAATAAAACATCCTGTTCTCGCTTGTAAACCATTGTAGTCGGTAAATATACGGCAAAATGAAGTCTCTAAAATATTAGCAAAAGTCATCACCAAGTCATTTTAACCCGGTTGCTACAATCATTTAAAAATATGTTAAAATTCTATACACATTTATATTGTTTTTAGAAAAATCCAATAAAATATTAAATTAAAAAAAAAAGTATAAGCAGAAACAATGCTGAATGAGACAATGCTGATGCTGCTTGATTATGATATAATTTATAAAATCGTATAAGGTATACCAGGGCAAATGGAAATATGAGGTAAGTGAAACCCCCCAAGAAAGGGGCTAGTCTTTTACTTGCCCCTATCCTTTGTTATTTATTCTTTGATATTATATGACTATTTCTCCTGTTCGATTTTACTTACTGTGAAAAATGGTGCGCCATTACGCGAAAAGGAGAGAGCGTTATATTCTTGCAACTGGAAAAGGAAGTAAAAGCAGTGAAAAGCAAACAAATGACTATGTACAAAGCTTGTAAACATTATAGTATAACAAAGACAACCTTGTTTAAAAGGGTAAAATGGCTTAGGGATAATAAAAGTGCCTCATAGAAAAGATCTCCGGCTATACCCCATAAAATTGAATCCAAGATGACAGCACACATCAAAATAATGGAAAAGGGGGATTAGAAATTAAAAAAAATTCTTTTGGCCAAGAGAACGATTTGAAGACTCCATGCAAGAATTCCATATAATTAACTTGCCAAACTTAAACTGTACTTTTTTGCTTAAATCAACGTGTACCACGAAACAAAAGTCTCTCATTTCATTTCCTATTTCATTGGATCACTATAATTTTCGTTAGTTATTTTCTTGCTTGACAAATAAAATTGCATAGTCTTACATTTTAAAATGCGTTTCTCTATTTCCAATTATACCCTATGCCTTGTTCTTGTGTCATTTTTGTATAAGTAATTCAGGGCTGAGTTCGACTTACCGCACATTGTGTGAGTGGAACCCAACGAATTTAAAGTAAATTTTCCAGTAAGAAATGTTTTTATTACGGTTGCATCCAACAAGATGAAGAAATGGTATTTCTAGGGGAGCCTAAACCCAAGCCATTGGGTTTTGGGGGTTCCACTTACTTCGGTGTGCCTTAAAAGTGTAATAGGAGATCACTAAGTGATAATTTAACCGCGAAACCTATAATAAAGATACTTATTCATGGTTGGGAAAAAATAACATTCAGAGTGAAAATAGTTTAACTTCAACCGCCTCGGTGATTACGCCATTATATCGTACATGGCTATAGCCAGTCCGCCCGTGTTCCTATTGCAAGCCCAGGACGTGCTGGGCTCTAGGAAGATGTAATATATTCCATCCTCCTAGACTGGGTTGCTAAGTTTCAAAATCCAAGGAATGAAAATATACCGCGAAAGGCTTTTAGCTCCAATGCAGTTGATTATTCGAATATTTTTCCTAAACAGGAGCTCTCCTAGACGGGCAAATAGATACCTTATTCAATTTTCGCGATTGTGTTCCAGGATGAGAGCTGTGCCCTGGGTATCGCCTCTAGCACTAACAGTCGAACTATTAGCTCATTACTTCAAAGTTCGAATGGTAGGAGACTTGCCAAGCATAGTTTTTCGCAGAGGAAAGCAAAGTTTTGGACACGCCTTCTAATCCCTGCCGTTGCGGGCGTTGACAAGCAATTGTTAGTTTCAGTTTGATGAAAGTATCCTCTTAATTTGAGAATCGAATTTCAGATTTGGATTCAGTCTGGTCGAATTAGTATACATGAGTTTTTTCAGTCTTCCTGTTGCATTTGATGCTCTGACATACTGGCACTGCACTTTTAGAGAGGTGATGTAGAATGATAGCATGAGGGCTAAGTAGA
This sequence comes from Amaurobius ferox, assembly GCA_951213105.1. Classification (NCBI taxonomy): domain Eukaryota; kingdom Metazoa; phylum Arthropoda; class Arachnida; order Araneae; family Amaurobiidae; genus Amaurobius; species Amaurobius ferox. The sequence goes on along the minus strand of OX578136.1, from coordinate 53,535,189 downwards.
AGCTGGAGATAAAGAGATCGCAATATTTCAAGCAGCTACAACAAGCAGGGACGCCCACTAAACCAAGCACCGCCACTGGTAAAAACCTACACGTACTGTTCAACATAAAATGTCTGGCATAACTCTCTTTCTTAATTCACTTCCTTCTTATGCTAGTTGTATGAGGCAAAATAGAATGTTATTTCCGTGCTCAAAGGAGGTTCCCATTATTTTTGTTTTTGTTTTCTTTTGTCCTGTCTGTATTTTAACTGTCAGCCACTTTTCACGGTGAACGGAATTCCGCTGTCTGTGCTACCGCGAAATTGGCACCATGTATTTTGTTATCGTACGAATAAAATGTACCAGACTGAAGTTTTGTATAAGATGGTCAACCGACGTCTTACAATGTTCAAATGAATAAATATTTTTTTTTAATCAATAGATTATTTCCGTTTCTTTCTCTCCTCAAATAATACTCTTGTTTCTCTATCTCCAGTGACTGCAAAAAATATTTGGTAATTAACTTTTAATCTCTATAAGCCTAATTTTTTGATAGCCCATTCGAATATTTTTATTGTTTCTTTTATGCTATTTGCCCCTTCCTCTTAATTTTACTACCCTCCTCTCATTTTACTATTAACCTGATGCGCCCGTGTTACTTTTTCTACGTTCGGGTTAAGATACTTTATCTCTAAATACATTTCCTGTTTTTCTTTTCTTCTATTACTTTTTCCCAAACTAGGGAGAACAAAATTGTTGTCTTTCTACGTCCTCTTCCCCAGTGAATTGAAACAAAAAATGGTATGTTTCTTCAAGCTTTAATACGCCCTTTTGTTTGATATCCAATATTCTAATTGTTTAAATATGTAAATGTGTTTTATTTTTAACTGACTTATTCTCTCCCTCTCCCGGAATTTACATTTTTTTAAAAATTTTCTACGTATGTTGTTAATGGACCATTAATTTTCATCCGTATGCTAAATTTCAAAGTTATCGGATGAACAGATCAGGTTTAAAATATGAGGGGAGGGATTACAGGTGGATATAGGCATTTGTAAATAGGATTCCTGCTTTTTAAATACGGAACCCTAAAAGTGAAAGGTTCACATAAATCACTTGATCTCGAAGGCAATTGACTTTAGCCTTTAACACCCACCTGGAAAAAAATATTGCATACGCCCATACAAGTGCCCCAGTGAAACCTTAAATGTGCATTGGGCATAAAGTAATGGCAGTGTGCATTTATAATGTCTAACATCTTTTGATGACTTTGTCTCAAATGTATGATTGTATCTATTCTTCCTGGGTCCCTGCTTTCATGATTTTCATTGTAACACTTTCGTTAATTTTCTGAAATATTAAAATTGGATTATGAGGAAGGTAATGAAATCTAAATTCCTATCTTATGGGATAACTGATAAACATTAAAATTATAATTAGAATAACAATGTTAATATGTTAATATAAAAATTTCTGCAGAAACGCAAAATTTTGGTCACGGATTTTATATTTATCCGTAGCTCGGGCTGCGATTTATGGGGGTCAGCTAGTTAGCGTTGCATTTGTGTTGGTGGAGCCCACCTACAGTTCATTTTTATAATAAAATCCCAAAATTGCAATCTAGCCATAAAAGTTGGCAATCTCGCCCTTTTTCTCTCTGAATCTGGGCTTTGTGATAACAGAAAGTCATATCTTAAGATACGCCATTTTGTCTTTACAAGGTTGGTTGGCTTACTTTCAACGAGTTAATGCTATGATATTTCTACTAAAGGCGTATTTGAATTAATAAAACAGATATGAGAATGCGAATGAAAAGTATTTCCATAGTATTGTCTGTTTGTAAAACTTTTAACACATTTTGTCTCGGAATGATGTTTCTTAAGATGAGCCGTTTTACCTTTACAAGGCCGATTTAGCCTAAAGGTGTTTTTTAAGGTTGGTAAACCTGAACTGGAATAGTCCTTACCTATTTCAATTTGCTGCGGCCATATTCGACGCAGTTTACCGGAATCAAAATCGGTTGTACCCAGGGGGGACCGTAAAAGCGATGCGCAACGCGACACCTGTTTTAGGAATCTGCGCATGACGTCATCATCGAGTCAAAATTTCTCGATTGCTTGCTGTTCTTCCCGCAGTTGATGTTGATTACGTTATTTATATTGAACTTGGATTTACATCTTGTTTTGCATCGTTTGATTTCTTTTACACATTCAAGTGTGGCTATTTTACTTTTATTTAGTACTTAATAATTTCATCAACATTATGCCGAATTGTGCAGTTACTATCTGTAAGAACACAAATCGTAACACAAAAGGTATGGGAATTATTTTTCATAGTTTCCCTAAAGACGAATCTATGTGAAAAAAAATGGTACATTAAGTGCCAAAGATTGGATAAAGTGAATTTTTCAAATCCATGTGTATGTTCCGAGCATTTTGTGGAGGAGGACTATGCTAGAGATTTAAGAGCTGAAATTTTACAATTAGCCCCGTCAAGAAGATTGAACCTAAATGCTGTTCCATCTCAGAAATTGAATACTTCTAGTGCAAGGCCAAGCACTCCAACAAATAATAGCTTTGATTTTTTTAAGTAAAAATTTCGAAGAAAATTGTATTGTAAACACGACATCAGAAAGAAGAACGAGATGTGTATCCAGAGAAGTGAAGAAACGTTCTCTTTCTACAATTACTAGCATATCACCCCCCCAAAAAAAATCTGTTGTAGGCAACACATGCCTTTCCTTATATGATGTAATGAATTTACTACTTTTACAGTAAAAAAGGTTTTTCTTATAGTAGATACTAATATTCTTTCCAAGATATTGAATTTTCGACAATTAGTCGTCATTTTCATTGATTTAGTGTCATTTTTATCCATTTGGCGAGATTTTCGTTAATTTGGCAACATTTCAAAAAGTCGCCAAGTTGGCGACATTCCGCCAGATTCGTCGCCAAAATCTCACCAAGCGTTATGGACGAAGAAATAAGTTATTCTTACAGCAGATAAATGACTATTGGCGTTCAAATACAAAAGTATTACTCAAAGTATCTTTTTTCATGAATGGAACGAGCTAGATCCACGAGAATGATGTCACCCAATTTATCGCATGGTATTACATATGAAAAGTGAACATGTTTCTCAATAGGAAATAATTTTTTTATTTTATATGATTTTTTGATTATTTTTTTGAAAAATGTGCAATATCTTGAGAACGGTTTATGTTAGTGTTCTAAAATTTATGTCAATTGTTTTCTAATGAAACATTACATAAGAAATGTCTCTTTGCGTAACTTTAATAGTGGTTTTGATTTTTTGACAATATTTTCAAAATTTCATTTGAAAATTTAGAGGGGTGCTGAACATTCGATTGCGTATAAAAACAATAGGCTTCCAGTGTTTACGGATTGTGATTTTTGTACCAAATTTGCTTCGAATCGGTCCATTCGTCCCTCAGTTATCGTCTCCACAGACTCACTGACACACACACACACAGACATCACTTCAAAAATGTTTGATTCGTGATCAGGGATGCTTGAAACGTGCCTTTTCGTCGAAAACTCGAATTCGAATTTTCGACCCCGTCACAATACTTTCCTTATAAATTATGTATATAAGGAAAGTAAAAGGAAATACGACAAAGAAACATGGACTGAATGTGAAGGGAAAAGCGTCTACATGTAAATAGAGAAATTTAGTGGTGAGTTTCAGAGCCTGAAATTAATAAAATATTTAGTATTGAAATTCTCATGTTTGATTTTTTTTTCTTAATTGAAGGAAAAGAACAACACTGAAACAATGTAGTAGACCAATTAATTTTGAGGTTTGGAAGCAATTTTGTTATGTTTTGAGAAATATTGAAAACTGATTGTTTTTTGAAAAAATCATATTTTTTGGGGGGGGGGAGGGGGATTTTTCCAATTGTTTGTTAGTTTTGTTAGTTTATTTTTCCAAGTTTTAAGGCAATCGTATTTGCCTTTGGCGAATTCATTGGCTCAACCGCTGATTAATAACCCTTCGCCACTGATTCGTAGTCTATATTCAATTGATAATTTTTGCGGCAATAGTGGACTACAAGCAATTTATTACTTTCCTTATATACATAATGTATAAGGAAAGTATTGTGACGGGGTCGAAAATTCGAATTCGAGTTTTCGACGGGAGAGCACGTTTCAAGCATCCCTGATCACGAATCGAACATTTTTGAAGTGATGTCTGTGTGTGTGTGTGTGTGTGTGTCAGTGAGTCTGTGGAGACGATAACTGACGAACGAATGGACCGATTCGAACAAAATTTGGTACAAAAATCACAATCCATAAACTCTTAAAACCTATTGTTTTTATACGCAATCGAATGTTCAGAACCCCCCTAAATTTTCGAATGAAATTTTGAAAAAATCGTCAAAAAATCAAAACTACTAATAAAGTTACGCATATAGACATTTCTTATGTAATTTTTCATTAAAAAACGATTGGCATACATTTTAGAACGCTAACATGAACCGTTTTCGAGATATTGCACATTTTTCAAAAAAATTATCAAAAAGGTATATAAAAAAATATATATTTCCTATTTAGAAACATGTTCACTTTTCATATGTAATACCATGCGATAAATTGGGTGATATCAATTTCGTGGATCTAGCTCGTTCCATTCATGAAAAAAGATACTTTGAGTAATACTTTTGTATTTGAACGCCAATACTCATTTATCTGCTGTACGAATCACTTATTTCTCCGTTCCTGACATTTTACTATTTCCTTTTTCATTTCTTTTTTCCTTTTCTTCTGGAGTTTAAAGGGAGGAAGCCTTCCTCTCCTGGGTACTCCACTAACCCCGTCCTTGAGTCCTTGAGTTTCTCCGCCCATAACGCTTGGCGAGATTTTGGCGACAAATTTGGCGGGATTTTGGCAACTTGGCGACATTTTTAATTGTTGCCAAATTTACGAAAATCTCGCCAAATGGATAAAAATGACACTAAATCAATGAAAATGACGACTAATTGTCGAAAATTCAATATCTTGGAAAGAATATTAGTATGTACTTTAAGAAAAACCTAAACCTATTTTTTTTTACTGTAAAAGTAGTAAATTCATTACATTATATAAGGAAAGTCATGTGTTGCCCACATCAGATTTTTTTAAATAAAAGAAGCGATAGGGGCTCAAATAACGGGCTCAATTTTGATGGTGGTGATGAAATTTTTAATAGAGATTTTAATTTTGTCAAAATATTTTGGAAGAGACGTGTGACAAGAAGTTGGGAATACGCGATTCTTGGGCTTCGCCGTTGCGGCTTGGCTCTGACTTACTCGATGGTGACGTCACAATCAGTAGCCAATGACAGCAAGCGCATCGCTAAAATCAACCTATTTTAGGATATAGTAACCTTGGTTGTACCCCTCAACAATTAAACGAAATAATTTATTATATAACATATTCTCTGAAAATATTATTGGTACATATAAACCGTATCAGATATATTTCACTTTTAATTTTTTGCAATCTCATACTCTGTGAGACGACAGAATTATGTTATCTATGTATTTTAAGGACAATTCAAATGGCTGTCATCGGAAAGATTTTACCCGTGGCATGTCGGGTCAAAAGTAAAAGAAAATAAAAAATAAGACTCGATGTGACAGAATGAGTGTCATACAAAATCCAAGCCGAAACTTTTTTCTCCCGCAATTTTCGTATCTTTCCTTGTATACTTTAGCACCAGCTGAAATAGTGATTTGAAATAAAACTGCATTGATACGCTAATACGAGATAACGCTGTGGCGACGTGGGTACATCTTGGTTTATGAATTCTATTAATTTCCCTCCAACCATGTTCCTATGTATGTATGTATGCAAGTATCCCCATTTATTCCAAAGCTAATACGTGACGTAGAACCTAATAATTAATTTTATTTTATTTAATTTAGTTTTATTTAATTTTATTTAATTTAGTTTTAATTTTATTCTTAACTAACGAAGTATTGTACAAAACTTTCAAAAATTCAAAAAAATAAATGGATTTTTATATTTTTGCAAACATATCCAGAAAAAGGCCTCTAAATCAACAAAAACTATATATCCTCAAATGTCGTCGGCCGTCTAAACAGCTACTCACGCCTTAGGACGAGTCGGACGGTCTGGGTCTTCAACATCCTCAAATGTCCGGCCACTCAAACAGCTGCTGTAAGCCCTTGGGCGAGTTGAGTGGTCTGGGTCTTCAACATCCTCAAATGTGTGGAAATTTACAAGTTACAGTTAAAATTTGAAGAGGAGGGGGGGGATCAGTTTTTACAGTTTACAGTTTTTTTAAAGCTGATTGCAAATAGATGTGAAAATTTTAGCTCATGTAAGAATGTGGAACGCTCAGAGTGGCCAACTCTTCATTTCACTTTTGATTTTGGGGATTGCTATGGTTGCATATGCAAGATTCCCCGCTCGATGTGTTTACCTATTTTAAGAGTATTTTTTTAACCCCCAGTAGGGGAGGAGTTGCTAACAAAGCTAAGAAAGTATATTTTAACTTATTTCTCCAGAATCGATAAATCTTTTGAATGTATATGTAGGTAACTTTTGTCAGGGAAAATAATTTCAGTTTGTTTTCTTTGTGTAATATTGTCTTTCAGTGCAAGGCCGTAGCCAAACGTGAAACTTTAGAGGGCGTGTAGTAAAATTCAGGGGAGAAAGGCGGGTAACAGTGCTGATGGAAGAACCTCGTTTTAGAAATGGTTGGGGATGTTCTGATATAATAAATTTTAGCGTTTAAATCAATTGCTCTATTGTTATTAAGTCAAAGTTATATACATGTTATTAACAAAGACTTACATTATAATTTTAATATTTTTCTTGAATCGCAAATTGATTAAGCATATATGCCCCAGGTTAATCAAACTAGTAAAAGCATCCAAATAATTGAAAATTTAAAAATACATCAAAGTGAGCAGTTGTCTAATTTTATCTTTTCACTCTCGTGCATGGAGGCAGGAGCTGACAGCCGAAGCCTAGTGAAACGACTGAAAATACTTCATTTCAACCAGCCAATCGGGAAAGGCTGAAGTGACGTCGCATTTTTAGTGGCTGATTAGGATGATGTCGTATTTTCAGTGGTTGATTAAGGTGACGTCGTATGTCCTAAAATGGTGATTCTCAGAGCCTGAAGTCTCAGGCTCTTGGAGCCTGCCACCACTGTGGCACAGGCATTTGGACCCAAGACCGAAATTCACAGAGCCTGGACGGGCCCAGTAGGCCCGTGCTTACATCGGGTCCTACGCATCAGTTTCAAGAATAGTGAATCTTGCTATATTCTGGGCGTAAGCCAAGAGATCCAGGTTCAGTTCCAGGTACTATCCGATTAATTTTTCAGCGTTAATAGCAATTAAGAAATTTTACACTTCTAAATTACAGGTTACCTTACACCTTTCTGGTAGGTCCGACGGTCTGGGTCTCAACAACATCAACTTCTAAATTACAATTTAGCACATTCCCAGAAAAAGCCCCTTGTGGCTTTCGTAGCTAAGATTTTGCAATATAAACCTGATTCATAAGTCTTTCCATTGTCAAAATGTAATTTCAGAATACAATTTTCCGCATTCATGCGAAAAGATATTTTCAAAACTAAATATCACTTAACGCATGAATGTAGCGCCTGCTACGTTGAACCGGAGAAACGCCTTTGACGGCAAAATGATTCCCACTTCTCAAGCGCTGATGGGCGAATGATGTCCGGTCATCGGGGATAAAAATCCTGAATACTTCACCAAATTATTTCATATTGTACGCGCAGACGATTTATCCGCCGAGAGAATAGCCATTAGCGGGAAAAGTATCTAAAATATGGAGAAGTTAAGCTGAAGTCATAGAACATAACTAATTGATTAATGAGTTCTAGACACGACCAATTTACGGGAAATTAAATAGCAAGTTCCTTTGACTAAAAATCTATTAATTTAGGTCTGGAAGCGATCCAAAAGGTAACTTGTTTCACTGCATTTTTAACCCTAAAACATGACGACGTTATCGCTAGGGGCTGATATGTTTTGTTAAAATATTCGAACCAGGAAGTGATCAACAGTTCGAAAATAAAATATTTAAACGCAGGTAAATCGTCGAATTTGTCAAATGAACATTTGTAATGCTTTGTCTGCTGTATTCGTTTCCTTACAAACACAGGTTTCCTTTTAGTTACATGTTATTAACCACTCCAATATCCCTCCTCTGCCCAAACTGTCACCGTTCTCACGCGGAGTTATGAGCACGTTAAATAGGTGAGTCCGTAAGTCCTTTTGAAGGGTTAGTGGTAGAGGAAGGAGAGTACGGTCCTTGTGGATACCTCTCCCACTGGGTTCCGGTCTAAATTGGGTGGCACTTCCCGGTCGTATAAACAGATACCTTACACATTCCGGTGTTGTTGTTGTTGAGACCCAGACCGTCCGACCTACCAGAAAGGTGTAAGGTAACTGTTTGGACGGCCGGGAAGTGCCACCCAATTTAGACCGGAACCCAGTGGGGGAGGCATCCACAGGGATCGTACCCTCCTTCCCCTACCACCAACCTCTCGGAAGGACTTACGGACCCACATGTTTAACGTGATCGTACTCCGCGTGAACACGGCGGCAGATTTGGCAGCGGCTGGAATCGAACCCAGGCCTACCGAGTGCAACTCCAGCGCGCTAACCAATGAGCTACCGCACCCCACACATTCCGGTGTGTCGAAGAAGAAGCACCCCCAATGACTTTGCGAGGAATGGCCCCCAAGTGTACACGTAGATGTATTTATAGTAAAATGAACATGTCCGATCAAATAAAAGGGGTTGCAGCGCATTCGCGAAGAATTTGAAAAGTTAGGATGACGAACTCGGCAGCAAAGCGAGATAGACAAGAAAAACCAATTACAAAGTTGTAGAAGATTGTATAAAGAATATGTATCAACAACAGGAACGAACGAAACTCGTATACGGAAGGCAATACATTCCTGTTAAAAAGTCGAACATCAGGAACGGTAACGCAGTGGAGCCTGCAAAGCCTGTCAAAGTATGCAGTAATATTCTTTCTCGGGTTCAAATGCGTATTGTTACTCACGGAGTAACAATACGCATGTATAATGTATGTATAATGTATAATGTATATATATGTATATAATGTATAATGTATATATATAATATATCAATGTATAATGTATATATATAATATATCAATGCATAATGTATGTAGCATTTATGAAGTATAATGTATAATGTATGTATTTATTAAGTTTGGAGATGTTTCAGGTTGGACACCTTGACATCTTTACAGAAAATCTCTATTTGAACATAGTGAGAGGAAACATTTCCGGACTATGTAATACAGAGGCTGTTCACACATTTTTTAGACGATGTATATTGTATTCACAAAACTAAATTACATAAAATTCTTGTGTTTTAAATGTTCTATTTGACATCCCTTATTCTGAACTAACTTTCGACACCGCAATTTCCAGGATAATAATGCCTTTTGAAGTGTCAGAAGAGGTATTCTATCCCATTCCTCCTGAACAGCTTTTCAGAGTCCTGTAAGAGTTTTGGGACGACGTTTGGATAATGCAGATTTTAAAAGTCCGAAAGCACAAAAATCCATAGGTGATACATCGGGAGATTTAGTAGGGATATCAGTGAAGGGTATGGCCTTGATACCAGTTTTTTGTTCCATTTCTTTTAGGAAATTTACAGTGGATTTTGATGTGTGACTGCTAGCTTTGTCCTGATGGAGTCTCACAGATTGATGGCACTGTGGGTAAAGCGATGGTATTTCATTCAGAAAAATTGGCGATAAAATATGTTCCTGATAGTATTTGGAGTTAATCTTGACATTTTTTTCCACTCTCTTTATTTTTAACTTGCCATTATAAGAAAAACCAGCAACAATCATGAATCCCTTAGAAAAACTTTCTTTCGATTCTTTGAACCATGTACTTAAATTTTTTTCTCCCCTTTTATGATAATAAATGGCTCTTTTTTTTGTTGCAATCATTTAAATACACCCATGATTCATCTATTGTGACAATTGTTTTCCATTTTTCATTGGATAAGTGTTTCTCATATAGAATTCTGCAGCGTGTCAGTTATGATTTGGAAGAAGACGATGCACATTGCGTTTTTTCGCTTTCTTAAGATTTAAATCAACGTTTATCATTTTGTTTACAGTGGACACCGAGCATTTTAATGATTTTGTAACTGTCCTTTGACTAGGGGGATTTTCTATTAACATTAAACAACGTACCTTTGCAATAGTCGAAGATGTCCGTTTTTTCCTTGGATACTTGTTTGGAATTTTTGTCCCACTTGAGGCTCCAATTTGACGTTTTTTTCCTTTCCTGTTGACGATATTACCTATCGACGCTTTAGATATCACAAAACCATGACTCTCACATCGTTTTTGGATAACAGAGTATGCATATTTCCCTTCGGAAAGAGCATAAATGTAGCCTTCGAACCACTGTTTTGTTAAAAACGCCATTTTTGAATAAAAACAAAACTTTCAAGCCGCAGACGATAATTTTGACTTTTAAAAACATAGTACAATTGGAATTATTTCTTTTGCAGCAAACGATTTTTTATTACCGCTTACCAAAATCGTCTAAAAAATGTGCGAACAGCCTCTGTATAAATGATGTGGAGAGATTTACTGCAATCTCTCGTTTCGGTTGGCCATTACAAGCTGACGTATAGGCATAATATACAATAGTACTTCGAAGGGAGGTAGATTAGAAGATTCAAAACAAAACAGAAGTCAAGGAGATTTTATTAAATCTCTTGACAAGTTTCTTTCTACAAAGGATATTCGGCAAGCGGACATTTTACAAGGCTTAAAGGATGAGAACGTTTTGAGATCAGCATATTTCAAACAGAGAGTTTGTTTATGACAGTCAATGGCAGGCAGACTTTCGGGACTTTTGGACCAGGGGGGGGGGGAGGGGGGAGAGAATGAAACTTTAGGGGGAGACAAGTTTTCTATTTGCCCTATATATATGTATCTAAATGCTGTCACATAAATAGAAACTAAGTTAATATAAAATATCTCCGCCCCCCCCTCAAATGTATACCTGAAAAAAACACTAGTCAATGGATTTGTCTTGAATTCAATTGTTATCGGAAAAGTTGATGTAGTGCGCATGCGTCGCGGGAACGGAAGTTGCAGCCTTGCAGCCGGCTTTACTTTATGTAGAATCAAATATTTAAATAGAGTTCGCTTTAAACGAGAGTTTATATTACACGGCTCTTATTTATGCACTAATTATGCTAGGGGTTAGCTTTAAAGGCAGTAGCTTGAGTTACGCGGATGCTACTTTGAACTCCGGGCAAAGGCGGGTAAACTTGCTTTAGTATAGAAATAAATTTCATATATCAACTACTTTAAAAAATATAGTAGTAAACCATATTTTAAAATTATTCTTTTAAAATATTTCATAAAAATTCTTTAAAAGTTGATTTTTTTCAAGTTGGTAACAGTTTAGTTACCTAAAACTATTATCAATTCCGTCACATACTATATACTATCATAATCGTTTCGGGAATTATACCATCCAGGAATTACTCCATAAGAAATCATTAGTTTCAAAATATTTCAGTTCTAATCATGAGAATTACTAAAACTCCTATCCTGATCTTGTTTTTCATATAATGTATTTATGCATAAAATGTGATAACTGCTGGTGCATTCCTTATTGAGTTATCGCGTCCAGACCTCGCGCATACACACCTACATGGGTATTTTGCCAAAAATATCCGGAAGAGTTCGGGAGATCATTAAATTTGCTTATCCGTTAAAATCCCGAATTCGAAAAATTCGGAGATAACCATACTTTTTCTATTACAATCCTGTGAGGAAATAAAAATATTACTTTACTATGCGTTTAATTACTTATTTAATATTTTGTCACCAACAAAATGATAACAACTGTAAACATTTTGGGTGATTTTGAGGAGTCGTTTCTACATCTCAGCTTTCTTTTAAGAAGCAAGGTTGCAAGGTACTTTCGCTGGCATTCGAAAGGTTATTTTTGTATTTAAAGGTCACTCTGTTAAATGTGTTATCTGAGTTTCAGCTGTCTACTACCTCTAGGTACAAGCCAGAATTTCTGTGTCTACACAAACACAAAATTGGCAGCGAGACACATAAAATTCTCCTGAAAGATAAATAACTGCCTCTTTGTGTTCCATTAACAGGAGTTTGTTTCTGCATTCTTGAAGTTTGTTTACAGTTGTGATGTTTTTTTTAATTAATAGTTCTGTTGCAATTATTGATTTTTTCAAAACTAGGGAACTTTTTCTCTTTAGACCCCCCCCCCCTCCCCACGTTTTCCTGTTATCCTGTTTTTAGTGAGTATACATCAGTTTGCAAAATAAATAAAAATATGGGAGGTTAGATGAGCATAATATAGTTCTTTTCAATATTTTTTTCATTTGATGTAAAGTTTATTTAAGTAATATTAATATTCTAAATTATAAAATGTACTTTTACTTTCACAAAATAATTGTTTACAATAAAAGTTCTTAGTCTAGAATCTATAATAGTTATTCTAACCTACTTCAATCATATCAAACCTCCCCAACAGTAGAGAAACTTGATACATGCATGTGGTTTGATATATTTTTTAATTAAAAAAAATTAATAAAATGAAACTCACTTCCGTTTTTTTTAATATACGCAAAGATTCCAACTGTACAATACGGACGTAATATGCTCTAAATAAACTTCTTTGATACGCCCTAAATAAGCTCGCGATCTCCAATCGTTGAAAATACATGAAGTCGTAAAACAGAAAAAAAGTTCCTTTACCTCCCCCCCCCCCCCTCCTCCCTCCCCTCTAGAGTAAAATTAAAAAAATTACTGCTATCTCAACGAGTTTTCATCCAGTTAGAGTCAAATTGCATAATGCAAAATCATACTTATAATACAAAAAATTTGATGTGGGTAGTACATAACTTTCCTTATAAAATGCAATGAATTTGCTGCTTTTACAGTTAAAAAAATGGTATTCTTATAGTAGATACTTATATTCTTCCCAAGATATAGAATTTTCTTAAATTAGTAGTCATTTTCATTGATTTAGCGTCATTTTTATACATTTGAGGAGATTTTCGTAAATTTGGCAACATTTTAAAAAGTCTCCAGGTTGGCGATATTCCGCCAATTTGTCGCCAAAATCTCGCCAAGCGTTATGGACGGAGAAATAAGTTATTCTTACAGCAGATACATGACTATTGGCGTTCAAATACAAAAGTATTATTCAAAGTACCTTTTCTCGTAAATGGAACGAGTTAGATCTACGCGAATGATATAACCAAATTAATCACATAATATTAGATATGAAAAGTGAACATGTTTCTTAACAATTAATATTTTTTTTAATTTATGGAAATTTTTGATAAATTTATTTGAAAAATGTGCAATATCTCGAGAACGGTTCATGCTAGCGTTCTAAAGTTTATAAGTCAATCGTTCTAAAGGTTAAGTCTTTTTCTAAGGAAAAATTACATAAGAAGTGTCTATTTGCGTAATTTTATTAAAGGTTTTGATTTTTTGAGGATTTTTTCAAAATTTCACTCGAAAATTTAGGGGGTTCTGAACATTCTATTATGTTTGAAAACAATTGGCTCTCAGTATTCACGGATTGTGATTTTTGTACTAAATTTCATTTGAATCGCTCTATTCGTTCATGAAATATCGTCTCCACAGACTCACTGACACACACACACACACTGACACAGATACTTTCACACACACACACACACTGACACAGATACTTTCACACACACACACACACACACACACACATACACACACATACGTACTTTCACACACAAATCACTTCAAAAATGTTCGATGCGTGATCAGAGATGCTTGAAACGTGCTCTCCCGTCGAAAACTCGAATTCGAATTTTCGACCCCGTCATAATACTTCCCTTATACATTATGTATATAAGAAAAGTAAAAAATACGAACTATTTTAAACTCACAAAGTAAAAATAAAACGATACATTAAATCCACTTAGTTCGCAAATAGCTTTTTTTTCGTTGAGACAAAATGCCTGCCGTTCATTTAATCAAAACACCTGCTCTCGAATATAAGTTTGTAACGGCAAAGACGGAATAGATTTGATTTGACGAATTGACAGAATGAGCAATGTTTGGATTTAAAAGTTCGTAACTTTTAAACTAATTCGAAATATCTCACGGTAGTGCATTGCATGGCGATGTGAAGCACTTCTGTGACAAATATCGCCGCTGTACCAAGCTTCTGATTTCCACTACAAACGACACATACAGACAGAAACACAAACATCTCCTTTTATTGTGCAAGATAAAAAAGAATTCATCACAGCGTGTAAAGAAAGCCATAGGTGTTCCCCCACCTTAAAATAAGTTTAGCGCATATAGAATTATGTCAATTTTCCTGGCATCTCATGTTTTGAATATATTCTCTTATCAAGAGGATTTTCTTTATCCACTTTATCTGATTCTGCTTCCTGAAAAAATTTAAAAATGAATGGAGTACTCAGAGTTACGATAAGGGTTCAATTGCTTCGAGAGTAATTGCCACATTATTTCTGATGTCACTAGAAGGGTTACATCAAACGGCCATTCACACCACATTAGAATGCATCGTAACCTTGATAATGGCTAAAATATTTTACACTTCCTTGTATCGAATTATGGAATATGCACGTATTCCTTCAATTATCAAGAGATCGTGTTCAAAATTCAGAACTCAATGGGTGTGTGTTATTATTTACTTCGGTTTTCAACCACTGGTACGCGTACCACTGATGGTACGCGATAAGGTGACTGGTGGTACGTTAATAATTTATGCAATATAGTATAAAAAATTGCCATTTTCTCGAAAGAGGAACTGTAGTGTGGGTCAACTCGACTTTCTCATACCAGAATCCAATTTTAGTACTTTTTTTTTCTAAATTTTACAAGAAAAATTTTGAAAAATCGTTATCAAAAGTCCAGATAATTAAAATTATAGCGTATTATCCTTCACTTTAAAGGGCTTGAAAAAATATTTCGATTGATACCATACTTAACAATGTAAGCCCAAGGGGGCTAATGACGTCACGAACAAAAAAGTTGTATCACGACTATTTTTACAATGATTGAAACTAAAGTCACGTGATCTTGATCCATAAATAAACCCTTTTATGCACGCTTATGTCAAATGTTGTCCTATGCTACCATGTTAAAAAAAAAATAAAATTTTAAATAAAATTCAAAGTTTTCGCTCGAATTTACAAAAATTCTATCTAGTTCTATATTTTTGATAACAAAGTTTCGATAACAAAGATATAAAGTTTCAGGAAAATCCGTTAATATTTGTGGCCATCGTGTTGTACACAAGAAATCAACCACAGACATACAGGCAAACAGATAGGCGGGCAGACAGACAGACGGGCATCACTCCAAAAATAGTCAAAACGTGTTCAAGAGGTTTTAAAGTATATATTGGCATGAATATTTCAAAACCGCACATTTTCGTGAAAACAATACCTTTTCAATATGAGAAAATAAAAATGCAAATCATTGATATTTCATGTGACAGAAATTTAATGGATGATTTTATTAACAATGCTTTAGTCAACTTCTGGATTTAGCAAGAGAAAGATTTTAAAAACATCTCAGAAAGAGCAATTATATTTTTAATTCCATTTTGTTCGACGTAGTTATGTGAAGCACCATTTTCTTCAGTGCTGTAACTTAAAACCAAGTTGAAACTGGATTTGGAGTCAAATTTATGTTTGGAATTAAATGCATTAAAACACAGACATAAAGAAACTAATTTCTGACAAATAAATATAAGTATCACATTAAATCGTTTTGCTAATCCTATTGTGTAGAAAACCCAGACCACACGACCAACCCATAGGCTAATGGTAGCTTTCTGTGTGGCCGGTAATCCTATTGTGTGTTGATCATTTTGCAAATCTTATATATTCTTAATAAATATTAACAAATAACTGAAATTTATTATTTTTGTTCGAATTTTTTATTAGTTTAGAATTATTTATTTTTTATTAGAATTTTACAAAACGTAAATATATGATTATAAGTCAATTAAAAGTACAGTCTTGACTTACTATCACAAGGCATTTTTTTTTCTTTTTTTTCTTTTTTTGGAGGGGGGAGAGGGAATTGAAGTTTTTGAATTTTAGTTTTGGTGATACTGGAATTTTTCAATTTTAGTTTTGGCGGTACTCATTCATGAAAAAGTCAAAAAACCCTGTTGTAGAGAGTTCTTCAGGAAAGTCTTTAACCACCTCTAATAACTTTGAAAGGAAAAGTCCATGAGTGTACACGTTAGGTCTATCTATAGTAAAGAAATCATACCCGATCGAATAAAAGGGATTGCAGCGCCCCTCGTAAAGAATTTAAAAATTTGGGATACGAACTCGGCAACAAAGCAAGATAGATAAAAAGAAGAATATAAAGAAAAGAAGATAAAACGAATAATAATAAACAAAGCAAGACAGATAAAAAAAAGCCAATTACAAAGTGATAGATATTATCTAATGAGTAGGAATCGGCCCTAAAACTATTACAGAAGGCATTTATTTGACACAATAGGATTATTAGCGAATCATAGGCTGCCTCATTCAGGACTGCTAAAATAAAAAAACACTAACATGTACAGGAATATAAAATACATTTTGTTCATAAAAGCCCTCCGTCAGTATCAATGCACATTTGAATTCGAGAAGAAATATTAACGTATACTTTGACAAGCATTGCAGGCGTTACCGTGTTACAGTTTTTAGTGATAGGATTTTTTGACAGTTTTGATGTCGATTCCTACTTATTAAATAATCCTCCATAATTTTGTAATTAACAGTTTTCTTCTATCTCATTCGGTTGCCGAGTTTGTTACATTAACTTTCTAAATTATCAGCTAGGGACGCTGCAATAACTTTATTCGATCGGACATGGTTACTTTACTATACATAAATCTAACGTGTACACTAATGGACCTTTCCTTACAAAGTTATTAAGACTTCCCTAGGAACCCTGGTATACACACTGTATATAAAAAAAGGGGAATGCGTTCTAAGGTTATGGCTTATTGAGCAATAGGACTACAACAAATACAATAGTGTCCAAAATTAAAATCCGAAAGTTATTTATGGGGAAAGAAAAAAAAAACATTTAACATATTTACGATAATTTAGGTATACACAATACACATACACTACACCTATACCACTAGTCCTATGAAAGGCAGGGAAACTAATACACTCTTCAGAAATTCAGCTGCAACTTATTTTTTTTTTAAATTAAAGCTGCTATTTTTTTTATGAAGTTTTATTTTGTTTAAAATTGCATAGTGCTTAGCGTGAAAATAGTTGCCTTAGTTGAAAATTGACCCAGTTAAGTTCTGCTAGGCTAGTTCCCGGTGTGTGTGTGTGGAGGTGGGGGGGGGGGGGACTTCAAAAGACTTCAGAGAGACTTTACCCCTGCCACTCATTTTGTTCATTCCGGAAGAAAAATAAAAAATCTGGCTCTATTAGGTTTAGTCCAAAGGTCGGTATTATAAGTGTGCAACATTTCAGTCTTCCAAGTCACTGGAAGGCTGCTTGATCCAAAAAGACATTTAAAAAACACCATGATCTCTGCTCCGAGGGAGAGTGGGGTCAAAAATCCAATAACGTTACGTTCTGAATCGAGTGTGCAAAGATTCCGCCTTCTAAAACCACCATGTGAACTTCAAGAGGGTGGGAGTGGGGGGGGGGGGGGGGGGTCTGAAAAAAACTTTCCGAGACCCTCCATTTTCTCCGCCTATTGAAAATCTTGCTCTACTACGTTCTGTATCGTAGTCGATACTAAAAATTTTCAAAAATTCACCTTTTTAAATCAACAGAGGGGTTTCTAGAGGGTCTTAAAAGATAAAACACTTTAAACACGATATATATATATAGCAATTTAATCATGTGGTAAAATATACATATTATGAAAATTTAAGAGTATTTATAAATATTCTTAAATTTTAATATATTATGTGTCAATTTATGGGATTTTTACTGTGTCAGATTTTTTATATAAAATTTTAGGTATACATTTTTATTCAAAAGCCCTTCAAATCCAATACACTTTATAGAAACAAGCAGTGCCGGGTCTTGAGCATTTTGGGGCCTTGCTTTTGCTCTCCCTACATACATGTAAATCTATAAGAAATATATTGGAATAGGATTGGAATTTTGAATACTAATTTTCAACGCATCTAGAATATGTTTCAGGAGGATTTTTTTTTTTTAAATATAACATTATTATTAATTTTTTTTTAATTTTTGACAATTTTAGCATAAGCCAGATGATTAAAATTTAATACTAAAAAAATAATAATATAACGCCACCTGTGTGCCCCTTGTACCTTTGCGGCTCTAGGCCATGATCTAGGCTGGTCTAGACGCAAATCCAGCCGTAAAATAAACTCTCAAAGATAAATAATATTTTTAGCATAGATAGATGTTTAGAATAGATAGATGCTAGTAGATCCCTAAATCTGCATATTAGACATATCTGCTCACTATAACCTGGGAATTCCATTGTTCTATTTTGTAATTTAAAATGCGCTTTATATTTTTCACCGTTTTTAGAAAATTAAGAAACATGAAGGCAAAATAGTTTTCCTTCAGTAATATCTTGTAAACTGCCAATTATTCTAAAAAAGGAGCAACCGAGGACAAGAACGATCGCTATGTATAATAAACAATCATTAAATACGTAATAGCGTAACTTAGGTTCGCTCTTGTAATTGATTACATACAGTGAAGGACTAAAGTTACAAGTCGGCGGCCGTGACTAAAAGAACGTTTCGGATTCCAATTTGGAGAGAGAAAGGCTTCCGCGTTCTTCGACCGCGGCAACAAAACAACTCCATTTTTCTTGCCTGCCTTACACAACAATCTGAAGGTTTCCCATTCAATCTTGTTCTTGACATAATTAAAATCAGGTTGTTGTTGATTGTTGAAACCCAGACCGTCCGACCTACCAGAAAGGTGTAAGGTAACTGTTTGGACGGTCGGGAAGTGCCACCCAATTTAGACCGGAACCCAGTGGGGGAGGCATCCACAGGGACCGTACCCTCCTTCCCCTACCACCAACCTCTCGGAAGGACTTTCGGACCCACATGTTTAACGTGATCGTACTCCGCATGAACACGGCGGCAATTTTGGCAGCGGCTGGAATCGAACCCGGGCCTACCGAGTGCAACTCCAGCGTCAAAGTTGAGACTTATCGCTTAAGAATTGGGGATAAATAGAGGAAGGGAAAATGTGAATGAAATAATGGGTCAATTTTGTTGGTGGCAAAAAATTTTGATAAACAATTGTTTTATGGAAAACTTTCTGCCTTGGAACATCTATTTTTCAGAATCTGTTATAGAAAGAGATTGGATGATGACGTATACGAATTCAGCATCAAATTTGGGAGAGGTTGGAGGTTTACTAGGGATTTCCACTTTCGGTTTTAAAAGGTTCATTGTGCTTGAAACACCTATTTTTCAAGATAAGCTATGGACGATAACTATAAATTCAGCATCAAATTCTGGAAGTTTACTAAGAATTTTCACTTCTGGTTTATTTTCCACTTCCGGTTAAAAAAAAAAATTTCCTTGAACCATGTGTTTCTCACAATTGATTATATATAGACCGTAACATAATGACTGGAATGAATTCAGCATTAAATTCCAGAGAAGGTAAAAGGATGTACTTAGAGTTTCAACTTCAAGTTCTGGTGATGTCACTGCCAATTAAAAAATTTGTATTTTCCTTGAAAAATCTATTTCTTGGAATTTGCTATAGATATAGCTAAGATGATGACTGATATGAAATAATCATCAAATTCTAGAGGGATATGGAAGATTACTAAGGATTTCTGCTTTCGTTTCTTTTTTCACTTCCGGTCCAAAATTATTTATTGAAACATTTATGTCTCAAGATTAGCTATAGTTAGAACTGCAAAAGAAGTGTGAGAATAATAAATAGGCAGAAACAAATTAATCAATATATTTAAGCATATTTAGTTTCTTATATCATATTTTGACGATTTTGGGGGCCATTTTGCAAAAAAAGAAAAAAAGGGCACGTTTCATTTTTTTCGAATTGTACCAAAATGTAATCAGCTCAAATGAATAACTCACGAGAGAGTTTCCTACCAAATTTTGTGAAATTTCGTGGAATAGTTTCTGTGTTAGAGTAGATACATACATTGTACAAGATAACGCGAATAATTATTTGAAATCACATTGAATGTACAGTTCGTTTCAATTTACGTATAAAAAAGCATTTAATTGATACATTTGATCGTATGTAGCCTTTTATTTTAAATTTGTGATTTTGGAGGGCCATTTCGCAAAAAATGTAGGTTCCCTTTTTTCGAATCATAGCAAAATTTAATCAGCACCAGGGTAACTTAAGTGACGTATCTTCCAAAATTTGTGAGACCAACAAACACACAGACAGATACACACACGCGCGCGCACGCGTGACTTTAAAAATAGTTTTCTCGAGTTCTAGAGTGATCGAAACATGTAAATTCGTTGAAAACTCGAATCGCGATTTTCGACACAATTCCAATACTTGCCCTATACATTACCATATATTGCAGAAAAGCAATAATGCCATAGATACCTTGAATACGTGCTGTCATCCTGAGACTCAAGTTTCAAGTTTTCATTTTATATAATATAATCGCACATAAAATTTCATGGCGATATGTCTATTTTTGCTTCAGTGACTGTGGCAGCATTTTAGACACACACACACACCTCCACATCTCTTGGAAAGTGTTCGAAATATACTTAGGAACTCTCTGAAGAATAATGCCTTTTTTACATTTCCTACATACATAATATAATATAGTATAGGGAAAGTATCGTGTCATGGTCGTAAATGCGCATTCGAGTTTTTAACGGAAGAGCACGTTTTAAGCATGCTGTTCGTGTGTGGGGGGGAAGAAGCGAAAAAAAGCTTTTCGAAAATAATTTGGTACGACTATTACACAATCGAATACTGGTTACCTTACACCTTTCTGGCAGGTCGGACCATCTGGGTCTCAAGAACAACCAGCAAATACTGGAACACTATCAATTATAAACTCATCAAATGTTCGCAAGACCCTCGAATTTTCAAAAGAATTTTTGAAAAAATTATAAAATAAAACAAAAACAAGACCTTCAGTAGTGAAACATAAGTAATAATATCCGGTGTCATTTTTTATTGTAAAACGAATGACATGCATTTTAGAACGGTATCATGAACCGTTGTCAAGATACTGCACGTTTTTCAAAATTATTTGTCGAAAAATGACGTAGAATTAAAAATAGTAGTAAATATTATCCAATAGGTTCACGTATTAACAATATCATGTAATAAATCTATTAACGTTATTCTCGTGAGAAAGGAGGTACTTTCCGTAACAGTTTTGTATTTTGACACCCAAGAATTGGCCCATAATCATTTATTTCACGTGAATTAAATGCCCGTTGTATTTTTATGAGGATTCTGCACGTGAAGTATGATGAATAAGTCTTTCTATTTGCACTCATAAAATTTTTAATTGTGTGATGCGAATTCAATGCCAGAAGCATTTTCCTGTGGATCTTGTACATTATAATTTCGAAGAAGTAAAGTCATTGTGTAAGGAAAGTGAGTTGTTTTTTACTTTCTCTGCAATACATGGTAATGTATAGGGAAAGTATTGGAATCATGCCGAAAATCGCAACTCGAGTTTTCGACGGATCTACACGTTTCGAGACCTCTAGAATACGAAAAAACCATTTTTAGCGTGACCTCTGTGTGTGTGTCTGTCTGTCTGTCTGTGCAGATTTTTTGTATCCGCTCTAACTAAAAAACTAATCGACCGAATTTCACAAAATTTCGTAGGTAAGTCACTTGTGGGCGAGTCTGGTGCTGATTAGTTTTGGGTACGATTTGGAATAAAAGAACCTGCCTTTTTTTGCGAAATAGCCCGCAAAAGCTTGTATCCACTTTAACTGAAAAACTACTGGACCGAATTTCACAAAATTCGATAGATGAGTCACTTGTGGTTTACCCTGGTGCTGATTAGATTTTGGAACGATTCGGAAAAAAATAACCTGCTTTTTTTTGCAAAATGGTCCGCAAAAATCGTCAAAATCTAAACTAAAGAACTAGGTATACTCAAATATATTCATTAAATGCTCGTTTAATACGTAATTTTTAACGACGAAAATAATAAGACCAACCCCATTACACTAGGACTAGCCGTTCTCGAAATATTTTAGTTTTCCGTATTTTCTCTACGCCACCTTTGAAAATAATTCCGGTTACCGAATGAGAACGAAAATTGAATTAAAAGTGAAATAAATTTAATTAAAATAAAGAGAACGTTAATATAAGTCTGCAGGGAAAGTCATGTGCTGCCCACATCAGATTTTCCATTCTGGTACTCATTGTGATACAGATGGCGTAAACAATACGTAAAAATAAAATCTGTAGAAAATCGATAGGAGCCTATACACATTTCATTCCGTTTTACAAGATAAACTAGGACAAAACTGCTGTAACTGAAAAATTATGGAAAACCGAAAAAATTCAGCACGCCTCGTTCTATCATTAATCCATCTTCGAGGATCGATACTGGAAACAGCTCAGACGCAGTGCGCTGCATTCATTGCCACTGGTCAATGGAGAACCATTAACAATACAAAGAGAAATCAATGAATGATATTGCTTCTTATTGCGTTATGTTACCCGATTTTTCAATCCTCTTGCAGAGGAAGAATGAGCGAGGCGTGTCGTTTAGAATCTGCCGTATTTCCTCGTAGACCAAAAATACTTTACCTATTCTTGACGATTGAAAAGAGCATGGCGTAGGGGAAACTCGGGTGATAGCTTTAACAAGCAGTTGGCTCGTGAAGATAGCTAACACAACTTATTTTCATGCAAAATGCATGTTCTGGGGGTGAGCCAGACCAGTGGTTAGCGCGCAGGGATTGCACTCGGACGACCCGAGTTCGATTCCCGGTTCTTCCCAAACTGTGTTCACGCGAAGTACGGGCACGTTAAATATGTGGGTCCGTAAGTCCTTCCGAGGGGTTAGTGGTAAGGGAATGAGGGTACGCTCCCTGTGGATGCCGCTCCTACTGGGTTCCGGTTGAGGGGCACTTAGCAAACAGATACCTCACACCTTCGGGTAAGTTGGACAGTCTGGATCAAAGAAGATGAAGAACATTCATATTGTTGTATTTCTACTATACAATTGTGTATAAAAAATGATTTCATGTTGCTCCTTATATTTGTGAATCAACTTTGTTTTAACTTAATTATCACCGAATTGTCCGAGCTTCCTTCATACAGGACTTTTACTATAAGCAACGCAAGCAGATACTAAGGGCCTGTGGCGATTGAGCGTCGCCGTGGTCCCGAACCAGGGACCTGATGCATTGTAGACCGACATTATAATCACTGAGCAAAAGCTAGCTCCTCCTCTGTTCTTATAATTCGGGTTTGGCTCGTGTGGCATCTTTGATAGATGTCTTTGCTGCCGCACACTCCCCTCGCTGATGAGGAGGCCGAGAGGCGTGTCGCCTCGGCGTGACGTCAGAGCCGGGAGGCGTGTTGCCTCGGCGTGACGGACAGTTGTGGTCAACCAGGAAGGGAGTGTCAAGGCTTCTGACTCCTTGTGGTGCTGCCATCTCGTGCTGAGAGGCGAAGTCGTTGGAGAAGGTTGCGTCTTTCAAACGTCCAGTCATCATTGTGGCGATTGTGCGTCGCCGTGGTCCCGAACCAGGGACCTGATGCTTCGTAGACCGACATTATAATCACTGAGCAAAAGCTAGCTCCTCCTCTGTTCTTATAATTCGGGTTTGGCTCGTGTGGCATCTTTGATAGATGTCTTTGCTGCCGCAGGCCCAAGGAAACCCATCTTTCGCCGGGCTCAATATATCTTTTATTTTACTAAAAAGAATCTGATGTAGGCAGCACATGACTTTTCCGACAGACTCAGATTAATTTATTTTCTTAATAATTCATTAAATTGAGATTAATTGCACAAAATAACACGCCTAATTATTTGAAATGGCACTAAATTTGCACTTTTAATTCAATTTTTATTTCCATTTGGTAACTGGGCGTAACAAAAATAGCGAAAAACCTAAAATAGCTGGACGTAACAAAAAACTAAAACGGCTAGTCCTATAGGATTGGCCTTATTCTTTTCATTGTCAAAAATTGAGTATAAAACGGATATTTTTCGTACATTCGAGCACGCGTATCCTTTTATTGCAGATTTTGACGATTTTTGAGGGCCATTTCGCAAAGAAAGGCAGGTTCTTTTTATCCCAAATCGTACCAAAATCTAATCAGCACTAGAGTAACTCACAAGTGACTTACTTACCTATCAAATTTTATGAAATCTGGTCTATTATTTTTTAAGTTATAGTTGTTTTGAATTAGATTGCACAGGCAGACAGACACATACACACACAGACGTTACGCTAAAAAGAGTTTTTTCGTGTTCTAGAGGTCGCAAAACGTGTGGATCCGTCAAAAACTCGATTTTCGACACGATTCCAATACTTTTCCTATACATTACCATGTATTGTAGGGAAGCAAAAAGTAAAAAAACGGGGTGAGTAAACGCAGGGGGGTAAGTAAAATAAAGGAGGGACAAACCTTGACGAACGATGTACTTTGATAGTTTTGATAGTTGTGAGCTACATCCCAGGACAACAGCCCAGCGTCTAACCCGTGGCGTTTTGATAGTTGCGAACTATATCCCGGGAAAACAGCCCAGCGTCTATCCCGTGGAGTTTTGATTCGGCTAAGATCCTTTTCTGGTGTTCTTGTTTGGTGCTATGTGCCATTTTTAATTAGTTCTCTCAAGTGGCTGACTGGGGAGAAGACCGTCCCTTGGAGCTCGAAATTCGAGTAGCAAACGGTTGCAGCACCTTTTGTCAAGTTATGGAATTCTGGTGCGTTCAAATTTAAGACTCTTTATTGACCTCAAAATTCAAGAAAATAGTAGAAACAAAGTTTTCATAGTTCAACAATGCTCTATTGGGGGCTACAGAACGTTCAGTGGGTGAAGTAAATGTGGAAACTTTAAAGCTATGGCAAATATTTTGTGGATATCATTATAAATTTGATGATGAAATTAAAAAAACTCAAGGAAAAGAATAAGTGGGAAGAAAAGAGCTTTAACCTTTATGAAGAAAAAGTGATATAGCTATAACTGAAATGAGTGATGAAATAAAAGAACTTGATATCAGATTATATGAGAGAGAAAGCGCTAAACATACTAAAAGAACGTACACCAGGACATAATGAAAAATTAGAAAAAAATCTTGGATAGTTTGTGAACAAAAATGAAAAAAATTAAAAAGGTAAATTAAAAATAAATTGAATAAAATTTTTGATAGAGTAAGTAAAAGTGCAAACGGTGTAAAATTGGATAAAATAATGGAGAAAATTTACAAAAAAGAAAAGGTATTGCAGAAAACTAAAACCTATGCGGGAAAAGTTAAAGTCAAACAAAAAATGCCAACGGATGGAATGCAAACTGTAGTAATTTCCACTAAAGATAAAGAAAAAGCGGTAAACTCAAAATAAAATAAACTGAGGAGGAAGTGTATGGTAGTATAAATCCCCTAAAAAATTTGAAATAAAACACCAATCTTAGAAAATGAAAGAAACATCACCATTTCAAAAGTAGAAAGTTGTGTCTAAAAAATGTGATGATATCAAATTGCCAAGATTTTACTGTTTTAATTCTCGTACACTCGGCGGCCACTTTTTCATGTTTTATATTATGTCTGTACTATAAAACAATGTGTTCAGTTTAATTGTATCTATTTCTTCCTCCAGATATTTCGGCAAAGTATGCCCTATCTTTTTTTTTAAATTGACAATTTAAGACGGTTATGAAAGAGAATTATATTATTATTATTATTATTATTATTATTATTATTATTATTATTATTATTATTTTGAAAAGATGGCCGCCAATCTCCAAGTGTACCAGAATTAAAAAAGTAAATGCTTGGCAATTTGATATAACAACAGGTTTTAGACGCAACTTTCTATTCTTTTAATGACGATGTTTTATCTTTCCTTTTTAAGCTTGACGGATTATTTTTTGCCACTTTTTTTATGTTTTTTAGAGGATATCAGTACTTTTTTAAACGGTAAATAATTTTCTCAAGTGCCTCTGTACCAAATTTTATAGCCATCCGTCACTCAGATTTTCCGCTACAGACCAAACAGATAAACAGGCATCTTCTTTCATAATTACAAATTTTAGACAAATGATCTTGGACTTTTTAAGCTTGTAGGTTAGTCCTCAGTTGGGCAAAATTTATTTTTAATAATTATCCATTACTAGTGAAATGCCATTCCATTGCTAATGTAATTAACAGTTGCATTTTTTAATTGTGGCAAACGATTAAACGAGGCTATTGCGAAAAGTAATTGTTTACTTACCAAAAAAATATGGGCCACCTTATAGGATGTGTCAAAAACTACCAATCCTACCTGTTGTAACTACGCTTTCCATCGCATCACCTTCCGTTGACAGCAAACAGCCTCAGGTCTCGAATGGGAAAGTGTTTCGATGCATTTCCGAATATCAGTGGCCTCATTATTGACGTGAATCGAGAGGATTCAGTGAGACGAAAACTGAAGTTAAGCGAAAATTGGAGGAAAGTTGTGAAGTGTACTTGAAAAAAAGGAGAGTGACAGAATAAACGGTTTAAATGCTTTAGAAACAATTATTCTAATTGGGTGTAAAACTACTGGCCCGTAATTGCAGTACTACTACAGTTTGGATGTTATCCCAAATATATGATATCTCGTTCTGTGTCTTTTACTTAACTACACTGTGAAACATTCTGCAACTTTCGCTAATTTTTTTAGTTACTTTGTTAATAATTTTGACAAACTGATAAGAAATGACGCAATTACAGCCGTTCATAAAAATTCCAGTACATTTCTGAAATATTCAGCTAATTATCGTCTGCCAAAGCATTATTTATATATATATATATATATATATATATATATATATATAAGAATGTCAAAAGAACAAGAGGGAAAAGAGCCAACAGGTAAAATATTAAATGGCCAACGGGGATTGTGACCCCTTGTAACCGGGAACAAGGGGTCACAATCCCCCTTGACCATTTAATATTTTACCTGTTGGCTCTTTTTCCCTCTTGTTCTTTTGACATTCTTATATATACTCGGCATGAGAGTGCAGCATTGCGCCTTTTTTGCTTGGTTATTTGTTTATATCGTACGAAATGAGCTTTTTGTCTTTTTGTATATTCACTTATATATATATATATATACATATATAAATATATATATATATGTATATATATATATATATATTCTCATAGCTATCAGGAACCTTACTTCCTAATGCGGACAGCTGAAACTTTCAGTAACGTGCTTGCAGATGTTTTACAGTGTGTGAAAGAAACATCTACAGTTACCAACTGCTATGTGGGGTAGTAGCAAAATGGGTATTGATATTCAGCAAGATGGAGCCACAAGAAAGTTTTTTTATTTCTTGTCGCAGAATACCGATGTGTGTTCCTTTCTAGTGAAAGTAATATATCGAATATATCATATGTTTTTATTTTTATTTTTATACATTTAATTATTATTTTAGTTTTTTTATTTATTAACTCAAATGTAATTTCAAAAAAGCTCATTTTGAAACATAGGAATTTAGGAAACGTGGAAGGGGAATACATTTGAAATGCATGAACAGTCAAGAGTTATAATTGAAGGAAAAAGAAAGTCAAAGATTACAATTAATGGTAATCTTTAACTATCTATTTCCTTCAATTATAACTCTTGACTGCTCACGCACTTCAAAAGTATCTCTCTTCCACGTTTTCCAAATTCCTATGTTTCAAAATGAGCTTTTAAGGATTACAATTGATAGAAAAAGATAGTCAAGGGTTGTAACTGAAAGAAAAGGGTAATCGAGTGTTAATTGAGTTTAGGAAGCGTTTAGGAAGCGTTATTTTTACCATTAACTCATACTCAGTTAATGCCAATTTATTTATGCATGGAATGTTGGTTAATTTATCTATTAATTAGTATTGAATATTAATCACCATAAATTAATTATTATAATAGTTAATAAAATTTAATAAAATATTTTACACATCTTTCACTTTATAATTTTCTCTTTACAATTTTCTGGGCATACCGAGGATGCCAAAACTGTTCTCTATCTCAAAAATGAATTGCACTACATAGAATATTTATACTGAAACATTTTTTTCTTGCCTTGCATGTCAAATTTACAATTTTCATTTATATTACACCAGTAGTAATTTATAATTTTTGTTTTTATAGGAGGTTGTTCAAATCTGTCGAAATTTCACCTCGATTTGAAATCTGAAGGAAGAGAATAGAACATCCGCTTCAACTAAGAGAGAAATAACTGCCATCCAGCAACTCAATGAATAAAACTTTGCCTGATCAAGCAAAGTGACGTAGTTTGAATTTTTATTAGGACACAAGTTCTTTATAATTTTCAATTGTTGAAAATCGCCTGAAACAGCTCAAGGCAAACCATTTTGCCATTGAAACACATAAACATCTGAAGATAATCCTATAATCTCAAGATTTCGCCATATAAACTTTATTTCTTAGGTAAAGCAAATCGCAATCAACTCGGTGTTGCAATCGCAATAAAACTGCTGCTTGTGAGAATATAACTTTCCAGAAAGCAGGCATAGGTCAACCATGTGCCTACAACTAATTCCAGAGTGTTTTGATCCTTCTTCCTCAGGTAAAAATAAAACATTGGGTGCTCTTAACAACTGCTAAGAAGTTCGTTCTTAGCACTTGTTAAGAGTGCCCATGGTTTCTACCAGAGGTAGAGTTCTCAAAACGCCCTCTAAAGAAGTGTAGTCACCTCACTGACCTGTGCCTGCTTTCTTCAAGGAAGAAAAAAGAAAGTTATACGTTGGTGTTACAAGTTCTTGTTGATTTCGAAGAAACCACAGCATTCAATTCTATTCGAAAAATCAGCAACCGTATCCCAGAATTAGGTTATTGCCTCTCACGGCCTCAATTTCTCCAGTTCTTTATCGAAACCTTCATCTAATCATGAAAATCTTCTGAATCCGAAGTATCGTCAAGATGGAGAGCGCTCTCTTATTGGCCGATTCAATAAGCTATCGATGAATGTTTGCAAACTGACCGAACGTTTTGAAAGTGACCCACTGACCGAGAAGAAACTCGGGAACAAATCCTTCAGCCAGATGAATAAACAATGTCACGTGATATTTTACAACTCTGTCTGTTTGTGTAGAATCAGACAACCACATGCGCAGTGGGTTATATCTCTGACTCACGAATTCTGGAAATTTTTCTGTGTATAACGCACGGCTTTTTTTATCGACTAACACATTTAAATTTCGGGGGAAAACAATAACAAAACATGACTCTTTTTTTATCGCTCTTAAAAAATAATAATAATAGCTGTTTTGTGTTTGCTTGAAATAATCGTACCAAATTTCGTGGAAATCGCTTAATTCTTTCGGGAGATATTATTCGTAGACTTACAGACACACACACACAAAAAAAAAAAAAAAGAGACAAGAAGACGGATAAGCTCACAGGCATCGTTAAAAAAACGTCAACTTCTACATATATCGACGATTTTGTAGTAAAAATTGACATTTATAAACATCGTCTTTACATAATCACAAAATATTTTTTATGTACTGAAACAGAAAATAAATATATTTTATTTATTCTATTAAATTTGTTTTATCAATAAGCACTAAATAAATACAGCATGCCCCAAATTTTCAAAAACTTAGCCCGATTCGTATTGAACAGCCCGAGAATTCGTATTTTTGTGAACATCTAGAATTTTAATAGTTTCGAGAAAATAATACTTTATAATACAGCACGCTAGAAAAAAAAATGATATTGAAAACAGAAAGGAAACTTCTCATGGAACAGTTTTCTAATAATTTTCATTGAAATATGATGTCGGATTTTATCGCAATTATATTAAGAAGAAAATATAGCACCACGAGGCAAAATTATACTTATTCCCTCCCTGGCTCAAATATCAAACATAAATTGCTGGAATAAACAAAATCAAACAAAAAAAAATTATTTTATTATATGACATCTGTTACCTTCTATTTAAATGTCATGTCAACTTTTTCAGATATTTCTGGATATCTGATTTATTGGAAAGGGATGCATTTAGAGTGTTGCCACTTCGCCAACGAAGCTTGCCCGTATATTTACTGCAAGAAATAAAAGTTGAAGTATGAATGTGAAAACCGTCTGAGAACTCTATCACTGTCATGCTGTCATGCTTCAAAAACATGTGATAAACCAAGATACTGAGAACGAAAGCAATATTGATTACAGGGATACTTTG
Organism: Amaurobius ferox; assembly: GCA_951213105.1. Taxonomy (NCBI): domain Eukaryota; kingdom Metazoa; phylum Arthropoda; class Arachnida; order Araneae; family Amaurobiidae; genus Amaurobius; species Amaurobius ferox. The sequence continues at coordinate 53,504,776 of OX578136.1, read as the reverse complement.
CGTCAAAATGACGTAGAAATGCAAAATATGATAAAACAAACCGCAGATGTTATGAATAGTAAAGAACACATATTTTATTGGATTACTTTTCTCCTATGCAGCTTGGTAAATGAGAGGAAAGCTCTTCAACGTGCATAAGTTTGTGGAGTCTATCAATATTTAAAATTTACTATTTCAAGAATTATGACTCATAATTTTTCTCTGCACACTGTGAAAGTCGGCCCACAGAAACTCTCAACTTCTGAATATCGAAACTAGTGCTCCACCTATTATATTCTCTCAGAAGTCCTTTTCCGAGTTTAGGAAGGGACTTTACATTCACCTTCTTACTTTGACTTTTGAGGGAAGTTGAATGTGAAATTTATTGAATGTTTTGAGAAAATAAAGTATCTTCTTTTATACATAGTTGTCACTTCAATTTTTTGCGCACTATATTTTATAAACCAGGTTTTACAACATCACTAGAGCTCCAATATGAATACTAACCCAGGAGAAAACTCAAAACTCCAACCTCTATTTTATCGACCGAGCTAAATGAGCTCGAAAGCGAACCTTACAAAATTACTAATAACAAAAAAGTCACAAAATTATTTTCTCTTTGAAAATCAAATAGTAATTAGAACGGTAAAAATCACACATCTCAATGGAGAATCAAACAAAGCTTGTTTTATCCATTAAGCCGAGAGTACGCACCTAGAGTCCATGAATGACTTACAGCCTTCCAAAATGTCGTATATTCTATAAAAGAAAAAGAAAAAAAAAATTCAAAAGGCCTCAGGAACGCACTAAGTCGGTCCTCCGATCTCTGGAAGGACAGATGACGCTTTGTGCTTTGAAACCATTATATTTTATTCTATATTAGAAATAGTTTCTAGATTATACTTCTTCAGATTTCATATCACAAAGTACATTCATCTGATTCCTCTACATTTTTTTTTTAATTTTTCATAAATCATAGAATCTTGAAATTTTTGGATTTCTGAATTTTTCAGATTTTCAATTTTTCACAGTTATCGACCGCATATAATCCTTAGAAGAAACTATTACTTCAACGGAGATTCGAATGACCGATCTCCTGTGGCTAGACAACACTCTATCCATTGAACGACTTAGACGACTCACTTATTTTTTCTGTATTTGAAGTGAGAACATTTTAAATGAAATTTATAAGGGTTCACAAAATCCCTTGCACAAAATCCGAAAACAATACCCTAGACAAAATGACAGACAATATACTAATTGCGTAACTCCTTCTCCACATTTTAAAAAGGCTCAGTAAAATCGAATGCGCATTAAGTAGACCCTTATCAAATGTTTAGGTGATACTGTAAGTGTGGTGACATTGCAGACTTATCCTAAGGAGGATGATAAGAACTGCTTTTGGTATGCGAAGCAAAAACATTTAGTTGAAACGCAGTGAAGTTAACATATTTCAATTGGATTTCATGCAATGTTAATGATTTTCGGTATCCGGTTAGCCGAAAACATTTTATTTAGTTAACGCAAATAAATGGTATATTTAGAATCACTCCACCAAAAATCGAACCTGAGTGTTCTCTACCTCTAAGCATTTGGAACAGGAACACAAAATTTATATACAACAGTTTAAGCCATTAGATATCTAGCCAATCAAGACGGCATTGAAAGGTTCTGTATGACGTAGCAGATATTGCAGGCTTTAATTGTCACTCCAATGCTTATGGACAATGCAGCCATATTAAGTTCACGCCAATCCTCGAGAACGTTTTTGGTTCTAGTTGACGCAGTACACATAAAGAAATTGAAAAAAAAAACTTAACTTGCCAACCCCCTCCCCTTCCCTGCAGAAACAATCCAAACGTAAAAAGTTTATGCAGAAACAATCAAATTCTAAATAGCTTTTAACCCTTTCTTCACGATTGCAGAAAATCTGCAATTTTCAAATTTGAATTTACTAAATTGAAGATTATTCTTACAAATAAATTATTGTATTTGCAAATAATTATTTATAAATAAATTAGTATGTTTTCAAAACTTTATTCCCAGATAAATTAGTATTATTTGCAAATAATTATTTCCAAATAAATTAGTATTGTTGCAAATAATTTAAATTAGTATTGTTGAAAACAATATTATTACAAACAATTATAACATTTTATAAAGAGGTAAACATTCACTATTTAATCAAAACTACTATATAATTCTCGAAAATGTTCAATAATTCTGCTTAATGCATTGAACTTAACATCTTCCCCCCCCCCCCCCCCCGCTTCTAAAAAGCACTAAGATGATAACTTTGGTACTAAGATGATGATCTTGTCACTAAGATGAATCCTATTAACCGCCATAATCAAACTTATTTTGTGAGATGTGTTTATTTCATAACGTTTTCATCCTTGAAACTCTCTAAACTCTAAAATTCCTTGTCCAAAATCACATTTGTGACTATCCTTTGCATAATTTACCAGCAAATCGCAAGAAAACCCTCTTCGCCATTTTGTAAAATTTTGAATCTTTTAGAATAATCTGCCCCTCTGCTGTCTGCTGACATAACGCTGTCTTTCATACATCGAGCTCAGCTTGTCAGTTGAGGGGAGGGAGGGGGGGGGGGGGGTCTCAGGCGTGACTTTCTGCATATCTTGCTGTCCGTAACTACTTCTAAACATGTTTAAATAAAATTTCTTTTAGGTGAGGGGAGGGGGATAAGGCTATAAATGCTTATTTACCTACTATTTTCAATCAAAGTTTAGGGTTATTAAAACCCTAAACTTTGATTGAAAATAAAGTTTGATGAAAGAAAGCCCTAATAGTAGCCATATCTTTTAATTTATTCGCTAATGTATGATCAACCAAATATTGACGTTTTCAACAATTCATTCATATATTTTTTTTCAATTTAAAGTGTATGTCCATAAAGACTGTAAGACCCATCAGGGCCGCCCATACAAATTGTTGGGGCCCCCTACAAAAAAATTTAACGGGTTCCCCTCTATATTTGATTTTCCACCCCTGTAAATGTTGTATGCCTTCTTCAGCCTAAAAAAATATTGGGTATCCACTCAAGTAGTGTTCATCAACCCCCCCTCACTCCCCGTTATGGACTCATTCAACTGAGTATAGGAGATTCAAGTTATGGTTTACTTATTTGTTTTTCACCTCCTTAATTTGGCAGTGATATTATCGGGTGAATCATAAGACCTCACATTTTTTACTCATTTGAAGTTGCTCTGAGTTTATCGGAACCTTTAAAGAGTGACATGTTATCAGTTCGTGACAAATCAGTTCTTGCTTGCGTAATATGTAATCTGATTGACTCTTTTGTTATGTCACTTTGGTACTGTGTGAAGAGGTTTATGACGGGATATATAATCACAAAATATAACATCGCACACTACTTCCTTTAATTCATATATTTTGAGTACAGAAAAAAATGGGTGGAGTTTTTTCTTTCTTTCTTTTTTTTTTTTCTTTGAACAATAGAATATATTTTATTCGAATCACATTTATCCGGACACTAAACAGTTAAAATTTAATAATTTAATAAAGAGCAGGTTTATTCCTTAAAAAAAAAAAATTGGCATATTTATCAAATTTTATACCGCGTTAATATACAAAAGTAAAAATTTCAAAATATACTTCCAAACTAAGTATCTTATAAATATGTGATTAATTTCGATTAAATTTTTAACAATAAATGAAACATGGAGATGAGATTGTCATGGGATTGTTTTTGATCCAAGTTTTATTTTCTTACACCTGCCTGTGGAAGAAAAGGAATTAAAATACCCTTCTGTCTGATTGTAATAGCCGCTTATAACTCGAAAGTCGCTCGACAGATTTACATATTTTTTCAGTGAATTAAGCTTATTGGGGGTAGACTTATGGTTAAAATATGTCGCATTCTATACCGGGTAAATTTTATTTCAGTATTATTCCGAGCAACTCCGAGTGTTTCTGATAGTTCTTTATATGCATTACAAAAATGTAATTTCAATAGCACATAACGGACTAGATATTGCAATAAATACACTTTTTGCTACGAAAAAATGTGCAACATAATTGGTTACAAATTTATACAAAACACAATGTACAGCTATTTTGAAGTCTTCGATAGTCTTCGTCAGTGACAAAAAGACCAAGAAAGACCTAAGGACGAAATGGGTACGTATGAATTTTGTCTTTTAGCACTGTCAAAGGGAATTCAGCGTATCCCCGAAACAACTATATGCTGCATTTCATTTTAATTTATGCTCAATTGCATTGTATATTTTTTCTTATATTTTGTGAAAATTGCTGTTCTTTCTTTCTTTCGACCCAGACCGTCCGACCTACCCAAAAGGTGTACGGTATCTGTTTGGAAGACCGTCACAGTGCCACCCAAGTGAGACCGGAATCCAGTGAGGACGACATCAAAATAGCCTTTTTGTTCAATGTAACAAAGTTGTTTGATGAAAAGGACTAGGTTTTAGGGGAAATTGAAATTGCATGCACCCCCTAATGATTTCACAATTTTTCCCCCAAATATTCCCCTAATTACTGCTATTCAGCTTGTAATTCAATTATTTTGTTTTAAAATGAAAGCAGTTCTGTTTAAACCGTTATCATTTCATTTTCCAATACCATGTTGCCACAATTTATTTATGCAATTAATGGTTGCTATCGTATGAATAAATTAAGTTTTTTTTTCCTTTTAATGTTAGGAATACATTTCTGGCTGTTATTCGAAATTAAACCTAGGGCCTACATCCTACATCAATTAGAATTATTTCAATTTAGAATTAGAAAGAGATATTATTAGTAAGCAATTATTAATTAAAATGAAAAAAAAGAGAGTGAAACTTATACAACCAGGGGGGTATGGGGCCCCGAAGACTTGCGATCCCTTTCCAAGGGCCTCGTGACATGGATCTTGTAATAGTACCATTTTGCTGTGAAAAAAGTAAAGGCATTAAGTAGAGAAAGTCATATATTGCCCACATCAGATTTTTTTTCACTCTGATACTAATTTGAGACAAATGGGTGTGAGAAATATCAAACGGAAACTGACATCCCAGATATTTTAGATACAAAAAATAAACTTTACACGCCGTTCATTATGGCATTTACGAAAATTAAAATGGCAAATATTCTTAACTTGATCCTTTCTCAGGGCGATCATAAAGGAAAGAAGCAAGGAGATAACACAAACGCGTTTTGTTACTCAACAGATATTGACAGATTTGTGAAGATATTTATTTTTCTTCGCGACTGAGCGACCTACTCTTCAGGTCATTGCCCTAATGAGCAGTTTTTAGAAGAATGAAATTCAAAGAACTGATATCTTGGAACGTAAAAATTCCACACACATACAAAAGGGGGGGGGTAGAATTGACGTTCCCCATTCAGCGACCGTTTCAAATCTGCAGGAATAGTGAGTGAATTCAAGACCTTCATAGTAGTAGAAGTCAAGCTTGCACAATCCAGGGCCTGAGTTTTCTAACACTGTATCGGGTCTGGTCAAACTCGGGCTTGTTCTGGCCGGGCCTAACATATTTAATTATTTTGAAAAATTTTTAAATAGATTTTTATAGAATACATGAAATTATTGCGTTGATTTCAGCTATGTAAGGATAAATGTTAAAAAAAAAAGAAAGGAAGAAACGGCTGTTATCTTAATTCTTTGTACAAAAATTTCACATATTCATGATTTTAACATATCTGAATGCAAATCATTTCGGGCCGAACCGAATCGAGAATTAATGGTTTCGGGCCGAGCTGAGTTCGGGTTCTACATTTGTAAATTTCTTTGGGTTCGAGCCGGTTTTAAGCACTTACACTGTCGGGCCGGACCAGATGAATGTCTGAAATTTCGGACTGTGCAGACCCCCTACTGCGTAGGATTCAGACACTTTTATTTTTACACTCCAACCATAACGACCATTAACAACCATATGCAAAATATTCTAAACATTCCTTAACTTTCGAATATATTGCATGACATTCGACAATATAATTTCTGAATTTGCACATAAAAAGATGTTCCAAAGTGAACATCTAAACATTAAACTGAAAGTACCTTTCCTATTACACTACATGTATCTGTGATTATATCAGTGAGGCAATTTGTAAACGCGAGGACTTACGTTATTTATTATTGTTTTTGTATAATTTTTATTTTTATTTTTCTAAGTAAAATGTCATAGGCCCTAGGCACTGTGTCCACTTGACCAAATGGATAAAGCGGCCAGCTGCAAGCATTTGAAGAGTGTAGGAAATAGGTTTAATTCCCATAATTTTTAATAGTCATTTTCAGGAATACGTAACTTTTCACTATCTTTAAGCATTAGTCTTATGTTAAATTCTTTTACGGAGCCCCATCGTTATATTCAATTATTTCAAGAAGCACCAACATTATATTTAGTTAATCCAGTAAGCACCAACATTACATCAATTTCTTCCAAGGAGCATCAAAATCGTGTTAAACTCTTCCAATGAGTACCAACAACAACCTTATTCCAAGGCGTCCATCAAAAAAAATTTTAAAAAACATCGCATTTCTATTATTTTATAAAAAGTATCATTTTTACATAAATTTTTGGTAAACGAAATTCCTAAAATATTCTAAATATTCTTGATTGTGTCTTAAATATGAACCTAAAAAATATATATATTTTTTAATGGCCAGGCACTTGACTTTCGTCATTCGCCTTTCGTCAGCGGCCAGAACGCGAACCATTTAGCCATCATAAGACGTTGCCTCAGGCGCACCAGAGGGGGGCGGAACACACTACGCCCACAACACAAACATCCATGCCTTACGGGGGACTCGAACCCACAACGCGGCGGTCGAGCGATTGCTGTGGAAACGCTCGCCTTGACCACTCAACCACTGCGTCGGCTGAACCTAAAATATATATAACATTAACTTCCTTACGTTGTTTTAGGAAGATTTATTGATATGATTTTAAAAATTAATTATAGTTTAGTATAAAAGTTTATTTGTTACAGTTTAGTATAAAAATTTATTAATTATAATTCAGTGTAAAAGTTTATTAGTTATAGTTTAGCATAAAAGTTTATTAATTACAATTTAGTATAAAAATTACTATAAAATTATGTGTCAACGAAATACTTCAAAATAAACATAGAAAAAGAATCTTACATTTTAAAAAGTGATCAACCTAAGAAACAATATTTATATTTTTACATTAAAACCTATTGAGACCATGCAATTCGTATGATTTTATCATAAACAGATGATATCAATTAGATAAATTCTCGTTAACTTATGTACTTACAGAGATTTGGTTTTCAAACAAACTTTTCATACACAAAATCTTGAAATTGACCAATATTGTCTTTGCAAACACAATATATGTCAAAAGATCATTGCGAGCAACAGATTGAGGGGTAGTGTTACTTTAGGCTACTTAATAAATCTCTATAAATTTCAAAGAAGATATAACATTCTAACGCTCACATAATTCCTTCCGTCTACATACTATTTATAAATTATTTTTATATTTAATAGGTTACGGAAAGAAAACATCTAGTTTTCGAAATATTAACTATCCGATTATTAGTAAAAGTAATGAGTGTGATGCTACATGAAAGAGCATAATACTGGCATTTTGGAGCTCAGAGGTGTCTTCAACAGAAAAGTATTTTATGATTATGGCAGTTATTATACTAGTACATTGTTCAAATTCTTTTCTAGTTAGGCATTAATTCGTGATCGGATAAGATTACTCAAAATTAGCTTTTCAAAAATGGGTGTAGCTGTGATCAGTGGCGCCAACAGAATTTTGGGGCCCCTATGCGGCACATACGCAAACCCACACTACTAGTCTCTATTTTACAACTTATTCGCCTTTTTCCATGAACTATTTATGAGGTCCAGACCACCAAACCTCCCGAACCCTATGCAATACATCTTTTTGTCCCGCCCTGTAGGCGGCCCTGGCTGACTGTGGTTATAGCTTTCTAGAACTCGGAGTAGTAAATACCACATCAAGTAGGTCCCTCTACAGAAAATTTTGCCAAGACGCCAAAAATTCAGAAAATTAATGTTCCTTGGATATTATAGGGGGGGGGGGGATTTTCTCTTTACAATTGCGGCATTGCTGAAACCCTTTAGAGATTGCTCTCCATCATTCTATCCAAGTTCCAAGTATAGAACGAAAACTATTAAATTAGTCAAAAGATACACAACAGGGATATTTTCTAGAACGCCAATTACGATGAAAATGTTTTCTCTCCTCTGCTGTCTAGTCGCGATAGCCAGTGGACGGAATCGCATTTTGAATGGTACTGGAAAACGAGGTTACATCATTTCCGGTCGGCTGGCTTTGTTCTAGAAAAGAACAATTCCCCTAATCAAGTAGACATGTGAAACGCCTATCATATGACTGATGATTCGATATATTCATGTCCCGCGCATGTTGGACTCTCCTGAGAAAATTTTCGTAAACGCTCAGATGTAATTAAAATCTCAAATATAGCCTATGATTGCAAAATGTTATAATACATATTTTTGTTGAACAAAATACTCCTATAATTAACGTAGATGTGATAAAAGTGGTGGATTAGGGGATGAGATTCAACGATCAATATAAGAATATTGAAATCTCATAAAACTAAGAACAGAGGAAGGTCGCCCTACACTATATCTCTCACCGGGTGGGAAGGGCTTATACCCTATCCTATTTAAGCGCGGTAGCCCAGTGGTTAGCGCGCGAGCATTGCCCAGATTCGATTCCCTCCGCTGCCAAAAGTGCCGCCGTGTTTACGCGGAGTACGTTTTTGAAAACTGTAGCTTTGATTGATACATACATATTCTGATAATCTGATTATCTAAAATGGACTAAATTCATGTACGAGAGAAACTTCAGGTATGTTTTTACAAGAAGCTCACTGTATAATAATAAAAGTGTTTTACAAAATAACTAGTACATTGCCAAATTTTATTCAAATAATTGTTGAAAAAGAATTGGCATGCACAAACACTAAACATTTATTGCTTAGTACACATTCTTCATTTTAATTGAAGCTCACAACTAGAAATCATTAATAGCAAGGTAAAGTAGAGAGAAAATTTGGCTTTAAAAAAATTCTGCTCAATACAGATTAAAATGTAAAAACAAATTATAAATCTAGAAACAAGATTTCTCATTGAACATTTTGTCGTTTACTATTTATATCTATCTCTTATAGTTACGAATATATTTCGAGTGAAAATAAGCAAAGTGGAGTAAAACTTACTCTGATAAAAACTTATAAGTTTTCTAAAAAAAAAAAATTCAAAATATTAAAATATTGAAATAATTTTATATCTTCATAATATGTATCATATTTCCAACAAAAGAAGTAAAAAAATGCTTACAGTTTTAACTATTGGATTCACAGATATAAACGTCCAGTGTTTATATTTTCTATCTATAAGGTTTCGATTAGAATCGCTAGTATTTTGAAAATAAAAACTAAAATACTATTCTGTGTAATATAATCTCGTGAAATGAAACTGCGAAATAATAAATAATAATTATTTATGTTATGTCCATTAGTTAATACTTTAAAATGTTAGTCACTCAAGACATTTTTGAAAGACTTTAATTTTTTTTCTAGCAGTAGCACTTGATACATTCGCCAATGTTTTTACACATTAGTGTTTTTACACACAGCGCAAACACCACAGGAGAGATAAAAAGAAATACACCGAAATACAGAATAAAAAGAAAACTGAAAACTGCAGCTCTATAAAATCTATAAATCCATAAAGCAGTTCTATAAGTCTATAGTTCTGCAAAATCAACCCGGCTGTAGGGTTTGTATCTTCCCCCTTGCGTGCCAACATCTTTCATATATATTTCCCACCAAAGCCGAGCATGTTTTGAAACGCGATACATCCATCCCCACATACAAAGCAGAACTTAATCAAAATGAATACTTTGTACTAAATCAAAATGAATTTAGCCAAGCAGTCATGTTGCGTCTCCAGCCGGAAAGCCGCAACAGCATGACGCCTTGGGAAATTAAGAATTTTATCAAGAGAATTTCTCCAATCAAATTTGCTCTAACAGATTAGATTTGTAGTTTTTTTTTCCATCATACTTTTAATTATTCTCACAATAGATGAATAATGTATTATATTATGTGGAGATTTAATAATTTCAGTTCCTTTTTGTTGCCAACTAGTCGGCCACCTCATTTCCAAAGATGCCACAGTGAGAAGAGACCCACTGAAACCCAATATTCTTGCTCAAAGTTTTCAGAAGACTAAAATCATGTTGAAGACCCAGACCGTGCGACTCGTCCGAGGACATGAGCAGCTGTTTGGACGGCCGGGACTAAGATCATGTGTACAACCTGTAAGTCTGGTACAGTCAGCATAAGTGATGGAAGTAACAGCTTGAATTGCTGCCATGAAATCAGAGAGGATTACCGCATTTTCAAAAACTCCCACAATTGACCGCAAATGTTGAGCTGCCAATCTTATGGCCTCCACCTCGCCATCAAAAGAAGTTTCATTTGGGCCAAGAGAAGCGCGATACGCAAATAAGCTCGAAAAAAATCCCAGATCCCATGTATTCTACCTGTGCAATTTGGGATCCGTAGGTGTACACATGAAGCCTTTCCGGATGAGAGTATCTTCTCGAGATGGTCTCCAAGGCAATTGCTTTTAGGATTGTATCATTTGTGTGCATCTCCTGTACCTCCTGAATAAGATATTTTCTACCTTCTGCTCCAGAAATCAATAGGTTAATCGGAGAAGGCAAAATTTCAGAGTTTCCCGGAATTCCTATATCACATTTTATTTTCTTTACTTTCTGTAGAACTCTGGCTTTAATCTCCTTTCTTAATATATGTCATAGTTTTTCCAGTATATGTTAGAAGGCAGTATATGTTATATATGTCCAGTATCTATAAATATAAAGAAGAAAAGTATGTATGTATAATCCAACATCACGAGAGAACGGCTGAACCGAATTTCATGAAATTTGATGGGTATTCTTGAAATAGCCTCACTTAAAACTTAGTCCATGTTTCAAGCTTCTAACACCAGGGGTTGTTGCGATATTGATGAAAGACGAAACTTTCGTTTGTCTCATCATCACGGGAGAACAGCTACACCGAATTTAATGAAATTTTGTGGATAGCTTTGAAATAGCTCCCCATAAATTTGGTCCAAGTTTCGAGTTTCTAAAACCAGGGGTTGTCGAGATATTAATGGAAAACGAAACTTTTTCCTAGGAGTTCTACTCTCTAACTCCATGATTCCCAACGAAAAAGTTTGGAAATCATTGGCTTAAAACGTGAAAGTCAATTAAATCTCTGAGTTCTGTGGGAGTTTATTGAACGTATTAGTTAGTCACTTTTGAAAATCGCAGGTTTGCAATATGAATTTAAATGGAAACTCTATCACCATGGTTTATTTTTCACAGGTTTACTCAACAAATTTTATTAATTTGAATAATAAATAAATGAATATAAAAATATCTATCTATCTATCTATATATATATAAAGAAGAAAAGTATGTATGTATGATCCAACAGATCTGATTGACCAAAGAGTGGCCCATCAGATCCATTTTTTTCCCTTACATAATGCAATGAACTTACTTCTTTCACAGTGAAAACACAATGTATAAGATTCACGACCCTATATGTTCCGGTGTCATTTTTATCAAAGTTTTGCACCGTAAATCCCGAGCAACGCCGGGTAATCGCTGCAAGTATATTATAAACACAGAGCCTTCAGTTTCACAATTTCTTCTATAGGTCTGTTTATAGTCAAAATCAGTGTTGCCTGTATAGGTATTATTTTTACAGCACCTGTAATCAGTCTTAACATTGCGTTCATTTTGCGTAGCCTCCAGGCGAGCGATAACTTACCTAAGCTTCACAACATATGTTAAAATACGTTTTATATACGCATTATACGTCAGATTAAGGATGTCACCCCCACTGTACTTCAGCCAGCCTTTTCAGAATCATTGCTCTCTCTCTCTCTCTCTCTCTCTCCCTCTCCGTCACATCATCCACATATTTACTTCATATTAGCTTTTTATCAAAGGTGATCCCGAGGTACTTAGTATACAGTGATTCTCTTATCACAGACCCTTTATATTAGCATGTCTGTCGGCTGTCTATTTAGTTTAAAAGTCTAAACAGCACACCAATCAGAAAGAAGTTTTATTGCTGAATTTAATTTATGCACCCTTATATGACGTTTTTTGAATGGGCCTAATGTCCATATAACCAAATCATCTGCTTATAGTGCACATCCAGTGTCTTCAGTTTTCTCTAAGCATTGTACCCAGTCATTAATATAAACATCAAAGAGAGCAGTAATCGTAACTCCTCCTTGCTGTAGCCCTACATATGATTGTCTAAATTTAGAAATAGAATTTCCATATTTTGCAGCAAAGTAACGTTGTTCAGTTAGTCTTTTGAGCCATGCAAACATTTTACCATTTACTCACAGAGTCTGTCAGTTTTGATAAACCTCCACACTTTATCATATGCAATGCTGACTTAAAATCAACAAAGACAGCAACAAATGATTCAGTGTATCTTTTATGTTTTCCATCTTTTTGTTTGCAATAGAAGAGCTACCTGTTGACTAGTAGACTGAAGTTTTCTAAAATCCTCCTGTGCAGGGGAGAGTTGGCTATCAACCTCAAGTAAAAATACCAACCGTTTACCATCCTTTCCATAGCTTTGCACATTATGCTCGTCAGTGGAATGGGTCTATAACTTGCCATGCTTGATAAATCTTTGTTCTTCTTAGCTATAGGCAAAATGCATGCTTTTTTCCTCTCTGCTGGAACTTCTGATTTCCAAATTTTGCTAATTAACTCCAGAAAGATCCTAAAACATATGGGGGTTACACAAGGTCTCATATGTTTTAAGTACATGTATTGAATCAGAGTCCGGATTTTTTCCTGCCTTCTGTATCTTGCTATAGATCTCTTCAATTCCTGGATTGTAAAGTCCAATTAAAGGACCTTCTCAGTTTTTATATTATAAATTTTCTTCATTTGTATCTTGATTTGTTTTCTCCTGTCTTTTAAATCCCTTGACTTACTTAATTGGCTAGAATAAAATTTCGCAAAATAATTTACAATATCCATGTCCTCCGCAAATTATTTATTAGTCAAAATTATTGGCTGCTTAGGTTGTTTTTGGTTCCTATCAGTTAACACAGACATGAATTTATACACTTTTTGCTATATAATTTAAATTTGTAACAAACTTACTAAATGCTTCTTGCTTATACTTATTAATTCCAAACTTCAGTTCTCCTGCTAATTTTCACCAGATCAATACATCCTCCCTTTTATTTAATGCCACAGTCACCATTCTTGCACTACCACGTTTTATCTCTAAGGCGCTCAGATCATCATTCCAAAAAGTTTTAAATCTTTCAGCTTTACAAGTTGGTATTGTATGTTTAGCCACATCCAGTATAATTTTATTCACTGATATAATCGCCCTACCGGCAGAAGAGTCGTTAAACATAACTTCTTTTATTCTGCATTCAAGAATATTACTAAAATCAATTCATCTTGCCCTTTTAAAATTCCATGACTTTTTACAATCTCTTTTATTAAGATACTTTTTACGGTTCATTACATTTACTATGTTTAAGATCATTTGGTGATCAAAACCTGGATCTTCCAAGATCTGACTCTGCACGCGCTGTGCTGCGCAGGTCAGATGAAACCAACACTACATCTGGTTTAGCTGTTTCGTTATAGTGTAAGTAGGAAGGTATATCTGCTCTATTATATATTAGTTGCAACTGGTATGCATTGATATAATGCTCCAGATCTCGTCCAGCAATATTATAGTCTTGATAGCCTCAGAGCTTTGAATGAGCATTAAAGTCACCCATCAAGATTATTTTGACATCCACTTCCAGTGAATCTAACTTTGGTTTATTACCTGGTGGACTATTTAACATACAGAAAAGATCCTAAAATGGTTTGAATTTTTCCGAACTTCTATCTTTACCATCTCTGTCTTGTCCTCACCAGTTCCCATTTCTTTAATAATATTAACTTTTCCAGTAAGGGGCTTTGTTATTCTAATAAGTATTCCACTAGCAATCGGTCTAGATTTCTCCAAGACATACATTGTGCAGTTTCGAAATTTAAATCTTTCCTCTTCATTCTATCAATGTTAGCAATTCAGTTTTCTTAGTTTGGCTGAGGCCGCCAGCATTCCAATGAAACACACGTAAATCAGAAAAACTTTACATAATATTGCGCTCTGCAGCTGTGATAGATTTAGCGTTACCCAGGGTGCACCACGAGGAGGCCTATCACATTACACCCCAGACCTTTTAACGTTTTATTGAGAGAGAGAGAGAGAGTCACCTTTGATTATAATGAAAATTAAACCTAAATATCAAAGATATTGGCGAATTCATAGCAGACTAGTAAATATGTAAGTAAATTATTCTAAATAAAAAATAAAAATGGTCGTTCAGAAAATGTCAATGATTGTCAATCAACTTCGTGAAAAAAATTTTCAGATCGTGAATTTTTTGGAGATTTCATTCAATGTTGACTTCATTAATAACAATTTTTCATTAAGGGACCTACGCATGCGCCATATTAAATGGCAGAACACGTAACTTCCATTTTAATGCCCTAAATATTGAGCTAGATCTCGACTCAAATACTTGTCATTAATGCCAGAATTGCAGAAAATTTATACTTAACTTAATTATGATGTGATAAATGAAATTATTTCAAACCTAATGATACGTTTGGTTTGACGGTACATTTTTGACCGTCTGGGAATTTAAAGAAGGTAAAAATGAAAGTAAAAGCATTATATCATACGTTATATTGGTATAGTAAGTTTCAAAATTAACGTAGTGTCCCTTTTTTACACATTAATAGAATTTAATTGGATAATTTAAGCAATTTAACTATGTATAAAATTATTGTATTATATACACAAACACACATCCTCCCAAAAGAACAAAACACATTCCCCGTGAATGTACATTATATGCTACTATATATTATATATGCTACTATACTATTATATATGCTACTATATGTATATTAATGTATATTGGAAAAAGAAATATAGGTTTAATTTTCATTATAAACAAATGTGACTCTCTCTTTTAATGAAACATTAAACGGTCTTTTAAAAGTGTCTTGAGTGACATATTATTTTCTAATCATTAACTAATTGACATAACATAAATAATTGCTAACCACTGCCTCTTCTCATCCAGCGGATGACTCGCTGTAGCTGACCATCATTCAATATGTGCACATTCAAACATTGATAAAAATTTATTGTGGGCAGCACAGGACTTTAACTACAGACATAAATTCATTTAAACTTTCTTTCTTTCGCAATTCATTAAATCGAGATTAGTTACACAATTAAATGGCACTGAATTCGCAGTTTTCTTTCAATTTTCGTTTTCATTTAGCAGCTGAACATTTTTTCAAAAGCAATGTAGCAAAAAATGCGAAAAAACTAAAATATCTTGAGAACGGTTCATCCTAGAGCTACGGGATTGGTCCTATTCCTTACGTGTAAAACAAGCATTTAATCGATACATTTGAACATACGTAGTCCTCTTTTTTTTTTTTCGAATAGCACCAAAATTTAATTAGCATCAAAGTAACCCATAAGTGACTTATCTAAAAAATTTTATGAAATTTGGTTAATCAGATTTTTGGTTAAAGTGGGTTACATACGAGTTTTGTGTGCGAATTTCGAAAAAAAAAACAAAAAACCCCGGCAGATTCTGTTCTCTCGAATTGTATCAAAATCTAATCAGCAGCAGGTTAACCCATAAGTGACTTACATATGAAATTTGGTCCATTAGTGTTTGAGTTAAAGTGGATATAT
Source organism: Amaurobius ferox (assembly GCA_951213105.1). Taxonomy (NCBI): domain Eukaryota; kingdom Metazoa; phylum Arthropoda; class Arachnida; order Araneae; family Amaurobiidae; genus Amaurobius; species Amaurobius ferox. The sequence continues at coordinate 53,488,930 of OX578136.1, read as the reverse complement.
ACATTGCACAGACAAATGTCACGGTAAAAAGTTTTTCGTGTTCTAGAGGTCCTAAAACGTGTAAATCCGTCGAAAACTCGAGTTGCGATTTTCGATACGAATTCAGTACTTTCCCTATACATTACCATGTATTGCAGGGAAAGTAAAAATCTGATGTGGGCAGTACATGGCTTTCCCTGCAGACTCAAATTCATTCTCTCTTTACTTCTTTAATAATTCATTAAACTGACTTTAATTTCACAAAATAACGCGCATAATTATTTGAAATGACACCGAATTTGCACTTTTAATTCAAGTTTTGTTTCCATTTTGTAACTGGACGTATTTTAAAAAGCGACAAAGCAAAAAACTAAAATATCTCGAGGATTAGCCTTAATCGCAAAAAGTTATGTATAAAACAAGCATTTAATTGACACTTTTGAGCATACGTAGTATTTTATTTTAGATTTTGATGATTTTTGCAATCCATTTCGCAAAAGGCGGGTTCTTTTTTACAGAATCGTACCAAAATTTACTCAACGCCAGGGTAACTCACAAGTGACGTTTTACCAAATGTTTTGAAATTTGGTCGATTCGTTTTAGGGTTAGAGTGTATTTATGCATTGCACAGACAAGACACACACACAGACGTCACACAAAAATATTTTTCTTCTTGTCATAGAGGCCGCAAAACGTGTAGATCCCTCGAAAACTGAAGTTGCGATTTTCAACACGATTCCAATACTTTCCCTATACATTACGATGAAAGGAGAGAATGTAAAAATGATCTAAAATCACAGATGATTTGAAATTTCGAATGTTAATTAAGAAATATAAAACAATGAAAATCTACTTTTCAGACGTGCATTCTGTATATTTCTGTTTTTAGCTCTGCCGGTCACCGTAGCTTGTGTTGACAGGTTATGTAGCAAATTAAAACTCGAGGCCAGAAAAATGAATATAACAAACCTTATTCCTAAGTTTGTTGCTGAAAGGGTTTTCTTAATTTTCTTTTTTGCTAATGTTGTATTAACATGATACAAATCGTATGTTATTTCTTCCATATAATAAATATATTCATCAATTGTAAAGACGTGTTCACGTGACCTACTTGCATTTCAGATCATTTGCCAGCTGCGTTTGTTTCGCAATTTGCATAATTATACGGCCAAAGCTTCATGGTGTTGCAGTTTCTATGTTGGGTAATGTTGAAACCCAGACCGTCCGACCTACCAGAAAGGTGTAAGGTAACTGTTTGGACGGTCGGTATGTTGGGTAATGTGAAAAACCCAGACCACACGACTGACCCGAAGGCTTACAGTAGCTATTTGTGTGGCCGGATGTTGGATAGTGTTGTTGTTGAGACCAAGACCGTCCGACCTACCAGTAAGGTAACTATTTGGACGGCCGGGAAGTGCCACCCAATTTAGATCGGAACCCAGTGGGGGAGGCATCCACAGGGACCGTACCCTCCTTCCCCTACCACCAACCTCTCGGAAGGACTTACGGACCCACATGTTTTAACGTGATCGTACTCCGCATGAACACGGTGGCAGTTGTGACAGCGTGCAAATCCAGAGCGCAAACCTCTGGGCTACCGCGTACGAAAGCTGCCAACAGCACGCGGTGTTCCCAGGTGGTCAACCACCCAAGTACTAACCGCACCCGATGCTGCTTGACTTCGGTAGATGTTGGATAGTGTATAATAGTATGAGGCAGTATTCAAAATCCCCAATGTTCAAGCAGCTATAATAATATTGCAACATCAATAATATTTTAAATGTTTATCTTATCCTTAGATAATGTAACATATTAAAAAAGAAAATTACAACCTTATTTAAAAAAGAATGGTATTTTAATAGTCAGCATAAGTACAGTCTTATCACAAGCACTTCAATGACCTTATTCCATAAAATATCTTTAAATATTAACTGTTTGGCATTTACACTTATTTGAACCTACATAAAGTGTCACACACAATCAAAAATATATACTGCACAACATACTTATATATTCATAATTATCATTCTTCTTAAATTCATAGGACCATACAAATGGTGCAAATTTATATGTACAAACATAATGGCTGCAACAACACAATTATTAATTTGAGGTAAAACGTTTTCGTCAATGCATTAAAAAAATATAAAGTATGCAATAATTATACTTAACAATAAGACCAATAAATCTATAACACTGAAATAACAGAAAATAGTCCTCATTCTCATAAAATTAAAAGTTTGTACTTGAAAAAACATGTATTTGGCAATGCAGTTAAAACATTATTCAGAATTACAAAGTTTAGAGAATGGGAAAAGCTTTGTTAAAAATTTACAAAATTGCTGCAGAATTCATAGAAAGTTACAGCCAACATAAGATCCATGTGGATAAATTTATACACACATTTTCTAAAAAATAAATTAAAATCAGTGATAAGTGCAATTTGAGGAAGTTTCTAAAATCACATTAAATAATATAAATACATAATTGCAAAATAATGATATAATGTGTAGACAAATTTATACACAAATTAAATTTCTAAATATTAAATTGAAACCGGTGCATAAAAGCAATTTGCAGTAAAGTTTATAAAATCACATTAAATAATATAAATACTTGCAAATATAATTTAAGAATCCCCCCCCCCCCCCGCCTAAAATGGATGAATCAATAAATTATTATTGCAAATTTATAACCCTCCTAATAACCTGGGCCCACTGGTGACCCTGATATAGTTTAACTAAACAATTTTAATTTTTGCATTTATTGTAAAATTCTCAAAAGAATATCTCAATTTTATTTTTTCACTGATCAACATTTCACTGCAATATTTCACTTTATAAATGTACACGTGCTGATTACATGTATCATTTTACCCAGTGATGTCATTCAGGAAGTTTCCATTTGTTAAATTATGAATAAGTTTAGAAACCGATTAATTGGCTGGAATATATATTTTGATCATGATCAAAAGAAGGTAGGAATCTAGAAATAAGGGAGGGAACTGAAGACCATTCATAGCATTTAGACAATAATGAGTCCATGTGTTTATTAAGCTACAACAGGCTACGTCAAAGTTTAACGCCCAACGGGTGTACTGTTATACAACATATTTAAAACGTGACTGTTCCTTTCAAATCCTTTTTAGCATACTATTATTTTCCTTTTAGTGGTATGTACATTTCAAATAATATTAATTTATTTATAGAAGTTCATTAATATTACAGAAGATAAAGGGTTTAAATCACAAGCTTAATATTAATTTCACATAATTACCAGATATAAACATAGATTAATATTTCTGACTTTACAATAAAATTTCAATTCATTTTATTAAAATTACAAAGAAAAACATTGAATAACTTATTATGTCCATAATATCTAATTGACAGAGTATATATGACAGTTCATAATTTTATATATATATATATATATATATATTTTTTTTTTTAATTAAGCTAAGTTTATACTTAGCATTGAATACAGAAAACAGTGATAACATGTGGCTAATGCATATGACTCCCTTAGGTATCTTGTATTATTGTTGAAATAATTCTAAAATTTGAATAATAATCTTTGTATAAATAAATATTTCATTCATTTTTTTAATTAATAACTTTCAACACTGACAATAATCACACTAGAAATTTAAATGTGTTTAATTGAATTTTGCAATTGCATATCAATAAATATTGTCTACTACATGATGAAAAGTTACAAAATAAAATTTTCAAGACAGTTACATTTGGAATATGCAACTAATAAATAAAAATTGAAAAAAATTATTTTTAATGCCATTTCTAAAATTATAATTTATATTACAAAATTTATGTTTCAGCTTTGAGCTAAAACTAGAACTGTTTCTATATCATACACATATACTCTGCAAAGTATTATAGGGATAAGAAAATATATAAAATGCCAAATAGAAAAGCAAAACCACATTTTCAAATTAAAACATAGGCACTTGTAATACGAATACATTTTGGAATAGAAGAATCATGATTGTTAACATACATACATATATATATGTGTATATATATATATATATATTAATTATATATATATAGTTGAAGCAATACCAGTAAAGTTAAATACATAAAATGTAGATTTTATGTATTATCTGCAAGGTCCTAATCAAGATTACTATAAATAGTACATCATGATTTAAAAAACAAAACTGGCTTCCCAGCCACTAAACTCGAGTTTCAGTATATAATCAGTTATTTTTATTTTGGCAATAATTTGTAAAAATCAGTGGTGAAGACACTGGGAAAGGATTAAGTGAAAAAATTTCACACCGTCCCCAGTTAACAATATCTTGTGCTTTTACGTACTCAAGATAAATAGATTTGAGATAAATGTTTTATGGTCTATTTCCTAGAATGTTGTCAAAATTTATTCAAAACATTTCTCATAATCCAACAATCATATTTCTTAGACCTTGAAAATTTCTAAATAATGTAAACTCATCTCTGGTAACACTATCACCGGCATATAAGAAAGATATTATACAGAAAATATTAACTCTGCCTGTGTGAGCTTCTGTCCTTCAAAGATTGTTTCATACATAAAATATGACTAGTTCTAAATCTTTTTATTTTTAATTATTATTATACTTTTGTAGACTTTGAATAGTTTAAAAAATCATTTTGTTTTTAATTGCAGATTACATTAACAGTATGGAATAAATTTTAAAATATAAAGTTATTCTGTTAACAAAATACTTTTGAACTAAACAAATTAACTGAATACAACTTAATACATAATTTTCATTTAGCATAAACTAAAAATTTCAAATCTTTAAAATATCAAAAGTTAATAACATGAAACTCAATCAGTTATTCTAGAGAAATGCAATATTTAACTTTTAAAAAAGAATAATAAATTAATACTTTCAATTAATTTCAATCCTCCTTTCTATTAGTTATTTTTATATGTTTCAGTTTCTTTATGTGTCCCCTCCCTTGCATTACAGGTCTTGGTGAAGTGTGAAGGTAAAAATGCATGTCAACCACTGGCCAAAGAGCTACTGAAAGAAAGAAAATGGCCATTGGAAATCAGCTGTCTTCTGGCCACTTCTCAAACATGAAAATTGTGAACCAATTTTAAAAAGCTAATAATCTTTATAGATGCAATATCATAACTTTTTAATAAGTGCATTGCAGCAAAAATTATTTTAGGTAAAAATAGCCACTATTGAAATAAGACCTACTAGCTACTGGTCACTAACAAAATTTCTAAGATTTTACCTTTAGGCTATAGTGTTATTCCACTGTATCAACTAAAACCTGTAGCCTTAAATTTATATAAAATAAATTTTAGATGCCATATATATATTTTAATACTATTTCTTCTATAAAATAGGTAGTAAGAACCTAATAAGTCTCACATTTCTGTTTACAAAAGAAAGACTAGTAACTAGTTTTAAAATTCAAAAACACACAAAAAGTTACAATGCATAAGATTGAGTAAAAGTTATAGCTACATTAATTCATTTCTTAAATCACTTTAAATCTAGAACCTATTTAACAGGCAAGTTAAAATTAGCCTCTGTCTTAAGGGCATATCCACGGGATTAAAACTTGGGGCCTGGTCCCTCCCCGTAAAATCCTCGAAAGATCTTTAGCATATATAAACAGGACATTCCCCCCCTTAATGGCTATTGCGACCCCCCCCCCCCCCCCACCGAAATGAAAATTTTGAATATAATAATGCTCTGTCTATAGAAGCCTATATATTTGTGTACTTGAGAAATATACAGACCTCCAGACTTTTATAACCAAAATAGGTGTTTATTCTCCAATTATGATACAGGGTACTTTTAGAATACATGTGACATTGTCTATGTGCAGCCCTCAACATGCCCCTTTGACATGTAATGTCATTGTTTGCTTATTCATGTGTATAAAGCTTTACTAGTAAGCAAAATATTTTTCATTTTAAAGTAAACAGAAGCAAGTTTATATTTAAATAGTAAACGAACATTTTTAAATTCTTAAAAAGTAAATAATATAAAAAGCAGACACATTTTAAAATTCAAATTATTGAAAATAAACAATCCTTTTTAAATTAAAATTATTAAAATGTAAACAAATATTTTAATAAACTATAAAATGCAGAGAAATTTTTTAAATTCAAATTATTGAAAAATAAACAAGTGTTTTTAAATTAAAATTGTTGAAAAGTAGGCTTTTAAAAAACTAAACTATTGAAATGGAAGCAAATATTTTTCAAATTAAATATAAAAAGCAAACAAGATTTTTAAAATGTATTGTGATGTATGATATTTTGTTACTATATTGTTTTGGATCCTCAGAAAAAGAAACCCTAAATAGGCAGCCTTTTGAAATGTACCAATTGAGGGGAGGTATAATACTTATATACTAAAGTCAAATACTGAGTTAAAAATAATTGCATTATGAAAATTGTTCAATTTATATTATGTGAAAGACATTTTCAGAGGATTTTTTGTATAAAACAAACTAATAATGCAGTGGTTACAGTATTGTGAGAAATGCAACATTCAAGTTTTGTTGTTCAAGAGTTTGAACACACAAATCATACCCACATTAAACATGACTCTCTGGAACATAAGCTCTATAAAACATGGAATGTTTATAGACATTTGTGTGTACTTTCAATATACCTCACAAGATTAAGTCTAACATGAAGCACCAGTGTTCCTGAGTGTAAAAAAAAAACTCATGTACTCTACAGTACAAATTGTTTTATCCGAGGCTCTCTAAAAAAAGTTATCAAAAATGCTGCTTGCTGGTGATAATTTTGTGAATACCTGATTTAGAAAGATACTACACTAAATATGTTTATATTTAAAAGACAAGTTTTGCAATTTTCTGCTATTCTGGCAATAAATTGGTTAAAGAACTGCAACATGAACAAGATGTTTGAAACATGCTACCATTACAGATAACAGCATCCATGGACTGGTCTATGGATGCTGTTATCTGCACTGAAAGCATAGCCAAATTTTCGAAAATGCCCCCTACATGCAGGTTCTGTAACTATGAAGAAGTTGATTTTTTATATAAAAATTTGATCAAAATGCTGTCTGGAGCAATCTGCAAAATAAATACTCCATTAGTTTAACAGAACTACAAATTTGACTAAAAGTATCACCCAGCTTCCACAAAGAACATCCTCAATCTTCAGGGTAAAAAGACAGCACCAACGAAGATGAGACAATGGCTTCTTACCTTTCTGGTGCTGGTGCCCTGTCTTTCTATCCTGAATAAAGAGGTTGTTCTTTGTATTTGAAGCTGGTTGGTACCTTTAATCAATCTTGTATACTGTTAAACTAACAAAGTATTTATCTGACAGAAGATGAATTTTGTACCTAAATAAAATATGAAATTGAATATACATGCAATAAATTTAAATTACATAGACATTTATTTGTCACAAATGTTGTAAACTTGTAAATAGCAGATTGATATTAAAAAAAATAATAAAAAAATTACCATTTGACACCAGCATTTTATAAATTAAAATACTTGTTAATTACATGGAATTTGAGTTTGAAGAACTTTCTTATAACTTTCAAAATAGAAATTGATGCATGTCAAATTCCAGTACATATTGTGAAAGGATAAGCAAAGTTGAGAAGTCACACTTTTAATAATTTGAACAGTCAAATCCACTAAGAATAAAAACATAAATACTAATGAAAAATTAAGCTAGTCAAAAATTCATTTTAACACACAAGTATTGGTTTCTTTTAATTAAGTTTTACTTTCTTTGATGATTCATTTGTTCAAGTCATTATTTCTGATTGCTGTTATAAAAGGATTTAACTATACAATTTGCTATGTGATTTATTCTACATCAACCTAATTTTTTTTAAAGACTTTAAAACCAACTGCATTAAACAGAAATAAACAATTTGAGGTAATATAGAAATTCAATTGCATTTTTCGGAGGACAGACAAAAAAGAAAAATAAAAGATTGCATAAACAAGAAAAATTTATAAGGGAACAAAATTTAAGTTGAAAGACCAGACTCTTTATATTCTATACATACATTGAGTAGAGGGGAGAATAATTGAAAATATAAACTGAGTTAATTCACCTTGTATATAAATTATTTGAATAAAATAGTGTAAAACTTATGTAATTCAAACTCTGGAAAATGCAAAACATTCAAATTATCCAATTTGTATAAATAAATTTAGAATTTCAAGGGGAACATTAGCTTTAATATCTATTTAACTGTTCATCATAAACTGTGATGTACTTAATAAATGAATAATATAATGTGTATTACGTTGAATTGAGCTACATGTTGACATTAAATGACTAGTTTGGCATGTCTGTTACAGAAGTTATATTAAAAAAAGTTAAGATTTTTTTTTTTCAATATAGAGGGAAAGGTGGTAATATGGATCCCCTCGGTTCCTCAGCTGGAACGAGGCTCACTCTTGTGGCAGAGTGGTAAGTAAATCAACTCTAATCACTCCCCCTGAGATAAGAGGTCACCATTACCATGCATTATTGAAGGAGCATTTGTGTTGTGAGCGTTAATAGTTTTATCCTATTCGCGAACGTTTAGCAAGGTAAAGGATATACAAGTTTTATGGGTATTTATGTTGCACAATGGGCAGATTTCGATGTCATACCTTGAACTACACTAGTTAGATGATAATATGTCGAAACCAGACTTCAACTTCTTGGTTAGGTTTAGGAGTCGTGATGTGATATTTTCCACATGGTGTTGCTGGTAATATGGATCCTGACCAATCATTCCATCCTGACCACTCCGGCTCGATCTCCAAGTGAGGGAGGACCAACTTGGTGTGCAAAATGCTAACTGTCTCTTCTGTGACTCAGCTTTTACCGATGACTGCCATGGAGAACTATGGGTCATGTGTGAATTATGGGCACACAGTGAATGTGCTGGAGCCGAGAAAGAAATTTATATTTGCCACTTTTATAAATAATTTATGTTTTCTCAAAAATAAAGTTCAGTTTTGATGCATAAACTGTGACTATTTCATGGGGGTTCATAATACCCGCATTTTAAAAAAAAACAGGTGATTTCACTTTTTTTGGTAATTTCGCATTATGGAGGTTGCTGTAAATATTCTAAAAATTATTCCACCTGCTGAGGCCATAGCTAATTAGCATATGTGACCAACCATTCCTAAATCGAGTGAAATTAGCTTAAAATGTAGGCGCACTTTACAAAAAACAAAGTGGGGGGTCCATATTACCACCTTTTCCTCTAATATTTCACCGGTAAAAAGCTAGTCTACTTATTATGTATGCACTGGTAAAATTTTAAATAAAAATGTATTTTTATGCATACCACTGCATAATTACACATTTTGGAAAAACTCTGATCTGCTGTAGAGTTTAAATTAAGATTCAGTAGTAAAATTCATTAGCCACTTGAGCACAAAAAAGAAAATTGGTAATATCACTTTGAATCTTAAACTTTAAATATTATGTACATAAAAAAGAATAACATATTCAAAACAAATAATAACACTTAAATGACTTTATAGATGCTGTTCCACTTTTGTAAAGATAATCGGATTTTTTAGTCTTTTATTGTCCATTCCTTATCATTACTAAAGTCAATCAATATTAGCCAAGCCACAGCAACTATTTGAAGACAAAAATTTATTACCAAAGTTTTAAACTTATTAATCAGATACTTAGTGGCCAATCACATAATTTAGGCTATAGTATCGAAAACCCAGACCACTCGATTGACCCAAAGGCTTACAGTAGCAGTTTGAGTGGCCGGTATTAGGCTATAGTGTGCAATAACTTATATATAGTTCAATCTCAATGAAGAAATCACTACTTAAATTTATTTAAATACTCTTATTTAATATATTAACATATAAGAAAATAATTAACTCCATTATATTAATAAATAATGTTGACTCATAATAAAGTAAGAAACTAGTTGGTGTTTCATTAATGTTAGCCAAAATTGGCTTACCTTAATGAAGAAACATCTATTCGTTTCTTACCTGTTTTTGTTTTAATTTCAGCAAAAATTAAAAAAAAAATAATGGAACTATGGTTGAAATAATGATTCTGAAGTTTAGTAGATTCTATATTTTTAATAGCCAATTTTGGCTAATTTCTAGTCACTTTTAATCATGTGACCATTATCACTTAACAGTACAGCTGTAAAAAAAAGTTTACACACTGCAGCATTAAACTATTCAATTAGAAATAATTTTACACTTTAAAAATACCTTTCTACAACATAAAATGATGCATAAATAAAATGCAAGCTTATAATCATTTCGAAATGATTGTATATTACAATATATTATTTGCGTAGCATTTTATATTTCTTACTGTGTGCACGCAAAGTCACACTTTGCAATTACTTTTTTTAAATGTTATATTTTATAAGCCACTGCTAGCTGCAGACACTACAACTAGTAATTTAAAACATGAATAAATTATGTTTAATTAAATCACTCTGATGCAAAAACTCCATTAATAACACAGTTAAATTAATAATTTTATATTGTTACTAAATTGTTTTATGCTGTTATTAATGTTTTTAATTCACTGTAAATGTAGTTGTAATTTGTTATATCTGGTATTTGACATCACTGAAATTGTCAGGAGAATCTAGTGAACAATGTTACTAGCCAGTATGACTACCAGTACACAAAATTTTATTAGCCAAATTTTAAAGTCATTAGCCAGAAAGTGATTCACAAAATTTAAATTATATTTAAATCCATTCCCCCATTTAGTTTAATTTTGATTGATTGATAAACATTGAAAAAATTAACCAGCAATCACTATTTTAGATAATTCGTAAATAATTACATTCATATCAATTGTAAGAAATGAAGCAAAAAAATTCATTATATTAAAACATAAATACATTTCAAATGATTCTATATTTGCAATTAAACAGTACTTCTCCCCAAATTAAAATCACCACAAAACTTAACTACTAACCATACGAGAAAAGAGTAACAGCACCAAATCTTTACCAAGCTTGTTCAAATTTAATAAAAATTACTAGGTGAATAACTTACAGTATCAATGAATTTGAATAAAATTTTCTAAAACTGCAGGAACTTCACCTACATAAGGAATTTCTTTCTCTATCAGTTTACGAGCAGCTAAACATTTCAGTGTAGTATAATTTAGATGATTGATAGGACATTCAGAAATACTCTGCAGCATATAATGTGGGTGGTTACCATTACTGTTTCGACGATCTATGTGGGCCCCATAGCGCAAGAGAAGATTTATAATGTCAAGGCTGAAGTTAGATATCAATGAAGCTATATGAAGAGGTGTACTTAAATTATAGTTAACTCCATCAACATTGGCACCACACTGTAGCAGAAGTTCAGCAATACTAACATTAGGAAATATGGCAGCTTGCGGGTCCTCAAAGAAAGTGTTGGTTTTTAAAGAATTTGATCTGGAAACCACAAGGTGAAGAATAGTATCCCCTGCTGCAGTACTCCGAGGCTGTAATTGTAAAATATCCCTAATAAGTTGTTTCATAATATCTATTTGTTCAGGAGTCTTTGGAATTACATACATAATATAAATTTGATGAGTTAAAACTTTAAGTATTTTGTCATAATTGTCGAGTTGTCTCTTAAAGATGGGTCTAACAGCTAATAGAGATCTAGAATCTTCGAATCTACACACCAGCATACGTATTGACTCAAATACATCATTAAAATCAACATTTTCTCGTAACAGACCAGCACTACTCTTTTCGTGAAAGTCAAGAAACATTTTAACCAAAGCTTGGGCAGCAAAACACACTTCACTATGTAAAAGGCTATCTTTCACTATACGTAGTTCCACAGCATACCTCCAAAGGTTAATACAGCGTTGGTATTGAAGGCTGTCAGCATAGGCTGCACCACGAAACATTAATCGAAAGATCATATCTCGGTGCAAAGGACCTAGTATCCTTTCGCAAACTAGTAATGATTGTATGCGCATAGCATCCAAGTCCATAGCTAAATTTTCTAAATCTTCTGCAGAACTAAATTCGGGGATATAACCATATGCTTCTTTTATGATACATTTCTTGGGAATTATTGCATTTGGATTACCATACCTGATATCTAAAGCTATTTGCCAGTGCTCCAAACATTTTCGCAAATTATGCTGCTCTTCTAAAAATGTGCTACCCAGCAATTCGTGGGCATCAGCAATGCGCTCCTGTGTATAACTATATCTCGTACAGAGGTATTCAAACACATGTGTAGCACTCTTCAAACAAGCAGTTTGTAGAGCATCATCTCCATATCTGCTCTTGATGAACGGATCTGCTCCATTGTGGAGCAACAATTTTGTAGTTTCAAACCTGTGCTCTTGTATAGCATAGTGAAGTGCAGTTTTAAATTGTATATCCTGAGCGTTAACATCAGCTCCGTGATGAATTAAGAAGTCACACAAAGGTACACTTTGCACAGAGTTTATAAGACAAGTGCCACCATTGTAATTGGGTTTTAAAATATCTGCATTATTTTGAACTAAGTAGGTGACGATTTCGTAATGTGTCATGAAACAGGCTGATCGTACCGGTGTTGATCCAGTATCTGATTCGCTATTTACATTTGCTCCGTGTTCGACGAGGCATTTAACAACACTGTATTTACCTGCTACAGAAGCACACCATAAAGGGGTCACAAAATGTATGGATCTATCATCTGGAACTTCATACACACCTCTTTGCTCCACATCAGCGTCACACTGTTCGATCAGGTACTCTACAATTTCTACATTACCTTTTTTGCAAGCCACAAACAAAGGTGCACATCCTTCTTTGACCCTGGAGACAATCTCTCGCCTTTCGTCTCGAGAAAACCTTTCAATACGGTTCCGAATTGAATAGGAAAGTCTAGCACCAGGGGCAGCAAGACGGCATTCAGTATATAGCTCATTAAAGGCCAATTCCTTGTGCATATTAAGAGTATCTTTCGTAGTAATCCACATTTTGGAAATCATCGGATCACACTAATTCTAATAGTTCATTCTACAGAGTAAACAACTACACACCCGCACGGAACAAGATCTAGTATCAAATAGCAACTTTCACTTCAGAGATTTTCAGAAAACTCCTGCCTGACAAATCCACCATATTAGTAGTAGAAGGCTCCTGTCATTGGACAACCTAACGCACAGCGCCCTCTACATCAAAACACCCACTGCGCAAGACTACTAGAGTCTCCATCAGCTTTGGCTGGCTATGGGAAAACGAGTTTCGCGCCTTGGCATGAAAATCAACTGTGTAGGGTTGTTTAAAATTTCGCCAAGGTTAATTTCTCATGGCTGACACAATTGACATAGCTGGCGGCCCATACAAATTGTAGTCTCCCTCCATATTTGATTTTCCCCTATTTATAAATTTTTCACGTCTTTTCCAACTTTAAAAAGTATTGAGGATCCGTCTACCTATGGGCAGAGCTACAACCCGCTAAACTAGCACATCTTTAAATTAAATGATTAAACAAATTTAATTTATTTAAGTATTCTACAATTCCTAAGGAATTTCTAGCACAGATTAATAATGTTTAAATACGGCTTAAGGAACGCCTCCTATTGGTGGGTTTTGTGACTACATAATATTTAAATAAAAATTCACGAAATAGCTCCTAAAATAACTAATGAAAAACATCGTTAATAACACAACATGTAGCACGTCTTATGCTGTGTTATTGCAAGTTTTCATTACAGTTATATAATATGGGTTTGAAGTAATTAATGTATTTATATACATTATTTTCAAGAAAATTTTTGAATTCAAGATTCTGATGAAAATGCTCGGTCGTCCGAACACATTTTGAAAACATCCGTCTATTTGCGTTTCTGAGGACATTGTTATAAAATGTTGTGTGTAGATAAATTAAACAAGAAAGATCAATCATGCATAAAGCATTGATTATGAAACACTTTCCAACTTCAATGCAATTTTATTTAAATATATCTAAAATGCGATACATTCCTCGGTAATATTTAATTATCACAGTACTACATTAATTTATTATATTTGAAAACTTAAAACTTCATCGAAAAAAATGAACTTCATTCAAATGACGGCATTGAAATATAAATTGCCTGGTATAAACATCTCTAAAATGCGATACATTCCTCGGTAATATTTTTGAAATTATCATAATACTGCAATAATTTATTATATTTGAAAACGTCATCGATAACAATTTAACTTCATTCAAATGACATCATCGAAATATAAATCGACTGGCTCTCTCTATAAAAGCAGCATTTCATTCATAAATATTTTTCTATTCCTTTCATTCATCACAATACTATAATAATTTATTTCATTTAAAAACTTAAACCATGGAGGTACAAGTAATTTAACTCTATGCTTAAAACTTCATCGAGAAAATTGTCTTCTTTATGTAAAATCAATGAATGTTTCATTCATATCAATTATATTGCAGACTCCATGAGCTAAATAATTTTACGTTAAAGAAACGCAGCAATTCTTATACAACACATTCTACATATTTTGGTGTTTACATTTCCCATGAGTGAAAATTGGGCTTCGTGGTAGAAATAATCAAATTTTGATGATCATTTAAACTCAAATATATTGTAATTACGTTGTTTCAGTATGTAGATGCACAGAATTTAAGCAAAAAAAATCTGATGTGGGCAACACATGACTTTCTTTATATAATGCAATGAATTTACTACTTTTTCAGTTAAAAAAAATGTTATTCTTATAGTAGATACCTATATTCTTTCCAAGATATTGAATTTTCTTCAGTTAGTCGTCATTTTCATGGATTTAGCGTCATTTTTATCAATTTGGCGAGATTTTTGTTAATTTGGCAACAATTAAAAATGTCGCCAAGTTAGGGACATTCGTCGCCAAAATCTCGCCAAGCGTTATGGACGGAGAAATAAGTTATTCTTACAGCAGATAAATGACTATTGGCGTTCAAATACAAAAGTATTACACAAAGTATCTTTTTTCATGGATGGAACGAGTTAGATCCACGAGAATGATGTCACCTAATTTATCGCATGGTATTACGTATGAAAAGTGAACATCTTTCTCAATATGAAATATTTTTTTTATTTTATATGACTTTTTGATAATTTTTTTAAAAAATGTGCAATATCTCGAGAACGGTTCATGTTAGCGTTTTAAAATTTATGTCAATCGAAATGTCTATTTGCGTAACTTTATTAGCAGTTTTGATTTTTTGACGACTTTTTCAAAATTTCACTCGAAAATTTAGGGGGGGTTCTGAACATTCGATTGCGTATAAAAACAATAGGCTTCCAGTGTTTACGGATTCTGATTTTTGTACCAAATTTCGTTCGAATCGGTCCATTCGTTCGTCAGTTATCGTCTCCACAGACTCACTGACACACACACATACTTTCACACACACACACATACTTTCACACACACCCAGGCATCACTTCAAAAATGTTTGATTCGTGATCAGGGATGCTTGAAACGTGCTCTCCCGTCGAAAACTCGAATTCGAATTTTCGACCCCGTCACAATACTTTCCTCATACATTATGTATATAAGGAAAGTAATAAAGCGGTTTTAGGACGGATACAACACTAAATATGAATTAAAAAGAACTTTAAAAATCACGAATTTGACACAAGATGGATGTCATATTTTATTTTGAAGTGGGTCACTTGATCTCTTCATATAAAGGGTGTAATTATTATTTTAATTTCTACTTTCCTTATATACAATAATGTATAACAAAGTATTGTGACGGGGTCGAAAATTCGAATTCGAGTTTTCGACGGGAGAACACGTTTCAAGCATGCCTGATCACGAATCGAACATTTTTGAAGTGATGTATGTGTGTGTGTATGTGCGTGCGTGTCACTGAATCTGTGGAGGCGATAACTGACGAACTAATGGATCGATTCGAATGAAATTTGGTACAAAAATTACAATCCGTAAACACTGGAAGCTTATTGCCTTTATACGTAATCGAATGTTCAGAACCTTTCTAAATTTTCGAGTGAAATTTTGAAAAAATAGTCAAAAAATCAAAACCTCTAATAAAGTTACGCAAATAGACATTTCTTATGTAATGTTTCATTAGAAAACGATTGACATAAATTTTAGAACGCTAACATGAACCGTTCTCGAGATATTGCACATTTTTCAAAACAATTATCAAAACATCCTATAAAATAAAAAAAAATATTTCCTATTGAGAAACATGTTCACTTTTCATATGTAATACCATGCGATAAATTTGTGACATCATTCTCGTGGATCTAGCTCGTTCCATTTATGAAAAAGATACTTTAAGTAATACTTTTGTATTTGAACGCCAATAGTCATTTATCTGCTGTAAAAATAACTTATTTCTCCGTCCATAACGCTTAGCGAGATTTTGGCGACGAATTTGGTGGGATGTCGCCAACTTGGTGACTTTTTTCAATGTTGCTAAATTAACGAAAAACTCGCCAAATGGATAAAAATGACGCTAAATCAATGAAAATGACGATTCATTGATGAAAATTCAATATCTTGGAAAGAATATAAATATATACTATAATAATAATCTATTTTTTTTTTTTTACTGTAAAAGTAGTAAATTCATTGCATTATATAAGGAAAGTCATGTGCTGCCCATATGAGATTTTTATTTTAAAAACTACTGAATATATTTTACTGAAATTTTTTTTATATCTTTTATGGGATAACTTGAATATTTCCTAAAACTTTCGAAACAATTTGTGAATTTTAAATTTGCTTAAATGCTTGAAAAATTAGGTCCCATAGGGTTCAATGTATTTCATTTTTTCAACCCGGGTTCAATCCAAAACTAATTGGCTAATATTATTCATTTACATTCCCATATATTCTACGAACCGTCTCAACAACATACTAAAATTTCATTTTGATAAAGTCATTTTTACGGCAGTTATCGTGCCAACGGACAGACAGACAGACAGACAGTCAGACAGAATGAACAAAGTCATAAACACTTTTCAACTATGTTGTAAAGTGTTAATGAAAAACTACAATTAAATTTAAAAGATTATAATCCAAATTAAAATTTTTATAGTACAATTTTAAATGTGGTACTGTTACTTATGTAGAAAAGTGATAGTAGCGAACTTACACTATTGCCATGGATGTAAATAGTAGTAGAATCTAAAATTCGCTTAAGCTGCTATTTAAATAAAATGACATTAAAATACGTTGCTAATAACAGCATGAAGAGTTAATTCCTCAAAACAGATTCCTTCTCCAGGATAAAAAGACAGCAACCACACAAAGAAAGCAACCACACCAGCATATTCAAAAAGGCGTCTGTCAAGAAATAGTTGCATCACGTGACCCAGATAGAATATCTTTGCTAAAATCAAGGAAGAAAAACTACGAAAGTAGGATTCAGAATACTTTCTCAATGAACAAAACTACAAACTTAAGCGTCCCGTGATAAAATAAATAGGAAAACAACCGGTTTCTGAAGCCACATGGGCCAAATCATCAACTAACTTAAAATATGCTTAAAACTATTGTAAAAATACTCGTGAATGAAATTATGCCGTATATAAAAAAAATGAAGGAAACAGGCTGTTTTAGGAACTAAATGAAATAACTTCATCAAAATCCTTAAAAAACATTCTTCAAATCACTGGAAAAAAAACAGTTTATACAAAACTAAGGAAATTTAGAAAATAATGAACATTAAAAAAAACGACAAACAACCAGTTTTAGACAACTGCATGAACCTATTTCATCTATAAAATTCAAATAACATTCAATCAAACTATTTTTAAAATATCAATAAATAAAGGGCTGCGGAATTAAGAAGACTAACAGAAAAAAAAAAAAAAATGAAGGAAATAACTAGTTTTGGGCTACTTCATCAGTGAAACTTAAATAACATTCTATCAAACCATTGTTCGTTTATAAAAAAAATCTGATGTGGGCAACACATGACTTTCCTTATATAATGTAATGAATTTACTACTTTTACAGTAAAAAAAATAAGTTTTTCTTATAGTAGATACTAATATTCTTTCCAAGATATTGAATTTTCGACAATTAGTCGTTTTTATCCATTTGGCGAGATTTTCGCTAATTTGGCAACATTTCAAAAAGTCGCCAAGTTGGCGACATTCCGCCAAATTCGTCGCCAAAATATCGCCAAGCGTTATGGACGAAGAAATAAGTTATTCTTACAGCAGACAAATGACTATTGGCTTTCAAATACAAACATATTACTCAAAGTATCTTTTTTCATGAATGGAACGAGCTAGATCCACGAGAATGATGTCACCTAATTTATCGTATGGTATTACATATGAAAAGTGAACATGTTTCTCAATAGGAGATATTTTTTTTTATTTTATATGACTTTTTGATAATTTTTTTTTGAAAAATGTGCAATATCTCGAGAACGGTTCATGGTAACGTTCTAAAATTTATGCCAATCGTTTTCTAATGAAAAATTACATCAGAAATGTCTATTTGCGTAACTTTATTAGTAGTTTTGATTTTTTGACGATTTTTTCAAAATTTCATTCGAAAATTTAGGGGGTTCTGAACATTCGAATGAGTATAAAAACAATAGGCTTCCAGTGTTTACGGATTGTGATTTTTGTACCAAATTTGGTTCGAATCGGTCCATTCGTTCGTCAGTTATCGTCTCCACAGGCTCACTGACACACACACACACAGACATCACTTCAAAAATGTTTGATTCGTGATCAGGGATGCTTAAAACGTGCTCTCCCGTCGAAAACTCGAATTCGAATTTTCGACCCCGTCACAATACTTTCGTTATACATTATGTATATAAGGAAAGTAAAAATATAACAATTATTGAATGAAAACAAGTGGTTTCAGAAGACATGAGCAAGCTTTATGAACTAAATTCAATTTTTTATATGAATTAGAAGTTTCATAGCTGTCTATCGCAAAGAAGTTTGCTAGTCTGTGTATTAAGGGCAAGGAAAAAAAATTCCCATGAAAAATGAATCAATCGTGAATGTAATATGCAAATACACATGTTTAATACATTTGGAATTTTTCTTAATTAAATCTTTAATAAGTTGAAACGTAAAGGTTGATCAGGGGTCTATTTATTTTCTTGCATCCATTTCCTTCATTTTTATATTCTAATTAAAATGGTGTTTTCCCGCATATAACGTTTATAATCAATTTCAATGAGAAACGCAAAACCGGGGTTTTACTATTATAAAATTTTAAAATGTCATTAATTTATTTTCATTTTAATTCAGTTATTACAAAAAACTTTCCGGATAAACATTCCGGTACGCCTCTCGAACCGCATTCGGGTCCAGGGCCGCCGACAGGATAGTAGAAAAATGATGCTTTACCTAGGAGCACAGGAAGCTTGGAGCCCCATATCGCATAAACAATTTACAAAACAAAAGTCAACATGATTTGTAAAATATATGGGGTAATAGGAGTACGCATTCGTTGCATAAGGGGCCAGAAATTTCTATTGTCGCCACTGTTCGGGTACATTCGACTGTACTGAAGTACATTTACTGCTTTTGTATGCAGATTTCTGTGTCAAGTTTACCTTATAACATTTAAATTAATTTAGATGTTTATTCACAGTACTGTACAGTGTAATTCAGTCTGTGTAACATTTTAGGCAAAAGATATCACTTATTGTACAGTATATTGTTTTAATTTTTTTTTCTTTTCCTTTTTTGTTATCCCGTTATAGTTCGACATCCGATAAACCGGCAAATTTGGTAATCTGGCACCTCTGAAATCTCAAATGTTTTGGATTATCGAAAATTTACTATATACTTTATTGCATTTGTAATCTAACTAAAATACATAGCATGAAGCTCTATATTTGGAAATTTTGGACCAAGGATTTCTGTCTCCCCAAATTATTTTATCACGATTCGGTACTGCCAGTGAATAAAAAAAATACTGCATAGTTATATATAAAATATAACAAATATTGGTTCGGAATCTAAATGAGCTAACTTCAACTAAATTCAAATCACATTCGATTAAACTACTTTAAAAACAATAGTGAATAAAATACTGTAGAATTAAGAAGAATACAACAAAAACTGAAGAAGGCAACTGGTTTTGAAAACTATATGAGCAAACTTCATCAACCAAATTCACACAATATTCGATCCAACTACTTAAAATACCACTGAATAAAAGACTGCTGAATGAAAATTAATACATCAATAATTAAGGGAAAAACAAGTTTCAGAAGTTGTAAAAGTTACCTTCATCAACTAACTTTAAAAAACATGTTTATAAAAAAAATCTAATGAATAAGACTACAATTGTACAGCAATTACGTTTTGTTAGAGGGTTGTACAGCAGTTACATTTAGTTCTAGACTTCCAGGGTTGTATAGTAAATAATAATATTAATCGAGAGAAATGTGTGGTTTGTGCCGTCATTGAATTTTATGAGCACAAGTGCTGCGGGCGGATTGGAGGAAAAAAAATTACATAACTTACCCAATCCCATCATGTGATTGGGTATATATCCCATCATATGCTTGGGATATATACCCAATCATATGATAGTCTTACTATCAAGTAAGACTTTAACCTCAAATGATTTCGTCATCAAGATGCAATAATAAAAATAATCTTATGTGTCCAATAATTTAGCACATTTCGATCTTGATATCATGAAGAAAAATAACACAAATTAGAGGTTATATTTATTATATCTTGTTGAAACTCTATTTGCTTATCTCTCTAAATTTTTGTTACTGATTAAAATAAGCATACACCAAGTTTCATTAAAATCGGTTTTCTTTTGAAAAATACCGCGCTCACCGTCATTGTGAACAAGTACAATTTGAGGTAAAAAATATGGGAGCCTATCCTTCTTCTGAACACCTTAAAAATCAAGCCTATAGCTAACGATTGAAATAACTCTACCAATTTCCATGCGAATCGCTCAATTTGTTCAAAATATTTCTAAATCTTGTATAAACACAAATTGAAAACATCATTGATCCAAATTCAGGGATAATCAAAACGTATAGTTTCGTCAAAATCCCAAAGTCGAATATTCACATCTTTTATTTCACATCCGCTGTTAACAAAAAGATAAATCTAAATCTCACGAATAATCCCACCCATCAAATCAAAATATTAAAAAAAGGTAATAACGTATAAACTAACATAATTAAATTTAAAATGGATTTAAATTTTTTTTAAATAATTAAGTTATTGAAAATTTTCAAAATGCAAATGAAATCTTATAAATTTGAATAGCATATGCTAAGCTATTTTTTGTGGAAAAAAAAAAAAATGCTGAAGAAAAATGAAAAAAATCTCCTGACGGAAATCTTCAATCTCATGGAAATAAAATTGAATCCAAACCAAATTGAATTAAACCAAAGAAAAGGGGATTAAACGCCAAATCTGGCAACATGTCTTCTTTCCTCGAAAAGCGCATAACGTTCTCCTATAGCCAGCCAAAGCTGTATGGAGCATAAAAAATAGTTACAGGAGAAAATGAGAAAGTGCTTTTCCTGTGTCCTTCCTTCACAGATTTTTCGATCTTGTAAACAGAACAATTATAATTAGAGTATCTATTTTAAAATTTAGAATTTAACAAAAAGCCATGCACTTTAATGTTAAATTTCTTATGATAAGAACAAATTCTATTCCTGTAAAAAGCTCTAAAATATTTTTTTAATGAACCTAAAACTTCACATTTTCTAAAATAAAATCGTAAGAAATGTACAAACTATCAAACTTAAATATTATTTTATGTTTTCTAACATAACAATTAATGTACAAATAACTATTTATTTAATATATAAAATTTGTCGTCATCAATATATTTTGATTTAAAAACATATCTGTAGGTTCTCTATTTGTGATTACAGTTATTAAGAAATTTCTTTGAATTGTTCGAGGGCTTTCAAATCTTAATACTAAATCGCGGAGTGAGGTTACAAATGGAGTGCGAGTTCGATCTTCAGTTGTCGAGAGACTATACGTATTGAGCTTTTCCAGCATTTAACAGAAACTATTGTTTTTATATATTCATTATACTATTATCATTGTTCAGCTACGGATGCTTCAAACTATATTTGAAATTTATAATAACAAAACCCGTCTGTAAGGGTTCCCGAATACTTGGAATACACTCTCGTAACAAATAAATCATCTGTGGGCCGGTTTCGCGCTTATTATGCGCTTCAACATGAAACAAAACATAAAATAACTAAAAAACTAATTCGAATTATTCAAATTAAAAAAAAATATTACAGAGGTGCGCCTTCATGGGTACTGAAGAACCTGTGTACCAAATTTTATAGACGTGCTACGCTTGGATTTCCCACTACAGACCGCACAGACAGACAGACACACACACAGACATTTTCTCTTATTATGAAAACAACTCTCTAGTTATTACGATTACTGCTAAATTAAGAGGCGAAATGACTTTCAAAACCTAAGAAAAAAAACTCTATCTTCATTGAACACAATGTTAAGAAAATTTAAAAGAGAAAATAATTATCAATATATCTCAATTAGAACGCGTTTCATAATAAAAATTAGTAATACAATACATGCACACATCCGCAACAAGTCTTCCTACTTTGACATCATGTTTTCAGTCAAAACTGTTATTTTTAATCTTTCACAGTTGCACGCGTGAAACTAATTAACGCAGAATCTTAAAACTTTGCATACTACTGTATTGAGTGCACATTTACATGCTCGACTTAAATTTGAATGACTGTCTATCTACAAATTTTTAATAAAAAAAAAACCCTACAAAATATTTTAATATTTTTAGCATTTAATCACAAAACTACCTTTTCTTTTCTTTTTCAAACAGTGATATAATTTTAGGTGGAGATTAACATATAACCTCTTAAAATTCTATATCAAAAGAATATATCCCATTTTATCCAGAAACCTGTAACACTTTTATCTCAAGACACGAAAGCTATCAATTAAATTATTTTCAAAATAATGTTCCACACTTTTATTAAATGGTTTTTCTGTAAGTAATAGATGAAGAATAAGACAGCTTGTATAGCTTTTACAGCAATAATGACAGATTTATAAAATTTTTGAATATTTCACTACAAACAACGATTTTTGAGCTAATAATACCTCTTTAAACGATGCTTTTAAAGACTAAAGTTTTAAATATCGAAAAATATAAAAAACTAATATTTTAAAAATTAAATAATATTAAGATTTCAAAAGCACTTTATTCTAATTTGTAGCTCTTTTACCATCGTCTACATCCAAACATTCCCCCCGTGAAGGCACTAGTACAAATTGTCAAACTACCAAACCGCAGGTAAGATTTTGATTAAATATAATTACTAGCCATTTCACCCGTACTTCACGAATTGTCAATGACTAATACTGAATGAATTGTCACACACACACTGATGACTGACTAACTGAGATTAAAGAATTGGTCAGCTAAATCATTAATGTTTTCCAAAGATAAAAAGTTTCTTTATGCATAGAAACATTTTTCACATCAGATTTTTTTACAGATTCTTCATCTACAGAATCTATATTCTGCTTCATGGAGAATCTCTTCATTGGTTAGTTCATAATTTATAAATCTTTTATAATTATAATTTTAAATCTTTAAAATTATTAAACTTTTATAATTAAAAACCTTTATAATTTTAAATCTTTGAATTTGTTAAACCTTTATAATTTAAAACCTTTATAATTTTGAGGCTTTATAATTTTATTTAGCCATTATAATTTTAAACTCTTAATTTTATTAAATTTATTATCATTTTAAACTTTTATAATTTTGAGCAGGTAAATAACCCCGATTTATGAATTTGGATGAATTATGAATTCCGATTTATGAACCGATTTTCAGTGTGGAACTATAGAGTTGCAAAATATCCGGGAATTTTGAGAATCGGGAATAACCAGAGAATTTTGGGGAAATAATCCGGGAATAGTGGAAATATTGGAAAATTTGGTGGGAAGAAATTAATTTATGAATTGTATACGCATTTCTGTTCGTGCAGGTTACAAAGCTAAAATCTCAACAACCAATATTTTAAGGTGATGGTTTCTCAATTTTAAAGCAGTTTTATCAATCTTGATATAAGTATGTATATATAATTTGTTAAAATAAATATTTATATTTCGAATTTTAATATTACATACTTAAACTCTTTGAAGACAATATAATCATTAATGTAAATTCTTTTTTGGCGTTTCGTATTAAATAAATACGATTGAATTAATCACTTGAAACAAATATTTTATAGTTCAAAGCCTTTTTGTATTTGTAAGATTACAAATAAAATGAAATTTTTCCAGTGTAGAATTATATTTTGCTTTATATTCATAAAATATTCGAAATGTGATATCTTTTTGCATAATATTAAAAAAATAGTCCAACTCTAGTCCAACAAACGTATCTAATATCTAATTCGCAAGCAAAAGAAACCTTATTAGAAAAAGAAAAATATTTTGCTGCAACACACCCCTTTCCCAATTTAATTGTGAAATAATATTTTTTTTTCCATATTAAGCCAACATACATTTAACGTACAATGAGAAACGCAGTAGATTTTTCGAAATATACAATGTTGAATATTCCCACTTTTTGGAGGCTTTCAAAATTCTCAATTTTCGTAAAATTATCAATTTTTGTAAAATTATCTTCTAGAAAAACTCGCTTTCTTCCCTGGAATGAACCGGGGGTTTTCCGAACTTTGCAACTCTATTTGGGATTCCTTGGGCTTTAGATTTAAAAGTATCAAGCCTAGGACTAAATTAAAATTGAGCTGTGCCATGTAAACATTTAAAATTCCGGCTTGTGAAGCTCTCTAGTATAAGGAATTCTAGTGTAGCCTTACACTCCAGATACTAGACTGACATTTTATTGACTCAATTAAATTACCCATCCAAATCGATGAAGATTCAATGCAAGGAAACAAACTCTACTCCGCTCCGTTTAGACTCCAATCCAAACCAAGCGAAGCGAGGGGTGAGCGAACTTTGGGCAATGACCCCATCCATACCTATCTGCAACCGTCCAGGTGAGTATCGCAGGTAGCAAAGGAAGCGACTACAAAAGCTCAAGCTTGTTTGTGATGCTCTGGGGGGTGGTGCAACTAAATACGCTTTTGTTCGATTAGGTGGCCTGGGACAGCTTTCGCCTGGGACACTGGGTCCTAAGTGAAAGTGGGGTCAAGTCCTTCCGGGGTCTCACAGATATTGAGGGTTCACACGGAGGAGTATCACAAAATTCCACCTAGCCGCTCGTAGGCGTTCGATGACCTGACGTTTTTTCTAAAAATATGAGTGTGTGAATGCACTTGTTTTTGGAGCTCCCATCTGCTGGCGATTTATAATATATTGAGCTAGCATATCGTTGCTCTGGGTTTAAAATATGTGCAAATTCAAACTTATTCTATATGGTTTTCAAAAGATTCCATTAAAATATTTAATTGATCCACAAAATATGAAAGCGCATAAGAGTCCCTGTTCTCGCTTTACAAAATTATCAAAAATTATCTGTAAAATAAGACATCCTGGTTCCGTTTATAATGTAATTTACAAAAATATTAAATCTAATTAACATACACCAAAATAAAAAATTAAAAAAAAAAAAAACGCTGAAACGGTAGCAAAGGTTATTTCCGTACCATTTTTTACCTCATTGCAATAATCATTTAAACACATTCGGAAAATGTAAATTTAAAAATATTTTTCCAAAATAAAACTTAAAAGATTGAAAATATCAATAATTATCGCAATCTTATGCCCCATGGTTATAATTGAGATAACACAATTAAAAATATAATACCGTCCATTTATAAAATTATTTTCACCTTAATTTTTGTATTGCTTAAATTCGATAAATTGACTAAAAATCGTCTGCTGTATACATACATTTGATTGGTTTACACATTGAAAATAATTTTATTCTGTTGGTAAGCTGGTAAGCAACGTGGTATAATTTTCTTCAAATAAAGTTTTGAAAAATAATGGTCTGCAAAATATCCTTTTCATGGAAAGTTTAATTTTGCGTTTGTTTTTATTAATATTTCGACAACCACTAGTCCTAAAAACTCGAAACACGGACGGGGTTATCCACCAATGATAAAAAATACACGATACCAAATTTGAAAAAAAATATAGATCCGTCAAGAACTGTATGGATATATACGAAACAGATAAACAGACAGACTTTTAATTGAACATGCAAAATTATATTCAGTGGCGGACATTTAAGAGATCTATGCTCGTTGGTCGACTTCCCACCAGACACAGATCAAGGGCGGCAGATTTTATAGCGTGGCAAATTTATTGTCAAGTGAAATTTTGGAAAATAAACTACAGTGAAAAATTTTTCTATTGATTGAAAAGAGAAAAAAAAAACATTATAAAATACCAAAGAAAAAGAGAGAAGGGGGGGGGGGGGGTCAAATAAAAAATATATATATACTATATATGATCGTATGTTACCTTGCAGAAAAATGAAGTTAGAATTTCGTACACGAGTGTGTTATTAACAAATATTAGTATATTTAAAACCCAAATTAGTCATTTAAATTTCCCTGTATAAAAAGCGTTCTAACAAAAGTCTACATAATGCTACATTCCGGTCATTGTTAGCGTAGACAGTTTTAAATACCCTTTCTAGAGAAGAAATTTTCCTCTAATACGTACATCAAATACCTCAGAATATTGGTCTGAAACTAACTATAAGCGAAGTTTTCAATACTAGCTCAGGGAGAGATGCTTGATACTTTTTTTTTTCTTTTTTGGAGAGGGGTTGTTGAACCTCCTGATGGCCCCCTATAAATAACCTTTCTATGCACCGCACACGCGGAAATTTTACAAAGAAAATCAAAAATACTGATGCACCTTGAAGGGACTGGACGGTCAACGACTTTTGCACCTTTTGGTAAAATATCCTGACCCCGAGGGTCAAAAACAACTTCGGTCAAACTCCTACCCTTTTAAACCCCTGGTTCTTTTGCTTTCTTGAATTTTTCTTGTGGGTCACTGGCTGAACATAAAGCTGTAGAGGGGTGAGTCACCATCTGTTTATTCAAGTACATAAGTTATATTTTACGCTTTTAAATCCCTTTCAGATGCGCGTGTCCCGCAGACTTCTTACTGTTTCATATGCTATTATATAGAGAAAATATTGTTTCTTAAAAAAAATTTATTTGGAAATAGTGACGGAAAAATATATTTAAAATATTGTGAGCACATTTCAAATACTTAAGAAGAAAGATTGATGTACTTGAATAAACTTGAATAATTAAACTTGAACTTGAAATTCAAGATTTTTATAACATTATTATCTATAAAAAAATCTGATGTGGGCAACACATGGCTTTCCTTATATAATGCAATGAATTTACTACTTTTACAGTTAAAAAATGTTATTCTTATAGCAGATACTTATATTATTTCTAAGATATTGAATTTTCTTCAATTAGTCGTCATTTTCATTGATTTAGCGTCATTTTTATCCATTTGGCGAGATTTTTGTCAATTTGGCAACAATTAAAAATGTCGCCAAGTTGGCGAGATTTTGCCAACTTAGTCGCCAAAATCTCGCCAAGCGTTATGGACGGAGAAATAAGTTTTTCTTACAGCAGATAAATGATTATTGGCGTTCAAATACAAAAGTATTACTCAAAGTATCTTTTTTCATGAATGGAACGAGCTAAAACCACGAGAATATGTCACCTAATTTATCGCATGGTATTACGTATGAAAAGTGAACATGTTTCTCAATAGGAAATATTTTTTTTTATTTTATATGACTTTTTGATAATTTTTTTTTAAAATGTGCAATATCTCAAGAACGGTTCATGTTAGCGTTCTAAAATTCATGCCAATCGTTTTCTAATCAATAATGACATAAGAAATGTCCATTTCCGTAACATTATTAGCGGTTTTGATTTTTTAACGATTTTTTCAAAATTTTACTCGAAAATTTAGGAGGGTTCTGAACATTTGATTGCGCATAAAAACAATAGGCTTCCAATGTTTACGGATTGTGATTTTTGCACCAAATTTCGTTCGAATCGGTCCATTCATTCGTCAGTTATCGTCTCCACAGACTCACTGACACACACACACACACATACACATACACACACACACATACTTTCACACACACACACACACACACACAGACATCATTTCAAAAATGTTCGATTCGTAATCAGGGATGCTTGAAACGTGCTCTTCCGTCGAAAACTCGAATTCGAATTTTCGACCCCGTCACAATACTTTTCTTATACATTATGTATATAAGGAAAGTAAAAAAACATTGATAATTCCGGGACCAATGTTAATTTCCGACAGAGGAAACTGATAATTTGAAATTCGTTATTGATGTAAAACGTTGTTCGTTGTTATTGATGTAAGTGAAAAGGCTCGTGCAAAAAATGTGCTAAAGAGCAACAAGGAAAACCTGCTGTTAAAGAATTTTATGAACCTCTACTGTGATGACAAACGAAGTCAGTTGTACCGTACAGCAGTGTTGAAGAACGCAAATAAAGCTCGCCCTCAAATAAACCATTGTTTCACTTTTTTAAAAATGGTTGTTTTATAACGATCTGGTTTTCCTTTAATTATCTGCGAAGTTTTGTGCTTATTAACAAGCAAATTCCTTTAGAAAGTCGAAACATTTCACATGAATTAAATGGGGCGCGGTAGCCCATTGGTTAGCGCGCTGGAGTTGCACTCGGTTGGCCCGGGTTCGATTCCAGCCACTGCCAAAACTGCCGCCGTGTTCATGCGGAGTACGATCACGTTAAACATGTGGGTCCGAAAGTCCTTCCGAGAGGTTGGTGGTAGGGGAAGGAGGGTACGGTCCCTGTGGATGCCTCCCCCACTGGGTTCCGGTCTAAATTGGGTGGCACTTCCCGGCCGTCCATACAGTTACCTTACACCTTTCTGGTAGGTCGGACGGTCTGGGTCTCAACAACAACAACATGAATTAAATGAAAATTATAAAAATACAATAAGATTTCATAAAAAGATATTAAATGCTATTTTTTTTCCTGCGAGTGTATGACTAAAAAATGTATTTGTAAGACCATGCCCCAAGGGAGCCCTCATTGTTTGTAACGAAATAGTTATAAGACAAAAATTAAGACAGCCGAATTTATTTATAGTTTCAATTCGATTTCTTCCCCTACATTTAGCAACAATCTTGCTTTCAAGGGTGGGAACAATAAAACTTGTCACTTTTAAAAAAAACCTGCAAGAAGACCCAAGAAGGAAAATTGAATTAATCGCAACCCGTGTCGACCCCGATCTTTATAAATATGCATCAAGACAGCAGATTTGCCCCCTTTATTCAGCCCCTTTCTCTGGCAGATGTTTCTGAAGATGCCCCTAGCTAATAGTTGCATCTTTCTCTTCTTATCTGCCTGCTCTTGAAAATTTACTTTGGCATGTATCACACAAAGAGTTTTCTCAAGCAACAATTTGTAGAGACTATAATGCAGTAAAAAGCAAAAACAATCAAATATGAGTAGCACATGATTTTCCCCACAGACACAAACTCATTTTTTTTATGTATTAATTAGCGAAGTGCCCATTGTTTGAACGGTATAAGCTGACTTTCAGTCGCAAACACATCAACAGCAAAAATTTTCAAAACAAAAATCTCGCCGTAGAGTAAATCACGAGAGAGATATGGATAACATGCCATTCGGTCATCCTCAACCTTCTGATCCCCTTATAGGTGGGCAGTGTCTCTCTCAGACATGCATTTTATGTTAACCTAATTTCTATTTATATGACAGAATTTTGATATATTTATATTGAGTAAATAGAAAAAGTGCCCCCACTAAAGTTTCATCCCCCCCCGACCAAAAATTCGTGAAAGGAACACTGTTGGTGGGTTCAGTGTTTCTTTCAGGAACTTTATGGGGGGGGGGGGGGGGAGTTTTCTATGGGCGGCTGAAAGAAACACTGGGTGGATTATGATTACGAAATCACATCTTCTTATGTATTTATCTATGGTTTTAATGAATATTCCTATCAAATGTTATGTTCCGAGCTATAAGGGTTGGGGAAATACTATGATCTTGTCGCTTGGTCATTTAAACTTTTTATGAGTAGGTTACAGCAGTTCAATTGCTTGTGTGTCTCCGTCCAGATTTGTGTCGCATTCTACATTTTCTATTTTCTAAACGGCAACAATCCTGGACTTATATTTGCATTTCGGCCATTTTTGCCATAGTCAGGGGGAGAATATCAAATTCAGGGCGCATTGTGTCTGTCCCCCCCCCCCCAGGAACCCATCGAACCCATTAAATTTCGAAGAAATGATATATGGAGAAATGGAAAATAAATTATTTGGTTACCCTTACAATTTTTTTTTTTTTTTTTTTTAAATCAAATGGCCAGGCACTTGGCTCATCATCATTCGCCTTTGTCAGCGGCCAGAACGTGAACCATTTAGCCGTCCAAGAACGTTGCCCCAGGCGCACCAGAGGGGGGCGGAACACACTGCACCCACAACACAAACATCCATGCCTTACGTGGGACTCGAACCCACAACGCGGCGGTCGAGCGATTGCTGTGGAAACGCTCGCCTCGACCACTCGACCACTACGTCGGCAATTATTTGGTTATATATATATTTTAATGATTTATTTTTATTACTACTGGAGTTATTCGAATTTTAAGAATTCTGTAGCATTACTTCTTGTGAGAAACAGCTGTAATATCCGGAGATCAATGAAGAAAATATACAGTACATGACGGGATTGATAATTGGAACTACGCTTAGTATTGTGGTGGTATCAACATACTGTTCAACAAAAGATCTTTTCTCTGCCTGTCTGTCTGTCTGTCGAACTTGGCGACACATTTGACGAAATGGAATCGAGGACTTTTAAAAAATGTCGCCAAATTGACAAAAATTCAATATTTCAAAAAATTAAGTTTAATTTCTTTGATAATGAATACCTGTCGTTTTATGGGAATGATTATTTTAATATTCTTGATACAAAATGAAGTGAGTTTCGCCGTTCGTGGAACCAGTACGTAATGTTAGGGGGTCGTACATTATTTGCGTTTTGTTACAGTGTATAGTATAGTATTTATGTTTTATTAAGGGTTCGTATTATAATTACTAACATAGATTGAGAGAGCTGTAAAGGGTCCGCCAGTGTAGTTTGGCGAGATTTTTGTTAATTTGACAACAATTAAAAATGTCGCCAAGTTGGCGACATTCCGCCAAATTTGTCGCCAAAATATCTCCAAGCGTTATGGACGGAGAAATAAGTTACTCTTACAGCAGATAAATGACTATTGGCGTTCAAATACAAAAGTATTACTCAAAGTATCTTTTTTCATGAATGGAACGAGTTAGATCCACGAGAATGATGTCACCCAATTTATCGCATGGTATTACATATGAAAAGTGAACATTTTCCTCAGTAGGAAATAGTTTTTTATTTTATTTTATATAACTTCTTGATATTTTTTTTGAAAAATGTGAAATATCTCGAGAACGGTTCATGTTAGCGTTCTAAAATTTATGTCAATCATTTTCTAATGAAATATTATATAAGAAATGTCTATTTGCGTAACTTTATTAGCGGTTTTGATTTTTTTAAGATTTTTTCAAAATTTCTCTCGAAAGTTTAGGAGGGTTCTGAACATTCGATTGCGTATAAAAATAATAGGCTTCCAGTGTTTACGGATTGTGATTTTTGTACCAAATTTCGTTCGAATCGGTCCATTCGTTCGTCAGTTATCGTCTCCACAGACTCACTGACGCACACACACACACATCACTTCAGAAATGTTTGATTCGATATCACGGATGCTTGAAACGTGCTCTCCCGTCGAAAACTCGAATTCGAATTTTCGACCTCGTCACAATACTTTCCTTATACATTATGTATATAAAGAAAGTAAAAATAATAATAATAATACCTGGTTACAATATTTTTCAGAATTTCGCGTGACCAGTCTCACGTGAAAGGAAATAAAGATATATAATAGTTTCATGGCGTGTAGCTCAGTAGACAAAAAGCGAGATAACCCCAAATGATGCGTAATCGTTGGCAACAGAATTTTTGAATGATGCATGCCTGATTCTATCGCAAGCTATTTTGAGAAAAACCTCGATGTTTTTATCACTGAATGACAGCATTTTCAATATGACGGAGAACAAACAGATGCGTTGTTTTTATTTCCTTTTATTTAAAGTTTTTGTAAACAATAGATTTAAATTAAGAAGAGTTTTTATTCACGAATTACTAATAAAGTGACTATGAGTGTGAAATAAACGAATTTTTAAATGTTGATGAAAAAATAATTTATCTTTTATTATTACGCACATAGATTGTGCGGCCGTCCAAATTGTTGCTCTATATCTTAGGATGGATGAGTCGGACGGTCTGGGCTTTCGGTACATAGATTGTGAGCAATTAAAAACTTTTTTTTCTCTCTGTGCCTCATTTATGCTATCTCGACAAAAATATTTTTAAATATTATTATAACGACAATACCTTGAGAACTTTTAATTCTGTATTTGGAGTGTTGGTGTTGAGAACCAGACCGTCCGACCTACCAGGAAGGTGTATTTGGAGTGTGAGTCTCTCTCTCTACATATTCCGTTGTGTTAAGTTCACATCAGTTCATTGTCAGAATAGCAAAAAAAAAAAAGAAAAATCTGATGTGGGCACCACATGACTTTCTCTGCAGACTTAAATTTATTTCCTTATTTGAAATTACACTGAATTTGCACGTTTAATTCAATTTTCGTTCTTATTTGGTAACTGGATTTATTTTCAAAGGTGGCGCAGCGAAAAGGAGAGAAAACTAAAATATCTCGAAAACGGCTAGTCCTAGTGTAATGGGGTTGGTCTTATTATTTTTACCGTTAAAAATTACGTATAAAACAAGCATCTAATTGACATATTTGAGTATACGTAGTTTTTTATTTTAGATTTTGCCGATTTTTGCGGACCATTTCGCAAAAAAGGTTGGTTATTTTTTCCGAATCGAACAAAAATGTTATCAGCACCAGTGTAACCCACAAATTACTTATCTACCAAATTTATAAAATTTGATATATTAGTTTTTCAGCTGGAGTGGATACAGGCAATTTTTACAGGTCATTTACAAAAAAGACTGGTTAATTTATCCCGATTCGTACCCAAAACTAATCAGCACCAAGGTCACCAATAAGTGACTTACATACCAAATTTTATAACATTTGGTCTATTAGTTTTTGAGTTAGAGTGGATACATACATTGCACAGACAGACACACAGACAGACTGACACACAGACATACAGACAGACAGACACACAGACACACACACACAGACGCCAAGCTAAAAATAGTTTTTTCGTATTCTAGAGGTATCAAAATGCGTAGATCCGTCGAAAACTCGAGTTACGATTTTCGGCAAGATTCCAATACTTTCCCTATACATGTATTGCAGGGAAAGTAAAAAGTATATTTTTCAAATTCTTACACAAAATATTCTTTTAAAATATTCCTTAAAAATTCTTTAAAAATTTCATTTCTCAAGTTGGCAACAATTTAGTAACGCCGATAAATTAAAATTAGAAATATTTGACATATTTGTGCTTGTATTTAAAAACAATGTTTATACCATTGACATCGCTAATTTTTCAAATTATCAATTTCACTCTTATCATTATTCCCTCTTATCAATTTCACTCTTACCCAGGAATGATATGATCATTGTTTTCCACTGGAAATAATGTTATGAAAATTTTAAAATTCCTATCATTCGAAATCTAATCATGAGAATTACTAAAATTTCTATCTAGCACCAGTTTTTGACATAATGCATATACACATAAAATTTTATAATGAAATATTCGTTAGTGTGTCATCGTGTCCACAACAATTGACAATTATCAATATTGATAGCATCTGCAATAAGCAATAGAGTCCATATATTAAAATATTTTAATAATTAATTCGTCAATTTGGCGTCATTTTCGTAAATAAGAAATCGCCAAGTTCGTTATATTTATCACCAAGCGTTACAGACAAACAGAGAGCTTAACATTTCTTATATATCTGACTTTCTTATATAGCGACTGTTGACGAATTGTTGGGCGTCAAAATACAAAACTATTACACAAACTATCTTCTGTCGTGAATGGAACAAACTAGATCCACGAGAGTGATGCTAACAAATTTATTACATAATATTACATATGAAAACTGAACATGTCAAAATACTTATGTGATTTATTTTTATAAATTTACCTGAAAAGTGTAATATCTCAAGAACGGTTCATACTAAGGTTCTAAAATTTCTGTCAATCGTTTTCTAATAGAAAATTACATATGATTATTTACGCAACATCATTGAAGGTTCTGATTTTTTTGATAAAATTTTCAAAATTTTATTCGAAAATTTGTGGATGTTCCGAACATTTGATTGTGTTTAAAATCCATAGGCTTCCAGTATTCACCCATTGTAATTTTTGTACCAAACTTCATTCAAAACGCTTCATTCGTTCATGAGGTATCTACTCCACAGACTCATGGACACACACACACAAAGATATTACCTCAAAAACGATCGATTCGAGTTCAGGGATGCTTGACACGTACTCTTCCGTCGAGAATCTGAATTCGAATTTTCGACTCTGTCACAATACTTTCCCTATACATTATACTAAGTATGTATATAAGGAATGTAATAAACACTGGCTTTTGCATTTTCTCTGTCTTTTATAAAAGAAACTTCTGAAGACCCCCTTAATAAACCCTCCTCACGACCCCAAATAGGGTCGCGACCCAAGGGTTACGCGCCACTGCTCTATAAAACGGGATAAGAAAGTAGAAATAGAATAGTGGGAAGACTTCGTTCACTTTCTTAAACATAAAATACATAAAATTACTTTATGCTCGTTAAACTTACCTAGTGAACAATGTTCTTGAATCTGTTAATTGTGGTGATCGAATCGCCTAATGTTGTTCGAATTGCATACAAGCGCCCACTGTGTAAATAATACAAATAACACCACACAATTTCCGAAACGCTATAGAACAAAAATATTCCGCTCTCCGCTCTTCCCATGCACACAGAAAATTATACAATACAAATCTTTATAGCAACAAACGCACCTCCATATACCTCCATATTCACGCCAAAAATTAGAATCGGTCAATATTCAATTCACCTATCTACGAAAGTAACAATGAAATGACCTAAAATGTATGTATTTCGTTGAATTTTCAAACAAAAATTTAGACATGAATTATTGTACGAATTCCGTTCAAAACTCGTTGAAAAGAGCGTTCTTCAGTCTTTTTGATGGTATTAAGATGGAAACTCTGTGTTCCTATTTTCGATGGCTGAGGAGCCAATTTGTGTGAAAATCGCTCAACGTTTGCACTTCATCATAAAATAATTAAAAAACTATTTTGAACTTTAAAGAAATTTCTGAGGTATCTCGGGACCTGACCTAAACAATTACTGTACCAAATTTCGAAGCTGCGGATCTCTTAAATTTTCCTCTACGCAACTAACAGACAAACAAAACAAAACAAAACACGTACAGACAAACAGACATCTTCTTTTATTATTACAGCTTATTTATTTATTTATTTATTTTCTCATGCATAGAGAAAGACCACGAAAATTTTCGAACTCCAGATTTTGAAGATTTTCTTTTCTTTTTATAATCATTTCCTATTTATTTTATCCTTTTTTTCCATTTATTTCAATAATTTCCCTACCTATGTAATGGAAAGAAAAGATTAAAAAAGATAATAATAATAACAATAATGTTTGTATTTCTCACTGTTGCGCGGAGCTATCGGTCTGAAGAAAATGCCTGATTGTTTCGAAAAAGAAAAAAAAGTTGCACAGCTCGATTTCGCAAGTTGCGGAATTTCATTTTTATTCATGTAGAACCACCACTGAGTGTAGAACATATTTCGATATAAGAACCTTGAGGTGAAGTGGAATGAAGCGTAAACTTTAACATTTGCAAATAAATTCTGCATTCTCCCTGTACATACGTTTCATTCTTCAAAGGAATGCATTTTAATTTCGCGCTTTCGAACCAGCAAAGTTCGCTATTAGTTTTAGTTTTAATTTCTTTAAAAAAAAAAAAGTCTAGAAAAAAAAACAGTATATATGTAGGTGAAAAATTATATTGAATTCTGCACTGAAATTAATGCTTTGTGAAATAAAATGACCCGCTACATTAATAACGTCGTACTGTGAGAAATATGTGTTCTTAATAGTAATTTATAAATTAACCATAGATTTTTAATTAATTTATCAAACTATTGTATTGGGAAAAGCGCTGTTTTACCCAATTTTGTTTTTTTAATTGGAGGTTTTGACGAAAAAAGTAAGTTTCAAGCAATTCATTGAAAACAACTCCTAGAGATTTGTAGTGTAAGTGAATGAAAACATCTTTTTAAACATTGCTTTATCGAAGACCAGTGTTTAAGTTTCTCAAAGACGGAAAAACTAACACCCTTAAAAAATCAAGGTACATTTTATTACTATTTGATTTTGTTTAACAATGTATTGACAATGTAGCTTGGCATGGAAAATAGTCGTGTTAATCAAAAATTGACTCAGATAGGTTCTGTCCCGTAATCAATACTATAAGTGTGGAAAACCCAGGCCGTCCGACTCATCCAGAGGACTTGAGCAACAATTTGGACGACCGGAATACTATAAGTGTGTAAAGTTTCAGTCTTCTTACTCACCGAGGGGTTTTCTGGAAGGTCAGGAAAGACTTTTCGAGCCCGTGGGTGAAATCGAAAATCCAATTCCGTAGGTTCTGCCCTGCGATCAATACTATAAGTACGCAATTATTCATCCTTTTAGATTTTCTTGAGTATCTGAAAAGACTTTTCTAAACGCACCCCCAATTTTTCGTCCCCCTCCCCCCGAAAGAAGGAATCAAAAATCCAGCTACGTTAGGTTTTGTCCCATACTGTCGATACTATAAGTGTGCAAAAATTTAGTCTTTTAGGTGACTGAGGATTTTTTGGATGTTTTGGAATGCAAAAACACAGTTATCCTGTAGACATTAATGTTTTAAAGTGGACTGTTTGTGAGGTAGCTGGTCGAAAATCAAACTCATCCCATCATATAGCGCAAAATTCAAAGCGATAGCTCATAGAAAATAAGTGAAAAAAAGTTCTTCTGACTACTCATATTACATTTTGACGAGAACTAGAATTTCCCAGATGCACAGTTCCTAGAAATGTTCATTGCTAAACCCATTAATTAACCATCTTGGTGTCAGTAAACAAAATATTCGTGTTTAAAAGTATTGCAACTTTGTCTAAAGCAAGAACTTCTTATATGATGACTCGTTTATGAAATACATTGCTGAAGTTTTATGATTTTTCGTTAGAGGACATTAAACTTAATTGATGCCGTGCATTCTACAAATTCTAGAATGCACAATTGGAAAGATTGAACTTCTAGAATTGTACCGACTAACCATTAAACTGAGCTAAACACAAAGGCATATGGTGAATTTAATAAGACATATTTGGTAAGTTTAATACTTTGCAAATAAGACTCTAAAATATGTGTTAAATAGATACTAAATGAGAATTGCAAAGGCTGACGCGGTATATTCCTGGATAAAGAAAAGAGTTTACTGGGGAAGGAAATTTTGTAAAAATTGAAAACTTAAAATGTTTGCCAAAAGGGGGAATATTCAATATTGCATAAATCTGCTGCAGTTTTCATTGTAAGGTAAATACTTGTAGGCTTTGTAGACGAAAATATATATTTTTTTAATTTCACAATCAAAATTGTGAAAGGGTGTCTCACAGCAAAACAAACTTTAGGTTCCTTTTGTCTACGAATGAGAAATTGGGTAGGTATGTTGGACAAATATTAAAAATTGAAGGTTTTCTGAATATAAAATAAAATAATAGTTTTTCTCTGGAAAAATTTCATTTCATTTCTAATCTCACAAATAAAAAAAGGTTTTAAACTGTAAAGAAATTACTACTTTCAAGTGATTAATGTAGTCGCATGTATTTCTACCGTCACACACACACACACATACACACCACCTCAAAAACGTTCGATTTCAGTTCCAGGGGTGTTTAAAACGCGCTCTTCCGTCGAAAATTCAAATGTGAATTTTATACCCCGTTACACTACTTTCCCCAAACATTATACAATATGTATGTAGTATGTAAGGAAAGTAAAAATATTCTTTCCGAATTGTGAAACATTTATAATTCCGAATACCCCCCTCTCCATTGAATTTGGAAACCCTTTTCA
This sequence comes from Amaurobius ferox, assembly GCA_951213105.1. NCBI lineage: Eukaryota > Metazoa > Arthropoda > Arachnida > Araneae > Amaurobiidae > Amaurobius > Amaurobius ferox. The sequence goes on along the minus strand of OX578136.1, from coordinate 53,450,685 downwards.
ATCGACATGACAAATGGTTGTCCGCGATTAGGTCAGTTTCGGCGTTGCCAACTGTGATAAAACAATCGATGGACTACAGAAAATTGAGGTCTGCCAATAATTGGAGCAGAAATACCAGCCACGCCAAGTAATCATTTTGTCAACGATAACAATTTGCTAATCTGAAGCTCCTACTAGCTCTACACCAGCAATTGTTTCAGTGACAGAGCTGCCTTAATCTTTGCTGTGGCCCTAAGGCAAAATTAAATTACAGGATCCCCAAGAAAACTTTTATAGTAAGTAAAGGATACATTGAGCACGAAAGAGGGTCTCCCGAGTTTCGTGAGCCCCACCATTTACCCTGTGATAAAAACGAGCCCCGTTGGGATTTAAGTTCTTTACACAGCTCATTTATGAAATTTATGAAAGATACAGTGTGATTTTATTTTAGTTTCAGATTTGATATATCCACAACTATTGGAAAGAGCTTGTTAACACCCCCCCCCCTCCCCCAAACGAAAAAGTACATCGAGCACGGACGATATGCTCTGTCCAGTGATAAGATATTTTCTGGACATCTTCAGCTGCGTCGGAATGCATAAATAACATATCACACAATTAATTAATTAAGATAATTATAAGAACTCTTTTTATAATTTTAATGAATTCAGTCTTAGAAATTTAAAGATACCAAGAGAAGTTAATGTTCATGTAATAAAGATTCATACCAAATGTCAAATAAAATGACAATTTGCTTAATGCTAACTGTCATAATTATTTTTATACTACGTTTTAGTACTACTGTGTACAACAGCGTAATTCCGAAAATTTTCGAATTCAAGGTTATGTGTGAAAATTTCTTTTTCAAAGTTCTGAAGCTCATTCAAAAGAAATCCTCTTCTGAGTGTATGTATGTATCAGTATGTGATGTGTGGAACCCATAACTCAAGAAGAAAAAAAGTAAATTTAGTAAAAACTGGAACTAGATAGAATTTTTTAGTAATTCTCATAATTAGGACTCGAGTTTTTCGAAATTAAAGATTTCATGAAATTTTATCGTTATTTTCTATGAACAACAACGATAATATTCGAAACAATGATGGTAGTACATAGTATATGTGGGACATTCATAATTTCAACTTTACGCTATGGATGTTAATGGTATCAAAATAGTTTATATTAACTTGGATGAGCCAAATGCGCCCGTCAACGATACTAAACGGTTACCACCTTGGAAAAAAGAAAATTTCATAAATTTTTTTAAGAAATTTCGAAAAAAAAAAAAAAAAAAAAATTGGGGCAAGCATTTTTGAAAATACATTTTTCTTTTATTCTGACAATACTAGCTGAAGGATGCTAACCCTCTTTCAAATCACACATAGACCTTTTTAGTCGTAGTCAATAAAATAATAACAATTACTAAAAAGGGCTACGAGTATGGAGAGGTTTTTAGTGGTGTTTATGTGAGTGTTTAAATGGTGTTTATGTGAGTGTTTAAATGGTGTTTATGTGAGTGTTTAAATGGTGTTTATGTGAGTGTTTATGTGAGTGTTTAAGTGGTGTTTATGTGAGTATTCAAAATGGAGTTTATGTGAGATTTCAAAACTTTTGCAGAACTATATATTAACATGATTATGGAACAGATATTTTAGCAGGCATTGCAAATTATATTTTACTGCTAAGTACCATTTATTCCTATGTTTTCTTTCAATTTTTGACATTCTAAATCAAATTTAGCTCTTTTAATTATGGACATATTTTCTTATTTATGTTAGCGGGCTTAAAAAGGGACCCGGCCACCTTTTCCTTTCTTATTTTCCTTTTTTTTTCTTTGTGAAAAGCAAAGCGTGGGAGATTCACAAGGAGGGGAATTTCAAATATGGAGGGGGCCCTGATGATAAGTCCTGTGTTTGTAGGGGGTCCCACAATCGGCATGGCCAGTCTTTCCACTCGGCTTTCTTTTACATTCATATTTTTCAGTGCTTAGTTCCACTTGTCTCACAATCATTATTACAATGAACAAAAATCTGATGTGAGCAGCACATGACTTTTCCTACAGACTTAAATTCATTTTCTCTTCATTTCTTTAATAATCTATTAAATTGGGTTTTATTACACAAAATAATACGCATACTTGAAATTACACTGAATTGACACTTTTAATTCAATTTTCGTTTTCATTTGGTAACTGGACGCATTTTCGAAGGTAGCGCAGCAAAAATGCTAAAACACTTAAATATCTCGAGAACGGTTAATACTAGAGTGGTGGGGTGTTGATCTTATTATTTCTATAGTCAAAAATTACGTATAAAATAAGCATTTAATTGATACATTTGAGCATACGTAGTTTTTTATTTTAGATTTTGATAATTTTTGCTGGCCATTCTGCACAAAAAGTAGATTCTGTTTTCCCGAATCGTACCAAAATTTTATTAGTACCAGGGTAACCCATAAGTGACTTATATTTGTGAAATTTGGTCAATTAATTTTCAAACTAGAGTGGATACATTCGATTTTTGAGAGCCATTTCGAAGTAAAAGCATGTTCTTGTATCCCGAATCGTACCAAAATCTAATCAACACCAGGGTAACCCAAGTAACTTACCTATAAAAATTTATGAAATTTGGTCAATTTGTTTTTGAGTTAAAGTGGATACGTACATTGCAAATTCAAACACACACACACACACACACACACACACAGACAGACGTTACGCTAAAAATAGGTTTTTTTTCATATTCTAGAGGTTCCAAAACATGTAGATCCGTCGAAAACTCAAATTGCCGTGAAATTTATAAGTAGTAGTAGGAGCCTTCGTTCTTCAATTATCGTATTCGCCTCACAAACATACACGCACGTACAAATGGATATATTTTCAAAAAGTGCTCAAAATTGATTTAAGAGGTCATAAAGCGTACTTACCCATCAAAATCTCAAACGCAAAAATCTTCAGTAAAACAATATACAATAGTATGAGAAAGTAAATATGAAGAATTTTAAATTTTGTATAAACATTCCATTACCCTAAATCTATCTATTCCTTCATATATTTGTTATTTTTATTTAATTTTCGTTGAGAATTGTTATCAGTTTATTGGCAACGATTCTGAGTAATTTTTCTACTCTACTATAACTGTCATTCATTCGTATCTAATTAACTTTAACCGTTCATAAAATTTTTTATATTTTAATTTATAGCGATAACAAAGTGTTTATTTCTTTGCTTTATTTCAACTCAATTATAATTAAAAACTATAAATTGTTTATAGCTGGTTCATTAAATTTATTGATTAAAGTAATATTTATTTATCAATATTTGTGTATGTATGTGTTTTCCCTTAACATTGAAATTTGTCTAGTACTCATATTTGAACTCAATTCGAAAGCTCGAATTTTCTTTATAAAGTAAGAAAAGTATTTATTGATTGTTTATTAAAAAGAAAACATTCAGATAAAATAATTATATTCAATTTCTCATTCAACACAATCGGTTTTCTACAATAATTAGATGAATAATTTCAGTATTCCATTGTCAATGAGTTGTTACTTTGCAGACGAGTTACTTCGCAGTAGTTTGTATGAGTTACTTCGCAGACGATTATTTCAAATAACTTCAGATAAGATTTATTTTCAGAATATGCCATTTTCCCCCCTGATTCTGGGAGAAAATATGGCAACACGAGGAATCGCGTGCTTTAGAACCTGCAAGAACGTTTCCTGCGGACGGTAGATTCGTCCATCTGCCGCGAGATTCTGAGTTCCATTTCAAAGGTGTTTGACCTTCAGGAGTTCATCAACCTCTTCGTGAAAGACGTCCACTCGCAAAGTTCGCGCTTCAGATTTCGGAAAGTGATAACTTTCATTTTCTCGTCAATTTTCTAATCTTAATTGTTAACCTCTGATTTAAAAATTGAGAGCTATTCTTAATAAAAAAGTTTGCTTACAGTGAACATGTCTAAGGGCATTGAACTCAACTCCGTTCAATGTAAACAAAGCGATGTGACGGAATTTGATCTGGGTTAAAATGTTGTGTGTATATAATTAAAGTAAGATTATTTGTATACTAGGTAATTTGAAGGACACGGAAGTGCTTAATGCTTAATTTAATTTCATAAAGACACATTTTGGGCTTATTTTTCAGTTAAACAATAAAAGTTAAAACTATTAAAATGGTGAGCATTATATTCACCTATGATCTTTCGCAAGTAATTATTTTTAATTTCTCATAATTAAAAAAAAATAATTGTTTGAAGGAAATTTTTCAAATTCGACATTTTGGCATAAAAGCACGTTTTAAGACCACCTGAATACATTTCGAACATTTTCAAGAAAGTGCCCGTATATAATAAGGTGCTGTGAGGACGCAGTTGCATTTTTTAAATTATGTTTCTTTATCTGGAGTGAGCTTTTATTTTTTCAAGTTGGCAACAGCTTAGTGACGCCCATAAATTGAATACATTTGGTTTATAAAGTGACTCCAAACACTGAGAATACACTTCTTTTATTTTTTTACAAAATGTCATATTTAATTATTTCAATTTGAAGAAATAGACATAAAACATTTTAAGGAAAAACAAATTTTGATGATTATGCGATTATCGATATACATAAAATTAAAAATAAATTAACTAAAAATTGATTACTTATGAAATTCTAAAACTACTAATTGTTTTAAACTTAAGTTGTATAAGATAAATTATTTTAATCTTATTAAAGTTCTTTATCTTTAAAAGTATTGTGATTGTTATTACTTAAAACCGAAATTAGAGAAGTTAGTATGGGATCAGTTTTAAATTCTGCAGATAGATTTTTTATTTTTACTAATACTTAACACACCACAATGACCAGGAGATAATTGACCTTTAGATAAATGAAAATTTTTAGTATTGGGACAAGAAAATGTATAATGGTCAACATTGCCAAAGCTATTGCAACAGTAATTAGAAGTTGATTTAATATAGAAGTAATATAAGTAATCTAAAAAAGGTCCGTGACCAGTTAAAAAGCATGTTAAAATTTATTAAAAATCTGTAGTTTAGGATCAACGATTGGAAAAAGAGGTTTCACTTTAAAACGATCATGATGAGTACGAGGGGAGATATATTCATTCAGATAATTTTGCAAAAAGATCAATTAACGAATCTTTACAAAAAATTTGTAAACCATGAGTACGGGAAATGAAGTTTAACAAATACTTCTGTAGATTTTGAATTAATGGTCAGCAATTACATTTCCCAAATTATCCGCATGAGCTCTGGCCCAAGAAATATATATTAACTGCTGAGAATTAATAATTTTACTTCTAATATTTTCAATACAATTGGATTTACTTGAGACTAGAAACTATACCCCGTTATTGTCCGGGATTGAAAGCAGCGGTTAATTAAATTCATTAAGTTTTTCGAAAGGCTTAGTCGTCCGCTGTAAGAACACATGCATAAATTACAAAACACACGGGAGCACATACTCGGTACTTAAAATTGCACCTAATCACACCTTAGACCGCTGCTCGGATACGTAATACGTCTTGGTCCCGGCGTTGGGCATATCGAATGCTACGCCCTAACACGACTGAGTATTAAGCAACTAAATACGCATTTTGCCCTCTGCGCGGTGTATAGGCTCTTTTGATACGCCCTAAATAAGCTCTTTTAATACACACTAAATAAGCCCATTTGATACGCACTAAATAAGCTTTTTTGATACGCCTTCCCCTTCTGTGTGGGCGTAGTATGCTTTAAATACACGCTTTCGATACACCCTATATAAGCTCCTTCGATTCCCTATATAAACCTCTTATACTCACTACATAAGTTACATAAGCTTCTTCGATTAAAATCAACAGCACGTTTTTTAAATGAAAAATCTTGCGAACTCTGATAATATTTTCAATTCTAGTGCCAACTGGTAACCCAAATAAATCCCTAAACAGATGAAGTCAGTTTCGTTGATGACAATACATCGAATTACCAACTCTTGATTTAAAGGTACTTATATAATCTAGATACTCCTACATACTCCTATATTAGCATTTAGGAGCCCTGCTTGACCCCCACCCCAAAGTAAATCCAAGAAAGCGGGAAAAACCTGTTTTATCACTCGTCCCATACGTTGTTAGAATTTTTTTGAAAATTTATGAGTTTTACATAAAAATTCATAATTAATGAACAGAATACAGCAGAAACAGAATTTTTTTGATTGGAGGTGTGTTGTTGTTGAGACCCTGACCGTCCGACCTACCAGAAAGGTGTAAGGTAACTGTTTGGACGGCCGGGAAGTGCCACCCAATTTAGACCGGAACCCAGTGGGGGAGGCATCCACAGGGACCGTACCCTCCTTCCCCTACCACCAACCTCTCGGAAGGACTTACGGACCCACATGTTTAACGTGATCGTACTTCGCATGAACACGGCGGCAGTTGCGGCAGCGTGCAAATCCAGCACGCAAACCACCGGGCTACCGCACCCGATTGGAGATGTGTGTGATATTCAAAGAAACATCTGGTAAATTATGAAAATAGGATTGTCAGCCAATTTTCGCGAAAATTCGTCTATTAATCGTATGGATTCCATTCAAAGTTTGTCTGAAAAAGAATTTTTTGATCTTTTTGATGGTGTTAAGATGGAAACTCTGTAATAATATATTCCGTCGCTAAGGAACTCATTTGTGTCAAAATTGTGCCGAAAATAACTAAAAGAAAGTAATTCGAATTAAAAAAAGAAAAGAAAAAATTCTCTGAGGCGTACCGTCCCGGGTCCTGAAGTACCTGTGTACAAAATTTCATGTCCGTGCGACGTTTAGATTTTCAGCTACAAACGACACAGACAGACAAACAAACACACAGACATCTTATTTTATTATTATGGATAGAAGATGGAAGAGAAGAAATGGCGGAGAGGCCGTCAGAAAACATGATCGTCTCGAAACAACTGTTCAAAATCATAAAATAACGAGCAAAGATCATTTGAAACAATTTGTTTATAAGCGCCCGCTTAGCAAGCTCATAGACCGCACACTTCCAGCATAGTCCACTCGTACAATCCAGGTACACCAGAACAGAATGCATCATGCCTGACTTTACCATAAGTCCTAAATGAGAGAGAGGGAATTGGAGTTATGGCAAGTTTCATCTAGCAATTTTTGGAATAAACATTTACAATCATTGCATATTCTAAAATTTGAAACTATATCTTTAAAATTAACGAAATTAGAAAATCGCGAATTTTATCGCACTCAAATGTCATAATTTGTCAAATTCAAATGTCGTAACTCAAATGTCGTCATTCCTCGTCGGTAAAATTTGATATGGGAGGGTGTAAGATTTTTATTCATCGTCCTACACATCACACATATACACTACACACATACAGACTGAGATCTTCCCCAAAATACTCGAACAATAACTTCTTAATCGTATTCTTCTGTAAAAATGACGATTTCAAAAATTTTCGGGAAAATAATAGTTATACTGATATATAAGAGAAATTAAATATAATATGAGAAAGTAAAAGTATTACATATGAGAAAGTAAAAATAATAGCGAAAGTTCTAATATTTCTTTTGATCTCTAAGTCCGCGATAGGTTATTGAACTTCACGCAGCTTTAACCAAGAAAAAAGTGCATTCTTTTGGGGCTTTCATTTCAAACAGTCTCTATCATCAACCCATCACGCCTATCATTATTTTCCAATTTTGACAGAATGACCTGCTAAATTAAACAGTTTTCTTTATTTGTATCCTTGCAAGATAAAGTTTACCAAAAGCCGCTGTGTAGGTTGAATTAGTCAATTTGTTCTATTAAATTATCCCTGGATAATTTGTTTGGATAAGTGGTGGATTCAGAGTTGTTCTTCTAGAACTAACGCTACAGACGATTATCAGCTTTTATCATCAGAAAAAATAAAATTATATTTTTTCTAACTTCAAAGTTTTGGGTCATATGACTCTTATAGACAAAGAGTCAGAATAAAATAATTAAGTCATAAGTTTAATACGGTCTTAAATTATATTTAGATAGTAGTCTATAAATGATTAAACATTTCATCAGTCTTGCGGTGTACAGCCCTTACGTTTGGTGGGGCGGCACCCCCCCCCCCCCACACACACAAAGAGCTAATTCGGGTGAATAATTACATCATCGTTTAATGGATAAAACTGTTTTTATAATATTCATAAAGTCTTTCCATTGATAAAAATACTAAATCTGACCAAAAGTCTTTTCATTGCTAAAAATACTAAATCTGATCAAAATCTCCGTTGCAAAACCCAAACCAGACCAAATTTTATGCTGGTCACTAAAACTGAATTTCAAGTCAAACGGATGAACAATTTATCACCCTTTAAGTTATACGGATAAAAATATTTTGTGGGATGTAAATAAATACCGCAAGTGAAATTTCACCAAATCTGACACCGAAACCAGACCGGGTCGAAATCGGTTCAAAATGGCCAATAATTGCGTTATTCTTTAATGGACAAATCTGGTGCCAAAATATTGGAAGCATTTTCTGAGTGCAAAAATATCTAATCTGAATAACATTTTCGCAGCGAAACCAAATTAAACCAAATTTTATGGTGATCACAAAAACCTTATTTCAAGACACACGGATCAACAGTTTATCTTCATAAAAAAGTATTTGCGATGAAATCGATTTAATGGGGTAAATTTATCGTGCGACATTAGACAGAAAAAAATTACATGGCTGAAGTTCTATATTATCCATTTACCGCAATTCGTTTAAGGTTATGACACTTGGATCCGACAATGAACAAAACGGAGAAATTTTTACTTCTAAAGCTTTAGAATATTGACTCTTACGAGGATTCCAAAGAAATAGATTCCAAAATCATTGCCATGTTTTATCTTCATACACAAGGACAGCTTCCATCAATAGTTGGTGGAGTAGATCGACATATTCTGTCAAAAAAATGCTATGATTCCCAAAGCCAAGAGATAAATGTAAATGCTGATCACGTGAGAACATCTTCAATAAAGAATAAGAAGAGAGACTTCAGATGATTATACAGCAATCGACAAACCCAGTATTCAATATCTGACCCAGAAATGAAGCAGCCCCGAAACTTTTTTTTACCCATAGAGAAATGACAATTTTCAAATTTCTTTAGTGTGCTTCTTGGTAAAGGAATGGTAAGAACAACATAAAAAAGATGTACTTCTAAAATTTTATTTGTCACATTTGAAGATAAATGTTTCAACTATAAAGTAATTGATATTATATGCAATTATGAGAGTGATTTAAATTCAAGTCACGAAGAAGCAGATATAAATAACATTGGTTTTTCCATTTTGTTTAACATTGGCTTTTTTTGGATTGGTTCTAAGGAAAATTTGGTTACGTTCTGCATTTTTTCATATGTTATAAATGTTTGTATTCTATTAAACTGTTTTAATTGAATAAAGAGATGACATTAAGATTAGACATCAGCATTGATCAACTTTAAGTTTCGCGAAAAAAGTCGATTAGATTTAATATTTTTATATTAAGAATAGTGTGCGAAATTTTTTGAAAATAAGTGGGACTATTTGAAAATGATACAATTATTGGGCTTTTTGTTGGTTTCAAACAACTGCTCTGATTTTGGTTGCAGAAATTTTGATCAAATTTGAAAAATGTTTCAAAGTCATTTATTGTGTACCACAAAAGCATGTTTATCTATATAGCACAGAGAGTAATAAAACACTGATCCATTTCATATTAAAATTTGGTATTGGCAGGTATAAAAATATTTGGCCATATTAGCGTTTCAAAAGGGAATTTTGGTCATATTCGATATTTTTGTGATTAGAATACTATGCGCAACATTCCAGCACCAGATCTGACCTTTTCAAATTACCTAAATATTGGTCATTTTGAACTGGTTTCAATTGGAATAAATTTTAATTTTGATGCTAAACTTTTGATCAGATTTAGAAAAATTTCATCTAACCTATTTATCGTATTCCACAAAAACATTTTTCAGTGAAATTCGATTTTTATGACCACCATAAAATTTTGTTTTATTTAGGCTTTACAATGAAAATTTTGGTCACAATCGATATTTTGGTACTCGGAATGTCTTTTCCTAATATGGTGGCATCAAATTTGTCCACGAAAGAATGACGTAATTATTGGTCACTTTTCGGCGATTTCGAACCGATCTGGTTTGAATTTTGAAAAGGAAATCTTGGTCAGATTTGATAAAATTTCATCTGAGGTATTTATCTACATCCCATAGAAACATTTTTATCCGCATACAACTCAAATGAAGATTAACGGTTGATCCGTTTGACGTGGAATTTAGTTTTGTTGACCACCATAAAATTTGGTCTGGTTTGCATTTTGCAACGGAAACTTTGATCAAATTTGATATTTCAATTTGGCATTCAACAATGGAAAGACTTTTGAATATTCTAAAAGCAGTTTTGTTCGTTAGACGATGACGTATTAACCAAAATTAGCCCTATTTGAGGACGTTGCCCCACCAAACACAAGTGCTGGACACCACTAGACCGCTAGAGAGAAATATTTAATCTTTCATAGACTTCTACCTAAAGTTTTATTAGACGTTATTAAACTTATAACGTAATTATTTCATTCTGGGCTTTCGCTCCATTATACCTCCTTATTCAATTTCAATCCATCAATGTCAAATTTAGTAACTCAATATCAATGGCAAAAATTTTCATATCTACCTAAAAAGATAAACTTGGAAAAATAGTTCAATATTATATATCAAAGGAAGCCAAAGTTCATGTATATATAAGAATCACTATCGCAAAAGGTAATTAAAATTGAAATATAATACATCGGAAAATGTTTGGTATATTTCTGCATCTTGACATTTCTAAATTAATTCTTTTAAATACCACTACTTTTGCAAACTATTAAGAGATAAAATATTTTTATTGTAGGAATTAAAAAATAAAGTATCGCTGACTACGTATATGAGCTAGCGGCTCAACCAATCAACAGCCAGCATCAGTGGAATGAATGCTTAACATCGCATTGCTGTTACATAAATTGCTTTATGCAAAAATGCTACTATTCGACGTGAAGATGCGAAGGTTCTCCTTCAGAAATTATATGTTGTAAATATTATTGAAAGTGCAAACACCGAAGTGCAAACACCTTGGATACTTTGGATATATGCAGGAATAGCGATTCGTAATAAATAATATGTATGGACATGAATCAATCCAGTTTTACTTACTCATACTGTTGTGCACTATTGTTATCCCGAAAATTTTTAAATTCAAGATTTTCACGAATAAACTGGTTTTAAAACCTCTCGAGCTTAGTTCGAATACTTTTGGGGAAATGTACGTCTGTATATGTGTGTGATGTGTAGACACGATAACATGAAAAGAAATACACCTACCATTAGAAAAATTTTATGTGTAGATATATGTATTATGCGAAAAGACATTCAATTTTAAGAATTTTCATCATAAGAACTCGATTTAATCGAATTTTAAATTTTTATGGCATTTTTTTTTTCTAAGGAAAATAATAATTCCCGAAACAATGATGGATGGCTATACATAGAATATGGGGGATTGATAATTTAAACTATGCTATAGATATCGCAATAGTTTTGGTTAACACAGATAATGTAAATGCATCTACACACGTCAGTCACTAAGCTATTGTCCAACTCTCTACTCCAAGGTTATTTCTCTACTCTCTCTTCATGAAGACTAGAGAGTATGATCAGATAGATATGATATTTTCGTGGTGCTGCTATCTGTTGATCAATATAAGAACTATAAATGAATATAAACCTAAGTAATTCAGTTAATTTTAATATGCGACATTTAAAAGTGTTTACCTGACTGACTTAGTTTCAACAAAAAAAAAATCATTTAAATTAAAAATAAATACATTTAAGTTCATCAAATACTATTTCAATATAACAATGTTTTAAATTTGCTATCTAAAAACTGATTATAAATTTACTTATTATTTTCATCCACTAATAAATTATGAAATAAAATGATCGAAATATCATTCTAATTTAGAACAAAAGTTACATAATTGCTACAGTAAAAGAAATGAAACATTTTTGAAATCGATATATTTACAAAATCAATAATATTTACAACATATAATTTCTTTAGCTCAAATTCATATTTTAAATAGATTTAAATCCCAAAATGTTTTAAACAAAATTATGAATTATAAAAAAAATCAACATATCATGAATATTAACACTAATTTAACTTTTTATTGTTGATAGAAATGTTTCCATAAATAATTGGACTGGTACTGGACATAAATAATAAACTGGAGCACCAGCAGAAGAGTATGGTGTCGCCATCTCTCGGGAGTCAAGCGATCTGATTCACAAAAATTGTTTACCTGCAAGTTCGTTTGCTCTAAATATGAAGCTGGAAGTAGTTCTAACAGCCGAGGTGCAGATTTCCGTTCTTATTAGTTGTTTTTTTACATCAAATCTTACTCGGGTCAGTTCCATAAAATCAGAAAGAAAAACTATGCAGGATCGGTTCTAGGATTTTTCAAGTACGTGGGAAAAACACTACAGACTTTTCATTGGTGGTTGCAGTCAGTGGGACAGTTAAAAAATATCAACATTTTTATTCTTTTAGTTGTTGAAAAAGTAGTGAACGAAGAAATCAGAAAAATATTTCAAATTCATCATCCCAGCCTAAATACAGGGAAAAAATGACAATGCTTTAGGAAGTTTGTTAGAAGACAAGAAGGGTAATAAAATGTGTGTGTGTGTGTGTGTGGGGGGGGGGCATATGAAAAAAATTAACATATTCGAGTCGAATATAAAAATATCGAGCGCATCGAGAAGAATTGAAAAATACCAAATATTTGCTTTTGAAGTCAATGGAAAAAAGAGGGAGAGGCGATAAAAAATACAAATTTTTATTTTTTCTTCGTTGGGTTAAAAGTTGACTTAGTTGGGAAGCTAATAGATAATACATGAAATAAATACTAATGATAATACATGAAATAAATACTAATGAAATAAATACTTCGCTGGGTTTTATTTTTTCTTCGTTGGGTTAAAAGTTGGCTTAGTTGGGAAGCTAATAGATAATACATGAAATAAATGGCATACGAGAGAGAGAGAGAGAGGCGGAGGGGGGGGGGGGGGGGGGGACAAAAAAATTCTAAATCAAATAACCTTATTGGAATGATATCCCAACAATAAAATTAAACAAATTTTATTTTTAATAACATATGTTAATACATAGTAAATTAACATAAGTTTTAAAAACTTAAAATGCAGGTTTATTTTGTTACCACCATTTTCATTTGCACAGGATAAGTAACAAATGAAGATGAATGATATAAGCAGTTGGATGACGACGAATTAGAAGATAACAATTTTTATCAAACTATTGGTTAAGTGTATGATAAATATGCGAGTTTTCATGAAAAAAATTGACATATTCGAGTCGAATATAAAAATATCGAGCGCATCGAGAAGAATTGAAAAATACCAAATATTTGCTTTTGAAGTCAATGGAAAAAAGAGGGAGAGGCGATAAAAAATACAAATTTTTATTTTTTCTTCGTTGGGTTAAAAGTTGACTTAGTTGGGAAGCTAATAGATAATACATGAAATAAATGGCATACGAGAGAGAGAGAGAGGCGGAGGGGGGGGGGGGGGACAAAAAAATTCTAAATCAAATAACCTTATTGGAATGATATCCCAACAATAAAATTAAACAAATTTTGTTTTTAATAACATACCATTAACATAAGTTTTAAAAACTTAAAATGCAGGTTTATTTTGTTACCACCATTTTCATTTGCACAGGATAAGTAACAAATGAAGATGAATGATATAAGCAGTTGGATGACGACGAATTAGAAGATAACAATTTTTATCAAACTATTGGTTAAGTGTATGAACTTAAATATGCGAGTTTTCATGAAAAAAATTGACATATTCGAGTCGAATATAAAAATATCGAGCGCATCGAGAAGAATTAAAAAATACCAAATATTTGCTTTTGAAGTCAATGGAAAAAAGAGGGAGAGGCGATAAAAAATACAAATTTTTATTTTTTCTTCGTTGGGTTAAAAGTTGACTTAGTTGGGAAGCTAATAGATAATACATGAAATAAATACTAATGATAATACATGAAATAAATACTTCGCTGGGTTTTATTTTTTCTTCGTTGGGTTAAAAGTTGGCTTAGTTGGGAAGCTAATAGATAATACATGAAATAAATGGCATACGAGAGAGAGAGAGAGAGGCGGAGGGGGGGGGGGGGACAAAAAAATTCTAAATCAAATAACCTTATTGGAATGATATCCCAACAATAAAATTAAACAAATTTTATTTTTAATAACATATGTTAATACATAGTAAATTAACATAAGTTTTAAAAACTTAAAATGCAGGTTTATTTTGTTACCACCATTTTCATTTGCACAGGATAAGTAACAAATGAAGATGAATGATATAAGCAGTTGGATGACGACGAATTAGAAGATAACAATTTTTATCAAACTATTGGTTAAGTGTATGAACATAAATATGCGAGTTTTCATGAAAAAAATTGACATATTCGAGTCGAATATAAAAATATCGAGCGCATCGAGAAGAATTGAAAAATACCAAATATTTGCTTTTGAAGTCAATGGAAAAAAGAGGGAGAGGCGATAAAAAATACAAATTTTTATTTTTTCTTCGTTGGGTTAAAAGTTGACTTAGTTGGGAAGCTAATAGATAATACATGAAATAAATGGCATACGAGAGAGAGAGAGGCGGAGGGGGGGGGGGACAAAAAAATTCTAAATCAAATAACCTTATTGGAATGATATCCCAACAATAAAATTAAACAAATTTTATTTTTAATAACATACCATTAACATAAGTTTTAAAAACTTAAAATGCAGGTTTATTTCGTTACCACCATTTTCATTTGCACAGGATAAGTAACAAATGAAGATGAATGATATAAGCAGTTGGATGACGACGAATTAGAAGATAACAATTTTTATCAAACTATTGGTTAAGTGTATGAACATAAATATGCGAGTTTTCGTACACCTGCTAGGTAAAGGTTCCGAAAATTCAGAACAATAATTTCTGAGCTATAGGAAGTGTGACTAGATGTATATGAAAGCTCAAATCTCTTAAACAGCATGCGAAAATTAAATTATTGATGTAATTTTATGTTACATGCTGTGAGGAAATATAATATAGCCATGTGTTTACAAGATACCGTCAAAGTGGCTGGAAAATAATTTACAAAGTTACCGTATATCCTATCAATTTGCAAACTTAGCTGCGTCAGAATAAAAGAAATAACCTAGTGGCTAAACAGCCTTTCGTTTTCGTTTGGGTGTGTTTGTGCGCGCGCGTGGTGGCTACAGTCCGATAGAGCCAAAATGGTTTTGCTGGAATAACATTTTGTAAAAACTCAGTAATATCAAAAAAAGAAAAGAACTCGATCCAAAATCTGATTATATACACTTATAGAACTTTCAAAAAACCACAAATTCTTGTTTATTGCTTATAGATATCACTTTTAGTTAAGACGCAAACTTCAAAAACGTAAAATTTTCATACTTTTTCAACTTGACAAGACGACTACTCGAAAACTATACTTTTTAAAAAAATAAATATAGATTTAGAAACTAAATTTCTTCATACATATTTTTGTTGCTTATTATTTATATCTATCTTTTATAGTTTCAAAGCTATTTCGAGTGAAAGTATGGAAAATGAAAAAAAAAATCGATCGGACAGATACATTTTAAAGCTTTTTTCGAAAAAATTGAGCTCGATCCAAAATCCAATTACATACATTTGTAAAGCTTTTAAAGAGCTACAAAGTTTAGCTCACTGTTTTAGTTTTTGAAATACAAGCATTACAAACTTAAAAAACAAAAAATTTTCAATCTTCCTCAACTTAAAACGATTACTCGAAAACTGTAAGAGCTATTTTTAATATAATAAATATAGATTTTAATACTAAATTTTCTAGTACATACTTTTGGCGTTTAATGTTGATATCTATCTTTTATGGTTAACTACATATTTCGAGTGAAAGTTAGAAAAATGAAAAAAAAACACTTGTTCGGAAAACTACTTTTTTAAGTTTTTTGAAAAAGAAGTTCAGAAAATTAAAATATTGAAATTATTTTTATATATTCATATTCTGGACCCTATTTCCGACAAAACAAGAAAAAATATTTACATTTTTATCCGTTACGTTCGGGGGTATTAGCGTCCAAAGTGCTAACACTTTTGGTAATGCTCCCTTTTTTCTGTCAGAGAAACCCCACCCCCAACCATGGATATTATTAATATCAAAACTCTCCAGCATACACAGTGCCGTTAAAAGAACTTAGAAAACTCTGAATGGCAGCATCAATGTTGAAAATTTTGATATGGTCAGCAAATGACTTTCTTACAGGCTCAAATTCATTTTTTCTGTATTTCTTTCACAATCCCTCGAATTGAGTTTAATTGCACAAGCAATACGTGTATTTATTTGACATTATATCCAATTATAGATACAGTTTAAAAACATTTTTTTCCCTTTAACGACTTATCGCATTATGAAACGTTGCCAGTTTACAAAAATTATAAAATATATATATATATATATATATCTCGAATGGTTGATCTCAGAGAAATGAAGTTTGTCTTATTCTTTTTGCCGCTAAAAATTACGCGCGAAACAATAGTTTAATCAATACAATTTTGCATATGTATCTTTGTATCACAGATTTTGGTGATTATTGTGGGTCATTTCACAAAAAAAGTAGGTTATTATTTTCCAAATCGTACAAAAAACTAATCAGCACCAGGGGTAACCTATAAGTGATTTAGGTACAAAATTTTGTAAAATTTCGTCGAATACTAGAGTGGATACATATATCGCATAGGCAGACAGACAAACACATACAGAGAGAGACCATGTTTTTCGTGTTCTAGAGCAGTACTTTTCAACCGCCGGGCCGCGGGCCGGCCGCGGGCCGGTAGCGGGCCCTGACATCAATTACACCGGGTCGCAAAAGATTCTTTTGGAATGTGTCGTTTTAGTTTCTAATAATTTTTTATGAATAGATATTTCATAATGGAAATAATCTAAGAATAATATTCATGAATGTGACGAAGAGCTCAGCAAAAGTTAGTGATCAAGCCGCATTTAAATTTCAATATGAATAAGAGACTGGTCCAACTGACTTCTATGGTTAATTACAATGAATAAATATTTTTCTCTCTCAATGCCTTTTTTTTTCCAAACCAACATCAATAAAATCAATTTAATAAAACAGTAATGCATTTTATACTGAATAATATTATAAATTTTTGGTAATAAGAATGGAATACATGTCAATGAAAATCAGCACAAATTTATTTAATGGTGTTGGTTTGAGCAAATTACAATACGCTATATGATTTTATTTCTCCAGTGATTGATAACTTATTTAAATGTAATTTTACATTTATCAGCCTGCCACACCATATATACATAAATGTACTAATGCGCTTTATGATTATGCCATGATTAATTACTAATATTTATGTTAGTTTAATGTGGGATATTAAAATAAGAATTAGAAAGGCATTTATGAGTAAATTTGTTGGGACCGGGCCCTCATCGTATAAAAAAAGAATTTACCGGATCTCACAAAGGTTGAGAAGCACTGTTCTAGAGGACTCGAAACGTGTACATCCGTCGAAAACTCGAGTTTCGATTTCCTACACAATTCCAATACTTTCCCTATACATTACCATGTATTGTAGGGAAAGTGAAAATGACGAGAATACAAACATATGTTTTTAAGCCACAAATTTATTTTATACGCATTTTCGAATGTGATATTTATTTTTATATACTTTAAGTCAATAAATATCTGTTGTTGTGAACCTACATGTTGTGACTTTTAATTTTTGATTGTGAAAGTTCGTAGCACGTTAAATAAAATAACAAGAAATTTACGGAGCCTTCATATGTTGACAAATGGTGGGTACACTTCATTTTCCATGGAACTATTAAGCATTTTTATATTTTTTGTACACTGCATTTCGTACAGTCATATAAATTTTCGGAAAAACAGAAGTGAACCTCGCTATTCCTTTCAAAATTTGATGCTGAAATCATATCAGTCATCATCTGTGATATTTCTATAGCCAATCCTGAAGAATAGATGTTCCAAGGAAAAAATAAATGCTTTTAATTGAAAGTGAAATCTTTTGAACCGGAAGTGAAAATCCTTAGTGAGCCCTACACCCTCACAAGAATCTGATCACCTATTAGTTATCATCTAAGTTCTATGGCCGATTCCGAAAAAAAAAAATTAGACGTTTCAAAGAAACATTTTTAACCAGAAATTTTTGAACAGGGAGTCTTATCCCTAAGGAACCGTATGCTGTGAATTCATATCAGTCATCATCTAAGCTTTATCCATAGCCGATTCTGAGAAATAGACGTTAGAAGGGAAATTTTTAAAAAAAGAAGCGTAAATTCTTATTACTCCCTCTTTGGAATTTAATGCTGGATTCATATCTGTCATTATATAAGCTCTATAGCCAATCATGAGAAATAGATGTGTCATGGGAAATTTTTGAACCAGAAGTGCAAATCCTTATTATTATCCCCTCTAGAATTTGATGCTAGATTCATAACAGTCATCTATAGCTCTATCTATAGCCAATCCTGAAAAATAGATGTTTGAAGGGAAAATTTTGAAAAAGAAGTGCAAATCATTTATACTACCCCTTCAGGAATTTGATGCTAAATATATAAGCGCTATTTTTAACCAATCCTGAAAAATTGATGTTTCAAGGAAAATTTTTTGAGACGGAAGTAACAAAAACCGCAATTGGAAATCCTTAGTGATCTCCTATACCCTCTTTGGAATTTGATGCTGAATATACTATATCAGTTATCATATAAGCTTTATTTTTAATTAATCCTGAAAAATAGATGTTTCAAGGAAATTTTTTGAGATGGAAGTAAAAAAACCAGCAATTGGAAGCCTTGGTGATCTCCTATACCCTCTCCGCAATTTGATGCTGAATCCATGTCAGTCATCATCTAAGCTCTTTATGTCCGATCATTAAAAAATAGTTGTTTCAAGGAAAATGTAACTTTTTTTAATCGCAATTGATATCTCCCGAACCGAATGTGGAAATCCTCTAATCACCTCTGGAATTTGATGCAGAATCCATATCAGTCATTATCTAAGATCTATCAATAGCTAATTTTTAGAAATAGATGTCTCAAGAAACTTTTTTGAACCGGAAATGGAAAGAGAACCAGAAGTGAAAATTTTTATGAATTTTATGCTGAATCTGTATCAGTAGCATCTAAGCATCTATAGCAGATTCTAAGAAATAAATGTTTCCTAAAGTAGTCTTAGTGTAGCAAATAGTATGGCAAAATTTTTGCCACCAATAAAATGTCAGCGCCGGAAAGATATAGCACTGAAAGAAAAATAAAAAAAACACTGCATGTGTGGCTTATACTTTCATAAAATGAAAATGCTGTCCGAAGACAAAAGAGAAACATTGGGCTTTTCTTCCTAGCATAATTGAGTGCAATCCATGAGAGCCAAGTTCGATTTCCGATTCCTCCCGACTGTTATTTTGAGGTAAAATTGAGATATGCTCTATAATTAGCTCCCGAGCTAAAATGGGCGTGGTGGTGGACGAAAAGGATTAGGGAGGACAGTCCCGGACTTGTTTCAATAAAGATTGTAGAGTAATTCAAGATAATTCATTACATGGCTGGAGTAATATGACTGGTGGTAGCATAACAGGATGTAATCAAGGAGACCAGAATTCCATTCCAGATTGACGATTGTTATTTTCATGTGAAATTAAATCTTTTACTCTGGAAGCTCTCCCAGTAGCCCTTTTGGTCCGCAGTTCGACCACTGGATGGAACCACTGTTTAATTGTGTTTCCTCAACTCAAACAATTAGGAAACAATAGAATTTTTGAGCCCAGATTTATTGGGTTTCTGTATGCGATATTTTCCAATTCAATTAGAGACTTGAAAAATATAAAGTACTAACTTTTCAAATGGATCAGGCATCGACTCTGCTAGTTACAATGAATGCTCCTTTGTCAGAATACAAATTCTTCGAACTCCCTTGATAGAAGCAAGCATAAAATTTAGGTGACTACAATTGTTTCACGGGAGTTATGAGCCCTCTTCCTTAACCTTTTGCTTACGAAGAACCTCTCAGAAAGACAGGTATTTGACATCCCCTATCCCAAACCGTTCGATCTCTCTTTGCAGACATACGCCAATGCCTACAAAGGGGGATCGAACTGTTTGGGATAGGGGATGTCAAATACCTGTCTTTTTGAGAGGTTCTTCGTTAGGAATGGACGCTGTCCCACCCGTAAGCAAAAGGTTAAGTCAAAAACAAATAGGGGCGAACTGACCATAGAGGTGTATGGTGTAATCTGGCTGGGCTGACTGAGGGCCGGTTGAAGGTGAACAATAACTATCACTGTTTAGGAGACCATTATAGATAACTAGCAAACCAAATTACAAATAAAAGACCTCTGTGACAAACAATGCAACTATCAAAAGTTATGAAAGGAGTGAGGTGTAGATGTAGAGGTATACACTGGCTTGGGCCTGTGACAAGGGTCAGAACAGCCTGTATTTCTGTTATAAGGATCCTACTTGGGCTGAACTTGAGCTTTATTTTACAAACTGGGATCGGAGCTGATCGGATGTATCCAGTGTTTTTCTAATGTTTATAAATTAAATTTAATAGAGCAAATTAAACTATTTTCATTGATTTTAACAAAGTAAACGTAAATATTTAAAATGAGCACTTTTAGAGAAGGTCTGAGCACAAAAATTTCGGAAAAGTAATATTTTTTTTTAAAACAAAGCATAGAATTTGGTTCAAGTATTTTCTTTAGAATTAGGATTAACGATTAATATAAAATAAATAAATAAATAAAATAACATGACCAAAGTACTTTATCTGAACCTCTGCAAACTAAATTTATTTGCCATCAAATTTAGTATATAGGCCAGGCCTCCAGTTAGACATATTTTCTTTTGCATAAGAGAGAATTATTAGGGCAGGTAAAATTCCCAAATCACCGAGCCGATTTGATGTCCCAGTCCGCCTCTGGAAACAAATAGAAATATTTCCAGCTATCAAAGAAGCATTAAGAATTTATAAGCAATACTAATTCTTAATATTGTGTGGGTGGGTGTATGTGGGAGAGAGATGGGTGCGGAAGCCTAGAAACGCTGCTTTCTTTTGCTACCCTAATAATACGCCTCTGTAGATGGTCATCCCCCCCCCCCACTTTTTTTGTAACCTAATTTATTTCTAAATTTACAAAAAAAAAAAAAAAAATATGTGTATATATGGGAAAAACACAAATGATCAAATGTAAAACTAGCTCAAGCCAAATAAAGTAAAAAAAAAGTTTCACACCAAAACATAACAGAGAATCGTGGAATCATAATAAAGAATAATAAAACCATCAATGATGTGATTTTAATGACTGTAACGATTTTATTTACGAGTGTAAGAACACTCGTGCGTCTATCTTCATTTAAATGAATGATGATTTCGTCCTCATTTTACTTCCCGAACTCAGGTGAAAGTTCGAAACTAAATTCAAGAGAAAACAAACTGATGTCAAGCGATCCACAGGGGGGGGGGGGGGCATATGAAAAAAATTAACATATTCGAGTCGAATATAAAAATATCGAGCGCATCGAGAAGAATTGAAAAATACCAAATATTTGCTTTTGAAGTCAATGGAAAAAAGAGGGAGAGGCGATAAAAAATACAAATTTTTATTTTTTCTTCGTTGGGTTAAAAGTTGACTTAGTTGGGAAGCTAATAGATAATACATGAAATAAATACTAATGATAATACATGAAATAAATACTAATGAAATAAATACTTCGCTGGGTTTTATTTTTTCTTCGTTGGGTTAAAAGTTGGCTTAGTTGGGAAGCTAATAGATAATACATGAAATAAATGGCATACGAGAGAGAGAGAGAGAGGCGGAGGGGGGGGGGGGGGGGACAAAAAAATTCTAAATCAAATAACCTTATTGGAATGATATCCCAACAATAAAATTAAACAAATTTTATTTTTAATAACATATGTTAATACATAGTAAATTAACATAAGTTTTAAAAACTTAAAATGCAGGTTTATTTTGTTACCACCATTTTCATTTGCACAGGATAAGTAACAAATGAAGATGAATGATATAAGCAGTTGGATGACGACGAATTAGAAGATAACAATTTTTATCAAACTATTGGTTAAGTGTATGATAAATATGCGAGTTTTCATGAAAAAAATTGACATATTCGAGTCGAATATAAAAATATCGAGCGCATCGAGAAGAATTGAAAAATACCAAATATTTGCTTTTGAAGTCAATGGAAAAAAGAGGGAGAGGCGATAAAAAATACAAATTTTTATTTTTTCTTCGTTGGGTTAAAAGTTGACTTAGTTGGGAAGCTAATAGATAATACATGAAATAAATGGCATACGAGAGAGAGAGAGAGGCGGAGGGGGGGGGGGGACAAAAAAATTCTAAATCAAATAACCTTATTGGAATGATATCCCAACAATAAAATTAAACAAATTTTGTTTTTAATAACATACCATTAACATAAGTTTTAAAAACTTAAAATGCAGGTTTATTTTGTTACCACCATTTTCATTTGCACAGGATAAGTAACAAATGAAGATGAATGATATAAGCAGTTGGATGACGACGAATTAGAAGATAACAATTTTTATCAAACTATTGGTTAAGTGTATGAACTTAAATATGCGAGTTTTCATGAAAAAAATTGACATATTCGAGTCGAATATAAAAATATCGAGCGCATCGAGAAGAATTAAAAAATACCAAATATTTGCTTTTGAAGTCAATGGAAAAAAGAGGGAGAGGCGATAAAAAATACAAATTTTTATTTTTTCTTCGTTGGGTTAAAAGTTGACTTAGTTGGGAAGCTAATAGATAATACATGAAATAAATACTAATGATAATACATGAAATAAATACTTCGCTGGGTTTTATTTTTTCTTCGTTGGGTTAAAAGTTGGCTTAGTTGGGAAGCTAATAGATAATACATGAAATAAATGGCATACGAGAGAGAGAGAGAGAGGCGGAGGGGGGGGGGGGGACAAAAAAATTCTAAATCAAATAACCTTATTGGAATGATATCCCAACAATAAAATTAAACAAATTTTATTTTTAATAACATATGTTAATACATAGTAAATTAACATAAGTTTTAAAAACTTAAAATGCAGGTTTATTTTGTTACCACCATTTTCATTTGCACAGGATAAGTAACAAATGAAGATGAATGATATAAGCAGTTGGATGACGACGAATTAGAAGATAACAATTTTTATCAAACTATTGGTTAAGTGTATGAACATAAATATGCGAGTTTTCATGAAAAAAATTGACATATTCGAGTCGAATATAAAAATATCGAGCGCATCGAGAAGAATTGAAAAATACCAAATATTTGCTTTTGAAGTCAATGGAAAAAAGAGGGAGAGGCGATAAAAAATACAAATTTTTATTTTTTCTTCGTTGGGTTAAAAGTTGACTTAGTTGGGAAGCTAATAGATAATACATGAAATAAATGGCATACGAGAGAGAGAGAGGCGGAGGGGGGGGGGACAAAAAAATTCTAAATCAAATAACCTTATTGGAATGATATCCCAACAATAAAATTAAACAAATTTTATTTTTAATAACATACCATTAACATAAGTTTTAAAAACTTAAAATGCAGGTTTATTTCGTTACCACCATTTTCATTTGCACAGGATAAGTAACAAATGAAGATGAATGATATAAGCAGTTGGATGACGACGAATTAGAAGATAACAATTTTTATCAAACTATTGGTTAAGTGTATGAACATAAATATGCGAGTTTTCGTACACCTGCTAGGTAAAGGTTCCGAAAATTCAGAACAATAATTTCTGAGCTATAGGAAGTGTGACTAGATGTATATGAAAGCTCAAATCTCTTAAACAGCATGCGAAAATTAAATTATTGATGTAATTTTATGTTACATGCTGTGAGGAAATATAATATAGCCATGTGTTTACAAGATACCGTCAAAGTGGCTGGAAAATAATTTACAAAGTTACCGTATATCCTATCAATTTGCAAACTTAGCTGCGTCAGAATAAAAGAAATAACCTAGTGGCTAAACAGCCTTTCGTTTTCGTTTGGGTGTGTTTGTGCGCGCGCGTGGTGGCTACAGTCCGATAGAGCCAAAATGGTTTTGCTGGAATAACATTTTGTAAAAACTCAGTAATATCAAAAAAAGAAAAGAACTCGATCCAAAATCTGATTATATACACTTATAGAACTTTCAAAAAACCACAAATTCTTGTTTATTGCTTATAGATATCACTTTTAGTTAAGACGCAAACTTCAAAAACGTAAAATTTTCATACTTTTTCAACTTGACAAGACGACTACTCGAAAACTATACTTTTTAAAAAAATAAATATAGATTTAGAAACTAAATTTCTTCATACATATTTTTGTTGCTTATTATTTATATCTATCTTTTATAGTTTCAAAGCTATTTCGAGTGAAAGTATGGAAAATGAAAAAAAAAATCGATCGGACAGATACATTTTAAAGCTTTTTTCGAAAAAATTGAGCTCGATCCAAAATCCAATTACATACATTTGTAAAGCTTTTAAAGAGCTACAAAGTTTAGCTCACTGTTTTAGTTTTTGAAATACAAGCATTACAAACTTAAAAAACAAAAAATTTTCAATCTTCCTCAACTTAAAACGATTACTCGAAAACTGTAAGAGCTATTTTTAATATAATAAATATAGATTTTAATACTAAATTTTCTAGTACATACTTTTGGCGTTTAATGTTGATATCTATCTTTTATGGTTAACTACATATTTCGAGTGAAAGTTAGAAAAATGAAAAAAAAACACTTGTTCGGAAAACTACTTTTTTAAGTTTTTTGAAAAAGAAGTTCAGAAAATTAAAATATTGAAATTATTTTTATATATTCATATTCTGGACCCTATTTCCGACAAAACAAGAAAAAATATTTACATTTTTATCCGTTACGTTCGGGGGTATTAGCGTCCAAAGTGCTAACACTTTTGGTAATGCTCCCTTTTTTCTGTCAGAGAAACCCCACCCCCAACCATGGATATTATTAATATCAAAACTCTCCAGCATACACAGTGCCGTTAAAAGAACTTAGAAAACTCTGAATGGCAGCATCAATGTTGAAAATTTTGATATGGTCAGCAAATGACTTTCTTACAGGCTCAAATTCATTTTTTCTGTATTTCTTTCACAATCCCTCGAATTGAGTTTAATTGCACAAGCAATACGTGTATTTATTTGACATTATATCCAATTATAGATACAGTTTAAAAACATTTTTTTCCCTTTAACGACTTATCGCATTATGAAACGTTGCCAGTTTACAAAAATTATAAAATATATATATATATATATATATCTCGAATGGTTGATCTCAGAGAAATGAAGTTTGTCTTATTCTTTTTGCCGCTAAAAATTACGCGCGAAACAATAGTTTAATCAATACAATTTTGCATATGTATCTTTGTATCACAGATTTTGGTGATTATTGTGGGTCATTTCACAAAAAAAGTAGGTTATTATTTTCCAAATCGTACAAAAAACTAATCAGCACCAGGGGTAACCTATAAGTGATTTAGGTACAAAATTTTGTAAAATTTCGTCGAATACTAGAGTGGATACATATATCGCATAGGCAGACAGACAAACACATACAGAGAGAGACCATGTTTTTCGTGTTCTAGAGCAGTACTTTTCAACCGCCGGGCCGCGGGCCGGCCGCGGGCCGGTAGCGGGCCCTGACATCAATTACACCGGGTCGCAAAAGATTCTTTTGGAATGTGTCGTTTTAGTTTCTAATAATTTTTTATGAATAGATATTTCATAATGGAAATAATCTAAGAATAATATTCATGAATGTGACGAAGAGCTCAGCAAAAGTTAGTGATCAAGCCGCATTTAAATTTCAATATGAATAAGAGACTGGTCCAACTGACTTCTATGGTTAATTACAATGAATAAATATTTTTCTCTCTCAATGCCTTTTTTTTTCCAAACCAACATCAATAAAATCAATTTAATAAAACAGTAATGCATTTTATACTGAATAATATTATAAATTTTTGGTAATAAGAATGGAATACATGTCAATGAAAATCAGCACAAATTTATTTAATGGTGTTGGTTTGAGCAAATTACAATACGCTATATGATTTTATTTCTCCAGTGATTGATAACTTATTTAAATGTAATTTTACATTTATCAGCCTGCCACACCATATATACATAAATGTACTAATGCGCTTTATGATTATGCCATGATTAATTACTAATATTTATGTTAGTTTAATGTGGGATATTAAAATAAGAATTAGAAAGGCATTTATGAGTAAATTTGTTGGGACCGGGCCCTCATCGTATAAAAAAAGAATTTACCGGATCTCACAAAGGTTGAGAAGCACTGTTCTAGAGGACTCGAAACGTGTACATCCGTCGAAAACTCGAGTTTCGATTTCCTACACAATTCCAATACTTTCCCTATACATTACCATGTATTGTAGGGAAAGTGAAAATGACGAGAATACAAACATATGTTTTTAAGCCACAAATTTATTTTATACGCATTTTCGAATGTGATATTTATTTTTATATACTTTAAGTCAATAAATATCTGTTGTTGTGAACCTACATGTTGTGACTTTTAATTTTTGATTGTGAAAGTTCGTAGCACGTTAAATAAAATAACAAGAAATTTACGGAGCCTTCATATGTTGACAAATGGTGGGTACACTTCATTTTCCATGGAACTATTAAGCATTTTTATATTTTTTGTACACTGCATTTCGTACAGTCATATAAATTTTCGGAAAAACAGAAGTGAACCTCGCTATTCCTTTCAAAATTTGATGCTGAAATCATATCAGTCATCATCTGTGATATTTCTATAGCCAATCCTGAAGAATAGATGTTCCAAGGAAAAAATAAATGCTTTTAATTGAAAGTGAAATCTTTTGAACCGGAAGTGAAAATCCTTAGTGAGCCCTACACCCTCACAAGAATCTGATCACCTATTAGTTATCATCTAAGTTCTATGGCCGATTCCGAAAAAAAAAAATTAGACGTTTCAAAGAAACATTTTTAACCAGAAATTTTTGAACAGGGAGTCTTATCCCTAAGGAACCGTATGCTGTGAATTCATATCAGTCATCATCTAAGCTTTATCCATAGCCGATTCTGAGAAATAGACGTTAGAAGGGAAATTTTTAAAAAAAGAAGCGTAAATTCTTATTACTCCCTCTTTGGAATTTAATGCTGGATTCATATCTGTCATTATATAAGCTCTATAGCCAATCATGAGAAATAGATGTGTCATGGGAAATTTTTGAACCAGAAGTGCAAATCCTTATTATTATCCCCTCTAGAATTTGATGCTAGATTCATAACAGTCATCTATAGCTCTATCTATAGCCAATCCTGAAAAATAGATGTTTGAAGGGAAAATTTTGAAAAAGAAGTGCAAATCATTTATACTACCCCTTCAGGAATTTGATGCTAAATATATAAGCGCTATTTTTAACCAATCCTGAAAAATTGATGTTTCAAGGAAAATTTTTTGAGACGGAAGTAACAAAAACCGCAATTGGAAATCCTTAGTGATCTCCTATACCCTCTTTGGAATTTGATGCTGAATATACTATATCAGTTATCATATAAGCTTTATTTTTAATTAATCCTGAAAAATAGATGTTTCAAGGAAATTTTTTGAGATGGAAGTAAAAAAACCAGCAATTGGAAGCCTTGGTGATCTCCTATACCCTCTCCGCAATTTGATGCTGAATCCATGTCAGTCATCATCTAAGCTCTTTATGTCCGATCATTAAAAAATAGTTGTTTCAAGGAAAATGTAACTTTTTTTAATCGCAATTGATATCTCCCGAACCGAATGTGGAAATCCTCTAATCACCTCTGGAATTTGATGCAGAATCCATATCAGTCATTATCTAAGATCTATCAATAGCTAATTTTTAGAAATAGATGTCTCAAGAAACTTTTTTGAACCGGAAATGGAAAGAGAACCAGAAGTGAAAATTTTTATGAATTTTATGCTGAATCTGTATCAGTAGCATCTAAGCATCTATAGCAGATTCTAAGAAATAAATGTTTCCTAAAGTAGTCTTAGTGTAGCAAATAGTATGGCAAAATTTTTGCCACCAATAAAATGTCAGCGCCGGAAAGATATAGCACTGAAAGAAAAATAAAAAAAACACTGCATGTGTGGCTTATACTTTCATAAAATGAAAATGCTGTCCGAAGACAAAAGAGAAACATTGGGCTTTTCTTCCTAGCATAATTGAGTGCAATCCATGAGAGCCAAGTTCGATTTCCGATTCCTCCCGACTGTTATTTTGAGGTAAAATTGAGATATGCTCTATAATTAGCTCCCGAGCTAAAATGGGCGTGGTGGTGGACGAAAAGGATTAGGGAGGACAGTCCCGGACTTGTTTCAATAAAGATTGTAGAGTAATTCAAGATAATTCATTACATGGCTGGAGTAATATGACTGGTGGTAGCATAACAGGATGTAATCAAGGAGACCAGAATTCCATTCCAGATTGACGATTGTTATTTTCATGTGAAATTAAATCTTTTACTCTGGAAGCTCTCCCAGTAGCCCTTTTGGTCCGCAGTTCGACCACTGGATGGAACCACTGTTTAATTGTGTTTCCTCAACTCAAACAATTAGGAAACAATAGAATTTTTGAGCCCAGATTTATTGGGTTTCTGTATGCGATATTTTCCAATTCAATTAGAGACTTGAAAAATATAAAGTACTAACTTTTCAAATGGATCAGGCATCGACTCTGCTAGTTACAATGAATGCTCCTTTGTCAGAATACAAATTCTTCGAACTCCCTTGATAGAAGCAAGCATAAAATTTAGGTGACTACAATTGTTTCACGGGAGTTATGAGCCCTCTTCCTTAACCTTTTGCTTACGAAGAACCTCTCAGAAAGACAGGTATTTGACATCCCCTATCCCAAACCGTTCGATCTCTCTTTGCAGACATACGCCAATGCCTACAAAGGGGGATCGAACTGTTTGGGATAGGGGATGTCAAATACCTGTCTTTTTGAGAGGTTCTTCGTTAGGAATGGACGCTGTCCCACCCGTAAGCAAAAGGTTAAGTCAAAAACAAATAGGGGCGAACTGACCATAGAGGTGTATGGTGTAATCTGGCTGGGCTGACTGAGGGCCGGTTGAAGGTGAACAATAACTATCACTGTTTAGGAGACCATTATAGATAACTAGCAAACCAAATTACAAATAAAAGACCTCTGTGACAAACAATGCAACTATCAAAAGTTATGAAAGGAGTGAGGTGTAGATGTAGAGGTATACACTGGCTTGGGCCTGTGACAAGGGTCAGAACAGCCTGTATTTCTGTTATAAGGATCCTACTTGGGCTGAACTTGAGCTTTATTTTACAAACTGGGATCGGAGCTGATCGGATGTATCCAGTGTTTTTCTAATGTTTATAAATTAAATTTAATAGAGCAAATTAAACTATTTTCATTGATTTTAACAAAGTAAACGTAAATATTTAAAATGAGCACTTTTAGAGAAGGTCTGAGCACAAAAATTTCGGAAAAGTAATATTTTTTTTTAAAACAAAGCATAGAATTTGGTTCAAGTATTTTCTTTAGAATTAGGATTAACGATTAATATAAAATAAATAAATAAATAAAATAACATGACCAAAGTACTTTATCTGAACCTCTGCAAACTAAATTTATTTGCCATCAAATTTAGTATATAGGCCAGGCCTCCAGTTAGACATATTTTCTTTTGCATAAGAGAGAATTATTAGGGCAGGTAAAATTCCCAAATCACCGAGCCGATTTGATGTCCCAGTCCGCCTCTGGAAACAAATAGAAATATTTCCAGCTATCAAAGAAGCATTAAGAATTTATAAGCAATACTAATTCTTAATATTGTGTGGGTGGGTGTATGTGGGAGAGAGATGGGTGCGGAAGCCTAGAAACGCTGCTTTCTTTTGCTACCCTAATAATACGCCTCTGTAGATGGTCATCCCCCCCCCCCACTTTTTTTGTAACCTAATTTATTTCTAAATTTACAAAAAAAAAAAAAAAAATATGTGTATATATGGGAAAAACACAAATGATCAAATGTAAAACTAGCTCAAGCCAAATAAAGTAAAAAAAAAGTTTCACACCAAAACATAACAGAGAATCGTGGAATCATAATAAAGAATAATAAAACCATCAATGATGTGATTTTAATGACTGTAACGATTTTATTTACGAGTGTAAGAACACTCGTGCGTCTATCTTCATTTAAATGAATGATGATTTCGTCCTCATTTTACTTCCCGAACTCAGGTGAAAGTTCGAAACTAAATTCAAGAGAAAACAAACTGATGTCAAGCGATCCTGATGCACAGAGTGTCTGGTCGAGATGAAAAATAGGGTTGCCATATTTGGCGATTTATCACTGGTAGTGAAATATCATCTGAAGGAAGCCCTGAATATCCGCGATATTGAAATAGTTTTCAAGCTCTTTGAAGTATTTAATAAATTCTAAAAAGCATTAGTGGTTTGAAGGCTGAAAGCTTCTAAGATGGGTGCAGATTGCATGGAATACATCTGCGCTTCGAAGTTACTTTTCTCCGTCTCGGCAATGAACTTCATAAATTTTATTAGTTCTCCATAGAACCATATTAAAATAAAAGCATTCATATTGGAAGAAATCAAGTACTGTAAGCAATCCCCCATAACCACCCGTCCCCATTTCAAGATCCTGGGTACACCTATGAAGCAATTACAGAGCTCGAGGGCGTTTATAGAAACTATTTTAAACCAAGTGATTTGATAAAGTCTGAAAAATAAATCAGTTTTATTATACAACAAAAACTAAATAATCTATTGCAATTTGATATTTAACTATGTTGAAACTTACATTTAACCAAATTGGAGTTGAATATTTAACTAAAATACATATTATTTTAAAAATCCACCTGATCCCCCCCCCCCCCTCCTATATAACATTGTATAGAAAGCATAATGCGTTTATTTATTTAGTTTTCTTTTCTTCTTTTTTAATATTGAGGTTTTTATTTTCGCATATTACTGTTTAAAGAAAGTAATGCTTTCCTATTTTTTGTTATCGAGATTTTTACTTTCTCATACTACTATATACAAAAAGAATGTTTTCTATCTTTTTTTTCTTTCTTACAGTGGAGCTTTTTACTTTCTCATACTACTATATACAAAAAGAAATGTTTTCTACCTTTTTTTCTTTCTTACAGTGGAGCTTTTTACTTTCTCATGCTACTATATACAAAAAGAAATGTTTTCTACCTTTTTTTTCTTTCTTACAGTGGAGCTTTTTACTTTCTCATACTACTATATACAAAAAAAATGTTTTCTACCTTTTTTTTCTTTCTTACAGTGGAGCTTTTTACTTTCTCATACTACTATATACAAAAAGAAATGTTTTCTACCTTTTTTTTTCTTTCTTACAGTGGAGCTTTTTACTTTCTCATACTACTATATACAAAAAGAAATGTTTTCTACCTTTTTTTTCTTTCTTACAGTGGAGCTTTTTACTTTCTCATACTACTATATACAAAAAGAAATGTTTTCTACCTTTTTTTTCTTTCTTACAGTGGAGCTTTTTACTTTCTCATACTACTATATACAAAAAGAAATGTTTTCTACCTCTTTTTCTTTCTTACAGTGGAGCTTTTTACTTTCTCATACTACTATATACAGAAAGAAATGTTTTCTACCTTTTTTTCTTTCTTATAGTGGAGATTTTTACTTTCTCATACTACTATATACAAAAAGAAATGTTTTCTACTTTTTTTCTTTCTTACAGTGGAGATTTTTACTTTCTCATACAGAAAGAAATGTTTTTTGCAAGAGATTTTCTTTACGGTTGAGATTTTTACTTTCGCATACAGAAAGAAATGGTTTTCTCAAAAGAAAGGCTTTTATTTTTTTCTGTTTAGATGTATTTGTTTTCCCATACTATTGCACGAGAAATTAAAAATTCAGAAAGTATTGTTTCCCCGAATTCTTTAATATCGAGATTTTGGCCAAAAAGTACGTTTTTAAATCTCTTGAATACGTTTCGAACATTTTTAGACTCTTCCCAAAGGGCACTATAGACTGATGGAGGCTAAGTTCATCCCAATTAATGTGGCCAATTTTTCTTCTCAGAGCAACTGACTTTTAATATAAACCCTATAATTTAAGAACGAACACACGTATCGCTACGAAATTTTATATATGCAGATCATGGAAGACCACGAAATTAAATGGATATATTTTTTAATTTGAATTGCTAAAATAAAATTATTTGAAATTTGAAAATTTCATATCATTATTCTGTTATTGAGGTTAATTTGTGTTAATTCCCGAAATAAAGTTTGTGCTAGTAATTTAGTATATGCACGAAAATGATAGTTTGTACTACTCAGTGTTTGTAACTGATTTTTAAACTGGATACATAAAAACAAATCAACCAACTGCATCAAGTGGTGTTATCGGGGAGGATCATACTCCAGTTACCCTAGGAACTCATTTGAACTCATTGAAGTTTGAAGAAATGATATTTTGAAAAATGGGAAACAACATATTTTTAATTATAGTACATATTTTCACATATTTATAGGAAACAGCATATATTCTGTCTAGACTGGGTGACACTATAGGCCATAAAGAATATTTGAAGAGGACAATAAAACCCCCTCTTTAGGTTTCATATCGAAGTGCAATTTTTGACTTGAGTGACCTCAGGATATGATGACCTTTATTTATTTATTATTATTATTTTTTAATACAGGATAGTATAACCAGTTCGCTGCAATTTTTTGCTTATTGAAACCGCTGTTATCAAACGTATACTCCAATTTTGGTACTATTCCAGACCTCCATATCTGCTGCATCTAACTTGCAGGGTTGTCATTCGCACGTCATTGTAAATATTTCATGTCTCACTAGGAAATTTAACCATAGATTACCGTATATCCATACAGCACGTTATTCATTGAGCTACTGATACGGTTATCTTTCTATATTTGAGGTGGACCTACAGGGTTTCAGTGCTGAGACTGGATCGGAATCACCATTTGTAAATTTCTTCACGGTCTGAACTACTTAGCATATATTATACTGTTGGGTTGTACCACTTAAAACCTTTTAGATTTCATTATAAGGATTTCCTTCGGCCCCCTACATCTTTTAGTTCCTTCATTGAAAGAAATTCCCGTATTCTTCATTAAGCATATAAACATGTAATAGCTTGTACTCTTGCATTTGCAGAACTTCGTAATAGCCAATTATTCTTTTCTTGTTGCAGCATTATATCGAAGCGGAAGAACTTCTCATTACCATAGCAACTGATGTTAGAATATCCATTTGCGCGCAGCGTGCCCATATAGCTTCATTCGTTAAAGTTGAAGCAATATTGAACAATTTCTCAAAATGGAAGCCTTTTATCGTCAAAGAAACCAACGTCATAAATCCGCATGTGCCTACGTCACTATAAATAGAAATATTCTGAATGGGAAAGCTGAACAAATAGTCTTTACAGCTGTATAGACTAGACAAGTGGCATTTGTCTCTCAATCCATTTATTTCAAAGATTTATCCTTTTAGAAAGATATGTAGGTAATTTCAAGATTATATATAGGCTGTATGGAATTTTTTCCGGTAACGAAGGAAAACTTCGATGCATTTTAAATCCAGAGAAGATTCATGGAAATCGCAAATCGAAACATATTTATTATTGTATTAATTTTATAGACTGATGGACCTATGTCCAAATTTCAAGTCTCTGTATAGCCAGCAAGTGTCTTAAAAAGGCGTGGCAGACTGGCAGAAAGAAAGACAAACACGTGGAAGTAAATATAGATATAAAAATGAAAATGAAATTTAATAAAACAAACATAACACTGACACGAATAAATGTGAACCGTGTCAAAAAAGAAGTAGAAAAAACCAATAATGAGCATTTTCATTTAAAATTAAAATCTAGGCCTCACGGGACCCTAGGGACACTTCCTGGACGCATACACGCAATTTACAACGGAAGATGCATTTTTATTTTTAAAAAGAAAATTGAAAAGTGAAGTTAATTTATGCTGAACTTGAAACGTAAAAACTATCATATTGTTACTGCTCATGCTATTGTTACGAAAAAGTCATTATTTTTTGCCATTTAATTGCCATTACGCTTTCGAAAATTTTGGAATTCGATATTCTGGTGAAACAGACGTTTTAAGACCACACTTCGAACACATATAGAATGATGTGTTCGATGATGTCTTCGCTGCACCTCTCATCCCCCCCTCTCTCTCCCCTCTTTCTCTCCTATCTCCTCTCTCTCCCCTCTTTCTCTCCTATCTCCTCGCTCTCCCCCCTCTCTCTCCCCTCTCCATCCCCTCTCCATCCCCTCTCTCCCCCCTATCTCTCTGTGTGTATGTATGTATGTATGTATGTGTGTGTGTGTGTATGTGTGTGTGTGTGTGCGAGTGGTATGATAATTGCGTGAGACGTGGACACGATAATTCAAGAATGAAAACACGTATCACTATGGAATTTTACGTTTAGAAAGATTGTGTGGAAAACTAGAATTAGATAGATATTTTTGTAATTTGAATAATTAGAATATATGTTATGTGAAATTTAAAATTTTGATAGTATTATTATTTATCCGGTAAACAGTGACAATTATTATCGGAAAATAGTAGAACACTTTTGACAGAAAATGTTGATTCGCACCTGATCTGTTGCCAACTGTAAAAGAGAATATAAATATTTAAAAATATAAAAATATAGAAAAGTTTCTCAAACTGCTGATTCGAATATTTTAAAATAAAAAAAATGTTGGTTACAGCATAAGACAATTGTTTAAAAAAGATGTTTTTAAACAATTGTCTGTAACGTTTAGAAGAAAAAAAATTAAAGGAAATTTTAAAGAAATTTTTGAAAACAATAAGGTGAGAAGAAAGTTCAAATTTTTTGCTATTCTTATTATAAGAGAACTTTTTATGTAATATTATTGTTGATTTTATATAGTATTTTGGGATATAAGAGTGATAAATGAAATTTCATAAAAGTAGAAATGAAAACATAAATGATAAAACATAATAGCTTTAAATTTAAAGTTTATACAGATATTTTACAATCGTGGAGACAGGACACTGGAGGCTTTTACTAAATACTATTTAAATTATTACGACTTAAGTGGACTCGAAAAATATATATAATACGAAAAGTTAATATCTTAGTATGTCTGTCTGTTTGCATGCTTAACGGTAAATTTGGCGTAATATCGCCAGCTTGATAACTTTTAGGACGTGTTGCCAAGTTATGGTGATCATTCAATATCTTTGAAAATTAAATTTAATTTCTTTGTTAATACTTGTCGCTTCGTGAAAATTATTAGTTTAATCTTGATTTAAAATAGTTTTACAATAGATAATATAAAATAGTTAGCCAGTTTTACTGTTTGGGGAACATGACATTTCGTTAAGGAGTCGAATAGAATGAAATTTATTAGATAGGTGTCTAAAAGTAGTTACGCTTTATTAAGAGGTCATATAAATACTATGTGTTGTTAGGAGTTACAGTTATTATGTTTAATTACGGGGTTCATACTACAATTAATTATATTAATCAGAAGAAGGTACATGGTCCGTGTGTCCGGAGAATTTAGGAGTGTAAGTGATGCAGGCGGGTCAATTGGGTGGCAATTTTTACATAATTTTATGCCTGGCTTAAGGAGGTATCGTGTTTCAGTTTGTTTATGGTTTATAGAGGTCGTCCTACTTTCAAATAAAACACTTTTTCGATATTCCTATGTAAATGAACGAACCGAATCAGAAGAGTATGTTGTTGTTGTTAAGACCCAGACCGTCCGACCTACCAGAAAGGTGTAAGGTAACTGTTTGGACGGTCGGGAAAAGCCACCCAATTTAGACCGGAACCCAGTGGGGGAGGCATCCACAGGGACCGTACCCTCCTTCTCCTACGATCAACCTCTCGGAAGGACTTACGGATCCACATGTTTAACGTGATCGTACTCCGCGTGAACACGGCGGCAGTTTGGCAGCGGAGGGAATCGAATCCGGCCTACCGAGTGCAATTTCCGCGCGCTAACCACTTACCTCAGAAGAGTATGTTGCAGACCCAGACCTCTTGACTGACCCAGAGGGCTTACAGCAACAATTTGAGAGGCAAAGAAAAAGAAATGATCTACTGTTGCCATTCGTAAGAAATAATTAACAGTAATGCGAGAGAAAGTAATAATATACAATAAAAGTTACAGAAAAGTAGGGCTTATAATAGTAAGGCTTATGTTTAAGTGGATGTAAAAATAAAAGTATTATTAATACAAGAGAATGGTGATGTCTGGCTAATATAAGATACTATGAATAGAATTCATGAAAATCCAGTTAATCAAAACTTTTTAACTATACCATTTACTAAATAAGAGGGATATTTATATAAATTACTGGTAATTTTTTAGATTATTTATATGCATCGCATGAAATTTTTTATCAGATAATTTATAAATTCTAAAAAGCTGATTAAGTATAATATTTCTAAACAATAGAATCGAGTTACAGGAATTAGATGGTAAGATTTTATTAATGTTAAAATTAAAAGTTTTTTTTATCATATAAATTAGTAACAATTCTATTAGAAGGTTCAATAAAAAGATTTAAATAAAAAAAAATTAATATTATTACTAATAGTAGCTTCATTAAAAATTAATTCCAAATTGTCTGGATAGAAATCGATATCTATGACATAATTTTCAGTATATACTAAGCAAATCAGATCATCAACATATCTTTAAAATGTATAATCTATTGAAGTAAAAGACTGTTCATAAAGATAAAGGTATAAATTAGCTGACATATTGCTACTGCAGCCACCCTATGGAACTCCTGAGACTTGTAAGTATAATTTATTTCCTTGAAAAATATAATTATTGAAAATAACAAGGTGAAGAAGTTTAGGAAAATTTATAAAATTGGTTTGAGTTGATAGATTAGTAATATAAGCATTATATAGAGCTAAAATTACATCATACAGGTCTGAGATCTTAATATTATTAAAAAAATCTTTAAAATCAAAAGTTTGAAATCCTATTAGTTTTCTAAGTGATGTTAATTTACTCGTTAATTCTTTACTATTGTTTAGGATAAGGTAATTATTGTTAGACTGACGTAAACTATCATTTATTAACACTTTACAACAAAGTTGAAAAGTGTTTATGACTTTGTTCATTCTGTCTGTCTGTCTGTCTGTCTGTCTGTCTGTCTGTCCGTTAGCACGATAACTGCCGTAAAAATGAGTTTATCAAAATGAAATTTTAGTATGTTGTTCAGACGGTCTGTAGGACCTATGGGAATATAAATAAACAATATCACCCAATTAGTTTTTTATTGAACCCGGGTTGAAAAAATGAAATACATTGAACCCTATGGGACCTAATTTTTCAAACATTTTTTAAGTAAATTTAAAATTCACGAATTGCTTCGAAATTTTTAGGAAATATTCACATTATCCCATAGAATATATAAAAAAAAATTCAGTAAAATATGTTAAGTAGTTTTTTAATTAAAAAAATTATTTAATATAGGGAAAAAAACAAATTCAATTAAATTCTGACTTTGGGATATCTTCCAGAAAGAAAAGAGAGAGATATTATATAATAGATATCTCTCCATTTGTTTAAACGTTTTGCATATGGGAGTGGCTTCATATTTTAAAATAATTTGGTAGATAACAATTTTTCATTTTTTTAAAATTTTATATAACTCTTCATGATAAATTTAATTGATGGCATTTTAAATGCACTTTCCTACGTCCTAGAGAGTTAAAATTTGGTACACAGCTTAAATTTGTTGAACATTTTATTCGACAAAAATTTGATGGATCTTTAAATATAGATCATACATTTTTTTCGAAATGGCCTGAAAATAATCCCCGTTCACTTCTATAAATCATTGTTGTAATATTGTTAAAAATTCTGATGTGGACAGCACATGTCTTTCTCTGCAGACTCATATTCGTTCTCTTTATTTATTCAATGATAATTTGAGTTTATCTGCACAACATAAGTATTTTAAATGACATTGAATTTACACGTTAAACTTAAATTTGGTTCTCATTTGATAGCTGGACTTATTGTCAAAGGTGGCGTAGCGAAAGCGCGAAAAAACTAGAATATCTCAAGAACGGCTAGTCCTAGAGTAATGGGGTTAGTCTTATTCTTTTTGTTGTCAAAAATCACATATAAAATAGGAATTTAATTGATATAATTGAGCACACGTAGTCTTTTATTTTTATATATAACGATTTTTGCTGGCCATTTCGCAAAAATAGCCCGTTCCTTTTTCCCGAATCGTAGTAGAATAACCTACAAATGATTTATATACAAAATTTTGTTAAATTTGGTATATAAATCACTTGTAGCTTATTGAAATATTATACACCAAATTTTGTTAAATTTGGTTCATTAGTTTTTAGCTAGAGTGGATAAAGGCAATTTCTGCGGCCATTTCGCAAAGAAGGCAGATTCTTTTATTACGAATCGTACTATAATCTAATGAACATCAGGATTTCCCACAAAAAACATACCTACCAAATTGTATGAAATTCGGTCCATTAGTTTTTCAATTAGAGTGGATGTAATATCCACACAGACACACAGAAACATACACAGATACACCCTTACACACACAGACGTCTTCCTAAAACTAGTTTTTTCGTGTTCTAGAAGTCCCAAAACGTGTAGATCCTTTGAAAATTCGAGTTCCGATCTTCGGCACGATTCCAATACTTTGAGTACATACACATACACATATATATTATCTGTGTATCTAAATTCCGTGCCTATGCAATTACAATAGTTGTGATTTTAAATGATCCCTAAACTTTTATTATTTCTTCAAGGAAGCCTAATTTTAACATATGCAGAATGCAAATATCTCAAGCGATTGTAAGATGAATTACATAAGAATTGCTGAATTTTTTTCACACAAAATTATTTAGCTCTGGAGTCTGGAATACAAGTTATATGAATGAAATATTCATTGATTTTGCATAAAGAATCAGATGATTTATATTTCGATACAGTTTTAAATATTTAAGTATAATAAATTACTGTAGTACTGTGATAATGTAAAAGATATTACCACTGAATGAATCACATTTTAGAAATTTTTAAATGAAATTACATTTCAGTTGGAAAGTGTTTCATAATCAATGCTTATGCATGATTGATCTTTCTTGTTAGATTTAATGAATTTAGTAGTAATTTACATGCAGTAATAGAGTAAGTATTATGATCACTAGTTACTGTTTTAAATTTAATAGGAATTTTTATGAAATTTAGGAAAAAGCACTATATATATATAGATATTTAAGAACAGTAACTAGTGGTCATAATACTTACTCTACTACTGCGAGTAAATTACTACTAAATTCTATTAATCTTATAAATGATAATTTACGTCAGTCTAGCAATAACTACCTTATTCTAAATAATAGTAAAGAATTAAAGAATAAATTAAAATCACTTAAAAAACTAATAGGATTTCAAACTTTTGATTTTAAAGATTTTTTGATTTTAGAGATTTTCGATTCCGTTCCTTGGCGGTCGACAACACAAACTGGTCACTGCTACGGGGAGCAGTGGACGTTTTTGTGTGCGACTATGCATTGAAATAAAAGATTTGGATTGAAACGAAGGGAATGATTTTGGTTGAAACAGATGATTTTGAAATTGACTGATGATATTTGTATCAGTATTATTTACGTAGCGGGACCCAGGCAATGTCAAATAATTCATTCTAGTAAAATATAAAACACTGAGCATTTCAAATTCCTTTTTAATATTTTGTACTTTAATACTTAAATTTCCCAGTTTTGGGAATATGAGTATATGAAGATAAGCTAAGATCAGTCTCTCACCCCGCATACCTTTTATTATCAAAAATACCTCTTATATCCACTATGCCGCATACGTTCTTTCTGAGTAGAGAAAAAAAGCCTATGTCTGAAAATTATTTCAAAAGTTCGGTTTTGTAAGCCGACTTTTGCAAGGCAAAATAATAAATATAATAAGTAAAAATAAAAACAAAATTTGAATCAAGTGTTGCTCACGATACTATTTGGCACAGCATCTGTTTCTGCAGAATAGCAGCGTTAACACATGAACTATTATCGCTGACAACTAAACTGTTCAGAGTCACGACTGACAAAGCCCATCACGCCCACGACCATAAACCTTATTCAATGCTAAAGACGAAATCACGTTTAAACGATGACTACGAAGGAGACAAGCATTTGAATAATCATATACAAATTTCACCTGCAACTCTTTCTTAACCATTGCAAATCTGAATAGGAGTTTTAGAATTTTATCAAGTAATTCGGGTATCTATCTAGTCAGGAAGATCTGTGATTTATTGGCAATTTGGTTTCAAATCGTCTCTGATTTAGAAATTATTAATTCAGCGTGCCAGTTCTCCTTCTTTTATGCCCCCCCCCCCCCCTTCTTTATAAAACGTCGGCAGTCGTACAAAACACAGCCGTGACTCCGGACCAGAGATCTTGGACTCTACTACAAGAAACCGTGAATGATGCATAAAATTCTTTTATACTTTTATGGTGAAAAAAAGGTCAAGTTCTACGGTATGTCTACCACTTTCGAATTACACACGAGAAATTTCGGAAGTCGACCTTCATAAGATGACGAATGGTGTGCACACTTCAATTTTGACAGAACTTAAGTATTATTAGTCTCTTTGGCACACTTATTTCGTACAGCCATACGAATTTTGGAAAAAAACTGGAAATGACATCTCAAAACCGGAAATGAAATTCTTAACCCTCCTACCTTCCCTGAAATTCCATGCTGGATCCATATCAGTCATCATTTAAGCTCACTATATATATAGTCAATCCTGAGAAATAGATGTTTCAAGGGCTTTTTAATGCTGAATTCTTATCAGTCCACCTAAACTCTATCTAGAGCCAGTCTAAAAAAGTAGATTCTTCATTCTTTTTTTTTAAATCAGAAGTGGAAATCGTTAGTGAGTTCTTCATCCTGAAATTTGCTGCTAAATCCATATTAATCACCATCTAAACGTTATCTATGGAAAATCCCTAGAAATAGGGGTTTCAAGGAAAATATAAATTTTTGAATCGGAAGTGATATCTCTCAAACCGGAAATGGAAATACTTAGTGATCCACCTACTCCTTCCAGAATTTGATGCTGAATCCATATTGTTTAAGCCAGTGGAGCTCCGCGAGAATTTTCAAAAGGTTGTGAAAAAGTACAACTTGCAACCGTTTTTGTTACTGCATAAAATAAATTACATTATTAAAGTTTTAGTTTGAATTATTAATAAAAAATAAAACATTTTAAAAGTTTAACTTGGTTAGGTATTCCTGTGACACTTAAAATTCAACCAGCCAGAATTTTACTTGGGAAGGTAAATTCTCTTGAAGTGGAAAATGTAGCGGCAAGGAATTCAGTTGGCATTAATTAACATCACTAACACTCCCATCAACTACACACAGGGTTTCCAAATAAAAATTTTGAAAAAGAAAAAGAACAATATTCACAAAATACGAAACAAGTTAAAATATATTACTCTAAATTATATCACATAAAAATATAAATCTATCGCAATCCAAAAATATGTAACTTGTTTTTGTTAACAGTTTTATGAAAAACAATTATAATAACAGAAAATCCTTACAAAATATATGTATAATCTAGTAACCAGATGTAAAGCAAAACTGTTTGTAATTTTATTATTAACAATAATTAATAAATAGAAACGGAAAATAAATATTATTTTAATATTTTATTCAAAAGTATGAGTTAATAATTATTTATGAACTCTACGACTTTATAAGTCTATTTTGTAATTCAACCCCGTCAACCTTGTGTCAACCAAGTAGGAGCTCTGCGAGATTTTATGGAATATTTCGTCAGAGCTACGTCATGGAAAAAAAGTTGTCAATCACTGGTCTAAATAAGCTCTATCTATAGCCAATCCGGAGAAATAGATATTTTGAAAAATTTTTGAACCAGAAATGGGGAAAAAAAACGAAAATTAAAACTCTTAGTGAATCATCTTATCTCCTCTGGAATTTGATGTTGAATCCATATCCAGTATCAACTAAACTCTATCTGTAGTTAATTTTGAGACGTAGATGTTTCAAGTAAAATGCAAAATTTTGAACCGAATATAGGAAAGAGAACCGGAAGTAGAAATCCTTAGTGAACCTCCAACCCCCTCCAGAATTGGATGCGGAATCCAAATTAGTCTGCATCTGAGCTCAAAAGCTAGCTTCGTCTGAGAAAAATATTCGATAAAGTAATAGTACGGGAAAAAAAAAAATCCCAGCAATAAAATTAAAATAAATAAATAAATAAAGTTAAAACCTACATAATTCAATGATTCCTCACCCAATACGAATAATTTCGAAATAAATTTGGATTACATTTCGACTTATGTGAATTTCAAAACTAATCCCTCCTGTTCTAGTTTTTACATAATGTATTTACACCTAATGTATCTACACATTTCCATTGTTATATGTTGTCTATGAACATGTTTTCGCTACACACCCATTTGGATATATCTCTATAAGTGTTTGAAATGGATCAAGGAGGTCAAAATATTTGTATTCTTCTTTTAAAAGGACGGTCAGGTAAAATAAAAGTAACGCTTTATGGATCCACAGACTGCTGTAACAAAATCTGAAACATTGATTTTTGTTACAGCAGATCCGAACCCGAATTTTTTTTTTGCAATTCATTGAAGCCTGTTGCCTCGTGTGATAATTCAAATTTGCACTTAAGGAATTAAACACAAGTTATATTACATACAGTAATAAATTAAAAAGAACCCAAATTTGAAAAATCTGCAGAAATCAAGAATGAGCATTACTATAAAGTGTGTTTTTAACAGTTTACAGCAAAGTTGAAAAGTGTTTATGACTTTGTTCATTCTGTCTGTCTGTCTGTCTGTCTGTCCGTTAGCACGATAACTGCCGTAAAAATAACTTAATCAAAATGAAATTTTAGTATGTTGTTCAGACAGCCTGTAGGACCTATAGGAATATAAATGAATAATAGCACCCAATTAGTTTTGGATTGAACCCGGATTGAAAAAATGAAATATATTGAGCCCTATGGGACCTAATTTTTCAAACATTTTTAAACATATTTAAAATTCACAAATTGCTTCGAAAATTTTAAGTAATATTCAAATTGTTCTATAAAATATATAAAAAAAAAATCAGCGAAATATATTCAGTAGTTTTTTAAATAAGAATTAAAATAATAATAACACCTCTTATATGAAGCGATCACGTGACCATGATATGAAAAGATCACGTGACCCACTTCAAAATGATATATGGCATCCATCTTGTCTCAAAATCGTGATTTTTAAAGTTCTTTTTAATTCATATTGAGTGTTGTATCCGTCCTAAAACCACTTTATTTTTGCTTAAATTCTGTGCATCTACATACTGAATTACAATATATTTGAGTTTCAATGCTCATCCAAATTTGATTATTTCTACAACGAAGCCTATTTTTCACCTATGTAAAATGTAAACAGAAAAATATGTAGAATGAGTTGTATTAGAATTGCTGTATTTCTTTAACACAAAATCATTTAGTTCATGGAGTCTGCATAGCTGATATGAATGAAATATTCATTGATTTTACAAAGAGAAGGATGATTTTTTTCGATGACGTTTTACGCATAGAGTTTAATTAGTTGTAGCTCCATGGTCTTAATTTTTAAATAAAATAAATTATTATAGTATTGTGATGAATGACATGAATGGGAAATTATTTATGAATGAAATGCTGCTTTTATAGAGAGAGCCAGGCGTGTTATTTCTTCTATGACGTCATTTGAAAGAATTTCAGTTGTTTTCAATGAAGTTTTCAAATATAATAAATTATCGTAGTATTATGATAATTCTAAAATTATTACTGAGGAATGCATCACATTTTAGAGACGTTTAAACCAGGCAATTTATATTTCAATGCCGTCATTTGAACAAAGTTCATTTTTTTTTATGAAGGTTTAAGTTTTCAAATATAATAAATTAATGTAGTATTGTGATAAGTTTTAAAATATTACCGAGGAATGTAT
This sequence comes from Amaurobius ferox, assembly GCA_951213105.1. NCBI lineage: Eukaryota > Metazoa > Arthropoda > Arachnida > Araneae > Amaurobiidae > Amaurobius > Amaurobius ferox. The sequence goes on along the minus strand of OX578136.1, from coordinate 53,406,391 downwards.
TGCATTTTAGACATGTTTAAATAAAATTGCATTGAAGTTGGAAAGTGTTTCATAATCAATGCTTTAAACATGATTGATCTTTCTTGTTATTGATCAATTTGGTTTGACAAACTCAGAGATTGAATAAGGAAACGGCTCTTCACTGAGATTATGCTTAAAAAAATGATTTATTTACCCATTATCAGTGAACAATGCAATACCCTTTCGTAAGAGCTCATCAGCACCAAATATTCTTGACTCCAGTGGTAGAAAAGTAATTGTTAGTGTTTTTAAAAATACTTCAATGCGAATAAACTTTCTATGTAAGCATATATAGATATTATATTTTTTAACACTTTACAACAAAGTTGAAAACTGGTTATGACTTTTTAACACTTTACAACAAAGTTGAAAAGTGTTTATGACTTTGTTCATTCTGTCTGTCTGTCTGTCTGTCCATTAGCACGATAACTGCCGTAAAAATGACTTTATCAAAATGAAATTTTAGTATGTTGTTCAGACGGTCTGTGGGACCTATGGGAATATAAATGAATAATATCACCCAATTAGTTTTGGATTGAACCCGGGTTGAAAAAATGAAATACATTGAACCCTATGGGATCTAATTTTTCAAACATTTTTTAAGCGAATTTAAAATTCACAAATTGCTTAGAAAATTTTAAGAAATATTTAAATTATCCCATAAAATATATAAAAAAAAATTCAGTAAAATATATTCAGTAGCTTTTTAAATAAAAATTAAAATAATAATTACACCTTTTATATGAAGCTATCACGTGACCATTATATAAAGAGATCACGTGTCCCACTTCAAAATAAAATGTGGCATCCATCTTGCGTCGAAATCGTGATTTTTAAAGTCCTTTTTAATTCATATTACTTTCCTTATATACCTAATGTATAAAGAAAGTATTGTGACGGGGTCGAAAATTCGAATTCGAGTTTTCGACGGGAGAGCATGTTTCAAGCATCCCTGATCACGAATCAAACATTTTGAAGTGATGGCTGTGTGTGTGTGTGTGTGTGTGTGTGTGTGTGTGTGTGTGTGTGTGTGTCAGTGAGTCTGTGGAGACGATAACTGACAAACGAATAGACCGATTCGAACGAAATTTGTACAAAAATCACAATCCGTAAACATTGGAAGTCTATTGTTTTTATACGCAATCGAATGTACAGAACCCCCCCCCCCCCGCTAAATTTTCGAGTGAAATTTTGAAAAAATCGTCAAAAAATCAAAACCGCTAATAAAGTTACGCAAACAGACATTTCTTATGTAATTTTTCATTAGAAAACGATTGACATAAATTTTAGAACGCTAATGTAAACCGTTCTCGAGATATTGCACATTTTTCAAAAATATTATCAAAAAGTTATATAAAATGAAAAAAAAAATTCCTATTGAGAAACATGTTCACTTTTCATATGTAATACCATGCGATAAATTGGGTGACATCATTCTCGTGGATCTAGCTCGTTCCATTCATGAAAAAAGATACTTTGTGTAATACTTTTGTATTTGAACGCTAATAGTCATTTATCTGCTGTAAGAATAACTTATTTCTCCGTCCATAATGCTTGACGAGATTTTGGCGACGAATTTGACGGAATGTCGCCAACTTGGCGACATTTTTAATTATTGGCAAATTAACAAAAATCTTGCCAAATTGATAAAAATGACACTAAATCAATGAAAATGACGACTAATTGAAGAAAATTCAATATCTTGGAAAGAATATAAGTATCTACTATAAGAATAACATTTTTTTTAAATGTAAAAGTAGTAAATTCATTGCAGTATATAAGGAAAGTCAGGTGTTGCCCACATCAGATTTTTTAGTGTTGAATCCGTCCTAAAACAGCTTTATTTTTGCTTAAATTCTGTGCATCTACATACTGAAACAACGCAAATGCAATATATTTGAATTTAAATGATCATCCAAATTTGATTATTTCTGCAACGAAGCCTATTTTTCACTTATGGAAAATGTAAACAGCAAAATATGTAGAATGAGTTGCATAAGAATTGCTACATTTCTTTAACGCAAAATTATTTAGCTCATGGAGTCTGCAATATAGCTGATATGAATGAAATATTCATTGACTTTACAGACAGAAGGAGAATTTTTTCGATGAAGTTTTAAGCATAGAGTTTAATTACTTGTACTTCTATGGTCTTCAGTTTTTAAGTAAAATAAATTATTATAGTATTATGATGAATGAAATGAATGGAAAAATGTTTATGAATGAAATGCTGCTTTTATAGAGAGAGCCAGGCGTGTTATATTTCGATGACGTCATTTGAATGAATTTCAGTTGTTTTCGATGAAGTTTTCAAATATAATAAATTAATGTAGTATTGTGATAATTTAAAAAATATTACCGAGGAATGTATCGCATTTTAGAGATGTTTAAATAAAATTGCATTGAAGTTGGAAAGTGTATCATAATCAATGCTTTATGCATGATTGATCTGTCTTATTTATTATGACAATAACCTTGTATTATGACATGGTTATGAATATGTTTAAAATTTAATAATTTTAAATTCAAAGTGGTAGATGTTTAGGATATAAATATAAATGAATTCAAGGTCAATAAATCGTCTTATCCATATATTGATTTTAAATTATAACAATTTGCTTAAATGAATTTTTATTCTATATTTGTTATCGGAAAGAAATCGATGGAAGTGTTTTAATTTAAGAATAGAATTTATTTAATTTTTATAATTTAGAAACATTCGGAAACTAATAATTGAAATTAAAATCACAGAAAAATTTGAAAATAAAATATCAGTGTTAAATTTTAAAGTAAACAGTACTTATTGGATTTCACATTTTCTTCATCATGTCAAGCAATTGCAGTACAAAAGTGATTTAACTTTTCTGCGATAAATTTAAAAATATAAAAAATTGCAACTCGCATCTGACCAATAATAATAATCGAATGAGCGTTTCCTCAAAAATTAAATTTGAAATGTATTTTTAACACTTTACAACGTAGTTGAAAAGTGTTTATGACTTTGTTCATTCTGTCTGTCTGTATGTATGTATGTCTGTCCGTTAGCACGATAACTGCCGTAAAAATGACTTTATCAAAATGAAATTTTAGTATGTTTTTCAGACGGCCTGTGGGACCTATGGGAATATAAATGAATAATATCACCCAATTAGTTTTGGATTGAACCCGGGTTGAAAAATGAAATACATTGAACCCTATGGGACATAATTTTTCAAATATTTTTTAAGCAAATTTAAAATTCATAGATTGCTTCGAAAGTTTTAGGAAATATTCAAATTATCCCATAAAATATATAGAAAAAATTTCAGTAAAATATGTTAAGTAGTTTTTTAAATAAAAATCATTTAATATAGGGAGAAAAACAAATTCAATTAAATTCTGACTGTTACTATAACCTCCAGAAAGAAAAAAGAGATATATTATATAATAAATATCTTTCCAAGAGTTGAATTATTTATATGTGAGAGAGGTTTCACATATTAAAATAAATATAGTAGATAACAATTTTTCAAATTTTTAAATAAAATAAATTATTATAGTATTGTGATGAATGAAACGATTGGAAAAATGTTTATGAATGAAATGCTGCTTTTATAGAAAGGCGATTTATATTTCGATGACGTCATTTGAATAAAGTTCATTTGTTTTCGATGAAGTTTTCAAATATAATAAATTATTGTAGTATTATGATAATTTTAAAAATATTACCGAGGAATGTATCGCATTTTAGAGATGTTTAAACCAGACAATTTATATTTCAATGCCGTCATTTGAATGAAGTTCATTTTCTTCGATGAAGTTTTCAAATAATAAATTAATGTAGTGTGATAATTTTAAAAATATTACCGAGGAATGTATCGCATTTCAGAGATCTTTATATAAAATTGCATTTAAGTTGGAAAGTGTTTCATAATCAATGCTTTATGCATGATTGATCTTTCTTGTTTAGCTATTAAATTTATAGATCACATGATGTTACGAAACATGACATCTGGTACATAGGCGTCGTACATTTATTTTGTTGCGTCCAAGCTCGAACATATTTTCTATTGCTGTAGTTTCAAACTACTTGAAAGTTTGCGAAGAGCAATACTTTATTCTTACTTCGGAATGTCGTCAAATAAATAAGTCTTCAATTTTTTATATGGAATTACAATTCTTCTGTATCCGGTTCTAATTTACCCATATGCGTTTTCCATACAGAGCAAACTTTTATTACTTAATATAGGACAAAGAGACTTTTATACGCTAATTTAAAATTTTGTTTCATATGTGATTTCAAATTTTCTGTTTCAATTTTAATCTGTTTTTGCCTTTTTCATTTACTCTGCCCAACACGACCAGAATTTGATAAAACGTGGCCCGAGTCTGGCCCGTGAACCAGGTCGGGCCTAAATCTAGGGGATAGGCCTGAGTACGTGGGCCAGGCCCGTGCAGACCTCCAACTTGAACCCCCTGAGATTGATATTTAATACTCGCCCCCCCCCCTCCCCACACACACACAAATTAAATTTCAAAATACGCCACTGCACAGGTTAATAATAATAACTCATTTCGAAATTTAAATTTCGCATAAATACTCTTATTAATTCTTATGTAAATTGCAATGCAGACCTTTGGAGAATTTGACAAACCATTCATTCCACTGCTCAATCATATATCGGACATAGAATTTAAAAAATTGAAGAATTGCTTTGGCGAACAAAATTATCAGTTTTGGCGAATAGCATATTTTTTATTCTGGCAACCCTTTTCACAGCGGCTACCGTGAAAAACACTGCGAATCCCCGGCTGGTGCGTTGCGTTCGGTTTATGTGGAGGGATGACTTGTGCAACGCTAAATATCGCCGACGACAGATAGAAACAAGACTCTTGGATACATTACTTTAGTACGACGTTGTGATTTTATTAACGCTGTGAAGCCCGTGCATTGTATGGTGGAATTCACTCAGGAATTTTAGAAATCATTTTATTCGTTCGAAAATGGGTAAGTTTTCATGTTTATTCCTTCGTAGCCGGCAGAGTTAGGCTTAACTTTCCAAATCTGAGAAGGTTATTCCGTGTTTTATGTAGAAGTAATTTGGTGTAAACATTATAATTTGAGAATTGTAAACCAAAAATGCAAGTAAAATTTATCAAAGATTAATATGACGTTTAAGAATTGTATCGTCTGCTTTTTAACACATCGTATGTCGAAGATGTTAACGCTAATGATGTGTTTTTACATCCCCTCCCAATACTCGGGTCTTTAAATGCCCATTGCACTTTAACAATATTGACATTTGTTGATATTCTAGTTCCTCCTTTCTCGTACCATAGAATTTCTATTAATACATTTAATGGAAATTTAATTATCTAGAAATTCAATTTTTAATTATTGTCTTCATGATAAAATTTATACATTATTAATTAACATTAACTGTGTCAAGATAATTAATAGTAGCTTTGCGGAATAGCATTTTTTTACTTATTTAGAATGATTATAATTGCAGTAGCTGCATATAATTTTGATTGTTTTGTTTGTGTTAATCCTATTTAAACATTCCTAATACTTCTGGGTAGTTTTTCCATATAAAGTCGCGACCCCCTCAAGTTTCATCAAATATCTTAGTAGTCTTTCAATTAAACTAAACTATTCTGTTTGAAATGGATTTAATTTGTTTGTAGAATAGCTTCTCTCTATATAAAATTAAGAGTATCAGTTTGTAAATAATTTCAGTATTTTTTAGGTTCTTTTCATACTTTGTATAATTATTTTCTTTGTTGCTGATAATCTTGACTATTTTAGAGTTTCGAGGCTTATAAAATGCCGATACGGATAAAAATCGCGCCCACAGACAGAATTAAGAGTATTTTTTTTCTGCTAGTTTACTATAGAATGATCTCGTATGTTACTGTGTGTGCAATGGAAGGAAACAAATTTTTTTCCTGTAAAATATGTGCAAACAAAACAGTTAATAGTGCACAGTGAATTTTTTTCGTTTCACCTATTCTGATTATAACAAAAATGTTAAAATGCACTATATATTTCTAATTATTTTTTATGTAACCAGAATTTTATATTTGAAATGCACAGCATTTCTTGTACAAATGTTTTGAGAAGAAGTAGAGTAAATGAATTTAATGTATAAAATAGCAGTGTTCTGTTGAATACTAGAAATTGGGCAGATTTATAAAAAGACCAAATGACTCAAAAATATGTATTGAAATTGGCATTTATACTACATGTGTAGATTGTTGAATTTGGATAACTTGCATTAGAATCAAAGCGTTTGAAAATGTTATGAAATCTTATAATTATTAGTTAATGTAAATGATTTTAGGGTCAGATTAAAATTCATTATAACCCTGTACATAAAAGATTTTAGCAACAACCCTCCAAAATATATAATCCTCATTTTTAGAAAATCAGTGTCGTAGATTTTAAGTATGTTAGGAGGATTAAAAATTTAGATTTCTTAAATATGTAGTCATATAAAATTAATGATGGATAAGGAATAATTTGATGTGTAATATGAAAAGTGTTATTAAAATTTATAAAACTCTTATCAAACCTTTGCTTAGACAAAATTATTTTGCACTCTCTGTATATGAATGAAAAAACAAACCAAATCTTTGTTGGCTAAAAAGTCAGAGTGCCCATTTTCAAATCCATTGATCTTCCTTCAGAGATTCTGGCTAACATTTATGGCCTGAGCTACCTGAGACTGATAGCTTGCTGCTTTTTTCACCAAACTTATTCTATGAATTATTTTTGAAGTATTTAGTTGCTACTGTCAACAGTTTTTTTAAAAACAACTCTTATCACCTCAATTTTAATTTGGACAACAGAAAGCAGACTTGATCCTAAACATGTTTGAATGTTTGTTTTTAAATAAAAATCTGCAGTATTCGAGAAACATTTTTTACAATTATTCAATTATCGTAGTTAAATACCTAAAATAAAAAAAAAATACTGTAAAATAATTAAACTTTGAAACAAAGTTTCATTTCTAAATTAAGTTTTGACACTTTTTACTTTTTAATTTTACTTTATTAATTTATTTACTAATTAATATTTAATATAAATATTAATTAATAATTTGAAATAACTATTCAGGGTATTCGAATATTTGAGATCTGGTAATTATTTGAATTTGAGAAAAGTATTATTAACCCATCTCTCACTTAAATCTATATTTTCCATTAACTATAAAAGATTGTTTTTGTAATTTTGCCCTTACAGTATGATGCCCTTGCTTTGCTGTAATCGACTCATGGATGGGGTATCCAATGTTCATTATAAGGAAAAAAGTTATATTTCTTAAACATGATAGGTTTTTAAGTTTATTCTAAATTAAAGTTGTTTTCTTATGCAGTGAAACAATTTAAATCATACAAAAAATTGTCATTAGTATTTATTCACTAAATATTCTTAGTTAAACTAAGAAAAATATATCTAGAAAGTGCTTTCAAAATCTACCTTAATAATGATTAACAACATTGAATTTATTGGTTTACATGGTTATACAGACAACAATGGATTGCAAATAATATTAATACCTGTATTTTCTATGCATGTTTTATTATAGTTTTATTGTTAAGAAAAAAATTTAAATTAAATATATGCAAGTTTTTATTATATGTTTTATTATTTTCCTGTTCTGTATCAAACTTACTTAAAGCATTAGAATTTCTATTAATTTTGCATTGAATTTCTTCAAATTCATCTGGAAAGTATGTTATGAATATGCACAGAGATTCTATCTATACTATCCTGAATTTTTTTGTGTTTTATATTCATTTTATGCCTCAATACGATAATATGATTCAGTAACTAGAAACATAGAATTCTAAAATTTGTTTTATTGTATTCTTTATTTCACTATTCTCAAAGGGAAATTCTCTATTAAATACTAATGAATTCTAAGCACTCATGTTTAAATGTTGACATTTGTTGATGGTGTCAAGAATAATTTGCATATTGTACCTTCAAATACTGCAAGAACATAAGTTATGCTAATAAAATTTTTGAGTTGAATCTTAAGCATAAAATTCGCATTAGTGTTAATCCTTGCTTTTTATAAATTTTTATTAACATTGTAGTACAGTTAAAATTATATTGTAAGTTAAATCCGTTGTCATTTTATAATTATTATTAATCTATACTCAAAAATATTTCTTACTGTAAACTGTAAAGAAACATTTATGTTCTGAACATTTTTTTGGTAAAGGAGATAAATTGCTATTTTGGTGTATTTTCATAAAAAGGAGGTACTGTGTAAATGTAAATAAATTTAGTTTTTCGTGATAGGGAGAGGATTTATTTTAGATAGGATGCACATCCCTAAAATTTTCTCTAATAAATGCCTACGATAGATTATTGGGGCCTGATCAAGCCAAAATGGGACCTAGGACCTGGTGTTAATTCGGGGCCCCTATACACAAACCAAATATATGCAAAAGATAAACACATAAGAGTTTAGGATCACAGCTCCAAAGGCCCTTTTGTATATGTAAAAAACTTCCAAACTTTTTACTTAAATAATTTATTAAGATTTTAAAGGATGTTTAATATTTAAAATAAAAACTAATATCAGTTTAAAATTAATAGAACAATTATTTCTGCCTAAATTTTTAATCACATAGAAAATTCAGGGGCCCAGGGCCATGACCCCATAGGCCCGTACGTTAAACAGGCATTGATCCACCAACTGTGTGGAAATAAACGTCACGCACAATTCTTTCATAATGGAAAAAATGCATGCATAGTTGCTTTATTTTTAGAATTTCATTTTACATTTAGTTTTTGTGATAAATAAAATGAGCAATGCAAAGTCATTTTAATTGGGAGAAATGAACATAATGTTAATTTGTTCCAAATTTTGAAAGGAAAACTTCTATATTTTACACATTAATTATAGCATAGTTTATATTCCAAGATATTTGCACAGTTCAATTGTAATGCAATAACTAAACTCACAGTGGTACAATTTAATCTGCCCCCCAAGTTTTCCTTAGCAATGTAGTTACCGACCTCTGAACTCAGATCCGGGTGTTACGCTATTGGCAATATATTATCAACTTATTTACCTAATAAAGTTCGACATGTTTATAATTATCTAGAAGATGCATTGAAATGTACTGTAGCATTGATGGATTTCAGGAAGCAGTGTGCATTTGCGATATTTCGGGAAATTATGTAGGAGGAACAATTCATTTCAATCAGAAATTGTTCTAAGAGAACTCCGAAATCGTCTGATACACTTGAAGCTTCAAAAATTAAAATAATAATTGTATAATTTGGAAGTTTCTTAGTATAGTTTGATTATAAACAAATTTTCAAACTGGGGATTAAAATAATCTAAACATTAAATGTTTTGTTAGTCTTGCATAATAAAAGGTATTTGTCTGTGTGTCTGTCCTCTGTACGGAAGATCTAAACTTCGGACAATCGTAAAATTCGGTACTGAGTTAGCCAAACTCCTGATACGACATACCTCAAGTTATCATTTGAATTAGTTTAAATTTCAAAATATAAAATAACATTTTCCTCCATTTTGTCAAACTGAATTTCTACCGATTTGCGCGAAACTCGAATTTTTATATACTATATACTCGCCGAAACACATACTACAACTCGCGGTTTATACATACTTAGCAGCCAAATCTCGATTGGCACGAATTAAAATTTCGATTAGCTCGATATTTAGCTAAAGCTTAAGCCTAGTGAACTGGCATTTCATATGCATTTATAGAGAATGTTCAGTTATACAAATATATTTTTTTTTATCTTGTCTGTATAAGCACCCTGTTTCCATACAGCCAAATTTACATTAACAGCGCTGTCAATGTGTTGTGGTGTTTTGCGATACATAACCTTTATTTTTAATGCGCCACTCATAAATTCCAAGTGCGCATTAAATAATTTTAAATGCAGAGTACCTTACTGTATTGTAAGTTATAAATATTTTTCAAGGAAATACTAAAGTGTTCTGTTAATTTCAATAAACCTTTACTGCAAATATTAATTATCATTTGTTCTTATTCTATTGTATGTTAAATTGCTATACAAAACACATTTAAGTTTTTCAAAGTCTGGGGACGCATGAGGATTATTTTATATTATTAAATTCGATTAGCACGATTTCGCTTAGCACGGTGTTTTCGCGCAAATCGCAACTAATTAATCGCTCCTAATCGGCGATTGCTGTATTCTTTCTTTGCCAGTTTCGGACAATAATTCGAGAGCAGGTTCTTTTTTTTTTTTTAATTGCAGACGTTTCGTCTCTGTTAAAAACAGCTGATCACACACTAAGTGTATTTTATTTATGGGTTTTCTGACTTTGCGAATTTGAAAGATTTCGTCCCAATTTCTTTAAATTTAGTATTATAGTATCATGAATATTGTGCTAAAATTTGACTTAAATTGTATGAAATATTCGCTGAAAGAGCATGTCATGTATTTTTAATGTTACTTTGGGGGGTGGGGGTGAATTTTTTTTTTCTCTTTTGCGATTTCAGTATTTTCATTACGTCGTTCTGCAAACTATCAGGAGACTGGGCTTCAGCCCCCCCCCCCCCCGAAAAAAAAGAAAGGAAAGCGTCTGCATTAGATAAAATTATGTTTTTACCTATATTGTACCTTTTTCTACGTATGTTATACAAAGGTCATAAAAAAAAAAGCCTTACCGCAATTGCATAATTTATATCGCAGAACGGAAGATTTCAATCAATAGGGATTGACGTCTTCTACAAATATCAATATTTATAATTTGCATAAAGGGCCATCGTTATAATATTTTGACACTAACTCCGAAATTTTCAAGGGCAACCAACCCCCATTGATGATTATATATTCAGATTTACCGAAAACTTTCATACAGATTAAACAAAAGTAACACAAAAAAACAACCCAAAATTGCCTTAAAAAACCATTAAGGGTGCATCTAAAAATTGAAATCTGTAGTAGAAAGTGCGAATTCCGATCTGATAATCTGGTTCCGGCGTAGACATATATAGGAGTCTATGCCCAAACTTGACCGAAAAAATCCTTAAAAACCATAAAGGGTGCATCTAAAAATTGAACTCTGCAGTAAAAAGGGCGAATTCCGATATGATAGTCAGGTTTGGCTATAGACATATCTTGTACGTCTATGGGTTCCGACATAGACATACCTTTTACATCTGGGTTTCGCCAGTATGTAATATTCTGTCGCTTTCATATACTTTTTGTTTTAGTGTTACGATAGTGTTCGATGTTTTCAATCATAGATGGTTTAAAAAAAAAAAAAAGCTTAGGTTTTCTTCCAGTAACTTTGGAAATGGTCCCCAATAAGCGCAATAATCATCGAATTTTGAATAAACTTTGATAGCACATTCAATATTGCACGGATAAAACTGAAATTTTGTATACCGATGTTTCAGACGCAGCTGCATCGAATGGTGTCAAAATCAACATCTGTTTCTATTCATAATTTGTTATTAATTTAATAATTAATAATAAATATTTCAAATATGTTTGAATATTTAAATTCATATGAATTTTGTTTGGTCGTTTTAGTAGATGCAAAAACTGTTTTCTTAAAAAATTGCTTTATCGCGAAAAAAAATTGAAAAACCCATTTAACATTAGGATCAGCAGATTTTAAACATTTGCAAATAGATGAAAAATTATCGTATGATGTATTCCGTTTTGTTCTGCGAGGTAAATTGTGTAATTGCGGTCGAGTGTTTCTTTCTTTTTTTTTCCACTTTTGACGGCTGTACCTATATATGAGATTAAAAAAGTTTTAGCTCTCCCTCACCTTAAAATTTTTTTTGGATCTGCCACTGTTAAGGGTGTATTATGCCCACGTTGTATAATAATCGGCATGGTTGCGCATGGGGAAAACGAAACACTTGAATGATTTTAGTTCTAAACAAGTGGTGTGGAAATTGAGTGGTGTTATGTCTATAGCGGGAGCATATGTAGAACTTGAGCAACGCCGAGTAATTCGTTTTAGTATAGTATATTACTGATTAAAGTTAATACTGAATATTTTATTAAATTTTACAATTATATTTAATATTTTCCCCCTATCTGCAAGTTGTAACTTGGTTACTTACATTGAAAATTCCGTTTCAGATAGACTGGCACTGATATTTGCCGCACGAGAGTTTGCTGTCCTTATAGGTCTTAAAAATCATCTCTAAATGTTATAAAATTTTGTTCTATAGTGACTCTTGGTGAACCATATAGAAAAAAATGGCACAACTCGGGTCATTTCTTTGGCTTACAGCTAAAATTTACCACGTTATAGATTTTCTAATATTTTTAATTTTCATGAAAGATCGATTAAAATGTTACTTTAAAATGGAAGAAAATTTATGTCTGTTATCCACATGTATCCATGCATTTTAACTTGTTACCGTCAAATACCTGCATCTTATGTCTGCTCGCCCTACCAGTTAGTTATCTTTGATCATTGATTTATACTTTTCTGCCATGGTGGAGATATCTTACTCTTATTTTTACTGACAGTTATTTTAACAAAAACTCCTTTGTTTTCTCAAATCCTCCAGACTGCAACTAAAATCTGATTTCCTGCATTCTTTTGCACGATTTTCTTCCACGTAAAATCTGTCACGTTTTAATCTCAGACTACAATCTAATGCGTGTAAAGAGGTATGCAACAACGCCAATTTTTGTTCTATCCACGTTGGTTTCTTTGATGGTGTAGCGGTGGTAGAGGCTTTGCGGCGTTGTAATCTTGTTCAAGAATCACAAGTGTTTTCTTAAATGATGTTCGAGATTCAAAGGATTGTTCTTCGAATCGTAAAAAATGGAGGATAATTTATCTGCTTTATTAGTATTTAAGCTACTTGATTAACATTTAAGGATATGACAAAAGTTTGGTTCATTGACAATGATTCTCAATTGGTAAATTTTCGTTCGACTTCATTTATAAAAATATTTCTTCCATTCTTTCTATTTTTATCCTAAAACTAATCTTGCCCTGTCTTCTGACAGTTTGTCGTATGAATCGAGCCTACCTTTCTTTCCATTCTTCGATTTTTCTCCCCCTGACTCATTCTTGTCGTGTATTTAAATGTAAACTTGCTATCATTTTACTGTTATCCATTTGTTTAGTCGTATTCGAACTGATATATTTAAAAATAAAAATAACTTCCTGGATCAGGGTCTGCTGTCCCCCTTTTATCTCCTTAAAATAATTATAGGTTATATAATGGTAGTACCAAACTTACCGTAGGCATTCGTTTATCTGAAAACGCTCGCAATATATATATATATATATATATATATATATATATATATATATATATATATATATATATATATATATATATATATATATATAAAGAAGAAAAGTGTGTATATATGTATGTATGATCCACCATAACGGGAGAACAGCTGAACCGAATTTGATGAAATTTGGTAAGTAGTCTTAAAATCACCCCACTTGAAACATAGACCATGTTTCGAGTTTCTACAACCAGTGGTTCTCGAGATATTAGTGAAAAACGGCACTTTTTCGTTTGTCTCATCATGGGAGAACGGCTGAACCAAATTTAATGCAATTTGGTGGGTAGCTTTGTAATAGCCCTCCATAAACTTAGTCCACGTTTCGAGTTTCTAAAACCAGGGGTTGTCGAGGTATTGATGGAAAACGAAACATTTTCCTAGGAGTTCTGCTGTCTAACTCCATGATTTCCAACAAAAAAGATTGGAAATAGTTGGTTTAAAACGTGAAAATCAATTAAATCTCTGAGTTTTGTGGGAGTTTATTGAACGTATCACTTTTGAAAATTGCAGGTTTGAGATATGAATTTAAATGGAGACTATCACCATGGTTTATTTCTCACAGGCTTACTCAACAACGAAAAGTATTAAGAAATCACAAGAAAGATCAATCATGCATAAAGCATTGATTATGAAACACTTTCCAACTTTAATTTTATTTAAACATCTCTAAAATGCGATACATTCAGCGGTAATATATCACAATACTGTAATAATTAATTATATTTGAATACTTAAAAACTTCATCGAAAAAAACGAACTTTATTCAAATGACGTCATCGAAATATAAATCGCCTGGCTCTCTACGGCTTTTTACGGCAGTTATCGTGCTAACGGACAGACAGACAGACAGAATGAACAACGTCATAACCACTTTAGTTGTAAAGTGTTAAAAATGGTTATTTAATTATCAGCATTTTATGAGGAAGATTCTTATGCTGCTATGACTTATATAATGCAATGATTTTTTTTCTTACATAATGCAATGAATTTACATCTTTCACAGTGACAAAACAATGTATAAGATTCACGGCCCTATATGTTCAGGTGTAATTTTTATCACAGTTTTGCATGGTAAATCCCGAGCAACGGCGGGTATTCGCTCTTAGTTAAATATAATAAACAATCTACTGCTCTTTCATTTGTTATTAATGATAAATTTCCCCCTATATTTGATAACTTTGATGTTAATGAATTGCAATAACCCCCCGTAAAATTTTTGTTTTTGAAATCCTGTTCAATTTATATTTATCGCGAGTCGTGACTCAATTTGTAACTTCGATCTGTTTAAACCCTCAATTTCACATGGTGTCTCATTCTCGACTCTTTGTGTATAGCATGGTCATGAGCGTAAATAAACATCCTGCATAGTAGAATGCGCAGAAACGAAAGGGCATTATTTTTACCATAGTGGGTAAATTAAAACTAAAACTGCAAAAAATTAAAACTACACCCTTTAAACATAGTAATTTGTCTTTGTGCTGAAAATAAGTTATTCAGAAAACTTGAGTAAAAATGTGTGTTTAAAAATTTCATTCGCGAAGTGTTCTTTAAGTGAATTTACGCTACTACTCATTTTTACCGTAGTTACTAGCTAGAGTTCTTTACATGTATACGAGTATATTTACTCACATTCTGCAGCGTATATACAAGCGAGGACGGAAAGGTATATATAATAAATTTTCTTAAAAAGAAAAACTCGTGTATATATTTGATTGAAAATGAATGATTTATTTTTCGGTAAATTAAAAAAATACCCGAGAAGATAAATTTAGATATATCCTACTAAAATTAGGTTCTAAACGATTGTAAATTTCTAAAATATGCAAATAACGAAAATATCCATACTAAACATACGAGTATTTTGCTTTGTAAATGCAAGAGTAAAATTTTTCCATGTGATGTCACGTACCCTTACCCTATTAAACCCTTGTCTGAATTTCTGGATGTCTAGTTCACTTTATTCTTGCTTTTAATGCTACTTTAAAATGTTTGGCTTGTGCATTTCGGGATTGCTATTATGTGTTATATAATAAAAAGTATATATTTTGTAATTTTACGATTTTATTTTGTAGCAGATAATCCGACCATTCATATGCAAATTTTTGTTTTCGCGGTTGCTGACTGTGTATAAAAGCTCATGTTTTTCCTCTTTTATTGTATTGCCTCTGATGAAGGACGTTATGACGTCCGAAAGCGCTCTGGCCTAACTGCAATATTTTTTTAACGTCTTAAATAATATAATATTAAAAGACTTTCTACTTTTAAAAGTGTAATTAAATAACGTTTATCTCTATCTGTGGAAAAACGTGTTCATCGGCATAGTTTTGAAAGTTCGTGTATTCGCCAAGGAAATTTTAATGAGTCTAATTGGGCTGTTACAGGCAAATTAAATGTAAATGATCTCATTTGATTGGTATTCTGCAATTTAGAATATTGGCTGTGGTCCGCAATAGTGGTCACTATACTATCGCTGTCACATCTTGGCAATCTTTTTTAAAGGCCCGCTTGGCGGGAAAAGATCAGTGAAACTATTATACACACAAATGTATCAGCAGACATCGATTTAAAAAAAGAAAAAAAAACCTGAACATACAACGATCCGAATTTATCAACAATAATTTCCATTATACCCGTTAGTATCCTCTACAAATTCTATCATTTATCCAGCGTGGTAGCCAGTAAAAATATTTTATTATCTTAAGATGCTGGTGACATTCATTACTGCTGGCTCGAACAATAGCGGTGTTTCCTAATTGCAAAGTGAGTAATGTTTCAGGCAATTTGCCAATAGTCAATGTTTAATATTTCCGCAATAACTAAGGTTATTAAAACAATAGTACTATTTCGTAACAGACAAAAATGTTGCGGGAAAATATTTTTTATAGTTAATTCTTCCTTCAAATTTAAAATAACGCACTTTTTGTATTAGAAATATTGTATTGTTTTTTGGATAAAATTATTCAGCTTTTCAATTAATTGGGATTGTTTATATGTATCCATATTATGTGCAGTTTAGTTTATTTCAAATGGCGCAGTTAAGTATGTTATTTGAAGTGAAGTAACTTTTTATACATATGTAACTTAGAAATAACTTTATTATCACGTGCAAAAATAAAATGATTTAAGTAACGTAATTATAATTTAAAATAGATATCTCAGACTACTATAAAAATAGCTAAAAGTAAAATATAGCAATGCAGCATTAAAAAATCTGACATGGACAGCACATGACTTTCCCTGCAGACTCGAATTCATTTTTTTTTTCTTTATTTCTTTAATAATTCATTAAATTGAGTTTAATTGCACAAAATAACACAAAATTTGCATTTTTAATTCAATTTCTGTTTTTATTTGGTAATTGGACATTTTTCTAAAAGTGGCATAACTAAATGCGAAAAATCTCAAATATCTCGAGAACGGTTAGTCTTAGAGTAATAGAGTTGTTCTTATTCTGTTCCTCATCAAAAATTACGTATAAAATAAGCATTTAATTGATATATTTGAACATACGTAGCTTTTTTTTTAGATTTTGGCGATTTTTGAGGGCCATTTCGTAAAAAAAGGCAGGTTGTTCTTTTCCGAATAATACCAAAATCTAATCAGCACCAGAGTATCGTACAAGTAACTTATCTACCAAATTTTGTGAAATTTGGTCAATTAGTATTTTAGCTAGAGTGGATACATGAAATTTTTACAGGCCATTTCGCAAAAGAAGGCGAGTTCTGTTTTTACGAATCGTACCAAAAACTAATCAGCATCAGGGTCATACCCAAGTGACTTACCTACCAAATTTTATGAAATTCGGTCCATAAGTTTTTTAGTTAAAGTGGATACATTGCACAGACATACACACAGACATTACGCTAAAAATAGTTTTCTCGTATTCTAGAGGTCTCGAAACGTGTAGATTCGTCGAAAATTCGAGTTGCGATTTTCGACATGATTCCAATACTTTCCCTATACGTTATCATATATTGCAGGGAAGGTAAAAATATGATGTAGGCAGCACATGACTTTCCCTGCAGATTTATATCCACGGTATCTTTATTTTAATTAAATTTAATTCACTTTTAATTCAATTTCCGTTCTCATATGGTAACTGGACTTCCATAAATGGATTCACCATAACGAATTTTAATGTGAACCTGTTTTTAGTCTCATCAACGTTATTGGGGATAAGAGAACAAAAATGTGTCTGCAGATACCCATAATTGGTGCTAGGGAACCTTAGACGTTGCAATGGTTACTGCATAATAATTCCCCCATATTAAATTAGAAGCACCTGTACCGCTTTTAATGATGCAGCTATTCGGAGAGATACCAATCGGAGAAAGAATGATTCTTCTAGGTTTCTGCAATTAACCTTTCTTGACTAATTATGTTAAGAATGAATCCATTCCACTTAGTGAGAAGAATTGATAATGCTGCAGTGTGTGGGAGATTGCAGTTTTTGTGTTACTATCGTGTATTTTATATTTCTTGTTGAATAAATATTTTAGACTAGGTGTTAACCCCGTCATGTTATATGACGGGGTGCATAAAGTTATGTAACAAATTCTTTCCCATCCGCCTACCTGCAGCACTTGCGCACCTCTTAAGATAAATATTATATAATTCTCTAGCAAAACATTATTTATATACCACCCTCTTATAAAAAAAAATTTTTTTACGGCATCCTGGGGCCCTAAGAAAACGTAGGTGTCCCACGCCCAGTGAACTCAATATTTTTTTAATCAAAAATATTATATGGACAATTCTGACAAAGCGACAGGGATTATTAAATAAATTAAATTTTTTTCTCAGATATTAAATTATCGTCAATTTATCTACATGTTTCAAAAGTCGCTAAGTTGCCGATATTGCACTAAATTGCTGCCAAGATCGTTAAATCATTACAAAATTTATCGCCAAGGGAGACAGACAAGAAAGGGCATTTCTTATGTAGTATAAGAAAATATTGGCTGCACAAGTCAATGTGTATTCTATATTTCTTTCCTTTCTCGGATCATTCTAATATAAATATTTCAGTATCCGTAAAAGTTTTTTAAACGCGCTTTTAGAACTTTCCAAGAATATTTCTAATACCTTAAAATTTTTTTGTAACGGCGTTACATAATATTTTTTCGCACCGCAGCGGTGACGTGCTAAATAATAAAGTTAAACCAAGGAAATCTTAAGGAAAAAATTGAATACGAAGTTTGTCAGGCGTGAGAATGAGGAACAATGGAAATTGCCATGCTTTTATTTTCTTTTTCACGGAGGTTATAAACAGAAACAGACGGTGGACGTTGGAGTCAGGCAGGCCTTTAGTTTGTATATTTATAACTATATCTAATTTCAAAACCCTCGCAATTTGTTCAAAGAGGTAGATTCCACTATGGTTAGCAGAGGATTGACGGGCCTATGTGGGCGGCACGTGGCTTTTCCTAGGCTTAAATTATTATTTCACATCACAATAAAACTAGTTTTATCCTATTCTTAATTGCTCAAAACGTTAAAAACGTCTGAAACTCGAATTTCAATTATCGATCGCATTCAAATTATTTTTCTATTCATACCATTTATGGTAGGGATAGTAAAAAAAGGAAGTTGGGGCTTAAATTCGAACGTCTGTCCAACATTATTCTTGAAGGAGGTGTTTAAGCTTGAAGAATTAAGTTCTGTTTGAGCTACACGAGGATATATTTACAAACAAAGCAATATCTTATTTCATTCCCGCCATTTATTTTTGTACCGAATAATCACTTATGAGTTTTGATCAATAATTATATCTTTACAAGCAAAGACTGGAGTAATTTCAAGTCATGTTCTTTATTCTGTAACATACTGAATTACGACATCATTGTTTGGAAACACTTATTCACAGTAAATTGCTTGAAAATTATTTTATAAGTTAAACGTCCTCTCAGACTTCTTTTGTATATGCTCAAGGTTACTATAGTATATGCTATCTAACGTTAAGGGGCCTGTTTAAGGTTGCACCCCCACCAAAAGAGGCACTGTTCAACACAAGCAGTTCATTTCTGAGCCCCGCATTTCTTAAAAATAACTTTCCCCTTCATTCCCCACCCCAAGATCTCTAAAAAATGAAAGCGGTCTTAGTAAAAGGGCAACCGTATTCTAAAATAAACGTGCGTATCACTGGTATAGATATCTACATTTCAAAGAGGAATTCAGGGTCTATGAACAAACAGTATGAGGCGTCCGCAGATCTGGGTGTAGAAGGACGAAAATTGCCCGAGACTTGATAAATTCAATGACATAAAATACATTTTTATTTTGCATGAAAAATGAAGTGGTTTTTGCTCTAACAGGCCATTGTACACTAGCAAAAAAAAAATAAATAAATAAATAAAAATCCTTTCATCGCTCTTGGACCCTGATGTCGTAAGGCTGCAGATTAAAAATTCTGGTTAGTAACCAGTAGGTCACAAAAAGTTACCAGCAAAAAAATATCTTCACTAACCAAATATTTTTACCAAGAATTTAGCCTTTTCGGTTACTTATTGGGATATATACAGGGTGTCCCGAAAAGATTGAAACGCTTTTTAATTCTTTACCTGTTGGAGATAACTGGGCACAAAAATGTTGAAAGTAAGGTAGGAAATAAGATTACGTTAATGAAATAATCCTCCCATTAATTTTCAAAAAGTTACACTTTTTAAATTTTTATACGACCCTCTTAGCCAAATTTAGTCAATCCGAATTTTTTTTAATTTTTAATGCAACAAGATCATTAAAAAAACCGCATATCTGTATCTTTAAAATTGAGCGAGTTATATTTAATTGAACATTGTGAATGGGGACCATATATCAAATTAAAAATGTAAATTTGTGACATCACAAAGATAAAACTGGATGATAATACAAAGGATACCCAACCGCATAGTGAGTACTACTGCTTTATATGATCTCTGTTTGTGTAATGCTTTATTTAGATGCATTTGTGATAAAAAATTTTGACACATATTAACGTATTTTTGATCTAAACAATTTCCATCGTCAATTTGTGTATGATCCCTATTTTCACTGATGAAACAGCCTTTCACATGATACGAAAAAGTGGCATAAGTCAGATATTTTCCTTTATCATAATTCAGTTGATTTTAAAGATACAGATATGCCGGATTTTTTTAATGATTTTGTTACATTAAAAATAAAAATTTTCTGATTGACCAAATTTGTCTAAGAGGATCATATAAAAATTTCAAAAGTGTAACATTTTGAAAATGAATGGGAGGACTATTTCATTAACGTAGTCTTATTTCCTACCTTACTTTCAACATTCTTGAAATTTACATTGGCCATTTATCTCCAACAGGTAAAGAATTAAAGCGCTTTGCAATCTTTTTGGGACACCCTGTATATTATGCATAATGTTATGCCTCTCACTGAAACATTAAGAACTATTGAATTTAAATATATAATATTGCATGCATATAATTATCTGTGATTATTAACAAATTTTTATTTTTTTATCTTTAATAGATTCCCCTCTTACATTTCCATTAATGGGTTTCTTACAAACTGTCACGATTGTTTAATTTTAGTAGAAGCATATTAAAACTTCACTTTGAAATACTCTAATTTGAAATTGAAGATTAGATCTCTGACATAGATTTCTTTTTTATAATCGACCATTTCCGTTTTCAAAATTACTTCAACTGGATTTTTTTTATTTTTTTTAAAGCTATTTTCTATTTTAAATTTTAAAATTCCAATGCTTTTTTATTACGATAATTTTGTAGGTAACATATTTAAATTGTATTACCTACAAAATTATAGAAATTTAAATATGGCGACCTTTTTGTCTTTGCTAGCATCAAAATTTGTCGAGTATAAAACAATTTACTCACCAGTTTTGTCGAATATTGTGCATTTTCTTACCGGCCATTTTTAAAAAGTTGTACTCGAAAGCTGGCCAGTGGTGAATGTAAATCTGCAACTCTCTGATATCGCGGTTTTGCCACTCGTCACGCCCCATTCCAACCCTGCTGTCTATTCGTTCGCACGATAACTGCTGTAAAAATGACTTTATCGAAAAAAAATTGTAGTATGTAATTGAGACGGTCTGTGGGATATCTGGGAATGAAGTGGAATAATATCACCCGACTAATTTCGGATTTCTCCCGTGTTGAAAAAATTAAATAGATTGAATCCCATGGGACTTAATTTTTCAAACGAAGTTAAAATTCACAAATTGCTTCGAAAATTTTAGAAAATATTCAAATTATCACATAAAATGTTTAAGAGAAATTTCAGCAAAATATGTTGCGTAGTTTTTTAAATAAAAATTGAAATAATTACACCCAATAATAATTTGGGGGTTTTATTAAGAAACGTGTTTACAATTGGTGTTATTTGATTAGGCCTCTTTCAAGTCTGGCGTCTTGTAAATGGCAATTAAAAAAATAACACCAAATTTCATCCCCTAATCATTTCATCCGTAACGGAAAATATTGTGTTCATTTGTAAGATCAGTAAAAATTATAAAATCTCGAACGATTTCTACACAACTCCTAGCGTATCAAACCACTGCAGAAAGAGAAACGATAACTTTTTAAATTGATGCAATTTATCAATTACAAAAAATTTTTTTTTTTATATTTCAAACATTTACGAACAACTTAAAGAATCTTTTGCTTTTTAATTTATTTAATTTTAGTTTTATTATGCAAGAGTTTATTAGTTTTTATAAGCATGATTTTCCAAAATATGAAAAGTCTTATTTTTTAAAGACGTGGGAAGAAGGCGAGATTCGATGAGGCTTTCTTTCTTCATAAATACTGTAGAAATGTGAAGGTATTTCTACATTATTTATAGTTTCCATTCTAACTAATCTCTACTAAATCGTCATATCCTATTATACCATTTATATCTTAAAAAAGCTGTTTTCCTTGACGAATATATTCTTTACTTTTTATTAAAAATATTTTTATGTATTTTTCCAGAGTTTCAAAATAATTAATCTTTTGCTCCTCAAACGTTTGGAGAATTATTTTGTGGGCCCTACATTACAATTCTGCTTTAATAAAATCAAAATGTTTCAAATGATTATTCGCATTCGACAATTGACCCATGAAATTAGACATAACTCGTGCTGATATGTTTTTGTTGAATTTTCCTTCATGTGTATTATGAATTCTTACATGTGCACACGTACGTGTACTGCGTTTGAATGTGAATTTGCGTGAAGATATTTCTCTGCGTGCGCATTGATCTTTCATACACTGCAGCCTGTCTCCAACTAAAATCTAGATTACCAGAGAAACCCCCTCTTCATCGACCTAATTTGACCTGCAGACAAATTGTGGTCGCAGCTCTGTTTACCCTTTTTTCTATACTGCGGATTGACAAGGTCATTTAAATTGTTTTCAGTTTGTTCATCGTCCTCATTTAAGCATTAATCGTGTTACGTAACTCTTTTATAGATCATAGTTATTTCTGTAGGAATCGGTCTTTGTTTTTGACAGAATCTGAATATATTTCTAAATCGTAAAATGTTTCTTAGAATTGAAAGGTAGACTACAAAAATTTTCTAAATAACCTGTAATAGTTATACAATAAAAAATTATATATAGAAAAATTCGACGTGAAAAGGTTTGACTATTTTATAGTTACAACTTTTGTATTAAAACTTTCGAAACACAGTTATATTTGGTTTCGTCACCATTTACTAGCCCTTACACACTAGGCTGTCCACCACACCTTTCTTTGGAGAGTGTAAGTATTTATAGGGACCTGTTTAAGGTCTTGTATACATTTTTTGAAATGGTACAGCCAGCTGACGATTTTTACAGAAGCAGTCTATTTCTGATATTTTTATTTCTTTTTGTGAGGGGGATAGTTTTCCTGCCGCTAAAGGTATGAAATCGCAGTGTATCCCCTAAATTTGTAATCGTACCACGGGTACGCATAACTCCATAGAGTAGCGTTATACAGTACTCAAAACAGTTGCGAATCTATACGTTGTGATCTTAAACTTTTATAGTTTTATGAGGTAGAAAACTGCACTCTAACATGAAATAAATTTTGAGACAGACTGCTTCATTCAGATAAGTCCTTGGAGGGGGGGGGGGGGGGGGATCAATCCTACAAAATGTAGCAAGCTAGTGTATGGGAATAAATTTTTGATGACGGGGCGGAAATTTGAATGTAGATGTTTTCGGTATGTTTCAAAAGTTCCAATACAAAAATTCTTATTATAAAATAGTTTCAATTATTTGAATGACAATTTTCTCAATCGGTAAATCTCTAACTTATTTTTAAATTTTTGTAGCAACCATTTGAATTCATTTCTAGGAAATATTTCGTAACGAATTAAAAAAACATCGAATTGTGTACGTTATACAGAATGACTAACCCTTATAAAAATAATTATTTGAGAAGAGGGGGGAGTTACACCAAGACAAAATTAATATCTAACTGTTAATCAGCTATTTAAAAAGCAAGGTTTTACATGCAAATTTTTAGTACTGCCGATAAGAATCAGGCATAAGAAAACTGCTTTGTACTAAAAATTTGTATTCTTGCAAGCATTAGTTATATTTATTGCATTGTTTTGTTTTATATGATGAACTTAAGAATAATAAAACATTCATATTCTTAGTTCATTTAGGATGAACTAAGAATAATAAAACAGCAGTGATAACGAAAAATCATCCAATTTCTACTTTTGCTCTACACTTTATCGAAGTTTGCTCCGAAAATTGAAAAACTGATAGTGGAACAACAAAATAATTTTATAGTTAAGTATAATTTGCAGAGATTAGAAATTGAAAATTATACTCATTTTACACAACCTCTATATTTTGTCTGCTGGGTTGAGAATCTTCGGTTAGATAACCTCTGTTAGATGATAGGATATAGCGTCTCTGAAACAACTGAACAAAATTTCTTTGAAATCAGCATAGATATTGTAAAGTTTAAAAATAACTGCTTTAACGGCTGTATTTACTTATGTTATCACAAATAGATATAGGTCAATGTAATTTGAACCTATTCAAAATAACAAAGTCGCCACTGATACGCTGAACAAAGCCGAAAATTGAAGCTATTCTGAACAAGATATTTTGTAGCGACATTACAAGGGGTCGTCTCGTAAAGCGCTGAAAAACCAAGTTTTGCTCTTTTGTATGGCTGTCAAGCGCGCCCAACGGCGTGTGACGGATACCGCCAAAAAGCCGGCACGCAGGGAAACGAGACAGCTATTGTCTCTGGCATATATTCCTATTTGTTTGCAGGAGGACCTCTGCTCACCATTCGTGCTCACCGGGCTGTGGATGTTTTCAGGTCTTGTTTTCCACCGTCTGTTGGAATTTTTTTTTTCTTAAATTCGAACAGAACTTAATGAAGATCAGCTCTTTATGAGGTCAATACACTTAGCTGTAGTGTAGTGAGCTGTATAATTGAATATTCTTTAACTGCGTTGATATTAACCTTGTTTACATTTTGCGATTTCAGAATAGAGGTTGCCTGCGGTTTCTGTGTAAAACAATCGATTACAGCTTTTCGGTGTGAAAACGAGGTTGCGTGACGTGAGATTTTGAAGAATACAGTGATTTATTGCGGAGGTGAAGTTTTGACCAGTTGGATATTTCATCAGACAATATTCGAACATCCGTCCACGACTCCATTTAAACCTACCAGTTATAAAGTGTATGATAAAAATTAATGTATGTAATTTCTTGTCCTGAAAAGAAATACGAGATGCTTTTCCTTTATCCCCTCCAGATTCTGGTTTACTTATATCAGCTCAACATACATTGAAATGGTTATTTACTGCCAAAAAAGATTTTAAATATTCAGTGCTAAGATAGCCTCACCTACACACAAAATTTCACTCCACGCGAGCACAGATAATGCCTCTAAAATAGAATTTTCGCCAGGAAGACATTTCTTATTTATCATTTGGACTCCACCTTGCTCCTCTCGAGGTCTTTTTTCGCTTAACACACATAAAAAGATATAGCGGCGTTATCTGCAGCCACTCCCTCACATTTGTTTAGGCTTCGGTTATCAGTGGCGTTGGTGCTTGAAGCGAGAAGATCGATCAAGATGCAACATTTAGGCTTTTATAGCTTCGTGCTTTCTGGAGAAAAATATAATTTGTTGCTTTTTAGAAAAGCGGGCGAAAATATCGTTATTTTGTTAAAACTACGAAATTTACTAAGTGATCGCACATTTGACCGGTAAACAGACTGTGGCTTCGGTTAACTGGTAGTTAAAATCTATACCCGGTTAACCGAAAATATGATAGAGTTACGGCAAAACCTATGAATTCCTTCCGTGATTGCTTGAAGAAATAAATCCTTTTTGTTAAGTTTTAATGTAGAAAGTGAGCAGAAATATTGGTATTTGAACCTGTCAAAGACATGCCACTCTAAAATTCAACTGCCACTCTAAAAAAAAAAATTAAATTTCAACTTTACTTAACCGGAGGGGGCAAAGAGTCTGGAAAAGCTTTTCGACCAACTTTTCGGAAAATTTTTCTCTTCTCTTTTCTAAAGTTAACAATGTGGGCGGAATAACTCAATGGTTAAGGCACGGGGATTATACTCGAAGGCCCCATTTCCGGCGATACCCAAGCTACAGTGTCTATAAGAGACTTCTCGGCACTGTACCCAAATTATCCCCGTGTTTAAAATCTGTGTCCAAAACTTCTTTCGATGAATTGTGAGGCAGGGGAAGGAGGGTGTTTAGTCTCTGTGGATGCCACTCCCACTGGATTCCGGTCTAAATCACTGGTGGTTTTGTCTAAATTGGGTGGTATTAGGCAAAGTCAGACTTCTATCGTGGTGTGCCTGAGACCCTTCCTTCGACCAACAGAAATGGCATTTACTCCTCCTTTACCATGAACTTCTTCTCTTATGGGCTTGCTTTGGTCTTGTTCCAGATAAGTGGGATAAGTCACAACGCAGCAACAACGTTAACAATAATTACTTTCTCATACTATTGTCTGGAAAAAGTATTCTTTTCTCGGAAAATTTTCAAATTCGAGATTTTGACAATAAGCACGTTTTTAAGACCTCCTGTACACATTTCGAACACTTTCGGAAAGATTGGTTTGAGTATATGAGGTATGTGCACGATAACTTAAAAAGTCGAATGCACGTATCTCCATGAAATATTGGAAAAATTATATCTAAACCAAGTTTTAAACAATTTTCAAGATTAGAACTCGAATTATTCCAATTTAAAATTTTCATAGCATTGTTACATATTCGAAAGCAATGATAATTCCGGGAACAATAATGGTAGTATATTGTATATGTAGCGATTGATAATTTGAATTGCGTTATGGATGTTAATATCAAAATAGTTTTTAACACTGTTGTTAGTTTCGTGACAATTGTTACGTTTTATCAGTTCAACAGTGCACACGTCTAAAAATGCTACCCCAGTGTATATAACTGTTCTTTTCGTGTTATATCAGCGAAATTATTTCGTTCT
Source organism: Amaurobius ferox (assembly GCA_951213105.1). NCBI lineage: Eukaryota > Metazoa > Arthropoda > Arachnida > Araneae > Amaurobiidae > Amaurobius > Amaurobius ferox. The sequence continues at coordinate 53,379,633 of OX578136.1, read as the reverse complement.
ACAGTTACGCTAAGCATATTGCTGAGTATAATAAAATATGTGTAAGAATTGCCATTTTATTTTACTCCGTTGCACATATTGGAGTTTTGTCGAAGATCCCATAAATGCATCCGAAGGAACCTACATAATTTCGGTCTTGTAATCTTGGATGACTCATTTTGCGTGTTGATAAATTGCGTTGAAGAATTGGATCACCAGACATCAAGATTGATTAACTCCTACAGGATTTTCTGTTTTCGGAGATAAAAAGAGATATCTACACAAGGGGACTGCCCTAATGTCGAAATACTCTTCAAAACATCCACGTATCGATTTTTTTTTTACTTGCGCAAATTTAATGTTTATATTCAAGTTTCTCATTTTTTCATTACAGTTTGCAATTTTTTTATGGTATTATGTTTTGCATTCAGAACAAACTGCCTTTTTTCGCATTTTATAGGAAAAAATATCAGTTTTCATTAAACTTTCAAATCCGAAATTGTCTTAACGATGTTTTAAATTTTACCAATATTATAAAATATATCGAATAAAGTTTACTTTTGATATTTCAACTCGCGTAAAAAAATAAGCTTCCATGTTGGAGCTTATTTCTTTGAGGGCGTCTTTCTGTCCCATATATATTAAAACATCTTGAGTGAATTCTTGCATCGCTATACAAAGTTCCACTAATCTGAGTAGTACAGGTGACGTTGATCAATTGTAGTTTCGATTGAACAGTATTATGTCTCTTGTGTTTCTCAGTAGTGTCTCACGGAATCTGGTTTAACCGAGGCTAATGTAATTTTAGGTGTGATTCTAGAATCACACGAGCCTTGGTTCAACCTTTTGAAGAGTAATCTTTGGTTCAACCCCTGTTTTCGAGTAGCAGCTAAATTGGTGCTTCCTGATGTTTACCAGTTTTGTTTTGTTTTCTTTGGAAACGGGATCTATAGTTTTGAGTTTGATTTTGCACCATTGGTTGTTTGCTCTTTTGCTACGGCATTTGATTTGTTTTGAGACATGGTGTTGGTTTGTTTACTGCAAATGTGGCGTGGGTTTTCATTTGCCGTTAATGGATATTTTGCATTTTACTTTGCCTACATGCATAACATGAAGTATATATATAGGGAAACTATTGTGACTGGTTCGAAAATTTGAATTCGAGTTTTCGACAAAAGAACTCATTTTAAGCATCCTTGAACGCGAATTGAATATTTTTTATGTGCTGTGTGTGCAGAGATGTTGCCAAGAGAGGGCCTCCCCCTCAAAATTTATTGTTTTCATATAATGTTGGGTCATCTTCTAAAATAACAAAAGCTTTTACCATTTAATATATTTCTAAATGTATTGTGAGGTGTATACGTATTTAAAATATATAATTATTGATCCATTAGAAATGTTTTATTTTAAACATATTGCTATGTTTTCATCAGAAATTGTGCCCATGAATAGTTTATGAAACTTTATATCCGGCTTTGTTATCGAAAAATCTAGAACGAGATAGAATTTTTTTAATTCCAGCGAAAACTTCGAAATTTATTCAAAATTATATATTTTTTTAACATAGCAGTATAGGACAAAATATGACATAATCATGTATAAAACGTGTTATTTATGGCGCAATGGTCATCCAGACTTAATAGTTTCAATCGTTGTTGTGAAAAATAGCCGCGTTACAAATTTTGTGTTTGTAACGTAATTGGCCCCCCTCGGGGGAAGGAGGGTACATTATCAAATATGGTATCAATCGAAAGATTGTTGTTGTTGAGACCCAGACCGTCCGACCTACCAGAAAGGTGTAAGGTAACTGTTTGAACGGCCGGGAATAATCGAAAGATTGTGTCAAGCTTTTTAAAATGAAGGTTAACACGCCATATTTGTAACCATTTGGATCAACGATTCCGATTTTTCAAAATTTTACTGATAAAATTTGAAAAAAGATACAAACCACAAGCTACTTAAAAATGGATTGTGGTATGTGAAAGTCGAGCTGAGCCACACTTCAGTTAAATTACGTTGTTTTTTGCTCAAATTGTCGTCTAATGGTTTCATAAGTTTCTTTTGGTACTTGGTGACGGTGCTGAATTCTGACCCGCAGCACATGTTAAAAGTATCTTCTATGCGTCAATATTTGTACAACATTTAGCTACTCGACACTGGTGGTGTAAATTGTTTTCTGCGGATTTTCGTTTCCTATGAATGGTATTAACGACGAATGATTTCTACTTTTTTGACTGTAGTACAAGCACGTTCGGTTTGAGTGGCTCACAATATTCGTAGTGCTCGTTCCCAGGTATCTTGTGAGTGTCTTATACTTGCTTGTTTGGGACTTAGCAATGCATTTATGCTAACTTTCTGGTTTTAGCACATGCCGCAATCTTTAGTATTTTGGGGTTTCTCAGTGTTCTTTTAAAGGCTTTCTAGGGACGAATACTAGCTTTTTGGCCAACACATGTATCAATTCCCTCTTGAGCATCGGTTTATTTGAGCAACTATCACCGAAGCACTTGCAATGAGTGCTTCAATGTAGTCTTTTGATGGTAACCTAAAATGTGCTTTTGAATTAGCAATGTTGCTAGCTTTCCTGGTTGTAACACATGTAGTAAATCTTTTGTCCACCTGTTTATTTGATTAGACATGCGACACCGGTGGAACTTCAATATGTCTGAGTTTCCATTCTATGGGAAACTAATAACTAAATATTTAACCATAGAACTTGTCTCTTTACACCTCAACTTATTTGAATAACCCGCAGTGTGAAACACTCTGTAAACGATAGTACTAGTTATGAATTTGAACATGTCAAAATATGTAGATGGAATCGGAAAAGAAATGGGCATCATTCATTTTTTGTCTCGCTACGCTTGTTTTCATTTTCTGTATACCTGTACAAATGTAAAGCTTTCAGTAAAATGCATTTTGATTTGATGGATAATTTAAATGAAACATGCAAACTTCCCATCTATTCCTCCCGCCCTGCCCGAAACTTCTCTTTTTGCTCTCAATCATCTTTCTGTCCCGTGATGTCTGGCACAGGTGTGCGTGCGAAGCAAACATTGATGGAGCCCAAATCAAAATAAGCAAAATCGCAGTATGGAGAGAGTAACTGCTCTGTGGGCGACGATTGACTGGTGCAGGTGCGTTGCAGGGGTGCTGCAGTTGTTAGGTGTGCGCGGATATCCGGGTTTTGCTGCAGGCCGTTTTATTAGATCTTTATGCGGGTGGATTTTGTGAAATAAATTGAAATGGGCTGGTAGGAATATTTTTCTTCCTTTTTGCCCATACTGCGTTTCTCAAAGGATATTTTTTATTTCAATGTTAAGGGATTGGTAGTTCTATTTTCATAATCGTGGCTGTCTGTTTTGATTGGATTTTTAGTGTTGCAAGGATGTGCATTTAGTTTTCAAATATTCAATGATCTTAGCAGCTGCTTGAAAAGTATAAAAAAAAATCAAATTATTTGATTGCAAGTTTCAACCTCGAGTTCTTAAATTTATTTCTTGATATCCTTTTCGTTTGCCAAACTATATATGTTATTGTTTTGTAAATTCTTTTATTTTGCTTTGACGTTTAAAACACCAGGCACATTTAGTTATTTACCACTAAATCACGTAGGGAATCAAGCCAGATCGTGAGTTCGAATCTTGTCAAAAGTATCGCGTGATATTTTAATGTTTTTTATTTTTTTTAGGGAGGGGGGGGGGCATAAATATGATATAGTTTCGTCTAGAAATGTCCTCCGCCGCCTTTGTGCGACAACATGGCCATATTCAGCTATTGCTTAAGTGCATTCTGGCTTCTGTTTGGCGTTCTCTAAAATATTTGAATCAACTGTAATTGATCACTACTAACTGCACAAAATTGAAGGTTGTAATTTCGTCTTTGCGTTTCTGAACAATGCTCACAAAATATGATCATCGAACACATCGGTAGATAACTTGCCACCACTAGACGTGATAATTTGCTGTTTTTACAAAACGTGTTTCCTGTAGCTAAAACATCCCTTTATTTCAGATGTTCAAATTTACTATTTCAACGAATTTTGTGTTTTGATATATCCGATTTTTATTTGAAGACTGCCAAATGAGACAAGTGGCAAAATGAGATAGACAGAAATAAGATTTTTTTTTTTAGTATTTTTGAATTTATAACTCTAAGTTCTTTTTAAATTCGTGTACGAAAAAGAATGTATGACGGTACCGACTCGTGCAAGGTAGATATTTATCGGTTATAGATTTGGATTAGATCGGTTATAGATTTGCGTGCAACATTCAAAATGTGAACCCTGTCACGTTCGCTTTTCTTGCTTCACTACCTCTGAATCAGCTATAGAGTGTACTTGATGTTTAGATGAGGTCAATTCCCGCACCTCTAGAATTGCGGATCATTGCGCTTTTTATTATGTACATCTTATAGTATCGGTATTTAGTTTATTAACTGATATACAATAGAGTACGAATACTCCTCGTTTGGGGATGTTTAGAAAATGTAGTTAAACGGATTGTGAATAGAACTGCTATTTTTGAAATATGGTTCCGACCCCAACGTATGAGCCTGTGTTATTAAGCGACTTGCCACGGCTTTCGAAATTAAGAGAGACACAATCCTGAGCGTTAAAACTCCCATATACCATTCCAGATTTCTCTTCTCATACGCGAATAGTCTCAAAAAAAGAGGGTCTATTGGAACCACGCTACCATGAATCGACAGCCAGTCCGTGGTAGATTGAGTCCCATTCGGATCGAAAGCACCAAAGCCGTATCTAGTATGCGTACTCAACATCTTGAATGCCATGGCGGATTGACAGTTGCGAGAACCCTACGCTAAACCTTATTATGGGCTCCTGTGACGTCATTGATTTTTTTAAACATGGATTACATTCAATAGTAACGTCATCAATAGATTATTAATTTAGAGGGGGGGGGGGATTTTTGGAGATTTAGTATGTTTCTGGCTTCTTTCTTTGAACATTCTACTTCTTATTATTCTATTCTTTTACCACTTCTTTCATTCTTTTAACATTCTTATCACATAGTCATAAAACCCGCCAGTAGGGGAGCATTCTAAAGTATTTGAAATACACTCCCAATTACAAATAACAGTATCCATGGACCAGTTTTGTTTTGTGCTTATGTTCGCGTCTGCATAAAATACCGATATCTGCTATGACAGCAAGAGGAACTGGCAAGTTCAGGCCTTACGCGTTGCTGATTTTAAATGTCTTCAAAATTCAGCTTGGGTTAATACGAGGCTGAAATGGTCAATTCGTTGGCGGGTTCTCTGTAAACTTCTTAAAATTTACTCTTGAATCATCACACATAAAAAAACATGCCAAATCTTCATGTATCTATGAAAATAAAGTTCGACGGTAGTTAACGAATATAAACGGCTCTCCATCAAAGAGTTATATTCAACTGTTTGTATTCAATTGGCATTTCGATGATGTATTACTTGCGTTCCTTGTGTATTTTGTTTGTTTAATCATACTGAATAGGTGGCTATTTTATTGTCCTTTAAACTGTCTTTTTATCTTTCTTTGTAATCTAATTCTAACCCGGAAGAGCTTTTAATACCATTATCTAAAGTGTTTCCAGCGGCGGCAGTAGTAGAGGAAGGACAGTTCAAGGGCCGCAGGCGGATTTGCGGATTGCATTCCAATGTGATGACGTCATGATGACGTCACGTTATCTTATCTAATCTTATCAGTGACGTCATCCGATAAGCTTATCTTATCAGATGACGTCACTGATAAGCTTATCTTATCGGATGACGTCATCGGCTTATCTTATCGGATGACTCACTCGATAAGATTATCGGATGACGTCATGTACTGACACAAACAGTGGGGTTGAAGAAGACCTTGGCGGCCACCTTGGAAATTTTGGTGGCGCCCTCTATTGACAGATCGGAGAACTGTGTTGGCTAAAAGGAAAGAATTGGTTCTGAACTGAGCTGGATTCGAACTGGGGACCCCTTGCACCGTAGGAGAGTGCTTTAACCACTATACACTTTGAGACTTGTTAGCAGATGGTGAATGAATGATATCTTTCCTGCGAAAGGAGTTGGGTACTTAGAATATTTTCTGAACTTCTACGAAGCGATGGTGCGAATGAATTAAGATTTTAATTAATTTTTAATAAATAAATAAAATATATTATGAAAAAAAAAATATAGTCATAATTTAATTTTAATAAGGGGATTATTTTTTTTTAAATGATTTAGTAATTATTGTTTTTATGGAATGGTTTAGAAAGTACTTGAAGATATTTACGAAAGTTTAGATGACGATGATGGCGCCATCTATTGGCACTTGAATGAAATACATGCGACGAATTTTAATAGAATTAATTTCGAGTGAGGTTTTTGTGTTCTTTTAATTCGATAGTCGAACGATGACTTCATAATTTTAGCTTCACACTCATACATGTTTTAATGAAGATAATTAATTTTTTTATACATTGACCGTTCATCAGAATTTTAAGGATGGGATGTGTGTTATTGAATTTTATTCATTTGAATAAAATGATTTTTGGGGTGTTTTTGAATGAAAGAATGGGGACTCCATAGTGAACTAGAATATCGCATTTTTGATGTTAATAAATTTTTACCACAAGTTGGGAACGGGATTTGACCCTTTTAGAAGAGGTGTATCAGCCAAGATTTATGTTTTAAAAGCGTGTGAGATTTTAGGGATAGCTTATACTACTCGCTGAACACGTTTCGACAATTTTTTCAGCTAGCAAGAATGCATTCATGGAGTTCTACGATGAATTTCCTGACAATATAGTAAAAGTACTATGCATGATTTTTTTTTACATTCTTTTAAAATTTTGCATGCTACTAAACACGAATTGACTATTTTTTTTTTTTCGGTGGCCCATAAATTTTTTCGCAAACTCATTCCTGAAAGAAACGTGATTAATACACATCATTAAAAAACTTACTTTTTAAACTTACCATGACTCTCACAGCTGAAAAACAAAACATACATTAAAAATTATAATACCACAAACTTGTTAAATAATATACATTGATAGTAACAAATATTTACTTTTTAGGTTTAAGCCCACCATCCACCCGGTGTCTTCGCACCGCCTCAAACCTTGTACATTTTTTTTTTTTTTAATTTTCTATTCAAATTTTTGAATGATGGAATGGGTTATTTCTAACACTCCATAGCGAACTAGCATATCGCATGTTCGGTGTTGCCACAAGTTGGGAACAGGATTTGACCCTTTTAGAAGAGGTGTGTGTGCGCGTATACCAGCCATGATTCATGTTTCAAAACCCTGCAAGATTTTAATGCTAGGTTATAATACTCACAAAATATGACTCGACCCTTTTTCAGAATGATTGTGTGTGCCACGCGATTTTTTTATGACAAGTATCAGAACCTGCTGAATCCGTATCGACTGTTTTTTTTAGCTATGAAAATTGGCTGTATTGATTTCTTTTCAAATATATGGGAAATTCAAGACTTTGCTATATTGAAGGACGTAGTTAAAATGAATAGGTGTACTGAATTATCAGTAAATGGAATAATTGGGAGATATTTTTAAAATGCAGAGTACTGAAAGCTTCACAAGTTAATGTTGTACACAGATGTGACTTGCATATGTATTGTGACATGGATGTTCTTACCAATGTCTTCTGAAAAGGGAATCCATATTATTTTGAAAAGTATACTAGGCTACTTTAAAGTATCCTCTAAAATGTTATACATTAAAAAAAAAAATGGCGCTAAGATACTATTGAGTGAATTTTAAGTGAATAGAGGACTCATGAATTTTAGAGTACTTGGATGATTTCGGTATAAATAGATCGGTTTAATTATGTTAAGTGCGTTGCTAATTAATTTTTTAAAGCTAAGACACTAATGAGTGAATTTTGTGACAAATTTTCAGTGTTAGGGTTTAAATGATGTTAGCGACAAACATTATATGAAGAATTGAATGTTTACGGAATACACAGTATGATCATTATTTTTTTTGACGCTGAGATATTAATGAATTTTAATTGAGTTCTAAAAATGAGGTAAATTTAACTGTAAAGAGTGAAATAGTGTATCTCATCCATGATTTTAACGATATAGCGCATTGTATACGATTTAACCATTTTTAAAGTGAGGTATGTAATTTTAGCATCGAAGTTTAGAATTTAACAAGCTAAGGAACACGAATCGATCATTTTTACAGACATGAGCGTATTTTACTATTTTACCGAATTGTGTGCTTCTTAGCGAATGTTTGATGAACTAGGAGTTTTTTTTTTTTTTTTTTTTAATCTTACACAAGGCCTATGACTCCTTTATCGCTTAAAATTATAGCATTTAATTTAAATTTAGCAAAAATTACTCGACACATAGTGCATGTTCGAGGAATTAGAAGTATGTTTTTTTTTTTTTTTTTCGATATTCGATATTCCAAGAGGTCTAAGACCCTAAAATTTCATGAATTTAGTGAATTGTTTGGTTCTTAGCATATGTTTGGGGAACTAAGAATGAATTTTTTAATGTTACATAAGCCGTAAGACTCCTTTAGCGCTTAAAATTATGATTTTTTAATAAAATTTGCAAAAATTGCACAATACTTAGTGGATAATTACTGAATAAGAGATATGTTTTTAATGTTACAACAACATCTAAAGCCCTTAAATCGGTATATTTTTAAAATTGTCATGAATTTTAGGGGAATAGAATATCACTTAACGATTTTTTTTTAAGGACATGCGATTGTCAACATTGAATTTAAATGAAAGACTGACCCTCTAGGCCAAGTGTAGTACATTGTAATAATATTAAAATATGAAAGATATGCATTTAACACTTTAAAAGAAACATGTAATAATGAGTTTTGATATCTTAATAGGAGACATTATTAGCATACAAATAGGAATATCATGATCTCGCGGCTGTAGGTGCACCATAAAATCATTCAATTCATAATGAATGTCCACATTTGAATGTACATATTTAACAACACCTGGAAAATGATAGGGCGAAACTGAGACAAAATTTTACACTTCCTACGAAATAAATCCCAACTTCGTAGACTTTTAGGAAACTAGGGCTGAATTTTCACCTATTCTTAGAGATTGAAAGGCCCAGACCACCCGACCAACCCTAAAGCTTACGGTAACTAACTCTGTGGCCGACCTATTCTTAGAGATTGAAACACCACATTCTTTATAAATCTTCATACTTTTAGAGAATGGAACATAACTTAGCATTTATTTTTAGTGAATAAGGGTATATAATTTCAGAATTTTAACACTGAATATAAATTTTATAAATTAATCTCTGTAAAGTGCAAATATCGTTCATTACGAAACTCACACTGTAAACATTTTATATGATTCGAATAAATTTATTTTTAATTTTTTTTTGTATTTTATTTTAAAAAGCGATATTAGTAAACCTATTATACTTGAATGTATAGATACATAACCTACGAGCACATAGCATTTTTAAATAAAACATGTTAAAAATGAGTTGATGAACGTAAATAAGGAGTTCACTTTGAAAGATAAAAATCCATTTAATGAATCTATTCTTCATAAAATACACATTAAGCATTATTTGTTGCACATTTAATCAAACAAGTTAAAATAATTTCCTTATCGCACATTCATAGTCCTCTGATTTAAATGACTTGAAAAAATTTCGATCATACCAGTAAAAGACTTCTTCACCACGCAACAAAACTTTCTTTGCTATGTTATTAATGTCAAGATTTAGAAGTACCTGTTCAGCCACTCTGTTGTACATTTCTAATGGAGTACTGTAAAGACATTCGTGGTAACTTTGTTCTTCAATTTGACTAACACAGCCAACACATTTGAAAAGTTTTCTTACATGATACATCATGCTCTCATGAATACAAGAGATTAATTGTTCGAATGCAAAATTTTTGTCACAAATAACTGATGGTAGAAAGGTTATCGTGTCCTTTATTTTTAATATTTGAGCAGGAAGCCACTCTAGAAATATACTTTCTCGAAGTTCCATACTAATGTTGTTGACACAATTCAGTAAACATGCTATTTGATTTTTATCTAAGGTAATATGACACTGCGTTAGACAAAATTTTGAATCATATAATTGAATTATCTTCTGTAAATGAAGTTTTCCATTGTCATTGAAACAGAACAACTCATTGCGACTGACGAAAGTGGTATCCGCATATAGACTATTGAACGACCACAATTTTTGTGAAAATTCACTCCAAGTAGCAGGTGACAATGTAACCCATTCCCGCGTAGGCACTAGTTCATTTCGTTCGTTAGAGATATATCTCCATATATACACTTTTAGCTTCTCATGGCGAAGTTTCAAATATACATAGACACCAGAACCTAAATGCCAACGACGGAGTGCATCTTGCACGGAATCTGAAGAAGTAAATTCAGTCGAAACAGATTCTGTAGTGGTGGCTAACACTCCGCTGTGTGTTAGAGCACAAGAAAGCAGATCTTGAGATGAGTTTCCGACGTCGGTGAGGACTTGTGAATCGGCAGTGGTAGGTGTTTCTGCTGGGGGTATGGAAGACATAAGATTGGTGTCTAACCAATCCACCACAAAGTTTGATGAAGGTGAATTAATCACATTTGAGACGATATCCACAGATTTTGTTTCATCTAGGGTAGGAACCGACATCTCCACACTATTTCCACTAGAAATTAACTGTTCGAGTGATGGCATACTTTGAATTTTAGACATTACTTGCAGATAATAACATCCAAGTACCACATTCACAGTATAAGATTTATTTTTAAAACACTATGATCTTAAAATGCTATAAATTTCTCGCAGCTATGAACGAACCGAACCTATCCACGCAACGTCCAAGGTTGAAATGGCTTATCGGACCACGTCATAAGACTAATCACGTGACCTAAATAGAGTGTCGTGTGCAAATAGATTACATAAGATAAGACATGAAGGGGTTAGAACTTGTAATTTTCAATGAATCGCACAACATCGGTTTGTGTCAAGCGCAATTGTTATCTACGTGGGAGACTGTCTACATTATTTTATTCATCTTCGAAATCATAAAGTGGAAATATGTACCAAACTTAGTTAAAATTCATAATTTTTAATCACACTATCATTAAATACATAGGAAAATTTTGTATATTTTTATATCTTTAGGGGATATGCTTACCACATCGCACAGAATATACAAGAATAGTTAGCAAAAACATGAAAATAAACTTACAGAATGAGGTCTTCACCAGCCGACATCCAAACCCTAACTGCAATACTAAAATGAGAGCTTATCTTATCTAAGATCTAACATATGATGACGTCATCGGTCCAAAGTTCACAAGATGGCGTCATAGTCCAAAGCAGATCTTTCTTAATTACTTATTTTTTAATTACGGCTTATTGTTTTAATTACTCCCTATTTTTAATTACTGCTTAATTTTTATAATTATGAATAGGTGATCATAAGTAATTACTGCTTAATTTTTATAATTATGAAAATTAAGCAGTAATTAAAAATAGGGAGTAATTAAAACAATAAGCAGTAATTACTTATGATCACCTATTCATAATTATAAAAATTAAGCAGTAATTAAAAATAGGGAGTAATTAAAACAATAAGCCGTAATTAAAAAATAAGTAATTAAGAAAGATCTGCTTTGGACTATGACGCCATCTTGTGAACTTTGGACCGATGACGTCATCATATGTTAGATCTTAGATAAGATAAGCTCTCATTTTAGTATTGCAGTTAGGGTTTGGATGTCGGCTGGTGAAGACCTCATTCTGTAAGTTTATTTTCATGTTTTTGCTAACTATTCTTGTATATTCTGTGCGATGTGGTAAGCATATCCCCTAAAGATATAAAAATATACAAAATTTTCCTATGTATTTAATGATAGTGTGATTAAAAATTATGAATTTTAACTAAGTTTGGTACATATTTCCACTTTATGATTTCGAAGATGAATAAAATAATGTAGACAGTCTCCCACGTAGATAACAATTGCGCTTGACACAAACCGATGTTGTGCGATTCATTGAAAATTACAAGTTCTAACCCCTTCATGTCTTATCTTATGTAATCTATTTGCACACGACACTCTATTTAGGTCACGTGATTAGTCTTATGACGTGGTCCGATAAGCCATTTCAACCTTGGACGTTGCGTGGATAGGTTCGGTTCGTTCATAGCTGCGAGAAATTTATAGTATTTTAAGATCATAGTGTTTTAAAAATAAATCTTATACTGTGAATGTTGTACTTGGATGTTATTATCTGCAAGTAATGTCTAAAATTCAAAGTATGCCATCACTCGAACAGTTAATTTCTAGTGGAAATAGTGTGGAGATGTCGGTTCCTACCCTAGATGAAACAAAATCTGTGGATATCGTCTCAAATGTGATTAATTCACCTTCATCAAACTTTGTGGTGGATTGGTTAGACACCAATCTTATGTCTTCCATACCCCCAGCAGAAACACCTACCACTGCCGATTCACAAGTCCTCACCGACGTCGGAAACTCATCTCAAGATCTGCTTTCTTGTGCTCTAACACACAGCGGAGTGTTAGCCACCACTACAGAATCTGTTTCGACTGAATTTACTTCTTCAGATTCCGTGCAAGATGCACTCCGTCGTTGGCATTTAGGTTCTGGTGTCTATGTATATTTGAAACTTCGCCATGAGAAGCTAAAAGTGTATATATGGAGATATATCTCTAACGAACGAAATGAACTAGTGCCTACGCGGGAATGGGTTACATTGTCACCTGCTACTTGGAGTGAATTTTCACAAAAATTGTGGTCGTTCAATAGTCTATATGCGGATACCACTTTCGTCAGTCGCAATGAGTTGTTCTGTTTCAATGACAATGGAAAACTTCATTTACAGAAGATAATTCAATTATATGATTCAAAATTTTGTCTAACGCAGTGTCATATTACCTTAGATAAAAATCAAATAGCATGTTTACTGAATTGTGTCAACAACATTAGTATGGAACTTCGAGAAAGTATATTTCTAGAGTGGCTTCCTGCTCAAATATTAAAAATAAAGGACACGATAACCTTTCTACCATCAGTTATTTGTGACAAAAATTTTGCATTCGAACAATTAATCTCTTGTATTCATGAGAGCATGATGTATCATGTAAGAAAACTTTTCAAATGTGTTGGCTGTGTTAGTCAAATTGAAGAACAAAGTTACCACGAATGTCTTTACAGTACTCCATTAGAAATGTACAACAGAGTGGCTGAACAGGTACTTCTAAATCTTGACATTAATAACATAGCAAAGAAAGTTTTGTTGCGTGGTGAAGAAGTCTTTTACTGGTATGATCGAAATTTTTTCAAGTCATTTAAATCAGAGGACTATGAATGTGCGATAAGGAAATTATTTTAACTTGTTTGATTAAATGTGCAACAAATAATGCTTAATGTGTATTTTATGAAGAATAGATTCATTAAATGGATTTTTATCTTTCAAAGTGAACTCCTTATTTACGTTCATCAACTCATTTTTAACATGTTTTATTTAAAAATGCTATGTGCTCGTAGGTTATGTATCTATACATTCAAGTATAATAGGTTTACTAATATCGCTTTTTAAAATAAAATACAAAAAAAAATTAAAAATAAATTTATTCGAATCATGTAAAATGTTTACAGTGTGAGTTTCGTAATGAACGATATTTGCACTTTACAGAGATTAATTTATAAAATTTATATTCAGTGTTAAAATTCTGAAATTATATACCCTTATTCACTAAAAATAAATGCTAAGTTATGTTCCATTCTCTAAAAGTATGAAGATTTATAAAGAATGTGGTGTTTCAATCTCTAAGAATAGGTCGGCCACAGAGTTAGTTACCGTAAGCTTTAGGGTTGGTCGGGTGGTCTGGGCCTTTCAATCTCTAAGAATAGGTGAAAATTCAGCCCTAGTTTCCTAAAAGTCTACGAAGTTGGGATTTATTTCGTAGGAAGTGTAAAATTTTGTCTCAGTTTCGCCCTATCATTTTCCAGGTGTTGTTAAATATGTACATTCAAATGTGGACATTCATTATGAATTGAATGATTTTATGGTGCACCTACAGCCGCGAGATCATGATATTCCTATTTGTATGCTAATAATGTCTCCTATTAAGATATCAAAACTCATTATTACATGTTTCTTTTAAAGTGTTAAATGCATATCTTTCATATTTTAATATTATTACAATGTACTACACTTGGCCTAGAGGGTCAGTCTTTCATTTAAATTCAATGTTGACAATCGCATGTCCTTAAAAAAAAATCGTTAAGTGATATTCTATTCCCCTAAAATTCATGACAATTTTAAAAATATACCGATTTAAGGGCTTTAGATGTTGTTGTAACATTAAAAACATATCTCTTATTCAGTAATTATCCACTAAGTATTGTGCAATTTTTGCAAATTTTATTAAAAAATCATAATTTTAAGCGCTAAAGGAGTCTTACGGCTTATGTAACATTAAAAAATTCATTCTTAGTTCCCCAAACATATGCTAAGAACCAAACAATTCACTAAATTCATGAAATTTTAGGGTCTTAGACCTCTTGGAATATCGAATATCGAAAAAAAAAAAAAAAAACATACTTCTAATTCCTCGAACATGCACTATGTGTCGAGTAATTTTTGCTAAATTTAAATTAAATGCTATAATTTTAAGCGATAAAGGAGTCATAGGCCTTGTGTAAGATTAAAAAAAAAAAAAAAAAAAAACTCCTAGTTCATCAAACATTCGCTAAGAAGCACACAATTCGGTAAAATAGTAAAATACGCTCATGTCTGTAAAAATGATCGATTCGTGTTCCTTAGCTTGTTAAATTCTAAACTTCGATGCTAAAATTACATACCTCACTTTAAAAATGGTTAAATCGTATACAATGCGCTATATCGTTAAAATCATGGATGAGATACACTATTTCACTCTTTACAGTTAAATTTACCTCATTTTTAGAACTCAATTAAAATTCATTAATATCTCAGCGTCAAAAAAAATAATGATCATACTGTGTATTCCGTAAACATTCAATTCTTCATATAATGTTTGTCGCTAACATCATTTAAACCCTAACACTGAAAATTTGTCACAAAATTCACTCATTAGTGTCTTAGCTTTAAAAAATTAATTAGCAACGCACTTAACATAATTAAACCGATCTATTTATACCGAAATCATCCAAGTACTCTAAAATTCATGAGTCCTCTATTCACTTAAAATTCACTCAATAGTATCTTAGCGCCATTTTTTTTTTTAATGTATAACATTTTAGAGGATACTTTAAAGTAGCCTAGTATACTTTTCAAAATAATATGGATTCCCTTTTCAGAAGACATTGGTAAGAACATCCATGTCACAATACATATGCAAGTCACATCTGTGTACAACATTAACTTGTGAAGCTTTCAGTACTCTGCATTTTAAAAATATCTCCCAATTATTCCATTTACTGATAATTCAGTACACCTATTCATTTTAACTACGTCCTTCAATATAGCAAAGTCTTGAATTTCCCATATATTTGAAAAGAAATCAATACAGCCAATTTTCATAGCTAAAAAAAACAGTCGATACGGATTCAGCAGGTTCTGATACTTGTCATAAAAAAATCGCGTGGCACACACAATCATTCTGAAAAAGGGTCGAGTCATATTTTGTGAGTATTATAACCTAGCATTAAAATCTTGCAGGGTTTTGAAACATGAATCATGGCTGGTATACGCGCACACACACCTCTTCTAAAAGGGTCAAATCCTGTTCCCAACTTGTGGCAACACCGAACATGCGATATGCTAGTTCGCTATGGAGTGTTAGAAATAACCCATTCCATCATTCAAAAATTTGAATAGAAAATTAAAAAAAAAAAAAATGTACAAGGTTTGAGGCGGTGCGAAGACACCGGGTGGATGGTGGGCTTAAACCTAAAAAGTAAATATTTGTTACTATCAATGTATATTATTTAACAAGTTTGTGGTATTATAATTTTTAATGTATGTTTTGTTTTTCAGCTGTGAGAGTCATGGTAAGTTTAAAAAGTAAGTTTTTTAATGATGTGTATTAATCACGTTTCTTTCAGGAATGAGTTTGCGAAAAAATTTATGGGCCACCGAAAAAAAAAAAATAGTCAATTCGTGTTTAGTAGCATGCAAAATTTTAAAAGAATGTAAAAAAAAATCATGCATAGTACTTTTACTATATTGTCAGGAAATTCATCGTAGAACTCCATGAATGCATTCTTGCTAGCTGAAAAAATTGTCGAAACGTGTTCAGCGAGTAGTATAAGCTATCCCTAAAATCTCACACGCTTTTAAAACATAAATCTTGGCTGATACACCTCTTCTAAAAGGGTCAAATCCCGTTCCCAACTTGTGGTAAAAATTTATTAACATCAAAAATGCGATA
Source organism: Amaurobius ferox (assembly GCA_951213105.1). Lineage (NCBI taxonomy): Eukaryota > Metazoa > Arthropoda > Arachnida > Araneae > Amaurobiidae > Amaurobius > Amaurobius ferox. Next base: position 53,363,242 of record OX578136.1, on the reverse strand, counting down.
TTCTAGTTCACTATGGAGTCCCCATTCTTTCATTCAAAAACACCCCAAAAATCATTTTATTCAAATGAATAAAATTCAATAACACACATCCCATCCTTAAAATTCTGATGAACGGTCAATGTATAAAAAAATTAATTATCTTCATTAAAACATGTATGAGTGTGAAGCTAAAATTATGAAGTCATCGTTCGACTATCGAATTAAAAGAACACAAAAACCTCACTCGAAATTAATTCTATTAAAATTCGTCGCATGTATTTCATTCAAGTGCCAATAGATGGCGCCATCATCGTCATCTAAACTTTCGTAAATATCTTCAAGTACTTTCTAAACCATTCCATAAAAACAATAATTACTAAATCATTTAAAAAAAATAATCCCCTTATTAAAATTAAATTATGACTATATTTTTTTTTTCATAATATATTTTATTTATTTATTAAAAATTAATTAAAATCTTAATTCATTCGCACCATCGCTTCGTAGAAGTTCAGAAAATATTCTAAGTACCCAACTCCTTTCGCAGGAAAGATATCATTCATTCACCATCTGCTAACAAGTCTCAAAGTGTATAGTGGTTAAAGCACTCTCCTACGGTGCAAGGGGTCCCCAGTTCGAATCCAGCTCAGTTCAGAACCAATTCTTTCCTTTTAGCCAACACAGTTCTCCGATCTGTCAATAGAGGGCGCCACCAAAATTTCCAAGGTGGCCGCCAAGGTCTTCTTCAACCCCACTGTTTGTGTCAGTACATGACGTCATCCGATAATCTTATCGAGTGAGTCATCCGATAAGATAAGCCGATGACGTCATCCGATAAGATAAGCTTATCAGTGACGTCATCTGATAAGATAAGCTTATCGGATGACGTCACTGATAAGATTAGATAAGATAACGTGACGTCATCATGACGTCATCACATTGGAATGCAATCCGCAAATCCGCCTGCGGCCCTTGAACTGTCCTTCCTCTACTACTGGCGGCTAGATGAGCCATTTGTATTTTTCTGCTTAATGTAAATTGTACTAATTTCTTAATGATCTGATACATGTAGAGGTCAGCGAATATAAATGCAGATGCACAATTAACGAGTTCTTGCTTTTCTTTAAAGCACATTACTAATGTTCGTCCAATTAATAATCTGATGTGCTCAAGACATGTTTTCTTTTTACAGATTAACTATTTTCGATATTATGGGATAATACAAATTAAAGCTTTCTCATAACTGGATATCGTTAATATAAATAGGCTTGTTACTGAATAAAATAAACACGCCAAAATTCAGCAAACGGATTGATTCTTTATTTAGTTATCACGCTCCATGGGGAATTCTAAATATCTTAAAACGATTCGCAATAAATCCTAAACAGTGGTTTCTATTAATTTTTGATTGAAGGTTTTGATCAAAATTTCATTCGAATCACTCAATTTATTCGATAAATATTCCAACAGCACGTCAGGCAGGCATTTATGAAAAATGACTTTCGTATTCAGAGAGGCTCAAAACGTGCAAATCCAGCAAAATCATATTCGAATGTTTTTATCCTTTTCGCAATATTTTCCTTTTGCATTAGAGAGCTTCGCGCCTAGCAAGCTAATAACGCTCGCCAAACCCCGTAACTCGCTTCGCCATTCAAAATAAGTAATAATTAATGTATTTTTAATTGTTGAAATTAAAAATTTAAATACTGCTGCTTTTGAAATGACAACAGTGTTTCATACAACGAAAGTTAAATCATCTAAATATTACTTTTGAGATGACATCACTCTCAATAATGGCAGATTAGATTTTGAAGATACAACAAAGAAAAGAAAAATGTCATACAAAAGTAGTGTTGAAGATCCAGACCACTCGACTGGCCCAGAGGCGTACAGCAACTATGAGTGGCCGGATACAAAACCAGTTGAAGACCCAGACCGTCCGACTCGTCCGAGGACTTGAGCAACTATTTAGGCGGCCGGGGCCCAGGGATACAAAGATAGCGTAAAATTTTTTACTTCAAAATTCTATAAAAGAAATAGAAATTTATATCCAATTGTAACCAAAATAGGAGGCTACTCATGACAATGTATTCTAATCATGATGCCAGATTGCAAATCATTTGATGCCATAGGTCCGGCGTTAGCCTAGACAAAAAATCTCTCTTTTTAAGAGGAGCCTTGACAAAAAATTTTAAGAGGATTTAGTCAGCGGCGGCTGCACCTATTTTTTTTTGTTGTTGTTTGTTTGTTTTTTTAATCCTTTTACAAATTCTACGTATTATAGGGGCAATAAAATTTATTCCGCACTTAAAATTTCCTCCTACGAAATAGAAAATAAAAGTGGCATTTTAAATCACTTCCATTTTTGGTACGTAATGCATCTTTCCGTGTTAAAATGAAATGTAACGATTTGGAAACATTTTGTCATAATTGTGACATGACATTAAGCTAAGTTGCAGGTGTTATTTATGTTGGAATGAGGAAAGTTGGATTTACCTTAGGTTATATGATTGGTTTTTTTGTGTATTTTTTCGGACTTTAGGATATTTGTTACTAACAGGCCGTGTTCGCAGAAATTGTATAAATTCTCTTATGGTGTCTAATACCCAACTCCTAAAATGTATTTGTGGCAAGTTCCGCTTTTTCTAATCATACCAAAATTTAATCTGCACCAGGGTATCCCATAAATGACTTATCTACCAAATTTTGTCAATTAACCTTTTAGCTAGAGTGGATACATAAGGATTTTGCGGGCCATTTTGCAAGAAAAAGGCGGGTTCTTTTATTCCGAATCGTACCAAAATCTAATCAGCACCAAAGTCACACATAAGTGACTTGCTTATACAATTTTGTGAAGTTTTGTACGTGAACTTTTGAGTTAGAGTGGATACATACATTGCACAGATGTCACGCTAAAATAGTTTTTACTTTCCCTGCAATACATGGTAATGTATAGGGAAAGTATTGGAATTATACCTTAAATAACAGCTCGAGTTTTCGACGGATTTACACATTTCGAGACCTCTAGAACCGAGAAAACTATTTTTAGCGTGACGTCTGTGTGCCTGTCTGTGCAATGTATGTATCCACTCTAACTCAAAAACTAATGGGCCGAATTTAATAAAATTTGATAGGTAAGTTACATGGGTGTGACCCTGGTGCTGATTAGTTTTTGGTACAATTCGGGATAAAAGAACCCGCCTTTTTTTGCGAAATAGCCCACAAAAATTGCCTGTATCCACTCTAGCTGAAAAACTAATGGACCGAATTTCACAAAATTCGGTAGATAAGTCGCTTGTGGGTCACCCTGGTGCTGATTAGATTTTGGTATGATTAAAAAAAAAATAACCTGCCTTTTTTTTACGAAGTGGCCCGCAAAAATCGTCAATCTAAAATAAAAACTTCGTATGCTTAAATACATCCATTAAATGCTTGGTTTATACGTAATGTTTAACTATGAAAAGAATAAAACCAACCCCATTACACTAATACTAGCCGTTCTCGAGATATTTTAGTTTTTCGTATTTTCTCTACTCCACCTTTGAAAATAAATCCAGTTACCAAATGAGAACGAAAATTGAATTAAAAGTGAATTAAATTTAATTAAAATAAAGAAAACGCAAATATAAGTCTGCAAGGAAAGTCATGTGCTGCTCACATCAGATTTTTTCTGTGTTCTGGATTCGTCGAAAACTCGAGTCGAAATTTCCAACACGATTTCAATGCTTTCCCTGTACATTGCTATGCATTGCAGGGAAAGTAAAAAAAAAAAAAAAAGAATATCTAAAAGGAACAAGCTTTCATTGGCCGAAATTTGGTTGTTTTCGATTCATCAAAACAATACCTCAAAACTCAGCGTTCCAGTCATGGTGTTAAAAAAGTGAGAACATGAACAGGTAACTAAAAATCACAATTTAGAATATTATTTTAATTAAAAATGATTTAATTTTAGTATTAATGATGTAACTTAAATAAGTAATTTATAATAAATACTGTTAAATAGGATAATTAAAAATTAAAATAAATCATTTAGAATAAAAGTTTTTGATAATTTTTAAATCTATAAATTTTGAGTTCATCTCAGTGTTATGATGGCATCACAATTAGTTTCTTGATGACAAAGGGATTTAAAGTAATAATGAAAAATAAATTATATTGATTACATACATACTGGTTACGCAAATAATGTGTGCATTTTGCTTTTATAGCACTAGAACAGAAAATGCAGCTTCACGTATTTAGATTGGGCGAATAAGAAAAAGTATATTTGCTTTTGCTTTTTTCACTCTGCCAATGTTGGAATTTTTTACGAATTTGGATCCAGAGAAAGTTGTCACATTAATGGAGTTGCTCTTCATTGTCTTAAGATGCAGATCCGAAGTCAGTTTAATTTGTTAATATATTATTACTTAAAACTGAGGATTCAAGAAAAATCAAAGACTCTGTAACACAGCTGCGGACCTACTTACAATGTACCGTTGAATACAAATGGTCCATGAACTACAAGTTGGAAACCACTGGTTACATTTATCCCTTGGATACATATCAATTTAAATATATATATACTTATTTATTTTAGCAATAAATATTTGCTGACTAATAATTGTTTCACATTTCTACTTATATAAGAAGACGTTATCGATTCAATTAGTTTCCACATTTCGCATCTGAAAAATCTCTAATTACCGAAATTAAATATCAAAGCAATTTTCCTATTGTCGCTGATCACCCCCTTCCCTATTGTTACCATCTATTTTTGTATACCGCTGTCGTGGAAAGATTCTTTTCTAGCTCGTTAAAAAAACTGGTTTTTGTTTATCGTAACCTGCCTTTCTCTTTCGATTTTTAATCAGCAAAGTATATTCTTGGATATCTTTTTCCCTGGAATTATATCAAAGAGAAAATACTTTTACAGTAATCAATTGCCATTACGGTGAAGTCTGAGTTTCATAAAATTAGCGACAAAATTTGTGAAATGTCACCAATTTCGCGAATTTTGGAAAGTTCGGGAATGAAGACTGGAAGTCAAGAATGTATCTAGATCTCAGTTTTTCGGGTATTTAACCTGAATATATATAAATCGCCCGTTTCACTGTTCATGGTGTCTTATGCTATTAGTTTTGATTAATGCTAATGAATGAGGTAGTGTTTTGAGAATTCGATTTCCTTCATTTAATTGTTGTATCAGGATACATTTTAGAATATTTTAATAGGGGTGTAGAAATTTTGAAGAAAATGGCGAAGAGAGTTCGCCCTCGCCGGGACCTTGAAACAGTCTGAATAAATATGTACCATTGCGGTTTTTGAATTATGAGAGAAGCAAATCAGTAATCATTCAATGACAGGTTTACGTAACTGCCAGATTTTACAGATAGTTTATTAATTAGAGAGCTCGCCAAGAATACTAAAGCGAATGCGATAGGCATTTTTGGCGGTTTACGTTTTTGCCCGAATCCTTTTATCTTAATGCAAATGTCGACGAAGTTAAGAAAGGAGTTTAGACTATATTGGCGAAATGGCATGTGATGGAATTTAATAAGGTTAAAACAAGCCCTTGGTAAGAAAACTTAATTTGGAAGACGATTTAAGGAAAAGGGGTACTTCCATCACATCCACCCTCCGAAAACAAAAGATTTGGACAAGACTCCTGTAATGTCCAAAGCTTATGTTACACAGAAATGACAAAAACATCCTGTAAAATTAGAATATTCCTTTAAAAAATCCGCCGAGGTTTGATTTGTAGTTTTATTGCACACCCTCGAGTAATACTTATTCATCTTAATTCATAATCCTGAAGAATACACATTAAAGTTCAGTTCAATGCTTCCATTATTTAACACGTAATCTTTTTCCTGTCCGATTTGCATCATATATTACAAATCATAAGTGGACTATTTTACAAAACAAAATTAATTTTTTTCAAATTACTTTATACGGTATTGTAAGGGCCTGTTCAGCCCTTCAGAGCTAACGATAATTTTCACTGCATAATCACGGTTTCGCATGCCACATGAATATAAACTTGTATTGTAGAGAGTGCTCATCAAGGAACACAGCGCCCTCTGACAACTCTTTCATTTCTTCACAACCTGTAAACATCCTCTTAACCCTTCTTAACTTACCTGCTTGCAAATCCCCCTTTGAGTTTGACATGTTAGATTGTAATTCAGATAATAAATTTCATTTTTATGTTTCACACTCCAAATTTTAAACTCGCAAATATTTGCATTTATTGTACTATGATGTTGAATCTGCAAAGTTTCTTCGTTGAATTCTGTATGCATTTTTGTATTATGCAACGCAGTGACGTGAACAGTGTGCTCTCATAAGAATTGAGCAAAATGCACTAAAAATGTATTTTCGATACAAAATATAGCTTTTGGGGCATAAAATACTTTTCACATCTAAAAAATTCAAAATACAAAATGCATATATTTTCAAAATACTTTTAAAATGTTGAACATTGGACTGGATTGAATTTTGAATGCAAAGCAATTGTCCATACAATTTATTAGAAATAAACAAAACTTATATCTGTTAAATATTAACATTGGCATTTAAAAGGATTAGAGTGTATTGAAAAGTATGACTTGCATAACTCTACAAGGTAATAAAATAAAGGAAATAAATATACGTTTTGGTTTGCATAATTTGTATTCAGACTTAAATTTTCCATTACCATCAAGATATATATATATATATATATATATATATATATATATATATAACTTTACAACCTTTTCCATCTAATACTGCACACCGTGCACGTCATAATCCATTAATTCCCTTGACACATTTTCATCACGGACAGAAGTATCGCCTATCTTTTCTTGTATCTTTGCAATAACTAACTGCATTGAATCTTTTTAATTTATTTAAAAAAAAAAATACAATATACAGCAGAGCTCGGAATTGCCTACATTTCTGTTTTCACAAAAAATGTAACTTTAAGCTTGCTTCTTGCCCCCTTTTTTTACATAGATAAACAGAAAAGAACCATCTACCAAACAACATTATATAAATCTAGTATGAACTTGAACTTTATAAAAGAAACTATATTGTTCGGAGGCCACGACAGATCTTTATCGACGCCAGGTTGAAAAAGGATATTTAGATTAACTAATAAAAACGAATTCAACGACTAAACAAAATACAGAGCCATTTTCTCTTTAGCGAATCGTTCATTTATAGTCCGAAATCTGAAGAAATGTATTTTGAAAATATAAAATACTTTAAAAATGTATTTTCGATATATTAGTGAAATACTTTAATTTTTTTTCAGTTTAAAATACAAGATTCAAATGTATTTTGAAAATGAATTTCAAATACATGTATTTTCGATACTGCACAACTCTGTCTCATACCCGCCCCCCCCCCCCCTCCATTGGCTGAACAATTACATTCATTATTCATAGATTGCATATTAGAAGCTAAATCCAGCACTTTATGCCCCCCCCCCCCCATTCGGTCATAGTCTCCAAAGATTTTGGCTCGTTACTGATACAACATACCTACCTGTGAACCTACAGAGTCCCGCCATTGGATTCTACGTGTATTTTTTGTATTATGTAATTAGGAATCTGAGCCAAGAATGCAATACACGTGTTTCGGGAGTCGTCTGAAACTAAGAATAACATAAGGGAAAATGAGGTTGCACTTAACAAAATTTTCAAAAGGATGGGGGAATAAAATCAGTCTTCATCCAGCATATTACGAAGAAATTTTCTCTATATGTTGAAATGAAACAAGTAATTTATCGGTGATTTTTACTTTCTATTTTGTCTGTTGAATTAAAAAAAAAACAACTAAATTTAATATTATAAGATTACGTAAATCAGTTAAAATGGGGCAGTTTTACATGTACTAGTTGTATATATCGGTTCTTCGTATGGAATGTATAACGTAACGAAACTTAATTCACAGTTTGCGGTAAACTTCTAATATTTAGAGTCTTTTCTTCGTTATAATTTTATAATTTTCATAAAAAGAAAAGTGAGTTCACCAGTCCTGAGATAAGCATGTATACAGTAATACAACTTACAATTTTATTTATTTGCCCAATAACAATTTTACAATTAAAGAATAAGCTCCTTTGTAGACATATTTCGGATCTTATTAAGGGCAGAAATAGAGATCTTTCATTTATTGCCCTTAAGATTAAAAGGCTTGATTTTTATTACATTAATTTATAAAGATTTCATAATTATGGATATAGAAGCATAAACAACATTCGGCTCACGTTATCGAATTTTGAATTACATTTATGGTAGACAGCATTAAAAAACGAATAGGTGATGTTAGTTTGAAGACTTAAATAACGATTGGGTCCCGTTTAAGTGGAGGTTCATAACGATTGGGTCACAAAGTGAGAGAAAAAAAAGAAAAGAGTTGTTTTGTTTTTTCGATTTGTATCAAAAATCAAATCAACACCAGGGTATGCATGAGTACCTGAATTGCCAAATTTCAATCCGTTGATAGGTTTTTAGGTATATTGGGTTATATGCACAGATGACATTAACGCCAAACTGAAAAAAAAGCTATTTACTCCTAGAATTTGAATTTTTGATCCTATCGCAATACTTTCCCTATAATACTCGGTAATATGAATAAGGATATATAAACAGCAATGCAATTTGTATTTTAGCATCACTCAGTGCTTAAAGAAAACGCTATTTTGCAACAGTGTAACATTGATATCAATTTCTCTTGCAGAATAAAAAGTGTAAGTCTCTTTTATGCTATCAATCATAGAAATAAATGCTTGAAAACCTTTTCCTTGCTAATCTGTTTCAAGTAGCTCTACTTCCATGTTTATAATAATGAACGATGAAGTTTGTGAATAGTAATAATGGTATCCAATTTCAGTGAGACGTTTAAACTTCTTTTAGGGATTTGATTGATAACATTTAAAAAATTACATAATCTGGCATTAGAGTTTTAGTGCATCATTGAAATTGAAGTGCGGAAGATGAAGAGCTTATTAAAAAATTTGAAAAACTTCTTTAAGAAAAATAAAAAAAGTATATGCTTCACATGCTTTTCCTGCAAACTAATATCTTTTAATTTCTGATAAAAGAATAACAAATATTGGAATCTTATACAATCTATCTGAAAACCGGTAGGCTCGTGTAATTACCAATTAAAATAACAGAAACAAATTTCATACGAATCTCAATTCTTTGGAAAAATATTAAGATCATTGTGGGTAAATAAAAATTTCTTAATATCTCGAGAATGACCCTTGATAAATAAGTAACCTATCATTATAGGCTTAAAAGTATTTATAAAACATTGACTCATTTAATAATAAAAATATATAATTCAGTTTTTGCTGTTTGGGATCAAATTTTTCTTTTTTGCTTCCAAAACTAATTGATACCATTAATTTTGTTAAATACATATATATCAATTTGTTTACAAAGCATTTTATAATCTCTTTTTGCAACAACAATTGAATATTTTGTTGCATATTGAAAGTTTTCAGCTTGGATTTCACTTTTGTTTCCGTTTTACTTTTATTTTCATATATTTTTGAATTGCAAATCATTTTTTTTCATAGAAAAAAATGTATTTGTATACTCTGCAGGAACTTATTACGAAGTTCCACATGTAATTTGACTACTTTAAACATCTGTCACTAATAGGTCTGGATAATAGATTATGAAGCAGTTCAACGTTTTTCACGCATACTGCTACAAATTTCTTTACGTATGAATATCCTTTTTGTCGTGAAATTTCTTAATCGTGTTAGTTTTAAAGCACTTACTATATAGAAAACTGAAGCATCTATATCGATTTAGTTTATCTGCCTCTCATAAAATATGTCATTTAAAATTATTTTACTTTCTAAAGCATCGTTAACAGCGCAAACTAATCAACGTTAATTAAAAGGCCAACTCGCCTAAGTCCGTCCCTTCTTTACTTTCTCTTACTGGCGAGACAGATCGATCCAGCAGGTGATCATTACGTATTCTCTTCCTGTAACTAGCGACCTACTTATATGCTGTAGTACATTTAAATTCTTTATGCTGGCAGACGGGAAAGAAAGTTCTCAATAACTTTCTCTACCCTTTTTTTTAACTTCCAGCTTTTAGCTGGTAATCACGTTGAAGCTGGCATGACAAGTAAGATGAATAGGAGGCCCTAGCAAAGTTTTTCAACAACAGGAGGGAGATCAAACAAAAAGTTACTGTTTAAAAATAGCTTAGATTACCTGTTTGGACCGGTTTTTAAATATCACTAAACTTTTGTTTAAAAAAAAAAAAAGCTGAAAATGAATTGCTGTAAGAGATAGAAAGAAAAAGTATATTTGAGTAATGAAAACGCCTTTATACTATTCAAAACAAGCTAAACAAAAAAAAAATCAATCATGCATAAGCATTGATTATGAAACACTTTCCAACTAAAATGCAATTTTATTTAAACATCTCTAAAATGTGATACATTCAGCGGTGATATTTTTTAACGCTAGAATGACAGAGGAATTTTTGGAGGAATCGTTTCTCAATGTAGTTATGCGGTCAAAATGACCGCTTCCGTCGTTCTAGTGTTAAATTATCGCAGTACTACAGTAATTTATTCTATCTTGAAAACTTTAAACTTCATCAATATAAATCGTCTACTTCTCTATGTAAAATTAATGAATATTTCATTCATATCACTTATATTACAGAAGCCAGAGCTAAATAAATTTGGTTGGAAAAAAAAATCAGCAATTCTTATACAACTCACCTTACAATCGCTTGATTTGTATATACAAGGTGTCCCAAAAAGATTGAAACGTGCTTTAATTCTTTACTTGTTGGGGATAAGTGGGCAATGTAAATTGCAAAAATGTTGAAAGTAAAGTAGGAAATAAGACTACGTTAATGAAATAGTCCTCCCATTCATTTTCAAAAAGTTACACTTTTTAAATTTTCATAGAACCCCCTTGGACAAATTTGGTCAATCAGAAAATTTTTAATGCAACAAGATCATTAAAAAAAAAAAGTATATCTGTATCTTTAAAATTGAGCGAGTTATATGTAATTGAACATTGTGAATGGGGACCATATATCAAATTAGAAATGTAAATTTGTAAAAAGATGAAACTGGATGATAATACATAGGATACCCAACTGCGTAGTCAGTACCACTGCTTTATATGATCTTTGTCTGTGTAATGCTTTATTTAGATGCATTTGTGATAAAAAATTTTGACGCATATTAACATATTTTTGATTTAAACAATTTTCATCGTCAACTTGTTTATGATCCCTATTTTCACTGATGCCTTCCTTTCACATGGTACGGAAAAGTCGCATAAGTCAGATTTTTTCCTTTATCATAATTCAGTTGATTTTAAAGTTACAGATATGCGGGTTTTTTTAAATGATCTTGTTGCATTAAAAATAAAGAAATTCTGATTGACCCAATTTATCTAAGGGGGTCTTATAAAAATTAAAAAAGTGTAACTTTTTGAAAATGAATGGGAGGACTATTTCATTAACGTAGTCTATTTCCTACCTTACTTTCAACATTTTTGCAATTTGCATTGCCCACTTATATCCAACAGGTAAAGAATTAAAGCGCGTTTCAATCTTTTTGGGATACCCTGTATTCTGCATAAGTTAAAATTATGCCTCGTTGTAGAAATAAACAAAGAATAGTGATCATTTGAAATAAAAAATATTGTAATTGCGTAAGCACGGAATTTAGATACACAATAATAAAAAGTAAAGCGGTTTTATGGCAGATGCAACACTAAATATAATTTCTAAAGATCCTTAAACATCACGATCTTTATACATGGGGAAAAAATGGATGCCGTATTTTATTTTGCAATGAGTCACGTCATGTATTCATATATCATTGGTGTAATTATTATTTCAATTATTTGAAAACTACATAACATATTTTGCTGAATTTTTTTTTACACATTTTAAGTGATAATTTTGAAATTTATTAAAAAATTTTAAGCGATTTGTAAATTTTAACTCCGCTTAAAAAATGTTTGAAAAATTATGAGGGTTCAATATATATTCCATTTTCTCAACCCTGGTAAAATCGAACTTGGGTGATATTATATTAATTTTCATTCCCATATGTCCCACAAACTGTCTCAGCAACATACTAAAATTTCATTTTGATGGCCATTTTTACGGCAGTTATCGTGCTAGCGGACAGACAGATAGAATGAACAAAGTCATAAACACTTTACAACTATGTTGGAAAGTGTTAAAAATGATCGAAAATAATATCGTAAAAGATGTATTCGTAGTGACATTTATGTACTTGCATTTCCCAATTAACTGCAAACTATATTTCGCATATCAAAGTATTGAATGTCAGTATACGAGTTTCCTCTCATAAGAAAAAAAAAATAGAATGCTTTTAACTGTTTTAAATTTTAACAAAAACTTTAAAAGGATATAATAGAAACAACTAAGGTTGGTAAAAAAAGGGTGTTTAATATTATCACCATCTATGACGTACATAAAATTACAAATCCAGCGTGCTTTCGGACGCTACTTCATCAGTAGCAAAGTAAATTGTTTTAAGATGTGACGAACATGAGCTTTCCCCAACCGTACACAGTCCGCAACCGTGAGATAAGATTTGCATAGTAACGTAAAACCCGATACATTTTAAAAATATTTAAATTAAAAAATACATAAATAACAGTAGATCATAAAATACAGGGCAACCAATAAACGTGTCGTCAAATGCAAAGAAAAATGGAATATATATCCAGAAAATTATACAAGGGTTTTAACACGCACATTAAAACATTTGCAAGCATGTTACTGAAAGTTTCAGGGGAATCAGCTGTCCTTAATGAGGAGTAAGGTTCCTGATAGTTATAATATGTAAAAATACAAAAATAACGCTTCGGCAGATAACAATTAGCTGAATATTTCAGAAATTAGACTGAAATTTTCATGAACGCCTATAATTATGGCGTTTCTTATCAGTTTGCAGAAATTATCAAGAAAGTAGCTGAAAAAAATGAGCAAAGGTTGCAGAATGTTTTGTAGTGCAGTAAGTCAAGAACGAGACTCCAAACGTAACTGAGGGTATGAATGGAATCGAAATTAAAAATAGAATCGCGATGAATATAAATGAAAAGGTATTCCAAAAGTTACGGTCGAAAATAGGGATAAAATTTATCATTAATAACAAAATGGGAAAAAGCAGTAGACAGTTTTTAATACTTTGCAACAAAGTTGAAAAGTGTTTATGACTTTGTTCATTTTGTCTGTCTGTCCGCTAGCACGGTAACTGCCGTAAAAATGACTTTATCAAAATGAAATTTTAGTATGTTGTTCAGACGGTCAGTGGGGACCTATGGGAATATATAATATCACCCAATTAGTTTTGGATTGAACCCAGGTTGAAAAAATAAAATACATTAAACCTTATGGGACCTAATTTTTCAAACATTTTTTGAGCTGATTTAAAATTCACAAATTGCTTCGAAAATTTTAGGAAATATTCAAATTATCCCATAAAATATATAAAAAAAATTTCAACAAAATATATTCAGTAGTTTCTTAAATAAAAATTAAAATAATAATTACACCTTTTATATGAAGTGATCACGTGACCATTATATGAAAAGATCACGTGACCCACTTCAAAATAAAATATGGCATCCATCTTGTGTCAAAATCGTGATTTTTAAAGTTCTTTTTAATTCATATTTAGTGTTATATCCGTCCTAAAACCGTTTAATTTTTGCTTAAATTCTGTGCATCTACATACTGAAACAACGCAATTACAATATATTTGAGTTTAAATGATCATCCAAATTTGATTATTTCTACAACGAAGCCGACTTTTCACTTATGGAAAATGTAAAAGCAAAATATGTAGAATGATTTTTATAAGAATTGCTGCATTTCTTTAACGCAAAATTATTTAGCTCATGGAGTCTGCAATATAGGTGTTATGAATGAAATATTCATTGATTTTACAGAGAGAAGGACAATTTTTTCGATGAAGTTTTAAGCATAGAGTTTAATTACTTGTAACTCTATGGTCTTAAGTTTTTAAATAAAATAAATTATTATAGTATTGTGATGAATGAAATGAATGGGAAAATTTTTGTGAATGAAATGCTGTTTTTAGAGAGAGAGACAGGCATGTTATATTTCGATGACGTCATTTGAATAAATTTCTGTTGTTTTCGATGAAGTTTTCAAATATAATGAATTATTGTAGTATTATGATAATTTTAAAAATATTACCGAGGAATGTATCGAATTTTGGAGATATTTAAACCAGGCAATTTATATTTCAATGCCGTCATTTGAATGAAGTTCATTTTTTTTCGATAAAGTTTCAAGTTTTCAAATATAATAAATTATTGTAGTATTGTGATAATTTTCAAAATATTGCCTAGGAATGTATCGCATTTTAGAGATGTTTAAATGAAATTGCAATGAAGTTGGAAAGTGTTTCATAATCAATGCTTTATGCATGATTGATCTTTTTTATTTTTAATATCATGAGCATGTTCAGATAACCGACCGTACGCTTAGTACTACCAGTATAGAACTTATATTTATAATCAGGAGAAAAGAGGGACAACCTACACCCCAGCCTGACACAGAAAATTACTCCTATCCTTAAATTTATCAGTACGAATGTGACTAAATAAAGAAGCAACAATAGAATGACCAGGTTTAAACTTAAATTTACGGCATTATTGAATCAGAGAACGAAAAATCGTCGGATTAAATGGAAAGCTTATATGGCAAGAGGTCAGAAATAAGGGCAAGATTAATTTTAAGTTAAATAAAATTATAAGGAATAGTGTAAAATATTTTATAAATGAAACCGAAATATTGAGCGGTCTCATAGCCAATGTTAAATACAAAGTTAATTTGACCCTGATGTTTTAGCCACTGCAAGCACTAGAATTATATATATATATATATATATATATATATATATATATATATTAGCATTTTGTTAAGTTGGTGTCGTTTAAAAATACATAGTCTTCAAAAAGAAAATTATTAAAAAACCTGAAATTCGATGTTTTTCAATAACTATTCATATCATACATTCCCAAATTAAACTTGCTTGATTTTATTCAGCTATTTAAAATTCAAATACACAAAAACTGCACTCTAAAAATTCAAACTGTATGTAGATAGAGAAATGTATTAACGTCTGTAGTACAGAGAAAATAGTAGTGCTGTCTATACTCGTGAATAAATCAGTTTCTAGACAATTTTTGTTATTCTTTTTAATCTTGCAGTTCTATCTACTAAATTTAGTGAACCTTTTTTAGCGTCCTTATCAAAGTTCTGTATTCTATTCCATCACACAGGAAGTTAACGAGAAAAAGAATAGATGAACAGAGTTCGTTTTTGGCCCACGAAACAGGGTCACCCTCAACTGTTAACCCACTTGATCTTAATTCTCGAAAAAGACTTCCACCAGTAGGGCTGGGTCCAATCAGTAGAGAGAAGATGAAATGATGACCCGAACACCAGCAATGTTACATCCGTGGGTGTGCAGGAATCTTGTTGCAACTCAACTCTCTGTAGTGTGTAATGTGTCGTTATTAAGTAGCCGGGTATGACTCACAAATTGAAGACAAATGTTTATGCATTTTTGATTTAGTTCTTTTCACTGTGGGGTACGAATTGAAAGCTGAAGTTGATATCGTGCTTCCGTTTTTTGAAAGGTAAAAATTGTATGACTTAAAACTTTCGATACAAAAAGCCCTCAATATAATCAAATATATTAAATGGCGGACATAAATATTGCAATATTTGGTCTAATAAAAACGAGTGGTAATACGAGATAGCATGTTCTTGTATTACCTAAAATATGTTAACCTATGAATGGGATTTTAGACAATTTAAGCAGCTCATTTTAAAGCACCATTTAAGGATTTCAAAATCCTATATTATACTTGACTACCTCATCTACTCCAGCAAAGAACGAAATATAAAAGTAATAATGCTTTCTTACAAAAATTATCACACTTGTCAAAACAAATTCTGATTGTTCTCTTGCTTCGGCGTCATTCAGTGACTGTTCTTTTCAGACGAAGTGCAACTTTAGACATAGTGAGGCAGGGCCGCAGCTACATCACACTAGTATGTCAATAGTTATAGCGATGTTAAATCTGCAAAGTTTCTTCGTTGAATTTTATATGCATTTTTGTATTATTCAATGCAGTGACGTGAACAGAGTCATAACAAAGTTCGGCAAAATAAACCGAAAATGTATTTTCGATAAAAATATGTAAGTTTTAGGGCATAAAATACAAAATACTTTCCATATTTAAAAAAATTCAGAATACAAAAGACATGTATTTTCAACATACAGAATAGATGTATTTTCAAAATACAGTTTAAAAGATTAAGCGTTGCTGTGTGTTGAACTGGATTGAATTTTCAGTGCAAAGCAACATTTGTCGTACATTTTATTGGAAATAAACAAGAAAAAAAGAGAGAGAGAGAGAAAATTATGAATCTTTCATATGGTAGCAAATGGTTTGTACACTTCATTTTTAACGAAACTATAAAGCATTTTATTCTCTTTTACATACATATTTCGTACTGTCATGCGAAGTTTCAGAAAATCAGAAGTGACATCTCCAAAACCTTCGGCTTTGTAGGTTCTCTTGCACTGATGAAGGGGATCCAACGTATCCTCGAAGCAATTGCATGCTGTATGATTAGTTTATTTGTGCTTAATTACTTTACATAAGTTCTTATCTATTGCACAAAAGTTTTTTTTTTCATTATGTCACACATAAACTTTTGTATCGATGCGAACATTCGTTCACACAAAGGAACATTTCTAAAAGTATCGATATGGGTTTAGGAAATTCTAAAACGAACATAACATATTCGTCAAAATCTCGCATTTACAAATTTTCAGGAAAACAATATATTCAAAATATTTATGAAGATTTTTTGTAATATGTTGCAAACGAAATTGATTATAGTATATATAAAATTCCTGCATTACTGGAAATAAGTATTCAAAGTCGAAATCCATGAGCGAATACGATTGGTATGCTATATAATGCATAAATCATTTAAGAACCTACTTAAAGTACTTGTCACTGGATTGCTTCGAAATTTTCTATAATATTGAGAAATGCGAACAAGTTTTGGATTATATATATGACGTTATAATGTTCATATTTTAGGAAATTTATCCTCGTAAATGGTGTGATAAAATGGCTCCTTTAGAACTATGGTGCGTATCTAAATGCATTCCAAATGTGCTTTTGAATGACTAAATTGCCAAGAGAATTTTTACAGTACTTTTTTTAAAATAGACTATTGTATAATTCCTTTTGTTTATCTTTCTTTGATGGACCAGCGTAAAACTAAATTGCTTGTCATCTACATCGGAAATATAAAAGAAACTGTGCGTAAATAACGATGGTGGTGTCCCAAACTGTCATTTCTGTTTTCTGTTCCAGAAAATTTAGCTTTCTACAGTGTTTTGTGTTCGAGCATTTTATTTGTAAACATATATGAATACTTTTAAATGAAAGAAAAGTGTACACTGTCGTTTGGAGAATTTTCAATTGATTAAAAAATACATTACCATTCAAAGTTTCTTATAGAACGTCTTCATTTTGCATTTTTATTTTAAGGGCCCTGAAAAAGTTATTTTCTTTCCCTAAAGATCTTTAAAACTCCTTATTTTTCTAACAAATTTAAATAATAATATTAGAGAAATTCCTTGTGTATTTTTATGCGCGTTATATTTCTAGCAAAGAAGCAAATTTACCCACATTTAAATATTTTAATAATTTTTTATTAGAAATAAAGTAAGTATTACTAGCTGCGATGCCCGAGTTGACAATAAGTATCCAAAAACTTCTACTGAAAGCGTCTTCAATCCGAAGGAAATGTAGCTCTATCTTTTGAGGCAGTATCTTTTAGTTAAATCGCTTCATTGATCATGCACTTAGTCATTGTAACCTGAGATCAATCTGAGATCAATCTTTGGATTTGAAACAGACTGCGAGGTAACACTGATTTCGGTCGCCATAGAGGTTCGCAAAATTGCAGCTTTTAGCAAGTTTTGTCGCTGCTAGAGCAACTATAGGATATTTTTGACTGAGGAACATTAAAAAGCGCTAAACCGACGCGCATATTTTTATCGATGCACTGGGAGCGCAATTCTTAACCATGAACTTTATTCACAACGAACGAAGTACAGTGTATGTAATTCGTTGTGTTGTACAAATGCCATTGCACTATTACTGTGTACCGAATGGTGCCAAGCTGCAAAGGAATGTTTCTCTGGGCAATGGCAGCTTGGCAGACTATAACGGCAACCTGCCAATTGAAAAGAATTGTTTATTAAGTTCTTTACCATTGTTTGGGAATTTTCAGTGTAACTAAAGGCATATTTAGAACTAAAGATTCGCAAATCCAAATTTATTAATTTTTAATTTATTTACAGAAATACACAAGGAATTTCTCTAATATTATTTTTGTATTTTTATTTATTTATTTTTATTATTTTGTGCAGTATATGAAAAATCATCTCTACATGTCATTGGGTTCAATCACATTTTCCATCTGTTTTTACAACATTTTTTTAAGCATCTATTATTCAGAATCCAAGAGTTTAGGTGGTTACTGATATGGATTCAGCATCGAATTTTATAGAATATAAATGGCGTCACTAAAGATTTCCGCTTATAGTTATTTTTCTATTTCCGGTTCAGAATTTTTCATTTTCTTTGGAAAATACGTTTTTCAAGATTGGATATGAATAGAGCTTAGATGGTAAATGATATGGATCAATAAGAATTTCCTCTTCAAAAATATTCATTGAAATATCTCAAGATTGGTTATAGATAGAGCTTAGATAATTACTGATATGGATTCAACATTACATTTTGGAGGTGATAGGATGAGGCACTAAGGATTTCCACTTCCGGTTTTCCAGATTTCACTTTCAATTCAAAAATGTACATTTTTCTTGCAAAATATATTTAAATCGACTAAAAGAAAGAGCTTAGATGACAACTAATATGGATTCAGTATCAAATTTCGAAGGAGAGAGATGGGAGGTTCACTAAAGATTTACACTTCCGGATTTTCACAACTTCCGGTTCAAAATAATTTCTTAAAACATCTATTTCTCAGGATTGGTTGGCTATAGATAGCAGGGTTCCCACTAAGTCAGGAAAAGAGGGGGAGAATTTCTCTCCTTCCAAAAAATTTTGGGAGAGATTTTCTGTCATAAGGAGAGAAACTTAAAATTTCATTTTTTATTTTACCATGCTAATTTAGAAAGTAATAAAAAAGAAAGCATTAACTATAACTCATATTCTTCGACATTTAAATTTTTTAATTCTTAAAACTAACATTCTTTTAACATTCTTGCTAACATTATTTTTAAAAAATAATTAGGAGTCGTTTAAGTATTAAGTAAGCACATTTTTGGTAATTTTATACCCCCCCACACACACACACACACACACTTGTTAGCAATAATACTCAAATTCCTGACTTCCCCCATGCTTACGTTATGATTTTATTTGCTTATAATAACGTCTACATGGGTTATTTTAAGTAAAATGACTCACATGCGAATTTACGATTGTTTCTGTCTGTAAACTGCAAAAGTCGAGGGCTGACTGTATTTACTTTATATTTTGATTTTTAAAATTATTTTATGATCAATTTTCATGCAGCAATAGCAATTAAAAATTTTAACGATTTTTGATCGCCGAGGGCGAATATCAACGAAAACTATTTCACTAGGCAAATAGAATTAGGTAATAATTTTGACTTGATGTTTGAAATTGGATTCTTTTTTTGCATTTTTTACAAAACTTGCAGAACATAGGGTTGCATTGTCCTGTTGTTGAATCTCAAGCCAATCATGTGATTTCAGCCATTTTGTTTGAAAAGTGTCGACTTTTTTCTCTTTGTTTTCAAAATAGCTCTTTATTTCATAAATAATACGTTTGCAAAATAATTTTTCCGTATAAAACGCGAAACAATTACAAATACTGTAGTCGATGCAAACAGATTGGAAATGTGGGAAATATTTTCCAAATTAAACGAGGTATGCCGAGGATCGCGTACAAATGCAGATTTTCGTGATGCTGCTGCAAAATAACCAACCCTTCATTTTATTAATAATATGGTAGAAAAATGGTTTGGTTGTCATTCTTTGTATATTAAACGAAATAATTATAAAAAAAATCAGTCGATGCAAATATATTGTAAAAATGGCAAAAAAATATTCATTGGTCATCTCCCCTCAGAAACTCTGGGGATCGCCGTATGCGAGTGTCGTTTACGCAATCGCGGAGAAACAGATTTTCAGACGTAAGAAGGGAATGTCTCCGATAAAAAATTTGTGGCTTTGTTCACATTTTGTGATATTTTTGGGGCATATATGGCCAATTTCACGACATTTCCGGGATTTTTGTAACATGTAGACATACTATGTAGGGGAGAAAATATTTTCGTCCGAGGAAAGAAGAAAATTTCTCGAACAACACACGAAAAATGCGGGAAGTACTCGGAAGGAACATAATTCAAATCCGTGAAAGAATCTTATAAAAAAATATATATATATTTGATCGAATTTGCGACCCACGGAAGCGGGGGAGACACTTATAGTTTTCTATAAAATATCTCGCTAATTAGAAACACGTAGTACTTTTAGTGTGCCCAAATCGCATCGCGATTGACTGCGATTCACACGAGTCTACGGAATCGCGGTCCGCGACCGCGCGGGAATCAGCCCGCGATTCGCAACAACGAGGCGACTTGATCGCAATTTGCGGTCGTGAAGTAATCGGCCCGATCTACCAGCCGCGGGGCGCCGAGGACTGAAAGGATTCTGGAGAAATTTCGGTCGCCAAATGGCGACATAGCCACCGCGAATCTGCATCTCTAGTCATCGGATTTCTCGATATCCAATTTGAAGGAAAAAATAATTTTAGACCGGAACTGGAGAGAGAGAGAAATTCTCGCGCAGCCCAAATTTTTACGCGAGATTTTTTATGGATTACGCGAGAATCTCGCGGGTTCGCGCTGAAATGGGACCCCTGATAGATAGAGCTTTGATGATGGCTAATATGGATTCGGCATCAAATAGGGGGTTTATATAGGATTTCCTTTTCCAATATTTTCCCAATTCCGGTTCAAAAGTTTTCATTTTCTCTGAAACTCTGAAACATCTATTTCTCAACAGAATCGGCTATATATATATTTTTAGATGATGACTGATATGGTTGTTGCATTAAGTTTCTGATGGGGTCTGGTAATTCACTAAGAATTTCAAATTCTTGTTAAAAAAACTCTTGACACACACACACACATATTCCAAGTAATTACGAAATATTAAAATTAATAAAATCACCAAAGCAGTTAAACCATGGCTACCATGCCGAAAAAAGAAATGAACAGCTTTAGCTTAATTTGGAGGTTAGACTAGATTCATCATCAGGTCTGAACATCTAACTCTAATTAACTCAAACACATGCTTGTTTCAGATATGTCAATAGTAAGTTACTATAAATACCATAACTCAGACTGCAAGCATTAAAAGGGGGGGAAATTATTAAGAAATCAAGTATTACCATGATCCATGAGGAATGAACCTTGTATACAAGTGCAGTAATGGCTAGCAGTTGTAAATGAATGGAAAAAGTTGAGATGCATCCGGGAAAAGGAGGGGAAAATAAACCATGGAATCAAAGGTGGAACAAATAGTTCAAGTGACCTCCACTGAAACGCGTCCAGGGAGTTAAAATAGGAGACAGGACAACCAACCATTATTAAAAGGTAAACAGGATGACCAGGAAACATAGATGAAAAATTTTGCTATAAAAGTGATTCACAGAAGAAATGAATAAACGAGTATGCCACTAACACCATTAAAAAGGGGGTTCAAATCGTAGTATGAAACTGGCTAAAGTTATATATTTTTATCGAATTTTTTTTTCAAAATATTAAATATTTATGTTAATAGCCAGATTACAGTTTTATAAATCTAAAAAGTTTGCAACATTAGAGTCATTATTACTTGCATTTAATTATAAATTATTAGGATAAAAGTTAAATATAATAGGATTATTATGTGATACACATAATATATCTTTTAAACATCTATACATAAACATATTATGCAACCCTTGATTATAGTTCTTTTCATAGAAGTATAAATATAGATTAGCCAATAATGATGAGCCCCCCCCCCCCTCCTTGTGGGATACCAAACTGTTGCTTAGAAAAAAATCACCATGTTGAATATAATTCTCAGAGTGAAATTAAGTATTTTTTTTTAAAAAGGAATAATGAATATTATATATATACACATACTTTTCAAAATCAGGTATAGATAGAATATTGATGATGATTATGAATTCAGTATTAAATTCTAATGGGAATAGGGGTCTCACTAAGGATTTCTTTTTCCGGTTCTGGAGAGAAGGGGAAAGGAGAGAGAGAGAGAGAGATAGAGAAGTGTTAATTCAGATTAACAATTTTACTTAAAGAATTTCCTGCTCTGGAGATGTCACTTCTGGTTTTCAGAAAATTCGCGTGACTGTACGAAATAGGTGTGCAAAAGAGAATAATTTTATCGAATAGTTTTATCGAAAATGAAAAGCATATAACTTGTCACCATATGAAGACGCCTTCACAAATTTCTTGTTTGACATGTTTATAACGATGCCTTATATATTATCTGCTAATAAGCAAATATTAATTTAAATTTTAAATTTCTTGTCGGCGATGATGTGAACATATCGAAGTTTATATTTTTTTAATTCTCACTTTGGAAAAGTATTGCTACCTTAAATTTTCAAATTCGATGTTTTGACAGAAAAGCACTATTTTCTAAACACGTCTGTAAAGATATCTGCCTGAGTGTATGTCTGTGAGGCGTATACATGATAACTCAAGAACAAAGGCACAAAGTGATCATATTTTATATGTAAATAAATTATACAAATTAGAATTTGATAGAATTTTTAGTAATTCGTCTGATTAGAAGACGAACTATTTGAAGTGTTAGATTTTCATAGCATGATTCCTCAAAAAGAAATCGTTACATAGTTAAATTTGGGAAAGTAATAGTATAAATTTCGCTAGGTATGTAAATGAACTATATCTACTATATATTAACACAAATAATCCAAATTATCTAAATTCAGGATGTTTTTATTCACAATTTTCAAATTAATAATAGTAATATAAGTCAATACAAGAAACCTTTCGTTTCAAATTCGTTTTGCGTGTAACATTCATTAAAGTAGTATGTATTGACTCAAATCAATTGAATGCAACCACTGCATAGGCGACCTGCTACCAACTTATTTTTTTAAATTAAGAAATTTAAAAACAATCTTTCGAAACGGAAGTTCATAATAAGACGCATCTTTTCCCTGATACGTATTTCTCAAATCATCCCTGTTAGTGGAAATTAATTTAATACTTATTACGACACAATGACGTAAAAATATGGAATATAAATGTGTGAGAAACTCCAGATATTTTTGAGGTTAAACATGTGTTCAGTAAGATTTGAATATATTGAAAATATTTTTAAATAACAATCCAATGTGTGTTAGTGATGTAGTTATTGATTCGATTTTGGACATTTACTGTTACCCTTTATTTTTTAAGTGTCTGTATTCATTAAATCTTTTTGGTGTTTTAATTTCAATGTTATTTTTCTTTTCAATTTTTAAAGAACAGTTCTTTAAAAAAAAAAAACTGAACCGATCTGTTCTTATATTCCATTCATGCGTCCTATTACTAAAACATTTTCATCACTACGCATTTAACTCTTTCAAATTATTTTGCAAGATATGCGAAAAGAGTGGAGCTCAAATTCTCCAATCTTATCAGGGTTTAATGGCCTCCAATTGAAAATGCCATTTCTGACAGAGATCAACAAAAAAGTTCAAGAGTTGCACTTACGACTAATGGCTCTCTCGAAGAAGAATCATCTTTAACAGTAGAAAAGGTTTTTAGAGACATATAATAGAACGTGGGAAAGCAGTCTAAACTGCTGAAGGCGTGTGATACGGCTCACTTACACTTGATTGTCCTGCAGGAATCACTTGAAATATGGATGGCATTTTTCAAGTTTGCGAAAGAAGCACGAAAGTGATCAGTGATAAGTTTGTATATTTTCAGTTGCATCTAAGTAAAGTAGAATCTGCTTCAGTAAGAAATCTGCTTAATGTGGACAATTTTACTGTTCCAAAAATTTAGCATGTGATGTAAGGCAATGTTTCTCAAACTTTCAACATTCGCGTTTTCCGTTTGACATTGGTTTTCGATGTACCTCCTTTTTACACATTAATATTTTGGGCATATCTTCTTTCTATACAATATTTTCGACTTTACATAAAATACAAATTCTGTAATAATGGCTATTTCGCTTGATAATTTTTTGAATGACGAAAATGCATTTGTAGGAGTCCCCAACAAAATGCTTGGAACTACGTTGATTATACAGGTAATTAGAAAAACAACTTTAACGAAGAATGGTAATGAAACACATGTTTAATTGCAATCTCAGTTATTTAATTACACAAGTTTTGAAGTCAAAAATGTTTAAGAAAATGATAAAATTTTCATAAGTAAAAAGTTTGGACCGTTTTAAAACACAGAGCACAAACGGTATATCTCAGCTTATTTTCTCTTTCCACTTGCGAACGTTACTCGAATTTCCAGGAAATCAGCTTGAGAATGAAGTGAAGGTGATGTGGGTAGAGCTCAAATGACTGCTCCAACTGAATTTGTTCCATGAAGTTAATTTGGAGGAAGTTATTCTTTTGTTCTTAAACGGTGTTCAAGGGCAACAAATGCTAGATATACGCATTTCTTCTTTCTACCGAGGAAAATTAATTGTTTAATGTGTCTTAAGGTGAATACTTTCCTGCTGAAAAGTGTGTGGATGTTAGCTCAGGATAAGCTTGTTTATTTTTATTATACTTGAAGTATTCGTATAATGAAAAGCTAGAGCATTATGGGTCATAATATTCCGTAATTTATCATAAGGATATGCAATATATGTTAAATTGGAAAAATTTTATTCTCCGATTAATTTACAGTCAGCTGATTGTTAATACGTAGTACAATTTTACACGATAACGACTTTCAAACTATCTGTTGCAAGCTAAATCAACTTAATTTTCATTTTATTGATCCGAAATTTTGCCCCATGTTTATCAAAAATGCATCGATAAATTAGTTGATTTATATCGATAAATTAGTTGATTTATTTTGTTTTAAAATGAAATTTTCAGTAAACCAAGTAACTCGATTAAAGAGATTATTGCATTCAACTACTCAATTTTTCCTTCATTATTCTACATATGAAAATCTTAAATTTCAAATAATTTGCATTCTAATCATGTGAATTTTAAATTTTTACCTATTTCTAGAGTTTATAATACATTGAAATAACATACGTGATTACATACATTGAAATATAATACATTGAAGTAACATAACAGAGCAATACGTGCATTCGTTCTTGAGATTATCGAGTGCACGCCTCACTGACATACACAGACTAAGCTCTTTCCAAAAGTGTTTGAAATGTATTCAGGAGGTCTTAACGTGGAACTTCTATGGGAACTGACAAATTCAGGCCTCGTGTAACCGGCTTTAAATTTCTTAAAAGTTTAACCCACGCTACGCGAAGCTGTAAAGGCCAAGTTCATAATCAGCCGGCCACTTGCAGGGGCGTTCTAGAAAGCCAAAATTACTAAACATGGAAGTTATTAAATATGAGCTTCGTTCAAGTACATATTATACGTGTTTAGCGCATTTGTGACAAACGTTGACACTGTTCGTAGGAATGTTTGACAAATCAAATTGCGAATGATTCCTTTGCTATTCAATGAGGAGTTGATGTGAGACTCATAGGAAGTTTCAACAAACTGCCTTTTTTATATATATATATATAAAGCTCGCTATTCTATTGTCACTGTTCATTGATAGGTTGACTGCTTCCTGTTTCCTTCCGGCATACGCTGATGTGTTGGCACTAAATAACATCGTCGGATATCTTTTTTTTTTTTTTTTTTTTTTTTATGAATGGGACTGAAATAAATTCGAATAGATGTATTCAAAAATATCGTATCGGAGTCGTAATGTTTCTTGTCATGGATTATTCATCTGACTGGATTTTACCATACAGGAGATGAAGCAATCACTTCAGGCCCGATTCTTAATTGATTCCATTTTTATAGTTCACCCTCTTTAACGAATGTTAAATTGTGTTACTGTTCCAATAAATATCAACGATCAAATAAATAGAAGTGTTAACCGATGGTCTGGAACGTGAGTCAGCGGCGCAGAATAAAAACTTCTAAAACTGTCATAATTTGATATTGATAATATATAACAATAATTAAATATGAAGATTAATTTCTCCACAGAGTAACTCCAATAATTTTTAAATATCCGAATTAAATTTTAAATTGCAATTTTGCAAATATTATAGTCAAATTTTAAATAATATAATTCGCTTCCAAAACGTAATTTCTATAGATATAGCCCAAGATTAAAATGAGACCGTACTAACATCTTTATATACTAATTGCCCAGTGTCCGTCTGTCTGTCACGCTTTTTTTAGGCACTTCCCGAATAGATAGACTTGCAATTTGGTACACGGCTCGGTCGTTCAATAAAACCCCCTGGAAAAATCGAATTTTCCGAAAACGTTCTATAGAAGGGGTGCCCCACACCAAAACGTTCGAAAAGTGAAATGATGGGAAAGCATGCTTTGCGATAAGATAGAGACTTCAAATTTGGTGTATGGGTAAACCGTTTGAAAGGAAAAAAGTGTACAATTTCAGATTTTGAATATGTTCTACTTAAGGGGGTGCCGCACACCAAAATGTTCGATTTACCGAATAAATGAGAAACGGCTACTTTAAAATTTGATAGAGGCTTGAAATGTGGTATATGGGCTAATCATTTGAAGAAAACACCTTAAACAAATATAGTTTTCTTAAATGTTCGTTTAGGGGGTGCTCCACACCAAAACGTTCGAAAAGAGAAATGATGGGAAAGTGTGCTTTCCGATAAGATAGAGACTTCAAATTTGGTGTATGGGTAAACCGTTTGAAAGGAAGAAAAATTACAATTTCAGATTTTCAATATTTTCTACTTAAGGGGGTGCTGCACACCAAAATGTTCGATTTACCGAATAAATGAGAAACGGCCACTTTAAAATTTGATAGAGACTTGAAATTTGGTATATGGGCCATTTGAAGAAAACACCTAAAACAAATATAGTTTTCTAAAATGTTCGTTTAGGGGTGCTCCACACCAGAACGTTCGAAAAGTGAAATGATGGGAAAGTGTGCTTTGCGATAAGATAGAGACTTCAAATTTGGTGTGTGGGTAAACCGTTTGAAAGGAAGAAAGTGTACAATTTCAGATTTCCAATATTTTCTAATTAAGGGGGTGCCGCACACCAAAATGTTCGATTTACAGAATAAATGAGAAAACGCTCCTTTGAAATTTGATAGAGGCTAGAAATTTGGTAGATGGGCTAAGCATTTGACGGAAACACCCAAAACGAATATAGTTTTTCAAAAATGTTCGTTTAAGGGGGTGCTCCAGAGAAAAATGTTCGAAAAGTGAATTGATAAAAAACCATGCTGCGGAATGAGATAGAGATATCAAATTTGGTGTAAGGGTAGATAGTTTGAAAAGAAGAAAGTGTACAATTTCAGTTTACCAATATTTTCTACTTTGGGGAGGGGGGTGCCTCACACCAAAATGTTCGATTTTCGGAATAAAGGAGAAACGCCCCTTTTAAAACGTGATAGGAACTTGATATTTGGTATATGGGCGAATCATCTGATAGAAATCACAAAAAGAATAGAGTTTTTCAAAAATGTGTATTTAAGGGGGTGGGTACTCCACACAAAAACATTCGAAAGATAAAATGCTAGAAAAGCATGCTTCGCGATGAGATAGATACTTCAAATTTGGTGTACGGGTAAAATGTTGGAAAGGAAGAAAGTGTGCAATTTCAGTTTTCCAACATTTGTTATTGTAGGGGGTGCCGCTCACTAAAGTATTTGATTTGCCGAACAAATAAAAAACGCCTCCTTTACAATATGATAGAGGAATTTAGTATATGGGCTAACCATTGGACAAAAAAACCAAAGATGAATACAGTTTGACAAAAATGTTCTTTAACGGGGTGCTACACAGAAAACGGTCGAAAGGTGAAGTCATAGAAAAACATGCTTCTCTTCGCGATAGGATAAAGACTTAAATTTTGGCGTACGGGAAGATAGTTTGAAAGGAAGAAGGTATGAAATTTCTGATTTCCAATTTTTGTTACTTTAAGGGGTTCCGCACACTAATATGTTCGATTTTCCGAATAAATGGGGTACACTTCCTTTTAAATGTAATAGAGGCTTGATATCTGGTATATGGGCCAATCATCTGATAAAAAAAAAACAAGACAGAGTTTTTCAAAAATGTTCGTTTATGGATGTGCTTCACAAAAAAAAGTTCCAAAGGAGAAATAATAATATAGGGGTGCCTCGGGATGAGATAGACTTTAATGTGTTGTACGGGTAGATAATTCGAAAGGAAGAAATTCGCAAATTTAGTTTACCAATATTTTATTTTTTAGGGGGGTACTGAACACCAAAATATTCGATTTGTCGAATAAATGTGAAACGCGAATAATTAAAAAATTTGCACTATTCAGGGGTTGCTTATTGCGAGACCGTTGATTTTCAACGGGTATTCGGCTAGTCTATATATACTAATTGCCAAGAGTGTCCGTCTGTCTGTCTGTCACGCTTTTTTTAGGCACTTCCCGAATAGATAGAGACTTGCAATTTGGTACACGGCCAAGGCCACCTAGAATAAGATGTTTTAGATAGCCTTGACACGGCTCGGTCGTTCGATAAAACCCCCTGGAAAAATCGAATTTTTCAAAAACGTTCTCTAGAAGGGGTGCCCCACACCAAAACGTTCGAAAAGTGAAATGATGGGAAAGCATGCTTTGCGATGAGATAGAGACTTCAAATTTGGTGTATGGATAAATCGTTTAGAAGGAAGAAAGTGTGTAATTTCAGATTTCCAATATTTTCTACTTAAGGGGGTGCCGCACACTAAAACGTTCGAAAAGTGAAATGATAGGAAAGCATGCTTTGCAATGAGATAGACTTCAAATTTGGTGTATATGTAAATCGTTCGAAAGGAAGAAAGTGTGTAATTTCAGATTTCCAATATTTTCTACTTCAGGGGGTGCCGCACACCAAAACGTTCGAAAAGTGAAATGATAGGAAAGCATGCTTTGCGATGAGATAGAGACTTCAAATTTGGAGTATGGGTAAATCGTTTGAAAGGAAGAAAGTGTGTAATTTCAGATTTCCAATATTTTCTACTTAAGGGGGTGCCGCACACCAAAATGTTCGATTTTGCGAATAAATGAGAAAAGGCCCCTTTAAAATTTGATAGAGGATTGAAATTTGGTATATGGATTAATCATTTGACGAAAACACCCCCAGACGAATATAGTTTTTCAAAAATGTTTGTTTAAGGGGTGCTCTAGAGTAAAACGTTCGAAAAGTGAATTGATAAAAAACCATACTTCGGAATGAGATAGAGATATCAAATTTGGTGTAAGGGTAGATAGTTTGAAAGGAAGAAAGTGTACAATTTCAGTTTACCAATATTTTCTACTTTAGGGGGTGCCGCACACCAAAATTTTCGATTTTCGGAATAAAGGAGAAACGCCCCTTTTAAAATGTGATAGAGGCTTGATATTTGGTATATGGGCGAATCATTTGATAGAAAACCCAAGAAGAAGGGAGTTTTTCAAAAATATATATTTAAGGGGGGTGGGTACTCCACAGAAAAGCATTCGAAGGGTGAAATGATAGAAAAAGTATACTTCGCGATGAGTTAGAGACTTCAAATTTGGTATACGGGTATATAGTTTGAAAGGAAGAATGTATGAAATTTCAGTTTACAAACATTTACTATTGTAGGGGGTGCCGCACACTAAAATGTTCTATTTCACGAACAACTGAAAAACGCCTCCTTTAGAGTGTGAAGCTTGAAATTTAGTATATGGGCTAATCATTTGATAAAAAAAACCCTAAGATTATTACGGTTTTTCTAAAATGATCATTTAAGGGGGTGCAACACAGAAAAACGTAAAAACGTTCGAAATATGAAGTGATAGAAAAACATGCTCCACAATAGGATAGAGAAATCAAATTTGGTGTACTGGTAGATTCTTTGAAAGGAAGAAAGTGTGCAAATTTCAGATTTCCAATATTTGCTACTGTAGGGGGCTGTCGCACGCTGATATGTTCGATTTTCGGAATAAATGAGACACTCTTGCTTTTAAATGTGATAGAGGCCTGATATTTGGTATATGGGCCAATCATCTGATAAAAAACACAACACGAGCAGAGTTTTTCAAAAATGTTCATTTATGGGGGTGCTCCATAGAAAAACGTTCGAAAGGGGAGATGATAAAATAGTATGCTTCGGGATGAGATAGACTTTAATTTGGTGTACTGGTAGGTAATTCGAAAGGACGACGTGCGCAACGTAAATTTTCCAATATTTTCTTTAGGGGCTTCTGCACACTAAAATATTCGATTTGCCGAATAAATATGAAACACGAATTATTAAAAAATTTACATTGTTCAGGGATTGCTTATTGCGAGGCCGTTGATTTTCAATGGTTATTCGGCTAGTTATGTACTAAAATGATTATCTAGCATAGCCAAAATTTTGCAAATGTTTAAATTCAAAAAATATATAGAAAATATTACAAGATCTATAGAAGCCGATTTGGATGATAAATTTGCATTTTGTCTTTCCTTTTTTTCCCTCCTCAAATTAATAACCGATTATAGCATTGTGCTTCAGACCACCAAATTTGTCATTTCGGCCTTGTACATATCTGGTATAATGACGTAGACAGCAAGAACTCCCCCCCCCCCCCCCCCCCATTAACACATGAGTGCGGAGCTGTTCTGGCTCTGCCTACCTTTCAGGCGGCACGATAAATCTACCCCAAAATGTAATATTCTTTTTTTCTTTTCATTTGAAAATATTAAATATGCTCGTTAAACGTATTTTGATGAGAGATAATATTATATGAGAAATAATATCCAACGGCAAAATGTATTTAAAAATTTTATTTAAGAAATTGTATGTTATTAAAAATCTCCAGTTACATTTATTTACGTTTCAAATTTTACTTTATTTTGCAGGCACGTTTAATCTGCATGAAGTTAACGATTTATAGGAATTTTGAAAGACAATAGATATGAATTTCGCCCTGACCTTTTTAACCGCTGAAATAAGGAAGTTGTAACTAAATGCTAGCACTCATTAAAATTAATAACTCAGCAAGTTTGTCGTGCCGTAGTTCAGAAATTTTTGCGTAAGCTAGCACTTCAGCTGTTTTGTCTGCGGCATTTTCAGTTATGATTCTCGTGATACATTAAATATTGCTGTTTACATTAGACGTGATTCAAATGTTAATGTTCAAACCTGTTTTCAAAATACCATTAAATATTAATAAATGTTTCAAATGAAAACTATAATTTTCCAGCACAAGAAGTTAAGATATTCTATTTATAAATAAGAATATTTTATTGTTCATTAAATTTTAAAAGATTCAAGTTTGTGTGTCAGAAAATCAAGAATTGTTTTTTAAACAAGTTAATATTCGGTTATCCTATGTAGTGATTCTTTTGAAAAATTTAAATTATTTCGCTTTTGGCATGAAATTTAGAGATTTACCTCCATAATAATTTAAATATGGAGTTACTCAATGTGTAGCAACCCCCCCCCCCCCCCCCCCCTGCTGTTGCGCCAAAGATTTATTCCGTTTTTTCTTGTAATTATGCTTAAACTGAATTTCAGCAATATTCTCATGTTTAGCTTTGATCGAACAGCTTTTTCAATTTTCTTATATCCGCGGATAATTAACGTACATTAGAGGATTAGTGATTCATATTCCATTGTGCAATTTCTTAATGGCCTTATATAACAAATACATTTTTTAAGAGTCCTAAAGCAATTAGTTTCAAAGTGAAAACTTGCTACTTTGGAAACTTGAGTTCAATAACTCAAAGTTCCCAAAGCTTCTTTCTCCATAAATCGCACTAGAGCTTAAGCAAAATTGTTCATATTTTATTTACTTGGGGGGTGGGGGGTAATCTGTTTATTTTATTTAAATCGGATCCTTTCGATTTTAATAACATTAGTATGCTCTTTAAGAATAAACGACAGCTCTAAGTAGAGAAAAGCTGTAAAATGTTACGATGTTTATGCATATAAAATATGAGTTTTCATTCATTTTTTAATTTGCTGATCCATTAAGCTATTTTTAAAAGAAATTAATTTGAAAGGTAAAACACTACTTCCATGTAAGATGTATTTAATTCTCCACTAGTTGATTAATGCACCAAAAGACTGTATATTCGTTCAAGTTTAAGATTAGGAACATAACGGAACGTGAAACCTTTGCGATGCGGTAGAGCAATGAATGAGATGTGAAGAAAGACATCTCCCAACGAGTACGAAAGAAAAATGCTGGGAACTCGTTTCATCCTATGACGTCGTATTTCTAAGATGAGCGCTGAGTCAGAAACATTTTTCTGTCGCGCGTTTTGCTGACTCTTCCTTGGTTATTCTTTTCCCCAGCTACCCACTGTTTTATTATTTGTTTGCGGTTCTTTAGTTGCTTTTTTCCCCCTTTCATAATTGCACCTTATTGTTTGTACTCTCTTCACTTCTATTGCAAATTAAGTGGACCCATTTTCTCGCATATCCCGACTTAACTCAAGGTAAGAGGGATGAAATGTGATGTAATTGATGTATTACACATTAGTTTGAGTAATATGCATTAGTTTAGTTTTATTTTCCCCCAACTTACTCTGCCAAAATAAAAATTGACAAGCTATGCATGTCTTGCTTGTGGTTTCTAAACTAGAGTGCAAAATGGTCGTCAATTCAGCAATAACGTCATAATAAAACGCCAATACATGCTACAATAGTCGTTGATGAAAACTAGAATTAATTTCTGTCGGGACATTATTGAATAGGAGTATTAGAAAAAAGAAAACCTGAACAACGTAAATATGCACTAAAATGCAGCATACAGCTGTTTCAAGGATACGCTGGATCCCCTTCGTCAGTGCAAGAGAACCAACAAACCCAAAGACCAAAAGAGGAATAGGTGCAAAAGGCAGAAACAGAGGGAGTTATATACCCAAGTAATATACTAAATGAGTATATTTTTATGGAAATTACTGGAAATTCTGTGTTCTGTTGATATATAAACTTTTTAAATGTCCCCAATTTATAAAGTATTCTACTATGCACTTTAGTGAGTTATCCGCCAGTTCAGTTCGTTCAACTATCTCAGAATATATATAGGCCTAGGGCTTGTCCACGTGTAAAGCTTTAATGCTTGGATTTTGATTTTCTATTATCGATTCCTTTCCATTGATGTTTGTTGTTTGTCTTCAGTTTGATAACTAGAGGTTTGCATTTTATTTTCCACTTGATTGATGATTCTCTGTTTGATACTTTTTTATTTGTGAGGCATTTTTTAATGTTGGGGTTTTTTGAGTTGCAACTTCTCTCTATTCTATCATTGGATTTTCAAACTATTATTATTATATATATATATATATATATATATATATAAAACACAAATTGGTTCCCCCTTCCCCTTTTAAGGAGGAGCTCAGGGTATTCAAACACTGCTTTGATATGGTTGTGCCGCTTAGCACCGTCCCCTGGCATACAGTTTTGCATACTACACAATTTATTTAAATTAGTCAGAGAACCGGAAAACGTATATTTAAATCCTAAGAAATGTTATGTAAAATTCATTTTAACTGTTATATCTATATTATAAACGGGAAATGTGAATTATTATTAATGAAGTTCATACGAATATTTGTCCATTTCTTCATATATTTAATTTGTTTTTCTTCATTCACAGGAAAAGTTCTCTGCGAAGTGTGTAAAAAGAAATGCAGTGGTAATGCTCTTAGGGTACAGGACAGATATTTTCATTTAGACTGTTTCAAATGTGCAGGTAAGTTTTTATATGGTTGTTATCGCACCTTTACTTCTAAAATGATGCAACTCAAAAAAGGAGATTGTGCATAAAATAAAGAAAACTACTTTAACAAGCGGTTATAGTTATAATTTATTAAATGTTTAGTTATTGAACCTTAATGAAAGTTATTGACTATATTTATATCTGCAACTAGAGCAAACTGTTAAATATATTTTCATTAATTTCGCCAACTTTATTTTACAACAAAAAGTAAACTAATTTAAGCTGCGACATTTGTTTTGTTGGAACACAAAAGCAGAACTTTGACACTTTTTACTATAGTTTCATTTTTAGTAGACACTAACAACACAACTTCGATGTGGAGGTGTCTAATTGATAGGATGATAGTTACCCCCACTTAATGATAGTAATAACTTAAAAATTAACATCTTTTGGGTCTGCACTTTTGAAGCAGGAGTGCGATGTGTTTGTTCTCTAATATTAAATATCTGAAAAATATATTTTTCTATTTCTGTATGAACTGTAAATGTAGATTTCAGTGTATTTATTCTAAGCCGATTTTTATTGCATATTCAGTATAGAGTATTTCGTATCATAGGTCAGCAATTGTATTTTTGTAATCCAGGGTTATTAATTTCTGATATATTTTGGGAATCGACTTGATTATATATTTGAGATCGACCAGATTAACTTTTAAAATGGTTTTTGTTACAATTTCTTGTATGAGTTTTGAAGTCGTCTTGCGAAGAGTTTGACAAAAGTTCAGAACTCTTAAGAATTTATCTTGCTATCTTAACTGTGAAATATAAATTTAAGTGGAGCAATATAGAGGCAGTGTAGGTAATCTACTCCAGATTGAAACTGCTTCCATGTAAGCCAATTTTTTACGGGTCCTTTGGTGATAACACTAACTCTGCTTCCCTTTGTGGTCCTACTTCTGATATTTTACCTGCGGTCCCGACAGAAAAATATCCGGACTTCGAAATTTAATGACATTTTGCTGCATCACTTGTTAGGGGGTGCTTTTGACATAAGCTTGCTTGGGGCATCAGAAAACCTTGAGGCTCTACTACCCATTTCAAACTGATTTCTCAAGTAGTTTGTTATTGCCTCACTCGTAACTGAGTTACATGAGTATTGAATTTCTAGTATTTAGTCCATGTCGAAACTAGCTCGAAAATTAACTGGAGTGTGGCTCAACTTCTCCAGAATCCATTTTTAAGCAGCTTGTGTTGGTTTTTGTGCAAATTTTACACAAAAAATATTTAAAAAATCTGTATAGTTCCAAATGATCACAATTATAGCATGTTACCCTTCATTTTAAAGGGCTTGAAAAATCTTTTAATTGATACCAATTTTGATATTGTAATTAATGACATCATGAACACAAGACTTGTATCATGGCTATTTTTCACTACAATTACTGATGCTATTCGGTTTCGTGATTACCAAGACAAGAAATCGACCAGAGACAGACTGGCATTATTCCAAAAATAGTCAAAATGTATTCAGGAGTCCTAAAATGTATATTGGCATCAAAATCTTAAAATCAAAAATTTTCATGAAGATAATACTTCCTTAATACTACGTATGAGAAAGTAAAATTTAAACTTCAACTTAATCAAGTTTATTTTGCTTAACAATGTTTAGTGCTTAACTTCAAAAATAGTTGGCTTAATTGCAAATTGGCCTACTGTTAGGTTCTGCCAGATGGCCGAGTTTGTCTTTTATGTCTCTGGTAGGAGCTTTAGGAGAGGTCTAATAAACTTTAACACTCTCCTTTGCATTTTGCTCACTCATTGGCACTGAGAGAGTCATAATGGTTCACTCCAAAAAAAATGTCGAAAATCCGGCTTCGTTAGATTCAGTCCAGTGGTCTATAGAAACCCATAATCTCTGTCTCATGGAAGACATATAAAAAATATGGCTATGTTAGGTTCTGTCCAATGGTTGATTGTAGGAATGCGACAGCTTTCTGCCCTGCCAAGTCTTTATTTTCAAATCTGTAGCTGGTATGTAGATGTCGCAAATTTTATAATACTTTCCAGATAGGATCTTCAACTGGTTTACAATTTATAATTTTCCTTGCTGAAAGTTCCCCCCCCCCCCTTTTTTTTTATGTGTGTAGCATTTTCTCTTTAACTATTTTACTTCTGCTTTATTGATTTTAACTCTCAAATATTTTTCATTTTCGTTTCTAGTTCATTTTTATACCTCTTTACAAGGACGTCATCCTCTTTTGACCATGAAACCTCATAAGCCTTAGGGGCAAAATACACTCTAAAACAAAAAAATCATCGCACACTGCAAAATAATCCGATAGTAATGAAACTCTACAATCAAACACCTTTCTACCGAATATGCAAATGATAAAAAATTAACAGCCAATAAATGAATTGTCTGAACTACAATGCATTGAAACTGAGCACCATGGCGGTGTATATAAGGAGCAAACCTCGCTTTCAGGAACAAAATTTACCGTAGATTTTGATTGCGTTTACGTACCTTGATTGTAACAATGTCTCGCCTGTGAATTTGCAGCCACTACAAGCATATGAAGGAGTTTGAAAGAGAGCGTTCGGTTGAACTGCATGAGACTAGATGGGCACACTGACGAATTTCTTGGCATTTGGGTAGGAGCAATGCAGAAATTAGACGATATTGGTGGGAATGGGTCCGGAATGGCAGATTTCAGTGGACGGCCTA
The DNA here is from genome assembly GCA_951213105.1 of Amaurobius ferox. Classification (NCBI taxonomy): domain Eukaryota; kingdom Metazoa; phylum Arthropoda; class Arachnida; order Araneae; family Amaurobiidae; genus Amaurobius; species Amaurobius ferox. The sequence goes on along the minus strand of OX578136.1, from coordinate 53,326,485 downwards.
GAGTGACAACAGAACAGGAAGATAAAGCAATTGTCAGAACAACTGTGACAGCACAAGAATCGTCATTTTTAAGCATCCAACGTGTGACAAACTCAAAAGTGACCACCCGGACCATTAATAGAAGACTATGGGAGCAGAATCTATACTCATGTTGCCCATTATGCCATCTACCACCGACCAGTATGCACCGTCAACAGTGATTGCAATGGTGCAGGGCCCGATCAATGTTGAATTGTTCGGATTGGGAATGAATTGTCTTCAGTGATGAGTCTTGTTTCGAATCAAGTCCCGACAACCAGTGCAGATGTGTCTGAAGGCAGCCCGGAGATTGTCAGGATCCTGCTCTTACTGCCACATGGCCCAACAACAGGGAGTTATGGTTTAGGGTACCATTTCATTTGATAGCCGGACCCCCTTTGATAGTCCTCCATGGCACCCTCACAGCACAGTGGTACGTTGTCGACATTCTAAGACCCGTTGTATTGCCATTCCTTTTGTGACACCCCAGGCTAACTTTTCAGCAAGATAATACTATGCCACACACGGCATACCTCTCTACTGATTCTTGGTGTGCTTACAACACACTTTTTTTGCCAGCCAGATCTCCAGATCTCCAGCCTATTGAGCACATTTGGGCTGAGATGGGGTGTCACCTGCAACCATCCCAGAATGTAGACGAATTAGCTTGTCAATTGGAGGCCATTTGGGACGACATCCCTCAGAACACCATCCAGCAACTTTATGCATCGATGCCATGTCGGGTAACAGCTTGTATCAAATCCAGACGTGGACCAATGCCATATCGACATACTCGCTTTATGTAGCTCTTTCAGTGCAATAAATCATCCAATTGTTCTGAAATTCTAATCATGTCCTATTCTGTACATTCACATTATACATACCAAATTTTGCCTCATTTGGATAATTCTTTCTTGGTGCGTCGATTTTTTTTTTTGTCTTAGAGTGTATTTTACTCAGATAATATACTCTCTACACTTCAAAAATGGGTGCATAGATTAACTTTCGACCCTGCTTTCTTTGTTTGCATCAGTAGTGGCTCATCCGTAGGAGACCACAAAAATATAAAATAATCGGAATCAAACTCTTCAAACTCTAGTTGTTACTTTTTAAGCCACCTTCATTTTTAATGCAGGCCTCCAAAAGGTTGTCAGTCTAGATAACCAAAATTTGAGTTTGATTCTGAACATTGAAAGTCCTATTCATCTAAAACAGACACACAAACTGCTACTGATTTGCATGAAAATACCACAACTTAAGTTTAAAGCATATATTTTGAAATCATTGCATATTTTTTTTCATAATATTTCATATTTTTACATATATTTTTTATGGATGGCAGTTAACATTTTGCATGCATGTATTTGCTCTTAAAACAATCTTAGTTTCATAGAAGCAAAATAGATAGTTCGATTATTGAATAAAATCTTTTTAATATTCTGTAGTTTATAAATGATTGCAATAAAACATTTTTGTAGCAACACTAATTTGAGTTATATTAAGTTTTTATGGCTTGTTATTTTATTAAAATCGATACTCTCCTCTCCCTTCTCTCATAAAAATTTCAAAATGTTTTACACATTTTATTCATGCATTATTTGCTTTTATGTGTCCTTTTGAATTTTTGTGCTTGCATTGATTTTAGAATTATTTCGTACATTTATTTTTACCCTTAGAATGTTCTGCATCACTCGCACAAGGAGGCTTCTTTCTAAATAAGGGTCTGTATTACTGTTCTAAAGACTATCAAAAACTCTTTGGCACTAGATGTGCAGAGTGTGGTAGCTATGTTGAAGGTGATGTCGTCACAGCACTTGGTAATACATATCATCAAAAGTGCTTCGTATGTGCCAGTTGTAGGTGAGTATAGTTAAATTGCATAAAATTTGTACTTTAAAGATACAATTTAAAATTGTGGTGAAACATAAATTTATATTTAATATGTGTAATATAATACATTCTTAACGTAAGGTATAAAATGTGTGAACTTTTTCAGAATTTTGCTAAAAGACTTTTTTTTTGTTAAAATATTTTCTCAATTTTAACTAAAAAGTAAAAGCCATCATCAACCCAACATTTGTCTTGAATTCCGTATATTGTGCACATTTCGAGCAAAAATAAAATAAATTGCTCTTAAAAATAAAAACAATGCATGAAATTCCCCATCACTATTTTCAGTTTACAAATTTTTTAATTATCAGACTTAAAATAGTGAAACAAATATAAATAAAACGATTTTTAGTATGTGATTTTAGAGTTAAGATTCCATTACAATTTGTATCTAAAATTATATTAGAATAGAAAAGTGGTTAGTTAGTGATAGCCAGTGTAAAAAAAAGTTATGGTCTGATAGTCAAAAACGTTTATACTTAGTGCACAGCTAACTTGAAATACAGGGGGAAAATGAGCTTCTGCTAATTAATATAGTCCATGTGAAACACTATAATTAGAAACTCTCATTTTGCTATATAATACCAATAGTTTGAGTTCAAATCAATCAATTCAAAAAATTAAAATTCCAAGCTATATATATGATACAGAAATTTTAAGCTTCCCCCATTAATGCACCCTTTTCTTTTCTAATTCTTATTCCAAATTCCTATCTCATGTCGTACGCTTATTGCAACCACATTAAATTATATCCCATGCTGTTAATATTAACAAAGACTGTCTGCACTTCCTCTTTTCCCCTATAATACCAATACCATATACGGTCACTAATCTTAACCATTAAGTAAACTTTCTCATCTAAAGCTGCATCTCCACATTTTTTAAATATAGAAAATGCGAGGGCAGCATCTTTCCCATGCTGTCATCAGATTTCCCTTTTGCCATAAATGTAAATGTAACTTGTACTTAGTTACACTAACACAGACTGCACTGAGATTTCCTGTGAAATTGTCGTCGATGGAGAGGTTGGTTAATGTAACAAATTCTGTTCTAAACTTGTCATTGTAATAAAGTAGATTTTTGTAAAGTGTCTCTTCCCTGGACTATTTCTACAACTATCATGTATATGATTTTTAATAAAAATAGTTTATGAAAATCCAAAGATATATTAGAATTAATTTGTAACACAAATATTAACCATAACAAAAAATAAAAAAGCCAAAATTAAAGCAATATTCAAAAGTGATTCTGTTACTTTGATAACCATCTAGTCAATGTATGCATAATGGGCATATGAAGACAAAAATTGAATTAAAAAGCTCTTGTGTATTGATATAAGCCTTGTGCGAAGTAGTTATGAAATAATCTTAACAATACTTAAGGCATATTTATATTTTAGTGCACATTTTTGATGGCAAAATAGTAATTTAACTTTTTTTTGTAGTTTTCTAGCAAATGTCATATGTTTATTGCACATAGTTATTAATTGAAGGTTGCCACTTTAGCTAAAGAGAATTGGAAATTTCTAAAGTAATTTCAAAGATTTTAGCTAAAATACTAAATATTTTATTTTGCCACTTTAAACCCTGGTTAAATATAGATTTTGTAGCAGATTTCTATTTTATAAATTGTAAAAAAATCAGAAATTTATAACATGAAACAGTAGATTACTACAGAATATTGCAAATTATTACTATCTTAAGTTTTGCTATCTTATTATCAATATTTCTTTGGTTTGCTTAATTTTATCAATAACTAAAAGCTAACATTTGAGCTACATATTTTTTTTTTATTTTTTTAAATAACACAAGAAAGTTAGGAGAAAATTTTTTGAAATATTTGTTTACTATTTATCCATTAATCTTAGTTTTTGCATTTTTTATTTTTATCTTCTTATTTTAGCTTTATGTAGATTCTAAATTAGTTTATAACTAATTGCAAGTAAAATAAATTGGAATATATTTGGTAGAATTTTAATTTAAAATGTGACGTTTTATTACAAGATTATTGCTTTAATACTACCTTCATTGTAAATCTAATTAAAAGGATATTAACATATTTTACAAATAAATGTTGTATGCATTTCTAAGAAACACTTAGTATCTATTATCCAAATAATTTAAACATTTTAATTTTGTTCTATGAAAATACGTTAATATTTCCTTTTAGACAGCCTTTTCCTTCGGGTGAAAAGGTGACCTACACTGGTAAAGAATGTTTATGTACAAAGTGCATCCAGATTCCAATTGTCTCCGCTGAATCCCCAGTTCAAGAATCTCAAGTTCAAAATGGACCAATCCGAAAAAGTTTGTTTCATTATTAATGTTCATTGTTTAATAAGCTTCTCATCTATTATAAATTTATATATTAATGAAATTGTATTGTTTAAGTACTTTATTATCCTATATGCACACAGCACAGATATCCAGATATTATTCTTGTTAGATCCAATTGATCCAAAATACATACACATATAAAAATATACATCCAATAGATATTCATAAATGATGTAATCTGGATCCTCCAAAGTTTGTCTATTTTATGTCCAAAAATTATATGTTTTGGATGGTGAACACAGTATTGGTCTATATTTTGTTTATGATGAGTGTAATATGGATGTTATGGGTGATCTAGTCCATCTTACATCTACCATGGACGAGAAATGGACCAATCCTGCATTTTTCATCTAATTTACATCCATAAATTGTGTGCTCTGAATGAACCAGATTTGGCTTCCCCTGCACATCCATAATGACATAATATGGATGAAGTATGCATACATATTACATCCATCATGGGCGAAAAATAAATCATTCCTGTGGTAAATAAAATCAAACTGCATAGTAAAACATTGTACAGCTTTTTACTATCATAGCCACTGTGATGTGTGTTGTAATTGTATTTTTCAAGTTGAATCTGTTTGTTCTATTTTTTCTTTTCTTTTACAGAATGACTAGTCAGTTGAATCACATACTTGATTTTTATAAATTTAAACTTATTAAAATCAAAATCATAATTAAGCTAGCAATTTCACTGTACTGTTATTGAAATTTATTGTAACTTTCGGATGTTTTTAACATTTTACATTGTGTTAGTATGAGGACAATATAAATTCATATTTTCGCATTGCAGCAGCCATGTTACAGATGTCTGCATTGGTGGAATTTGAATAATAACCATGGTACTTCTAAAAATAAAACTTAGGCTGATGAAAAGAAAATCACAAAATATAGTATAAAACTTTTTATAATGCAAAAAATAAGTATCTGAACATTAATTTCTTCAAAGTAACTTTAATTATTATACCTTCTTAATCTTATTCTATCTTGGGAAAAAAAAAAAAAAAATCTGATGTGAGCAGCAGCACATGACTTTTCCTACAAATTCAAATTCCTTTTCTTATTTTTTATTTCATGATGCATTAAATTGTGTTTAATTGCAGAAAATAACATGGATACTTTTGCGATATATCCTATTTGCAGTTTAATGCATGTTTATTTCATATGTAACTTAATGCACTTTAAAGTCTCCAACTCTTCAAAAACTAAAATATCTCGAATGGTTCACCTTAGATTCATGGGGTTTATCTTATTCACTGTGCTGTAAAAAATTACACGAAGAACAATTACTTAATTTACTTCATCAATTTTAATTATTTATTTCACATTTTCACTATATTTGCAGACCATTTCACACAAAAAAAAGGCTGATTATATATTTTTTTAATCATGCCAAAATCTAATGAGTATCAGAATAAACATCAAGGGATGTAAATACTAAATTTTAAGAAATTTCATTAGTTTTTCACTACAGTAAAAAATACTTCATTTCCCCAATTTAAAAACTTAAATATCTCGAGAATGGTCCATCTTAGTAATGATGATGATCTTATTCTTTTTGTCGTCAAAATTTGCATATAAAAAATGCATTTAATTGATATATTTATAGTATTTTATTTTAGATCATGATGATTTATTGTGGGCCACTTCACAAAAAAGCATATTTTTTTTTTCGAATCGTACTAAAATCTAACCAGCACCAAGTTAATCCACAAGCAACTTATCTACCATATTTTATGAAATTTAGTCTCAGCTACTCAGCTAAAATTGATACATACAATTTTTGTAGGCCATTTCACAAAAAAAAGCCAAATTCTTTTATTCTGAATCGTAACAAGGTCTAATCAGCTCCATGATAACCCATGAGTGACATATCTACCAAATTTTGTGGAATTTGGTCTGTTAGTTTTTCAGCTAGAGTGGATACAGGCAATTTTTGTGAATCATTTCACAAAAAGAGCAGGTTCTTTTATCCTGAATTGTATCAAAATCTAATCAGCACCAAGGTAATCCACAAGTGAAATAAAATAAATTCCTTTAAAATTTTATGAAATTTGGTCAATTAGTTTTTGAGTTAGAGTGGATACATACATTACACAGACGTCATATTAAAAATAGTTTTTTGTGTTCTAGAGGTCCTGAAGCATGTAGATCTATCAAAAACTTGAGTTGCAATTTTTGACATGATTCCAATACTTTCCCTATACATTACCATGTTTGCTGAGAAAGTAATAACTTCAGTTTATTTGATACAGAAAAAATTCAAAAAGGATTAAGTTATTATTTTGATTTACTAATAAGTCAAATATTGTATATTAGCTAAAATAGGTTCCCTTCAACATACTCTCATAGCACATTGTGGTTTTGAGTCCAGAACAGTATCAAAAGGAATTAACAGTAGCGAAATAAAACAATGTTTTTGCAAAATCGATATATTGCTATATTAAATATTATTAACATATCTTTATCATTTTTTAAGCTGTCTGTCTCTTAAGAGCGCATTCAAATGAATGTAAAATAATCCATTAATATGGATGTATGAATGTAATCTGTGTGATCCAGTTCATGTCCATTTCACATCCATTATGCGTCCATATGGATATCCATTAGATGTCAATCTGGATGTAATTTAGATAAGCAGTAGACATAATATGGATGATCCAGTATACTTCCATTGCATATTCGTTTTACAACCAGATGGCTATTCATTGGATATCCATAGATGGTATATGAAGTTATGTCTGGATATCCATTATACGTCAATACACATCAACCAGTAGATTTTAGATCGGTTGTGAATGATCCAGTTTACATCTATTAGATGTAATATAGATGGAATCTGGATGTAATGTGCTATATGGGTAAAAATCTTTGGTGTTGACTTATAATACATTGCTAGTTCCTGTTAATTAAAATGTGGTTCAACAAACGGGGAATTCAATGTAGAAACATTTGATTTCAAAATACTAGCTAGTATTTGATAACATTTAAAATTCATCCTTCAAAGTAGGAGTGACTAGAACACGTGTTTCATGCACTTCTGGCAAGACATAATATTTACACCTCAGTTGCATTATGCTTGACATTTTATAAAGTTGCAGAATAAACAAAATAGAAATAAAATTATAGCATTGGAAAAAAAACTAAATATAAAAATATTTTTTAGCATAGCTTGGAATACTGAAATCACAGCATTAAAAGATTCAGAAATACATAAATGCATTTTTAAATAGAGAATTAAAATGTGTATTGTAATTTTGTTCACAACAGATGTGTGCTAATTATTCAATATTAAATAAATTTCAAAAGAATTGGAAAATTCAAATAATGTCTTCACCCCTTCAATCAATGTTTGCAATGATATTGTCCCTTCTTTTGACTTGAACAATGTCTGGTTGGGGAGTATCTTTCAGACATCAGAATGTTACAAAAAAATATAAACAGTTTTGGACCTTTATATCTCTGAACTGAATAAGTAAAAATACAATTTATACTTGTTTTGTTGAAAATAAGGTACTATGTATGAATATACAAATAATAATTTTAATATTTCGAATTATTTTTTCAAGAAAAAGGTTTTGTAAGCAAATTTTTGTTTCACTTTACTATTTTCGTTTAAATTGCTTTCTAAACTATAAAAGATAAATATAAACAGTAAGTAACAAAAATGATTAGTCAGAAATTCAATTTCTAGATCTATAATTTGTTTCTACAAAACTCTTATCATTTTTGAGCAATTGTCTTTCAAGTTGAAGAAAATAAAAAAATTTCCATTTTTAAAGTCTATAATGTTTATATCTCAAACTGAAAGCACCAGCTTGAAAAAGTAAGCAAGCAAAGGCCTTTGAAAATCCTAGAAGGATATATAATTGGATTTCAGATTTGGTTCTTAATTTTGAAGTATAGTTGTTATAATTTTGATATTTTAATATTTTGTTTAAAAAGGTGGTTAAATTTTAATAATTCTATGAACAGAAAGTAAGTAATTTGTAGTTCTTTGAAAGCCCTAAAGAGATATAATTGGGACTTTATTGGAGTTTTATTCTGCAAAACATTCATACAAAACCATTTCAAATCTATTGGCCTGGAACCACTACCAATTTTTTCTCTTATTTTCAGAATCTTTTAATTAAATAAAGGGACTTGCCAACAATAGGTTTTGAATATTATAAAGCCATAAAGAGTATTTTTGTTGTAAATCCATCTTGCTTTAAACGTATCTTAATATTAGATAAAATACTTTGATAATATTTTAGATAATAAGCTGATATTTATTTGTAAGTATAGGAATATTATTATGAGTATTTTATCTAATATTAAGATATATTTTCAAAAAAGATTAATTTACAACAAAATCCTCTATTGTTTTATGATATTTGGGTTTTTTTTATGGCAAATCACTTTATTTAGTTAAAAGATTATATAAAAATGTGAGAAAAGGGTATATTTCCAAATTTATTTACCACATAGTGATTAATTAGCTCATATCTATTATGGACCAAATTGCCGCTATATACCAAATTTTTATTCTCCATTTTTAAAACGTATTTGTATATCTCTAAATCCTTTAATACTACACCCATTGTTTCAAACTATGTAAAAAATATCTTAGTTTTTTTTCCCAATCATTTTATTTCTATTTTGTTTATTCTTCGACTTTGTGCATAAAATGCACCCTTATCCTAGCACTTAAATACCATGATAATGATGATAAATTAGGCCTATTATTTTTTTTTTAATTATATTCTTTTTAAGCATAAGACTTCGTTTTTGTTGACAAAACTGCTGATTACACTTATGGTGTGGATTACACTTTTACAAATAAGAAAATAGAACCTACCCTTTTCTTAATGACCTGCAAAATTGGAAAACTGAAATTAAAAAATATGCATAATTAAAACTATGTAAAATAAATGCTAATTTTATTTGTCATTTTTGATAAAAAAAACAAACCTTAGAATAAACCATTCTAAGGTCTTTCCTTAGAATAAACCATTTACAGGGTAGTTTTTGCTTTGAGAAATTGACATTTTAGATTGTGCTAAGTTGGCAAATAAAAAAATTAGCAAAAGGAAATTTGATGTTAGCATTAATTTTTTGCTTAACTCTAATTTTTAAATATATATTAGATTCATAGATTTTAAATTATTTAAATGGAAATCTATTTAATAAATTAAGTTCAAATAGAAGCAAAAGTGAAACAATTTTTTATACTCCTATTTTGACCAATAAGGCAGGTATACCTATGCTACAGTGTCTAGAAGGAATAGTGTGCCGACCGCCTATACCTTCTAATGCTGGGAGATGTTCCTGAAAAGCTGCCTCTGCCAGACGGCGTTGGTCTCGAATAAGCGGTTAAAAGTAGGAGCTAACATTGAAACTAATGGGAATTTATTGCAAATGAAATGACCGATACCTTTCGAAATAACTGAAGAATTTGTGTAAAATTTAGTGTGATTATTGTAAGTGGTATACTTAAAAAGTCATTTGATTTTCAGAGAGATTGTGCTAGGGATATATTCGTATTTTTAAAATTTTATTTAACTTGATCTTGTGTTCATTCAAACCTTTGAGATCCAAAATAATCACGTTCATTTATCACAGTAACGTGAAATTCGTTATGACGTTTTCTCTTGTGGTATATATTTCAGTTCTTTCAATTTTGAAGCTTATCGGGCTAGCCCGTCCTGGGCCCGTCATTGGACTTTACCTGTTTTTTGAGAATAACTCAAAAATCAGAGAAAGTAGGAAATCTAAATTTAATATATCATTTTCTTTTGGGGTATATTTTAATTCTTTCAATTTTGAATCATACCTGGTTAGCCAGTCTTAGGCCCGCCGTAGAAACTCACCCATTTTTGCGGTATAACTCGAGAACAGGTGTATCTAAAAATTCGAAATTTAGTTTATCCTTGTCATTTGCTGTATATTTTAACTCTTTGGATTAAAAATCTTTTCAGACTAGCCCGTCCTGAGCCCAACAAAAGGAATATATCGTTTTTTTGAGAATAGCTCAAAATTCGGAGCATCTAGAATGTCTAAATTTTATATATCATTGTCCTTTGGGGTATATTGCATTTCATCGCATTTCGAACCTTATCTGGCTAGCCCGTCTTCGGCCCGCCATAGAAATTTACTCTCTCTTTAAGAATAACTCGATCAATCGGAGTAGCTAAAAAATGTAAATTTAGTATATCATTCCCTTTTGAATGAATTTTAAGCTAGATGTTGAACCTCATCGGGCAAGCCCGTCTTGGATCCGCTGAAGAATGCATTCGTATGTCGTTGGCTTTTGGGGTATATCTAAATTTCTTCGGGTTTGAACTCTATTGGGGTGGCCCGTCCTGGGCCCGACATAGGAATGCACCTGGTTTTTTTTTTTTTAGAATAACTGGAAAATCGGGGAAACTAGAAAATATAAATTTAGTACATCCTTATCTTTTGGGGAATATTTTAATTCCTTTGATTTTGAACCGTATCGGGCCAACCCGTTTTGGGCCCGCCTTAGAAATTCACTTTTGGGGGGGAATTACTCTAGAACCGAAGTATCTAAAAGTTTCAAGTTTAGAATGTCGTTGTCATTTGTGGTATGTCTTAGCTCATTGGATTTTAAACCTGATCGAGCTAGCCCGTCCCGGTCCCAGCAAGAAGAATGTACTCGGTTTTTAAGAATAGCTTCAAAACTGTAGCAGCTAGTATATTTAAATTTAGTATATCATTGTCTTTTAGGATATATTTTATTTCTTTGGATTTTGAATCTCGTCAGACTCGCCCGTCTTGGGCCCGACATAGTGATAATGTACTCGGTTTTCGAGAATAACTCGTAAATCGGAGCAGCTAAAAAATCTAAATTTAGTGTATCAATTTCTTTTGGGGTTTATCATAATTTATAATTTGAACCTCATCGGGCTAGCCCGTCTTGCGTCCGCCTTAGGCATGCGATCGTGTTTGATGAATAACTCGAGAACCAGAGTAGCTAAAAATTCCAAGTTTAGCATGCTATTGTCTTTTGTGGTATATTTCATTTTTTCGGCTTTGAACTTCATTCAGCTAGTCCGGGCTGGGCCTGCCATAGGAATATACTCATTTTTTTTTTTTTTTTAGAATAACCCGAAAACTGGAGCAGATAAAAAATCCAAATTTAGCGTATTAATTCCTTTTTGGGTAGAATTTAATATTTTCAGCGTATATATAATTATAATTAGTGGCGTAGGCATGGGAGATGGGATGTGTGGTAAAAAACCTCATTTGCCGAACAATTACATTAGTTCTCAAAATTGTCCATATTTTAAAAAAATGAATTTTGTGCAATAAGCTCCATTCGATCGTCGACCCCCCTTTTTTCCTAAATATATAGTTACATCCATATGCAAATGAGCTAAGAAGTGCAAAATTTGTCCACGGATGTTGGATCGGTGCACTGGGAGTACGAGTTAAGTTTGCAGTTCTGTGTGATCTGACGAAGGTTTTTTGCCTTCGAAACCGGTCGATTTTAGGTTTTTGAGTTGTATTCTGCTTTTTACAAAGATAATTTCATTTCTTTAGCAGAAATTTGGACCGCACATATTGATATTGTTTACTTGAAATTGAAATTTTTCAATAATTTTTAAAAGCATTATATGAATAACTTGAACAAATGCTTTAAAACCAAACTTTTGTTTTGCATTTTGATACATATTACTATGTAAACCTAAAAAAAGAATGTATGATAATGTCTAGCAGATATTTTGTTTTATCTCATATGTTCGGCTACAGGGAAAAATGCCTGTGGGTGGGACTGTGAATTTGGAAGAAAAACATGAAACACCATTGCCGCTTGAACATTAGAACAAGGTGGGGGCTGCCTACAAGTGCTGTATTTTTTGTACGGTGAAAGATAGCACTGATAAGAATTTCGATTGAGAGTGGACATGTAATCGACTGCTATTTTATTTCGACAGGCGCGTCTCCTTTCCACACGTTTCCGCAAATTGCCACATCTCTTACATGAACAATGCTCAAAAGATACGCAAATCAGCGGGGGCTCTGGAAATGAGTAGAACACCAGGAAAGGGCATTTTGTACTGCCTTCAGGGTGGCCTCTAGATACAATAGGAAGTATCTCATTAGCACATTGCTCATCTGAGATCAAATCTGTTTTTACTAAGAACCGTCACATGTAATATATTCTTTTTCGTTCATAATCTGCGAATTTCAGCATCCAAAAATCCCGTCACAAGACTTTTCTTTGTATTTTACTATGTAGTACGAATCACTATATTACTATGAATCTTTAAAATGCACCGTGGATTGGTTTCACATTATTTAATTCTCTTGCATATAAGCGTAGCCAAGATCTAGGATAAGGGGGGTCGACGATCGAATGTGGGTTTACACAACAGTACAAAATACTTTTTCAAATATAATTCCTAAGGAGAACTAATGTAATTGTTTAATTGTTTGGTAAATGATAATTTTTCTTCGATTTTCGAGTTATTTTCCAAAAAAGAATGCATTCCTAAGGCTGGGCAAAGACGGGGTAATCTAATAAAGTTTAAAATCCAAAGAATTAAAATATATCCCAAAAGAGAATAATATACTAAATTTAGATATTCTAGTTGCACGGTTTTCAAGCACTGATCGGGCTAGCCCATTAAGGTTTTAAATCCAATGAGCTAAGATATACAGCAAATGACAACGACATTCTAAACTTAGAACTTTCAGATGCTCCGGTTCTAGAGTTATTCTCCAAAAAACTACATTTTTAAGGCAGGCCCAAAACGAGTTCGTCCGATACGGTTCAAAATCGAAGGAATTAAAATATTCCCCAAAAGATAAGGATTTACTAAACTTATATTTTCTAGTTGTCCCGATTTTCCAATTATTCTAAAAAAACGGGTCCATTCCTATCTCGGACCCAGGACAGGCTACCTCGATAAAGTTCAAATCCGAAAAAACTTAAATATACCACAAAAACCAACGACATGTTAAACTTGGAATTTTTAGCTATTGCGGTTCTCGAGTTATTCTTCAAAAACAAATGCATTCTTCAGCAGACCCAAGACGGGCTAGCCCGATGGAGTTCAAAATCTAAATTAAAATCCATCCAAAAGGAAAAGATATACTAAATCTACATTTTTTAGCTACTCCATTTGATCGAGTTATTCTTGAAAAGCGAATAAATTTCTATGGCGGGCCAAGACGAGCTAGCCCGATAAGGTTCGAAATGCGATGAAATATAATATATCACAAAGGACAATGATATATTAAATTTAGACATTCTAAATGCTCCGAATTTTGAGTTATTCTCAAAAAACTATATATTACGATATAAACGATTGGTGTAAAGTGCAATCATTACGAGCGGTATATATTCCTCTTGTTGGGCTAAGGGCGGGCTATCCCGATGGGGTCCAAAATCTAAATTGAAATCCAACCAAAAGGAAATGATATACTAAATCTACATTTTTTAGCTACTCCGTTTGATTGAGTTATTCTTGAAAAGCGAGTAAATTTCTATGGCAGGCCAAGACGGGCTAGCCCAATAACTTTCGAAGTGCGATGAAATATAATATACCACAAAGGACAATGGTATATTAAATTTAGACATTCTAGATGCTCCGAATTTTGAGTTATTTTCAAAAGACTATATATTCCTCTTGTTGGGCTCAGGACGGGCTAGCCCGATAAGATTTTTAATCCAAAGTGTTAAAATATACAGCAAATAACAAGGATATGCTAAACTTCAAATTTTTAGATACGCCTGCTCTCGAATTATACCAAAAACAAGTAAAGTCATATGGCGGGCCCAGGATGGGCTGGCCCGATAACTTTCAAAATCGAGAAAGAACTGAAATGTACCACAAGAGAAAACATCGTACCGAATTTCACGTTACTGTAATGAATGAACTTGGTTATTTTGAATCTCAAATGTTTGAACGACCACAGATAAAGTTAAATAAAATTTTAAAAATACGAATATATCCCTAGGTCAATCTCTCTGAAAATCAAATGAGTTTTTGTGTATATCACTTGCAATAATTACACCAAATTTCAGACAAATTCTTCAATTATTTCCAAAGATATCGGTCATTTCATTTGCATTAAATTCCCATTAGTTTCAATGTTAACTCCTCCGCTTTTAACCGCTTATTCGAGACCAACGCCGTCTGGCGGAGGTGGTTTTTAGGGAATCTGCTTTTCGCCTCGGTCGGCACACTATGCCTTCTAGGCACTGTACCTATGCTTTCAGCCTTTGTTAAATAAACTAATTCAAAATCTGAGATGATATTGTAGCATGCTTCCACATTGTAGTGGTACATTGTTTTATATTATATGTTCAATACTTAATATGGAACTAAATACCTTTGTATTTTTTCATATATATTTAACTACCTATTTATTTCTAGTAATTGGATGTTTTTTTAGTTTGTGCTGGTTGTAATGAAGAATTAAAAGAAGGTCAAGCCCTCATTGCACTAGAAAAAGAATGGCACATATGGTGTTTTAAATGCACTGAATGTGAAGCTGTGTTACATGGAGAATATATGGACAAGTATGTATTTAAAATTATATTAATAAATAAAATTATTTGCATTGTTTAAAACTACAGTTATTGCAGAATGAAATTTTCTTTGTAGGGAAGGTGTTCCGTATTGTGAAAAAGACTACCAGAAACAGTTTGGTGTGAAGTGCAATCATTGCGAGCGGTATATTATTGGTAAAGTATTACGTGTAAGTAAAGCTTGCATTCAATGTATGGAATTGCACAATTTATAGAAAATTTTAGGAAATTTTTCATATTTATGTATAATTTAGTAGAATGTATAGTTTAAGATAATCTTATTTGCCATTTTTCTTTATTTTTATAGTTATAGTGTTAGACATCTGCCCTGAATCTGTGGCTTTTAAAAACGAAAAGATGCAGTTTTCTTTTCATGAATACTTAACCGTTTTCTTCAAAATTTGTATTTTTAAAATAAAAATTAAAACAAAAATAGATATCTATTCACTTTGAAATTTGTTTTGCACCTATTTAGTAATTTGCTAAATGTTACTGCACATGATTATGAGAAATGCAATTATGAAAATTTGTTTTTAAAGAAATCTTACAATATTTTTTATAATTAAAATGACAGAGAAAAATTGAAAGAAATGTGGACTAGATCTTAGCTAACATCTTTCCTCCCAATATATTATAACATTTTAGAAAAAAGAGAATTTAAAAATATCCTAGTTGTATAACTAGGCCTTTTGCACCCTGGAGCAAAAAAAAAATCAGATCACCCTTTCCCATAATACACATTCTTTGGTCTTCTGAGTAACCCAAAAATACCTACAACATATTTTTCTAAAGCGGTTTCCAACCTATGTAATGTATGTGGAAAGCATTTTCAACAATACTAGTATTAAACAATTTGATATGCTTTAAACAAGAATGGCTTAAAACATATCAAATTGTTTAGTACTAGTATCATCATTTTTTGTTGACACTGCTGATAAATATATTTAAATTCTATTTATATGAAACCAAATATGTATTCTCTTTTCGGTCAATGATGCAGACTTTTGTCACCTATTCTAGTTTAAATAAGCCTATTTCAAGAAATTTTTCCAAATCTGAAAAGATATGTTGCCATGAAACTTCTTTTTTTCTTTCACAAGTAGTTTAGTCAGTGAAAATAGTTTACTTTTTCACACCTTTAGAATTCTGATGCCATCAGCAATGGAAAGAAGTTGGTTACCCCAACACAAAAATATAGAATAAAAAATTATGGAATGAGGCATTGAACTAGCTGAAACATGTCTTGCAATATTTTTTTTGCTAATAAATTATATGTACTACGAGAGGTGTGTTGCCTTCTAGTTCGACACCCTGGACAAACTCACTGAATCCCACTCTATGACAGTGTGCCACTGATCTCATGACCTAAATTGTTGTTGTTGAAACCCAGACCGTCCGACCTACCAGAAAGGTGTAAGGTAACAGTTTGGACGGTCGGGAAGTGCCACCCAATTTAGACCAGAACCCAGTGGGGGAGGCATCCACAGGGACCGTACCCTCCTTCCCCTACCACCAACCTCTCAGAAGGACTTTCGGACCCACATGTTTAACGTGATCGTACTCCGCATGAACACTGCGGCAGTTTTGGCAGTGGCTGGAATCGAACCCGGGCCTACCGAGTGCAACTCCAGCGCGCTAACCAATGGGCTACCGCGTCCATGACCTAAATTGTGTAATTCTCCAAGTGATTTCTTGTAAATGACTTAAAAATTAAAAATAATTGGATTAGTTGCAGTTATAAATAATAAATATAAAGATTGTAATAAACTGTTATATAAAGTACTTATTTTATCACTTTTTAAAATACTAAATTGCATTAATGTGCAATTCTCTTGTTGCTCTAAAGTCTACAATTGCTAAACATTCTTGGGGCTGTAATAATGTTTTTAATTTTTCGGAAGACAAGATCATCTTTTTAAGTTGGCAATTGCTTAACATTCTTCGGACTGTAATCATGTTTTTAATTTTTGGAAGCTAAAATCATTTTGACTCCTAATTCAATTTTTGAATTGAACTTTCTTTGAAGTTTCCTGATTGTTTCTCAGTCAAATTCCCTTTTTATGATAATTGTCATACTGTTTTATCATACTGTTTATAATTGTCATACTGTTTTGCTTGCCATGCAAAACAGTACAGTTCATTAACTGATCAATGTCCAGTCATACAGATATAACCCATAACTAAAATTAAACAATGTCACATTTTGCTATGCAACACTTCCTGTCATAGAACTACAGAACCTATCCATCAAGTGTCTGGCCTATAAGAAGTCAGAAACTGTAAATATTAGCAAAAAGCCAGGCTTTGAATGGACTCTTGCATATGAAGTATGCGATCTGTGAAATATTTTAAATTGAAACTTAATTTAACAAATGATTACGAAATTAGTTTCAAATGATTTGATGTTAGTTTGAAATGATTAAAAAATGAATTTGAATGTTTGAGAATCGTAATACAAAAGAGCATATAAGATTTTAGAATTTGAATATTAAATTAAACAAATTAGAATATAAGGAGATAATGAAATCAAAGTAACACATTTAAATTGCAACATATTGAATATACAGGAACACATTTAAATCACAATTCATACAAGTGCACACACTTTGATTAGCTGTTTAAAAGTTGCTTGCTTACAGGGTCTGTATAAAAAGAATCGGGAAATTTTTTTTCCTGACGTGAGTGCACTTCGTAGCACGCTCGCAGCACACATACTCGGTATTGGGGAATGTGACCTTCAAGACGCGACAGTCGCCTTCGAGCGTTCGTTCAGGCTACATCGTGTTTTTAGTGGACCCCTGTCGAGTGACTCGGTGCAAGCGCGAAATGCAGCGAACAATTGAACAGCAGTACACGATCAAATTTTGTGTTAGATTGGGGAAATCATGTACGGAGACGTTGGCCATGATTCGCCAAGTGTTCAAGGATGAAAGCATATCACAAACAGCAGTTTTTAAGTGGTACAAGCTCTTCAAAGATGGCCGAGAGAGTGTGCAGCCTCGCACTGGATGGCTGTCGATGTCAAGAACTAAGGACAACATGCAACATGTGCATGAAGTGCTGAATTCAGACAGTCTTTTAAGTGTGCGAATGGTCACAGATGAAATTGGCATTGATAAGATGACAGTGCACAGCATTATCACTGAAAATTTGGCGATGCGAAAGATCTGCGCTAAACTCGTCCCGAAGGTCTTGACGGATGAGCAAAAGCAGAGGCGAATGTCTGCTTGCGAAGACCTTCTGCAATGCGTTGAAGAAGACACCAGCTTTTTGGACATCATCATCACAGGAGACGAGACTTGGATATTTGAATACGACCCGGAAACAAAGCGGCAAAGTTCGGAGTGGCACACTGCGGGATCACCTCATTTAAAAAAGGCTCGAATGAGCAAATCCAGAGTGAAAGCCATGCTGACCGTTTTCTTCAATGCAAAGGGGGTCGTCCACTACAAATTTATTCCTGAGGGACAGACAGTGAATGGTGCTTTTTACCTAGAAGTGCTAATAAGACTGAAGAGAAGGGTCAACCTGGTGAGGCCAGCAATCGCCGGAAATTGGAAATTGCATCACGACAATGCAACCAGCCACACCTGCTCCAAGGTGACCGACTTCCTGATGATAAATGGCATCGCAACGATTCCCCAGCCCCCATACAGTCCTGACTTGGCACCAGCAAACTTTTTCCTTTTCCCAAAAGTGAAATCCTCTCTCAAAGGACACCACCATGGGACCCTAAGTGCCGTCAAAGAAGCTTGCACGCGTGCCCTCAAGGACCTTTCGGAATCCGCCTACCAGGGAGCCTTCGAGTCGTGGAAAAGCCGTTGGCAAAAGTGTGTCAATGCTCAAGGGATGTACTTTGAAGACTTTGAGGTATTGTAGCAATATCTGTAATAAATCTATTTTTCCGAAATTTTTTCCGATACTTTTTATACAAACCTTGTATTTGTAGGAAAAGTAGTGAACATGTTAAATTTAAAAATAGGTGTTTCACCCATTTACAGTTTGTTTTAATAATGGAAATTGTTATTCTGCAAACCTGTGCAATTTCACCTATGTAAGCAAAATTTCATCATGATCCTACCTATTGCAGTTTTAGAGTAAAATGGATAAAAAAAATTCTAGCAAATGCTGATTTTGATGTGTTAAGAATTTAAATTTTTCACAAAATGTCTTTCAATATAAAAAATATGTATACAAAATAACCTGAACCTGGATGATACCAAAGGCTATGTTTGACTGCTGGAAGTTTATTAACATTTGTATAACTTAATATCTTGTTATTTCTGTATAACTTTTTCACTCATATTGCTTTTATTGTTAAACTTTAAAATGTATTGCTTTTAAAATGGATAGTTAAGCAAAAGTTTCATTTTGTGCAGGCTGGTGACAATCACCATTTTCATCCAACTTGTGCCCGGTGTTCAAAGTGTGGTGATCCTTTTGGTGATGGAGAAGAAATGTATCTTCAAGGTATTTTTCATTTATTTATGGATTAGGTTTAAGTGTTCTAAATATTTACTGTATACCATACAAATATTCCTTATCAATAAGTTAAAAACAGTTTGTCTGAAAGATAAGGAAATTTTATAAGCACAAGCACCACAATAATGCAACATACAGCTGTTTCAATGATATGCTGGATCCCCTTCATCAGTGAAAGAGAACAAACAAACCCAAAACAACCTTTTTCATAATTGATGACTTCATTTGACTCCTAAATACAAAGTAAGGGTTGCATAAGTGGCAAGGCAATTTAAATAGTGGAGTAGGTAGAGTACAGCTATATCGAAATTCTTAGTCACAATCAGTTAGGGATATTTCCAATGTTAGAAATTATGCATTAGTACAAATACCACTCTGACCTGGTTTTGCCTTTTTTATGTTCTTCAGTACATAATTTCAAAATCAATGAAAGTTATTCAATGTTGAAAAGTGAAAAATATACAAAATTAGTCCATCGATGCTGTTCACTATACCAAGATTGTGATTCCTAGTAAATTCTTCTTCACTGGTGCGACAGCCCCGTGAATTCCCTTAGAATTCCATTCCATGCCATCCTGTTCTTGGCCAAGGTTTTCCAATTAATCACTTTAATAATTTTCAGATCTTTTTCCAGGCAATCACACCACTTAAGATTTGTCCTCCCTCTTTTTCGGGCACCAATTGGTGTAGCTAAGAAGATCTTTTTTGTGGCTCGACTGTCATCCAATCTCATTAAGTGTCCTACCAATTTAATCCTCTGTATTGCTATAAATTTAATAATATCTGGCTCCCCAAATAATTTGTAAACCTCCAAGTTGGTTCTTCTTCTCCAGTAATTATCACACTTTATTCCTCCAAATATGCTTCTCAGGATTTTTCTTTCAAATATAGCAAGAGTTTCTTTGTCCTGCTCAGTCATTACCCATGTCTCAGCAGCGTAAGTGAGAACAGGTCTAATCATAAATGAGCGTTTTGGTTTTTCTGCTGATAAAATTAGATTTCAAATATTTTTGTAGTCCAAAAAAACATCTTAGCAGTAGTTACTCTGCCTAGTAAATTACTTCAAGAAATAAAATAAGTCCATATATTATGTGTAAGAAGTGATCATTGTTCTGTAGTTTACTTAATTTTACCACATGGGTGATTTCTTACTGAAACATGAACAAGTTGTTTGGATATATTGATGGACAAATGATGAGCTCTGGATTAAAATGAGACAGATTTTTTCAATCCAAATATTTTTTTTTTAGTAATTATTTCAAAAATACTAACTTTTTAGTAATTAAAAACATTAATAAAAAACAAATGTTAAGAAATTCCATTTTCGATATTATTTTTGTTTAGAATGTAGGTAAAATTTACAAATAAAACATAATTAAAAATATCAAAACTTGATTGATTATCAGAAATCACATAGAAGTACTTTAATGTAAATTTATTTGACTTAAGACAAATATTAAACAGAATTAAAACATGCTGTAAATGATTACATTTAAATAGTTGTAGTAGCAGGTGTATTGTAAACTAAAATTAATTCTTTAAATGAGAATAAAAATATTCAGAAATAAAGTAATTTGTCTTTTAGATTGATATATTAACATTTAAAAAAAATAAAAAATCTCATTAGTAGGTATAATCAAAGTGCTATTTATATTTATTGATTTTATTAATAGTAAATGTATGTGTTGTGCATCGGGGAAGCATGATGGCAATAAAATAGTAATAGTACTAATAAAAAAAATGCAAATTAATAAATTTGGAATATAAGAAACTGATTTTTATCTGCTAATATTGTCATGCTTATTGCTGTAACTTTTTAATCATCAGCATAATAGCAAAGAAAAACTTGTAGTTTTCCCCTTCATTGCCAAATTATATTTTATATCTACAATTAAATTTTTGGCCCTTGAAGATACTGGAAGAAAGAGGGGTTAGATAAGGAAACATTGAACTTCTAATTAAGAACAAAAATGAATGTTTATTTTAGACTCTCACACACACAAAGTTACAGCTTAACCCAAGGTAAGGAAAGTAAAAGAAAAACAATTGTTAGGGAGAGAAGGATAGGTTTGATAGGTTTTTAAAATGTTTGCACTGATAGGTTTTTAAAATGTTTGAAATGACATTAAAAGGGTTCTAATGCAATAAAATCAACATATTAGACTAATTTTTCCTATAGAGTTGAATTAAATTGAAATTGCTGGTCCCAACAAGAATTTAAATTGAAATTGTACAACTTACTCTGCAATGGTGGCAGCAAGTTGAATCAACACACACACAAAAAAGTAATTTCTCCAGGTACTTAAGGGAGGGTGATTTCTCTCTTATTTTTTATAATGCAAACTGTATGGCCAAGCCAATATCTGTGCTTCTCCCATGAGACCACTGGTGATGCATGAGGTTCGAATGGACTGAATAAAGCTTTAGAGCTATTGGGCTGCACAGAGGGCATATATGAAGAGGTTTTAGAACTGGGCATGTGATTGGCAGACCTTCCAAACTGGTATTGCTGGCCAAATTACTCTCTCCACAAATGACATTTTTGGTGACAAAACAGTGGGGTGTTGTAGTACTTGATTGAGATAAAAAAAGTACTAATGTATGTATACGATTATATTAAACAATTTATTTCAATGAGTTGGGCATCTTGCTCTTGCAAGGGAAGACCTTAATCTCAAGGATGATCATGTAACTGCTATTTGGTTGAGTAGGGCATCTTATCTTTGCAAGGAAAGGCTTAAATCTTAAGAATGGTTATGTAGTGTCTGTTGGCTGGGCTGAGTTCGGTTAAAATTTGTGAATGTTTGTGTAGATGATGACCGACATAATCTTCTCACCAGTCGATTCTGACTAAAGAATCCTCTTTCGCCCACTTCCACATTTCAAGCTGGCAACACTTCATCCACAAAATTTTGAATCTAGGTGTCGTTAAAGGTCTGACGGCTAACACATAACAATCTTCTTGGTGATGACAAAATGCCAAACTATCTTGGACTCATAGGTATTTGAGCCACCAAAAAGATGTGCCACTTTGGATCGCCATTTTGAAAAAAACATAAATCTCCATCGTGGGAATTGAATTGGGAATAAAACACTTTTGGAAATTCAGAGAAACAACTTCATGCAGGGACACAAAGGTATGAATTCGTGCATGAAGCAATACAATTTATTTTTTTTTACAAAATATGTAATAACATTTAAAACATTTACTTTTGACATAGCACATAATAGTAGTTATATTTATCATGTTTGCAATATAAATACAGTACAAAATTCCTGTTGTGTTTTGGTACATGGAGTTTCACAATTGTGTAGAGTATTTGCTAATGAAGCAATTTACATGTTAACATGCTTGTTTCATCCATACTTTGGAAGGGGAATTTCCAGTCTGTCCAGTATTTACTGTGAAGAAGATGTCATAGTGGGCTCTTAGGAAGTCCACTATGACATCTTCCATTGTCTGGGAGGGCTATAATGCACTCTCTGAAATTGCTAGCAATAACGAAGTCATTCTTTACTGGGTGCCTGGACATTCGGGCATTCCTGGAAATGAGTTGGCTGATGAATTAGCTAGAAAAGGCTCAAGTACTCCTTTTGTTGGCCCTGGGCCAGCCTTGGGTATTCCCAATGATCTTAACAGAAGAATTGTTTATGACATCTTCAGGAAGCTTCAATGTAAGAACTGACGTAATATTAAGGGTCAAAGGCAAGCGAAAATTTTCAACTGCAATTGCCCTAGTACACGTCAAAAGAAACTTTTCAAGCTCAGCAGATCTGGCATCAGGAAGGCTGTTGGGCTCCTTACTGGGCACTGCACCCTCAAGAGACACCTCAACATTATGGGTGTCACTAAAAATTTGCTTTGCAGGGGCTGCAAATACAGCGAAGAAACTGCTGCTCACATTCTCTGTGAATGTAAGGTTTACTCTGCTCACAGATTCGAACACATTGGTCGACATGTGATTGAACCCTGGGAGCTGAATGACATTCCTGTCAAGTGCCTGCTCATCTTTGCGTAGGCTACTGTTATCTTTTCGTAGAGATCTGTTCTGTCTGGGGTAGTACAATAGACCTCTGGTCGCTGTGCTGGGCTCTTCTTGAGCCACCCGTCTCTCATTTCATTTCAAATCAGCCGGAGGATGAGCTGTACAGTTGTCGAGAATTAGAAGAATTTCGGCATCTTTCGGAAGACTGACAGCATTAGTGTGATCTTGCTTCAGGTACAAAATGGTTTTCAAACCAGTCAGTGGTGATTTCTCTCATTATCCAAACTTTTTTGTTGGCTTTTGTAAAAAATGGGAAATGTTTTGATTCCTTTGAAAACACGCGGCTTTGAGCTTTTCCCGATAACCAGCAACTTGTATTTGTGCATGCCAGCTGCATTTGCACAAGCTAGCACTGTTAATCATTCTTTTGAGTCCTTAGCAGTCAATTTTTCTTCGGAAATCAGAAGATTGAATTCCTCGAAGAATTGTTCAGCCACCTCGTGATCGGCTGAGGCACACTCACCACAAACATGTAATTGCCGAATCCCATGCCGCTTCTTGAATCGCTTCAACCAGCCAGTCAAAAACTCACATGCATTGGTTAAGTTCATGTCTTTGTGAAAAATCCTCGCTTGCTGCATTAGCATTGGGCCTTTGAGTGGAACGTTTTCACTCCTTCATTGGCGAAACCACTCAATCATCACTTTATCCAAATCTTGATTTTTCACGGAATGCAATGTTTTTCTTTTTGCCATTTTCATTGGCATGTTGCTATCTACGGATAATTCCAGAATTTTTTTTTTTCTGTAGATCATATGCAGTGGATTTCTCGACTCTGTACTCCTCGCGTAGCTTGAGGACTGAAGTCCCACATTGCATTTTTCTTAGAATTTCTACCTTGGTTTGGATGCTAAGAGAAATATGTTTGTTTCCTCTTAAGAGACGAATTTCTGGAAATTTCTGACATAGCTAAACATTTTTACTGTCATAAAATTGAAAAAATGGAATGAAAAGAGTTTTATAAAAACGTGCAAACTCTGCGATCGTAAAAAAGAATAAAAATGTAACAACTTCAAGAGGAACCCAATGGCTAGCACCTGTGCGACGCCAGACCAGGCAGTCGCCAATCAGGAATAGCCCCGGTGCTCTTTTGTTCGAGAGAACAAAACCAGTTTGTGGAAAAGGATTAGAAAGGGGAAAACATGGCGCAGAACGGAATCAGAGATAAATTCACGATGTCTGGATTTCGGGTGCTCTACTGTATTTAAAGTTCTGTTCCTCTTTATTGAGGCATTTATGTAATTGTTTATTATGTAAGCAAAATGTTTGTCACTTTGTCAATGACTAAGTAGAATCATTTTAGACTTTGTTCCATTGAAATGGACATAATCTTAATAATTGATGGAGCATCCATTTTAATACTGTTTTAAATAGTTACCTATTGTTTGGAAACTTTCTACTTCTCGTTTTAGCAATTCAAATTTTGCATGTGTGGTATCACTTGGTGTTATCTACTATAAAAAGCTTTGGGGGTATAAAGTTGGCCATTCCTATGCGAGATAATCTTTTTTACATTTTCCACACCAAATTGTAAATTTTTCTAACTAAATGTATTCATAAGCATTTCTAAGTGTTTGGATTTCATTAATCACAACTAGAATTTAAAATGAATTAGCTTTCTAAATTTATGCTACTCATATGTTTTTACATATATTTATATTGTACTGGTTTCACTAAATGCTTTTACATGAATGTTGTTAAAAATCACTAATCTATGTTTTGTTTGTTATTCACATTTTAACTATATCATAAAATGTGTTTATAAAATAGTAGTGTAATTTTATGTATTTTAACTCAAACATATATCATATTTAAAATGTATTATTAGGTGGAGCAATATGGCACCCTCGTTGTGGACCATCTCCAGATGCAAAAATGGATGATGATTATTTAGATGAACATAAAACTAATGGTGTAATGGACAACCATGTATGTATATGGGCTTCAGATTAAATGTTTCAATGTTGATTTTTAGTCATTCGTTTCTGTCAAAAAAGCTTATTTTATGTTTTGCTTATTTTAGTTCTTTCACTTTATGTTTTGGAATGCAATCTTAATTTCTTTTAATTTTATGTTTTAAGTAATGGCTTGGTTTTTTTCTGTTATGTCGCAGTACCCACCTTATTCCCCTAGTCTTTCAAGCTCACGTTCTACAAGCCCATATAGTTCGCTCACAAGACAGGTTTGTTTTTGTTCTAGCCTTTATTTGCTTTCTTTTATGCTTATTCTTTCTGTTTTGTTTTAAATGTTTGACGGTTTTGGATTTAAATATTGCTTAAATTCAAATCTATATTAAGACATTTTTCAAATTCAGTCCTAAGTAACAGGAATTTTTTTTTATTTTATGTACTTTTCTATTTCATAACCTTTATCAAATCAACTTTGAAAAGCGAGGTTTAAGCATGAAATTTATTTCTTTTATATTTTGATATATAAAATTGTGCATTAAAATATCGGTTGTAAAATGAGAATCGACTTATATACTAAGAATAATCTTTGAATCTGTTTCTAAACATTTTAGGGATCACTGCTTCCCTCATTAATATTTTTAAAGTCTCTTATTTTATATCTGAGAGGGGTTATTTTTAATCATTGTGTCAAAAAGTTCAAACAAAAAACATTTTTGAGGTTACGAAAAATTGTATCCACAAATATTAAAAAAAGTACTGTATAAATTTATTTGCAGGCAATGCACAAACTACTTTCAAAAGTTATAAGTAAAAGTTTCATATTTCACTTGTCAAAAGTCTTCAATTCATCATTTAATGTTTTATGGTGATATATTTTGATTATACAACTAGTTAATTATATATTTGAGATATTGAGAAAATGCACTACATATTATTAAATATAATATACACTATTTAATATTAAAATATTTATTATTAACCCCTTGACTTCCAGCTTTCAAAGGAAGGGGGCTGCAGCTCACTAGCAGACTATGCTAGAAAGTGATGCATAATGCTCAACCATAAAGCAGCATTTGCATTGTTTGCTAATTCCCTTTATTTATTTTTTTAATCCAAAATTAATGTAAACAAAATTATTTAGCCCACCCTCCTATGTATATAAGGGGGGAAGTGGCCAAGGATGCAAAGTATATATCAAATTAAAACTTTTCAAATGGTTATCAGATACCACAATAGGCCATAAACTTAGAGTTTATCTTATCAGTTTATTTGATGTTATGAACTCCACATTGGCTCTCTTGTTACTCCATAAATACAAATATTTCACTGCAAGCAATAAAAAATACTTCAAAATTCTTTCTAGGTGTTAGCTGTTCTCCAACATGATGACAGGATAAAAATCATAGTCACTTTCAAAATTAGAATGTGTCGTGTGAAAGCCCCAGGCCGTCCGGCTCGTCCAGAGGACTTAGAGCATCAAGAATGTGTCGTGTGTCATTAATCAGATTATTTATACATATCCACCCTCCAACAGATTTCGTTTCATCTTTAATATCTGATATATATGAAAATTCAGATTCACTGAAGTTATGCTTTTTTTTCTGGAATGTAACAGACACACTTCTGTCATACAATTTGATGCTTTATTTTGTATTTTGCCAAAATCCACCATCAAATCACACGCTTTATCTCATTCGTGATCCAGAAACTTTAGCCCCAAATTGTATCAACCAAATGGTTCTAAACAAACTTTGTTTGCCATTTGTTGGCAATAGTCATATGGTCTTATGATGTTGCTGCAACGAGTAGACTTAATTTGTAACCAACTAGCTTCATTAATCAGCTTGGTCATTATTGGCCCCCACTACATGACAATATTTTTATTTGCAGTCAAGTGCAGCAGCCATGTATGGTTCATATGAAACCATATATACCAGAACACATGAATCATACATGCTGATAATTAATAGTATGTGAATAAAGGTTTGCTTATAATATTGAGAATGTGTTTTAACACCACCGTATTTCCTCCTTATAATATATTACCAAAAACAAAGCCTTGGAATTGGGAACCAATAATTTATGTATTTAAACTTTCTATTACCAATTGATATTTCTCACTTTACTTAAACTGGCCTTAGAGAACAAACAGCCTCAAAACAATTTGATAATTACAGTAAATTCTGGTAGAAGTAGTGTAGTGTTAATGTGTTGAAAGTTAAATGTTCACCATTTGCAGCATATAATCAATGTTCCTAAAACAAAAGTATTAAACCATTTTAATATCAATGCATTTATGCACAATTAGCAATAAAGCATAATACTCCATGTGCTACTTAATTTTGTTTCAAAAGCATACATAGTTAAAGTGCATAGTTTTTACCTCATGTTCATTTAAAAGTTTTGTCTCATGTGTCCAGATTTTATAAGTCCTGTAATTATTTGCTGTATGTATATATAATATTCAAATATATATATATATTTATAAGAATGTATAAATATATTTCAGTATGGCCGAACAAGTCCAGGCATGTATCTCGACAAAGATCCACTGATTACGGATCTCAGCCGAGTATATACATTCAGCTATTTAACTGCTGAGCCAACACAGGGATATTTGCGGCGTCCTATTCAACCTCATCCCCCAAAGTCTCCTCAGTTTCACAGACCGCCAGGTATATTTTTACATCTAGAAATTGTATTTTCTACTCAATTGTAAGTATGTGCTCAATTGGAGATTTCAAAAGGTTTTAGCCACTGAACCAAAGATCAGTTGCCAAAATGTTAACAACTGGTATTTTTTTAATACCATATCATTCTCAATTCATGATACACTAGACTAAACATATTGTACAATTAGATATTTATAAATTAAGTTTATTTTGTGGTTGAGATAAATTTCATGGTTGAGATGATGTAATTCTATTTTTTAAACCATTTTTATAATTGATTCCATCTGTTTCTCTATTATTATTTTAGAGGCATAAAACAAATGCATCTTATTTTGTTATGAGGGTATTCCCTTCCCTTACAATATTTAAACCTCTTTATTTACTAAATTATTATTTATCTTTAATACTTATTATATATTTATTCTATGTTATTTACATTTCATTATATGATATTAAGATAAAGCCTGATCGTATAGTTTTTATAATAAAGTTTACTTTTATAATTTATTTTCTCTTTGTTACTCAACCATTACTATTGCTTGGTCTGTGCTCATCTATGTAAATCTTTTAAAAACACTTCAACATTATATAACTCTTAAAAATTCCACTTACCTTTAACTAAATAAATAGCACAGCCAACTACTACTAAAGAATCACAAACACTAATTGTTAAATTAAAAATTAACTTTTATTTTTCAACAATTAAAAATTTAAACATCTGACCCATTTATAAGATTTCATTACTTGTATAGTGGCATAAAGTTAAGTTAGTACATTGCTCAAAATTAAAATCCTTTAAAATTACCCAATTACATTAACCCAGGACACAGAATCCACTCTGGTCTGAAGACCAGAGTTTGGTCTGCCTGGAGCTGGCTGTCCACCACTAACAATAAGAAATAAAAATTATTAAAAACTACGAATTCTTTACGTTACAAAATATGAATACTCGGCAATAAGAGACACGTATTATTGGCAAAAACACTAGATCACATTTCAAATTAAAGGACCCCTTTTCCTTTCTCCAAATATTGAAAAACATTAAGCTCAAGGCTTCACACGCCTCATGTTGAATCATTAAATAGTGCACAGAAAACCCTTTCTCCATCTACTGCATGAAATTTTTAACATAGTGAAACACTTTTCAACACTACCACTAGATGTCAGGTGCAGATGCGATAAGAGCCAGCAAAACTGTTGATGAATAGTGACGATGAGGGAGATGCTTGCACTAGAGATCAGAACTTGTATGGAATACCAGATTAATTACTTTAAAAACACTATCATAGATGTCAGCACCAGACGCAATAAGAGCCGGGAAAAACTGTTGGAAAATGCCGATGGCGGAGATGTTTGCGTCAGACATCCAAACTTGTATGGCGTGCCAAATTAATTATTTAAAAAAACACTATCGCTAGATGACAGCACCAGATGTGAAGAGAGCCGGGAAAACTGTTGAAAAATGCCGATGACGGAGATATTTGCGCCAGAGATCAAAACTTGTATGGAACACCAAATTCATTACTTTAAAAACACTATAACTTGTAGTACATCATAAGCTTAGTACTAATAACATAAAACATGTTCCCGGCGACCGCGGGATACGGGCGCCCTTGCATTGGGCCCCGTTCCACGGATCTCTTTTTTTTTTCTCGGTGAAAAGCACACCACCTACCACAGTGCCGGTCAAGAATCGAATGTCCGGCAACACGCTTGCCTTCCCAGGAGACGCCAAACTTGGCGAGTGAAACCCTGCGCTTCGCGCCGAGCGCTTACGCATACACTGCGGAAATAAAACGTTGTTATGCCAAGAATCAGAAAAAGATCACTTCTCCGAAACAGCAACCACGAACCCACGCATGGTCACCGGATGTCGTGAGGCAACCCTACTGGCACCCCACTTGCAGGTGTTTTAACTGATAAGCGAGGGAAAGCCAAATTTCGTCTTAAAAAGTGCCTTTTTTATGCAGACCCATGAATGAAATGCAGTTAACAGCTGAAAACGAAGATTATGAGAATTAACAAAAGATTATTTAACGTTTAAAGGCACATTGCGCACAATTTTGAATAATAAAAACATTAAAAAGATAACAAATTACGTTAAAGGGGAAATAAATCGCCGAAATATTCCAAAACAACAAATAAATTTAGAATTTTGAAGGGAAAGGGGAAAATAACGAATTTTAAGCTATTATCAAATTTTGAACTATTAATTAAATTTAGAACTGAAAATCTCGGCATAACATAATTCCTCTCGACCACCGGAAAAAAAATTTTAGAATAAAATTTTTCACAACAAAGAGCCGAGGGCGCGGTAGCCCATTGGTTAGCGCGCTGGAGTTGCACTCGGTAGGCCCGGGTTCGATTCCAGCCACTGCCAAAACTGCCGCCGTGTTCATGCGGAGTACGATCACGTTAAACATGTGGGTCCGAAAGTCCTTCCGAGAGGTTGGTGGTAGGGGAAGGAGGGTACGGTCCCTGTGGATGCCTCCCCCACTGGGTTCCGGTCTAAATTGGGTGGCACTTCCCGACCGTCCAAACAGTTACCTTACACCTTTCTGGTAGGTCGGACGGTCTGGGTTTCATCAACAACAACAAAGAGCCGAAAATGACCAAAAGAGAACACCATCCTGGTGGCAGAGAAATTGTAAAAAGACGAGAACACTCGCTTCATGTAGCAACTCCTGGGATTACAATCTGAAAAAATGTTTACAATGAATATGTATTTTTACATACAGGGAAGGCACACTAATCATGACCATAAAATTTAAAACTTGCACTTCTCTCAGACTTTCATTAAAAAAAAATTTCGTATCTCCCCTTTAAGAGAGGAGAAAACCCTCCAAAAGAAAACATTCATTACAACTCTAAAATTTTAAAATTTTCAAAAACTCGAACTAAACCTGAAGAGAAAAAAAAATATCT
The DNA here is from genome assembly GCA_951213105.1 of Amaurobius ferox. Classification (NCBI taxonomy): domain Eukaryota; kingdom Metazoa; phylum Arthropoda; class Arachnida; order Araneae; family Amaurobiidae; genus Amaurobius; species Amaurobius ferox. The sequence continues at coordinate 53,295,660 of OX578136.1, read as the reverse complement.
GAATTCTCACCAAATTTAATAAAAAGATTTAAATCAAACAAGGGGAAAAAATACACTGCTCATAAAACAAAAAAAATCAAATCCCTCCCAATCAAAACAAACGCCAAACAACCCCAGTAGTGTGTAACAGAGCCTGAGCAATGTGACATATAAAAATACACTTCTCATGGCGCCCCCAAGCATTCCTTGCTTTTGGGTCCGCCTCCTCTATATACAACATGAGGCAATCCTACTCATGCCTACACCACCCTCAGCTCTGTCATGCACTACTCATCTAAAAACAAATGATCACCAAAATTTCGAATTTAAACTGCACTGTGGCCAGGTGAAAGAAAATCTCAAAACACTTAAAAAAAAATCTGTCAAACCACAGTTCTACACCCCTCTGGTTCCGCAAGTGATATAGAACTGAACCAAGCCAGACTTCCATAAAAACAAAATTCCTAATGACAAAACACAAAAAAAAAAAGCGTTTCCGACAGGAGAGGTCTGTCCCGGGTCCCTCAAAAACCGTAGATTTAATGAATCGAACCAAAAAAAACTTCATAAAGAATAGATGGAATACAAATTTTGAAAAGAATAATTTGAAATAAAAATTTTTGCAAACAGAACTGCCAGGACTATGTACTTCCAATACGGGTAAAGAAAGAAAAATTTAACTTGAACATGAACTGAACTCAAGCCAGCGAGATCATAACTATTGTAGGCCCAATGTAGCACACAACCCTGAAGGTCCCATTAAATTTCCCAAAGCAAATCCTGTCGAACGAGAAATTCTCCCAAAAAAAAAAAATTCTCTACAGCAGTGACTTTCATAAACAAGTGTACTTCCACTAAAAATTTCACTAACTCAAAGGTTCCCAAAAAAAAAAATTTCAAATTAGAACTCCCACAAATGGTAAAATTTCGAAATTCAAATCCCTGCACTAAAATCCGAAGTACAAACTTCAACAAAAAGGGAATCCCAAAAATGTAAATTTCAAGCAAACCAAAGTTTTAACTCCACCTCCTAGAAAATTAAAATTCTGACAAACAACAAAAAAAAATTTTCAAAAATATAATTTTAAACAAAAACAAAATTTAATTCAACCTTCCAGTCTATCAATTCAATCTTAACACTCCCAATTATCACAAGTACCAAAAAAATTTCAATAAACTACAAAAAGTTTCAATTTAAAAAAAAATTTCAAAACAAAAAAAAATCTGCTTTTGTAAAATGCATCACCCAAACTGTCGGAAAGAAGAAAAACAAAACAGAGTTCCCAATTACTTGTCATTACAATAAAAACAATAATTTTGATGAAGACTTTGGACCAGCCGAAGAATTCAAAGGGTCGAAACATAAAATTTTGAGAAGCTTCAAGATTAACAAAACAACTAAACAACTGAAAACCCAATTCCAAAATCTCCTCTCCCACATTCGAAGAAATACACAATCTCCCAGCAACAAACTTTTAAGAGCCAAAACACTTTTAAACAAAAGGAAAAATTTTTTTTTACAAAGCTAACTTAAATTTAAAAAAAATTTTCTCAAGGAATATTTCTCAAAGAACAATCTCCATTCCCCCCAAAACAAACATTCTGAGACTGAACTTGCACAATTTAACAAAAAATTTTACACTACCCAAAGTCGATCGCTTGGCTGAAGGATCAATGACACAAGAAAAAAACAATTTTTTAGCGGGCAAGTAATTCTCCAAAAAGGAAAGGTGCATTCCCCAGCTGAGCACCTTAAAGGCGGCTTCAAAGCACCAAAGTGACAGTTAACATGGCCTAATGAAAAACAAAAAAAAAATGTTTCTTTTTCAAACACATTTCTGTGAAGAAGAATTTCTATGAAAACAAGGCTTCCCAGACCTCAAAATTCCTCCGGGTGACCATGAAACTAACCCATTAGCCATACCTTTAACTTCACCCAAAGCCAAGAGTTGTGACTAATTATTCAAAACAAAAACAAAAGAAAACTTTTGATCGCTGTACTCCCTCTTTAATAAATTTTTCAAACCCAAAATTTGAAATGAAACTGAAATCCCAAAACTATATTCCAAAAGAAATAAATTTTCCTATCATAAAAAAAATTCCTAACATTTAAGACTAACCTAGATCTTTTGACATATTTATCTACTTTTAAACACACATTAAATTCAATACACTTAAAACACAACTACTAATACACATACATTTTTCGCTATTCTTAGCACTTATTTCCAATAACTCTCTATCTCAAATCTCATAATCTTGTTGCAACATTTCTCAAATCTAAAAAAATCTGACAGTGGGCAAGGGGTCGTGAATCCCTTCCCAAAAAAAAAACACAATACACAAATACATCATGGGCAAGTGATTTAATTCCCGAGGGAAAAAGGTGCATTTCCCAGTGAACACCTGAAAACTGTGTGGCATCAAAGCACTGAAGTAGCCATTATGGGCAGACTGAGAAAAAAATTTTACCCACTTAAAAAAGTTGAGAAGGAATGGTTTAGCAAAGCAAGGCCTCCTTTGAACCTGAATCTCCCAGAATCCCCACAACAAACAACCACTTCTCCGCCGCACACTTGCAAAATAAATAGCCAAAAGATCCCTAAAAGTGAAAAAAAAAAAAAATTGTCACAATTAAAAAAAAATCCTACTCAAATTCCAAAATTACTCTGAGTCAAAATCTAAAGTTTACTTTAAAAATTCTATAAAACAAACAAAAAAAAAATATCTTTAAAACAACAAGCTATGGTTACCTTACACAGGAGTGAAAAGAAAAGAAATTTCAACTGACAAAGCTTAAAAAACTCCTAAATCTTTCTAACTTTTCAAAAACTACAATATTATTTTTAAAACAAACTAAATTAATGAAATTATTTAATTAATTTGTGCCCTTCCCCATAGTAAACATATGAAACATATAATAACATCTAAATAAAACATTTTCAAATACTGATTACCTTTAGAAAAATATTCTTATGGTGGACAGCCCATTAAATTATTATTATATTTTATTCAGTGGACAGACAACTCAGGCAGAACCAAAAAGGTGAACGGCACCACATGTTATGAGGGTTTCCCTTCCCTTTTAATATATTAATCTTCTTTATTTACTAAATTATTATTTATCTTTAATACTTATTATATATTTATTCTATGTTATTTACATTTCATTATATGATATTAAGATAAAGCCTGATCGTATAGTTTTTATAATAAAGTTTACTTTTATAATTTATTTTCTCTTTGTTACTCAACCATTACTATTGCTTGGTCTGTGCTCATCTATGTAAATCTTTTAAAAACACTTCAACATTATATAACTCTTAAAAATTCCACTTACCTTTAACTAAATAAATAGCACAGCCAACTACAACTAAAGAATCACAAACACTAATTGTTAAATTAAAAATTAACTTTTATTTTTCAACAATTAAAAATTTAAACATCTGACCCATTTATAAGATTTCATTACTTGTATAGTGGCATAAAGTTAAGTTAGTACATTGCTCAAAATTAAAATCCTTTAAAATTACCCAATTACATTAAGGGGACTCATACCTCACTATCCCTTATGAGCTGCTTCCATGTTAACCAATGGGAAAATTTGTTTAGAAGATTCCTCTGTGAATTTTGCCCGTAAATGTTAACTGTCTTCGCGGTATTAAAGGATAAACACATATATTTAATCTATCATACGATTTTTTTAAATATTTAAATTTAAAGTGTTTCAAAAATGAATTTAAAAGTTAACATCCCAACGGAAGTTTCCATTAAGGGCTTCTGTAACAAATTAAAAAATTTTTTTGAATATTTTGCATACATAAATAAAATAGTAATACATTTCTCTATCGATATCAGCAAATATTATAATTTTATCATTATAAGATCGATTTATAATAATCTATAAACTATTTTAAATACAAATATGTGAAACAGAATGAAGTTAAGTTTACGGCAACCCTGTAAGTCGCGTGCTTGTGGGTCATACAATCTCTGTCGGTCAGCAATAGATCTTTATATGCAGTCAACAACTAGGGGGAGAAAGTGATTGTTTGACAGCTATTTATCAAGAAAGGCACAGCCCTCTATAGTTCCCCATTTCGGGGAGCAACAGCTCTTTGCTTTTGCGGTTTTCGGGGGTGACGTTCCAGAAGGAATACAGTTTTTCCAAGAATTGGTAAAAGATTCCAAACTAGTTTTGGACAGGATTCTAGCTTATTTCCGTTCATGCGCTTCTGCTGCCGATGCAAAACTGTTTTCATTTTTGAGAGAAATATTTGTCTTTCCCTTTCCCTTTTTTCTATCAATATTGCAGTATTTCTTGTTGAAAGCATTACATAATTAGTCTATAGAATATATGGACTGTCTACAAAAGGAGGTTTGAGACTTTCAGTCCACCGTAGCCGTAGCAAGTGTGCATTATTTTCCTTTTTAGTTCATCACACTATATTTTTACTTTCTCTATATACATAATATATAATACACAGGGAATCATATTGAGGGGGGGGGGGGTCTTCCTAACAGCTAAATCAATAGGTTTCCACTAATCATCGAGTGTGATAATCGTACCAAATTATTTCCGAAGTACTGTGACATGGCCTAAAATTCAGATACGAGTTTTTGACGGAAGAGTACGTTTCAGGCATCCCTGAACTCGAATAGAACGTATTTGAAGAAATCTGTGTGATCCTTTGACCGCGATATCTCATAAACGAATGAAGCGTTTTGGAAATCATTTAATACAACTATCGCACTCGATGATTAGTGATGATTTAAAACTCGGTTAGGAAGAACTTCTCCCATTTTTGTATGAAATTAAAAAAAAAAAAATAAGGACTTTCAATAATTACAATACACATTGACAGGCATTTTTTTGCTGGAAATTTGGCAAAAAAAAAACAGGTTCCATTACAAAACATTACCATGGTAAAAACATTACCATGTATTGCAGGGGAAGTAATATACAATTGAAGTGTTAAAAAATCCTACGCATAAACAGAAAAATACCAATTTTCTTTTGTATTCACTAGGAAAAAGAGAAGGGGACAACAAAAAATGTTCTTTATTTGAAAAATATTTCTGCTTCCAGGGATAATTCCAACCCAATAAAGACATAGGCATCCTCGCATTGATTAAAAAAAGGAGAGTAAAAAATTTTGATGTGGGCAGCACATGATTTTCTCTGTAGCCTCATATTCACATATGTTTATATCTTCAATAAATCGAGTTTATTTGCACAAAATAACAACCATAATCATTTTAAATGATACCGAATTTGCACTTTGAATTCAATTTTCATTTTCATTTGGTAACTGGATTTATTTTCAAAGGTGGCCTAGTGAAAATGTGATACGACTAAAATATCTCACGAACGGCTAGTTCTAGAGCAATGGAGTTCACCTTATTGTTTTCGTCGTCAAAAATTACGCATAAATTAAACATTTACTTGATATATACGGTCTTTATTTTTGCATATTTTCTGTGTATCTAAATTTTGTGCCAACGCAATTACAATATTTTTTTTAAACGATTACTGAACTTTGATTATTCCTACAAAGAAGCCTAATTTCTATAGCATGCAGAATGTAAACAAATCAAGCGATTGTGAGATGAGTTCCATATGAATTGGTAAATTTTTTCATGCAAAATTATTTGGCTCTGGAAATATAAGTGATATGTATGAAATATTCATTGATTTTACATAGAGAAGCAGACGATTTTTTTTTTGCATTTTTTTGATGAAGTTTCAGGTTTCCAAATTTAATAAATTATTGTAGTACTGTGTTAATTTAAAAAATATCACTGCTGGATGTATTGCATTTCAGAGATGATTAAATAAAGTAGCATTTCAGTTGGAAAGTGCTTAATAATCAATGATTTATGCATGATTGATTTTTCTTGTTTATTTTAAATTTTTGCTTTAGAAAATTTTCCACAAATATGTCATCTTACTATCGCTTGTTACACATGAAACCATTCCCAATTCGCGATGTTTGTGAATTTTGAAGAATTTAGTGCTTTCAGATATTTTATAGTGCTTTCGCATTTTAGAGATGTTTAAACCAGGCAATTTATATTTCAATGCCATGATTTGAATGAAGTTCATTTCTTTCGATGAAGTTTTAAGTTTTCAAATATAATAAATTAATGTAGTATTGTGATAATTTTAAAAATATTACCGAGGAATGTATCTCATTTTAGAGATGTTTAAATAAAATTTCATTGAAGTTGGAAAGTGTTTCATAATCAATGCTTCATGCATGATTGATCTTTCTTGTTTATTTTTAGTTACATATGACTCCTAAATATTAGCAGCTATTATCTGCTACTTAGAAAATAACATTACGTCTTTTGACGTTTTGATTGTCAAACTGAAGGTTCGAATATTATTAGATTATTATAGTGACAAAAATATCTTGTAATATTGAATAAATTATTGATATGTTCTTATAATCATTGATAAAAACATTCCCATTTACTTCATCGCAATCACGTTTACTTTCCCTACATACATAGTGCATAATGCATAGGGAAAGTACTGTGACATGGTCTAAAATTCGAATGCGAGTTTCCGACGGAAGAGCACGTTTCAAGCATACCCGAACTCGAATCGAATGTTTTTGATTTAGTGTGTGTGTATATTTGTGTATCCGTGAGCCTGTGGACTCGATATCTCATGAACGAATGAAGCGTTTTGGAAATAATTTTGGACAATTACCACACTCAGTGATTAGTTGAACCCCATTCATTTTCATCGCAGTTAGGAAGACCGCCCCCCCCCCCCCCCCCCCCCCCCCGGATTTTTGTATGAATTAAAAAAAACCCAGGACCTTCAGTAATTACAAACACATAATCATTTCTTATGTAATCTTTCATTAGAAATCGAACGATGCAAGTTTTAGAAAAGCTAGCACGAACAGTTCTCGAGATAATGGATGATCTTTGAATGACTTTTTGAAAAACTATATTTAAAATATTAGGACCTTGAATAACTAATCATTCCATACGCTATTAATAAAAAGCGAATGACATAAACTTTAGAATTCAAGACTAAACCGTTCTTGAGATAGTGTACGCTTTTCAGATATATTTATAAGCAAATTGCATAAAAATAAAAAGGAGTAAATATCATCCAATAGCTTCACTTTCCGTATGCAATATCATTAAACAAATCTCTTAAAATCTTTCTGATGGACTTAGTTTATGTCATTTACGGGGGAAGATACTTTTTATAATACCGTTGTAACTAAATCCCGTAGAATTCGCCAATAATATTTTATTTCACGGAATATTAATTAAATGCCAATTGCATTTTGATGATGATATTGCACGTGGGTGTGAATGAGTCACTTTGTTTGGATTAATAAATTTCTAAACTTGATTGCAGTTCGGTGTTTCTGTCATGAGTTTCTGCCAGCGACTCCGAACTAGTTCAGGACGAGATTTGAGCATTGCATATGGTAGAACTTTGCACTGCTAATGTAGATCAGTAAGTCTGGTAGACTCCTCCGCCCCCCCCCCCCCCCCCAGTGGCTTAAACTGTGAATAAACACCCTACAGTTTTTGAAATACGCCATCATTGACAATCTCGATATCTATTGCAATTACTGCTGTTTTAAATAAACACTAATTGCCAAACATGTTAAAGTCGATGGAGGTAAAATATTTCTCTAGTATTTTGAAGAGGAAGATTTCTTCTTTCTTATAAGATGAGGTATGCAATCACAATTCAGTAAAAACATCTGATGTGGGCAACACATGACTTTTCTTATATAATGCAATAAATTTACGACTTTTACAGAAAAAAAATTGCTTATCTGTATAGTAGATACTTATATTCTTTCCAAGATATTGAATTTTCATCAATTAGTAGTCATTTTCATTGATTTAGCGTCACTTTTATCATTTGGCGAGATTTTCGTTAATTTTTGAAGTGAAAGATTTCTTTTTTCTTATAGAACGATGTATGCAATCACAATTTAATAAACAGGAATCTTACATTGTCTTTCACATCAAATTTCCCAATTTTAAACCCAATTTGGTGTTAATCATAAATGTTAACGTAATTCTGCTGCTGGCTCCAACTTTCAACTAAACTTTATTTGAAAATTTACGCAAATTTCCAATAAAATAATCTAATCATCAGTACGATATGGCATCAGACAAGAACTGTTCAAAACTCTTTCTTTCTGTTCGGAGGGCTGAAACTGAACTGGTTTATTCAATGCAATGTCCTGTGCCCACAGACTTTGTATCGTGACACTCCCTCACCTTGGATAAGGGTTCGGGAATTTATGACTTTAGTGCGTCCCGAAATAGGATACAAAGGGAGGCTTACTTTTTGGTGGGAAAGTCATTTCGATGATGGGCAGCTCAATTAGGAAAAGGGACTGTGAAAACAGAGCTAAAAGCTGAATTCTTGCAACCATACCATTTTTACAAGCGACATCTAGGGAGCAGATTGTTGCGGATTTGAGTTCGATTGAACGGTTAGCGGGGCCTTAACCCAGGACACAGAATCCACTCTGGTCTGAAGACCAGAGTTTGGTCTGCCTGGAGCTGGCTGTCCACCACTAACAATAAGAAATAAAAATTATTAAAAACTACGAATTCTTTACATTACAAAATATGAATACTCGGCAATAAGAGACACGTATTATTGGCAAAAACACTAGATCACATTTCAAATTAAAGGACCCCTTTTCCTTTCTCCAAATATTGAAAAACATTAAGCTCAAGGCTTCACACGCCTCATGTTGAATCATTAAATAATGCACAGAAAACCCTTTCTCCATCTACTGCATGAAATTTTTAACATAGTGAAACACTTTTCAACACTACCACTAGATGTCAGGTGCAGATGCGATAAGAGCCAGCAAAACTGTTGATGAATAGTGACGATGAGGGAGATGCTTGCACTAGAGATCAGAACTTGTATGGAATACCAGATTAATTACTTTAAAAACACTATCATAGATGTCAGCACCAGACGCAATAAGAGCCGGGAAAAACTGTTGGAAAATGCCGATGACGGAGATGTTTGCGTCAGACATCCAAACTTGTATGGCGTGCCAAAATAATTATTTAAAAAAACACTATCGCTAGATGACAGCACCAGACGTGAAGAGAGCCGGGAAAACTGTTGAAAAATGCCGATGACGGAGATATTTGCGCCAGAGATCAGAACTTGTATGGAACACCAAATTCATTACTTTAAAAACACTATAACTTGTAGTACATCATAAGCTTAGTACTAATAACATAAAACATGTTCCCGGCGACCGCGGGATACGGGCGCCCTTGCATTGGGCCCCGTTCCACGGATCTCTTTTTTTTTTTTCTCGGCGAAAAGCACACCACCTACCACAGTGCCGGTCAAGAATCGAATGTCCGGCAACACGCTTGCCTTCCCAGGAGATGCCAAACTTGGTGAGTGAAACCCTGCGCTTCGCGCCGAGCGCTTACGCATACACTGCGGAAATAAAACGTTGTTATGCCAAGAATCAGAAAAAGATCACTTCTCCGAAACAGCAACCACGAACCCACGCGGTGACGCATGGTCACCGGATGTCGTGAGGCAACCCTACTGGCACCCCACTTGCAGGTGTTTTAACTGATAAGCGAGGGAAAGCCAAATTTCGTCTTAAAAAGTGCCTTTTTTATTGGGGATTTTGCTGAAAGTACACAATTGCCTTTTTCTGTCACATACTTTTTCTATCTCTGTCCTCTTAATTATTACACATTAACTTGACTAAACTAGCTTATTTTCATATTTTGGTTGATTATAAAGGTTAACTTTTTAATTATTTTCATATAAATAGTATGATCGTGAAATTGAGTTTTTTGTTTTCTTTGTGGCCGTTGCCGCAATCATCCTTTTCCATCAGTCTCCATCTCCCTATTGTTGCATATTAATTTGACTAAACTAACTTATTTTCATATTTCGGTATAAAGGCTATTTTAATTAATTTCACATAAATAGTATGATCGTGAAATTCAGTTTTTTTTTTTTTGCGGGCGTTTCCGAGAGTACACAATTATCCTTTTACATTGATCTCCATCTCCCTATTGTTGCACATTAACTTGCTAAACTAGCTTATTTTCGTATTTTGGTTGATTATAAAGGTTAATTTTAATTTTCGCATAAGTTGTACGATCATGAAATTCAGTTTTTTTTTTCGCCAGCGTTGCCGAGAGTACGTAATTATTCTTTTCCATCCATCTCCATATTGTTGCACATTAACTTGACTAAACTAGCTCATTTTCATATTTTGGTTGATTATGAAGGTTAATTTTTTAATTTTTACATAAATTGTACGATCATGAAATTCAGTTTTTTTTCGCGAGCGTTGCCGAGAGTACGTAATTATCCTTTTCCCTCCTCGCCCTATTGTTGCACATTAACTTGACTAAACAAGATTATTTTCATATTTTGGTTGATGATAAAGGTTAATTTGGCGTTTCCGAGAGTACACAATTATCCTTTTCCATCGATTTCCATGTCCATATTGTTGCACATTAATTGCACATTACATGATTTATAAAAATAATTGAATAAAAAATTAGATGTAGCTAATGATACTAAGTAATATAATAACATTTGTTATGGTTTATTACTAATTCATTTTTCTATCTAATTCAGAGGTGAGGTATGGGATAAGTGTGACATAAGTATCTTAATTTAATGTTTTTTATTTTCATAAATTTTTGAAAAAGTTGATATCAAATTTTGTTGCAGCTGTTCAATAATAAAATTTGATAATTATAGCTTTGATTTGAATTTTAACTTTTACAATAATTTCTAACTATTGGTTAAAAATATATTACACTAGAATCTATTTTGCTTGTGTTTTGAAATTTTTTCAAATATTTTGTGTTGAAATAAAAGAATTCCAAAATTAAGGTTTTTAAATTGTACTATAAATACAAACTTAAGATAATTTTTTATATTTATTACCCTATTAATATAATATATAAACATATTTTTAAACTGTAAGAGGTATTATAAGGATGGTTTTTTTGGATCGTAAATACATTCAGATTTTTTCAAGAATTTCGATGATAACAGATCATGCATTATGTCAATTACATATGGTTACATCTTTACTGTTTAGCAATATATTTTTATATTTAAAACTTCTTACAAATTCATTAATTTAAAAAAAAAACTTAAAAATGCAATTTTTGTACTGACTCAGTTTTGTGCAACGATAAAATAGGTCCTTGATTTTTTTGTAATGTCCTTGAAAAAGTCCTTGAAAGTCCTTGAATTTCACTTTCAAAAAAGTGTACGCACCCTGTTATTAGCTCATAAACAGCTCAGTCTATTTATGCAATCTATGTACACCTGCACAATAGGCATGATACGGTCTAAAACACCGACTCCACAAAAAGTGGGTGCCTTCTTTGGCAAGGAGTTGCATCCAAGGTGCATTAGCAGGCTTCTTTTTTTTGTGCCTAAATACACTTAAATCGGAACTACACTTTTATAAAGAAAAGCTAGCATATCATTGAAAATTAAGTTGAAAAAATATTCTGAAACAGGAATCTGAAAAAATAATCTGTAAAATACCTCATTATTCAATCATAAATCCTTAATAGAAACTTTAAAAAGAAAAAATAAAGTAATCCTTTATCTAGAGAAAGTAAAAAAAAATTGTATATGCAATTTTCAAAAGTTTACTTGCAGTTTAAGCCATGTTTTTAGAACTCACTTATAATATCAAAATAATTCTAAATTTTGAAATTTTATCTTTAAAATCCATTAAGGAAAATCACTAATTTTACAGTACTCAAAATTTAGACCATGTCTGAAACATCATTCGCAGAGCATGTGTAAAAGAAAGTACTTGCATTCAAGCAAAATCGTCTGCTCAATAAACTGAATTTAAGAATGGCAAAAGCTCAATAAACTGGATTTAAGAATGAGAAAATTTAGTCAAATTTCAACTTAAGTTCAAAACTTTTAAACTAACTCTAATTTTAAAAAATCTCCGAAGTTGCATTGTCCAGGAAACTGCAGTACCTCTGTACTGAATTTTGCCTCTGTCCAAAGCTTTGATTTCCACAACAGACACAGACATCTTCTTTTATTATGTAAGGACATATAATAACCATTTGATTTTCAAGGAAAATTATTATATTTTAAATGAGGGGTTTTTTTTGTAATAAAAATGTTAAATGAAAGAAAATTCTATAAGGATATAAAATATTTGTTTAATTTTCAGAGGGAAGTGGAAGACGTAGAACAACACCTTCAAGACCATCATCAAAACAAGGTACTTTAAAATAAGAAATTTATGTATTTAAATGCCTTATTTATATTTATTATTCTAATTTTGTGTTTGTTTTTTCATGTCAAAATAGGAATGCAGGTCTTGGGTAAGTTATTTTGAAATTCTTTAGTTTTGTTAAGTTGAATTTCCAAATATATTATTTTATTCAAAAATGCAGATATTTAACAATTCTAGTTTGTTTCTTTTAACTCTGTAATTTTTTCTTTTTAATGTAGTTTTACAATTATTTTGTATTTGCTTATAAATCAGTCAATATTAAACAAAGTATAAATAAAATCAATGGTGTCAACATGTTTGACATTCACTCCTACTTTGACATCCACTGTTTTTCTGTCTTAAAAAGGAAGCTTGTTTTGCTTCTAAATCCTATTGAACCCCCCCCCCCCCTTTTTATGCTGGTATACCATTCCTGATGAGATATATACCATTCTGATGTTTTCTGTAATTCGAATAGACGCCTATAACTATATATTTATTTTCCTGTATGTATGTCCCATAGGCTTTTGCTTTATTTAACTCATTTTAGGTTTTAGTGAAATTTTCTTTTAGAAATGAAAATTCGTTAAGTCATTACAACAATGACACATGTATGGCTTAAATTGTAAATATGTAAATATGTAATAAATGCAATTGTTATCAAATTTCAACTTTCTGAGTATATGGTATAGGCCAGTGTTTCTCAACCTTTGTGAGATCACAGCCCGGTAAATTATTTTTTTTATAAGACTGGGTCTCTGTCCCAACAAATTTACTCATAAATACCTTTCTAATTATTTTTTTTCAGTTCATGCATTAGAGTGCACACATGACCTTGAAAACCCGGAAAGTCCTTACATTTTCAGTTTTTTCCTCAAGACCTTAAATATCCTGGAAAAATAGGTGTTTTTGAAAAATGAGCCTAGAAAATCCTTGAATTTAATTTTCTAAGAATTTTCAAAGATTAGAGTGAATAAAAAAATAAACAAGTTTTCGCCTTCCTCTCCCTGCATTCCAGAGCTATGACACAGTAACTGTCTTCCATCCGATTTGGAGATTCTGCATGCTGGAGGTAGAAGAATGCCTAGAGCATGTTACATGAGGACGTCCCTTTCTATGTTTCCTGTAAATGAAATATCCAACACTCTTCACACTCATGTGTCATTGGCATCAAGCAGCTCCATATTGCAAAAATCTGTTTCAGCATTCTTTTCTTAATTCCCTCCACAGTTATCCCCTTTTGATCTTTGGGAGGCAATCTGTGATGTCAAAAGGTGTGTGTGGTGTCCAAAGCAGTGACGAGATTCGTATTTCAGCCGAATTGTTGAAAAGTTATTTTTGTTGATCAGCTGAGAATTTTAAGAGGATGATTTTAATAATATAATGATGGACCAATTATCTGGAATCTTCCAGACTGATGGTTTTCCGGATTTCCGATCTGTCGCAAAACTGGCTGCTAAATAGGGTATTATATTGATTTGACGTCAATGTCTAATCTCCTTATTGCACTACATACACTATAAAACCATATATTTCAACTTACAAATATTTTATTTATTTTCTAGCATCTATACATCGTTATATCTTTAAAAGTTGATGCTTCTGTAAAAAAGGTAAAACTTTATTAAGAATAATCAAATACAGTGATCTCTCACTTATGCGCGGGCACAGGGAACAGCAAGAAAGATGCGCATAAGTGAAAGATGTGCATAAGCGAAAAACCACAAAAGGGAGCTTAAAAGTGAAACATCAATACATTGTACTACATTATATTGTTAATTAATACTATGTATACACTACTGAAAAATGTAAATAAGATTAGCTTCAAAATGCAATGAATTTATTTTTTAATGAATTACTATTTTTTAAGAACACAAATAAAATGTAGAAAAGAGTCTTTTCAAGTTCATTAAGACGTGAAAAAGTTCCTTCACTTCCGGAATTGAACTGAAAATAGTCACGCAGCGTTTCTAATGCTTCAAACGCTACAGTGTGAGTTGGAGGAACTTTTGCCACATCTTCTTCATCATCGTTGTCCACCTCTTCATCTTTATCACCACCATTTATTTCAGCTGCAATATCTCCAATTTCCCGCAATTGAGCTGTGATTAAATTTTCATCTACATCAACAAATTCATTGAAAGTACACGTAGCGAGTCCACCAGATACAGTATGCCAATCTTCTTCATTTGTCATTTTCACAATTTTCACTTTGTTTCTGGCTTCTCATATTCATTTTCTGCTGGAAACAAAAATCCTGCTTTCTTAAAGCAGCTTTCAATACACTTGTCAGTGATGTTTCTCCATGATGAGCACAACATATGAATTGCATCAAGGGCGGTAACTTGCTTCAATTCGTCTTTCATTGCACGTTTTGTTTCTAAAGCAGCCAGAAGTCGACAGATTAAAGTTGTTCTGTAGTGTACTTTCACACAACGAATGACACTCAGATCCAAAGGTTAAATGTTACTCGTGCAATTCGCAGGAAAAAACACAACTTTCGTGTTGTTGAAAGTTGGAAGATCTTGTGGGTGAGCAGGACACTGATCCATGAATAAGAGAACTATCCGTTTTTCTTTTTCCATTTTCCTGTCGAATTTATGAAGGAAATCCAAGAAAATGTGTGATGTCATTGATGCCGTTTTGTTGCTAGTGTAGTCGCAAGGAAGCTTCTTCATGTTCTTAAAACAGCGAGGTTTGTTTGATTTGCCAATGACCAATGGCGGGAATTTTTCTGAACCATCGGTGTTGCAACACAGCAAGACACTCTTTCTTTACTTTTTTTCCCCACCATGGCATGGTTCTCCCTTGAATGTTCTGTCTGGTTCTGTCAGGCATCATTTTATAAAAAAGACCAATTTTGTCACTCACAATTGTGGATGTTTTTCGGTTCGTATCCGTTTACTAAGGTAGCCAAGTCTTCTTTCCATTGTTCTACAGTTCCTTCATGGACTTTCCCCAGAAGGGACACGAGTTGCCAAGCCATGCCTATTTTTTAATTTTTCAATCCATCCATGTGATGCAGAAAAGTTTTCCATTTCAGAACTCTTTGACAACTGTACGGCCTTCACCCTTAGAAGCTCAACGTTAACAGGAATGTTCGAAGCACGAACTTCTTTAAACCATGGCACCAAAACATTCTCAAATTCTTCGTACTTTCCACCTTGAATTCTGCTTCTTTTCTTCAACTAAATTCCACATTCTCGATGAGCTACTATTATCGCCTCCCGATTTTCCCAATTGAGAGGTTTTAAAATCCCTCTCAATGTCGATTCTGGGACATTAAAATGCTCCGCTAAAGCTTTTTTCGAAGTGCAAAGATTTTCTTCGAATTTTTTAATAACATCCATTTTAAACGAAAGCTACAATTTTGTTCTTTTTGTCATTTTAAAACGTAACCATCTAACCAAAACTCCAAAGATTGTTCTTTCGTTATTAATCAATGCCACGTGGTACGTACCGTACTAACCTCTCTAATTAGCTGCGACATTTACTGACATCAATCACAAGAACCCCCCATGTACACCCCTGTATATAAGGTAGAGGAATGTGTTCCTGGAATCTGAACAATAGGGGAAGGGCGAGGGGATGCATTCTTAGAAGCAGAACGAAAAGGGTAAAATTCAAAATGTTGACTCATACACCAGAAAACAAGGTATTTATAAAATATAATTTAATATAAATAATCTGACCTTTTTGTTTTAAATCCACGACTTTGACAATCTGATGGTTAAAAAGAACTACAAAATTTGAAAAATGTCTGAATTTTAAAGCTTATTCTGTATGTTTAAAATTAACATTTAACATTTTATTATGAAACCACTATATATATTTGAAAAGACGAGCATTTTATTTTGAATTCTGTTTAAAGGAAATTAGAAACTTTCATTGAAGACACACACACACACACACAAAAATGTCGTTTTAAGTTTTTCTGGATTCTGGATAATTGGTCTGTTACTGTATAATTTTTTTTTTTCATATTTATACTTCTCATTTTATTTTGAAAAGTGTATAAAATTAACATTTAAATATTTTGCTAGTATTTCACAGTTGTTTATATCTATTTATATATATTTTTTTCAACGTCCTGGAAAAGTCCTTAAAAATCCTTGATTTTTTTTTCCCTCTAAAAGTGTGTGAACTCTGTGATAGCAACTTCGGGGAAAATTTTATATATTGATTTGATAAAATTTTATTTCTCAACTGACTGTTGAATTTTAGTTGATACAATTCAAGCATCCACACCTCGTCCCCGGTCTCCTCACATGAATAATGAAGAGCCCATTAATCTGGCTCATTATCCTGATGCTACAAAACCCAATCCAAACAGTGTGCCTCCAATAGAAAGAGATGACTTTCCTGCTCCTCCTTTTCCATATACTGATCCAGGTAAGATTGTAAGTCTTTGAATGTTCATTTCATCAACCATATTTTTATTTGGTAATATTTATATTATTAATTCAAATATTTTATTCCCATTCAATTCTAAAAGTAATTGGTATGAAATAATAATGTGTAAATGAACTAATTCAATGTTATAATAATATGCTTAATTAATAATTAACTAATATCAACTAAATTAATAATCTAAAACTGCATCTGCAACCTCAAACAAAAGTAGTGGCAATATCCTAAAAGTTACTGCTGGGCACATAGATGATGGATATTACAGTTCAAATACCATTCATTTCTTCATTTGCTATGTCAGCTGTGTACCCCAAATAATGTTGATATAGATTTTATAGTTAATATATATACTGTAAAAGTTTGTATAATGATACTCAAAGAATAACTATAAATAAATAATGCATAAAGCGTGAGAGCTTAAAAATATTTTCTTAAACCTATTTCAACATGTATTGTAGATCATCTTTTCACCTTCCAGCATATGTTTCAATCTTTTGCACAAAACAAAACTTTTATTTTTTGTTTTCAAAAATATATTTTTCAAATGGTATTTAATGCATAAAATAATGGATTCAATAAGCTAAAAAAAATGAGGGTCTTCATTTTCACCCCCTTCTCTCATTGGGTATGCAACTAATCCTGCCTCATGTTATGATGTTCTTTTAAACAAGAATGTATTTTTGCCACCTTTGGACCTGTTTCGGGATTTCTGCAGCTTTACAGGAAGGAGTAGGTGGTGAGTACAAAGTATAATGTAGTACACACAAGACACAATCTCTGTTAAAGCAACAATTCTAGAATGTTTTGAAGAAATTATTTTGCATTTAGTGTGCCGCCCCCCCCCCCCCCCCTGCTAAAAAGCAATCGAAGTTTCGAAGGTAGTCCAAATGTGGTTTGATCAAGTGAGTATGTTCTTGCTTATTTTTATTGTTGTCTGTTAAGAAAGAAGTTGTTTCTCTAAAATGCTCTTTTATTAATATATATTTAGCTATTGTTCAGTTTCTATCTAATTAATATATTTTCTGATGGAAGATCCAGATTGTGGTTTATGTAGATTTTGCTTCATACTTTAAAGGCTAAAGAATTTTTTGTTGAAGTTTGGTACATAAGTTTTTGTATATGTGTATATTAATCTATGGTAACTGCAAAAAAAAATTTAAACTGTGGGAAGTTGACCTTAAGAGAATAAAAGCATACAATTTAAATCACAAATTTCTGTTCTTTGACACTTAATATCGTCTGTCTTAAAATGTTTTGCATATATACATCCGATAACTATAAAATCATATTTTGATACTGGGGGTTTTGAAAGCAAATTAAGAGATTTTATTCCATATACATATTTAAAATATTTATAAAGTTGTAAATACTTAATCTACTCATACAAATTTGAAACTTTACATATTTATTTAGGTTTATGATAATTATGAGATTTTGTATTAAGTAGGTAATACAGAGCGAAATTCTGTTAATATGTGTTAATTGATTTTATGTATATTTATTTAAAATCTTCAAGACCTTATTCAACCTTAAAATTTTTAATCTTTGTGTAATTATTTGATTTTCATTGCAATTTTTATTTTGTTTACATTTTTGATAAATATTTTGTGTTTGTAGTTATTACCAATTTAATACAAATCAAATCTAATTGCAAAAGTAGAATGATATATTGCATATTAATTAATATGCAATATGTGTACATAGTAATGTATTATGCTGAATGCTTGCTTTGTACATTCCAGAGCGGAGACGTCGCTTAAGTGGTGGCTCTAGAGAATTTGAAATGGATGAAGAAGAGGAGCAATTTGAGGATCCACAGCTCAAGAAAGAAGAGGAAGAGCTTTCAAAAATTGCTACGGGTATAGGAAAGGTTAGTTGAAATTTGATGCTATAGATATTCAGTATAAAGTGCTCTTTATACTGAATGTACTTTATTGAACTTAAAAAACAAATTTCTCTTTGATCGCACACTAAAGACTTTTTTTAACCTTGAATAGAATTTTTTGCAAGCTGTAACTTAAATACTGCATTCGTATAAGATATTGTAATGGGGACTTATTTTTCTTGATTTATTTTCAATAACTATTTACAATGTATTTATTAAATAGGCTCCAATATGTTAAAAATTTTAATTTTATAGAAAAAAAATTTTTTTTTTCCTCCCTAAACAAGATTAAATTGATTAATGCTTTATGATCAATATTATAATCTAGGCAGTTTAATAAATGAATGCCTGTATGAACTGGCACATTGTTTTAAAGCATAGTACTAAAGCATGTGAAAACTTAGATGTGATTTATTTCAGTTGTGTAAGGGTCGGATCTGTAATGCTTCAGAATTAAGAATTCAAGCCATTTCTTGCACCTTATTATTTCAAAAATATTCTCTTCTGATCATTAATCCTTATGTACATGAGAACAATTTAGTTTAGTACAAATAAATGATTCCTGATTGTTTTTCCTTTGGTTGAAATTAACAGAGAATAGTTACAACAGAACATGTTTATTTATCATTTAAATCTTGCTTAATAAAGGAATATGTCTTGTCTTTCTGTGTGTATGTGTTCAGTCTTTAGTAGAAATCTAAGCATCATACAACCATGGAATTTATTTCAGGATCCAAATAGGTGCACCTTTGTGTTATTTTTTTTTAATTTCAAATTAGTTTTATGTTTTAGTCCGATTTACAATAATATCAGGTGATATTCACATAAATTGATTCCTTAATAACCTAAAATATTATCAGTTTTTATCTTGACATCATCGGAAAGATAAAAAAATTCTCTTTCAAACAAACTGTGAATGGAATCCTTACAATTAATAGACGATTTTTCATGAATATTTGAAAAGTATATACTTTTCATGACCTCCAATTTTTATATTACAATATACAGAAATTAACTTATCTATCATTCAGTTTGTTTTTGTTTTTTTAACATCTGCTGCATAAAATATTAGCCTATTCCAGAAAAAAAATAATTTCATAAACCCATCCATTGATTAATCATAAATTTTTTATCCCAGCCATGTCTTTAATTTTTTGTATGAATCTCGCAGGTTCTCAAACCTAATCGGAGGTCAAAACATATGGGTAAGGAACCACTCATTTTGTTGTAGGGGGGGTGGATATTTTGGAATGGGCTGATAGGGGGTACATGAAAGGGAAGTTCTCTCCCAAAGAAAGAATTCTGAGGAATCACCTTATCACCTGTTTCATGAGTGGTGTGTTGAATATAGTCAATCGTGATTCTCATATTTTTTTTATTTTTGCGGAGAGTGTGTATGATTTAATTTATGCAATTTTTGGATTAAAGCCATTTTAAATTGTGTTCATATGTAGTAGATGCTTATTTAAAACCCTGACAACCAGTTTAATGCATATTACAGCAACATACAATAAATGTGCATAGTGTGGAACTGACTTCTAGTTATGATGAGTTATTAAAGATATTTTTACACAACTTGGTGGGTTCTTCCAGATATAAGGTGCTTTCTGGTGTTGGATGCATGATGTAATGTGTTGTAGTGATGCTCAAGCTTATCTATCTATATGTATTGTTTTAGTGATGTATTTATAACATATCAATATTACTCCCCGTTGTTTTGACACTGTATCATATTGTGTACTGATATAATCAATATTATGACATAGATCATTAAATATTCTAAGAGTTTTACAATTTTTTAAGTAGGAATAAAGATTAAATTAAAAATGAATCAATAACTTTTGTTTTAACAAACATATTTTAAAAATTATGTGCAAAATTATTTAGTACAATAACATAACCTGTTTACGACTGGTGAGTGACAAAAGAAGCGTTTTCATTAGCCTGAATAACCAAAATCATCTGCTACTCCAGGCTTGGACCCATTTAAAGCTAAGCTTAATGAAGCAAAAAAAATCATATTAAATCAACTTTGCTTTAAAATAGATGCACAATTATCCCTAAATCATGTGGGTGGTGATGCATTTGAGAGACTTGGTTCCACTGTTTGTTTTTTCCCAAATGTGAGCCTTGAAAACTCATTTGGTTTGTTGATTATTATTTGTATAATATCATCACTAAATTACAGACTGGAATAATTCCATTTCCTTTAAGAAAAGCTAAAACTGAAAAGGCAGATCGATATTTGAACACTAATTATCTGTACCAAAATTATCAACAGCATCATCACACAGATCAGTGTTTTTCGAATTATCTGCTTAACTAACGTACATATAAACTATCTTGTTTTCTTTACAACATATCACTCACTATTAGGT
This sequence comes from Amaurobius ferox, assembly GCA_951213105.1. Lineage (NCBI taxonomy): Eukaryota > Metazoa > Arthropoda > Arachnida > Araneae > Amaurobiidae > Amaurobius > Amaurobius ferox. The sequence goes on along the minus strand of OX578136.1, from coordinate 53,274,736 downwards.
TTATTCATCAATTGTGAAATCTCACTTTCACATTTTTTTGCCATGATTATTACAATGTTACTGACTAAATTCTTACTAACTAAATATGCACTATCCTTGAAAATCAACAATAGCAATTCCATGTCCTAACCCCCTTCTAAATATACCACACATCATACTGCTGCATGTGAGATTAAAACTTGCTTTCCTTAAAGATTTTCATATGTATGCTTTCTTTAAGGAAGTATTGAAAGTTTTATACCACCCATAACGAGTATTAGGAAGGAGGGGGGGGGGGAGAGAGAGACTGCCACGAAAGAAACTCTTTCTTTAAATCTCAAGGTCTAAATGCTTTTTAAATCTCCAGAGCACTAAAACTGCTTGCAGATTTGTTTGTGCTGTACTTAGTCAGCATTCTCATCAAAAATAAAAACTAAAGGTCAATAATCCAGGCAACTAGCTTTACGAAAACTGGAAGCTTCTAAAGCCATCTAATGTTATTTAAAAATATTAATAATACATTCCAATCTTATGTTGTTCATGTATCAGTGGACCCTAACAACTGTCCGAAGCTCGTAGTGAATTCACATCAGTAGTCCGGAGAAGGGAACAGGTTATCAATCATAATGTCATGATTTATGAAACTGAGCTGATATGCCAATTTTTGTCGATATGCTGTTATTCTACATTCATTGTCAAACATTTTTATAATAGTTATAAAAATTATATTGTTTTGCAATCTACATAGAAATTTGTTCTTTGTTAAATGCTATGCTTATTTTTGTTAGTAAAACATTCAGCCAAAAAAATTTGATGAAATATATGACAAATGAAACTATTTTCATCTGTATTGTTTCTTTATAATTCTTTATTCTATCTTAGGTATTTTTAAAAACTGTTAAAGAAAGGGAAAAACTTCGTGCCTGGAAGAAGTCACACTTAGATCCTCGAAATGCTTCTCGAACACCTGCTGCCAACAAAGAACCACCATCTCGATTACGTTACTACAGCTCTATACATGCCTGTATGGAAATTTCAGTTTTAAGTATATTATTTTGGAATTATCTTACTTTCTGAAGGTTTATAACCTTTGATAATACCTAATTCTAAGTAATGAATTTTAGTACTTCCAAGCTAAGCTATATTTTTCTTTTTGATTCTATTAATCCAATTTGAGCCATCTTGGCATCTCTTTTTCCTAATCCCTTTAGCACACTATGTATTCAGCAAACCAACTACTTTAATGCATAGCATTTGAGCACAGGATATGCACCAGTTGAACTTGGATTTAAACTGAACATTCGTTGAATATTGTTTTAAAAATTTTTAAATTTTTGATTAACTCTTTTTGGAAAACTAGCTAATTTGCTATAATCATGCTAAATCATCCTATAATCATCTTAACTTGGATGGTCATGTGAATGATCATAATGGTTATTGATTATCACATGTGTAATATGATGGAATCTTAATATAGTTTTTGTGTTCTTTGTGAAAAAATGCAATAAATTTGAATTAGTCTTGTTACTAAATATTTTAAAATACTGCTCAAACTCATCCTACAAAATGTAGAATGCAAAACCTGGATAGTTATCTGTAGTCTTGTAATGTATAGAACAAGAATATAAACATATCAATCTGTGTTTCCAAAGTTTACTGATTAATTTAGTAAGAAAAAAGAGAGCAGCATTATTATAAATAATTATCGAGTATATTATTTTAAAAAAATGCTTTAGTCTTTCTATACTTTATGGATTATGGAGTTTACTGCAATATTTTTTCAAAAATCATTTTATTCTGAGGAATGTTGGAGCACTTTACCTTTTTATTACTTTTAATAAATTCTATCTTTATCGTTAAGCCTATGTGTATCTCCTTCTGTAGTTTTTTTTTTTCTGTTGATTTGCAAATTAGCTGCATAATTGATGTCTGGTATACCATGTGGTGATATTTTCCAAAGTTTTATGTGAGCATTACTAAAGTGTGATGCATCTTCAAATTGAATATCTTACCTCCAACTCTTTGTTTTATTCTCAACCTTTACCCTTTTTTGAAACTGATCTTAACTGTATTTTAACTGTAAACAGTGATATCTCTACATATGTACACACTCTCATTAAATTCCTTACTGTTGTTTAGCATTCAACTTGTACCTTTAGTACATGAAAAAACTCACCCAAAGAGGTCGTTCAATGATTATTTTTATAGTCAATAATTTTGATGTAGCATTTTACAGTCTTTGGGAATTTACTGATTAGAAAAGAATTATAAAGTAGTTGTAAAATAGAATTATTTTCATTATTACTATGTGTAACTTCCTTAAGAAAAAGGATGAACATTTTCTTTTACATTAAATTTTTTTTTTTTCTGTTATATTTTATTGAAGTCTTCTTTTGACATGTCCAATGCTTTTTTTAAGCATAATGTAATTTTCTCTTCATGAGTATTTAAAATCATTAGTTAATATCATTTTTAAAATCATTAGTTATGGATATTCTTAAGCATATAGTTAATTCTTTGGAATGCTGTATTTTATATAAACTGAATTTTCTTTGTATGAAAAATTTTTTAAAGTGTGCTCACACCTATCTTAAAAAAAGTTATATTGTGTATTCCTACATTGCAATGCCCTATTAGCTTTGTTATTACAAAAAAAATCTATTATCATTTTGGATATAATTGGTAAAAAAAAAAAAATCTTTATACTTTTGCTGCAAGTTATTTAAAAAGATTACATTGATAAATTACTATTGAATTTTTCTCATATTAATCTTAACAATGCTTATTTTTAGCCCCATCTAGGGATATTGACAGGCCTAGACCATGGGAGGATGATGAGTTTGATCGTAGTTCAGGCTTTCGCTCTTCACTTGGACGCTCATCTGGTAATACACCATGTTATAATGGTAATTTTGTCTTTCTTTCATCTGGAATATTTGTGTGTGTGTGTCTGTCAGTATTTATTGCTCTGTGATTTATTTTATTTTGTAATGTAACATGAGCTGAAACATGAGAAAACTACCATACTCTTCATCAACATGTTTTTAGTTTAACAAGAACTATAAAATTAATGCATTGTCCTATTTCTGGTCTCAACATCATCTTGAAAAATACTTTACCTTGAAATCAATAGTGTGTATACCAATTACTCCTTCGTGTTGAAACTTGACAGCTGTGTATGTTAACTGCTCAAGTTTTATGTTCCTTCTAATATAACACTAGAGAGATGCATCATTTATTATACTAGTATTTCTACTTTATAACTGAGCCTTCTTATTTAATTCCTATGCAAACTGCTATTACTGTTAAGTTTGTTATTAAATTTTAATACTGTTTACTCCAAAGTGGAATTTTTCTACATATTTAATAGTTAACTAGTGAAAAATGTGTTTAATTTGACATGCAGTTTGACACATTTTTATACAACAATTGAATTAGAATTAAGTGCTTTTGTTGATTTTTACATGTCATTACACAACAAAGCACTAAGAAATGAATTTTGCTTTCCTTTACATTCTATTTGTGGTTGCAATTGCTCTACGTATCTTTATATTAATGCCTTAATGGTATGAATATGGCAATGCCATGAAAAAGCTTAACAATAAACAATGTTTATTTACTTGTAAATTTTTTTTATGACAAATTTTTTATGACAACATGCAAAAATAGTTTGAAATATAATCAAAATATTGTCATTCAGAGGCTAAATGCTGTAAAAATCACTATAAACTTAAATTAAAAAATCTACTGTTATCCATTTTAAAAAAATAAATGTACCAGGCACATCTACAGTCTCATTGATGTAGCAAAGTATTAAAAAGTTAATCTAAAAAAGATTTTTCATAAAAATATGCATATAAATTTGCTAAAATACTCAATGGATTATTCTCCTTTCAGAATACCAACCTGTATAGGTAAGTGGCTGCTCCTTGATGTAAATAGTTGTTAAATAATATGAACTTAGGAACTGTTTCAAATTTATTAACAGAAATGAAGTAGTGGTAGCATGGTTCTGGAATACTGTTGTTTATAACTAGAGGATTATAAGAAATTTTAGAAGGAAAACAATATAAGGGTAATTTTAAGTGTCACAATTAAGCTGTTTATATAGGGCTATTATATTCTTAGAAAGAGTATTAATATTGTGGATTTGTGAGAAGCATTTGTTGCACAGAATTTTATTAGTTCTGTATATATATATATTACAAATAGCACAATTATTGAATATTTTATTAACATATGTTATAACATAATGAAAAGTTAGTTTTAATTTCAAACTTAATTTTATTAGAATTATATTTAAAATGAGACATGAGACATAATGCATTAAGGCAGGGGTTCTTAACTTTTTCATAAATCCATACCACCTAAACAAAAAATCAAAAAATGTGAATATAATATCTGTACTGTGTTTCAATGTATTGTAAGAGTGTGCACGCAATATGGAATAAAATAGTATATGCATAGTATTGAGTTTATGGATACTTAATAAATTCCATACATATAAAAAGAAATGGCAAACTTTTGATGAGAGGGGGATCCATGAGAATTTTAGCATCATGAGAAGTTAATACAAAGATTACTGAATGTCATGATCAAAGGTTATTGAATGATCGAAAGTTATATATAAAAAGATTAGTGAATGATCAGAGAAAAGACACTAACTGTTAAGTGCTTTATCAGGATCGGTTTGAGAAGGATTCAAGCATAAATTTCTATTCTAAATGGCACAAATCAGTTATTTAAATATTGACTGTATTTTGAGGTTTACAACCATGATGAATGCTGATTAAATAGAATAAATAGTAATAAATAAATAATAGTATAAATTTAGAAAAAAAAATATAGTCTGGATTCAAGAGAAAGGTAGAAAACTTTTAAAATTTTCTGAAGCAAAAACAATAATTGATTTAAATTTAAAAGAACATATTTTACCAAACCAGTACAATAATAATTAGTCGCGTAAAATGTGGGTTGTTAATAAATTAAAGTTTCTGTTGAAGCTTGACTCATCATATCTTAACTCCTTAAATTGAAGATGTGTAATCCATAGCAGAGTAGTTTCGATGCAATAGAAATAGTTTTTGTTCAAGAAAGGGATATTCATATATTAAAAGAAATCAAAGTATAATTTTATGGATATTTTTGTGAAAAAATGAATTTATTGTCTCGTCAAAATGGCTCATTTACCCCTATTTATTTTAAAGCAAACATTGAAAGGAATATTAAACTTTTAAGCTACTCCCCCCATAAACATCAGAAAAATTTTGGAGAAAAAGTACAAAAAATGAATTTGTCAAATGAAATTAAATGTATTGATGAAAATAACCTTTGTTTCTTTTGGCTTAAATTTCCAAGTCATCACCCCGACCCTTCATTTTTCACGATTTTCCATTGCATTTGAGGGGGGGGGGGGTGATGGATGGAATTCTACAGTAATATCTGTACCATAAAAGGAAGTAAATAGATTCAAAGACTCCGAATAAACAAAGTTTATCAACACATGTATATCCTTAAATATACTGAAAAGGGATTTATTATTAAGCATATGAAATAAAATTATTAATTACATGCATTGAGCAATGTTACAATCTGAATATTTTTAAATTAAGCCAATGACTTTTTTCAAAAAATTATAACATTCAAATATCTTTTTGTATAGAAACTAAGTGGAGAAGAATGATACACTTACTTTTACTGGGTGTAATATGTACCATAAAATTTATATACAAGAAAGTTTAAACCAACAGACTTTAAAAAAATATGAATGAAATTGCAAATTGATGAAAATGTGCAGAGTTTTTATAGAAACATTCTTATTTAATTCTATTGTAACATATTTCTCATCTATTTTATCTTATTTCAAACCTTCATTTCTGTAATAGACAATATGGACAGTAAAATGCACAGTCTCGATTTAATGAATTTGAATGTGATATTTCATTCAAAACCTTTAGCTTGTTGTAAAAGTAACTGTTTAAAAGTATTACATTAAAATCCAAATTTATGCAATATAGTTGTGAGTAAAAATATTAAGGTTATCATTTTGTGCATAACATATGTAAATTTTGTTTAATAAAACTTAATGTATTTGTTATACAAAATCACCCGGAAAATACATATCCTTGTTTTAGTACAAGTTGACAAACTGCTGTTGTCATATTTCAGTCAGTACATTATTTTAGGCAACATTTCATTTATCTTGTTGATAAATGAATTGATGTTTAAAGCAAGAATTTTTTAAACAAAACTGTGCTGTTTTCCGGTGCTTTTCTATAAAGCACCACTGGTCCAAAGATCGAAAGAGCTGACAGTGACATCACAGCTCTACCAGAAATGTTACAATGGGGGGGGGGGATAACAAAATGAGACAACCTGTTAATATTCAATTAACCTTGTCTTCAACCCTCTATTTTCTTATTGTTGAAGTATATATAATTTTTTTTTCATATTTTTGTTTCATTATAGTTTGGTATCTAAAGTATTATATTTTTATTTTTTAGTTGTATCTTCACTTCGACCTGTTCCAAAACCTGGATATGGATTTTCTACAAAATCTGCCACACTGCCTGCAGCTGGTAGAGAAGGGGGAATGGGATTTATGGTATGCTTCAGTTTTGTTTTATGATCAAGAACTATTTGTCTCTCAAAGAACCAGTATAAACAATGCATCACTGCAAAAGACATATAATTGAATAATGTCTGTGTTTAAAACAAAACACAACAGAAAACAATGTATAATGTCAAAAACATAATTGAAATTTATCAAAATCTGTCACAGCGTCATACAGTCTGTTTCAAAATTATAAGACCACTCAAAATTCCACCCTTTCTCAACAAAGACAACATTGAATGTGAATTTCAAAGGTGTATGAAACTAAACAATTTTGCAGTGTTGATTTGGCTTTGAAAAAATAAAAAGATCGAATATTATTTTTGTGCCAAAAGATTTTTTGAAATCACGATGTTACATAAATATAAGACCACTTTAGATTTTCTAATAATGCAAACGATTTTTGTTTAATTTCGGAGTTTAACTGTAACCTAAACCATCTGGAAAGAAGGAAAAAAGGCAGAAATTCAGAATTGAACTGTTTGATTCGTTGAATTATTAAAATACCTCATGGAAGTGATTTGTCTGAAGAAGTGCGAAAAGTTTAGTTTTACAATGGAAAAGGAAAGTCGGAACGTGAAATAAGTAAGATACTTAATCGTTCTAAAACTGCTTTTCACAATTTATTGAGTAAAAAAGAATTGTATGGAAAGCAGAAAAGATCTGGCCGCAAAAAGCAGTTATCAGCTTGTGATAATAGACAAATTTTCCAGATTGCAATGAAAAACTACCAGTCCACTTATAAAATAGCACAGCAGACAAGTAAACAAGTGTATCATGTAACTGTGGCGAAGTTTGAAGTCCAATGTTGATGTTAAACTTCAGAAACTAAGATGCAAACCACGACTTCTTAAACATCATAAAGAAGCACGTCTGAAGTGGGCAAAGAATGTCATGTCCTGGAACTCTACATGAAAAATATAATATTTTCGGATGAGAAAAAATTTAACTTAGATGGTCCGAATGGCAATAACTACTACTAGCATGACTTAAAGCAAGAATCTCGTGAGTTCTTCAGTAGGCGGATGGGAAGCGGTTCCGTTATGGTGTGGGACGCTTTCTCATATGCAGGAAAATGCGATCTACAAAGAGTTTATGGCAAAATGAACTTGGACAGTTATCAACAAATGTTGTACGGAAGTCTGATACCCTTCGGGCCACTTTTAGGAGGGCTGAAATGGAAGTTCCAAGATAATGCTCCCAGTCATGCATCTAAATCAACAAAAGCATGACTCAAAAGAGAAAAGATTGATGTTATATCTGGACCGAGCCTTAGCCCTGACCTAAAAAACCTCATAGAAAACCTGTGGGATTATTTGTCTCGCCAAGTATACGAAAACAACAAACAATATCATTCGGCATACGAATTGGAAGTCACCATTATGGAGAAATGGGACAATATTCCGGAATCTATCTTTAAAAATTTAATTAAATCGATGCCAAATTGTGTGTGTTTCAAGTTATTCAGAAAAATTGTGGAGCAACAACTTACTAAATTTGCTAAAACTTTCTTTTTCCACATGTGGTCTTATAATTTTGTAACAGGTATTTGTGCCACTTTTTGTTATGTTGCTATTATATTTTTTTCTAAATGAATTTCGTACATGTAAGTTGCTAAATTTTATTTAAAACTTGTTCTGACATGGAGTAGTTTTGATTTTGAATAAAAATATATTTCATTAATTACCTAAATAACAAAAAGTCTCGTGGTTTTATACTTTTGTAACAGACTAGCACTAGAAATTATGACAATATTATATATAATTGATTTTTAATTCTACTCTTAAATTTTTACTTATTAATCATATATTTATTAGTGTAATATAAGTTTTATGAGATACATAATTATTGAGAACTGAAAATTGTACGTCTATTTTTACAAAAAAAAAGGGGAGTAATATTTTTTTACTTAAGTTTGCTCCTAAAATACAAGACTTCATATTTTTTTTCTAGATTTAGTTAAAGGAGAGTGGGTCACAGCGAGACAAAATCTATTAAAAAATCTTCTAAAACAAAATAATTGATATTTAAAAAGGCTATGGCCTTACTTTTAGATGAATAAGTGGGTTAGAGCACCCACTTGTAAAATAATTATGGCTCTCAAAAGATTTGTATGCTTTTATTTGCTGCAAAATCATAGCATTTGCTGAAAATACCGAATAGTGCCTTGCCATATCCTATGCCTTATTTAAAAAAAGAAAGTTCCAGTCTTTTTCATAAGATGTAGTGTCCCATAGTTAAATAATAAAACTGTTCAGCATTAAAAATAAGTACTAAAAAACAACTCTGCACTAATTAATTGAAAACCATATTCTACACTACTGTATAAACTAGCCTGCAAATTATTCAATAATCCCCCTACTGTGTCCCCACCCTATAAGAGTTTAGAATTCAACTCTTATGATAAAATAAACTTCAGAATAAGATGAGCCACACATGAGATGTTTGTATTCCAGTTGCTGGAAGCTAAATTTAGTCAGCCATTGCTACAGCAATGTGACTTCAATACAACTCATCTATAATGATAATTTCTGATCAATATTTAAATGGGTGTTAAGAGAAGAAATATTTAAAATTTGATGTGAAAATTTATATAAATGTTATTCGTTATTTTATATATTTATAGTATTTTAATTATTTTCTATAGACAAGTGATTTAGCTTTTGTCAAAATCCAGCCAACTCAGAGTTCGGAATTTGGGAGTGCAAAATCTGATAGTAAGATATTTTAAATTGTATTATTTTTATTTGTGTATAATATTAATATACATTGTTTCTAGTATACATAAATGTCTTACCATTATTTAAGTTATTAAAATGTTATATTAGTGAGAGTAATTTATTTAAGCATTACAATATTTTTTGTAAATTATGTATAGTGTATTACTCCAGTCGATGTTCCCATACATTTATATTTCATACTGTTCCATGGCTTTTAATAGTAGTCTCTTGATCCCTTAAGTTCCTTTTTTTTCCAATGGGTCCCTAAAAGTTCTTAACATTTTGTTTCCAGAATTGGGAATTCACACAGATTCTGGATCATTATGTCTAAAAATAAGAGTGAAATGTGGAAGAAAATGAAAGACTACATCTACAACTGACAAAATTATAATCAAACTTCATGCTAAAAAAGCCATATTTCATATTAATGAAAGTAAAATTACCAAATGTAAAGCATTTTCATGAAAAAAGAATGTAAAAATTCAAATATTTTCTTTTGTTTCAATTACTTTGCACTGCACTGTACAAATATATAAACGAATATGTTATAAATATGTAAACAAATTTATAGCACTATATAGTATTAGTGTATAGTAATATTTAGTGCATAAATATTTTCTTCAAAATATTTTGAAATACACAAATATTTATACACTATTTTGATTTCAACCATGCTTCCTTGAATGCAAAGCTGCATAAATTATCATAGTCATGGGAAAAAATAGCCATGAAAATTTGAAAAATCATGAACAATATTTACTACAGCAACAATGCTAATTACCTTAGTCTTTAAGACTATTTGATTACATTTCATATATGAGCTTTTTGTAAAAGTTAAAAGTATTTGTTATAATAATGATTATTTTAACAAATACCCAGCTTTCAAAGATTTCCATTAAAGAAATTCTAGGAACATGGCAGCATTCTGCCCTGCCAAGTCATCATTTTGGAATCTGTAGCTATCGCATCTGTATACATTATACATGATGTGACAAAACCGATTTTTAGGAACCTATATCTCAGCAAGATGGCTATAGACAGGCATGAGATTCTTTCACTTTTAGGCGGAATTCTGCTTTTTTGCTTTTCCTCAAAAATCTGCTTTTTCTGAAAAATTCAGTTTTTTTTTCTTTCTTTAAATAAATTTTTTTGCTCAAAGTTCCGCTTTTCAGAGAAAATCGCCAAGAAATCTGCGCACTCATGTCTACAAAACCATTTATTCTTCTCCTGTAATGTAGGCAACCGTTTAGAGTGATTACACAGGCAATAAGGGGCTTCTGGAAGAAAAACAGTTCCTCATTCCTCTCTCTTCTTTTCAATCATTTCGTTCTTGCCTAATGGACTATGGGTTCTGCACTTCAGTGGTTAACAAAGGTCACTGTGGGGTGATAACAAAGGAAAATGGAGTTTCGCAAGTTCGAAGAATTCATCTTAATCTCCCTTTACTAGTCAAGATACTTTAAACAAGTACTGGTAATAATTTTTAACTTTAAAAGAAAAGGGGGCAACAGATAAAAGATTTATAAAGGGATGAGGAGAAAGAAGTGTATGCAGTATAGATGCCCGTGACAATGCTAGATTCAACACGTCTCCTAGGAGATTGAATTAATAGAGAATGGGCCTAGGGTCAAGATCGGTTAACTCCTCAGATTGCAATTATCTGTGAATGGAAGGTGATTCAAGAAAGGAGGGAAGGTGAAAGAGTCTAGTTAGCCTTGGTTTTAACAAGAACTATTATCTTAATTGAGCTTCGGCCTACGACAGACGAGCGTTGTTTAGATGCTGCATGCTGGGGATAAAAGAATAAATGGAGCTTGTCACGAGAATGCGGACTTTATCATGTGACAAGTTCCATTTATTCTGGTACTCTCAGTACGCAGCATTCAAAAAACGGATGGCAGACAACACTTGTCTGTCTAACCCGGAAGTGGCGGCATAAAATCCCCCACAGAAGGGGAGTCAAAAGCAAGTTGTAAATTTTTGTCTCTAATGACAGATATATGTATATGTCATTAATATATATATTATCACTGGGCTCAAAGGGGAAAAAGAGACGGTGAAGTTAGTATCTTACTTTGTGCCAGGAAAAAACTTCATGCAGCAATTGTTATTGTTCAATTTTCTCACAGTCTCTGCTTTAATAGGAATCCAGAGTGAAGTTAAAATGACAATAAAAAAAAAAAAACTTTTGATTTTATTGAATTAAAATACTTACTTTTATCCTTTTCATAACAGTATATTATTTTTAAATATACAATCAGTGGAAGTATTTTTTAATATTCTTTGAAGTAAACTCATTAAAATATTTAAAGCCTTTTCTACCACATTTTTCTGGAAAGATATTTTTGAACAAAAGAAACATTTTCTTTAAAATATAAGATACTGCCACCAAATTTTATTTATCTGTAGACACTAAATAATGCACATTTTAACAATACATGATAATTTTATAAATGTGTTTAAAAATATACTGAACTTTAAGAACAAAAAATTTGTGTCTTGTCAATTGTGAAAAATTTGTGTTTTGTGAATTTTTTTTTCTCTTAAGTTCGTACATCTTGACTATTACTGTTATGATTTAATTTCTACAAAACTGACAAAATAAAAGCATAAGTTATTATAGATAACATAAAGCATAGTTTAGAATTAATGTGGAAGAATGCGTTAAAATTGAATTTGCCCATGCATTTAAACAACCCTGTTTTTAAACTCAATTGCCAAGTTTGCGTTATAGTAAATATAATATAAATTAAATCATTTTTCCAATGTAGTATTTATTTTTAGTTATGCAAAATTTTCAAATATTTTAACACTTAAAATGTTTGTCGCGTATAATTTCTCAAATTTTTGTTTTCAGCTTTTTTGCTTTTTCGACAATTTTATCCCTGTATAGACTTGATCGGGGTTTTTTATGTAATTTTATCATGAAGCTATCAAAAACAAAACAAAAGAAAGTTACAATTGGTATGGTAGCATCGGAAAAGAAAGAACTTTGAAAGTGCACATTTTACAATTTTTAGTTCCGCCTTTTTTTTCTTCAATTTTGAAGGGCCTACAGTCTTAACTGCGAACTAATTTTAATGAATGATGGCTCATTTTGTGTGTTCTGGTGAAAGGTATATACTTTTTTTTAAACTTAAAATTGATTTTAGAGTTTTCAAAATTGAAAAAACATTATTTTTCGATTGTCTTCAGTATTGAAGGATCTACAGTCTAAACTGCTGAACTAATTTTAATCATTAATGGATCATTTTTTGTGTTCTGTTGGAAAGTACATCCTTTACTTTTATAACTAAAATTTGATTTAGAATTTTTAAAATTGAAAAGGAAATGAATAAATGGTGCACGGCAGTAAAGTAAATTTTGCAGTGCCTGCTATATCATAGTTGCATAATCATGTTGATAAATATTCCTATAAAAAGTATTAAAATCTGATCATAGTGAAAAACTCTTTGTCAAGTACAAAAATCAAAACTTCCTTCCAAAAAAGTTCTGAAATTTCAAAATGGTTTGAGAGTAGTTGTTTACAGAACCAGAGCTGTACTTTTTGGAGGGAAGTTTTTTGCCATGTAGGGTTCTTGTGTTATCTTTAAGGGCTCATGCTATACCACTTGCAATCGTTTCATTGGCTTTCTGATAAATTTACATAAAATCTATTCCTTACATTAATGGTATTCGTATAAACTTTCGTATTTATAGCATTGAATTAATATAGTTCAAAAACATTGGCTTGCTGAAATTTTTCTACAATATATTTTTCTATATTGTATTACTTACTTATTGTATTACAAAACATGGCACATTAAGTGAAAAACTTTTATTTCCTAAATTATTGAAGGCCAGTGTGTTATGAACTTAGTGACACAAGTTAACTGTTATATAATATTTTATTTTCAAAGTAAATTGTTTTATATATTTTATACTATAGCTTTGTTTGATTCAAGGTTTTTTTCACTTTTAGTATCACCGACACCTGAACAAGGAAAGGCCCCTGTAAGTAACTCTTTATAAAATTTAATTTTTCTTTCCTTCCATTTTCAAATTAATTACTTTTTTTTTTTTTAATTTTTAGAATTACAATGCAAGCACAACATTTAGGTCAACTCCTTATTCAGAGGGATTCACATTTCGTCATGCATCATATAGTCCGCATCTTCGACGTTCTATGCCAAATGTTAATCTTCATATGTCTACTGAACCGCCTAAGGTACACAAGTTATTTTTTTCCGAAAAATTTTGATTTTGATCATATATTAATCCATTACATTCCCATGTTAAGTATTAAATATTTGTAATATGTTCAGTATGTTTGTATGCAGATTAGCACTATCAGACTGACCCGGACAAATGATTTGTGTAGCCTCTTCATGCACTTATTAGCCATTGTCTAAAATAAAAAATTATTAGCATTTTCAAGTAGACCTATACCCCAGAAGTATCTTCAGAGATACTTTGCAAACTTGTCAGCTCAAATGTGCCAGAAAATAAAAATACTAAGGCACAATAGATTGTAAAATGTTTGTAGGAAAATATAAATATTTTTTACAAGATGCAAATAAAATTGACTCTTAAAAAGTAATTCTTTTGTCTATATAATCATTAGAGCCCGAATTACATGCAATTTCAAATGAGCATGTATTTAAATTGTGCATTTGAGCACCTTTTAGGTAGAGTGCATATAAAGGCATAGAAGCTCAAAATGTGCTCCCTACAATACCTGGTAATGTATAGGGAAAGTATTGAAATTGTATCAAAACTTGAGTGTTCGATGGATCTACACGTTTTGAGCACTCTAAAACATTTTTAATGTGACATTAACTCTCTGTGTGTGTAGGCTCTATAACTCCCACTATAACTCAAAACATATTAGTCGAAATTTCACAACATCTAGTGGATAAGTCATTTATGGGTTACATTGTGATTGTGGGTTACAGGTTATAATTAGATTTTGGTACAATTGGAAAAAATAGAATCTGTCCTTTTTGTAAAAATAGCCTGGATAAATTGTTAAAATCTGAAATATGAGGATAAATATGTTGAAATGTATTATTTAAATGCTTGTTTTATATGTATTGTTTAACCCCTTGCCTGTGGAGTATATTTCAGGAAAGTGGGTCAAAAATGGAAAAAAAAATTTTATGCTTCAGTTTTGTCTATTATAACATTTAAAAAGGTTAGAAAAATTTTATTTTGTAAAAATATAAATTTTTATATGAAATAACTACTATATTTAATATTTTGACATACATGTGGAAAATTAATGGATTATATTCATATTTTACTCAAAATTGTTTAATTATAGCAAAATAAATCAAATAATCTTTTGAATTTCACAAATCATTTCACAGAATCATTTTTCAGAATTTCACAAATCTTTTATAGTAAGATATATACGAAAAATATGACCCGGCACACAAGCCGACATCACACTCCTTACAATAAACTCGGTTTATATCCCGCCTAATCAAACTAGCTGATCCCGCCTACTTCCAAAAAAAATGTGGACAAGTATTTGCCATCTGTTGGAAAAACAATGAATTATATTGTAAAGCATTTGGTAAGACAAAACTGACTCAATTCGGGATCAACGGAATAGAAACACTGATTTTTCGCTTGCCCGAAGTCAGTTCGGGCATTCCAAATTTGGCGCAGAAGGGTTGCCCGAACTGGATTCGGGTGGCACAGGCAAGGGGTTAAGGACAAAATGAATAAAATAAATTTCCTTAGATACCCTTCTTCCAAATCCTTAGATACCACCCAAATGGAAGATCTGACTTAATCAAAATTTAAAATTTTATACTTTTACACTGCCTACCTCAACAATAATAGAGTATGAAGATATCTTGCAATCTAAAGCCCAAGCACAATCCAGCCTAAACATCTCTAAGTTTCAGCTCAATCTGGCCAAAACCATTATTTTTCCAATATATCTAAACTCCTAAATTTGATCTTTCTACATGACGAAAATTAAAACATTTAGGATTGTGTTTCCATTGCAAATGACAGCTTCCATGAACAGGGTGGTATGTAGATGGTTTTGTGAGTATAAATAAAAAAAGTGTATTAAGCTTTTACTTTTTATTCTTATAAAAATAGTTTTCTCATATTTTACGTTTAATTTTCATTTATAACTTTGCAAAACATAGACTTCTTTCATCAATCATAGTCAAGTCATATATTTTTGGAACTCAGGTCCAAGCTTGGCTCGATACGAAATGTTCTATGAATAATACGACAGGCAGGACTCCACTAGCAAGAACGACCTAGGAATGAATATTATGAAAGATTAATTTCCACTAGCAGGGACGACCTGGGGGTTTATATTTATTTTATCAGGGAATTAATAATATAACTCAACCCAGCCTATGGATTAATCCAAATATAGGCCCATGGGCCAAGTCTGAGCAGATGCAAATCTGTCCTTACTGTTGCTACTATAACCAAGAGGTTATTGTAGCAACAGTAAGGACAGATCTCTTGGACCCACATCATTGTTCCCTCAAATATATCAAGCACTGCATGTAGCTCAGTCTGTTTATGTATGTAGAATTACATAAGGTCTTTTTTTACATTTTACCATGAAGGGTTGAAGTTTACAATAATATTTCATCATTTATCAATAGCCTTTTTTACATATGAATCTCATTTGCCCATGCCTGATTTTTTTTTCAAACAGAATACTTTCTCACAGAAATGTGGCTCAACCTTGTCTGAAGGCTTACACTACCCTTTAAAACATATTATTTCCATTACATTAAATTCTACAAAGCCTCCTTTTAAATACAGATAAAATTACAGTTTTTGTGCATGCAGTTTTTGTTTTTAAAATCAGTATTATCCCCAGAAACCAACTCATATTACAGTGACCTACCAGGCATTTGCCCTGTGCCCTGCTTCATCCAATCCGCCTATGTGTTCAATATTAGTAATTAAGTACAGTAAAAACTGAATTATAGAACCACTTTTAAACAACCATTGCTCAAGTATATAATATTTAACTCTTATATAAAATTTCCTGTTTTAAGTGACTAATTGTTTAACCAGAATCTAAATTAGCAAATAAAAATCTTTAGCATTTTAGTTAAAATCTCAAACATTATTTTAACCTTTTTGGACTTTTTTTAGCTCCAGGTATAAACTTTTTTTTTAATATTTATATGAAATAAGTAAGGTATTCATCTAAAAATTACAAATATAAATTTTAAAATTATTGCAATAAGCATTCTATACTGAAAATGAAGCCGCTTTGGAACTGAATCACACACACATATGTATGTAATCAATTAATAGATTTTATCTCAATATATCTATACGATTGTTTGGAAAATGTCAGGTTCATGGGGGACTTTTGCATTTTAGCTAAGATTGAAGAAAAGATTTTAGAAAAATTCTAAAAATATTAACAGTATAAATCTTGTTTTAAAGACTTTGGGAATGATGGGTCACTGTAGCATTAAAAATATATGGATTAAAAGACACTCAACTCATAAAAACTCTCAATAGAATAAGTTGGTTGATAAACATAACAATTTGTAGCTATTTAATTATCAATTGCTTTGAGTTAGTTGTGAATTGGCCTCTGGAAAATAAAACTCAAATTCTTCAGCTCAGAAATCATGAAAGATAGCATTTTTTTTCACCAGAAACCTATAAAATTTTAGCGATTAGCTGGTAAAAGCTCTTGTTTCATTATCTTGAGATTCAAACTGTTTTTTCATAAATTATTTTTCTTATTGTACTTGAAATCAAAATTGTTATTTTTAAATGAGTTTCCTATGTACCTGCACAATAAGTTAAAATCTCCCGAATTGGAGTATTCCATTATTTTTCCTTTGGGTTATTGTAACCTTTGATAATTCAAAATTTATACTTCAATATAACATTTCTTCAATCCATATGATTCTATTACAGATTTTTTATCTTTAAGTTTTGTCTTTATATGTAAATAATGACTAAGTTTGTAAAATATTTATTTTGGTTTTAAATGTAACTATTTATCAATGTCTTTCTTAACTTTAAGTTCATTTAATACCAGCTAAAAGTAAAAAACTTGCAAATAAAATCTTTTTTATTTAAAAAATAAAGTATAAAGACAAAATGAATCTTGATTCTGTGTTCTGTTTCAGCTTTATCCCTTTCATCTTCTAGTTACCGGTAATTATCGCCTGCCTCCAGATATTGACAGATGTCATTTAGAAGTAAGTTATTCAAATTAATTTTTCTCATTTTAAATACATTTTCTAAAACAGTGGTTTTTAGCCTGTGGTCCTTCGCCTGATTTTTTGCAGCATGCCAATGAGCTTTTAGGAAAATTTATAAATAAAACTAGCCGAATACCTGTTGAAAATCAACGGTCTCACAATAAGCAACCCCTGAATAATGTAAATTTTTTAATAATTCGCATTTCACATTTATTCGACAAATCGAATATTTTGGTGTGCAGAACCCGCTAAAGAAGAAAATATTGGGAAACTAAATTTGAGCATTTCTTCCTTTTGAATTATCTACCCTTATACCACATTAAAGTCTATCTTATCCCGAAGCACCCCTATATTATTATTTCTCCTTTGAAACTTTTTTCTGTGAAGCACATCCATAAATGAACATTTTTGAAAAACTCTGTCTTGTGTTTTTTATCAGATGATTAGTCCAAATACCAAATATCAAGCCTCTATCATATTTAAAAGGAAGCGTGCCTCATTTATTCAGAAAATTGAACATATTTGTGTGCGCACCCCTTAAAGTAGCAAATATTGGAAATCTGAAATTTCACACACTCTTCCTTTCAAACTATCTACCTGTTCACCAAATTTGAAGTCGCTATCCTATCGAGAAGCATGTTTTTCTATCACTTCACCTTTTGAACGTTTTTCTGTGTAGCACCCCGTTAAAGAAAATTTTTGTCAAACTGTATTCATCTTTGGTTTTTTTGTCAAATGGTTAGCCCATATACTAAATTTCAAGTCTCAATCACATTGTAAAGGAGGCGTTTTTAATTTGTTCGGTAAATCGAACATTTTAGTGAGCGCCCCCCCCCCCCCCCCCCCCCCTACAATAGCAAATGTTGGAAAACTGAAATTGCACACTTTCAACCTTTCCAACTATTTACCCCTACACCATATTTGAAGTCTCTATCTCATTGCAAAGTATGCTTTTTCTATCAATTCACCTTTCGAATGTTTTTGTGAACAGTACCCAACCCCTTAAATATGCAATTTTGAAAAAAAATCCATTTTCATTGGGTTTACTATCACATTATTTGCCCATATACCAAATATCAATCCTCTATCAAATTTTAATGTAGTAGTTTCTCATTTATTCGGTAAATCGAACATTTTGGTGTGCAGCACCCCCTTAAGTAGAAAATATTCGAAATCTGAAATTGTACACTTTCTTCTTTTCAAATGGTTAACCCATACACCAAATTTGAAGTCTCTATCTTATCGCAAAGCATACTTTCCTATCATTTCACTTCACTAACATTTTGGTGTGAAGCACCCCCTAAACGAACCTTTTAGAAAACTATTCGTTTTGGGTGTTTTCTTCAAATGATTAGTCCATATACCAAATTTCAAGCCTGTATCAAATTTTAAAGTACCCTTTTCTCATTTATTAGGTAAATCGAATATTTTAGTGTGGGGCACCCCCTTAAGTAGAAAATATTCGAAATCTGAAATTGTACACTTTTTCCTTTCAAACGGTTTACCCATACACCAAATTTGAAGTCTCTATCTCATCGCAAAGCATGCTATCCCATCATTTCGCTTTTCGAACGTTTTGGTGTGGGGCACCCCCGCTATAGAATGTTTTCGAAAAATTCGATTTTTCCAGGGGGTTTTATGGAACGACCGAGCTGTCTACCAAATTGCTAGTCTCTATCTATTCGGGAAGTGCCTAAAAAAAGCGTGACAGACGGACACTTGGCAATTAGTATATATAGATTTTTTAATACTTGGCTATTTTGTTGTTCACTCATGTATAAGACACTGTGCGAAATTTTAGCCCTCAATTCTCATTAGCTTTTAATTTATAAAAATTTGCAATTTGGAAAATCTGGTAATTTTTCATGATTCTTGACATATTCAAATGTCTATATTTTGACCTAATTTGTAGATGGGGCTGAAATAAGGCTTATTTTGTAGCTTAAGGTATGATCTTTCTTGTGATATGTCTCATGACCCTATAAATCATGTTTTTCATTTCAAGGTCACTTGATTTGACCATTGACCTTGGAACTACACAAAAAGTGAATCTTAATTTTTTTTTTCAAAAAAATATATTTTGTTGATATATCATTTATCTCTACTATATAAAAATTTCAAGTTGGGAAAATCATGGGTTCATGGTGAAAAAAGATTGTAAATATTATATGAGCAGTTATTTGAAAAATGCTGGAAACCACGTAAAAGTATAATTGATTAAAACATTATTAAATAAACATCACTATACTTAACTAAAAGTTAGAAACATTTACTAATGTGTATATTCATTTTTTTTTCCTGAAAGAGAATGTAAATAATTCAAATAATGCATATAATTCAGCTATTCAATAAATGCTGAAAACCCACACAAAAGCATAACTAATTAAACAATGCTTAAGAAATAAATATTATCATTCTTAACTAAAATTTATAAACATTTTCTAATGTGCATATGATTTTATACATTTTATTTTGCTGAATTTTAAGATTTGAAAAAGAATGCAGATGGGTTTTTTCCTAAGTGTACTTACTAACATTTCATTAAGTACACTTACTAACATTACATTAAGTATATTTACTAACATTGTGTGTGTATATATATATATATATGGTCTCTGTCCAGCGATGTTTAAATGGACTGTAAATTTTACTTTAAAAAATATAACTTACTTACTGGATGGTTTGACCAAAACAGAAACTTCACTATTTCTTGGTATGGTAGGCACCAACAAACAGATAGTTAGACGACAATATTGGTTAGTGGACAGACAGTCCTTTATATAAAATAATGTATTTCAGTGTTATTGAACCCTAGTAGATTGAAGAATAAAAATGAATAAAATATTTTATTTTTAGAATTTTCATAGCCCCCCAATCCCACAAACATGGCATCCTACTATGTTCTCATGCTCTGAGGTCATAAATTGTTTAGTTAAGTAAAGGTCTTATGATTCCATTGGATGAGTGGGTGGGTACCTAATAAAGACATATATTTGGTGTGGGTGAAATGTACCAGTAATCTTAGAACTATATGGGGATGCCAATGACATAACTAGATTTCTAATTTTAGCAAATCCAAAAAGAATTTCAGCCCTTCACATAATGTACATTCTTCAGTTTTAGTAAAGCAAAAGCATATTCAATGCACTTAAAAGTAAAAGGATTTTACGATTAATTTATATGTTTGTCGTATATTTTACCAATTTTATAAAATAACTTAAATTAATTTCTAAAATAACAAATTGAATTTACATTGACTATTTTATTAACATTTATGTTTTCAATGATGAATTTAAAGATATTTTTAATAGTGCACAAGAAAATCTTCCTAAATTTATTACTTCAGAACAGTTTGCACTAGCATCCTGTGAATCCCCATTTTTATAAACTTTTGCTATACAATTCATAAAATATTTTCAATCCACACAAATGACATCCCATTTGAGATCATTTCAAATATTTATAAATATAGCTGTTTAAAAATTGTTAAATAAATACTAAAAAAAATCATTTGTATAAGCTGAAACTTGTCTAGCAGAAAAAATTTCAAAGTAATTATTTTTTGCAGTAACCCTATTCCATGCTCTGAAGCAGTCACTCTACTCCATTTTATGATGGTAGATTTGCTGGCACCTCAGAGAGATGAAAAACATATAGTTAGTGATATCTAGACAGAGCAGGCCATTCTAATAGACTCTGAAATCAAAGACAACCAAATAAGTGGTTGAATGAATGAATGAATGAAATGAAGGTGGGTGGCTCCAGTAGAGCCCAGCACATCGACCAGAGGTCTATTGTACTACCCCAAAAAGTGAATGTCCCTAAGAAAAGAGACCAGTAGCCGATGCGAAAATAAGCAGGCACTTGACAGGAATGTCGTTCAGCTCCCAGGGTTCAATCACATGACAACCAATGTGTTCGAATCTGTGAGCAGAGTAAGCCTGTGAGCAGAGTGAGCTGCAGTTTCTTTGCTGTGATTGCAGCCTCTGCAAAGCGAATCCTTGGTGACACCCATGATATTAAAGTGTCTATTGAAGGTGCAGTGCCCAGTAAGGAGCTCAACTCTCCTGATGCCAGTTCTACTGAGCCTGAAAAGTTCCTTTTGACGTGTACTAGGGCAATTGCAGTTGAGAATTTTCGCTTGCCTTTGTCCCTTAGTATTACGCCAGTTCTTACATTGAAGCTTCCTGAAGATGTCATAGACAATTCTTCTAACAAGGTCATTGGGAATACCCAAGGCCGGCTCAGGGCCTACAAAAGGAGTACTTGAGCCTTTCCTAGCAAGCTCGTCTGCCAATTCATTGCCAGGAATGCCCGAATGACCAGGCACCCAGTACAGAATGACATTATTATTACTAGCAGTTTTACAGAGTGCATTATAACATTCCCAGACAAGGGAAGACGTCACAGTGAACTTCCCCAGAGCCATAAGAGCAGCCTGACTGTCAGAACAAATGAAAATCTGGCTATTCTCATACTTTCTGTCATAGCAAATTCTACAACACATAAGGATGGCAAATACTTCAGCCTGAAAGACAGTAGCAAAATTGCCAAGCGGATAAGATAGCTCAGTGCCATCATCAGGGCAACAAACACCAGCACCAGTACTTGTGCCAATCTTCGAGCCATCTGTATACCATACAAAACAGTTCAGTTTATTGTAGGTTGGAGTCCTCTTCCAATCATCCCGCGAGGGGACAAGAATTTCATAAGGCTTGTCAAACGTAAATTTGACATGGATGCCATCAGGTGGCA
Source organism: Amaurobius ferox (assembly GCA_951213105.1). Taxonomy (NCBI): domain Eukaryota; kingdom Metazoa; phylum Arthropoda; class Arachnida; order Araneae; family Amaurobiidae; genus Amaurobius; species Amaurobius ferox. The sequence goes on along the minus strand of OX578136.1, from coordinate 53,252,468 downwards.
TACAGAAATAAGGATGACTAGCAACATTACTGTTAAGTTCGCCCCAAGATAAATACCTTGAGTAATCTTTCCAGTATTTCAGATATTTGAGTCTGTTCATGCAGATAAGTGCCTCTGTTTCAATACGCATATAGAGCGGATGCAAACCAAGTAAAAGTTCAAGAGTTGCAGTAGGAGTGGTTTTCATGCATCCGGAGATTGCAATGCACACCATCCTTTGAAGCTTAACTAAATCAAGGACTATCATCGAGTAAATCCAATGGATAGCTCTGGGATTTAAGCCCCAGGTTTTCCCAATAGCATTCCTACAAGACCAGAAGATTCTTCTGGCTTTAGTCGTGCAGTAGTCCAAGTGTCTCTTCCAATTGAGTTCCTTGTCAAAGTAAATTCCCAAGAATTTAACCTCCTTGGAGCAAATAAGCTTCTGCCCAAAGAAGCAAATATTCCCAAGATTAAGTATGCGTTTCCTTGTAAACGCAACTAAAGCAGTCTTCTGCGGATTAACCGTAAGGCCTGCATTTTTGCACCATGTCTCAACTCTCCTGAGAGCAGTAGACATGTCAGAGACAGTGTTGCCAAATTTAACCCTGGCAATGATGACAACATCGTCAGCATATCCAACACAAGAAACGCCAGAGATATTGATGCTTTCCAAAAGAGAGTCCACAACTAAACACCAGAGAATTGGTGAAAGCACACCTCCTTGTGGACAGCCCGAAAGTGCATGCACAGTCATACTATCACCAAGTAAAGATGCACAGATATACCTGTTAGATAACAGGTTCTTGATCCAATAAGAGATCGTGGTATCAACACCCTTTCTGTCAAGAGCAGCAAGAATGGTGTCGATGGGTACCTTATCAAAGGCACCTTCAATGTCGAGAAAGGTAGCAAGAGCAATTTCCTTGGCATTGAGATTTTTCTCCAGAATAAAGGAGAGACTGTAAAGAGCAGTGTCCGTAGATTTGCCCGATTGATAGGCATGTTGAGAATTTGACAAGGGCTTAGAGGCCAGAATCACTTCCCTTAAATACCTATCAAGCTTTTCAATAGTCTTTAAAAGAAAAGACGTAAGGCTAATAGGCCTAAAAGATTTGGCCTCTTAATAATTGTCCTTTCCAATTTTCGGAATGAAGATTACCTTAGTATGCCTCCACGCATTTGGTATATGACTTAAGGCAATACAGGCTCTGTAGATACTGCAGAGAATAGGAGCAAGCACCTCAATTCCTTCCTGGAGAAGAATTGGAATGATGCCATCAGTTCCCAGAGTTTTATAGGATTTATGGGAATTAATTGCCCATTTGACCCTATCGAGAGTAACAATGCTCCTAGCAATGCTCCAACTATTGTCATCAGACAAGGACGTGGAGCAAGCAATACCACTATCACACTGAACATAAGGATAAGAAACCGGAAAGTGAACCCTGAACAGCTCAGTCAGGGTCTCTTCACCAGTAGCAGTAAAGTCACCATTGGACAACTTGACAGTGTTAAGATTACAATTTCTGTCTCTAGCCATCAACTTAACGAGTTTTGCAACGGCAGGGGCATCATTAATACCTTCGCAGTACGTTCTCCAAGAATTCCTCTTGGAGTCCCTGACTGCTTTATTATAAGAGGTGAGGGCAGATTTATAAGTCTGCCAATCACCATTTTTCTTAGCTCTATTAAAGAGCTTCCTGCATTTCCCACGCAACCGGCTGAGCTCATTAGACCACCAAGGAACGATCCTTGGGGAATCAGCTTTTGTGGTTCTACAGTTACTATGAAAAGAGTGGATAATGGCCTGTTGCACAAAGTCAACAGCCAAATCCAGGTTTTCGATAGAGGAATACTCACCATTATGACTAGCCAACCTGGCCCTGAGATCGTCTTTGTAGGAACCCCAATTAGTCTTCCTAGGGTTCCTACCTTTGTCCTCTGTAGGTTTTACAGGACCTTTAACAGGAAAAGAAATTAATTGATGGTCAGACAAGGATATGTCATCTGAAACCTTCCAATTAATGACATTCTCAAAAGCAGAACTATTGCTTAAGCTGATATCCAAAACTTCGCGACGCTTTACGGTCACGAAGGTAGGAGAATTACCCTTATTGAGTACATAGAGCTAATAGAGAAGGATCTGTTCTAAAAGATCATCACCCCTACGGTTGCAGTTACTACTGCCCCAAACAGTGTTATGGGCATTCGCATCGCAACCAATAATCAATTTTTTGCCATTACAATATTCAGTAAGATTGATAATGACATTAGAAAGAGTTTCCTTATCTTCATAAGGAAGATAGGCAGAAGCAAAGATGTATTCCATCATATGTTCATCAGTTTTAAGTTTCACGCTGATGGCAACATTGTCACCATCGAGGAATTTAACTAGATGAACAGCATTGAGCTTGTTGCTAACAGCAATACAGGCTCTGGGTCTGGTACAGGATGTGTCATAAAAGACATTGAATCCTTTGATCCCTAGACCCAAAATCTTTCCATTACAGGTCCAGGGTTCTTGGATGAGAGCAATATCAGCTCTATCATTGAACAGCCTTTTGCTAAGAATAGCAGAGGCCGAACGACTATGATGCAGATTAATTTGCACAACATTAAGACAGCCCATAAACAAGAACAAGAAGAGGGCAGAGAAAACCTAGGAGAGAGAGGCCCTCCTAGTATCATGACAATGATCAGCATCAAGCATAATATCATTGTCAAAATCCTTCATGCGTTTTTCCAACTCGTCATCCGAAATCAGAGGGTTAGCATGAAGTGTAACATCAGAACCAGAAGCAATTTCTAGATCATTAAGTTTAGGTATCATAGTCTCAAGACTACCAATACTTACCTGAGAGGAGGTCGCCCGGTCTACTGGCTGTTCCTCCGTCTCCATCTTCCCTTTAGGCTTTTCGTTTGCATCTCGAAGAATCTTAGACTCCACGGTCCAAACCGGTGAAGGCACCAAGGTCAGCTTTGCGAATCGCTTCCGCAGCCTCTGAATCCACATCGAAGATCCATCTTACAGAGTGGGGTTCCACAAAATTTTGCAGAAAACGCCACTCCTCAGACTTCAACTTCGGGTTGAAACGGTTCAGCCGTTTCAGCAAAACACTCGGCTCCTTAGTGTACACGTCTCTGGTCTTGAAGGCCACCTTGACAGGTTTGGGAAGGTCATTAGCACTCAAGACTATAAGTGCCTCTCCCAAAACCTGACTGTCATTATGAAAGGTTCTCTTGACCCATTCCACAGTATTTGCAGCATTGCAATGAAGAACCAAAGCTCCAGCGTTTGAGTTAAAGCTATGGATCTTCGGAAGTTGCTCACCAGTGGGAATCTCATCTATTTTATCGAGAGTCACCATCTGGATGATATCAACCTCTTCCTTGCTCAGCTTACTAGAAGGGAAGGAATTCTTGATGATAGCCATCTTAGTAGCCTGGACTGCCTGAGCATATGTTCCAGGTTGGATGTCTGTCCTTGATCTCTTCTTGACGACAAGATCTCTTGGAGAAGGTGTGGCTCCTACCGACCTAAGTCGTTTGGTACCTCCGACCTTCTCTGTGACAGTGCCAGCTTTTGCAAGCCTCTGGTCCAACTGCCTAGGCGTGCACCTCCTCCTGCGCCTCTGTGCTTTGGTGAGTATACCCTGCGTCACAGCCATGGTTTCAGTGTGTCGGTCATCGAGGTTCGCGACTCCACTTCCTTACACAGCCAAACTGCAGGCTTCCTCCTTTTTGCCAAGATCCAACCCCAGAGGGGTTGTTTCAATGGCTGATTGGGAAACACCCGAAGATGAACCCAATCCTTTCAACAATCCTTCACTTTCGCTGCTGCAAAACGGAGAACCAGGAAAACTCGGAAAAGTCTCATCTGATTGTTCCATGCTGTAACCATAAAAGAGAGAAAAACCACGGATTACTTCCAGTTCGATCGAAGCCCCCGCTAGGCTCCGTCTCCCCACACTTTTCTGATGTGAAAAGTGTAACCACCGGAGTCATTCGCAAAGCTGGATGATAAGGAGCGGGCCATAACGTGCACCAGGTACACAGGGCCCAGGGATCAGCAAGGATCCAAGGGGGATTTCTCGATATGAAACGCTCCCCACCATCCAACCAACGCAACCAAGGGACTCGACCTCTGGAACCGTTTACTATAAACGTTTCTTGAAAGCAAAACTACAGATGCACGCCGCTTTGCCCTTTTCACCACACAGCCACCTGGTCCCGTTCCCGAGCCCAAACGGTATACCTTACGGCAGAGGCCGAAGAGTGGTACTAAGGCCCATAAGGCAGAAGTGAGGTTTACTAGGGGCTTGGCATTGATGCAATCTGCAGCTAGAAAGAAAAGTTTGCTCGGGTACCTCGGGATAGCAATACCTGTATCCACAAAAGAAATGGATCCCTGAGGATTTTACAGAGTGAGACTAAGTGCCTCACTGCCAACCCCCAACCTGGAGGACCAGGATGCCTCATTTGGTCTGGAACCTCACCTTCGACCTGTCCGGCAAGGGAGACCCTGCCAGTAGCCGAAGCTACCGCCGGCATAGCTCTTAGGATCATCGGAACACGCAAGCTCCACCACCCCGTCAAGGCGCAGGCATCATTTAGTGGAGAAATAAGTGGTTAAAAAGTCATTTATTAAAATCACCTTATTATAACGTATGCAATTGTTGGGAAGGGATTCCCTTCCCTTTACTATTAAACTTCTTATTTATTTAATTCACACAAGTTATTTGTATTTATATTAATTACATTTAAGTTATTATTTAAATTATGTTATAGTTTTTATATTGATGTTATGATTACTGATTTATCATTTCGTTTATTTAATATTATTTACATTAGCCTGTGATCGTATAGTCTTTAAACAATAAAGTTTACTTTTATAATTATTATTTGTTTCTTTATTTACTTTCTTTATTACCTGCAGCTTGGTCTGTGCTCAACTATGTTACACTTTAAAAACATTTCAACTTCTTACTACTTCTAAAAATTCCACTTACCTTTAAACATTCTGATAAATAAAAATAGCACAGCCAACAAACAACTAAAGAATGACAACCAATATTAAATTAAAAATTAACTTTTATTTTTCAACAATTAAAAATTTGAAATTCTGATCCATTTAAGATTTCATTACATGTATAGTGGCATAAATTTAAGTTAGAACATTGCGTTAATTAAAATTCAATTAAAGAACCCTCATTTGCAAATTAAAATAAACAAACTATCACAATTTCCCAGGTACAGAATCCACTCTGGTCCGAAGACCAGAGTTTGGTCTGCCTGAAGCTGGCTCCACCACCAAAACTGTTCAAACTTAAAAGAATACAATATCAAAAGTCCCCCAATCATAACAAAACCACCATTAAAAGAAAACATTTGATGTAACACTTGTGCAAATTCAACCTTTAAATTATTGCTTTAAACACTTTCTTCTTCAAACATTGCAATTTTCCCATAGCTACACTGGGATTTATTTTCCTTTCTGCCAAATGGTGATATTTTTCTCAAAATCTGACGTTAAAATTTAAATTCAGAACAAATACCCTTTTCTTCATTTTGTCACAATGTATGACACAGTAGGTCTTTTCAGGAACACTCACAACACCATGCTGCGGAAAGCTTGGGTGGGCCGGCGTCACAGATGCTTAACGTTTGGAGACCACTGCATATGAAGTTTTAGGAAATATACGAATTATTCGCTGGCATACAAGAGCCTGTAACGGTTTAGTGGAAATGTAGGATTATGGAAAGACTGTTGAGATCAATGATACACTTCGCAAGCGGATTAAGGAAAGACTGTTAGGATCGATGATACCCTTTTATAGACAAAGGCAACTGTGTCGGCATCAACTTGGACTTTGTATTCATGATTGTCCTCACCAGAAGCACATTTCAAGTTATTAGTCAAGCTGCATAAATTGGCTTGGACTCGGATTAAAAAACATTCTTACGACGACCGCGGGATACCGGCGCCCTTGCATTGGGGCCCCGTTCCACGGATCTTCCAGCAACCAAGCAAAAAACCTCCTCTTCCAAAGTCCGGTCAGGAATCGAATGCCCTGCAACACGCTTGCCTTCCCAGGAGATGCCAAACTTTGCGAGTGAAAACCTGCGCTTCGCTCTGAGCGCTCGCACATATACTGCAGAAATAAAAACGCTCTTATGCCAAGAACCATTAAAAGGATCACTTCTGCCAAGTGGCAAGCCGCCATGCAGCGGCAACCCGCCAGCCTCACCGGAAATGATGGCACCCCAAATGCAGGTGTCCAGCAGATAAGCCGTGCGAAGGCCAAATTTTTCCTAAAATGCATCCTTTTTCTCCACTCTCATGAATGAAGTGAATTGAAGTTAAAAACCTGAGAGCGAGAAGCCGAAAGATTAACAAAAGATATTTTAACGTTTAAGATGCATTGCGTATAATTTTGAATAATGAAAACAAGGAAAAAGATAACAAATTACGTTAAAGGGGAAATAAATCGCTGAAATATTCAAAAACAAATAACTTTAGAATTTTGAAGGGAAAGGGGAAAATAACGAATTTTAAGCTATTACATAATTTTTAACTATTAATTAAATTTTGAACCAAAAATCTCGGCATAACACAATCACATAGCCAAAGCGCTTTCAGACATTATCATGCCCTTCATCAGTGGCGAAGTAAAATAAAGTGCGAACAAGTGCTTAAATATAAGCCATACCTGCCAGGCAAAATTTACATATATCAACGACATACAAAATTACATACATCTATTTATATATTTTTAATCTTTTAAAAAACAAGATAAAATAATCAAAAATTCATATTACAATAAGAAAGAGTTTAGTTACCAACATGAATGTCAACAAAATTGAAAAGCAACTGCTATTGAATTTTTAGAAAATCATAAAGGCTTGACCTGCAGAGAGTCAAGAACGAGTCGCCAAACATAACTAAGGATCAGAACGGGGTCAAAATTACAAATAGAATTACAGTAAATATAAATAAAAAGGGATTCATAAAGTAAAATATTGCGGGGGTTATTGCAGCTAATTAGAAGAAAAGTTTTATCAAACATAGGCTGAAAATTATCGTTAATAACATACTGGGCAAGAGTCATGGAAAGTTTACCATTTTTAACATCGTGAGCATGTTCAGCTAAACGAATGCAGACAGCACGTTTGGTACTGCCAATGTAGAACTTGAAGTTATTATTGGGAGATAAAAGGAAGACAACATACACCCCAGCCTGACTTTTGAAATTGTTATTAACCTTACATTTATCTGAATGGATATGATTAAATAACGTAGAAACAGTAAAATGAACAGACTTGAAATAAAATTCATGGCAAAAATTAATTAGAGGATTAAAAATTGTTAAGTGATAAGGAAGACTAGAAATCTAGTCTTCCTTATCACCCAATGATTTGCTTTCAGTTTCATAGAACTTTTGTTTTAGTTATTACAATATTTCAGACTCTGCCATTTTCCCCAGATATATCAATAAATGGTAAAACAAACAAAACTTTGTTCCTTAAAGATTTTTTGTATTCTTTGTAATTTTCACTTTGTATATTTGGCTTCATTTGATCTTTTCCTTTGTCAGTATATAGGTGTTTTGATGTTTCTGTTACATTTCACCCCACCCCACCCCCCTCCCCCCAAATCTCTGTTTTCATGTGGTGCCCATCCAATAGAAACAAAGCCTTTACTAGACTAAACAATTTATGGCTTTAGAACATGAGAACACAGCTGGAAATCATGTTTGTGGGATACATATGCACTATTAGGGGATTGGGCAAGTTCTAAAGATAAAATTTAAGATTTTATTCTTTATTCAACTAAACTAGAGTATAATATATCACTGAAATACATTATTTTTTTATATAAGTATATATTTATGTCATTTTTTAATCCTCCATTAATCTGATAATTGCTATGCAAATTTATATAATTGCTAATCAATTCTGATCTTGATTAGCAGTTTTGCTAATCATTTTCAAATCCTTAGAGAACCATGTCTGATTGGAATAAAAATTATTTAAATGTTAGAAACACAACACTGATCCAACTTGGCCTTGGAAAACCTTTAATTTTTTATGTAGTAAAGAAGTCAAGAAAAACATGGCTTCAAACATATAAAAAAATCTAAATTTATTCTTAGGAACAAAAGATAAACATACATATCAAATATAGGAGAGTATCTACTTTGGGCACCTCCATGAATTGAAGAAAAACACATTGAGCACTTCATAACAGCAGCTTTCGCAACTCATAACAGCTGCTTGTACAAAGTACTATGCTTTAATATTAACCTACATCTATTTACATATGTACTTAACAGCACTAAAGTAACATTAAATTTCACTCATAACCTGTTAATTTTCACTACTAGATTATCTATAAGGGCCACTGTAAATTTTGATTCACAAAACAGCTAAACTTCACTGAATGTCATAAGACCAATCTGCATGAACTCTACTGAATTCTCTCTATTCAATGTAGAGTAGAGTTCTGCATGAGAACTCTACTCTATTCAAGCACTTAATGATCCTATTTCAAAACAGTTACCTAGGAAATATTCACAACAATAATTTTAACTGTAAAGCAATTGTGATACATTTTTGTTTGTTTTTATTTGAGTGTCTAACAGAAATTTTAGTGGATTTTCAGCTTTAAATATTTGTAATTTTTAAACTAGTTTGAACACTGAGGTGCATCATACAGAGACATGAAACACCTCTAGCAAATTTTGCTGCTGTCTCCAACACTTCGATTTTCTGCTATGGATGACATAGACAGAAACTCAAGCATCTTTTATTATATGATTGTAACCTAATATTTCAACTCTTTAAAATAAGTCTTTTTTTTTTTTTTTTTTTTTTCCCCCGCTTACAATTTTGTTCATTTAAGAAGGCAATTTGTTGTTATTTAATTTAATAATCTGCCACTGGTACAGCAAGAAACCCAAAACTCTTTTTTTTTCTTTTCTTTTTAGATTATATTGTTCCGTTCTGAAACAAATTGTATATATATATTCTATAAAATGTTAGATTCTTTGTGAAGAAATGCATTGATGTATCTTGTAATAAATTTAATCACATATTTATTGCAGTTAACTTATGTTTCTATTCTTTTCTTCACAGCGACATCTTTCAAATGAGGAATTCCAAGCTATATTCCACATGTCACGCTTAGAATTTTATCGTTTACCCGAATGGAGAAGAAATGACTTGAAGAAAAGAGCTAAGCTATTTTAAATTTTACTGGGGCAATAAAGCTGGTAGGAAAATGTTGTGAATAAAATAAACCAAACATCGGTGCTTTTCTACTGCTTTCCTCTGTTACTTTGTAGATGTATTCTACCTATATATAGCATTTTTATTGAGAACTGTCAAAATATATTTTTTTCACTTCATCTATAGTGCATGATGGCTAGCAGTAGATGTAGCCATGATTATTTGACATGTGAAGAATCCGACTTCAAGAGTCATTTTTGTATAAATTGCTTATCCTGTGCATCTGACTAAGTTCTATTCTCTTTGTTTTTTAAATACTTTGTATGTGTTATGGTTAATGATGAAATTTCATTAGACATGTCAGTTGTGTGTTATCTGTACATAGCCATGCATTTTCTGTTAGCCATTGTACAGGCTTTCACTCATCCATCGATGCAGGTTCATGAGTTGTAAGTCCCTGCAATATGGCTTTATGTGTTCAGTATCATTACACTTACTAGGGAATGTTCTAAGAGTCACTCATCAGTATAATATTTTGAGTATTTCAAACATTCAAGGCAGTTATGCATATTGAATATACTTGTCTCATTTTATAAATAAATGCAAAAAAATATATAAGCTTTTTAGGGGTACGTGAATTTACAATGCTACGAAATCCTGATTACAATTCTGTACCTGTAAGGTTGATTCACATCAACTTTTATGCATATGTAAAAAAAAGCAAAGACCCAAAAATATGTAATTAAATATTGATATACTTAAATAATGAGTTGTGGCATATGGCTGGAGTGAACACTATAAATAAAATTTATTCTCATCACATTACAGACCCATATTAAAACCATTTGAAAAATCTTAAAAGGATACTTTCTCTCCAGCCACTTCTTACATTTTTCTTTTTTTATCTTAACCCCATGAAATATATTCCCTAATCTCTAGCTCATTTAGTTTTTAGGATATGTTCCCACTGTTTTTGTGCTTTTTTAAAAATTTGATAAAATAATTAGAAATATTTCTAATATTTATCAAAAAGCAAAACATTAAAATAAAGAACATTTCTAATTATTTTAATGATTTTTTAAAGATGTACAATTCTTCCTCTGTTTAGCGTCCATGCTAAGCAAAAAACAACAGGAAAAAAAAATTCTAAATTCTAAACGAGCTAGAGGTTAGGGATTATTTTCTTGTAGGTTAACATAAAAAAACTGAAACCGTAAGCTGGAGAGAAAATATCTTCTCAGGTGCTTTTGGGCTCATCATCAGATGGTAGTACAATATTAAATGCCATCAATTAGATTATGCATTAATTAAAATTTGATGGCATTTGCATATTTCATTATTTGCTGATGATAAACGCAATGTGCTAGAAAGTACTTATAGTTCTTACAATGTTTTTAATATAATAAAAATTTTTTTTTTTAGAATCTTGGGTTATTCGTATAATTCCCCCTTTGAAAATTATGTTCTCACTTTTCTTTCAGAATTTAAATATGATTGATGAGTGATACTTAGACATATTCTGTACATAATACTGTTTTGTTGTCAAATAAATTTGTTATTTTTGGCTTGCAGCTAAAAAATGAATCCTCAAAATATAATCAGCTAAAACTTGGCTAATTTTAATTATCCTTGAAACATTCTCTGCTATAAGTAGAATTTTAATCTGTTTTTATTCTAGATGAGACAAAAGCAAGAATTTGGGGTATTTTGTTTTTCCCAACACTTGCTGCAAACTTACTTAGGTGAAACAAAATTTATATAATAGATTGCTATTGAAATATTTATATTGAAAATGTGATTTTCGGAATGCATATATCTTTAATAATCAATTTTATGAAAACAGTAGAATCTCCCAATTTAACAACCAAATGTTATGCTAAAGCTTTTTATATGACTGTTGCCTATTTGTAAGTTGAAATCATCCCTCCCCCCCCCCCTTTTTTTTTTTTTGGGAGGGGGAGAAACCAAATTGCCTATTATCTCTGATTAAAAAAAAAAAGAAATTACAGTAAAATATTATTTTTGAAAGCATTAGTTCATCAACTTTGTTCAAATTTTGTTAAATTCATTGTTTTAAATTTTAATTTGGTATGTTTTTTTGTTTTAATGATTTCCTCAATTTTAGATATAAAGCACAGGTCTATCTTGGTTCAATAAATCGGGATGTGGCTGTAAATGTCAAAATTTAAAGCTCCTTGGCTTAAATTTGAATTAAATGCAAACTAAAAATAAAATTGATGTCTATAGTTTGCAATAGACATATGTTGTAAATATTATTTCCCAGCTTTTTAGTGTGACACATAATTAAAAACTGTTCAATATCTATCATTCTAATCATCCAATCATCTTTATTTTAGTTCCATTCTTAGTACTAAATAGATTGAATAATCCAGAATAGTGTATTTTGGTATATCTTCATTACCTTAATAAGATTTTTAAAAACATACCCTTTGTTAGTAAATAAATTCAAAATTTACTCTGGTTTTGTATTCTTCATCTTCTTGAAATAGTTAATCCATACATGAGATTCGCTATTCGTTCCCAATGTATTTAATATCATTATTTTAAATTTGTCATTTGAAGTATTTCCAACAAAAAATGCAGCTTATATGCTCACAATCTTTGTGATAACAATTAATTTACTAATAGAAAATGCTTGAAGAATATTTGGTACTTGTGTATTATGTCGACCTATATTGAGATGTTTAAAACATGGCCACAATTGTGGCATACTTCATTTTATATTAAATCTGCATATTCTGTTACTTTTGGATAAATATCCAGTTATAAAGAATGCAACTGCAACATAAAGTAATCATGGGATTAATATGAGAGATATTGAATTTTTTCATTAGTGTACATTCTTCCATGTTTAGTATGAGCCATAGCTATTATTTACATATTGTGTGTGCACATATAGTGATGTGTAATTGCATTGTTTCAGATAAATTCCATTTTTATGCTGACATTTTTTATTTGTCTTGTTAATAGTTCATCTTATTGTTTTTAGTTCTATGGGTGAAATCTAAATCAATTGAAACTAAGCAACATAAAATATCTTTAGCATTTTAATAAAATTGCTTGCATTTTAAAATTTCATGTGTAAAAATGCATATTTTTTATCAAGAAATTGATCTGTTAGCTTTAATCATGGCTTAATCATTCAGTCTAATTTGTAAATTATGACTTCACACAATTCAATAGTTAGACTTTTGGATGATGTGAATATCTTAAATATATTATGTTGTACTGTGCGTGTTGTCAAATTATTTGAAAGTATTTAAATGATTACTGTATATCAGAGACTGCCTTAATACTGCCTGTATTATTTTTGTACTTTGTGCTGATAGTGCACAAAAATGTGACTGGTTGTGCAGCTTATATCTGCCAATTGTAAAGTTTAAAAGTAATTTACATTTAATACAATAGAGTTTCATTAATCGAAGATCTTTAAAATTTATTCCTAAAAAGATAGTGAGATTGTGCAGCAAAAGAAAATTAAACTTTTAATGTCAGTTTGCTGTACATGTCAACTAAGTAATCTGGTATTTATATAATTTTCATTATATCTCAAAAGAATTTCATTAATTTATAAGTATATATATATATATATTTGTTAACATATTACATTATATTTAACAATGGTACCAATATATAATTTTGCCTAAGCCGAATTAATTCTGATCCCAGGTATCTTGGATTATTAGGACTCTACTGTAATACATAAAGAAAAATGTAATCTTCATGTGTAGGCATAAAAATGTTTGAATGCATTACTACTGAGTAGTATTCTAGAAAATTATTGACTTTACCTAGAAAATTGTAACTGAGAAGGGTATCATGACTGCTGAGTAAATTGCTCAAAATGTTGTGCTCAGCTTCCTATTCTGGCACAATTCATTGTAGCTATTAGTCATGTTCTCCGTCCATTAGTTTATTCCAACAAGATTAATAATTCACTCTCTAGCTTCTTCACTGGGTTCCCACTGACCTGGAGAATCAGTACAGTCAAGAAAACGATAGAAAATCAAAATCTGAGAAAATACCAACTTTTCGAAAGAAATCTGATTAGTAAGTCTGAGAAATTTGAAAAAGTTATGAAAAAATCCATAAAAATAAGACACAAAAAAAACCTAGCAAATAAAAAAAGAAATGAAGAAAGCCAACATTAACTAGATAGAATATTCGCAACTATTATATGTTGATTATTTACTTGTCTAAATTATCATGAAAATAGCTGTTTTGCCATTCCATACTTATGATACAAGTCAGTTTGATATCAAAATGTGATATGAATGTGTCCAATGGTCAAAGTCATCAGGGTAGCAACCTGGAGTTTGCTGATTTGTGTCCAATCAGAAATGGTTGTTCTGCTTTTGAGGCAATTGTATCCCGGTTTTCACTTTTCTTTCGCATTTAGATATGTTTTAATATATTTAGAACTATTTTTGAAAATAATTAATGGTTTTCTTTTATTTTTCTACCAATATTATTTTTTAATAATCCTAAAATCTCTTCAATATTATCAGTAATGATTCAAATATGTATCTCTTGTTTAAATTTATTTATTCGCTTGGTTATAAGGAGGGAGAAAATAAGCTAAGTATTTTTTACAGTGATGTTTTTATTAATGTATGACTATTTTATAGTATAAAATTTGTTGCAAAACAAACTATTAAATTTACTTTTTAAATAAAATTGTTTTTAAATTATTTAGGGAATGGAATAAATCATATTAACATAAAATATTTATACACTTCACGTTGGTATTTTAATTCTAAAAATTTTTACTTATTTTCAACTACTAGTATGCCCGTTTTTTGTAGAAATATATAATATAAAGAAACTTAAAATTCACAATTATGTACAAATTCCTGTAGTATTCTGAATGGCATTAACAAAACAGTTTAAAACATTTAATTCTCCTAAAAAGGACTTTAATTTCTGTTCTCATTATACAAAATTGTCTTCACAGGCATATCTGAAGAAAAGCATTCTGTCACATTTGTAAACAAATGTACAAAATATATTAAATTTAATCAAAATAAGCCAAAATGAAAGTGTTAAAATGTATTAGAAGATATACCTGTACAACTTTAACAATTAGATAAAAACACCACAATATGCAAGTTAATGGGCTAAACGTATGAGTTTGAAATAAAACTGTGAAAATATCAATTTCAGTAATATTTAAACCCAAAGACCATAATTTATATTATCCAGTCAAACATGCAATTCTGATAGTTATTTTTATGTGCATTTCTTTAAATCGCAAAAAATTGTCTGCTGTATAAACACATTGTATTGTGTTGCTCAGCAACAAAACTAAATCCAATCTTCAAATAAATTTGTGAAAAAAAAATTATCTGCATAATTCTATTTTTATGAAAGATACATTTTTTATTAATATTTCGCCGACAACTCCTGATCCTGAAAACTCAAAACATGAACAAAATTTTAAGTGGGACTATTCCAACCCTACCCACAAAATTCCATGTAATTTGGTGCAGTCATTCTCCAATGATGATGAGACAAACACATACAGCAAATCTTGAATTTTATATATATATAATATATGGTAAGTAATAACGAACCTTCATAATGTACAAAATTAATAGTTCTGGCATAAGTCCTATACTAGCAGTGTTATTACACTGATTTTAGCAAATCCATGTATAAGTAAATTTCGGTTATATCCATTTCTAACAAAATTTCTCTCAAATCAGGATGAATATAGCAGATCATGACAAATATAACGGATTACTTTAAACAGAAATGAAATATTTTGAATACTATTACATAACTATTTTGCAATGCATTTCAAAATATGGTGAGGAATATACTTGCAGGGGTCAGTGCTTTTTCTATAATGAACTTGAACCACCAAAATGTTTATTTATAGTACTTTGAGAGAAGGTGAAGGGGGGACAGAACCAATTTTTGCTATATTTGAATTGGTAATATGAGTGGGAACCCTACCTCAGTTACTATTTTCCATGCTTTTATCATATGGCTGAAATAAATTTTCCTGCATTTCGCACACTTTAAATGTTTTAAAAGAAGTTAAGTATTAATCTCTAGATGAACCAAATATGACTTCACTTTGCTATATTATACAAACAACAGTGATCATGTGCAAATGATAGTTTTTTTAGTTATGTTTTGTGAGAAGAATTTGTTTTACAGTTGTGTAGCTTATGCTTTGGTGATTTACTTTGTGTAAAGAAAGAAAAATATATATGCAGTGATATTGTGAGCTGTTAATATGAAAAACCCTGTGAAAAATATATTCTCATGACAATTTAGAACATTAAATGCATTCTATAAATTAAATTCATGTGTTTTCTTTTGCTTTATAAACTTTTTCATACATCAAATTCCAAATAAAAAGAAATGAATAATGTACCCTTACCAATTATTTGTTAGGTAATATCAGATTGATCTGTTGCTCTATGATTTTTTATGCACAGAAAAGCATTTTTTACTGAGGAACTTAAACGAAATTCCAAATCATTATGAATAGTCAAACTAATCTTGCAACTCATCTTACCTGTAAATCCTAAAGACCAGACTACTAAAACATGAGCCTAACATTTGAAAATAGGTTGGCTCATATTTGAGTTCTGCTGGATGGCATATAAACTGAATGCATTGTAATTTAATGAAATTTCCTGCGATAGCTTCTTGTCCAGGTTCTCAATAATTCCATTATCTTGCTTAGTGATTTTGCCATAGTTTTTCTAGTTAGGGGAGCTATAACCGCTTGTCAAATTTTCAGAAATCCCACTTCTGACACCAGTTTGTTACAACGTAACTTCTGGAATCGTAGGAGTACTCTCGATAGAAGAAAGAGTCCATGTTTCTATATAAGTAACATAGTACAATAGATCTCTGGTCGCTGTGCTGGGTTCTCCTGGATCCACCCACCTTCATGTTATATAACTAACATGTTTATTTACAAGCAGAGTATAAACAGGAACAATATACAACAAATAGCTTGATAGCTATTGTACAAAATCACACTACATAACTGTCAGGTACAGTAAAACAGCAATTAAATGCTCCACTAATTTCACAAAATAGCAAGTACTATTCTCAAAACATCACCATATATCGCAATTCAATGTAGCTCATATCGCATAAACTGCTCTCCAACTGAGCGATGTCTCCTTTTACATACTCTCCATAAAAACTACCAAAAGATGCCTCCTAGGTATCTTGAAGAATATTAGTTATTTCAAGAAGTCACCAAGTTAGTGATAAATTGCCAAATCTGCCAACCCCGTTCCAAACTTCAGCACATTGCAACCCTAAATTTGTCATAGCTGCCTGTAAAGGTGTTTTCTCCTTCTGGATCTCAAAAGATTCCAGTGAAGGCATTTTACATGTTCGTAAGACTATGTATTAAAATGCCACGCTCAAATTGTATCATAGAAGTAACCAGGATCTCTGAAAAGGGAGTAGTCGAGTGCTGAACTCACCCGAAAGTTTAGAGCATCTGTTTCCCCGGCCGGGTTACAAACCGCTGCTTGTAAAACAATGATTTGCAAAATTTTCTTAAAGAAAGCAGGCATATATGTTAGGCGACGGCAATTGTTTCTAAAGCGTTATAAGCCCTCTTCTGTAGGCCAAAAAAACAGAATAATATGCGCTCTTAACAACCTTTAAAGAATAGAACGAACTATTCGTTCGTTGAACACGTAGTTCATTCTTATTCTTAACTACGCTTATCAAAGGAGTTTATTTAAAGCGTATCAAAGGCAAATACCTTTGATATAACATGTATTATTTCCGTAGCAGCCGCTTATTTAGGATCTGGGTAATTCGCTTTAATATTTAATAATTTTAGGCGGTTCCAGCTAATAACATGACATATTAACAATGTAGTACATAAAATATACATGTACTGTATATTTTTTGTACTATATACTAAGTTTTATAGCTACACTAATAGTGAACCCTGTTAAAACAGGGACACTGACACTCGTTAAAAAGATAGTTGCTACCTAATTTTTTTAAAAGTTTTATTTTATTTAACCAATATATGGTGCTTGGCGTCAAATAGTTGTCTCAATTGAAAATAGGACCAGTTAGGTTCTGCCCCTTGGTCGAGTTTTAGACTTTTGTGTCACCGGTGAGAGCTTTGTGAGGGTCCTGAGAGTCTTTACACCTCCCCCTTTTGTCCACTCTGGGAGAAAAATTGAAAATTTTGCTTCGAAGGAGAATTTCGAAGCTTTGAGGATCTACGAAGACTAAAAACCTTATAATCTTTGCGCCAAGTGGAGAGGGAGAAATTGAAAATTTGACTACGTTAGTTCTATCCAATCATCGATACTATAATTAAAAGATTCGGCATTCTATGTCACCAGGAGGTGTTTCTTCTAAGTATACATTCAGGGCAGCGAAGGTCCCCCGGAGACATTTTATATTCACTTAGTTTCCATTTATGTGACAGCATTTAGATATATTTATATAGGGAAAATAGAAAACTTGCCCTCCCCCGGCCAAAATACCCTGAAAGACTGCCTGCGATTAACTGTTCTAGAGGGTCTAAAAAGACCTTTTGGAAAAAAACTTATTTTCTACGCCTCCAGGGGATAAGTTGAAATTGCGACGCAAAAATTCAGCCTTCTAAGTCAATGGAAAGGTTTCTGGAGGGCCTAAAAGTACTTTTCACCCTTTCCTCCCCTTATTTTCTCCACGATTGAAGGTATATTGAAAGTTCGGTTCCATTAGGTTTTTGCCATAGTCGTTTCTATAAATGTGCAAATACTCAGCCTTCTGTCAAAGGATGGGCTTCTGGGGAATCGGATAGTACATTTTATCCCCTCTCCCTCCATTTCTCCACAACCGGGTGGTAAATCGAAATTAGGTTCTGCCCCGTAGTCAATACAAGGCTACTTACAAGGGGTAGACACCACTAGCGTGAGGCGGGGCGTGCTCCAGGGCTCGTGGAGTATATGAAAGTATTTTTCACCCCCCCCCCCCCCTCTCCATTTTTCCATTCTCTGGAAGTAAATTGAAAGTCAGGCTGCATTAGGTTCTGTATCGCAGTCGATACTGTGAGTGTGCAAAGATTCAACCTTCTAGGTTTCTTCCAAGTATACATCCAGGGCGGCGAAGGTCCCCCGGAGACATTTTATATTCACTTAGTTTCCATTTATGCGTCAGCATTTAGATATATTTATATAGGGAAAATAGAAAACTTTCCCCCGTAAAGTTTCACTCGCTCTCCCCCGGACAAAATACCCTGAAAGACTGCCTGCGATTGACTGTTCTAGAGGGTCTAAAAAGACATTTTGGGAAAAAAAATTATTTTCTACGCCTCCAGGGGATAAATTGAAATTGCGACGCAAAATTCAGCCTTCTAAGTCAACGGAAAGGTTTCTGGAGGGTCTAAAAGTACTTTTCACCCTTTCCTCCCCTTATTTTCTCCACGACTGAAGGTATATCGAAAGTTCGGTTCCATTAGGTTTTTGCCATAGTCGTTTCTATAACTGTGCAAATACTCAGCCTTCTGTCAAAGAATGGGCCTCTGGAGAATCGGATAGTACATTTTATCCCTTCTCCCTCCATTTTTCCACAACCGGGTGGTAAATCGAAATTACGTTCTGCCCCTTAGTCAATACAAGGCTGCTTACAAGGGGTAGACACCCCTAGCGTGGCGGGGCGTGCTCCAGGGCTCGTAGAGTATATGAAAGTATTTTTCACCCCCCTCTCTCCATTTTTCCATTCCCTGGAATTAAATTGAAAGTCAGGCTACTTTAGGTTCTGTATCGCAGTCGATACTGTGAGTGTGCAAAGATTCAACCTTCTAGGTCATCAGGAGACTTCTGAAGTATCTGGAAGGACAAACAAACGTTAAACAATTACATATAATTATATGCATATTTTAATGTATGTACTAAAATGCCAAGCTCAAATTATATCATAAGCGTATCCAGGATCTCAGAAAGTGGGGGGAGAGGGGGGGGGTCGAGTGCTGAATTTCATTTTTCAATATTCCCAATTCGAAAATTAATACAATTTTTTTACATCGGGGGAGTTATGAATCCGCTCCTCCCTACGCTACCGAATTTTATACATTTTCGGAGATTTTAAATATTTCTAATAACTAAACTTTTTTGTTTTAAATGTTCAAATACTTTTTGTAATAATCGGATTCGAAAACAACCTAATTTATAACCGCTTTCATTCATGTATGTATAAAACTTGCATTCGTCGTCTATTTTTGTATTAGACTATTAAATAATTGCAAATGCACAATAAAAGTCGTTATATTATCCGTATATAAAAGCAATATCATTATAATAACTATTCATTTCATTAGAATATGCACGAAAACTCCTCAAGAGATGTGACCCCATTATGGCCGCCGTCTGTCGCCCTTTCTCATGCCACTCCCCCCAGCCGCTAGATACCAATTCTTTTGATCTAGGGTCACCTCCGAGAAATATTGTAAAGCTATGAGGTGTAAACATAGTTGCAACCGTGACTGATTTTTGTTTTTGTGTCTTAAAGTTTTGCTGAGTTTTGTTTAGATTTTAAAACTAAAGTTTTAAACTTATTATAGATGTTAGCTCGATATTATGTCATAGTATTAATCACCTAAGTCAATATTTACTAAAAATAATGTCAGCTGTAGGATTTGGCGATGAACTTGTCCGAGATTACTTGTTATTTCGTGGTTTTTTGACAGCTCTAAAAGCTTTTGACAGCGAAATTAAAGCTGATAAAGATCGTGGATTTCGGGTGTGTTTTATAATTTTCCATTTAAAAATTGATAAATTCCGTTTCTTTAATTTGGAGGCTGTTTTTTACATCATTATATATTTATTGTATTTCAGCCTGATCGCATCGTTGAACATCTAAGCAGTTGCATCGTGAATTTAGATTTAGTGGCTTTAAGAGAAGCGTGGGCTCACTTGGATCAAAGATTTTTTGCAAGGTTGGAACATTCATTTCTAAGTACAGCGAGAAAGTTGGAAAATGCCCTACTTAGAATGTATTTAGTTACTTGTATTTCATCTGGACGTCATGATAAGTTATTGGATTTTTTTGAAAAGATGACTCCTGATTTGCAGGGTCAGCCAGAGTGGAAAGATTGGTTTGGTAATTATCTATTTTATAGTTTTATCTCAATTTCTCAAAATTCAAATGAGTGCGGTTAGAAGGATATAAATACGCATTTGACAGGCATATACAATCAATGTTAAAAATTTAAACATAGACACAAAATTGTGTTTGCAAAATAAGTGTAACAATCTTATAAAGGGATGTGTTTTATTGTATGAAGCATTTAGTTTGCATTCACTATAAAAAAAAAAAAGGCCAAGATTCAATAAATATTATATTAATACAAAAAATTTCAAAATGTCATGTGTGAAATATATATAAATGCAATTGCTTTTATATCCATTAGAAAACAATTATAAAAAATGTAAATGCATTTCAAATGTTTAATAGTATTTTTAATTTTTACCATTGTGTATAACTTCATAAACATGCTTTTCCCATCAAAAAATTAAGTTTTGCATAATATTAGGACTGATTTCATATGATGCTTTCTGTATGGAGTCTTTCAAATCTTCTAGCGAGAAATGCTGCTTTCCACTTGTGTACACTGTGCAGCTCAAAATTTTCCCTAAATTTTCAATGGGGTTTAGATCTGAGCTCAGTGCTGGCCAGTCTAAAACCGATATATTTTGTTGTTAGAACCTTATTATAAAAGAGTGTAGTATGTATAGGTGCATGATCTTGCTGAAATATCCAATTTGAACCTCCCAGGATAGCAAATCACTAAACAAAGTTTAATTATTCTCTAGAATCTGTTAGTAGTCTTCAGATTTCATTTTTCCATTTTAAAAATGCTAGAAGCAGGGACCGCAGAGCTCCTATTTTTTTATTAATCTTACTTTTTTCCTGTTTTTTGAACAATATCAGAAAGGAAGTCATAAATCGATCTGTAGAATTTATCTTCTTTGTTAAAGCAACAAAGAATGTCTCAGAGTATATATAGTAAAAAATTATTTTATTTTGTCTCAAATCCGTATTTCATTAGTAGAATCAAAAGTAAAAAAGAAGTAAAACATCCCCTTTCATGTCTCCTAATGTAAACAAAGTAAAAAGAAACAGGAAAATTGTTGAATAGTGCTTGCTCTCTTAAGATTTTTTGTCTTCACCATGAACTAGATTAAAAAATTCTGAAAATTTGAACTCTCCTATTGTCCCCTCCTTATAATCACCCTCTTATTGTCCTTACTATTATTTGGAAAATTTGGCTGCTGTCCCTGTAGAAGGGTTTGACCCTTGAATCAAAATGCACTCTATACCACGACAGATCCACCACCTTGTCTACTAAAGAAACTACTAGGCTCTCTCTCTCCGTAAATTATGCTAATATAATGTATATCCATCAGGACCATCCAGATTCAGTGTTCTCGATAGTGGGAGTGCACATGCAAAACAAAAACACACATAAAATTTTCAAATATCCCCCTTTATAAAATAAACAGAGGGCAAAATGTGTTCTTTGAATTATACCCGCCAGCCCGCCCCCCCTTAAAAAAGCTAATGAAACCAAAAATCTAATGCAATTGAGTGTTCTCTGCATTTTTAGTGTATATTGCAAATTGATTTGCAGAAATCACGGAAAAAATTCTTCTTAACTTCTAATTCCAGCCATGCATATAACTCATTCACACTCTACATCGCCCCGGCCATCCATTTTGTTGCTCTAAGTCCTCGGATGAGTCGGATGG
The DNA here is from genome assembly GCA_951213105.1 of Amaurobius ferox. Lineage (NCBI taxonomy): Eukaryota > Metazoa > Arthropoda > Arachnida > Araneae > Amaurobiidae > Amaurobius > Amaurobius ferox. The sequence continues at coordinate 53,230,497 of OX578136.1, read as the reverse complement.
TCTGGGCTTTCGACACTCTACATCGCAATTCGCAGGTTCCTGATGTGTGTGCAGACGTGTGTTTGGAACTGTACCTTTTAGGGCTAAAATGCCAATATTGTGACTTTATGTACCCACATATGTATATACGATCCATAAATGATCATATAGAAACTATGCAGGAAGATGACCATAGCTAAAATAGCATGTTTAATGACTTTTATCCCAAGCATATTTCGTATCGATTTTAAAGCTAAATTGTGAGACTTTCACTTTTTTTAAAATCTCAGTGCAGAACTATTTCTCATGCAAAGAAATTTCACATTTTGTTTTATAGAACATTTGAAGTTTTCAGTTATTAATTGACAGCCATCATTCATATCCACGTGGTGCAGAAATACTTTGTATCTAATTTCCTAAGAGATAGATTCCAATTCTTTTATGATCCTGTCTATTGTTGACAAAGCTTTGGCTCCATTTACAAATGGTCTACTCTAGTGCTTTTGTATTAGGTACTACTTTCCGATGATTGTGATTTTGGTGAACGGAGTTTGCATTAAGTGCATGCTGAAATTTTTTTTAATTTCATTTTGCACAGTTTATGTGAGCTTTTGGTGGCTTACATTTATACCAGAAAGACACATAAATATGCAGACTGCTGAATTAGGATCTCAAAAGAGGCAGAATGATTAATGGAATGATGTCCCTTATGATTATGTGGGCAGCTAAAAGTTCTCTTAAACTATGGGAGTTGATATTAAACATTTTCCTGTACAGACTTAATGACCTAGATCTAGTCTCTTTCATGGTCGCCAAAATCGATATTGCTACTTTTGTTAGTCACTGTGGTCAGAACTGTTTTTACAAAATGTTTTTTACTTGGTGAGGTTTTTTACAAGAGCTGTTTTTTAGGGATATTTATACTCGGAATTGGTATTCTGTGAAACCCATTTAACTCTGAAATGTCCCATTAAATTACATAACTCATTGCAAAAGATTTTGTTAAAAATTAATTTTAGGGGGGTGGGGGTATGGTACCCAAAAAATCCCGAAAAATCTCAATTTTTTTTTATTGTTTAAAAACAATTCATAATTTTCTGATTCCAATGACACCAAATTCATCTTGCTACATTAAATAAATCTGATTATATTGCAATGTTAAAAATTGAACTACTGAAGTTGTCACCAGCCACGACCATTTTCGTCTGCTACTGTAACATAACAAACGAAAGTGAAACCTCTACATATCTATTTCTCTCAATTGAAAATAATGTTTCTTTTTGTTGGATAGTAGAAGCAAAGTGAAATATATTAGCTAACACTTCTTTGAACTGTAGTGAAGTAATAATATCTTTTAGATTGCTTATTTTGAATGTAAATTGGATATTTGATGTGAGAAATTTGACATTTATTTTGATTTCAATAATGGCTATTGTTGAATATGCTGGTAAATATATTTTGTTGTTAATACATCTATATTTTAAGTGATAATTATATAATTTTAAGTGATTTGTTTACACAAGTTTCAGCTATGATAGTAAATATGGGACGAAAGCGGAAATCTCAAGTGAGAAAAGCTGAGCTGATGAAACAAAAACGATGCAAAATGACTGACATAAATGCACATATTTCCAGAAAAATCGCCATTGTGACAAGAACAGAAGCATTGCAAAAAAATTTGTCAACAGAAGTAGGCATTCCTTCAGATAATTCGAATGAATATATTTTAATCAAGTTGAAATGCTTGCAACAGATTGTAGATCTCTGCAAATGTTCACATTGCAACAAGAATAACCTGTCTGTTGTTATTGGCAAAAACTATGGGTTTGCACAAGATATTATCCTAATGTATTATCTTTGAATTTGTGTGTGCAACAGCTATTTATAATATATTATGGTCCAACAGCAGCAATTTTCAAATTTTTTTCTGTTTATAAAAATTTTGATGAAACTTTTTTTATCTTTTTTTCAATTTTTAAAATTTATTTTTTGTACATATAACATGTTGTTAAAATTTAAACTTTGAATATATTTCTTGTATGTAGAAGATTGCTGAAAATTTTTTTCAGATGAATATCTTCGTAAACAGCTATTTTGCATTATTTTTTAACTTTAATGCCTTTTTTCTCAAAGACATGATTTTCGACATTTTTATAAATTTAAATTGATATAAGTCAAATTCTACTGCACAGATATGAATGAAATTTGGAGCAATTGTTATATATATACTTTTCTTTAATTTGTCTTCAGAAATTTCTGAAATAATTTCTGTTTGTTTTTTTATTATGATTTTCCCAAACAATATTTGTGGTGTAAAATCATGTTTTTTTACATTGTTTTTTATTAAATTTTTTCTGATTTATATTTACAAAAACTGTAAATACAAAACTGTAAAGTCAATTTATTACAAAAACTGTAAAGTTTTTTACAAAAACTGTAAAGTCAATTTATTTTTTACATATTTTTATGTTAAAAGATGTTCAAATTAAAATTTTAGGGAAATTTATTTTTAGCTACTTATATCAAAAAAACATTTGTCAAATTTTTGAAATTTTAATTTTTAAAAAATAATTTTTTTTTATTTTTAAAATTTTGAGTATCACATTTTGTTTACTATACTTAAAATCTGCCTGAATACAAAAAATTACAACTATAACTTCAAAATTGCAGATTTCAGCAATTTGGGTATCATACCCCCTTAAAAGCTTGAAGTTCTCAGCTTTAAACAAACGATTAAAATGTTATATGCTTATTACTTTGTATAAAAAATATCAGCAGTTGCTCTATTGTCATCCATGGTTATTATCCATGGATTTTTAAAGAAATTGAACTTAAAACTTCTAGAATATTGAGTTTTATCTAGGATATAGAGACAATATTGAGTTTTCATCAATGTGGAGTCATTTCCTTTGATGTAGCATCATTTTTGTGAATTTGGTGACTTTTAGTAAATGTGGTGACATTTTTAAAAAGTCGCCAAATTTAGCAATATGCCCAATTTGTCACCAAGGTTGCCAAATTTTTGTGAAATAAAATTTGATTAAACTGTTAAACAAAAATCCTTCATATGAAGTTAATAAAATATGGGTGTGTATTTTTTACTATAAAATATGTTCTAAATGTTAGATTGGTGCATTTGTTGAAAAAGGCACTATTTTAGGATATAAGGAATAAGGGTTTCAAATTTCATTCAAATCTGTTCAGTGATTTGGGCAATATCTGTCAAAGGAGAAAAGGAACAAAAATGGATAAAAATGCACATTTTAAACTTTTGTTTCTCTGAAACTATTGAATAGATTTTGATGAAAATTGGGGTACTATATGACCTGGGTTGCCCGTACCTGCAACCAAAATAATCTGGAGTGGAGGTACAAAGTGCTAAAAAGCCCTAGTTGTCCCATGCAATAAACAGTAATGTGACAGCTCACATTTTAGTTGTGCTTTTTCTTCATGGACAAAATAAGGGCTTTTTCTTAGTGGGCAAATATAATACTTAGTGGCAAAATGCTACCACATTTCTAGATATATGTATGCAATTTTTACTGTGCATCTGGGATCTTAGCTAATATTCAATTCAATATTTAAAACTGATTGATTATAACACTGGGTTGACCATCTATTATTATAATTGTTTTATTTTTGTCAATACTAGCTGAATATTGAAATTCATAAGTTCACAAGAGAATCCATTTCTATCTTGCCCATTCTGTCTATTATTAACACTAGTGAGGCCCATGGGCATTCTGGCCTTAAGTAATTAAAAAAACGGTTTATTCATGGGATATGTAATAAAAGATAACACTCAATCACTGCCTGTATAGTTACAACACAAAAAAAGATGGTATTATAATAACAATTGTTTTAAATAAATTAAAAATGAGTCCAAAATCCAGTTTCGTTTTCAATATTTGATGTCATACGCAACTCAAAGCTCCAGAATTCTCCATTGTTGTAAATAAATTAAAAATGAGTCCAATAACTAACTTTGTTTTCAGTATCTGACGTTATACGCAATGTAGAACTCTAGAATACTGCTGTGTATATATAGGTGTATTTATCATTAAACTTCAGGTCAAATACAATATTTTTTCACTAAATAATTATTTTTATTAAATTATATTTAATATATTTATTTTATAGCCCTCCCTTTTATAAAAAATGCTGATGAACATCCAACATTTGCTGTATATTTCACTCGTCAGTGGCAAGATACAATGCTACTTTCACTTCATAACTTCATCAGCGTGGTATTTCAAAGTGCTGGTAAGTTAATTTTCAAAAAATTTTTTTTTAATTTAATTTTGATTTGGCTTAAATAAAAATAAATTTATTTGAAAGATTAATTATATTTATAGCTATGCCTACTCTTTTAAGTTACGAGGAAGAGCTATTGAAACTTCAACAACTCACAGAAGAAAATGAGATTCTGAAAAAGAAGGTATATTGTAATATCACTTAGTCTTTTTTTTTTCTCATTTTGAATGCTTGCAGTGCATTTTGTTTTTATAAAATCATAATTTTCCTGCAGATAATTCACATGAAAACAAATTCAGTTTTATAATGAAAATTTTAATTGAATATATTGTACACTAAAATATAGGGATCGACCAGTTTTGAAAGCCTTCTTCTTCAAGATGAACAAGAAGTGCAACCTCACTAAGTTCGACATCTAAAGTAGAATACAACTCATGGCTGGAGGTAGGAAAAAACTTGCTATCGTCGTGAGACAACTCTTTCAAACCAGTTGATCCCAGTATTTTAGTGTATGCTGTATATTTAAGAAAGTTTTTATAAGAAAGTTTATTTAATTTTTATTACGGCAATATTTTGATAAATGCATTGTATTTACAATAGCAGACAGGAACTTTCAAATAATTCCATGTTTTCAATTATATATTGATTAATAAATTTGAATTTTTTCAGCAAATTTTTATTATATACTAAATCGAGGGTTGATAACATTATTTTTTTCTTTGAAAGTGCAATATGAGATCTAAAATGAGTGTATGTGAGAAATGTTTTAAAACTATTATGAAAAGTGCCTAAAATCAAGAATGTGAGAATTTCATTCAAATACAAATAAATTCACAATGAATGCATATTATACTTTTCTATTAGTTCATAACAAATTATGAATGGGAATGAATGATATGACATTTTTCAAAAGTGTAGTGGGAAGTGAGGCACTTTAAACCAGTTTTAATGTTACTATTTTTTGTTTTCATATAAACATAGTCGCTACACATTTTTACTTTCTCGTGCTGTTGTATAGAGAAGACTTTGTTTTCTTAAACATTTTTGTAATCAAGATTTTAATGTATAAACATGAGAGATAAACATTAAGACTTTCTGAACTCATTTCAAACATTTTGGAAATATGTCTATGTGTGCGTATGTATCTAGTGTGGACACAATAACTCAAAGAACAAATACATCTACTGTTATAAGATTTTGCGTGTAGATATATTATGTGAAAAACTAAAACTAGGTGGAATTAATAGTCATTCTGAGGATTATTCAAATTATTCATATTTTAAGCATTTCATAGCATTATTTTTTCAGGAAAAGAGCAATAATACCTGAAACAATGATAATACTATACAGTACATGGTTGAATTAATAATTTTAACCCTTGTTATAGTTAGTATTGGAGTACCAAAATGCTAAATAAGAAAGGCCTTTCTCTCTATGTGACTGCCTATCTGTTTTGTACAATATGGCTTCTGTGTTGCCATTCGTGGTAAGCAACCTTGGAGTAGAATGAATGAGGAAACCATTAGCAGCTTTGGTCATACTCACACCAGCAGTTCGAGAATTAAAAATTAGGAGGATTTTATCAATACCAGAGTAATCATATTCCCTATCCAGATACCTACATTTATGGATTGATTTTAAACTTTGTAGCTCTCTTCAGCAAGGAATAGCTGATACCTGCAGTAGCAACAAGAAAACTTGTTATATGCCATACTTTTGTAAAGTTCTATAGAGACCAACAAATTCAGTCCTACTATACAGTTGACATCAAAATGGTAGTTACAAATTTATTATCCAGTAGTAAAGAAATATTAAAATATTATACACTAAATTTACATACTACCAAAATATTTTTCCACAAATATTCAAAATATTCTTTAAATTATAATAATAGAAACAGTACTTTTGAATGAGAGTTTGTTTGCAAATGATTTTCTTTTAAAATTTACTCATGTGAATAAATTCAAATTGGTTTTGATAAATGCTGTTTTATTGGCTACTAAATTTATAACCAACATTTTTCTTTATGATTTACAACTGCCATTTCTTGTTTTAGGGATGAGAGACCTATCATTTTTTAGAAGTGATTCAATATAAAAAAATATAGCTCTTTTCATATTTGAATATTTTTCCAATTTTAAAATATCATTTCACAGTTAAAGTGCACAGGGGCTAACAGTTTTAGAGACACCTTTCATTATCCACCACTTTATTTCCCTAACGATATTGACATGATTTTACAATATCTCACCTTTCACAAATGAGGGACTTGGGAACCAGGGGCCCAACATTTTTTATGGGGCTCATTCATCAAACATTATCATATCCCTTTAGATTTTTTCTTTCTAATAATCTTACATTGCATTATTAACGTGGGATTAAAGGAGAATTCAGGGGATGATCAAACTGTCGGCTGATCCCTTTGTCGTCTTCACCACAGGCTTTTAAGATATAGACCGAATTTGAGAATATGAAAATTTGTGAGTTTTATATCGAAAATTTCATTCAAATGGAAACAATGACTTATGAACTAAAGTACTGTAGAACATACATAGATCCCACAGCCTTCATATACATTTCCTTATGTGTCATAGTCAGCAAATAAAAGAGGTTTTCAAAGAGCATGAGTAAATTAACCCACTTTGGTTGAGTTACAGTGCCAAAAATTCGGGAACCTACTGCAGATCTTGTGTGCTCTTTGGAACAAAAGAAACAGGATAATGCTGGATGCATCTGGAACACTCTGAAATGACATTCCAGAAACTGTTTCAGAACTATGAGGGGAAATAGACATATGGCAACAGCAGAGAAAAAATACATTGAAAAACAAACTCTCCTGTGATGTGAAGTGCATTATAGTTATGCTACAAAAGTTTATCTAAACATCAAGGCTCTCATTCATATTTTGTGTGTTCTTGTCACTAAAATATTTGTAAAGTTAAACATAATTTTCTTTCCCATAGCAATTAAAATTTTTTAAATAAAATAAATATTAATTTATATTTTAATGAAGTTATTAAATAAAGTTGAGTATTATCATGTATGTACAGTATATTGTTCTGTAAAACTAGAACAAATACCTGGTGTTGCCAATGCAAATAAATATCTGATAAAAATTACACAATAACTCACAGTAGGCCAACGACCGTACCGTGCTGAAAACACCGGTTCTCGTTAGATCACCGAAGTCAGGCAGCATCGGGCGCGGTTAGTACTTGGGTGGGTGACCACCTGGGAACACCGCGTGTTGTTGGCTCTTTTCGGGCGCGGCAGCCCAGTGGTTAGCGCGCGATTCTCGCCGCTGCCAGAACTGCCGCCGTGTTCATGCGGAGTACGATCACGTTAAACATGTGGGTCCGTAAGTCCTTCCGAGAGGTTGGTGGTAGGGGAAGGAGGGTACGGACCCTGTGGATGCCTCCCCCACTGGGTTCCGGTCTAAATTGGGTGGCACTTCCCGGCCGTCCAAACAGTTACCTTACACCTTTCTGGTAGGTCGGACGGTCTGGGTCTCAACATCAACAACAATAACTCACAGCAAATTCACAAAAAGCAAAGATACTTTATCAAAAATGTTAAAGCAGAGACATTTTAATGCTTTAACAACATGCCCGTTTAGGGAAAAAAACATTATGCGATGGCTCAACTTCCAAGAAAATATTCCTCCTTTCTATATATCACATGAAACCTGTAGCAACATGTAAAAATCTGATGTGGGCAGCACATGACTTTCCCTGCAGACTCAAATTCAGATATTCTTTATTTCTTTAATAATTTATTAGATTGAGTTTAATTGCACCAAATAACACTAAATTTACACTTTTAATTCAATTTTTGTTTTTATTTCGTAATTGGACATTTTTCCGATAGTGGCGTAACAGAAATGCAAGAAATCTCAAATATCTTGAGAACGGTTAGTCCTAAAGTATAATGGAGTGTGTTATAGTCTTTTCCTCATCAAAAATTGCGTATAAAGCAAGAATTTAATTGATGCATTTCAGCATGTATAGTCTTTTTTTTTTTTTTTTTTTTTTTTCCCGGACCATTTCGTAAAAAAAGGCAGGTTGTTTTTTTCCGAATCATACCAAATTCTAATCAGCACCAGAGTATCCCAAAAGTAACTTATCTACCAAATTTTGTGAAATTTGGTCAATTAGTATTTTAGCTAGAGTGGATACATGAAATTTTTACGGACCATTTCGCAAAAAAAGGCGGGTTCTGTTTTTACGAATCATACCAAAAGCTAATCAGCACCAGGGTCATACCCAAGTGACTTACCTATCAAATTTTATGAAATTCGGTCCATAAGTTTTTGAGTTAGAGTGGATACATACATTGCACAGACACACAGACATCATGTTAAAAATAGTTTTTTCGTATTCTAGAGGTCTCGAAACGTGTAGATCCATCAAAAACTCAAGTTGCGATTTTCGGCATGATTCCAATACTTTCTCTATACATTACCATGTATTGCAGGGAAAGTAAAAATCTGATGTGGGCAGCACAGGACTTTCCCTGCAGACTCAAATTCATTTTTTCCTTTATTTCTTTAATAATTCATTGAGTTTAATTGCACAAAATAGCACTAAATTTGCATTTTTAATTCAATTTCTGTTTTTATTTGGTAATTGGACATTTTTCTAAAAGTGGCATAACTAAATGCGAAAAATCTCAAATATCTCGAAAATGGTTAGTCCTTGAGTAATAGAGTTGTTCTTATTCTTTTCCTCATCAAAAATTACGTATAAAACAAGCATTTAATTGATATATTTGAACATATGTAGCTTTTTTTAGATTTTGGTGATTTTTGAGGCCCATTTTATAAAAAAAGGCAGGTTGTTCTTTTCCGAATAATACCAAAATCTAATCAGCATTAGAGTATCCCACAAATAACTTATCTACCAAATTTTGTGAAATTTGGTCAATTAATATTTTAGCTAGAGTGGATACTGTCCTACCGCCACGAGAAAGTCTCTAAACAGGGTTGCCGCAAGTAGACGAGTCGAAGAAAGGAGGTAGAAAGGTTTAAAATCGACTGCAACATTTGGCAAATCAAGCGCACTTCGTTTAGCGAGGAATCCGTTTCGTCTATCATGATGTACTAAAAGAAAAAAGTAGATGTTTTTTATCCGACAGTTAAACAAAATTTTCGTATTAAATGACATTAAATTATAAATTAACTTAAAATTTTCTCGTCATTTAAACTCAGAAAATAATTTGTTATTATAGGCGACAGCGACTACGGGAAGCCGTCAATCTATTAGAACAAACTAGTTTTAGATATTTTCTTTTAGATTCGGGCGATTTTGGGAGAGAAAAGCTTACAGTTTAAAACTAGAATTTATATAATTTTGTTTAAAAGTAAATTTCGAATTAAATGAAAATCATTAGTTTTCAATCAGCCAGTTACACAATTATTAGTCAGCAAAAAGGAAAAAATAAATGATAAATAAGCAAAATTATGACTTTAAAATATTCATTCTTTTCATATTTTTCAATCAATTATAAAATATTCATTCTTTTCATATTTTTCAATCAGTTATAAAATATTCATTCACATTCATTGGAATAACTATTATCTACTATGCCCGAATCACTTGAAATGTTTTTACTTGAAGAAGAGTGAATCGTTATCCGACAGAATTATCACAAATTTATCCGCAATATCTTCTATCAGTCCATCTTTCTTCCAATAAATATTCTCTATATTTTCAATGTGTTCACAGTGTTTTTTCCATTCATTTTGTGTTACTTTTAAAATAGCTGCAATACTTGTATATTGTTCAAATAGATAAAATACTAATCTCAGTGCCATTAAGCAATTTCCTCTCACGTTTTATCTTTTTAACTGATGACGCTGAAACCCCTGTCGCTTCCTCAGTTCTCTTCATTGCATTTGAAATTGGTATTTTAAGAGAATTTGCTGTTTTTCCTCTTCAAAAAATGCCGTAACATTGTGGACTATTTCACATGCTTGCGAATGCAAATTCTTTCCACTTTTAAATGTAGTCATTTTTCAACTAGACAAAATCCACAAAGTGTGCAACATAGTACAAGTTACTTCACAGCTTTAAAAATCACAGAATGCGAGCGCCTAGCATTGACCCCAGTGCAAAGCGAAATGCGACTTTCGTCGGTTCTATCTGCGCCAAATCGAAAAAAGCGCTTTCCATCACACCTAAAATGCAGTGGAATAACCTGTTTCTATAGCGACCGCCACCAAAACGTCTGCTGTCTGGGGACTTTCTCGTGGCGGTAGGACAGTACATGGCATTTTTGCGTGCCATTTCGTAAAAAAAGGCAGGTTGTTCTTTTCCGATTAATACCAAAATCTAATCAGCAACAGAGTATCATACAAGTAACTTATCTACCAAATTTTGTGGATTTGGTCAATTAGTATTTTAGCTAGAATGGATACATGAATTTTTTACTGGCCATTTAAGAAAATAGGCGGGTTCTGTTTTTACGAATCGTACCAAAAACTAATCAGCACCAGGGCCATACCCAAGTGACTTACCTACCAAATTTTATGAAATTCGGTCCATAAGTTTTTGAATTAGAGTTGATGCATACATTGCACAGACAGACAGACACACACAGACGTCACTCTAAAAATAGTTTTTTCGTATTCTAGAGGTCTCGAAACATGTAGATCCGTTGAAATCTCGAGTTGCAATTTTCGGCATCATTCCAATACTTTCCCTATACATTACCTTGTATTGCAGGGAAAGTAAAAATCTGATGTGGGCAGCACATGACTTTTCCTGCAGACTCAAATTCATATTTTCTTTATTTCTTTAATAATTCGTTAGATTGAGTTTTATTGTACAAAAAACACTAAATTTGCATTTTTAATTCAATTTTCGTTTTTATTTGGTAATTGAACATTTCCCCAAAATCGGCGTAACAAAAATGCAAGAAATCTCAAATATCTTGAGAACGGTTAGTCCTAAAGTATAATAGAGTGTGTTATATTCTTTATCCTCGTCAAAAATTGCATATAAAACAAAAATTCATTTGATATATTTGAGCATATATAGTTTTTTTTTTCGATTTTGGCGATTTTTGCGGGCCATTTCGTAAAAAAAGGCGGGTTGTTGTTCTCCGAATTGTACCAAAATTTAATCAGCACCAGAGTATCCCACAAGTAACTTATCTACCAATTTTTGTGAAATTGGGTCAATTAGTATTTTAGCTAGTGTGGATACATGAAATTTTTGAGGGCCATTTCCTAAAAAAAGGCAGGTTGTTCTTTCCCGAATCGTACCAAAATCTAATCAGCACCAGGGTTGACCACAAGTGACTTATCTACCAAATTTTATGAAATTTAGTCGATTAGATGCTTTAGAGTAGAAATATATAATTTTTGCGGGCCATTTCGTGAAAAAAGAAAGGTCGTTCTTTTCCGAATCGCACCAAAATCTAATCAGTACTAGGGTCGACCATAAGTGACTTATCTACCAAATTTTATGAAATTGAGTCAATTAGTTGAGCTAGAGTGGAAATATACAATTTTTGCAAACCATTTCGTAAAAAAGGCAGGTTGTTCTTTTCTGAATCATATCAAAATCTACTCAGCACCAGGGTGACCTACAAATGACTTATGTACCAAATTTTGTAAAATTTGATCAATTAGTTTTTCAGTTACATTGGATACAGGCAATTTTTGAGGGCCATTTCGCAAAAAAAGGCGGGTTGGTTTATTCCGAATAGTACCCAAAACTAATCAGCACTAGGGTCACATACAAGTGACTTATCTACCAAATTTTATGAAATTCGGTCCATTAGTTTTTGAGTTAGAGTGGATACATACATTGCACAGACAGACAGACACACACACAGACGTCACGCTAAAAATAATTTTTTGTATTCTAGAGGTCTCGAAACGTGTAGATCCGTCGAAAACTCGAGTTGCGATTTTCGACATGATTCCAATACTTTCCCTATACATTACCAGGTATTGCAGGGAAAGTAAAAATGGATAAGTCTCCAAGTTGTGACATCAACAGGGGAAAAACTTCGTTCGGGTGAGCTAGAGTGAATGTTCAAACTTAAAATTTCAACTGTCATAAGCCCATTTAATTTATAATAAATATGAAAAATGAGTAATTAAAAAAATTATTAGAATGCAAAACTATCACTTCATAGTCATGCTAAAAATTAGAATCATGTGAATCTTCAATTTGCGGATGCACAAAAGTATAAATGAAATTGCATAAATATCATATTTTCCGGTAAATTTTCATTTTTTTTTTTAAATAAGAAGGAATCATTGTGGTTTAAAACTTATTAGAAAGATTAATAGATCTATGCTGTCAAAATGAAAAGTCTGTGGTAATATTTTCAATAGCAAAGAACTGATTTGTGTGAACTGATTTGTGTGAAATTTGTGCTCAAATTTGTGCTCAAAAATGCACTTCAACATATATAACTAAACTCTTAATTAGAAATTTTAAAAAATTGCTCTGAAGCAGTTAAAGCCCCTGACCTGTGCTATAACTGTACTGAATTTTGTGGCTGCAGTTTGCTTAGATTTTCCACTATGTGACCAACAGACATCTTGTTTTATTAAGTATGATTACTAATTTTAAATTAATATGTCATTTCAAAAATATAGATATAACATTTCATTCATATGATCTTGACCCCCCACCCCCCTCCCCTGCCAAATTTTTTTCTGTATGTGCTCTTGCAAGGAGTCTATCATTTTTCTCGATCTCTATAATGGGCATCAGTTACACTGATTTGGAGAATTGAAAACTATAAATTTTTTTGTTGCATCCCCCCCCTCCTAAAGTTTTCTGGTTATGCCACTACACTGTTCGAAGAACAGGTATATTTTTTTAGGGGTTCTGGGGGTCATAAATTAATTCTATTTTGTTCAGTTGGTATATTATTTATGTTTTATTAGGGGATCGTATAATATAATATTAATTGTGAAAGATGCATGATCTGCATGTTCCCGAATGTATTTGGAGTTCAAGCACTGTAGGAAAGTGGATGGGATAGAATGTTTTACATAATTTTATACAACCTTCATTCTGATAATGATTGTGAGACAAGTAGAACTAAATACTATGGAATATGAATGCATAAGAAAGTTGAGTGGCAGATAATTTTAGCATGTAGTTTAAACATTTTTCTATTAATTTAAATTATACTAGCAGAAGCATCCAGCACTGATGAGATACATGCAGTGCAATAAAATAGAAAACTTTCTTCATTTTTCCATAATTTTGTAATTGTTTCAAGTGCATATATTATTTTACTTGTATTCACAAAAACTAATTTCTATTTCATTAAACTATAGGTATTGATTTTACAACAAAAAATGCCCTTAGAATGTTCTCGAATCAGCATCACTATGCAATGCCCAGTGTTTCTTGTAGATATTGAAGAAGTTTGTTTAGTGTACAGATATATTAAGCATCCTTTTAAAAAATGCAGTATCATTACCACAGGAAGAATAAAGAAGGCAGTTAATAATTGCAGTAAAAATAAACATTGACTTGTATATTTTAGATTATTTTGGCATTCCAAACCCATTTAAAAATACAGCTTTATAGTGAACTTGAGTTAGCTTTGCACAAAATATAGATTATTTGGAGCAGAACTGTATTAATTCTGCTTGCAAATGCATCTAAATGTATAAGCCGCACTTATGTGGTAATTTTCATTAAGTCAAATATCTTTGTAAAAACTACTCAAATCTGAATTATGCTAAGCTATAATTGAAAATCCAGACCACTCGACTCACCCATGAGTGCGAGCAATTGATTGAGTGGCCGAATATGGTAGGCTATAGTCTAAAAGTTAATCAATAATGTTAAAATAGGTTAAGACTCAATAATAAAAAATGTTAACTTTAGCATAATGTATTTCAGTTGATATTTTGAAGTTTTTAATTTTTTTTTAAAGGTATACTATCTCCAATAATTTGAAATTGGTATCATCAGGTATGGAAATTTTTATATAAATTTTGTATTAATATTTTTGCATCAGGACCTTATTCTTACCAAAAATAGTCCACTCAAAACCTAGTTGCCATTTCATTTTCTATAAAACATCTTATGCAGAACTGGTATCGGTGTGTTTACCAGAATGCTCAATGATAGCTTCGTATCATTTAAGGTTTGCCTGAATTGCTTTTGGCAAATGTGTCTAATGAACCATCTGCCAATATTAATAAAATTCTCAACATTGCCTTCAAAGTCAGAGCCCTAAATAAGAATTAATATATTTTTTAAATTTTTGAATAACTAAAATATGCATGTACTTTATTGTTTTAAAATATCTGACTGTAACCATACCAGCAATTTTTTTTATTACCCAGACCGTCCAGCTCACCCAAGCAGTGTAGAGCAGTTACAAGGGATGGCTGGACTTACCAGCAATTGTAATATATTTGTAAATAATTTTATAGGTAGCAGCTCTTCAAGCAGGAGAACCTGTTGACATGTTTCAATCACCAAAAGAGCGGAGCCATGTATTACATGCTCCAGCTGAGTTAATGGATGACTTTTATGTAATTGCTCAGTAAGTAAATATTTTAGAAATTACTTTATGCATCATAATCTGATGCTCAATTTGTTAAATATCATGTAGAGAATGATAAGTGTATTCTTACATATTTCATTGAAATCTATTCAACTGTAGATTGTTACTCACATTTAATATGATGCTTTCACTGATATGACGTCTTGAAATCCTTATTTTCTGATGTGTTGTTCTATTATCATAATTGATAGTTATTTTTTTATTTCAATTGCTAGCTTAATGTGTCAGATGCATGTAGATAATTCACCCCATGTTCCAAAGTTCAGTTTAATTAGATATATTTTTCAAGAAATGGACTAATTAACAAATCTGCATTTTTCTTTCATATGTTAGTTTTCCTTTTGTAATTAAAATAACCTATATGACACTGATCTGGTTAAGTACAAATATTTGTAATAAGATGCCAAATGTAGATACTATTTTTCTTATGTTAGAAATCCCGTATTATGGAATAATTAAGATACTGACCATGGAATTGCAGGAAATCAAACCTTTGATTGAGATTTTAAACCCCGGTAATTTTGTATAAACGTGCTAACTTTTCCTGTCTAATGCTGTTATAAAACACTCTTTTATACTTGTTTCATTTATCTGTTTTCATTTTATTTTTTACAAACATTATTTAGAAATCAGACTGCATATGAAGCAAAATATATAACATAGTTTTTATGTTAAATTTTTGCAGTCATTTAACAATTTGCAATCATTTTGCACCATTTTTTAAATCATTTCACTATGAAAACCTTCCAATAATTGTACTCTTTTTATGATTACATTTTGACAGAATAGAAAATTTCAAATTTTACGGCCACACATTTTTAAAGTTATTTTGCTATACTGAAACCCCTCTCAATAATCACTAAAGTGGTTACAAAGTTGTAAGACTAAGCTTCTAGGCAAGCATAGGTTGTTTGAAGGATATTGCAAAGCAAGTACCATAATTTCTGGAAGAAAAAAGTTTAAGTTTGAATGCTATTATTTTATTGGCTTGTAGTTGCTTCCACTTGAATAACTAAGGGGTGATCATAATGTTTTGACTCAATGATGTATGTTAATCAAAATAATATTTTATAACTAATACATTGCTGTGCAGAATGCATGCTGGTATCAGTAGAGATAGGCTGTTTATAAAGATGTTTCCTGTAGCAGAAAGGAGCCACACATATTTTCCACTACCAAAGTGGTTGTGGTCAAAAAAGTTTTTGAACTATTGTTCCAAATAGTTATTTTGAGTCAGTGGCTTTTCACTGTAGATAGGTCATGGTTCAGTTCAGTTATTTAGCAGTATTTTAAGCTTTGCTTATTTTTGCATAACCTGTAACTATCTTATAGGGAAACTCCACCTGAGAATACAGGACGTTCTATTAAGACATTAATACGAAACATCAGTGGGGGATTGCCAACCTCTCCTGTGATGGGACGCAGACCAACAGAAGCTCGTAAAATAGAAGAACCAACCAGTTAAGTTGTTGATAAATAACATATTTAATTAATTTGTTGTGAAAAATTCTTAGCATTAACATAATTCCATCTGCAGGGTTCGAAAATATTTTAAAGTAACCAGTTGCCAAATTATGTTTTTCATTCCCACACCACTCCAGTAAATTAATGTACTCAATGAAACACGATGCTCAAGACTTAACAACTTCTCAATGCTCAACAACTTTCTACCCTGTTAATTTAGCATTTTAAAATTTTTTGCTAAAACAAGATACCTTCTATCACAGTAAATTTCATAGAAATGTACATCTTTTATTTTTCCAACAAAAAACCTAACTCTTTGGAGATAGTGAATGGCTAAAAGTAATTTTTAAGCCATGTCCATGCATATTATGCAAAATTTTAATTCTCTACACACAATTTAGAGCTTTTAGTATAGCTGTGGCATTCATCAAAATGATTAATAACTAGCATAATTTTGTTAATGCTCTAGTAAAACATTCCTTACAAAGCACTTCTCAATAGTGATCAATAGAAGTATAATTAATTTATGTAATAAGAAATTGTACTGTACTGGGCTAATGTTCTTCTCATTATTCTACATTATTATTCTTTATAGTGTAGATTTCCAGTGAAATAATAGATTATATAAAATAGATCTAAAACATCTAAAATAATGTATAATAGTGGGAACGTTCAATAAAATGTTTGAAATTTCTTGAATTGAAAATTCTTGCACAAAGTGTTGTCCATGATATTTACCAGTTATCTGAATAAAAATTAAAGCTTAATGCAAAACACATACTCTCCACTTAATGCAGAACACATTTTCTGAAAAGAACACATTTTTTCAAATTTGAACATTGGATCATTAAAATTAGTTTATGAAAGTATAGTATTTTTAATCTCTTCAATTTAGTTACTATAATGAAAAAAATTAACATAAATTCCACAGCAGTACATTACATGGATAAAGGAAAATAACTGTTAAACACTGACAGCTCTTCTATCCCCACTCTGGGTGAGGTGCTATATGTGAGAGGGAGTGGATTCTTCTATATCCTCCTCCCACCTCACCTAAGTGGTACATTAACCTGTGGGTCGAGTCGTAAGTTATTCGGTAGTCATGAAGCAGGCCCTTCCAGGCGGCGGATAGGAGCTGGTCTTGTGGCCTGTCTCCAGACCCGTCTGTGACCGGGATCGGACACTCTTCGGGATCATCTTCGGACCTTGTCCGGTGAATGGTTTCATTGACTTTGCTTCCTCGGCCGTGCTCTTGCCGGTCGGTTCATAGGTAGTCATGCCTCTCCCCTCGTCGGTATAAACCAATAGGTTGCCGCATGAGTAGGATCTTTCTCTGACAGCTCTTCTATAAATTAAGGTATATTAGCATCCAGCTAGCCCAATAATGTTGTTGTTGATGTTGAAACCCAGACCGTCCGACCTACCAGAAAGGTGTAAGGTAACTGTTTGGACGGTCGGGAAGTGCCACCCAATTTAGACCAGAACCCAGTGGGGGAGGCATCCACAGGGACCGTACCCTCCTTCCCCTACCACCAACCTCTCGGAAGGACATTCGGACCCACATGTTTAACGTGATCGTACTCCGCATGAACACGGCGGCAGTTTTGGCAGTGGCTGGAATCAAACCCGGGCCTACCGAGTGCAACTCCAGCGCGCTAACCAATGGGCTACCGCGCCCCTAGCCCAATAATGTGGATAAGTTAACTTTTTTTGCTTTCAACTGGTCTAATTATTAATATGAAGGAAAATCTCATTAATTCGGCATTATGAAATCTAGACCCACGTAAGTCGACAGTTTTTCACCTAATGTTTGGAATTTAAAAACATAATTGTTACATTGGTTTCCCTCATGCAATGTAACATCGCTAGAATAATTTCCATACCTGCAAAGATGGTCCCTGTGTTTCCTCACAATTTTGATAAAGTTCCCCTTTGACCACCTGCAACGGAAAGGGTCAGTGGATCCTGGACTTCATGCTTGTGGGTGGTCTCGTTCAAGATGGAGGAAAACTCAACGGGGAATAAGCGGTCTTTGGGGGCACAGTTAAGTCCAGATGTCACGCAGGAACGTGGGACTCCAGCCACCTGCAAATAATAACTCGGGGGCTACTGACTAAGCTCTTCTTTCATGGGCTGGCCACTGAAAGTGAGGATCCAAATGTCCTCCAATAATATTAAGGGGGGCTTAAACCTTACAACGAATAAAATTTAAGAGGGAGGAAAGAGCGACTTGGAAGATTTTTGAGAGAGAGAATTTTTGGTGGAGAAATCGGGAGTTGCCTCTTGATTCTTGAATGTGAATGTGGTAGAATTTTGACGGAGCATGATGCTCGACTTCGCACGACAGACCGCGGACCCAAGAGCAATGGTAAGGCTCTTGGTAGGTTTTGACTTCGTACAGCTTTCAAATTTTGACTTTCTCTTCCTCTCTTTATTTTTAATTACCTCTATACGAGGAGTTTCTATGATTTTGCATTGTGGCCTCAAGCCAAATGCATTTTGTTTTCAAAAGCCATTAGTCAGACATGCAAGATATGTATTTAATGCTTAATAATAATTTGTGATTTAAAAGAGAAGATAACATGTTGAAATATTGATTACTTGTTTGATGTTTATGTTAATACTCGAAAGATTGTATTTGAGTTTAGGATAGAATTAGTGAGTGGTATTTTTAAAATTGGTGTTAACGTTTTTTTTGAGTGAGCAACTTATGCTCAAACCTTTTCATTTTATTTCCTAAAATTGTTAAATATGTAAATAAACCTTTTTTGTTATTTTTAAAATCTAATTGGTGTCCTCATTTCCTAACATTTTAATTATTCCTTAACTTTTCAGAGTAAAATCTTTACAGCTACACGACACAGTGCCTTTTAACGTAATGTTCAATGAAATTTGTTTATATTTTTCGCGCCCAAACCGGGCGTGTGGGATATCCCACTCAGCAATAATTAAGAAAATTAAACAATTGACTCGACTGAATTTTATAATTCTTTTTTAAAAAAAGTTATTGATCTGAACATGTGTTAATAGTTTTTAAAAAAAATTTTTGAGAATACAATTACATTTAAATCATTTTCACACATATGTCCCAGCATTTTTCTTAATTCTACTTAAGAAAATTTTCATGGTTTCTTAAAATAGAGATCCTGACCTGCAGATTTGCGGAAAGTATGAATGAAATGTAAACTATTCTATGTATGATAAAGAAAAGCAATCTGTAATTCAAGATTATTTTATATTTTGCATGCAAACATACATCATCATCATTTATAGAGTGAAGACAGCTACTGTATGTAGTTACTATAAGTGCCAAGTTAAGCAATTAATTTCATTGGGGAATAAGTAAATCATTGAGAATCGGAAAGATCACATATACAGTTGAGTACCAATTATCTGAGGTTTCTTGTTATCCAGCTAACTCTTTTTTCATTCACTCATCACTTTTTCTGATGAGGTTAATACATCAACTCTCGTGCAGTTCTAGAAATATTTTTTCAGTCAAACTGAAAAAGATTGTGATGAAAATAATCTTCTACCCATAAAGCTAAAAAAATCTTGTAGTTTCAGCAGAACCTATTTTACAGAAGGCATTTGGGATTAGGTGAATGAGGATGAGCAACAGGAGATGACTGATGACATGGTTATAAATTTAGTAAGTTAGGGGAAAAAAGAGAGTGACGAGAATGGTGTGTGTTGAGGAGAAAGGTTCAGAATTTCACCTGCAGAAGACCTAAATGTGATTGAGTCCAACCACATTGCAATGCACCAAATTGCTGTTTGGTGTATTGCAGTATGAGAGTATGTCCGACTATGTGACTATGTACAGTACTAAACATATAAACACATAATTGCTTATGTATTTGTTTATTTCCCAGACCATCCATTTCACTCAAAGGGTGTAGAATAGCTACCGATGGCTGAATTTATGTATTTATTGTACATATTCATTTGCTTACCGTACATTTTCCTTTAGTGGTGGGAATGAGAGAGATCCTTGTGGGAAAGGTGTGGGGGGGGGGGGGGAGCATTGTTGCAAGGTCAGTGCTAAATTGTACAGTTCATGTATGATGTTTTTTCATGTTAACCAAGTTTGATCATATCTGAGCTGTTGTTCTCAGTCCACATTAGCTTGGTTAATCAAATCTCTACATATTTTTTGGTGAATGTAGAAAAATGGTTTACATATCTAGATAGGGGTGCATCTAATTGAATAATACTTTGTGCATTAAGCAAACCTATTTAACTCAACACCTGTATAACATGGCATATTTTGCTTTGCCTGTGCCATAATGAGTTATCAAAATTCCACTGTATTTGTATTTATTTGTAAATCAGTATTAAAATTCTATTTATTACTGATTTACAAATTCTATTAATTTTAAAAGATATAATATTCACACACCTTGTTGGGATGGGTGAGGTAGCCCAGTGATTAGCTCATGGGAATTGCACTCGGTAGGCCCGGATTCGATTCCCGTCACTGCCAAAACTGCCGTTGTGTTCACTCTGAGTATGATCACATTAAACATGTGGGTCCATAAGTCCTTCTGAGAGGTTGGTAGTAGGGGAAGGAGGGTATGATCCCTGTGGATGCTTCCCCCACTTGGTTCCGGTCTAAATTGGGTGGCACTTCCCGGCCATCCAAACAGTTACCTTACACCTTTCTAGTAGGTCGGACGGTCTAGGTCTCAACAACAACAACATACCTTGATGGTTAAAAGTGTTTTAGTTTAAGTAAGTGTTAAAATAAATTTTTTTTTTTATGTGAATAGCATCTATAGTTGGGGTTTCTCTGGTGGAAAAAATGAAGAATTACAAAAAATATATACACTTTGGACACTTATACTCCCAAATCTAATAGATAAAAATGTAAATATTTTTCTTGTTTTGTCAGAAATATGATCCAGATTATGAATATATAAAAATAATTTCAATATTTTAGACTTTCTTTTATTCAATAAAATTTTTTTAAAAAATCCAAGTGAATATTTATTTTTTTCATTTTTCTAACTTTCACTCAAAATATATAGTAAACTATAAAAGATAGATATAACTAATAAATGACAAAAATGTGTACCAGAAAATGTAGTATTGAAACCTATATTTATTACTGAAAAATGCTCTTATAGTTTTTGAGTAATTGTTTTGTCAAGTTGAAGAAGATGAAAAATTTGTCAATTTTTCTAGCTAGTAATGCTTATATCTCAAAAACTAAAAGAGCTAGCTACCTTTGAACAATAAGCAAGAATTTGTAGCTCTTTGAAGGCCCTACAAGTGTAATTAATTGGATTTTGGATCAAGCTCAATTAAAAAAAAAAAAAAATATCTGTTCAAAAGAATTTTTTATTCATTTTTCATACTCTCACTCGAATTATCTTCAAATCTATAAGAGATAGATATAAATAGTAAGTGATAGAAATATGTATGAGGAAATTTATCATCTAAATCTATATTTATTTTTTTATAAAAAGCTCTTATAGTTTTCGAGTAATCGTTTTGTCAAGTTGAAGAAGTATGAAAATTTTATGTTTTTCAAGTTTGTAATGCATATATCTTAGAAACTAAAAAGGAGATATAGCTATAAATAATAAGGAAGAATTTGTGGCTTTTTGAAAGCCCTATAAGTGTATATAATCAGATTATGAAGTTCTTTTTTTTTTTTTTTTCGGTATTACAAAAGTTCAGTTTTATTTTACAAAATGTTATTCACACAAAGCCATTTTCGTTCCATTGGACTGGAGTCACCACCGGTTTTTTATTATTAATAGTCAATGGAGTAAACCACTTTGTATTACCAGTTTCTTAACGAAATTGGCTTGCACAGTACAGCATAAAGTAGCAGCATCTGTGTAATTATTTTTAAAGTGTTTTCAATTACTAGTTACATTAAACTGTAATTAATCTGTGAATATTTGAATGTTTCTACATTTCAGAAGATTATTGTAGTGTAATAATTGATCAACGTTTCAACAGGTGCTTCAAAGATGAATAAATTGAAGCCACGATCACCCAGTGTGCCACCCAGACCTTCAGGTTCACTTTCTGTCTATGAATCAACTCGTTCTAAGAAGGAATCCCCTGAAACTACCAGATCTCAGTTTCATGAGGTAAACTGTAGTAGATAATAAGCTGTAATAGATGGTTGAAAATATATTATTAGCAAAAACATGGATGCTACACTTTCTGAAAAGAGGTGAAAATAGTTTTAAAATAACCTGTAAATAGGGGAAGTTGATTGGTTGCAAATATCTAAAAAAAAACCAAGGAAAAATCTGTTGTTATATAAATCAATCGTTCTCCATCCCAAAAGTATTGTGGAGCTGTAGATTTCCTAAATTATTAACAATTGGCAAGTGAATTTCTATATTTTCTTATCACAGACTAGAAAAATGAGTAATTTCTTTTCAATTCTAGTCACTAAAAAATAATAGATATAATGAACAGATTATAAAAAATTTCAATTCAAAGTTCAATAATATAAAAATGTATATATTGTTCACTGATTAATAATTCTTCATTGCTTGCAGCTAACTTCAATCATATGTTGAGCAGCAATAGAAATTGACAGATGTTTTTATATTGTGGTTTGATTTTTTGTTATCATTTGAAAGAATAACAAAAGATTTTGTCTTTCAAGTAATGCTGCATATTGCATTGTTATGACTAATTCCTAAAAATGAATAAAAGAACTTCTAATTAGAAACATAATGGTTAATTTCAATCAAACTTTATCATTATCTGTCAACTTATTCAATTGAAAGAAATGATACATAGAATTTCAACTAATGAAGCAGACTTTAATAGGCATTCATAGAAAATTTCATAAAAAGTGTATTTAAATATAAGAAAATAAAAGAGCCTACCAAAGACTTTGTTTCACCTTAAGACAATCTCGTGTTTTTGCCAGGTCTGAAACTATTATTTGTATTTATAATACCCTTGTTAAACCAATTTTGGAATATTGTGCAATGATCTGGGACCCTGTTTACAACCTGCATTCTCAACGAATAGAAGTCGTGCAAAATAAACTTATGATATGCATATATGTGAGCTCAGACAGAAAGTCTTAAATAATACTATTGATTGCCCCATTTTACTCTCTTGCCTGGAATTCCATATACCTGTTAATAATACTAGAAAAAAAACTTTGTTTCACAATACTACTGTTAAACACAATTACCTTAAATGCTATTCTATCTATAAATTTGTTGAGATCTATATAATATCTATTGTACTGATATTGATATATTTAATTTGACTCCTGCCTGTTTTAAAAAAGCCTGTTTTAATGTGCTTGGCATGTATACTGCTTAGTATTCTTGTATTTTATGTTCTGTTCTTTTTGTTTTTGTGTGGCTACTGTAACTAGATTTCATCTGTAGTTGCCACGTAAATTGAATAAAATAAAAATAAAATAATTTCTGGGTTTTCTTCATATCTTAATTTTCATGGATCGATAAAACATACTCCAAGTATTGGCCTGCTGACTGACAGGCAACAAACACTGGTATAAAAATAAATACAGTAATGCTACATTGCACTTAATCAAAATTTTTTGTAAATTTAGCATTGTCTCACCAATGGCATTGAATTATGACACATTTATGCATCTGTGAAAGGTTTTGAATCCATTGGAATTTTTTTCATGGATTATGTAATGACCCTGATGGATTATTAATTTCGATATGTAGCTTAACTTATACTTTTTATAAAACATTTGCATCTTACACATGCATATCACCAAAATATGTTATTAATGAGTGTTCATATTTCTTTATTTAAAATGATTATTTATGACCAAACTGACCATAAATAACCTATTAAAATTTTATTTTAAATGTATACTTTTACAATAAACCTTCAAATTTTTGCCAAACAGACAAGACTTAAGAGGGTATTTTCTCACAAGTCGCTTGTTTCAGTTTTCCCGTGTTAACCCATTGAAAATAGTCTCTAGCCTCCAGTTCATTTAGTTTTTAGTATTTTTTGCCAAGTATAGATGCTAAAAAGTTGAAAGTCTTTTTTTTTTTAATTAGATAAAATAATTTGAAACATTTCTAATATTTATCGAAAAACGATACATTTATTTCATGAAAATAATAGGATAATTATTTTATCCAATTTTCCTTTTTTTTTCCATGTATGTTTGGCAAAGAACACTGGTAAAAAATTCTAAAAATTATATGAGCTAGATGTTAGGGACTATTTTTCATAGATTAACATAGTAAAGTGAAACAAGTGGCTAGGGGGGAGATATCCTCTTAAATTTGCACCCTGCAGTCCTATGATAAGTGCTATTTCTCCAAACTGCAGCAATATATTTGAGTTGTGAATGCACATTCTCTTTCTATTTTAATAGTAAGACATCTTTAGTCTCAGCCACACCAGTGTACATGCCACAGCAAAAATAAATAATACTAGAGCAATGATTACTGACTAGTATGCCATATCACCTAAGGGTGCCATGAAGTTATCCAGAAGTGCTCAAAGAAAGAAAATTATCTTCAGAAAAAGAATTATTACACCTGTGATATTCCATCGAAGAAACAGCATTGCACAACATTACATGAGCATAATAAACAATCTCTAGCTGACCAATCCCCCTGGCTCTACTTGAGATTCTGAATTTGATATAAATATATTGTATTATTATATAGTGTATATGTATATTATTTTCCTCTATATTTTTCAATAGTATTGGTAAATATCTGTTTTGTTACACAAACCTTTTAAATACATTTTTACTTTAGTTAATCTGGTGTTCTCAACTTTAAATAGTAAATCAGAGTTAACTGGGGGAAAACAAAATGAACACTTATTGTAAATCCGAGGGATGCTGTGGGTGTAAAACCATATTCATAAGGGTGCCGTGAACCCAAAAACGTTGAGAATCACTGAATTAGATGATATTATTATATTCTGTATGTTTAGGTGAATTTTTTATAGGTAGGTCTTTGTAAAAACAATAAGTAATTATCAATATTTATCGCTTTATATAATAGAAAAATATAATAGGTTAAATATAATAGAAAACTTTATTGCAATAATGTCATTTATATGGTGGTGAAGTATTATTTCATTTTCTCTAATTCATTCATTATCAACCTTTTTAGACTAGTGAACCTCTTTCAACAATTTTTTTTTTGTCAGCAACATCTACCAAATGAATAATTATACTGTAAAATTGTTAATTCTTGTTATAATGCTTAAACTATTAAAAAGCCTCATACTAATTTTGTTGCAGACATATCAAGTTTTCAATATAGCATTATTTTTTCAATAAATATATATTCAAATACTTATTTGTAGCCTTTGTAAATTTAAATAATCATTAACTTTTTGTGTAAGCTTTATTTAAAATTTTTTATCTTACTTCTGTTATTTACTTTTCCTAGATATTTACTTTTCCTATTTAACTCTATAGGAAAGTCCTTTGACACAAGTAAAATCCGTTCCTTTACGAAGTCAAATGAGTTCTCCTCCTAATTTACAGACAACAATTCCATCTTGTAAGCTTTTAATTTTTCTTACTTAATGAATTGCATATTTAAAAGCATTAATGAATGAATTAATCAATATACTTACTAGCATAAATGATACAAATTTATGTATTAATACTATTTCAAGGTTATTCTGTTATGATCTAATTTGTTAGTAAATGTAATTTATTCCATTATTTTATTTCCCAAAATTACTTTTGTTTCCTTATCTAATAAAAAAAAATATTTATTCTAAATTTTATTTCTGCCTAATCTTAACCTTCTAGTATTATTCCAAATTATATCTCTCACATAAACATACTTTAAAATATATGAAAAATTTATTTCAACTTAAAAGACTTAAATGAGCCTAAGCGCTTTCGAATGTTATATGCTCCTCATAAGGGACTCATGTCAAAATACAAGTACATAAGTGCTTTTATATTTAACCAACCTGTAAACAGAATTTTCTTATTAATAACCAATCAGCAAAGGAAATGCATGTGAAGTGAAAAAACATAAAATAAACATATTGCACAGCAAATGTTTTATATTTGCTGTGTAATATGTCTATTTTATGTTTTTCACTTTGCATGTATTTCCTTTGCTGAATCAGATATTATTAATATGCAAATTCTTTTTCTGGGTTGGCTGAATATAAAAGTATCTCATTATAAGCCTTTGTTGTGGAGCTCACAATGCTTGAAAGGGTTCAGGTTCATTTATATGTAATTTGCATCTTTTTAAGTTGAAATAAACATTTTAACTATTATAAAGTCTGTTTATATTTGAGAATTCAACGTGATCCCACATTTTGTTTTTCTACTTGACAAAATAAATAAATAAATATGCATTCTAGCACTTGAACTAAGATCCTCCTTCATTTTATAATTAGATTTATATAATAATTTAATTTATTTTAAAAAATTACAGGTTGAAATTAAAAACGCTGTGCATTAGTATTTTATGTTTTCCTTTTAAATTAAAAACACTGTGCATTAGTATTTTATGTTTTCCTTTTAAATGTAATTTACCTGTTTGCTGACTTACTCAAATGACCTAAAACCTTTGAATAACAAAATCAAATTTCTGTATCACTTTAGTGTCACATACTGCTATTGGACTTAATTCTTCCAAAATGTAACATGATGAGTATCAGTTTTTACTATCAAAAGTAGATGTTTCTCACCATCCATCCGGCTCTCTCCCCAGCTTCAGAGATGGGGTGACCGAATCGGGATGAAGCATGAAACAAAAATAGCATTGAAACCAAGCAGACTGGCACATCTGTTACGATTCGTGAGTTCAATAAAAATCAAGAGACTGCATTTGAAGATATGGTAGACGTTTCAATAATAAAAACAAGAATTTATTTAAGTATAAGGAATACTTTTAAAAACATATTGAATGATCCTCTAACCTAATTAAACACACTTTTAAGAATAATGAATAAGATGACACCTCCCTACACGGGTGTTTAGCTGAATCATCTCTTTCAGACGATCAAATGCTAATGGAGATAGGGGTCATGATGAAAAACTCTGGGAGCATCAAAATATTGACTGCTACAGTCTTTGCCCAACAGAGAAATCATCCCAAACAACAGAGTCCGCCATATATATCCTTCATAGAGTTCATTGGCACCTGGAGGTAGCGTCTTCTCAGAAACCGATTATTTGGGCTCTA
This sequence comes from Amaurobius ferox, assembly GCA_951213105.1. Classification (NCBI taxonomy): domain Eukaryota; kingdom Metazoa; phylum Arthropoda; class Arachnida; order Araneae; family Amaurobiidae; genus Amaurobius; species Amaurobius ferox. Next base: position 53,203,081 of record OX578136.1, on the reverse strand, counting down.
AGCCCCACTGATGACATATTAATGTGCCTGCCTCACGCAAGTCCGGGTAATGAAGGGCGCTATAAGCCCTATCGCTGACACATTTAGTTTTGATGCAGCAATTGTTTGGACACTAAACCTTCGTATTGACATCTTAAAATGCAACATCCGTGCAACTCTCGGAGGGTTCCAGAATTCCATATCTCACATGGAACGTGGGCATGTTGTTTTCTGTGGATATTTGTCCAGCAGAATCTTATAATTGGGGAGGCCTATTGTGGCTAAGAAGTGACAAGGAAACTTTGTTTGTTTATTTTAAGCTACAATAAAGATATTACTACAGCATTATACTACATGAACTAGTGTTGAATTTTGCAGCAAAGATAAAAAAAAAAACTTATGTTATAATATAAGAATGTTCTTTTTGTAGCTTATCTTTGATTCAAACTAGTGATTCTTTTTAGTGTTTCAGTGTGAAAACAATAGAGAATTTTTTTTTAATGACCTCCCCCCCCCCCCACACACACACACACCATGAATTTTGAATTACAGTTATGAAGGGTTCTTTTAGGCCATGCTTGCATTTAATAGATACTCCAAGTAAAGACTCAGCTGCATTCTTGAATAAAACACAATGAATAAATAATAAATGAAAGCACTTTATTTTGTTTTATTGTTGTCTTTATTATATTTTTACATTATTTACTTTCATTCATAGTATATGATGAGAAGAGTGGGTTTATTATTCTAAGTCGGGTAAGCATTTAATATCATTGCTTTAAAAATTTATGATGTTTTATATTTTACTTATCATAACATTCTTTTTCAGGAGAAGTACTCAGAGCATAATTCATTAATTACGCACTGCAAGTTTAACTGTACAGGAACATCAGTAGCTAGTTCTGATATGGATGGTGTAATCAAGTATGAATTACATTGATATCTTAATTTGTTTTAAATTGTCAATAATTATAGCTGGACTACTTGGTTACAATTTAATATAGTTTATATTGGATTTTTATTGTATTTCTGAAGTAAATAAAAAGAAAATGCATCAATATCTTGCTTTGTATCTGAGTTATATTTCCGAATAAATAGGACATAAATCGAAACAGCTTAATGAATGGTGGTTTCGTGTGTTAAATGATGCAAATATCAAAGATAATTGCTTCACTACTATTTTTTTAGAAAAAGCTTAAAAATGTTAATTTTAAAACAGATTTGAAAAATATTTACAAAAAACATTACTATTTAACATAAAAAAAAAAAAATGTACAAGAAATTCAATGTAATATATAATATAACTAAGAAATTTACTCATTTGACTATAGTGCATTAGAGTTTGTAGAAGTTGATCTAGTGAACATTGGAATCGGTCAGTAATATTTGTCTAAGGTCTGCTAAACAGCATTTTCATATCTGCATAGAAATTTCATGTAGCAAGTTATATCATTAACTACAGCCAACTTTCATTTAGCAACACATATCATTAGTTGCAGCCTGAAATACTTTGGAACTTCTTTCCGTATTAGATTGCTAAAAAAATAATAGTAGCTTCATCAATCAAATTAACGATTTTGGAAAGCTGTTTTGAAATTAAATTCTGTTGCTCAGCTTGTTGTCAAGCTTGTTGTATTCGTTAGCAAATTGCAAGTCTGATTATATTAAATCCCCATTGCTCATTACTTGGTTATGTGGGGAAAGAAATTCATCTATGTTCTTTTCATTTATCTCTTGAAAATACTAAAACAATGCAACTTTGAAAATCCAATGACTTTAAGCAAAATTTAGTATTCATTTTTTCATTAATACAACTTCAGCAGGACACAAAGTGAAGCTAGCAACATAAAGTTTTGGCATATAAATGCAAGATATTTTTCCATTTTTCAAAGTTGAAATTGAAATTTTTGTAAAGCTTAAACAAACTTAAGAGCATGCTGAAAAGTTTGCCCCCTGTAATATATTCAATTAGATTAGACAAACCATAAGACATGAAACAGTTCCATGTGGTTAATTAGGATCTTGGCTTTTTTGTATGTATCGATAAAGATGGCTGTTTTTCACTTTTGAAACCGGTTAACACTATTTTGTATTTTATGCTGCATAATACGAAATTTTATAAAAAAAAAATTTAGCATTATCAGCAGTGAGAACGAAATTAGAACCTCATGCTATTCAGAACAGTTTAGTGCTTATTGGAAGATTGTTTAGATGTTTAGTTCCATTCTATTTCTGACAGTATCATTCCTGGTTAAAACCTGGTGTAATAACCCTCGAAACCTTCTGCTTCTTTAATCTATATTTATATGTATTGCAATTCTGCCAGCAATTACGACCTGGTTGAAAAACTTAGCTTTGCATGGTGTCTAATCCTGTACTCTATAGAGATAAAATCCACTGTCCACATACCTAACCATTTAAAAATTTGCTAGATCTGCTTTTTCTGTAATACTTCCTTTGTATATTTATATTTCATTTATTCTTGTACTTTATATTTTCCTTTATGCACCTTCAATTCTTATTGAAAGCCATTTTTGACATTTGGCTTATTTTAATATGCAAATTTATTTTGGATTTTAGTCATGTATAAATCACCAATGTGTTTGTGGCATGTCATATTCCTCTTATAAAGTGTGTTTCATTCCAAAAAGCACTATAGCTTTCTTTGTGTAATTTATATTCTTAATTGTGAAATAAAACTTTTATGAGTTCTTTTAATTTATTTAATTGTGGACATGTCGCCAATTTATTAGTTTATAATTCCTTCCTTTATAGAGATTTTATGGTTGAACTGTGGTATTATCTGCTGCTTTTTTAGGAGCAACATTATCAAAGAAACAGATGAAAAGATACTGTTCCTGAAAGGACCTTTTTGTTATTCATTGTAGTTTCTTATTAAAAATCTCAAAATTAGAGTATTAATAATTTTATAAAATTATTCAATATTTGAAATTTCACATTATTTAGGGATAATTGCTAACTGATGTTTGTTCTTTGCTTCTTGACTCTTTTAATAATAATTCATGAATTGTGTTTTATATAGCAAAAATAGAAAATTATTTGCTTTTATTTACTTAAATAATTAATTTAAAAACCATTTCTAGGATATGGAATGCAAGTCCTTCCATTTCTACTGTTTCAACCATAATGTCAAAGACTAGTGTTCTTTCATTAGAATGGGGATGCAAAAGAGAAAGATTAGTATGTGCTTTTAGGTTATTTTCAAGTATAAAACCTAGAAATTAATAATTAAAAAAGTTGTATGATCTATTAATATTTTAAATGTTTGACATATTTCCTCTTGTGAAAAATTAATATATGTGCCACAGTTTTGCAAACTTCTACAGAAACCACAAAATTCAGTATTAGCACACAGCCAGCCAGCATTACATTTCATGAAAATTGAGCTCAAACTGCAATGGCCAAGTTCATACCTACGAAACCTGTCTAAAGGGGCATTTTTAAAGCTAGGATTGTGCTCCCAATGTAGATATCAGCATCCATGGTATCTGCAATGGAAGTATAATCCTAGCTTTAGGAACTCCTCCTTTAAGCGAAAAATTTGCCTACTTATAGGAAGAAGTTTCCTTATTTATGTATAATGTTTAAATTAGTAGATATAAATTTTCCACATTTACTAGTTTTCATATATTTGTGGAGTGGAGTAAAGTGAAAAAACCCCTCTTTGTGCCTATTTTTGATCATCCTTGCTATACAGTAAAAATATTGGATATGCTCTTTTCAAAAATGAAATAATCACCCTTTTTTTTCATCAAAAAAAATGTTATGAAATTACTTTTTAAGCTGGTAATATTATGTTTTATTTTCAATTAGGCAGTTTTTTGCTTTTAAGCGAAGCCCAGTTATAGGGCATAGTCATATCATTGTATATCTGAGAGAACTTTGTTAATGTTAGGCAGGGCCAAAAACACCCTCAATCATTATTGAATTTGAAGTTACAATACTTCTATTAGAAAAATTCTAAAATCCTTTCTTTAAGAAGTTTTATGCTCACTGATTCTCTAATCTCCTGCACTGTGCTGACAAGCTGTAATGACACCAAAATCATGGTCCATGGGTGATGATGGATGACTAGTTTAGCACTTTATTGCTTTTAATTCAACTTAGCGTTTAAAAATTTGATTTTTTTTTTTTTTAAGAATATTATTTTCTATATATATTGTGTGTGATATGCAGATTGTGCCCCAAGTGAAGCCAAAAACATTTGCACACTATTTTTACTGTTACCTTACACCTTTCTGGTAGGTCGGACGGTCTGGGTTTCAACAACAACAACACTATTTTTACTCTTGCTAAAGCTCATCAGTATTAAATAGCCCTTAACTACAGCAATAAAATGTATTATTGTGACACATTTTCTGAATACAGGTAGTTTTCTTGCTGTCAGTGTAGTCAACGGCTATTTGCTGCTAATAGGTAAGTTTAAGATAGAAACCAATCCAATGATACTGTTAGCTGCCTGGGAACATGATTCTAAACTTTGGAACACCTTCTGATAGTTTTTGTAACTATGTGAATATATTTTTAGCTTCTTTATGGTGGAACTGCTGGAGTTGTGAGAATGTATGATACCAAAGAAAGAAGAGTCATCAAAGAAATTTTTACAAACTCTACTGGTGCCAGTAATCATAAGTAAGGAAGTTTATTAATTTTACTAGAATTAATTACCCATCATTACCCAGGTTCTAAATAAGCAGCCGCTACTTAGATGATACAGATATAGATAACTTCTACTAATTTCTAAATTGCCTTTTTTGAACTAACATCATTCCCATGATCTTTTTTTTTTTTTTTTTGCTTGTTTGTTTCTTCATGTGTTCTTTGTTAATTTTACAATGTGGACATAATGTGTCGTAAGTAAGCTTACTGCAATTCGCCGCACATATGTACAAACATCTGATTCATCAATCATTGGCAGAACAATGCAAAATATCTTAAATGCTTTATATGCTAAATATTTTAAATTTGGGAAGTTAGAAAACTGATATTCAAGAAGTCAGACTTTTGGATTGCTTAAAATAAACATTAATGAATGAAAATACTTAAAAGTCACAAAAAAAAAAAGGTCCTTTACCCCAAAAGTAAAATTAAAAAAAAATAATGTCTATCTCAGTATGTTTTCATCTGATTGAAATCAAATTTTAGCACAATAGTTATAATGATAATATAATATGAAATTAAAAAAATTGGAATAAAATATTTTTAATTTGCGAAGTTAGAAAATAGATAAATACACTTAGTTTGAAAGCAGCTGTTTTTCATCTAGACAAAATGCCTACCATTTAATCAAAACAGCTGCTCTTATATTTTTTTAATTTAGAAATCATCTACAGTGGCAGTGAATGAATAAATTTGACAGAATGGTGAAAAATTGCTCATTTTCGGCTTTAAAAGTTTATAACTCTTAAGCTAACATGAACTTTAAAAAAATCTCACTGAGGCCCATCTTCCAAGGAAATGAAGTGTCTTCAATGCAAATTTCGTTGCTGTTCAAAGCTTTGATTTTCTACTACATCTCAACATACAAAGACACACAAACAAGCATCTTCTTTTATTATGTAAGATGAAATATTTATTAAATTACTTAAAATATAACTAGAACAAAATTGTATATATAATTAATATATATATATATATATATATATATATATATATATATATATATAGATGCAAAATATGCAACATTGTACCCAGGTACAATGGCGACAAATGAAATGGTGTCAAATTTTATGATGTGTAACGTTTTGAAAATATAAATTTCAGAAATGTATAATTTTCTTTTTATTGAAAAGAAAGTTTTCTGTAAGTAAAATATGATTGTAATGATCTTAGATATAGAATGAGAGGTCTTAAATATCATGAAATATTTACCTGCCAGAAAATTTAGTTAAATTTATACAAGCAGAGTTAAAAAAACATAAAGTGTCTGCATCCACAAATATTAGAATAAAATTTTCTGCAAACTTTAAGACCGGTAGCAGAAATATGATGACATTGTTGCAGAAAAATTTTAATGCTCTAATTCCACCTGCATGTTATAGCACATCAAATACCCCCCCCCCACAAAAAAAAGGTTGTAAAAAAGTTTTGAATCATCCACCCTGTGGGACCCGCAAAGTATTTTCAAAACATTTACAGATAAGATCGACGAATAAGGAAATCTAAAAAATTTTTAAAATACTGAATGTATTACTGCTCTTTTTTAAATTATATTATTTTTAATTAAAAAAGGAATACAATATTTTTAAAAAAATTGTACAACATTTTTATCGTTAAAAATATCATATTGCAGAAAAGATTTGGGTGTTAAAGAGGCTTGTCGCAGAAAAAAAAATAGTTTTCTGCCATAGGGGAGTGTGATAACAATAAAATGAGGTAATATAAAAATTGCTAAGACATAATTAATTATTTGAGAATTATAGGTTCTGAATATATAACAAAATCGGTCTGTTATGATTGTATATTGAACAATGAAAGAAAAAGATCTGCATTTTGTCTGAAACTATTTGCAAAATTAAATGCAATTTGGAAAAAGTAATCATGTACTGTGTATGCATGCATGTCTACTTTCTATAGCTCAATGTACAAGATATTTGAAATCAACAATGTTGTATCACTCCAAGGTGTCTTGGAGCATGACCTAAACTGTCAATGTACTGAATTTCATAGCTTTGCATTGCTTAGATTTCCCACTGCACTGTGCACAGACAAAAGACACATACACAGACATTCCCTTTTATTATTATAGATTTAATGCAGGTTTATGTCCAATACACCAAAAATATAATTTTATCTTTTATATTATACTTTATAACATGTATTATATCATATTATACAATTGCATGTAATTATTTCTATATTAATCAATATTAGGTAAGTAATCAGTTAATTAGCTTTGAAATTGCAGCATTGAGTTAAATTTTTGATTTTTCAGGGTTTTGTGTATTTGTTCTAATCCTTTGGGCACCAATTTTGTGACATCTGCTTCCTCTGAAGAAGAAGGTCTGCTTTGTCTTTGGGATCTAAAAACCTTGGGGATGGAGGTATATTTTCTTTGCATGGCTTATTTTATATGTTCTTGAATTATAAGACCCTAAAAAATCCATTGAACATTTATTTATGTAGCCTAATTTGCAGAAAATGCTACAGGGACAAAAATTAACTTGAAGAAAAATATCAAAAAAATCAACAGAAACAAAAATAAATATAAAATAAAATGTTTGGAGTACGAGTCTTCTCCATTTGACTTTCTCCTGTATTCGTATTATTATTATTTTTTTTTTATCCATTTGTATCATAATCAATATCAGCGTGAAAAGAATGTATATTTTATAAATTTCATTTGGAAATTGTTCTTTTTGTAAAATTATAAAACTGCATATCATTTTGAATCATTTTTAGTCTGCTGGTCAGTAATGAGATCACTAAACATCTGATCAAATATAAATTTTGATAATTCATGGGGCTGGTAGGTAAGAAGTGAGTGCACACTTTTATGACTTTCCTTGAATAAAATTTTAGCAATTTTGAAAAATATAATTTTTTTTCTAAATAAGTTTTCTTGTTGCAGTCGATAGGCATAACTTAACACCACCAGCCTTTTTTTAAGTCAATAATGTAAACTAACATGTATTTTGATGGCAAGTAAGTGTAAGCATAATACTTAAATAAAATGCTATACAAATTTTTAGTGGAAAAATAGATTTTATTTAAACCTTATTTTTATCCTTATTAGCTTAGCAGACCAGTCATGTAGGCTGCAGACTAGACTAGTATATCATTAAACTGGCCATCAAGACTAGTGACTTTCATGATTAACTTCTAATGCCTTCTTGGCAGCAGGTTGATTAAGTTGTCGAATTATAAAATTTCATAAAATATGCACATTCGTTCTTGATCTATTATGCCCATACTTCTAAGATATAAGATGTTTCAAAGATTTTAGTAATCTGCTAAATAATTTTTGGGAAAATAGGTAAAATGATAACGTTATTTAAATCCTTTTTAGAAACAAGTTTACATGAAGATTTAGAAAATGTTTTAATAGCATGATTGTTAATGAAGAAGAGAAGATCAATAGCAGCAGCTTTTCTGAACTAATTGATCTCACTAATTGATCTCTCAGATCAAAAAATTGAGTAAATCCATAGTTGAAAAAATGCTGAATTTACAATGGACAAAGCAGTGATGTTCTGCTTAGACAAATTGCAATTTTCATGTGGTAGTAAAGAGAAAGACTGAAGGTTTACGAAAGATTGTAATGAGAAATTAGCCATCATTGTGGATGACCAGAATGCATCCTAAAACACTTAATAATTGTTATTTTTCGTTTCATGAGTAAATTGGATACAAGGATCAATGGAATTCAAAATGTCTCAAATACCATCGATATTATAAGCTAGTGATTTAGGAAGCAGAACTTGACATAATTAGTATAAGAAACAAACTGGATAATTTTAAGAAGATTAACTTCAAAACAATGTATATAGGTGTCACTTAGAATAGGACTGATGGGATTGCTCATTCCCAAACCATCAGATATAACTTAGAATTTATTATGAAAGACAAAATAATTTTGCTATATGCAAATGCTAGTTAGATTTGTTTCCATTGTTTTTACTTATGGAAACTTACATAAGTTATACGAACACAACAAACAGAAATTACCACTACTATTGTTTATTTTTCTGAAGTATTTAAAATTTATTTTTTCTAGTGAATTATTGTCCTTGCAACATTTGTATGGTTGTGATCCCTTGTATCAGAAATTACAGTATTAAATTAACTTATAAATCCTGTGTCTCTTCTATAAATTATGGCAATATATTAAAATAGTTTTGAATAAAAAATACTCTTATTAAAAAATCCAACTTAAAAATTTTATTTTAGTCTTGTACTAACTGTGGCCCCTACAAATAACTGCAGTCACACTTTTATCATGGTCGCTTCTGCAGCAATAATTTTCTTTAAAACAAATGAACTATAAGCACTAGCTATGCAACCTCAAAGCTCCTATAAGACGGATGTGGGACACGGTGCAGGTGCATGAAATCTGCATATGATACATGCAATAATGATAACCTTACTCCATGCAATAACAATAAACCTGCTGTGTGGGCACATGGAATCCACATAGTGGATTCACAAAATAAATGTTATTATATTAAAATAAAGTATTAAAATAAAATGCAAGCCTGTTGCTTATGAATTCAAGCAGCAGGTTTGCAAAATATTTGTAATTACAAAATACCCATACTTACACATTTTGCATTTAAATAAGAAAGCTTATGCTTGTATTTAAAGTATTAAAATAAAACAAAAATTCATAATTGGCTCATTTATTTTTCAGATATTTTTTTAATTAGACAGCTAAATTATTGTTTCAAACCTTTGATTTAAAAATTTTTGATTTTAACTTCTTGAGAATAATTAATTCCCTAGTCCAGTTTTAAACAACTGTTTGCATGCAGGAATTATCCACACAAAGTATCTACAGGAGCAGAATATTTGAAATGGAATATCTAGTAAAATGATTTGAAAAAAATGGTGCAGGAAATGCTAGGGTAGTTTTCATAATTAATTAAATATATATATATATATATATATATATATATATATATATATTAATTTTCAAATTCTTTTGTGTACATGCCACATGCCTCTCATTTTAAAAAAAACTAACTTTCTAGGCTAAGAATTAGCATTTTATATCGATATATATACTAACATGCTTACAAACATACTAATCAGGTCAAACATGTTTTAATAGTGTAGATAACAATATACATCAGTTTTCTTGTCCCATATCTTGAGAATTTTTTATGATTGCTTGAAAATAACTAAATATCCTGTATTTCTGCTAAAGATATTAATAGGTTATTTCTTAAGTAGAAATACAGAAACATCTTATTATAATACATAGGCACCTACTACAAGGGGGAACCAATCCCAGCTAAAGTTTCCCAATTGCCCCTACTGGGAAATTTCAAGATTCTTTTTCCTAACTTGATATCGTACTAAAAACCAGAAAATGCAATTTTTTATTAATTATAAGCATACACCTGAATAAAAAAAATTGAAAAAAGTCATAAGCGTAAATGTCACATTTCAATTCAATTTTGTTCACATCTTCCTTATCATTGGGTTATTTCAAACCATCTCACACACAAACCAAGTTCCTCTATATCCCAGAAAACATGTTTATACTAATGACAGAAACACCTGACCACCAGAACTTTTCTGATTGACCACTTGGTTCAAAGAGAAAAAGAGTTTCAGCCATGAGATTGGCTTTTCCCAAGAATAATCATCTTCAGTTATAACCATAGATACAGACGAAGCTATTTATGAGGATAACTACTGAGTAGTTTATTACTCTGTGGGGATACCTTATTTGATCTACTGTATATCAAAGAGATATTATGTATCAGGTGCCTAATTGCTCTTTGATGCTGTATACAAATGTTTTCTTTCCAGGGGTATTATATATATCCATTTTAAGCTGTGAACAAACACCCGAGGGACACTTTGTCCCTGTGAACGATGGACTATTGGCAGCCATTAGCACCAAGTCCTTTGGGAGTAGAATGCTAAAGTTATAAATTATGAGAAAATATAAAATACTGGATTCATGAGGAAAATAGCTACTTTTTCTAGAAGAACTAGACTTATGTTCAACTTGCGTGATGTTTGTAGTGCTGAAGGCAGTGTGATGTGTCAGTGTTGTTCATATAAGTTTCATTTTGGTTTGTGATGGGGGAAAAAATATATTTTGGTGCTGTTTGTAAAAGTTTCATTTTGGTTTGTGATTATAAAAAAAACTCATTTTTCATGAATAAATTATAACAATAACAGCAAAATTTTCTCCTTGCATGAAAAATTCCAAAACTGATGAAACACCTGCATATTATATTATAAATATAAATATGCAGATTTTGATATCTTAATCTTTGATATCTTGGGAGTTCGGGAGCACAAGTTAACTAGTATGCAGACTAAACGAATTTTGATGTGAATAACATCTATGTTTGGGGTATCTGTAGTGGAAATCAGAGTGTTACGAAAAATGTAAACACTTTGAATGTTTATATCTTCAAAACTAATAGATAAAAATATAAATAATTTTTCTTGTCAGAAATAATCACTTTATAAATATATAAAAATAAATTTCAATATTTTTATATTTCAAACTGTTTTTTCTTCTTTTTTTTTATCTCCTCCCCCCCCCCCCCCCTAAAAAAAAACTTTAAAAATATCTATCCAAGTGAATATTTTTCATTTCTCTTACTTTCACTGGAAATATCTTTAAAACTATAAAAGATAGATATAAATAGTAAATGACAAAAATATACATTAAGAAATTTTGTTTCTAAATCTATATATATATTAAAAAGCTCTTATAGTTTTCAAGTAATCATTTTGTCAAGTTGAATAAGGTTTTAAATTTTCCTTGTTTCAAGTTTGTAATGCTTATATCTCAAAATCTAAAGTGCAGCCTATGAACAATAAGCAAGAATTTATATCTTTGAAAACCCTACAAGTATTATTACTATTATATTTTGGATCGAGTTCTTAGTTTCTGAAGTATAGTGGTTATAAATTTCGATATTTTAGTATTTTAACCTAGGTTTTTCAATGGATGGGAAAGCTGTAATATTTAAAATATCACGAGTGTTGCAACTCAGTGTGTTAACTTACTCCTTAGTGAAATATCGGTGCACAAACATAAAATGTTTTGTTTTAAAAAAATGGGAAGTGAAATTGAACTTTAAGATTCCAAAGATATTTAAATGGTTGATGAGGTATAAACAGAATAGATGGAAATATGTGTATTCAAGTATGTATACAAGTAAATATTCAAGTATATATTTATGTGCTGCCAGGCAAGTTTATAGATTAGCCTGAACCTAAAATCTTGTCAGATGTATTGTATATGTTTAATTTATATACTGCTAAACAAGTTAGTAAAAATATGTTATATTTTGACTTGACATCCATGCTTGAAGTATCCAGATGAAATTGGGGAAAAACTAAAAAGGCTAGCTCGCTATATACAGTTAGCGAGTAAATTGTTATGCTTTGAAAGCCTGTAAATGAAACAAATGAGTCTGAAAAAATCTTATAAACTTGAATGTTACTGGAGTTTTATTTTACAAAATGCTATTCCACAAAACCATTTTGGCTCCATCAAACTGAAGCCAACCACCATCTATATCTCTCTCTCTCTCTCTCTTTTTTTTTTTTTTTTTTTTTTATAAATAACTTTATACCCAATTTAACTTTGTAAATCTTTTGTATAATTATCAGATTGTGCCCTTCCCCCAAGAATTTAAAAATTTGTCGCTTATGTTATATTGCCTGTTCATTAAGAACTGCTGAACTATACAAATTCTAATAATGTAAAACCATATTTTGTTACTGTGGATGACTTTAAAATTATAATTTCGGTATGGTTGATAATAGAATATATAGGTATTTTTATGCATGAATGCAAAATACAATGCTTATATCTTTTATTATTGAATTACGAAATAAAATACTTATATCTTTTGATTGAAAATAAATTTGTGATCCTTTATTTAAGCATTCATTTATAAAAATGATAGCATTTGATTTCAGAAGCAACTTTCATTATCATCAGACAAATCCTGTGCTTATTGCTGCTGTTTCAACCACAATGGTCAACTGCTTTTAATAGGTTCTTCTGATGGAACATCTAGTATATTAGGTATATGAATACATTTATTTTCATGTTTGATGTGTGTATCTATAAATTGAAAATATTTCTTCATATGAAAAAAAAAATATTTGAAAGACAATGTATTGAGCTATCAATATAATGTTTAAGTTGTAAGTGTTGTGATAACCTGTACATTTACAAATAAATCAAAGCTTAATTTAAAAAAGAAATCATTTTAATTCAATAAGTCTGAATCACTTTCAGATATTTGTAATGTCGTATATCTTGAATGTTTTGAATATGAAACAATGCGACTTTAATAGGTTATAAATTGTAGATGGAAATGATATATTTGTGTTATTTCTGTCCCTACAATGCACGGCAATGTATAGAGAAAGTATTGAAATTATGTAGAAAATTGAAACTTTAGTTTTCAGCGAATCTACACATTTCTCTAGAATAGAAAAACCTAATTCTAACTAAACGTCTGTCTGTGTGTATGTTGGTGCAGCGTATGTATCCACTCTAACTCAAAAATTATTCGACAGAACTTCCATAATTTGGTAGGTAAGTCACTTATGAGTTGCTGATTAGTTATTGATACAATTCAATAAAATAGAACTGGCCTTATTTTGTTGAATGGCCTACAAAAATGTCAAAATCTATAATAAAAGATTAAATATGCAAAAATGTATTAATTAAATACTTGTTTCATACGTAATTTTTTTATGATGTTACAAATAAAACTAACTCCATTTCTCTAGGATAGACCGTTTTCGAGATATTCAAGTTTTTAGGAATTTTGAGGGTTTGGCGACATATAAAATTAGTATTAAAACTGCAAAATAATTATAATTTCAAAGGAGTATCCATGTCATTTTGGGCAATTCAACTCAATTTAATGCATTATGAAATATAAAATGAATTTGAGTCTGTAAGGAAAACAATGTATGGCCCACATCATATTTGTGTTTATTCATCTAAAACCAAGTTTATCTTTTGAATGTTTCTAAAAGTATGTGACTGAAATAAATCTAACATTTGTGTTTTGTTGTCTTTATAACCCCTGATCAAATTCTTTGTGGTGCTTTCCCAAATTTAGAATTATCTATCCATACCAAATTAAATTATACTCCATCACTTTTTCAATTTCAAGTAATTCCAAAAATTGCAAAACTTGGATAATCATACTTTGTTGATATTGAAATATGTTCTATGCAGGGCTCTTTTAGACCACAAAGTAGGAAATTGTTGTAGTCCATCTTCAGTGCTCAATGTACCTTTTAGTGCTATAAAAGTTTTATGGGGGGAGGGCCAAAATTTGCTTTTGTATAGAGACCCCAACAAGAGTTAATGCAACCCTGGCCACATGTAAAAAAAAAAAAAAAAAAAATACTAGTTTGACATTATGATGCTTTTGTAATCAATAGCCTGTTTCTTCTTTTGGGCAAGAGTCATTTGTGAATGACTAATAGCTTGGAAGTAGTGCATGCAGCAATAAGAAGGTGTATGCCAATGCCTCTAAATTTGATTATGATGGGGAATACTAGTTTTAGTAATGCCTTTAGATTTGGTCCTAAAAACTGTTCCATCATTATAAACCAGTGCTGATTTGGTGGTTTGTATCTAAATGATTAAATATTTGAATCAAAGGATAATGATCAAATTGGTTTTATTGATCTCTAAAAATTTACAAATTTGAACATGTGACCTATTATAGTATCCACAGTGATATTTAGTATTGCATATATTTTTGTCGATTAAAAAATTATATATGTTTCATTTCTGAGTGCTTGGTTTAGAATTGACTTAAACAATTTTGGAAACTTCAAACTAATATATTAAATATGGTTAGTTCACTTAAAATTAACATGACATATATAATTTGTCTTAATTTGTGTCACACATGGAATTAAGTTTGTAGCAGTATTTCAGAAATTCAAAAATTTTCAGTATCCATAATATTTAAATCCTGAAGATTCTAGATTTCAGAAATTGTACTATGTTATGTTTTATGTGTGCTCATTTTATTTCATATGCTATTTGTTGTGACCAACATATTTTTGTAATTATTTTTTTTTTAATTTTTTATGTATAGATTTGCGAACATCAGAAAATATTGCAACTTGGAAATCACATAATGGAAGTGTCCTTTCTACAGAATTTAGCTGTGATGAAACCTTATGTTATACTATGGGTTCTGATGGGAAGGTAATTAGATTTTTTAAAAATTAAATAATTAAATAACATGTATTAAATATAAATAATTAATTAAATAAAATAAAGTCAGAGTAATTATATATGGATTTTGTAATTAATTTTGTTTAAAAGCTTTGAAAAAATAAAAATTGAATTCTGATTAGAAAATACATAGATTGTAGTTTTAAAACTATCCAGTGAGCTGCTGCTAAACCTTTCAAGCCTGTTCCTAATCTCAGCATTTTATTTGCTGTAAAAGGTGCTTCAAATCCTTACCTGGTAGTTAACATTGCTTTGTTTTGCAGTTGAAATAAGGTCATATTATCTAATAAACATTCATAGATACATTGTAATTTCTCTTTTCTAAATTTATGAATGTAACAAGTTGGCAAAGATTATTGCTTGATTTTTGAAATCTAAATGTTGTATATCTATTTATCTGGTGCTGTATTTGAAAACAATGCTTCTTATCCTAGTCAAATTTGATTCCCTATAAGCCTTCAAATACAGGAAGGTGGTGAGATTACCAAGGTGCATAAAACTCTTTTTAAACAAGAATTCTAGAAATTTTTGATTAAATTTTTTTTTACTTCCAGCCTGCATACAGGGCATTATTTTAACCTTGTCCACCAAGTAGAATTCACTTCACTGTTCATTAGCACTTGAAGTACAATTTTGTTAATAGTATATGAGACAAATATTGCCCTGCAATGTTGCTAATGATTTATTTTGAAACTTCCACCAGAAAAATTGTTGCTTTGAATTGTTTTGCCAGAGTCCTTGCTTTGAAAAAAATTTGTGGACCTTTATTGTATCAGCACCTCCTTTCTGAAGAGCATTAAAAATGCTGAAACTAGTCCAAAGATGGTGAAAGATAGAGAAAGTTATCCTGTGGATATTTGCATCAGCCTATTATAGATCAGTAGTCCCTTCACTGTTGGCATACCAAGTGAAGCCTCTACCGGTGCTGGTAACCTTATTGTTTAACCTTACCTGATAATTTGAGGTGTACTAGGAGCATGTCATATGCAAAGTAAACTTAGAATCATCTATTTTCTTTGAGCATTATATCATAAATGACATATTTCATATTGATACATGATACTTACTGTGTATCGATACACTAGCTTTTGATATGTATTGTATTAATGATTTTCCTCAGTTTATGATTATATATATATATATATATATATATTTTTTGGTTAAGAAAATTATAAGTGATGAATTTGTTATAATGATCAACAAATTACCTCTTTTGCTAAAGAGACAACTTGTGGCCTGTTTTAAATACACTAAAAATAGTGAAAGTTCTGAAATTAATAGTATTTCAAAAATATGTTCAAAACCATACAATTAAAGATATTTTTTTTAATCTGTGTTAAATAGGTGTTTAATATATTTTTGAGTTATGTATTCATATTTTGTAATTTATAGACTATTCTGAACTATTGGAAATTTTGTTTATTCAAGTCACACCTAATTACATTTAATCTGGATACTAATAATCTTATATATCTATATACTAATAATCTTATATTAATTTCATTAGTCTAATCATGTTGCAATTATTGCGATTTCAAATCATGTGTTAATTATTATTTATACATTCATATAATGTCCATATTATTTGTTATAATATGATACAGGGTGTTTCTAAAGTCGCGCAACCCACATTTTATTTGATATTTCCCAATACAAAAAAGACAATATGAAATATTCACAGTAAATAGATTAATGTCTGCATAACATCGTGCGTTACAACAAATGCTGAAAATGACAACCATTTGCTGCCAAGCACAGCTCTACTCGATGACAGGTATTTGTAGCCACACAATGCAGCATATCGGTGGGAATGGATGCAGTGATGTTGCGAATGTTGTCCTTTAAGGCTTCGATTGTCTTTGGATTGTTTGCGTATACACGTTCTTTGAGATAAGACCATAGAAAGAAATCAGGGGATCTGGGTGGCCATAGTGCACGTGAAATGACCCTATCACCAAACACTGATTCAACGACTGCAAGGGATTTTCTTGAGGTGTGTGCAGTGGCACAGTCTTGTTGAAAATATCCACGAAGTATCGATGATTTATTCGGCACATTTCGTGTTTCAAAATGTTTGCAAAATGCTGAACGAACAGTTTTTTGTAAGAATTAGTCTTCAAATAATGCTCCACAATAAATACACACTCCGGTAAACTGAGCGCCATTTTAGAACTATGTGAACTGACTCTGTACTAACAACGCCATCTATTGTGCATTATATGATGTATAAATAGCTCAAAATTCAAACATCTGTCTTTATATTTATGAGAGATATCAACCGAAATGTGGGTTGTGCAACTTTAGAAACACCCTGTATAATGTTCATATAATGTAATATGAGTTATAAATTAATTTCCAATTTCATTTTTGCACATTCCAACCTTAAAAATTACAAGATGCAAGAATCAGAAAATTTAATTGTATCAGAATATTAATGACATGAATATGATACATTATCGATAAAATGAAGAGCAATATTAAAATGCTATCGATATATCACTAAAGAATATGTGTTCTTATGCTGTACCGATACACCACATAAGTTTGCACATCACTACATTATTGTTACCAATAAAATATAGGATAGCAGCTGCATAAAAATGACAGGTGTTATAAATATGTCAGTCACAGAAAATTTACTACAATGTGGATAAAGATAGAATTGTTTTCAATTTGGAAAATATTTTGGATATAACTTTCTCTTTCAATTTTAGCTAATTTTGTCTCGCATCCTTTAAAGTTATTTTCTTGTTTATATTCATTAATATTTTTAATTTCTTATGATACTTAAATATGTGGGTTTGCATAAATATATCAGAGGCTTTCCTTTTGTCTTTAAATGTGCTGTAACAAGCCAAAATAAATAAATAATTAGAGAACAACTTAAAATTCTGTGCAAATAAAATATTGTAAGCTTATTAATGTTTGGTAAATGTGTGATGGGTTTTCTTTATCAGTGTGAGCAAGCGCATAACTACTTACCAAATACTTACCAAGAATTACCTGACATTTGGTAGCTTAGTTTTTGACTTGCTCACATTGATGTAGAAAACTGATCACATATTTTTAAAAAGACCTTATGCTTACAATATGTTATTTGTAAGCAGTTTATATTATGTTCTAATTATTTGTGTGCAAAGTCATGTTTTGTCATTAATGCTGAGTGAAATTTGAGATTGGTCTAGACAGAATCTTACCCAATGTTGAGCCTATCCATCATTGTCCATCTGTATTAGGCTAACTTTATTTCATGAACTTTGATGATGTATATTACAAAAGAATACATAAGTATTAATTCTTTTGTGTTAGGGAATTTTGAATGCTTTATTTTGTGTGGCATTCCTGAGCAATTTCCAAGGTTTGACAATTAACAGATCTAGCTATGAGCATAGTATTTTAAAGTACAGTTTTCTATGTAAAAGAGTAGTTTAATAAATGTAGTACAGATCAAAATTCTACAACCATTTTTATTTTAAAATATCAGAAAAAAAAAATTGCAATACTTTGTACTAAAGTTCATTTCTTTGTATAAGTGCTGTAACCATTGAGACATTTATCATAATATTTTACAACTTTAAACATTCCTTCATGATAGGTTTCCTAACCAAAGTTAAAAATGTACTCCAGAATTGATAGCTTCAGTGTATTTTTGTCTGTGAGATTTTTTCCCCATAAGTTCTTAGAAGGACAAGAAAGATCTGAAGTGAGGTCAAGGCTACAGCGGGTTTAACCATAGAACTGTCCATTTTTATTTTTCAAACTTAACTTTTACTGATTTGATGTATATGTTCATTCTCCATCATGCAAAAGTTTCACTATGTGTAACTGTTTCTGTTTCTCTCTTATAATACCTTCAATGGAATACTTCTTGAATCTTAGGCTTACAAAATGAAGGAATATTTGTTTGCATATAATTTTGTGAAGAGAATAAATATCTCAATTCTCATAATGACTCATGATGAATTTAAGCTCACTCAAAAACTTCTGTAACAAAAATGCTAAAATGAGAAAGAAGTTGTAGCAAAATGTCAAAGAAAGTTAGCCTTTGATACCTAAGTTGTCTTAGAAAGTCATAATGCCAACAATACTTTAGACATCAGTGGAAAACTAATTATTTTTGAAGATACTTACACATTTAAAAGAAAACTGTATATTGGATGCAGTGGCGGATTTAACAGGCGAAAGTGGAAAATTGCCACCTGGGCCCCTGCCCAAATGGACCTCAGGACCCTTATTGAAAAAAATATGTATATTCATATTTTAACATTTTGGTAGTGTTGTAAATTTAAAAATAGAAATTCAAATTATAATTTTTAATAGTTAATTTTAATTAAAATTAATATATTGATTTATTTAATTATTAAATGTTTAATTAATTTTAAGGAATTTATCATTTGAAAGAAATCCAACAGAGAGAGAGAGAGGTGGAGCCACTAATTGTATGTATGTAACTTGAAAAGGGAATTTTTCTGTGATCAACAGCGAAGAAGCTAAAAAATGGCGCACCTTTCTGCACATCCTTTTTGATACTGTACAAACATTTGCAGATTTAGGTGTTGGTTTTCGTGGTTACCATGAAAATTTACAGGAGCAGTATCCTGGAATTTACTTGACTATCATAAAATTGATTTCCCGCCATAATCCTATTCCGTATGCTCATATTTAATCCCCAGAAAGAATTAGGTACTTAAGTAAAGAGTATCGTGAGAATTAAAGTGTATCATCGTGCTACTATCAATGACTATAACATACTCTACATCGAAAGATCAGTTGCCAATAAAATAGATTTAGATTCTACAATAGAAATATTCTCCGAACAGAAGGCAAGATAAGGATTTACAACCATTTAAGTTAGTATATGTGAATACACCCTATTATGCGCTAATTATACGAGCATGCATTTTATAATCAAGTATCAGAGCAAGTTAGAAGTTAATTGTATACCTGGCTAAAATTGCAGAAAATGAAATATAACTCTACTATAGTATGCTAACTTTTCATTGAGTCAATAATGAAAATATAGCATAAAAATTTACACCAAAATGTGGCACTGCAATCTTAAACCCTATATTTTCTCACCTGGTTGCTTTGATACCTAAGTACAGTTACAATGGAAATTTTCTTATTTTTTTATAGTTTTGCAATTAATTTTGTTGCCACACATGTCGAGGAACAAAGATGGAAGCGGAATGTGAGATCTGTGCAGTAATTGACTGCACACATCAATTATGTTATAGATATGACTTCTATTCCTTGACGTAGGACCATCTCTAGAGAATGTTCTCGATGCGCCATCTAGCAGAAGGTACAATTGATTGGAAATGAATTTTTATGAAGTTGACATATACTTTCTGAGAACTCTAACTGTACTACGAAACAGGAAAAATATGCATTCCTTCGTATAGTTCAATAAAAATGTATTTAAAAAATTGACTCTTTGAAATGGGCCCCTTGGGACTTCTGCTGCCTGGGGCCTTTTTCCTTAAATCCGCCACTGATTGAACAGTATAAGTCAAGTTGCACTGAGGAACATACTGTAACACATTCAAGACTGGTGGTTGAAGGAAGAAGAATTTTTGTAACACCATGCATTGCAAGAATAATCTGCTAGTCCAGGCCGGGCACTTTTTGATGCTAGGTCTAACACTGTGAAAAAATTGTATAAAATAATTTTGATTTAAAAAAACATCTGCCATTATTGCAGAAATGCTTGCATTTGAGGGACCTGATTCCACCATTGCTTTTCAAACTTGACCCTTGAAAACTCATTTGTTTTGTTGACTATTACTTGTATAATATTATCACTGAAATACATATTAAAAAAATTTATTTTCTTTAAATGAGGCTTCAAATGGTTTATATTTAGATAAGAGTTGAGAAAACTGAATAGATAGCTGATCTTTAATATTTGAACTCTAATTACCTGTACCAGAAATACCCACAACATTATCACATGCATCAGTGTTTTTCAAATAAACTTCTATACTAAAGCACATACCAACTATTTCACTTTCTTTATTTTTATCACTGTGAGGTTCATTTATCAATTGTAAAATTTCACTTTTAGAAAGATATTTCACTCTTTTTGCCATGATTATTGCAATTCTTTCCATATTCGTACTAGCAAAAAAACTTTTGATAAGAATTCCCAGCCCTAATCCCTTCTAAATGTATCACCCAATACCCTCTACATTAAAATAAACACAGAATATCTGCCATAAAAGAAACCATCCCTTTAAATCTCTTAGTCGACATGACTTTTGACTTTTAAATCGGAGCCACCATAACAAATTACACACAAATTACATGTATGCCAACGGCTCTACTGTGCTGATAACACCGGTTCTCGTTAGATCACCGAAGTCAAACAGCATTGAGCGCAGTTAGTACTTGGGTGGGTGACCACCTGGGAACACCGCATGCTGTTGGCACATCTCGGGTGCGATAGCCTGGTGGTATGTGCGCTGGATTTGCACTCTGCCACAACTGCCGCCGTGTTCATGCGGTGTACAAGCACGTTAAACATGTGGGTCCGTAAGTCCTTCCGAGATGTTGGTGGTAGGGGAAGGAGGGTACGGTCCCTGTGGATGCCTCCCCCACTGGGTTTCGGTCTAAATTGGGTGGCACTTCCCGGCCATCCAAACAGTTACCTTACACCTTTCTGGTAGCCGGCCGACTAATCGGTTGCTCATGTCCTTGCTGACGAGCCGGTCGGTCTGGGTCTTCAACACCTTTCTGGTAGGTCGGACGGTCTGGGTCTCAACAACAACAACACAAATTACATGTGTGTTTGTGTATACAATTGACTTAGTCAGCATTCTCAGAAAAAATAAGAAATGAAACTCATATGTGAAAATCAATGATCCAAGTAACTAGCTTTGCAAAAACTATGAGATTCTATTGCCAT
This sequence comes from Amaurobius ferox, assembly GCA_951213105.1. Lineage (NCBI taxonomy): Eukaryota > Metazoa > Arthropoda > Arachnida > Araneae > Amaurobiidae > Amaurobius > Amaurobius ferox. The sequence continues at coordinate 53,181,254 of OX578136.1, read as the reverse complement.
CTAGTGTTATTTAGAAATATTAATAAAACGTCCCAATCTTATATTGTGCATTGGCATCAGTGGGCTCTAGCAGTCATCCACATCTCATTGTAAATATGCATCAGTGAGCCAGGGAAGAGAAAATCTCACTGTTGCATATGCACTATGGTAATCCTGAATGGATTAAGGATTAAGAAAATAACATTGATCATCATTATCATCATCAATGGCTCAACAGCTCACTGTAGACCTTGACCTTCCTCAGAAGATTCTTTCAACCTGTTCCTCTTGGAGCAATGCTTCTCCAACTTTTAATCTTCAACACTTCAATGTCCTTGTCTCCACCATTGAGCCATCTCAGCTTTCTAAATCTTTTCTTCCAAACAATATGTAAAAAAAATATTCTTTAGAGAAAAACAGCAGCGTATAAATACCAACCCATCAGCAGAATCTGCTCCTAGGTTGATATTTAGGCATTATTTTGCAACAGACACGAATTTGTCTCTTATATTTTGGATGTGGATTAAGTCATCGCTGTTTGGGAAAATAGGGACTGTAGCTTAATTCCTGTAATGGCTATGTGGAAAAATAAACTTTAGTAGTTCTTATCAGGTTTTAAACATTTTTGTGTTATTTTGATATGTACCATATTTATTGTACCATTTTTATTATTATTATTATTATTATTATTATTATTATTATTATTTGCATAGTATCAAATTCTATTAGTTCATGATTAAAAACACTTAAATTCTTAAATTACAGTTCCAAAAGATGTCAATAATTATTATTCAATAAAGAAGTTTTCTTTTATTTATTCAATTTAACCTTTTGAGATCTTTCATGTTAATAAATCTGATTTTCTTCTGCAGTTTTATTCGTGGAGTGCAAATAAAACTGGTCATCAAGTCTGTGAATATGAGCTTGCCAAAGATTCCACAAGAACAGAATCAGCTGAACCCCAAACGTTTAGTTCCTATGGGAAGCGTTTTACTTTTAATAATGATGGAAACTACATATTAACTTGTGGGCCTCTTGGTGGTATTATACACAAGGTAGGATATTAATACCTGCTACTACTGTAAGACGTATCAAATAGTTTCAGCCTTAATACAGGATTCCATGATCAAAGGGGAAAATCTCCTTTTGATTGAGCTTCTAAAGGGGATTTTAAAATATGAGAGGAGATTTAAAAGATTTGCAATAAAATACAAAATTTATTACCCTTTTTTTTCCTAGAAAAAATACAAACAAAAATTCGCAGAAATGTTTATATTTTTTGTCATTTATATTATTAACGTGCATTTATAATTGCTATTTTCTAATGTTTGGTATTTATTAAATTTTTAAAACTTATTTCTGGTGGGTTTTATTTAACTTTTTATAATTATAAGTTAAGTAATTGTCAGATTTCCCTATTTTTTCTTCTTAAAAGTTTTCTAAATTTACAGACTAGTAATTTACTTATTTTATGTTCATTTTTTCAATATTTTAAACGTTTATAGTTCTTAATTACTTTCTTACCTTATTTAGAATCCTACCTATGTTTTCCATTATAGAACTTTTCAGGTGTTTCAAGATATTTATTTTCCAGAATATCCCAAGAATTTTCATTTACAATGTAGCATTTAAACACAAGGCCCATTTTAAATACATTTTTTTTCTAACAACTATTTAATCTAAAAGTTTTTCAGGTTTTATTTTTCAACAAAATTACCCATTACTTTCGATATTGCTCTCCCCCCCCCCCCCCCCCCCCCCCTCCACATACACACACACTTTGTTTTTAAGTTTACTAATATTGATATTTTTTATTCTGTACTTCCCAATCTTAGAGACTATTTTCAATAATTTATTGCTTTTTTTTGTATTGCTGATGCCAACCATTATTTTTTTCGTCAAGATTTTTTGCAATTTTTTATTAATTTATATTCTCATTTTTATCTTTTAATATTTTCCGTAATTTTCAATTATTGTGATCACAATATTTTGGTCACTTTTCCCTCTACTTTATTGGACACTATGAACTTAGTAGCTATTTTTATTTTAAAATACCATTGTATTTATTTCATAACTATTAAATCCTTTAGCCTATTTTAAATATTTCGAGTTTTCTGAATTTAAATGATATTAATATCGTATTGCATATAAACCTCATTAAAAAAAATTGGATATGATGTTTTATAGCATTACTCAAATTTTCCGATCTACAGAGAGAGGGGTGGGGGTGGGTAAAAAACCACACCTGTCTGCAGATAAGTTAAAAATGAAACTGATTTAAACTTGAATGGATAATAACAGTAAGTACTTCTGAGAACACCAATAAGCTGTAAACATTTTAGGAATCCCTATATTGTTTCTTTGTTTACATTAAGTGTCAATGACAGATAAACAAAAGAAAAGAGGCGGGAGGTGATCTATAATAAGGAAATTCAAATTTCTCTGCATGAAAAATTGTTACGCACCAAAACTTAAAAAATGGCGAAATTCTTACCATTTAGTTTTAAAATTAGAATTTTTATCCCTCACATAACTTGGGAAACATGCCTGAGATATTAGTCTTTAAACATGCTATTTTAGCTAAAGGCATCCTCCTTCATTTGTATTTTTCATAAGCTTATGTATAGTACATATGTAGGTCAAAATTCAACAATACATGATATCAGCACTTTAGCTCAAAAAAGCACCGATTCAATTCCCACATCTCCTCTTTATAACACTCGCTCAGCGATGAGTTCACTCTCACCAAACCTTGATCCTAACGTATGCACAAAAACAACAAAAACTGTTTTCTTGCATATGGTTCTTTTTATTATTATTATTATTATTATTATTTTATATATATATATATATATATATATATATATATATATATATATATATATATATATATTATACAGTGGCTCCCAAAAGTGTTCGTGCACTTTAAAAATTTGTAGGAAAAGTGCTGTTGCCTGGAATTGAATTCGAATATAAAGTTCTATATTTTTTCATATCATCTCCATGTGATTCTGAATTAAACCTAACATTTTTTTTTTAAATATTGACTAATTTTTTTGTCATAAAAATGAAATTGCAAGGAGGCAGAGAAAGAACACGTCTCAAAAGTGATCGTACACCGAAACATTTTCATATAAATTCATAAATAAAATTATTGTCTGTCGTTTTTTTATTTTTGCATTGTGGTGAAATTAAAAAAAAGTGTTTGGCTTTGATCTTTGCTTACTTACTTCGTAATATTTATAGTATTATTTAAAAATGGCTTGTAGTCGTAAGGAAACAACTGTCATAACGGGTTCCGAGGGCATCTCGCAACGGATTCCCGCCAGACACGGCTGACCGAGAAAGTCTAACTTTCTCCAAATTTCATACCCAGGTTCGAAACACACCTCCCGTCAGTTGGAGGATTCCAACTGATGACCTGTGAAGGAAAACCCAACCAAAAACCAAGGTAAACAGAAACCAAACCTTTACCTCAGGAACTCCACCAAGCTGAAAAATACATAATCAACACAAATAAAGACTCAATTTAATTTCTAATCTTCATTTATTTAAATATTTAGGAAAAAGGAGTTAGCATTCAATTTCAGAATTATACTAGAATTAAAACCACTGGACCGTTTCCATCCAAAAATCATCGGCTCTTTGCCGGCATTAAAATATCTATTCAAAGTATTATTAATTCCAAATTTTACATATAACAGATACACTTATTAAAACACTGGTATGGTCAAGGAGAGGAATCACACACTCGAGGAACGCTTAATTATCAATTTGATTCAATTTAACTAATTTACTTCAAAGCATTATTTTGCTATTAAATCAGCTCTTGAGGAATCTTGAGATCAATCATCAGGCGGATCACTTCACCGGAACACAAGACGGTCGAGGCAGCAGCCTCCAATTGAAAGTTCGCTTACCTCCATATCAGGAAGGACTCATAAGGATCGAAGACCAAACATCCGTCAGAGTTCCCTCGGGGGAAAAACTTCCCCCGACCAAGGAGAGGCGGCAGGACGGTTCGAAGGGTTCGAGCAACGTCCCGCACAGGGATCTACTTCATCACGATCTTCTTTCACATCGGTCTCCAGGCAACCGGAACAGGAGGCTCCCGGTCAGTCAACGGCGGCAGCAGGCGAAGAGGCTCGGTACCAACGAAGTCGAAGACCCAATCACCGAGGTGGCGATGGTAGCGGCGGTGGCATCTCCCCCGACCCTCACGACACGGTAACTCAACCTGGGGGCAAAGTCCCGCGTCGACGTGAGTTCGAAGATGTTTCCAGGGAGAGAGCCCCGAGTCCAGAATCACTCAGCTTAAATACATTCCAGATGGATCCAGAACCCGTCCAATCAAAAATATCAAGGGCTCACAACTTCTCCTTTCTTCCAATACAAAACTTCACTGCTTTCAAACACATCCAGGGATCCGCCCCCTTCAACCGACGAATTTCAAGGCACGTGTATAACCACACGAAATCCAGCAGAAGATTGCATCACCCAACAAAGCGAAAAAACATGGAGACAACTGTCTCCACCCGCAAGCAAGTGCGACCTTGAGCGACGTACGTTGTTCCTCGAGTGTGAGAGAAATTATTATAGCATGAAAATGGCCACAATTCGAAACAGATTCAGATATTTAAATAAGATAAAATGACGAGAGGGTTCCAGGACACAAATTAATTAAATAAGAGTTTAAAAAGTACAGATATTATATAATTTACAAAGGAGTGACGAATTCCGTCACGACACAACGAACAGCATTCAAAATTTGATTATTTTTCATCATAGTAGTGGTAAATCAGTTCGTAATATCGCTAAATTAGTAAATTTATCCCATTCTATGGTGCAGTATGTGATAAAATGCTTTAAAGAGGAAAATTGGATTGAAACAAGTTAAGAAAAGGTTATCCGGCAAAGTTAACTCAACGTGATCAGAGATTTGTAGTTAGAAAATTTGTGAAAAATCCATGTTTGAGTGCTGTAAAAATTTCTACAAAATTTATTGAAAATTTTTTTACTTCAATTTCACCTGAAACTGTTCAACGAGTGCTGAGATCAGCTGGATTACATGGGAGTTCTAACCAAAGAAAATGTTTTGTAAGTGCGAAAAACAGAAAACTTAGGCTTTCCTTCACAAAATCAATGATAAATAAGCCCAAAACATATTGGAATCATGTCTTATTTGCAGATGAAAGCAAATTTAACATTTTTGGTTCCAATGGGTTTATAATTGTATGGAGAAGAAAAAATGAGGAACTTAATCCCAAGAACTTAGTTGGAACAGTAAAGCATGGCGGTGGAGATGTCCTTGTGTGGGGGTGCATGTCAGCATCAGGACTAGGTAATTTGGTATTTATTGATGGTGTAATGCCAGAAATGTAAAATATTAAAGATTTGGAAGGATTAAAAAATGAGGGAGCGAGGAATGCGGGGGGAATGATTATCCCCACGCTAAGCACAGTGGCGATAACATACAGGTGATCCCATGTCTTACCACGCCCCATGTTTACGGATCAGCCCTCATGTTTACATACCAGCACGTAGACCGTCCAATGGAAGGAAGGTATATATATGAGGTCAAGCTGGGGGTCAAGAGAGTTGCTTGTTGCTCGGAGTTGGTCAGCAGTTGGAGTCCAGTCAGTCTGTGAAGTTAGACATTTTTGTAGAGCAAGGCAGTATAACAGTTTTGTAAATTGTGTGTGATGAGCTCTCATTCATCTGGTGTTGAGATGGTGAAAACCCCTGGAGAATTCTCCCAAGATGTGAAAGATTATTATCAGGTACATTTTTAATTATATGAGGATAATATCAAAATTGTGTTTTATTAAAAAAAGGCTAATTAATGCTAATATTAAAAATAATGATGTAACATTGATGATGTGTGTTAAATAAATTGAAGACTGTTCTATTTACCCTTAGATCTTACTTTTGAATGTCTATAAGTTATATATATATATTACTTAATATCCGTTATGCAAAATTTAGGTGGGTTTTGCGGCCACCAAAGCAATGTACTAACCCAAACTACTAATGGCTGTAGTTAATAAGTTAAATGATGAGAGTTACCCCTTTTTTAAGATAAGTAATTACCTAAATCAATACGCACAACAAACCAATCGGCACATTTGGTGCCGTGGGAATAATGAATCATGCTCTTTATTTAAATATTTTAAAAGACAATTTAAAATTATCAGCCCAAAATTTGGGTATTAGAAACAACTTTGTTTTTTATCAAGATAATGATCCTAAGCACACGGCTCTCAATGTTCACCTCTGGTGTCTCCATAATTGTCCACAAGTTCTGAAAACACCGCCTCAGTCGCCGGATTTAAACTCAATAGAACACATTTGGAGAAAACTGGAGGTTAGAGTACGAAAGCATGACATTAAAATGAAAAGCAAACTAAAAACAATAATCATCGAAGAATGGAGGAACATTGGTGCAGAAATTACAAAAAAACTAGTAAACTCTATTCACAGATGTTTAAAAGCTGTTGTGGATGCTAGAGGATATCCTACTAAGTACTAATTTATCGAAATATTACAATATTTACTGTATGTAGAGATTTTTTTTAAATTGTACGAAGACTTTTGTGATGTAACTTTTTGGTTACTTTTTGATTATTAATTTTTCAAAAAAAAAGTTTTACTATGTTTTTAAAATATTTTATGTAGTTTTGTTAAGAACAAGTTATAGATATTATTAAAAAATTCCCATTCTGAAATATTAATTTTTATTAATGGATAGAGCAGTATTTCATTGAAAATCATAAGTGTACGAACACTTTTAGGAGCCACTGTATATATATATATATATATACTAGCAGCATACCCGTTCTTCGTATGGAGTATATAATATAAAGAAACTTATACTTCGCTATCATGTGCAAATACTGTTAAAATATTAAATTTATTTTTCCTAAAGAGAGGATTAAAAATATCTGTTCTCACTGTGAAAAATTATCTTCACGGGCAGATCTGAAGAATAAAACATCCTGGCACCTTTTCTAAGCAAATTTACAAAAAAAAAAAAAAAGGAATTGAATTAATATATGCAACACCGTACTACTTATATTGTCGCAGATTAGAAGATATGCCAGTGTGTTAGTAGAAGATTACCCGTATTACAATATCAGTCTCAAAAATATTTTCCAAAATAAAAGAGATGACGTAATAAATTGAAAATATCAATAATCCCCGTAATCGTTATACCAGAAGGTCGTAATTGATTCCAATGTATGCCAATATATATCAAAATATATGCCAATATACCTGTACTACTTATATTCTCGTAGATTAGAAGATATATCCGTGCATTTGTAGAAGATTACTGACACAACGTACTATATATGAGTTTCAACAATTTTCGTCATAAATAAACAATGGTATAATAACTTGAAAATATCAATAATCCCTGAATCAACAGTCCCCGAAACTATCAATGGTAATAATGTTTAAACCTGAAGAGCGTAATTAATATTATCCAGTCAAAAATACAATGTCAATAAAATTTATTTTATATACATATCTTTATTTTTTAAATCGGAAAAGATTTAATAAAAATCGTATGGCACATAACACATTGGATCCGTTGCTAAGCGACATGATATCATTTGTTTCAAATAAATTGATGGAAATCATATCGTCTGAATAATGCTATCTCCATCGAAGGTTTGGCGACATTTTCGTCTATTTAGCGATTACTTAAAAAGTCACCAAATTTATCGCCAAAAGGGACTATAGAACTGATAGTCCCATTTTGCGACAAATTAACGAAACATCATCACAATACTATCCTCTAACAAAACACAATTAATTTCATTTATTAAGCGCAATTTTATCAATTCCATGATATTTTTATGGATTTACAAATATTTTTATCAATTTAGTGATATTAAAAAAAATCGTTAAATGTGTTACAAAATAGGATGGATGGTCTGACCGACAAATGCTACAGAAGCATCATTTCAGTACTCTATTCTAAAAAAACAAATGTAATTTCATTGATTTGCGTCATTTTTATCAATTTGGAGACATTTCCGCTAATTTGGTAAAGTTTAAGAAAAGTTACCAAGTTAGCGATATTCCGCCAAATTCGTAGCTCTGAATTTGCAGATCTGAGGAATAAAATATCCTGATCCCGTTTGTATATACCAAATGAAAACACTAAAATTGTATGAGATACACCTGTTCTACTCTTTTTCTGTTTCAACAATCGGCTAAATAAATTTATTGGGTAAGCACAATATATGAGTTTATTAGCTAAACACAATATATGAGCGTAAAACCTCTTTGCTAAAATAAATGAAAGTGATGTACGAGGTCCGCAATTTATATAATTAAAAGAACAATCAAACCGTTCATTTATAAAATATATTTTTACATCCATTTATTTACTATTCAAATAGAAAAAATAATAATAAATATTAACAACACATTTAATTTCATTCCATTGCCGAGCAACATGATATAAGATAGAATCTTTCTCATAAAATGTGAAATTAAATAGCCATTTTCATTTCTTTATACTTTTCATCGTTGAGTAAAAACGTGTGAAAGATAATCCATGGAGGTAGATTTTTCCGTTTAAATTCATGTTTTAAACAATTCATGTTTTCTGATAATGACTAATTAATGCAAAACTCCTGCACCAAACTCGGAAATAAAGTTTTATTTCATTTTGACGTTTTAAACAAACGATTTTCATCCTTTCCGTTTGGATAAACCACGGAGTTGGAGAGTAGAACTCTTGGGAAAAAGTTCCATTTTTCATTAATATCTCGACAACCCCTGGTCTTAGAAACTCGAAACTTGGACTAAATTTATGGGGGGCTATTTCAAGGCTATCCACAAAGTTTCATTAAATTCAGTTTAGCCGTTTTCCCGTGATGGTGAGACAAACGAAAATTTCGTTTTTTACTAATATCTCGAGAACCACTGCTCGTAAAAACTCAAAACACAGACTAAATTTTAAGTGGGGCTATTTCTAAGCTACCCACAAAATTTCATCAAATTGGGTTCAGCCGTTCTCCCATGATGATGGGACAAACAGACAGACAGATTTTCAATTTTATTTATATAGATATGTTTGTTTAGTAATGAGCGATATTTTCCAAGTATCTCCCTAATTCGATTATGCAAAATGTTCGATCTGTGCAGATTCTTGATTTCACTAACGATTTTGTTTTACAAAAAGGGGATTTGGAATTTTTATGCAAGATTTGTGCATGCATCCCACTTTTGGGAACACTGTTGCTACTTGGCAAGATTTAATGCTTGCAAAGCTCTTAATTCAACATATTCAATGCATATTTTGCTCTTTAGAATACTTTAACATTTAGATCCTCTAATGCTAATTTTTCTTATGATAGCTATAACTAATTTTGAAATTTTGCCAATTGATTTTTTTTTTTTTTTTTAAATATTTAGAGGGATTCAATTCTGTAATGATATTTTTCCTATTTCATTTTGTAATATGAAAAGAAAACAGATTGAAAGTGCCAAAAAGTGGTGATATCCAAGATATCAAAAATTTTACAGCATAAAGATCTTTTTAGTTTTAAACTTCTAAATCTGAAACATTTTTTAAATTTAGGTAACAAGTTTTAGAAAAGTTACAAAATTGCTAAAAAAATTAATATTTTAAAACTACAACAAGTGTGGTAAATTACCTTCTAATATTAAAGCATTTTACTTTCGCTAGTACATATTATGTATAAATAAGTATTGTAAAAGATATATGTAAAAGAGTACATATTATATATAAAAATATTGTCCTACGAAATCAAAATTTATTTGTTTGTAGGGAAAGTTATATGTTGGATATGTCAGTTACATGTTATACTTATATAAAAAAGATTTTCCCGTAGACTTTGTCATGCATTTATGTAGTATGATACTCAGGAACGGATTTAATGTGACAAAAGCCCTAAGCTAAACTGTAAATAAGGTCCCCACCACCACCACCCAAAAGTAAATCTCATAAAAATGAAACTGAAATTTCATTATTGGGGCCACACAATTGCCCTTTATAATCATGGAATATGGAATCAAATGTGAATTAAAATTGAAAATGGATTAAATTTTTATGTAAGTTTTAATAAATTGAAATACCTTAATGACAATATAAGTGTGATGTAATCCTAAATAATATATTTTGCATATTTCACAGTTGTCTACTATAAAGGAAAACTTTTTCTTTTTAATATCCATATCACCTTCCCACAGGAACTGCCTTAAATAACAAATACTCATGTGGAGCCTCTGTAATAAAATTGAACACCCCAAATGTAAAAATTTAAATAAAATTATTAATTCCTTCTGAATCTTCGCAGGACCTAGGCAGAGTGCCCAAGCTCTTTATGGCTCTATGCACAAATTTAAGCACTGTTAGTAGGTGACTACATCCTGTTTAAATTGACCTATATATATATAGTATTTTATATGAGGAAAGGGTACAAAAAGTGTCCTCTAGATGTTTTTTATAAATCCATGTAATGCCCTCTAAGTTATTGCTTATTTAGCTTATGCATAAGTCTGGTTCTGGTGATACTCCAATAGATGGTAAAACTGCTAAGTTATATTATGATAGAGATTTACTCATGTTTAATGTTGTAATTATTGCTTTTCAGATTACCAACAGTCTTGCAACATCTGTACTTGACATAGGAGGCCACAATAAACCGGTGAATACTGTGGATTGGTACGCAGCAATGGAGAGTAGTACATGCATCTGTGGTACAGTGGATGGCAAAGTAATTGTTAGCACGCTATTGAACCAGTGATAGGACTACTCAATCAAAAATGAGAATCATTTATAAGCATTCCAATAGAGTATTTTTAAATAATTTAAATAAAGAGTTTTCTTTTATTTCGTATATAGTTATTGAATGGATGATAATTTAACCTATTTAGAGCAGTAGTCTCCAAACTTTTTAGCATACTCCTAAGACCTACTCGCATACCCGTATGATGAATGCAGAAGCAAGATTTTTTTTTTTTTTTTGGAGGGGGGGGGGGGGTTCTAATATGAAGTCTCCATATTAAAATAGTGCAATAATGTTTTTGTGTGCTAAATAAGCATTAAAATAAAGTAATATTCATATAATCATAATATTATTATGATCATGTAATTTAACTTTTATTTATTATTCTTTAATCAATTTTCTTATTTTTTTCCTATCAATTTAAAACTTGAAAGGAAAATTCAAAAAGAAAATATTACATTTTCTTGACATACCACCCACGTTATGACTCACTTACCCTCTGGGTACATGTACACCTTTTGGACACGACTGTTTTGGAATACACTTTTACTAAAATCTGTCTGTGATACTTTAGAGACCATACTTTTAATGAAAAGATAAAACAAGACATTTCCATTATGAGATGCCTACCTTAGGATTTAATCTTAACTACTTAATGGAGATTAATTCTTTTCCCTCAATCACTTGTTTCACTTTTCTTATATTAACCTATGGAAAAAGTTCTAAACCTCTCGCTCTTTCAGTTTAGGAATTTTTGCCAAGTATAGATACTGAGAATAGAAAGACAATTCTTTTACAGATATTTTTTCAAAACCACAAATATTCTTTTCATTGTCTATGAAATATCTTGAAAAAGTCCTAAAAACTAAGTGAGCTAAAAGTTTGGAACTTTTTTCCCATAGGTTAACATGAAGAAACTGAAACGAGTTATTGGAGGGAAAATATCCTTTTAATATACAGTGAAACACCAATTTTACATATTTTACCAAACCAGCAAATAAAATCTTATAATGCGGAAAAGCATAAAATTGAAATCAAAGAAAAAGAAATTGTACACAAGGTAAAACAACATTCAAATTAGGTATAAAAAACTGCATTCTATAAAAATACAGTAAAACCTCTAAAATGTGACCACCCAATGTTCGACGGAACATCGGGTGGTCACCTTTTAGAGGTCACCTGTGACAAGATGGCAAAAAACGGTCGCTCAGAGAGATGGTCTCTTAATGGAGGTCTAGCGTGAAAGGGAGAAACAAAAAGCAATCAAAATCACATACGTAAATGATAAAATTTGTATTGCATTAGCATGCATAATATAAAATTGTAATGCATGATTTTGTAATTTGGCATTTAAATTGCAAGCTATGAAATTTACAAATTCAAAAATTATGAAAAATAAATTAGAAAAGGAATAACTAAATAAACTCTTAATTTAAAAAGAAATTAGTTTGTTTTCATGTTGCAATTTTTTTTTTATTATTGCAATTTTTGTTAGCAAATTTGAAGTTCAGAAAATAAATGAAATATTTTATCGCCTTTAGATAATGAAGTTTCCATCAATCTATTCACTTCCTTGAGTGTTTCCTGTGACAAGATAGCAAGAAGTTTTTCTATAAGAATTCCAATGATGGTTCTTCATTCAACTTCAGATTGAGAATCTAAAAGACCAAAAAGAAGAGTTCTAAAACTTAAATTTGGTTTTGAATAAATAGGAAAGAAAATGCCCTCTCAATTTCCCAAAATATGGTTGCTTCAGGAGGAAGAATAATTGCTGATAGTCTCTAAATGGATGTACATTTGCATATGGTTAAAAAAGATGCTCACTTAATGGAAGTGATCTCTCAGCGAGATAAAAATTGACATGTGCAAACATATATCAAAATTTATACTGTATTATACTTACAATTCAATTGGTTTTATAAAAATCTATGATTTATTATGATTAAAAATCTGTGATTTATTATGAATTGCTGAAAGTGTAAATGCAATTCTTGCAAATCGTGACCCAGGGTAAAATTTTTAATAATTTTAATCCATGTTCATAATTCACTTAAGAACAGCATGCATGCAGTTTTTGAAGTGGTGAAAATCACATTTGTTGGTTTTGTAAAGTTGAAAACTTACATTTGTTAAATTTTGAAAGTTGGAACCACATATTTGTTAAATTTCGTCTAAAATTAACACACTTGCAAAAACCCATGTTATTTTCCATAGGAAAATTAGCACACATGCGGTGTTTGAAGTGTTGAAAATCATATTTGTTGGTTTTTGTAAAGTTGAAAACTTACATTTGTTAAATTTTCATATGATAGGTATGTCTATTCCACTGTTTGTATTTTAAACTTTGAATCTTAGAAAAAAGGCTCTGATTCACAATTAACTTTAAAAAACTCATTCAATGAAAAAATTACTAAGTATCGTCTTAACCTAGTACACCTTTTTGGCCACTAGGTGGTGCTGATGGTTCTGCTCCGCCACTGTTGGTGAACCTCAGGTGTTGTCACCTCTCAAAAAGTTTCTATACACCCCCCCTTTACCTCATTAAAAAAATTCATTCATGAAAAAAACAATACCCTCGTACAAATCTACATTGCCACCACCCAAAAACATTTCTGAACCCTGAAAATGCAAAAAAAATCCATTTTGCAAAAAATACCCTCATCCAGGATTAGGAAATTCCCTCCTGGAGGCGATTTTGCTCCGCACTCCTCATTGCTCCGCCACTGTTGATGAACTCTCCATTCCTGTCTACTTGCCACCTTACAAAATGTTAGTACATATTCCATTTAGATAAAAACTTAAAAGTTCTTTTCTTAAAAACTACACTATTTCCCCATTTTATCTCTATGTACTGATCATTCGTATCACACATACTGCAACAGTATGTGTTTACCACTTCATTAAATAACCCTAAACATTTTATTTATTACCAAAAAAATTTCAAAGTCTTGTCTTTAGAAACAACCCTGGCATTTATTTCTGCCATTATCTGCTGGTTATGTGTATCAGACATACCACCTCATTAGGTGTTTCCGCGTTTTATGTGTTAAATTTTACCTGATGTAAAATGACTTGTGTTAAATTTTACTGCATACAAAATCACACTTGTAAGGTTCTGAAACACTGCAAATTGCATTTGTTAGTTTCTGAAAATTAAAAACATGTATTTGTTAAATTTCGTTTAAAAATAGCACACATGCAAAAACACATGTTATTTTCAATAAGAAAATTAGCACACATGTTGTTTTTTAAACGTGAAAATCACATTTGTTAATTTCACCAAGTGCAAAACCACATTTGATGGTTTCTGAAATATTGAAAACTTACATTTATGATTTTTTAAAGTAACAAACTTGTATTTATTAAATTTTGGCTAAAAATAGCACACGTGCGAAAACGCATGTTATTTTCCATAGGAAAATTAGCATGCATGTTTTTTTTTAAATGTTTAAAACAAACATTTGTGATATTTTGAAAGTTCAAACATGTATTTGTTAAATTCCCACATGATAAACATTCGTACATGTATGTTCTAGTGTTTGTATTTTGAAAAATGCTTTATGTGGGGTACTCAGATTTAAAAAATGCTCCGATTCAATTCACAGTTAACTATAAAAAGTATGGGATTTTCTACTATACAAAGTGAATTTTAAAAGGTGGAGGGGGATTTCTTTCATTACAATCTATTATTTTCATAAGATGCAGCGAGGTTTTAATATATCTTAATAAGTTTTAATCCTACGAGGATCTATTTGATGTATTGATTACGATTATTAAAAGGGTACTTCGATGATGATTACGGAAGATTGTCTATTTTGATAGGATTAGTGTTTGTAATAATGGCAACTTGTACTTGTTAAGGGGTGACCTTGTCACATTCTTGCAGAGGAATATTCCAAGAACTATTCTTTTTCTTTGGAGATGGGCACGGAGGGGATGTGGGTAGCCTTCAGACTGTAATTTAGTCATTCTGGACGAGGATTTCAAATACCTAGGTTGTGCTTTGAGTGTTCTCTCCTATTCATGTACAGTCATGTCTTCTTTCTTTAACTAGTAATATTGTAGATGCTACATCTACCATTACTGATTGATGATCCACCTGCGCTGGTCCCTTTTTGCCGATAGGACAATGTACCTGTCTCCTGCAGGCGTCGTACTTCTAATACGACCTCTCCCGTTACGCTTGCTACATATTCCAGTTGTTTTAAATGCTTGCCACAGCCGTGAAACAACGCTGTGCCAATGTCAAACCCTCTGGCAACATCTGTTATTTTTTGCCCTTCTTTGATCTTTCCAATAATACGGTCATGCGTAAAATCATCTAAGTCATATCGGGAAGACATACCGAAAATTTCAAGTTCGTCAATTAAATCTTTCCCGTAAAATTTTCACTTGGCACAACAACTGTCCACATGCGTCAAATCCTTTAAATCTCTTATCAGCGCTATCACGTGACGGACAGGATGAAAAATTGACATACGCACACATCCTCTTACTGTATCCTGCACTTATTCTAATTTTCCACATTTTGCTTCCTTTCATTTTGTGGTTGCTATGCGTGATAGTGTCATCCGTCCTTAACAATTGTCCAGCAGTATATATATATATATATATATATATATATACACTCATATCCCAAAGTTAAGCATAGTTGCTGTTTATGTGAAAATTTCAGGAAATTTACATCAGAATGGGAGAAAACTCGGTATGCGGCTATAATAGGGTTATAGCAAAAAACAATGCAAAACAAGGATAATAACAACTTTTATTGTCCAAAGAAAAGGGTTGAAAGAAAAAGGGTTACAATACGGGTATCAACCTCAGTGAAACAGAACGATTAAAACAATGTGATGCTGCAGTTTAGTACAGTGTGTGGAAGCCTCGGGCAGCCACGCATGCTGCACAATGATTTCCCATACTTTCGATGAGGGTTTGGATGAGTTGTGTGCTCACAGAGATCAGTTTTCAATCCCGGAACGGAGCTTGGTGGGTAGTGGAGCGCTGCAAGATGTCTCCCGAGCATATCCCACAGATGATCTACTGGATTCAGATCAGGAGAGTTGGCAGGCCACTGCATGTGCTGGATATCTTCAGTTTGAAGGAAGTCGTCGACCAAGGCCACACGGTGAGGAGGCACGTTATAATCCATGAATATGAAATCAGGACTAACAGCACTTCGAAACAATCGAACGGTAGGCTCAAGGACTTCGTCTCTATATCTTTGACCGGTAGCCGACCCCGTATCAAAGATGTGGAGGTCTGTGCTGCCGTCCATCATGATGCCTGCCCAGGATGTTTCCCAAGTGAAAACGCGTTCTACGTTCTTTCCAGATCGTGGTACGACGAGAATCAGTTTGCAGGCTAAACCTGGACTCATCACTGAACATGACATTGCCACACTGTTGTCCATTCCACTACCAATGTTCCAAACTCCACTGTAAACTCGCTCTTTTCTATGAAGGCGTCAGGGGGTGCAAACTGTTGGTCATCTGGCATAGAGACCAACGTGTCTTAGTCTCCTGTAAACATTTTGTCTCGAAACAGTGACTCCTGTAGCGGCTGTCAGGGCTGAACTCAGTTGTCTGGCAGAACCGTTCCTCTGACGTCGCGCAGTTATCACCAAATATCGGTCTTGCCGAGCGGTTGTTACCCTTGGCCGACCTGGTATTGGTCGTCGGGTGACATCTCCAGTGGTTTGGAACCTCTGCCACAGTCTGGAGATCACACACTGAGGCATATTCAGAATTCGAGAAGCTTCGGTTTGGGATCGACCGGATTCCAGCATTCCAATAATTCGTCCCTTCAAAAACATGTCCAGTTGGCATCTTTATGACATCCTTTTTTATTGTTACGTATTATATATATGTTACGTATTATATATGTATATTGTCCGTACCACAGCAATTGCTGTGCAACTGGCCATGCCTCTCGAGGCCTTTTTATACTCGTTCCGACGTGCGCCGGTGCTTTGTGCATATCGACGTCGACTGAACTGTTTTGCATATGCACAATGATTTATCTTCGTTCCACGATTCTCCACAACTGATTGTATCCATATTAACTCCGAATTTTTCGCATTTACGAATTATGCTTAAATTTTGGACATGAGTGTGTATATATATATATATATATACACTGCTCACAACTGAAATCGCAACACCATGAAGAAATTGATGTATCCTTATGAAATTTATAGAATATAATTGCAACATGGAGATGTGCAAATGATCAAAAAATCATACCTGGAAAATGAAAGCATGGAACTTTATTGACATTAGATCAATATGGAATAGTCCCAACGCGAACAGCTATGCAGGATTGAATACGACGAGGCATTCCGTCAATGAGATGGACAATGGTATGCTGAGGGATGGCATTCCACACAGCATGCAATTGGGCCTGTAACTGAACATGGTTTTCTGGAATTGGGAGTTCTCTTAATGGGCGACCCATGATGTCCCAGATATGCTCAATTAGCGACAAATCCGGAGAATATGCTAGCCAAGGCAGGATATCAAAACCTTGTAGACTATTCATAGTTACCCGTACAGCATCTTGTCTGGCATTATCCTGCTGAAAAAGCAATCCAGGTCTGGTTGACAGATATGGCTGTACCAAAAGTCTCACAATGTCAGAGACGTATCGCTGTGCCGTGATACTGCCAGAAACGTGGATCAAAGGTGTTCGTCCACCAAATTTTATATCATCCCAAACCATGGTACCGCTTAGGGGGCTGTGTGGCGACTGATAGAAAAAGCTCCCTGGTGGCATTGATGAAAGCGCCGCCATACGCGAGTACGGTCATCTGGCATACCAAAATAATCGTGATTCATTCGTGAACAGAATGTTTAACCATTCTGTCGACCAATTGTATCTCATTTGACACCACTGGAGGCGACATAACTTGTGAAGACGTTGAAACGGTAGGTGTCTGAAAGGTCGTCCACCTCGGAGTCCTGCGTCATGCAAACGGTTTGGAATTTTTTGCATCGAAACAACGTTACCTGTAGTGTGTAATAAATGTCGATGTAACACGGTTGTTGTGGTAAACGTGTCCTGCGGAACGCTTCTCAGAAGCATACGATCTTCACATGGTGTGGCACACCTAGAAGCTCCACTACCTGATCTTCGTGTCGTTCCGTTGTCTCTCACGAACCGTAACACACACCGTTGAACTGTGCTCACATCACGACCCAATAGTTCAGCGATCCTACGAAGACTCATTCCACCCTCACATAAAACAATGATTTGTTGCCGTTCCGTTGACTGCAACTGAACGTATTCGGTACGTCGACGTACTCTTGGCATACTGTGATGAATTTCACAATATGAAACCAATGACGCTACAATTTAAGTGTGATATCGCTCCTCCTTGACCTGGCGCTTTTATGCTGCTCGGCAAGGTGTTATGTCACTATGCGTAACGAAACTGTGATCATTTGCATACCTCGCCTTGCTGATTCCATTGCCTGATTTACATAGAGTTACACCTACAACTTTATAGTATTCAAGTTAAACTTACCAACTCTTAGAAGTATTCCTCTCCAGCATCAATGCACTTTTGTAGGCGAATTTTCCAATGATTAAATGCTTCAAGCCATCCATTTCTTGGAATCGATGAAAAATTTGCTTTTATAGCCTCACCAATCTCATCTGCGGAATGAAAACGACGCCCACGTAATTTTTTTTTTAATTAAAAAATAACCAAATGTCATACATAGCAAGATCAGGAGAATAGGGTGGATGTTTTTCTGTTCAAGAAATTCGGTTATCATTCTTGTTAAATGAGAAGATGCATTATCATGGTGAAGCATGATCCCCCTAACATTCATATACTGAAAAATTTCTGGAAGACAATTAGTGGTATACCAGTTAGCTGTAACTGTCTTCTGTCCCTCTAGCTTTATAACTATGACCATACCTGTACTTCTGAAGAAAACGGCATACTTTATTTTTTTCATTGCTCGTTGTCTTTTCACCATTGTTGGTTTGGGGTCATCTTCAAAGACCCAAACTTTACTTTCTTGACGTGTTGAAACGTCAGAAAACGGTATGTACGTTGTATCACCAGTTATGAGTTTAGAAATAATGCAGTGTCCACCATAGGGTTATTCTTTACTGATTCTGACACGCTCCGCTTTTTGGTGCACTGTTAAATTATGGGGAACACAAGGACAAACTAATTTTTTCATATACAGTTCTTCATGTATAATTTTATGTATAGCTGCGGATCCAATGTTAAATTCCTTCTGTATCATTTGGTAGGTACAGCGATTATCATCGATTAACATTTTTCGAATGACCGACACATTTTCTGGGACTACAGCTGACAAAAGTCTTCCTGCGTGTTTTTCATCCAGGAGAGAATTTTGACTTCTAAATTTAGTAAACCATCTGAATACAGTAGTACGAGATGGAACATCATTTCCATATGCTAATTGTAGATGTTGAAGACATTCTTCTTAATTTAGAACCACTTTAAAATCAGAGAAAATTATAGCTCGATAATGCTCTCGCGTCATCTCCATTTTCTTTTCTTTCAAAATTTATTCTACGATAGCTAAATTGTAATTGTTGTCACAAATTATCGTCTGCGGACATAAAAGAGGTCAAATTTAAATATTTGACCAATAACTTTTTTCTAGTGCATATCGTCTGCCTCTGTCTAAAAAGTTTCAGTGTGACCCTCGTATATATAGTGCCGGAGTAGGATTCCGCTCGACACGGCCGACCGCAGAATTCTAACTTTCTCCAAATTTTGAATACCCAGGTCCGAAACTCCACCCGTCTGTGAGTGAAACTCGCAGATGACTTGCACACACAAAACCAAAATAAGACAAACCCTTACCTTGAAGGTCTTCTTCTTCTGCTGCAACACAAGTAAATATACTAATTCAAACACAAATAAATACTCCTTATATCTTTACTAAATCCATCATTTATTAATCAACCAATTTATATATATAATAGGAGTTACCAACATTATACAGGAGCTGAATCTATATCAGTCAGTCTCCGCACTGGACTCAGGAAACCGTGATACCAAATGTAATAGCCACCAGTCAAAGACATAATAAACAATTTCCAAAACGTAATAAATGTGGCTAATAATAATAATTTTATCATTTAATATAAAAAAAGTTATAGGTATGGTCTCAACCGTACTCGAAGCTTTCTTTCGAATTTAGAAATACCAAAAGTAAATTTATATTTTATTCCATATAAAACAGATGTTAAGATAAGTCGGGAAGTCAAATTAAAGATCTTAAGTTTGTTCCAATTTACGTGAATGACTTCCGACTGAAAACTGATCCATCGAAGAAACACTCTTACCTCCGACACCGGAGATGCTGAAGAGATCGTACACCAACATCCACTTTGAACCCTCGGCTATGCCGTTCCATGAAAACCGACTCTCTTTTAGCAAATAATAGGCTGAGGCTCGGTCAGGGCTCCGTTTCATTTTTGCCCACGACATCCAACATCTCGACCCGTCACAGAGACCTCGAGTCAGAACCGTTCTTCAACGTCGATGCACAGCAGGTAGACGGGCTCCTCCACGATGACCGGCGGCGACACTCCCCATGCCCACGAAGTTCAGAGACCGGAATGGTATCAGGTCTCCAACTTCGAGGTGGGCAACATAATAAAATTACGATCCGGACTAGCCCAGAGACATGGGTAGCCAGATAGGGTATGTGCGCCCCGAATTAACAAACATGCCCTTTTTATGCACCAGGGGCCAATCCCAGCCCCACCAATAGAAATTTTCTTTATTTCAAAAACTTTCCAGAGAACGCCTTCCCAGCCTCGACGAAGGGTCCCAAAACTCCAGCAGTTCGAAAATCAACCTCCGCCACGAGATCTCCATACTTCACCAGCACAAACACGTGAATATGAAAATTCTCCATGCCATTGCATCATCCCAGCCACGTGCAGAGCCAACCGCCTCTACACCACACCCGCTTGCCTGGGAAAACGATGACCCTGAAATTAACGGTCGAAAAAGACCAGCCTCGAGCACGACCGCACAACACTTATTAAATTAAAAATGGCTAAGGATATTAGATTTGATTTTAAATGCAAAAGGGTTTTTGATATTAAACATAGAATTGACGTGAGGGTGTTCAACAGGATAAAACAAATAATTATATAAATAAATATGTATGCAATAAATATAGAAACAGATTATAGAAGTTACAATTTCACTAGAGTGGTGCGAGGATCTCAAACCTCGACACCACAATAGTATCCACAAAAAGTTAATAGTGGAAGATTTTTTAGAACTGTTGTTTGTAGACGCATAGTTCTAATTGCAAAAATGCTTTAAATGAGGAAGTTATGAAATAGTAATTTACGTGTTGTACCATATATGTGTAAAAAGATAAGAAAATTAACTATTTATTCAGCCCCTCTACCGAGAAAAGTCAAATTGCAAAAATGTTGTCAATATTTAATTTATTTAAAGAAAAATTTGGTTCTTAAAATTTAAACGAAATAAATCTGACACCATTTTCTCCTGACATTTCTAATCATAAAAATTCATGAATCCCTTTTTAGTGAATCTCGTGAAGGGCAGTAACATGCTATAGTTGTAATCACTTGCACCCACAATAATGATTTTTCAAAGCAATTCTTGCAAAATTTGAAGGGGAAAAAAACTGAATTCTGGTATGAGAAATTCGGGTTGAACCACACTCCAGTTAATTAAAAAAAATAATAATAAGAAGTTAAATATACGTAGGGATTCTAAAGATGTTTAATTATTTGAGTTTTGACCAGAATAGATGGAAATATGCGTATTCAAGTACGTATTTCTATGTCGCCTCGCCAGGCATGTTTACAGATTAACATGAATCTAAAATCTCGTCATATACACTCTTAAGACAAAAAAATCGACGCACCAAAAAATAATTATCAAATTGAGACATAATTTGGTACGTGTAATGTGTATGTACAGAAAAAGAAATGATTAGAATTTCAGAACAATTGAATGATTTATTGCACTGAAAAATCTACACAAAGTTGGTCCACCTCTGGCCTTGCTACAAGCTGTTACTCGAAGTGGCATTGATGCATAAAGTTGCCGAATGGTGTTCTGGCAGATGCCATTCCAAATGGCCACCAATTGACATGCTAATTCGTCTAATTCTGGTATGGTCGCAGGCGACGTCCCCTTTCAGCCCAAATATGCTCAATAGGCGAGAGATCTGGGGATATGGCTGGCCAAGAAAGTGTGTTGCAAACACGCAGACAATCAATAGAGAGGCGTGCCGTGTGTGGCCTGTCATTATCTTTCTGAAAAGTTAGTCCGAGGTGTCGCGAAAGGAATGGCAATACAACGGGTCTTAGAATGTCGGCAATATATCGCTATGCTGCGATGGTGCCACGGAGGACTATCAAAGGGGTCCGACTATCAAACGAATTGATACCCGAGACTATAGCTCCCTGTTGTCGGACCGTGTGGTGTGTGACAGTAAGAGCAAGATCCTGACGATGTCCGGGCTGTCTCCAGACACGTCTGCGCTGGTCGTCGGGACTCAGTTCGAAACGGGACTCATAAGTGAAGACAATTCGCTCCCAATCCGAACAATTCCACGTTGATCGGGCCGGACACCATTGTAATCGCTGTTAACGGTGCATACTGGTCAGTGGTAAATGGTGTAATGGGCGCCGCGAGTACAGACTCCACTCCCGTAGTCTTCTATTAATGATCCTGGTGGTTACTTCCGTGTTTGTCACACATTGGATGGTTGATAACGACGAATCTCGTGCTGTCATAGCTGCTCTGACAATCGCTCTATATTCTCGTTTTGTCATCGCTCTAGGTCGTCCGCTGCCCGCTTGCCGTTGACATCTACCATTCCGGACCCATTCCTGTCAACATCGTCTAATTGCTGCATCGTTCCTACTCAAATGTCAAGCGATACTTTGGTGTGCCCATCCAGCCTCATGCAGTCCGACCGCAGGCCCTCTTTCAAACTCCTCTTCATATGCTCGTAGTGGTCGTGAATTCGCCGGCGAAGCATTGTTATAATCAAGGTGCGTAAACGCAATCGAAATCCACTGCAAGTTTTGCTCCTGAAAGCGAGGTTTGCTCCTTATATGCACCACCATGGTGCTCAGTTTCAATGCGTTGTAGTTCCGACTATTCATTTATTGGCTGTGAATTTTTGATCATTTGCATGTTCGGTAGAAAGGTGTTTGCATGTAAAGTTTCATTACTATCGAATTATTTTGCGGGGTGCGTCGATTTTTTATCTTAGCTTGTATATTGTATAAACTTAAATTAGTATATATACAACTAACCAATTTGTATTCTAGGTGGCCTTGGTATAGCGGGTACGTTTTCGGAACATGCGTCTAGAATCGTGCAGAATAACTATGCTGTTTTTTTTCTGGTGAGTGATTTGATAACTGATAAACAATTGATGACCATTCTTTTCAAACACACTCTTGACATGTACAAAAGTTATACAATAAAAGCAATGCGCAACTCATTGATCGTTTCAAAGCTGGACCAAATCTTGTTTAACATAAATGATAACAGAAACTGAATATCGCAACAAAATTACTTACTTCTGCAAAAGAAAGCTTGTTGAATGAATGTTTGTCCAAAAGTACAGTTACAAAATTAGTTAAAATATATTTGTACATATATGTATGCCTGCATTGTGTAAGCAATTATTACCAGGCATGGGGTGGTTTGTGTAAAAAGATGCTAGTATGAATTGTTATAAAGATTGACAAATAATTGATGAGTTACACATGCAAAATAGTTTTTACATATAGATATCTTTACAAATTCTTGGCCAGAAAAACACTGAAAGCTTACTGATATTTTATAAACTGCAGAAACTTCATTGTGTTCATCTAGCCTTTCCGACATTTAACAAAATATGCAGTCTTTTAGAGTGCTGATTGATAAGATACACGATTGATAAGAATTTGATATTTTTGTAAGTAATACTTGAAATTGATATAAAACAATCTTTAAATGATGTTACATTTTTGTTAAAAGGAGATCTGCGTTGTTATACATATTAAAATATAACACTTACTTGATTGATACTTCGTTAAAATATTATATCCAGCACTATAACTATAATAGCATTATAGGCAAATTGAGGCAAGAAAGAAAATAGGAAGTATGGGAAGCGAAGTGACGTTTGGTGTTCAACGTCATAATGGCTCCCCTCAGTATGGGTGGGACGGAGGCGGAGCCGTAGAAAGTAGTAATTTGGACACTCCGTTTCAATATATGTAGGCTGGTCTAAGAAGCAAACTAGGAGGTATTGATCAGAAAAGTTGAAGTTGCAGTAAAAATAATTATATTATTTTCTAGTGAAGTTGAGAAGAAGCTGTTATATCATTTTCTGTTGCTGTTTTTCGCTCAGCTGTTAAACAAGCTGTGTGATTAGAAATGGATTAAAGGAATCAAACAAAATCTTATAAAATTATTTCCTTTTATTTCTGTGATATTTTCGAAATTTTATTGGGATGTTTAAACAGTCTCGATGTATAGTAACAATAGTATTGTGTCTACTCATATTCAAGTTTAAAGAGCTTGTATAAAAAGTATTGTTTACTTTTATATAAGCCTACTTTTTCTATTTATATGTTTGTTTGTTTTCTTAATTTATTTCATAACACATGAAAATCGCAGGTATATAAGCCTTTACATATGCGTTTAAGCATTCTATTTAATACTTTTTTTTAATTTGTTTATCTGCATGAAGCAATCGACATTTTTTTTAGTCAACGAGCTAAATTTAACTCCATTGCGCATACCCTTATTTCTCATCATGTTTTTTTATTTTATATTGTTTACTTGCTAAGTTTACAAAATTCAATTACTATATATCAATAGTTTTTCGTTCAGTATTTTCTCTTACGCGAACTGCTTTCAATTTATTATTTACTTCATGTATGTTTTTATTTAATTTAATATTTAAATAATTTTGTTATATTTTTCTAACATTTGATGCGTCTATTCCAACTTGTTTTGTATCTTATTTTATCATCTTCTTTTGTGATAATACAGTTTAGTATAAACTCTAACATATTTTTAATTATTAATTTATTTTAATATGTATTGTGTATATATTTTCAGTTTTCTCATGTTTCTATTCATTTACTTTTGATCCTAGATTTGATTTTTATTCATCATTATCTTACAAATGAAGCAGATATAGTCATCATGATAATACTGTAAGTCTTAATACATCAACGTATGTTTAAAATTTTACTATGTATAATTGCAAAATAGAATGATATTGACTTTTTATCTTTTTTGGGGTCTTCATTGAAATTATGAGCTTATATTCTTAAAAACTAAATTATTTAAAAAGTATATTATTATTAATCGTTTCAAAATAGTGTAGTATTTGTATTTTACATCATATAAATACTTGATTAAGAACTGGAATAGTAGATTTTTGAACTTAAAATGTACATTAACTACTAAATGGGAAAAATAAAATGTTCCATATTTACCATAAACCTTATACTGTATTTAAATTTAGAATATAATGTTTCTAAAAGCAAATGTATAGCGATACTTGGCAAATAATTTCAAACAAAATTTATATTATTGAATAGTCTTTGGTAGATATAATAATTCTACTACAAACAATCATTGATAAATTTGATGCGCTATGGGGATTTGTGTTAATTTTATCATTATCCATATTAGTTTACATTTGGAAATGCTTTGTATATTTGATGTAGGGTGCCAAACAGCATCATAGTTATCTAGTTCCATTTATTAGAGGCTCAAATAGTGGACCCATATTCTATAATCTACAAGTTCCAATGATGAATCAGAATTTTTATAAATAACAAAAAACTAATATATCCTGCCTCAGTGACACAGCCAAAAAGCGTTTCTGAGGGGAGTTCATTTTCTAAAGGTTCCACCTGTAAGAAATACCTAAGCTTAAATCATAAAATGATTAAATTTAACATTAAGTTTAAATCTAAGAACATTTAGAAATTTTGAAGATGGAAATACTTTAAGATGAAAATTTTTGCATTTTATCCCTTGATTAATTTTTAGCCCAAAAGCCATGTTTAGACCACACTGCAGGCACTTTGCTTAGTTGTAATTAAGAGCTGATGTATGACTGTCAAGATATTTTCATTACAAAATGAAAGAGCATCTATGGCGATGGCACATTGAGGTTTTTCTTGGTGAAAATAATAATTGGTGCCACAATACTTGTCACTTTTAACATTTTCTGACAACTCATAAAATTCTTGTGGTTTTGTAATGTTATTTGCAATTTATCTCTCGTATTGCAACTTCTGTTTGACTGATCATCACCTGGACTAGCTTTAATACATATAGATATTTAAGTTGGAAGTTCACATATCTGTATATTGTTGGTTTATTTAAATTAATTATTTTTGTGAGATATTTAAAATATTTATATTTTTATTCTGGGTGGATTTTTAACCAGAAAACCCCTTTAGTGACTGCATCATTGCTTTACTCCTTAACTTATCTCTATTTTTCTTCTCTGATAATTAGAAAATATGTTGTATGTACACAGCAAAAATTATCAGCAAATATCTTGGTGCGTTAGTGATCATAGACATTCTGAATTTTTTAAATTCCCATATGTATTTTATGTATAATTTAAGATTTTGAGATGTATATTTTATGCGCATCATCCATTTGCTAGCATTTCTGTGAAAAATTCGTGAACTATGAAATTCATTCAGGTTATCTGATCTCTATGATTTGAGTGACTATACATCTTGAAGCGATGATTTTTTAAATTGAATTAGTTTTTGAGTTAATGTTAAAATAATAAGCAATTTTCACACAAATCTGTTCTTTAGATATCCAAAATATTATAAGAAAGTTCCCATCTTAACATTATCTAAAAATAGAATTCCAACAAGCTTTGGGCAGAATCCTTAAAAATTTCTTTATATTTGGAAAATTCTTAAAATCTTCAGGGAACACATCTTTTTTACATCATATAAAACATATTTTTAAATTTGTTGATCCATGAATTGAATATCAGCACAGTTTTAAGTTTTTGTATAAATACAGATTGATATCTTCCCATTCTAATAAAACATTAACTGGAGTATGGCTCTACTCGACTTTCTCATAACAGAATCCATTTTGAAGTAGCTTGTGTTACCCATTTTTAAGTAGACAAGTTACTCCTCGAGGGGGTATATACATTGTCAAACTTGGTATCAATTGAAAGATGTTTTTCAGGCCTTTTCAAATGAAGGGTAACATGTTATAATTGTGATCACTTGGACCAAAGGTACAGATTTTTCAAACTATTTTTTTACAGTCGAGTTGAGCCACACACACGTTAATTTAGACAGAATTTTCTATTTTTCTGATGGTGAATTTTTTTTTTTATTTTTTTTATTTTTAAAAGATATTTTAGGAAATGTTAGTGCTTTTTTTTAACATGAATAATATTTTTACCCTCACACGTATTTAAGATGTATTGAAGGATCTTATTTATGATGTCTTATGCTTGTTTATAGATGGAAAATATTGTCATATTAGGGTGTAGTGGTTGATGTTTCCTGTGTTCCTGGTGTGGTCCAAATTCAAAGTCGTAGCAGGCATTATGTCTTAGTATAAAAGATATTAATAAAATTTAGAATCATCAAGTTTTAGTTTCTACTTAAGTTAGGACTAACATGGAAGCTAAGTATACAACTTTGAGTAGATATTGCATAGTAAACACAGCAGCAGAAAGGAAGTACTAGAATGCTCTTTTCTCATCAGAAAATTTAAAAATTAACAGAAATATTAAAAATAAACATGCCAACAAAGTATATTTTCATACAGACAGTATTAAAAGGCAAAAATAGCACATAACATATCATATTTACATATGAGCATTCAATTCTTAAAAGATTTAGGTGGCTTTCAGAACTCAACATGACAGGAAATCATTCCATTTGTACCTATGCACTAAATTACATACTGCCTTTATGATAGACATGTCCTTTTACTTGTGTCCACCAGCCGCATATGATACGTTAAGGAAGAATACCTTTGTTTCCTTCCAGAAATTATGTGTTTTAAGTTACTGACAAGAATTCATCGTAATATTAAGATCAAAACTAATCTCAAACAATATTTAACTATCGTTTCTGACATGTCATCACCATCAATGACTAAAATTTAAACATCTCATCGATCAATCTGTTATATGTTAGACTATCACTTTGTGATAGATCCATCTGCTTAATTTCTCCATATCATGTTGAGCCCTTTATACCCAAGGGTGAGCATACTCCAGATTATTTAAATTAACAGAACTATGCTTGGGTATACTGATTTTGCATATGCATTGAGAACTGAATTTGCCAGAAGTATTTTGCTGGAAAAACGGCACAATTCACTCCAGAGAATGAATGTATGATTTGAATTTCACTCAGGTGAATTGTGATGTTTATGTTTTTCCAGCATTATTAAGCATCTACAAACATAGCTGTGAAGCCGTATATGCACTTGTGCAGCATGCAAAGACATGTATAAGTACCATATGTAAATTTTTCTACAGGATACACCTACATATAGAATTTCATAATGATACATACATTCGTTTCTAAGCACTCATGTACGCACTGCACAGATACATACACACATACTGATGAATATATGTTCAAATTGTGTTCAGAATATCATTAAATGCATTTTTTTAAATCTAAACCTCAGGTTAAAAAATTTGTCTGTAACTTTATAAAATAGTAGAAGTTTTCTTTAGTTTAGCCAATATTGAAATATTTTAATTCTAATCAAAGAGATAATACATTTTAGATTGTCTAAATTGTTTAATTATAGATTAAATATTCATGTCAAAACAATAGGAATTTATTCGCCATTTCAATAATCTTGCATGATTCAGACATCACATAACTAAAATGGCAAGGTTTCTTGAAAAATATGGAAAATCGGACTGATAGGGTTGAAGCTGCCTAGCCCTACAGTTATGATAGCGAATATTGGGAGGGGAGATATGAGAGAATATACTTTGTGTAATGGTTTTGTATTTTAAATCCTAACAATTTGCCAACAGCTATTTATGTATAAGGAATGCTCTTCTCTTCGTTTGTTTGTAATGCTTAGCTATAAATTTGGTGAACTTGGTGACTAATTTAGCAAAATATCACCAACTTGCAGACATTTCATCCCATATTGATGTAAATATCGTTAAAATGCTAAGTCATGATGCTAAGTTGTTAACAAAAATGACCCCAAATTAATGAATTAATTATTAAAATATTTTAATATATGAACTATATTGCTTATTGCAGATACTATCAATATTGACAATTGTCAATTTAAAGTTGCATGAAATATAAGTTAATAGTTTTATACGTTGTCATCTGGAAAAGTGCCAAATGTACAATTCAATATTAAAAACATTGTGCCACAGATCTTATGCATCATTTTTTCACTGTGAAAGAAGTAAATTCATTGCATTGGTATAATGAAAGTCATGTGCTGCCCACCTCAGATTTTTTATAGTTAAATTGTGAGATTGGACCAATTAAATGAAGTTTAAATAGAATATTTTACAGGAAACAAATAATCATTTTGGGTGCTAATAAAACTTTTTCTGTATCTCTGATGTTATTTTCCAATTTTTACCTATTTAAAAAAAAAAAAAAACTCAATTTCAGCTTGCAAAATGAAATTTCATTTTCAAATTGTCATCCTTCTTCATTGGCTTATTTCACAAATGAAATATTCAGATCAGACACTGTGAGATTTGTGAAATGTCTTATGTTTTCTTATGATCACAAACTTCACTGCTAGTCTGTGGGACAATTTTTAAATTTCTCACATATATTTTAAGCTAGTGATCCAATAATTATTTTCAGCTTTGCGAATGAATTTTCAGAATTCCACCCATTATGTAGAGGAAGAAAGGTTAAGGGGATAATCTTACTGCTTTCTTCAGAAATATTGTATTAAATGACTGGTTTTTTGCTAATTCAAAATAGAAAATTTAATTTTTTGAAATTTAAACTTATGCAGGATTCTAAGTTACCTAATTATATGTCAACTAAATAAATTCGAAAAAATATCTGTTAATTACGCACCTCTGTAGTTTAGTTTAAAAATTTGTTTTTCAGATTAAAATTAGAAATTTTAATTTTTTTTAATTGAAATTTACAAAGGATTTTAAGTTAGCTCATTATTTGTCAGATAAATCAAACCTCAAACAAATCCATCAATTACACATCTCTATATCTTGATGGAAATTTTTATCTTGAGGGGGGGGGGAGAGAATAATTATATCAGAATCATTAACTTTACGTATTTTATAATGTTATATCTGTTTGATTTTTCAACACATTCATTTAAGACACATTTTAAAATTCTCACAGAACTATTTGAAATAATTTTTGTCTTAAGTTTGTACATTACTTGATTCAAAAGTTACTCTTAAGTTTTATGGACATGCTTTAACATTTACAAGTTATGCAGGGTACTGTATAAGCAGGGCTCGTTCGACTATTGGTTGCATTAGCTTCATTTTATTTATTGCATGTTTCTTTTTGTGGGATTTGTTGCAGGCCAATCACCCTACTTGTTTATAAAGTGATTTTTACAGAGAAAAATTCTAAAAAAAAATTACGTTGGAAAAATAAATAAAGTTAGTACTGAAATGGTTTTTCAAAGACAATTATGGAATTTCATGTGTAAAGAAATATATTTAAAGGCAAATTCTTAGTTTCCATTAAATGAACTGAAGTTTACCCACTTTTATGCTTATTTTTCTTGTGCAGAACAAAAAATTTATTACTATGCAGCCTTATGGACCTCAGGTTGGGAACCTATGCTTTATATCATATGATTGTAAAATTATTTTGATATTTAAAAATATATATATTTGGTATCATTCTTGATACTAAATGAGTACAAAGAGTACCTATAGAATGCAGATGTACATGCATATGCCATACATAAGCACTTTTTAAATAGTATGTAATTTTGTTGATGCTTTTCGCTTTTCGGATAAAAGACAGTTTTTCTTTGTTGCATTTAAGGTTTATTTTGTTATATTTGAAACTTATCGTTCATGAATAATTGTTCAAGCAATTTTATTAAAATTATTTTATTTGTTATTATATGCTAAAAAAAATTAATCTTTGTTCATATTTGTTTCAATCTATGCAAATACTTTTTATTTAGTTCTGTTTCTCAATTGCTCTGTTTATATTTATGTAATAGGTTGTTAAAATAAATTTTGAAATAGTAATATTTCTTAATTCCAGGTCTTTAGCAATAGCCATATAAAATTATAATATTTGTTGGAATTCTGATACGATGAGTCAAGATGAGACCAAATGGACTTGTAATGTGTGTACCTTTGAGAACTGGCCAAAATCTCTCAAGTGTACAATCTGTCTTTCACCTAAGCAATCTCATCTTATTTCACAAGATAAATCTCAAGATATCTACATGGTAACTCTTTCTTTTATTTTAGTACTGTCAGTATGTAAACATGAAATCTGTTGGAAGCCATTTCTTATCTTTTTTTATACAAAGTACAAATTTTCAGTTTTATTTGCTCCAATCTGCAATACTTTGGAATCATTTGATCCTGAACAGCTGAATTTTTTACAATGCTTTATCTGAACATATGTTAATACATTGACTTTTGTAATCTTAAAAGAAATAAAAAATGATCTGTAAAGCCAGTACAGCTCTTATTATTCTCTAAATTTAATTTACTAACATTTCACTAATATATTTTCATCGGCAAGTTACATTTAACAGGGAATGGATTTCTGCCTTATAACAGGTTGATACAAATATAGACAAGGAAGTAAATGTTTTTGCATCCTTGGCCATTTTGCATTGCGTTTGACACAATATGATGTATGTAACTTCAACTAAGTACAGGTGTTTGCTTGTTTATTATGTTATTACATAATATCTTAGATGCAGTTTACAACTTTTATTAGAATACTTTTCTCCAAAGAAATTATAAAGTACCTTCATAGTAGAGATGCAGATTCGCAGTGGCCAGGTCGCCATTGGCGACAAAGTTTGCAGTCCTGGCAACTAAAATTATTGCAGTAAGTCGCCATTTCTGGTGACCAAAATTTCTCCGAAATCCTTTCTATCCCATGATACTGGCGGCTTCATGAATCGCGGGCTGAATCCGCAGCTATGCGCAAATTGCAACCAATCACGATTTTGTCCCACTGAGAGGACGTGGCTGGTAGCTCCACTCCCATAAGTGAGTTAGTATATACTACCTCGGTGCCTGTAAACTAATTCAAACTGTCTCATTAGCTGGTGTTTTTATTGGTGTAATAGGAGGGAGAACATACAGTCTCTGTTATAATAACCTTGTTCTTTTCAAGTTCCATTATTCGGATGGCATAGTCACGTACTATGTGCTCCTAAATTAGTGAAAACTCTAAACGCATGTGCCTGTCGCAAATTTGATTGAATGAAATTTTTTGTTTAATTTTTCCACGAATCCGAAATTTTTCTCCTTTTATTTTTGTCCCATTTATTTATTTATTTATTATATTTTTCCCCTTTTATTTTTTATATACAAAAAAAGAAATTTTTTTTTTCAGACGTATTATTAATAAAATGAAGAGTTATTTTGAAGAACTATTTTTATTAATAAACGTCACGAAAAACGGCATTTGTACGCAATCCTCGGCATATGTCATTTAATGGGAAAACTTTTTTCCAACTTTGTAATCTGTTTGCATCGACTACAATTTCTTAAATTATTTAATATTTTATATGGAAAAACTATTTTTCAAACATATTATTAATAAAATGATGGGCTATTTTGCAGCCCATCAGTTTATTAATAAACATCGCAAAAAAGTGCATTTGTAAAATATTTTCCTCTTATGCAATCTGCTTGCATTGACTAACATTTATTCACTTTATAGTAGGATTTAAACTTTTATGTCTCTATATATGAGCATTTCATAAATCCACATATTTGAGGTACCTGTGTATGATATAGACTTTTTATGCTATTATTAATTTGGATCAAGTATTATGAAATGATTAGAGTTTTACAGGGTGGCCACATAACCTGGAAACCGGGAAAAGTCAGGGAATTTTAGAATAGTCAGGGAAAACCGGGAAAAGTCAGGGAATTTTGTGAAAATTCTGGTATTTTTTTTTTTTTTTACTAGTTGTCCATATAAAAACAGAACTGTCCAGTTTGTTTGCTATTTTCGAAAAATTTTGCCAATTATTACGCTGTACTCGTCACTGCAAAATAAAGGTTACCAGGTGTCCATTTGATTCAGTATAAAAGCAAAAATGTGGAGTTTGTGCGCCATTTTGGACAAATGTCGCCAAGTACAGAGATGCCAACCTTTACGGATTTTCCGTAGTTTGTACAGATGTTTACTTCATCTTACAGTTTTACGGACATTACTCCCAAAACTATGGAAAATCCCTTGAAATCCATGCATCCTACCATACAGTTCATATTTCCTTCTTTGGTGAGAGTCCAAAATTATCAGTTTGCATCCATTTTCTTCTTCTAATGTTTTCATATCAGAACAATAGACCTAATTTATTTTTATATTACGTGTAAAAATAAAGAAATATTTTACTAAATAAATTATATTTCGCTTAAATTATAAGATTGCGCAATTCAGTCTTTCTTTTCAGGCTTTGCTGAGAGTACACAATTGTCTTTTTCCATCCATCTCCATCCCCTTATTATTGCACATTAACACTAAACTAGCTTATTTTCATATTTTGGTTAATTATAAAGGCTAATTTTTTAATTATTTTCACTTAAATAGTACGATTGTGAAATTCAGTTTTTTTTCATGGGCGTTGCTAAGAGTACGCAATTATCCTTTTCCATCGATCTTCATCTCCCTATTGTAGCACATTATCTTGACTAAACAAGATTATTTTCATATTTTGGTTGAGTATAAAGGCTAATTTTTTAATTTTCACATAAATAGTATGATCGTGAAACTCTTTTTTTTCACGGGCGTTGCCAAGAGTATGCAATTATCCTTTTTCATCGATCTCCATCTGTATAATGTAGCACATTAACTTGACTAAAGAACTTGAAGACTAATTTGAAGATTATTTTCATATTTTGGTTGATTATAAAGGTTAATTTTTTAATTATTTTCACATAAATAGTATGATCGTAAAATTCAGTTTATTTTTCGCAGGCGTTGCCGACAGTACGCAATTATCCTTTTCCAGCGAGCTCCATCTCCCTATTTTTGCACATTAACTTGACTAAACTAACTTATTTTCATATTTTGGTTGATTATAAAGTCTAATCTTTTAATTATTTTCATATAAATAGTACGATCATGAAATTCAGTTTTTTTCCCCCTTGGGCGTTGCCGAGAGTACGAAATTATCCTTTTCCATGGATCTCCATCTCCCTATTGTTGCACATTAACTTGACTAAACTAGTTTATTTTCTTATTTTGGTTAATTATAAAGGTTAATTTCCTAATTATT
Organism: Amaurobius ferox; assembly: GCA_951213105.1. Taxonomy (NCBI): domain Eukaryota; kingdom Metazoa; phylum Arthropoda; class Arachnida; order Araneae; family Amaurobiidae; genus Amaurobius; species Amaurobius ferox. Next base: position 53,147,018 of record OX578136.1, on the reverse strand, counting down.
TTCACATAAATAGTGCCATTCAGTTGTAATTAACCCAGTTAAGTTAGCAAAACTACATTTTGAGCTTGTTCTAAGGTTTTAAAATATATATTGTCAATATAAGTAAAATCTTACTGATGGTCAATGCCGTTTTACTGAAAACTCCTGATTTTTCTACTGATGACCCCTTTCAGAAGTGGGCGGGCATCTCTGTATATTATATACATTTTACTATTTTTTTTTTTCTATTTTAGTGACATTCTTCTGAATTGACATTAATTATTCAATGACTGTGGCTTGTTATAGTGTAGTTATTCCATATCTTTAATGATCTCTGTCATTGTGAGCAATATGCAATGCCCGTATTTAAGGACATCAGTTTAGACTATTTCTTTTTATTGTTTTCAATGAAAACCATTAAATTTTTTTAAACATTTCAGTAGTCCAATTTTACTGCATTTACATGTATTTTTTATTAAAAATGTCAAAATTTATTTGTAAAAACAAAAAAAAATGTGTATTTTTTTCTCCTGATTTAATATAACTTTTTTTGGATAGTGGAGTTAAATTGTTCTTTAATCAAATTTGTAATTAAATAAAGACATGCATGTGTTTTATGTTAAAATTACTGGTCTGGAATTTCTTTTCAATTCACCTGGAAAACCTGGAAAATTCAAGGAATTTCAATACGTCCGAAAGTAAAAAAAAGTCAGCTGAAACTTAAATAAACCAGTCTATTTGCAGAACTCATTTCGTTGTTTTAAATAAGTCGCTTTGGGTTTGTTTTTTTTTTCCAAAAAAAAAGTCACTACTTCAACAATTATTAAGCCTGAAGCTGCTGAGGAACTCTGCTAAAAGAATCCTATCCAGTCTATTTGCGGAACTCATTTTGTTGTTTTAAATAAGTCGCTTTGGGTTTGTTTTTTTTTTCCAAAAAAAAAGTCACTACTTCAACAATTATTAAGCCTGAAGCTGCTGAGGAACTCTGCTAAAAGAATCCTATCCAATCCATCTTCATCTTCTAATTATTTTACCTTAGAGTATCTGAATTACCATATTTTTGTTTTTAATATTCAAGTGAAATAGTTTGTTTAGAAGAGATAACATTCTTTTTGTACATGGCAAGATGCATATATTTTGTATCTGAATGCATTTGCATTGCAGAATCAAATCGAATTTAAGTCATGGGAAATATAAGATAGAAAATTCAGCTGGAAAACATAGAACCTCTTAGCATCCTTGTTAATTTCTTTAAAAAAAGTTATTCTTTCTAATATTTTTAGGGTTATTGTGTCAAAGAAATCTTTTATAAATCCTTTATTTATCAATTCATAAATTGAGATATTTGTGTTTTTTATGCATTTCTCAGCCATAGCAACTCTATTGAATTTCTTTTTTTTTTTAATTATTATTAGCATGTTGTGTTGTTCTGTTACTGTCATATTTTAAAGAATCATCATTTTTTAGTTACTGTCTTCATTTTGAAGACATACTAATTTTTATATAAGGTGTTTTATAGCTATAGTAAATGGAATTGGATGAATTTAAATCAATTTTTGTAATTTAAATTTATCTATTTCTTTTATATCATTATGTTTTCTCTAAATAGGGTGTCTCTGAACTACTGCTCACGAAATGTAACAATATAAGAGTATAAAACTACATAATTTTAAGTAATTTCAATCCACAAACTTATCTCAACAGCCAGGTGTATAACATATCAATATAAACTTAATTATAAACACTTGTCGTCATTGAAAATTTTTTGGCCACCAACTTTTTCTAGTTGGCCACTAAAAATTTTGTTCTTAGTGGCCAGTGGCCACTATTAAAAAATCTGAAGCTGAATCTTTACTTCATAGCTCCAAAGCCAGACTTGCAACGGAGGTGTGTATTTAACTTGTTTGGTATAGAATTCTCTATACAGTAGAAACTGGATTTGTCTTACATGACAGATATTATGGAGTTACTTATTCAGTTCTGGACTATAATGAGTAGATGGTTAACTATGCATTGAATTGGTTGACTGAAATTTGAAAAATGTTTCAAAGATTGAAACAGACCAATGGGATAAAGCTGCTAACAGCATAGCAATGGCACAACTAGTTAACCTGTATTTTTTCCAAAGATATTTTATAAATGAAAATTTATTTTAGAATTTTATCTATTATATATAATAATAACATAAGTTATTTACAGATTTATTTTATAATTTATCTCTATGATGTGTAACAATACCATTTATTTTCAGATGGCACCTCTCATTTCTGAAACTTGCAGCAGCCCCAGTCCTACAGCCCAAAGCAGCAGCACCCTTTCCAACCCTCATAACAAGTGGTCATGCTCAGACTGCACTTACTTAAATTGGCCGAAGGCCACCAAATGCACCCAGTGTTCATCCAAGCGCAAGCAATATCCCTCCCCTACAGAATCTATAAAATACACGTTGCATGATCAGTCAAACAATGCATCAGATTCTGGAACAGCTAGTGTTCTTTCGGACAACTACTATAATGACAGGAACAAATCATGGAGTCGATCAATCAAATGGACTTGTGCTTCATGTACCTATGAAAATTGGCCCAAGTCTGTAAAAGTAAGTATTGTGTATAGCCTGCCATGGAGAGTAGAGGTATATTTACTTAATTGTGGAAAATGACATCTTTATTAGACCTATCCAGCAATGATGTGTAATGTACCAGGATTGTAATTTCAAGTTTTGAAGCATTTCCTCCAGGCAGATTTTTCTAATTATGAATCTAACCCTGTACTTGTATATTTTAAGCACAACCTTGAACTTCTTTAAATTAAAAATTGAGTGTGTAGTAAAGCTGATGAAGTCATAAAATTGTAGCACATGAAGTTTTCATATTTCCATTGTAGTTAACAACTTTTTGTTACTTCTGATGAGTTCTAATAAGTACAATACTGTTGTTGCATAAGTAGTGATTGCAACATCAAGCTTTGGTTTTTTTTTTTTTCTGTATATTTTGCAACTAAATGTGGATTCACAAAAACAGTACAGTACAATCAAATATAGTCAAGACATAAAATGCTATTTTAAGTAGAGATTAACTAAATCAAGATTTCACCAATTGCCAAATATTATACCTCAGTTAAAAAGCAAATCAATTATTAAATGGCTAAATAACTGACCATATCTATCCTATCAGAAAAGTTGTTAATTTAAATCGAAAAATTGCAGATAATACTGGCATCAGAAATTTTAGAACTTATTAACATGAAGACTTTCTTATGCAAATTAGTTTGTCACAGTTATTACAGAGAAATATAGGTTTCAGTTTGGTTCTTCTATGAAAGATGCATGAATAACATTGGGTGTTTACATTTTTACTTTCTCATACTATAGAATCTATATTAATAAAAGGAAGAATCTATATGTTTGTCTGCAATGTCATGCTATATCTACTAAACTTACAGATCTGAGGTTTTGCATACAGTAGCATCTATACCTGAACTAATTGCACCTCAAAGTCCTTTTTCCAAATCTTTAATTGGTTTTTTTTTTTAAATTTTTCAAAGTGTTCAAATTGGTCGTTTTCCGCCTATAATAGGAACAATCTTCTTTTCCCAATGTGTGCTTTTATAACATGTGACAATACAAAACTATAATAACCATTGTAAGGTAATTAAAAATGAGTCCAATAACCAGCATCACTTCTATTTATATTTTTAACATATAATGATGCAAAATGAGATATTTTGGGATGTCATTCTGCCATATTTTTGTAAATATGTATAATTAAAACCAAAATGATTGTATTGACATGTCTTGCTTTAATGCACATTGAAGGGCATGGTATGCCAATGAAATTGTTTATGAAGCTATGAGAAATGAAGCTGACAGATTTCGGTGGGCCGAAAGAAATATTGGAAGTATCAGCCAAAAAAGAAATGCAAGACTGAAAGCCATTTAAATTGTTATTTTCAGAGTTCTGTCATTAAAAATTTCATAGGTGCCTAGCATGCTGATACTCTGAGCTGGTACAACTATATATAATAAAAGATGTTTCTGTGTGTATAAAAGATGTTTCTGTGTGTGCAGTTTGTAGTAGGAAATCTAAGAATTTTACAGCAATGAAATTTGGTACACAGTTACGTCAAGACCTGGGACAATGTGCTTTGGTGAGATTTCTCTTTTGTCATTGTAGTTGTTATAAATGGGCATATTATTTTGCGTTCTTTAAATTTTGTCCACCGGAACTTACAGTGAATTCTCTAAACCCGAAGAATGCCTTATATATATATATATATATATATATATATATATATATAATAAATAAATTGTTGTGTGGGCTTGCTGTGCCACCACCCCCTGGTAATGCTGGGTACATTTTCTAGTATAGAGGAAGTATTGTTTTCACGAAAATTGCCAATTTTCAGATTTTTATACCAATATGTCCTATTGTTAAAATTTTACAGATGCCTAGAGCGCAGATGCTCTGCACTGGTATAGTTACACATAATAAAAGATGTTTATCTGTTTGTATGTGCAGTCTGTAATGAGAAAGCTAAGTGTTGTATGATCATGAAATTTGGTATACAGGTACATCAGGACCTGGGACAATGCACCTCAGTGAGATTTGTTTTGTCATTGTGTTTGTTATAAATAGGCATGCTATGCAATTCTTAAATATCGTTCACCAGAACTTACAGTGAATTCTCTAAAACTAAAGAATACTTCATCCATACGTCCACTTATGACAACATAAATAAATAAATAAATTGCTGCATGGGTGCACTATGCCACAACCCCAGGCAATGCCACATACATTTTCTTGTATAGAAAAAGTATTGTTTTCACAAAAATTTTCAATTTTGATGCCAATATATGTTTTGACTATTTTTAGTGATGTCAATCTGTCTGTTTGTGGCCGATTTCTTGTGTACATGATAGCTGTTACAAATATTAATGAATTTTCACAAAACTTTATTGCTTTGTTAATGAAAAATCTAAAACTTAATAGAACTTTTGAAATTCAAGCAAAAACTTCGAAATTTTATATCTTCTTAACATGGTTGCATAGGATAAAATTAGACATAATTATGTATAAAAGGGGGTTATGTATGGCTCAATGATCACAAAATTTAATAGTTGTAATGAAAAATAGCCACATTACAATTTTTGTGCACATGACATCATTTCCCTCCCTCGTGGTGTACATTGTCAAACTTGGTATCAATCGAAAGATTTGTTCAAGCTCTTAAAATGAAGGATGACGTGCATCATTTGGACCAGTAATACAGATTTTTCAAAGTTTTATCCCCTTTTCTGACTAACTAGCCAATTTTATTCTGTATACTTTAATTAAAAATATGTAAATTAAAATACATAAATCTAATCTGACTTGTATTCAGAGAGGTCAATTTGTACAGCTATAAAAGAAAATTATTAAGTGCAGTTAGTTTCTCATTTCAACCAGTATCAATTAGGGAGTCAGTAAATTATTAAATGGTTTTTATTTTATTTTGTTAGTTTTATATTTTATTTAAAATATCAAATTTTGTTTAATAACCCTGACTCAATTGTACTTTGATTTTTATAGTAGTTTTCAATTCACATTTTCCATATGAGGTGTCTACTTAAAATAAAATTAATAGAATATTAAAGTATATTTGGCTTACAGGTTGAATACAGATACAACTGGAATTGTGTATATTTTCATTAAGCCAATCTATGGGAGATATTCTTTGTGCATTAAATTCTAGTAAGAATGATAAAAGTTATGAATCAGCATATAATGTTTAAAAGAATTGAGAGTCTATGTTAATCAGCAACATTTCTGATTTTTTTAAAAGTAGAAGTTTTGTAATTATATGAATTGCACATGTTTTTTTTCATAAAACATTATTCATAATTTTGGGAAAGAAAATCCTTGTGCAAAGTACTTTAACATGTATTATTTACTGAGTTCGTTTACATGATTTTATGATTAGAGCTACCATTAAAATGTGAAATTTAAATGTTTAATTTTATTATATCTTTGTTCTCTGGTTCATTTGTGGGTTAAAAAAGTTTTATTAAGCAATCTATGGGAGATATTCTTTGTGTATTAAATTCTAGTAAGAATGATAAAAGTTATGAATCAGCATATAGTATTTAAAAGAATTAAGAGTCTATGTTAATCAGCAACATTTCTGATTTTTTTAAAAATAGAAATTTTGTAGTTATATAAATTGCACATGTTTTTTTTTCATAAAACATTATTCATAATTTTGGGAAAGAAAATCCTTGTGCAAAGTTCTTTAACATGTATTGTTTGCTGAGTTCGTTTACATGATTTTATGAATAGAGCTACCATTAAAATGTGAAATTTAAATGTTTAATTTTATTATATCTTTGTTCTCTGGTTCATTTGTGGGTTAAAAAAGTTTTATATAACATTCAGCTTGCTTTATTCTCTGTAGTGCTCTCACTAATGCAGGTTTTTATTAGGGATGTCACCATACCATAAATGAATCTATACCAAATAATTGATACTATCAGATTACCAAAGAAACAATATGATCCGATACCAATACCAATTAGATTGCTATTATATTGTGTAACAAATGTATAATTTTTGTAAAATTATGTATAAAACTTATTTTAGCTATATTTTATAACTAGCCACAAGCCATCTTCGTAAATATTAAAAAATGAAAAAAATATGTTATACATGTTAATAAATGTTTTATACACTCTTCTGAAAATCATAGTAAAGGAATGATAATAAAATAATAAATAAATAACATTAATCTGAATAGATTGAAAAAATTTATCTATAGGGAATAGGAAAAAATGTATAAAATAAAAAATAATTTATTGTAATCACAAATAAATAAGGATAAAAATATGCGAATAAAAAAACCGTACTTTAATCCAAACATTTCTATTTATCGTATTTCTTTAAGCAAATGTATTCGTGTATTGTTAGTTACATCTGTGCTGGTGAATTGTAGTAAACATCATGTAATAATTTCTGCACTTTTGGCAGAAGGCATTTGAGCGAGAAACATTCCCATCAACTTTTCAGAAAATTATCCTCTGTCTCCGTGGCTATGCAATAGTTCAGTGAAAAATTGCTGAGGAGGTAGGAAACGGAAGTCAAAGGCTATGCACATCAACTGATAAATAAACCGAGAGCAATGCTGTCACGAGTAGGGTTGTCGACAAGTAGAGGTAAAAGGATGCTTTGCATACTGGCCCTAGGGATTAGGGCACCAGGCTGCATAAACAGTTTATGAAAAAGGTCAATAACTTGTAAAATAGGGGGATAGTATGGGGGTGCATAGACTGTATAGAGGCCTGAAAATTTTTTCAGCGGCATTTGTCGCGAGTCTTGTGTCTCCAATCCAATTCCAATGAAAAATTATAATTTATACAATTAACTAAATATTCTGTTGCGGACCACAGGGTATCCTATACTATTTGAAAAGTCAGTTATTATACACTGAAGTATTTAAGTATGTAGGGAATTTTTTTTTAAATAACCATTGTTCCAGCTTGGATACAAACTACCTATATGTGAAGTTGCCACTTTGCTATTTGATGCTCGATCACTTGAGCTATCCAGGAATAACACTCTTACTAATGTCTCAGGGGGCAGGGGGTAACTTGTTTCATTAAAAGGGGCTAATGATGTCAAAAACACAAAAATTGCATCACGTCTAATATTCACTACAATGATTGAAATTATTGAGCTTAATGATCATTGATAAATAACCCCTTTTATGCATGATTATGTCAAATTTTGTCCTATGTTGCCATGTTAAGAAAATATAAAATTTTCAAGTTTTTACAATTAAAAAAATTAAAAATTAAAAAAAAAAATTTCAAATTAAAAAAAATTCTATCTAGTTCTAGATTTTTCTTTAACAAAGCCGAATATAAAATTTTATGAAAATGAATTAAAATTTGTGGCAGCTATCGTGCACACACAAATTGACCACAGACAGACAGATATCACATTAAAAATAGTCGAAACGTGTTCAAGAGATCTTAAAACAAAAATTAGTATTAAAATCTCGAAATTGAAAATATCATAAAAACAGTAGTTTCTCTATATCAGAATTTCTCAACCTTTTATGCCTCACGTACCCCTTGGAAATGTGAATGAAACTGGCATACCCCTTGTGTAAATAGTTAAAACTATAGTTATAGTATAACAATGGGAATAAATTAAAACATAGATATACACACATTAAATTTTGTATTCATAAATTACATATATTGATATAAACAAAAAGTGACAAGCAATTAAATATTTTTTATAAAATTATAAACTTTTTACTAGGTAATCAGTGAGATGGTTGCATTTGTTTACACTTGTATGGTTCATCAATGGTTTGGATTATCCCACGGCGTACCTCCCAAAACTTTAACTTATCACGCATTGAAAATCACTGCTCTATACTATATTCTTTTGTATGAAAAAGTAAAAATAACTGAAATAAATTTTACATTGAGATAAAAAAAAATTATTAACCCCACACCTGGCCTCCTTAATCCCATCATTACCACAAACACAAAATGAAATCGCTAATCACAGCCATCATACTAGCTAACTCTCACTCCTGCTCTGTTTTGACTTGACTTCTGCTGACTCAAAATGAACACTTACTGTAAGCAGCATTTCAACAAATCAGGAACTTAAGGGAATCCCAGCCCAAATAATTATATTTGGAAATATTGGTTTTAGAGCAAAAATTGTTAAAACATTCAAATTTTCAGAACTTTTTAGCTCAAATTAGCACCAGAATGAGTGAGTAAAATTTTTGCAAAGAAAAATTCACTTATAATTTATCTGACAGATGAGAGAGAACACCATTTATAATCTTTCCATCTCTCATTCTGCTTTATTTATTTATTTCTTTTTTTTTCAGAAGATGTTTTTCTTTTCTATTTTTGATTTGGCTAATAATGCATAGTGGATTTTATGGGAAAAGATGCAAGTAAAATAAGTAAAGAAAATAGTAGGATAACAAGGCTGAATATTTAAGTCTGTTTTAACTTTCATACAACAATGGTTAATCATATCTGATGCAATAGTGAGATTTAAGCAGATATGAACCCAATATGGAGAATAAAATTGCCCTCCCCTTCCCCTTCCCCAACCCTCCTATGAGTTAATATCAGATTTGTGCAATTCTCTGACCAGTTACGTAACTCAAAACATCTATGTATCAAATTGCAAGTTTCTGCCCCTTCTAGAAGTGAGTAAACGTTTGTATATTGTACAGTCCTTGTATATACATTACTTTTACTACAAGTTACCTTCAGCCTTCTTCTGACATAATAAAGGAAAGTGTGTGTGTGCAGTCTGTAGCAGGAAATCTTAAGCGTTATACGGCCATGAAATTTGATACAAAGATATTGCAGGACCCTTGAAGGTGTACCATGGCATTACTTTTTTAATTCGAATTAGTTTTTTAGTTATGTTTCAAAAAGTTACAATAAAGGTTCAAAAGTAGCTGGAATGTTGCCCAATCTGGCAACTCTATTCAACTGGAAATGCCATACTTACAATATATATGCTATATATCTTACTAGGACTATTTTTGTTTTGTATAAATCCCTTGTGACCAATTCACCCAGTTTTCAAAGTTATTTCATTTCTGTACCAATGGTTAAAGATCTCTATACTATTCTAAAGATAAATAAATAACAGAGGGGTGGGACCATTAATTTTAAACATTTGAGCCTAATGACCTTCAACTTTAGAATTTCATTTCTTGCAGATGCACAGAATCTGACAGACCTAACCTGAACCTCCAGTATCTACTTTTTAGGCTAATGAGGTATTTTTGTATCGTAATATCTTACTGCTCATCATTCTGTTTCAGGATGAAAGGCAATTAAGAAAACTCATTTTCTCAATGCTGAAGTATAAAAAAAAAGAAAATATCTGATCTGTCAGTTTATTGGTTCTCACATATCGGTTTATTGTAGGCATCAGAAAAATACTGATATTTTAGTGAAACCGATAATCAGTATTGGATATAGTAATACCCATAGTTTCTATAATATATTTTCCTAATTTTCTTATTATGTAATGAAAGTGTTTCCTAGTTGTTTTCCTTCTCTATGAAAGTCATCCCTTACTTATTGTATTATAGCCATATAACCCTCTTTTGATAAATTTTTCTCTTCTCGTAGATCTGGTTCAATTGAATTTAGCCTTTACATTTCAACTTAAAAAGTCAAGTATTTCGAAAATTCCATCTTTCCATGTAAATAACTTGTCTTTTGCGGGTAAGCTGTTCCCCTTTCTAAATCCTATCCTAACTGGGGATTAAAATTCTTTCAATAGGAATGCCCAAAGCATTTCAATGAGGAGACTATAGGTGTGCATCTCCCTATCCAGAAAAGGGGAATAAAAAACACTGGAACAGCAATTGTATCAGTGCCGTTTGTTAAGCATAGTGTTCTAGTCGTACAAATGTTGTACCTCCAAAATTAGAGGAATAAATGTCACCTGTTTCACAACTATTTCACAAATAATTCAACAGAAACTATTTAACAAATCATTCTTTTAATGAATTGCATTATAGCTGCAGGGTGAGGAGTCAGTCACCTTTCCCACCTTTAGTCACCTTTTTTTAAATTTGTCACTTTTTGTCACCTTTTCAGTTTTTATCACATTTTTCAACCTTTTTTTTTACTATTGGGCGAAAATGCACATTTTACCCATATTTGTACATAATTTTAATTTGGTTGGTTGTTTGTTTTCAGTTGTTTTAGTTGTTGTTGCACACTTTTGTAGTTGGGATTCGACAATTCAGTGGATTTCATTCAATGGATTCATCACAAGATATTTATAATGTTTTTAAGAAAATGTTTCCTGATAGTATCCCTGAACATTTTTCTCTTTCACCTAAGAAAATGTGATACTTAATTACTGATGGACTGGCTCCTTATTTCCAGGAACTCATGTTAGAAGAAGCATGTTCATCCTACTACACATTGAGTTATGATGAAACAACCAATGTCAAAGATAAAAAGAAGCTGCAAATAACAATAACATTTTAGTCTAATAGCAAATCTGGTATAACGACATGGCACCTCAGAACTTTTTTTTAGGTAAAGCTGATGGTGAAACATTGCATCAAATACTATGTGAAGCACTTTCTGAGGCTAATTTATCACAAAATAGATGTCTAATGCTTGGATGAGATGGACCTAATGTTAATAAAAAAGTGTTTAGACTTTTTGATAGTAATGTCCAGGAGAAACGAGGAACAAGACTTATAAACATAGGCACCTGCAACATCCTTACAATGCATAATGCATATGTAAAGGCATTGGAGAGTTTAGGTGAAGAAGCTTCTGAGCTACTAATCAGAATTTACTATTATTTTGATGGTTGACCTGCCCGTTGGGAAGAGTTTGAAGAAATCCAATCTAAATTTAATATTCCACACCACAAATTTTTGAAACATGCAACAACAAGGTGCCTTACCTTGGGGCCTTCAGCCAACAGGATTTCGGAGTAGTGGGACATTATTTAGTTCTATTTAATTAAGCACGTGCCTTTGAAAAAAAAATTCGACTGTTCTTCAATCCAACTCTTACAAGGCTGTTGTGAGTGCTTTAAAGAAACCTTCAATAAAAGCTGAATGAACTTCATTTCATTATTTCATCAGCAGAACTATTCATAAAGTTCACACAACGTTTTCAATATCAAGCACACATGATCTACAAATTGCATGAAGAAATAGAGAACATTCTTCAGGCCTTCATATCTCGTGTTTTGAAGACTTCTGTCATTAGAAAAATCACTGATTTTTCTAAAGTTAATCTTGATGAACTCTTCACAGTTAGTAATCTACTTCTTCTTGAAGAACTTGTCATTAATGAGGAGGTCACAGATGAACTTTCTAAACTGAAAGAACATGATAAGTTGTTTTCCTGAAAGAAGCTCAAAACCGTTACAGTACTGCTTGTAAGCATGTGATGGAAAAGACTTGCTTATCAAATGGATCACTTAAAAGTTTTAGATTTTTGAACCCAAAAGAGAGAACAAAGGCTAGAAGCTGCAGAGACATACTGAATGTTGCAAAAATTATGCCATTTCATGTTCAACTAGATTATTTATTAAATGAGTGGAAAGTTTTACAACTGGGAAAAGATGATACAGCATTTGAAAACAAAGCTATTGATGATTACTGGTAACAACACATCTCAAAAAATGACTCATTATCAAAAGATATTAAGTTTCCGAATGTTTCAAAAGTTATAAAGGCTGCTCTTACTTTGTCGCATGGAAATGCTAACATAGAGAGAAGATTTTCCATTTCTAAGCATATATTAGCAGAAGATAAGTCAGCAATGACAGAAAGATTTTTAAATAGTATATTGATAGTGAGGGATGCCTTGAAACAATACCCCCATTTTCTTTTTGTACCCATTGATCCAAAACTTAAGTATGGGCAACAAGCACATTCAACATACATTGCCTTAATGGAAGATTGTAAGAGGAAAAAGAAAATCGAATTAGAAGAAAAACAAAAATAATAAGAAGAAAGGATTATGAAGAAAATATGAAAAAGATAGAAAAGATAAAAAAGTCAATCGAATGTGAGACTATACGGCACTGAATGACAAGAAAAAAAAACACCTACAACCTAAGGCTAGAGAAGAACTCTTCTCTGAAGCTTCAGCTAAACTGAAAATAGCACTTGAAAAAAAATGATTTAAAGGCAGCAAATTTGGCTCAAGGCATGCTCGAGTGTGTAAAAGTATGCAAGAGGAAGAAAAGGTGCAAGAAAAGGAGGTTGAAAGCATTCAAAGGAGTCTTGAGAAACGAAAATCAAATATAATTATGTCATTTTTTGCTAAGATACCTAAAAAGCAGTAGGCCCGACAGTTTTTTTTCTTTAGAATTGTTTTTCTGGAGCATTGAAAAGAATATATATCATTAGATTTTCATAATAATTTTGTGTAGATTTTTTGTTTTTATCAATTTGATAAACCTTATTTGTAAACTTTTTGTATAATATTTATATGGCCATATCCCATCCAGGATCATAATAAAGAAATCTATTATGATATTATCCAGCCTTTTTTGGTAGGGGAGTATAAAAAAAAAAAAATTAAAAAAAATTTTGTAACCATATTTGTTGTTTCATTCTATTGGCAAGAATTCTATATTTTAATCACCTTTTAGTCACCTTTTTGAAAAAAATTGTCATCTTTCTCACCTTTTTCAAAGGTCACTTCTGCTCCTCACCCTGTGGCTGGTATGTTATACACAAGTATAGAATTTTGTATTATTTTTATCTTTGAAGTTTACTGTAAAAACTGATATTCCTGCATTTTCCAACACTGACAATTCAATATTATCAGAGATGCAGTTGTCATTTCAGCATTTTTTAATGTTCAAATATGCATTATAGAGAATGCTGTTTCTTTTTTGTATTATTTGCAAATGTAAATAAATGTTAGTATTATTTGTATTTTCTAAAAATTTTCTTTTATGAGATTTACACTTTAAGTCAGCTTAAACCGAACCCTGATTTACACAATACTTAAATATTGTAATATTTGTATAAAATTCTGAAACTAAATAAATTTTGTCAACTGTATTTTGAACAAATTATGTTTTTAGAAATAATGTAAAGCAAAAATGACTTATACATGGTGTTACTCATCCATGCTTATAATATTGCAAATCATATAAGAACTCCAGTGGAATTAGTCCCCCTCAGATGGGCACAAACAAAGAAACTCCCCACTTCATGTGTCTTCTAATATCTCCTCAATGGTTTATTCCTTTGTCAAAGAGTGAGAAACCATTGAGAAGGGATTAGTAACCAGGTACTACTAGTATGCAAATTTCCTCTGGTTTGCAAATAGGAGTAAATCAACAAATTATCTTTTGTTAAATGATCTTGTTGATTTAAAGAGGACAGTAACATTTGTTCTTTTATGTTGAAATTATTCTTTATTTTACGAAGTTATTTCTAAGAGTATTTCAACGGTCAATCAATGAAGACCAAGTTAATATGGCGTACATAAGGGTGGCATTTTTTTTTATTACAGCCATGGCAGATTTTGAATTTTATTGTAAATCACATTGATCAAATTTCATCCAGTTCTAATTTTGATATAACTATTACACACTGAATTTGAAGTTTATTAGGTTGACAGTTCTTGGTAATTAAACTCTATGACTTTATGCAAGACAGTAAAACTATATTTTCTTGGTTTTATTCATGGTTCACAAGACATTAATATGGGGAGGGGACAGAATTTGTTTTAAAAGTTAAATATTCATCACTAACTTAATATTGAGACTGTCTCTTTCTGACCCCAACTAAGGGAGATAAATAATTTGTTTATAAATGCACCATAGGATTATAGGATTGTTTACCACTTCTTGGACAGACCACTCCTTCCCCACCATAAAACTATGTAGAGAAGACAGAGAGATTCCATTTATGCCTCACCCCTCTTCACCTGCCCAAATTCCATATGAAAATCTTTGAATTCTGCTGAATGGTGCTATATCCAGTACATATTGTTTGATTTAGAATTTTTTTGACAAAAGACCATCTGCACATTAACCACTGATTAGAAATTAAATTTCATCAAAATTGGCTTGGCCATTCTAAAGTGATGCCCTTTTAAAAATTTTTGACTCAAGAAGGCAGCTATGCTGGTTCTAATCCCTCCTGTGTGTTTTCTGAGGTGTGATTTCAGTATATTCAAACTCCTTGGGATATAACTCATAAAGGTTTTCCCATGCTTCTTTTATAGGTACTCACTAGTTATAAGTATAGATGAGTTGTCTAATTGTGTCTTCTTTGATAAGCACTTTGTAAATTCTACTTGACAAGAAACATGCTTAGGGTACCAAATGTAAAGTCAAAATGTATTTTATTCAACTCCACATTTTTAACATAGTTTGGAGAATGAGTCAAGCTTGTTTGAATTATTAAAACTTTTAATAATAAATAAACTTTTAACGTTTTTAGTAATTTTTTGGCAGTATCAGTGTTATATTTTTATTATTTTGTGCTGAATCCCTTGCTGTAATGGTGTGTATTGTATGGTAGCAAACTTATCTTTAATGCCTTCTAATTATTTTGTGAAGAGCCTTATATTTTGAATAAGACTATGATATTCAACAATAGGCTTGACCCATTTTTCTGTAACTTTTTATCATGATTCTATAATATCCAATTATGGCTCAATTTATATTTATAAATGTTTTATAGGACTACTGGACTTATTACAGGGGGCATATTTTTGATATTTGAATCAAAATTTTGTTTTTAAAAATTATAGATTTAAGATTGAAATTTCTTTCTTTGTAATAGTGTGTATTATGTCATTCACCAAGACCCAAATGTGACCAGTCTTCTCAAACTTTGTCAGAAAATGAAGAAGCTAGAACAAGACAAAGAATTAATCGTTGTGATGTACCTGCTTTATATTCTCCTGTTAACTGCCCAACAATCAGGAGGAATGATCATTTACCATCTGAACACACTGAAATTCAGGTAAATTTACTTGCATTGCACATCCATTTTAGTATCAGCACTTTAATTTATATTTGTTTGTGAATAAGACATGACTGTTAAGTAGCTTATTCATTTTTCTACTAGTGTCCATGAAAATAGAATCTTTAAATATTTATTTAAAATTAAGTGTCACATTGTATCATGAAGCAAAGGCACTGCAAGACACTACATTACAGAAATGATTTCAAGCTACATACCCTATACCTATATTTCGAAAACTACAAGAATTTGAGATCAATATATAAAAGTGAAAATTCAAAAGTATGCTTTCAAGCTACATATTTCCTAAAATACATAATTGATTTTGATGAAATTTTTTCAATAATTAATTCAGTCAATGGATTATTTTAAGTTTTATCCCCAGTAATTTATAGACAGGTGTAAACCTGTCTGTAAACTAAAATGAATTGAAATTTCTTATTATTAGAGCATAATGACCGCTTATAACTCAAAAGCAAATTAACTCATGTATATATTTTTTTTGCTGGTTAAGCTTTTTGGGTGCATGTTTATGATTAAAATATTTCACCTTTTACACTGCATTAATTTTATCTCCGTTTTATCCTTGGAAATGTTTGTTATTTGCTAGAGTATTAAATTTAAGATGAATCACATCTTATTTAAGTTTCAAAGTTGAGTTTATATTTTGTAAAATAAAATTGTATTACTAAAATAAGATATGAGGATAAATTGGAATCAGTCTTATTTGACAAATAGTATATTTGCGATTTTGCCTTCTGCAAAAGTTTCTGGAATACATTATTGCTTTCTTTATTAAAGTATGTAATAATCTTTTTAGGTATCAACTCCTCTAGCTTCTGCCAGTGATATAACTAGATCATCTAATAATTACATTGAAGAATGTCGGCTACGCAATGCAAGGCGTAACAATCGCGAAATCGATTGGACTTGGCTGAATGCATGTACAGGTGTAGTCGATGGAGATGCAGAACCTGTTATCGAGTACCTGTCTGTTGGGGGGGATCCAGGAAGGCAACTCAATGCGAACGAAGTTGCTGTTTTAAAAAGGCCTTCTGCATTTGATGCTGGTTATACTCTTGTACATTTAGCAATCAGATTTCAGGTAATTATAAAAAACTTCTTGCCTATTTGTTACTAGTTTTAACAATTTTTTAACTCTTAAATTGCCTAATAGAATTTTAGATCTAAAGTATTATGTGGGTTTAAATAACACCCTAAAATATTCTATTTTCTGAGAGGGAAAGTGGAATACAGTAAAACACTGTTTATTTTATCTGTTGGTCCTCAGACATTCCTATTCATTGATGTAAATTTTTATTCTATGATTTTGCCATTATATGTTTTTTTTCATTGGTTCCTTAATCCTTTGACACAAATTGGGTACCGGTGTCCCTTTTGTATTTTATTTTTTACTGGGCGTTGATTTTAATTATAAAAATTTTTTAAGTTGATATTGTTATAAAAGAAGTTGTTATAAATTACAATTTTTTAAAATAATTTTGGTAAAATATTTATATTTTAAATGATTTTCAGAAAATGGTAGTTCGAAAATTTTTCATCTTCTAATTTGAAACTTTAATTTCTAGTAAAATATTTTTGTTGGAGCATTTTAAAATTATTTATTATTTTCCATGAATCAAATAAACATTATTCCATCAAAAGAAAAAAAATAAATACATGTAGTACAACTGTAGTAATGGTATATATCGCAAGGGACACATGTATCCTAATTTGCTTCAATGATACTTGTGTAGAAAAAGTAAGTCTAGTGCATTTCTTCTGCATTCCAGTGCAGTGGACAAAACTGGTATGTTTTTTATACAGAACAATACTGAAAACCTGTACAAATAAAGCTTGATCAAAGATATTCCAAGGCCACAGCACTTTGCACTAAAGGAAGCCAAGATCACCCTACTGTGGTCAAAGTATTTCGGCTGTGATGCTGTAAGCAATGCAAATGACAATATGGAATTTGCAGATAAAAACAGTTTTAACTGACACTAGATCAAATTAATGTAATTAATCTTTCTTGCAGAAAATAGTGATAAACTAGCCGAAAACCCGTTGAAAATCAACGGTCTCACAATAAGCATCTTCCCAAATAATATAAGTTTTTGAATAATTCGCATTTCACATTTATTCGGCAAATCGAATATTTTGGTGTGCAGAACCCCTTAAAGACGAAAATACTGGAAAACTTAAATTGTACACTTTCTTCCTTCCAAATTATCTACCAGTATACCAAATTTGAAATCTCTATCTCATCCCAAAGCATGTTTTTTATCATTTCACATTTCGAACATTTTTCTCTGGAGCACCCCCTTAATCAAACATTTCTGAGAATCTCTATTCGTTTTGGGTGTTTTCATTAAATGATTAGCCTATATACCAAATTTCAAGCCTCCATCAAAATTTAAAGGATGCTTTTCTCATTTATTTGGAAAATTGAACATTTGGGTTTGCGGCACCCCTAAATTAGAAAATATTGGAAAACTGAAATTACACATACTCTTCCTTTCGAACTATCTACCCGTTCACCAAATTCAAAGACTCTATTCCATCCCAAAGCATAGTTTTTCATCATTTCACCTTTTGAACTCTTTTCTCTGTAGCACCCTCTTAAATGAACATTTTTGAAAAAATGTTTTGTCTTGAGTGTTTTCATCAAATAATTAGCCCATATACCAAATTTCTAGCGTCTATCAAAATTTAAAGCAGGTGTTTCTCTTTTGTTCTGAAAATCGTGCATTTTGGTGTGCGGTACCCCCTGAAGTAGCAAATATTGAAAATCTAAAATTGCACACTTTCTTCCTTTCGAACTGCTTACCCATACACCAAATTTGAAATCTCTATCTCATTGCAAAGCATGCTTTTCTATCATTTCACTTTTCGAACATTTTGTTGTGGGGCAACCTCTCTATAGAACGTTTTTGAAAAATTCAATTTTTCCAGGGGTTTTTATCGACCGATCGACCCGTGTACCAAATTGCAAGTCTCTATCTATTCGGGAAGTGCCTAAAAAAACATGACAGATGTTGGGGGGGGGGGGGAAGAGAAAAGAACTTTATGAAATACTAAAACACATTTCTAAAAGATTCAAAACATTCTAAATTGTAAAGTATTTAAAAACTGAAAGTTATCTGAAATATATCTGAATTCTTAAACCATTCTAAGTTCCTAAAAACTTTCTGAAATACACTCTGAAAAAGTTCTAAAGTTCCTCATACCTGAAAATACATTCTAGAAATAAACTGAATTCTTAAATAAACTGAAAGAGGACCAATTGACCAGTTTCCTTACGTGTACAAATATGTACTCCTGTAAAATATAAGAATTGACACTTTCCTAAAAATAAAAAATACATTAAAATAAAAGAGAGAACACAGATTTTAGGTTTTCAAAATCTAACGTTTATTAAAATTTTAAACTTCATTTTAAAAGAATTTCCAAAATATTTTACAAATTTTAAACATCTCATTAACTAAACAAATCAAATAAACAACTTAAATAATAAATGGAATGGCCGGTCGTATAGTGGTAGAAAAAACGTTAGAATATTAAATTTTAAAGTTAACAATAATAAAATTATACAATTATTTGTCTAAACTAAAATTTGGGATAAAAGAACATAAGTTAGCCAAAAGGGAATTTAGAACATCCTAACAATAATCCACAGGATTCGCAACTTAAAATATATAAGTGAAAGGGGTCTTAGTCATGCTAATTTAATTAAATTTTAAAATAGTCTAAACTGCAGAAACAATTAAAAATTAGAATGCAAAAGATATCACCCATAAACGGGAAAACGCTGAACGGCAGTAATAAAGTCCCGAGGACGAAATCGATGTCAGTCATCATCAGCTTGGGTGCAGTCCCTTCCTGCTCCAGAAAAGGCCAAACGGAGAAGTACCTCCCGTAGGGCATCGGTACATCAAGTGAGTCCAACCATTCAAGTGGAATATGGTGCTCCAAAACTCCGCGAAAAGAACACTCCCAAGGCCTGATCTGCACAAAAACGGGCAGCTCCTTCACATCATAAAATTCTCAGCCGAGAGTAGCAGAGCGCCAGTGGACATCGCTCGGAACAAAAGAACAAATAGCTCTATCATCAAAACCGTGAAGTAAGCAATTAGAATTCCGGTCTTAGGACTCGGAAAATTTAAACTACACAGTTCACTATGAAAGAACAAATCCGACCTCCAGAACTAAACAATTATTCCAAAGGCGCCGACGATACTTCAGTAGACATCAATCACTTCGCTCGCAACGTTATTTCCAGTAAACAACTCTCTGCTATCAGGATACCACACACATTACAGGCAGGCCGGGAAATAAAACGTTCGTTCCTCAGAACGCATGCCGCATTCGAATTTCGCTCGGCTCGCGCCGAGGCGCTGAAAACAACTCTATAAGACTACATTTTAGTTCCAATCAAGAGACGAGAAGAGAAAGAGAGCGAAAAAGTGCGCGATTTTACTTATATACTGCGAAACATCGCTGCCACAGATTATAAACAAAATTATCGATGAACGATAAAATAATTAATGACAGACGATTTTAATATTACGATCAACCAATTAAAAGCTCGAAATTTTAAAGAAGAGAAATGGAATTTCAGAGCAGACGAAAATTAAAAAGAAATGAAGTGAAACAATTTGGAAAATACGAATTCGGCAATAATTTAAATATGGACGATTCTGAAATTTTTAAAAAGCTGAAAATAGAAAAAAACTGAAAAATTGCAATGAATTAACGAATTTTTAACCGAGAGCAATAAATTTGGAATCAAATTAAAGGGAATAAAAAGGGCAATAAATGGAATTGCAAATTAGCCAATTTAAATAAATTTAAATTGCTAAAACCTAAAAAGAACGAACTTTTGCCGTTTTTAAAACAAAACCTATGGAATAGAACATATTTGGAACAGAAGAATATCAAAACCTAAACAATCGGAAAATGGAGAGTGACTATGTAACTAAGACCCCTGAACACGTTTAAACCAAAAGCAAAATTTCTAAAATTATTAAATATCCAAAAGGTGTAACCCAACACAGACAGACGGACACTTGGCATGTACTGTCATACCTCCACAAGAAAGTCTCTGAATAGGGTTACCGCAAGTAGACGAGTGAAAGAAAGGAGGGAGAATAGTTTAAAATCGACTGCAACATTTGGCAAATCAAGCACACTTCATTAAGCGAGGAATCCGTTTCGTCTATCATGATGTACTAAAAAAAATAATATATGTTTTTTATCCGACAGTTAAACAAAATTTTCGTATTAAATGGCATTAAATTATAGATTAACTTAAAAATTTCTCGTTATTTAAACTCAGAAAATAATTTATTATTATAGGCGAGAGCGGCTAAGGGAAGCCGTCAATCTATTAGAGCAAAGTAGTTTTAGATATTTTCTTTTAGATTCGGGCGGTTTTGGGAGAGAAAAGCTTACAATTTAAAACTAGAATTTATATCATTTTGTTTAAAACTAAATTTCGAATTAGATGAAAATTATTACAGTTTTCAATCAGCAAGTTACACAATTATTAGTCAGCAAAAAGGAAAAAATAAATGATAAATAAGCAAAATTATGACTTTAAAATATTCATTCTTTTCATATTTTTCAATCAATTATAAAATATCCATTCACATTCATTGGATCCGAATCACTTGAAATGTCTTTACTTGAGGAAGAGTCTGAATCCCTATACGACAGATTTATCACTAATTTATCCACAATATCTTCTATCAGTTCCATCTTTCTTCCAATAAATATTCTCTAGTTTTTCAAAGTGTTCACAGTGTTTTTTCCATTCATTTTAAAATAGCTTCTTTAAGCAATAATTGTAAATTGTGCAAATAGATAAAATACTTATCTCAGTGTCATTAAGCAACTTCACCTCACGTTTTATCTTTTTAACTGATGACGCTGAAACCCCTGTCTCTTCCGCAGTTCTCTTCATTGCATTTGAAATTGGTATTTTTAGAGAATTTGCAGTTTTTTCCTCTTCAAAAAATGCCGTAACATTGTGAACTATTGTACGTGCTTGCGAATACAAAGTCTTTCCATTTTTAAATGTAGTCATTTTTCAACTAGATAAAATCCACAAAGTTGCAACACAGTACAAGTTACTTCAAAGCTTTAAAAATCACAGAATGTGAGCATCTAGCATTGACCCCAATACAAAGTGAAATGCGACTTTCATCGGTTCTATATGCACCCAATCGAAAAAAGTTCTTTCCGTCACACCTAAAATGCAGTGGAATAACCTGTTTCCTTAGTGATCGCCACCAAAACGTCTGCTGACTGGGAACTTTCTCGTGGTGGTAGGACAATAGTATATACTAGCCGAATACCCATTGAAAATCAACGGTCTCGCAATAAGCAACCTCTGAATAATGTAAATTTTTTAATAATTCGCGTTTCACATTTATTCGACAAATCGAATATTTTGGTATGCAGAACCCCCTAAAGAAGAAAATATTGGGAAACTAAATTTGCGCATTTCTTCCTTTCGAATTATCTACCCGTACACCACATTAAAGTCTATCTCATCCCGAGGCACCCCTATATTATTATTTCTCCTTTGGAACTTTTTTCTGTGAAGCACATCCATAAATGAACATTTTTGAAAAACTCTGTCTTGTGTTTTTTATCAGATGATTGGCCCATATACCAAATATCAAGCCTCTGTCACATTTAAAAGGAAGTGTGCCTCATTTATGCTGAAAATCGTACATATTAGTGTGCGCATCCCTTAAAGTAGCAAATATTGGAAATCTGAAATTTCATACTTTCTTCCTTTCAAACTATCTACCCGTACACCAAATTTGAAGTCGCTATCCTATCGAGAAGCATGTTTTTCTACCACTTCACCTTTCGAACGATCTTCTGTGTAGCATCCGATTAAAGAACATTTTTGTCAAACTGTATTCATCTTTGGTTTTTTTGTTAAATGGTTACCCCATATACTAAATTTCAAGCCTCTATCGCATTGTAAAGGAGGCGTTTTTCATTTGTTCGGCAAATCGAACATTTTAGTGAGTGGCACCCCTCTACAATAACAAATGTTGAAAAACTGAAATTGCACATGTTCTTCCTTTCTAACTTTTTACCTGTACACCAAATTTGAAGTCTCTATCTCATCACGAAGCATGCTTTTCTAGCATTTCATCTTTCGAATGCTTTTGTGTGGAATACCCACCCCCTTAATTAAATTGTGAAGTACCCACCTCCACATTTTTGAAAAACTCTATTCTTTTTGTGATTTCTATCAGATGATTCGCCCGAAGAAGTAGAAAATATTGGTAAACTGAAATTGTACACTTTCTTCCTTTCAAACTATCTACCCTTACACCAAATTTGATATCTCTATCTCATTCCGAAGCATGGTTTTTATCAATTCCCTTTTAGAACGTTTTACTCTGGAGCACCCCCTTAAAGGAACATTTTTGAAAAACTATATTCATCTTAAATGTTTCTGTCAAATGATTAGCCCATATACCTAATTTCAAGCCTCTATCAAATTTTAAAGCAGCGTTTTCTCATTTATTCCGTAAATCGAACATTTTGGTGTGCGGTACTCCCTTAAGTAGAAAATATTGGAAATCTGAAATTGCACACTTTCTTCCTTTCGAACAATTTACCCATACACCAAATTTGTAGTCTCTACCTCATCGCAAAGCATGCTTTCCTATCATTTCACTTTTCGAACATTTTGGTGTGCGGCACCCCCTTATGTAGAAAATATTGGAAATCTGAAATTGCGCGCTTTCTTCCTTTCGAATGATTTACCCATACACCAAATTTGAAGTCGCTATCTCATTGCAAAGCATGCTTTCCCATCATTTCACTTTTCGAATGTTTTTGTGTGGTGCACCCCGTCTATAGAACATTTTCGAAAAATTCGATTTTTCCAGTGGGTTTTATTGAATGACCGAGCCGTGTACCAAATTGCAAGTCTATCTATTCGGGAAGTGCCTAAAAAAGGCATGACAAGACCGACAGACAGACGGATACTTTGCAATTAGTATATATAGATAGATAGTGATTGTGGGAATTTAGATGAGAAATGCCTAGCCTTTATAGAACAAGATTTGAAAAATAAATGTGAAAAGTTCTTGTCGTTATTGATGAAATAAAAGTAAATATCATAGGAAATGAAGAATGTGTAATCAGTAATGCTGTTATATATAGGAGAGTCCTATATTAATTTTTCATCTGGCCGATAAAAAAATAAAAATTCAATATCAAACAAGATATGGAGAGAAAATTTAAAAAAAAAAAGGTAGATCAGTCAAATAAAATATATCCTGCCATTTTACCTGCTGCTAATATTAAAGTTGAATGGGATAAGATGAAGTTATTCTTTGACAAATCTACAGAAGATGGCGATTTTTTTTTTATGTTTTTAATTTTAAAAGTTTAGTCAAAGATATCATTGTACCACAAACTTATTTATGTGCTCAATAGAAACATGAAGTATATGAGGCATCTAGAAACGAGGTATATACATATCTGGGTATATGCTTTGTTAAGAAATATCATATTCTGCCAAGTTTAAAAGATTTCTGGCCTACTTATGGGTTTTTTTTTTAGAGTAAACGTGATTGCAACGACAAAGTCCTATGTGAAATCTTTTGACATTAGAAGACATTTGTACTTCAACAATAATGACAAGGAGAAACCCTGACATGATAAGAGTCTTGTTCAAGCATTCAAATTTCAGCTAATTTTATTACAATAATTTACTATAATTTTATTACAATATGCTACAATTATTTCTATTTAAAGGATTTGCAAATGGTATATAATAAATTTTTTATTGCGTGAAATAAATGTCTCAAATTTTACTTCATGTTTAATCTTCTTTTTATTTTTATAATTTTTTCAGTCTCATATCTTAGTGCTTCTCCCAGAATCAAATTTAGATAGGGCAATATGTTAACTGAAGGGCAACCTATTCCTAAAAGGGGCACTTTTGTAACAAACAAACATGCTTTTTTTTATTATTTTGTAATGTTTTCAAAAGCATCACAATTTGAAATGATCGTACAATATTTTATTTTAACTTATATTTGCAGAATTACAAATTTTGCTTGAGGCCATAAGCTGCAGGTTACCAAAGTTTTACTAGTGATTAACCCCCCCCCCCTCACACATATACTGAGAAATATTGTAGATGCTACCAGCAATGCGAGTACATATAAGAAAAAGTTATTTATTATATGCTTTGAATGAGCTCCTAATATTGCCAATTAGACTAGCAATTTGGCTTATAGCCCTAGCTATATCTTTTGTCTAATGATCCATAAGAACAAGATGATGAAAAAGGGAAAATTTATGTGTTTTATAACTTTTTGGAGATTGATTCGATTTGAATTAATTTTCACCCTGCTAAACTACATAAGTATAGAATACGCTATTCCAAAATCCAAATCAATATAAGTAAAAGGAAAAAAGATACAGCATTTTCAAATTTGAAATGTGATTTCATCCACATTATAGGTGGCTATGATGTATTTCTCTCTCTATTATTTAACTGAAATATTTGAACAGTAAATTTGATTGGTGTATGTATGTGAAATCAAAATTTCAAATATTAAATAAAAAGAAAATAGTAGTTTAAAAAATGAATTAAATTTTTTTTTAAAAATTACCGTTTTTTGAGCACAAAAATCCTTAATTGTACCACAATAAATCATGTAACTGTTGCTTGTGAGAATACAACTTTTTAGTACTTTCTTGAAGAAAGCAGGCATAAGCAAATTAGGTGATTTTCCTTATGCCTACTTGCTTTAAGGAAGTGCTAGAAAATTATATCCTTAATATTAAAATTTTCTGAGGACTTTTTCATTTTCAAACTGAATCATAAGCTGAGAAAGTTCAGATATTTTCTGTTGTAACTACTGCTATCAATTCCACGAGCTTTTTATATGCATTTTGAAGTGTGTCTAATTCAGTTCATCCCAATGTCTAATTCAGTTTCCTAATTTTCCCTGTCAAATGCATGTGTATGTTTTTGACTATTTGAAATAGTGTCTCTATTTGAGAGGTCTTATTACAATGATCATATCTGTGGATGTGTGTTTCCGTAGAAAGGATGGGATAATCATTATCATGATACTAATAGGTTTCATCCAGGGAAATTACAATTGTCTATAATTAGAGAGGTCTCATTATGAAGGAAGTTTCACTATAAATTGTTTCAACTATGTATTAACTTATTAACAGAAGTGTATTCTTTCCTAAACACATTTTTTTTATCAACTCATAATTTATTGATTTTTAGCGAGAAGACCTGTTAAGTCTGCTACTATCTCATACTAGTGTTACTAGGCCATCAGCAAAAAGAGTTCCAGCAGATATTAGTCGCAGTTTAGCTGCTGATATTCGTCATATGATTGCGGCATCACTTAAGCAACGACGAGGAGAATTCCCTTGTTATTTCGTGACTGATTGTGTCACATTTTCCTTGCCTGCTGGTAAGTTTCTCACTATATCTTTTTCACTGTATAATAAAATTGTATTATATAGGGCAGAGTTAAAATAAAATACCAAAAATTGTATCATTTCCTAAAGCTGAATGTTTTCTTCAATTCATTTTGCTTCAAAAATTGATGCTTGATATTTCTTTTGGAACTAGAGTTCGTGTAAATCAGTGATCCTTAATAATGAGAAGTATTACAATTTTAAATCTTTGCATAACTGGAAGTATTAACTTTGAACTTATGGACACTTGTACTCTGGTTTCGAATACGTAAAATCTTCAGTGAATCAAAATTATAATATGGTTATATTTCAGTCAAAAAAGTTGGCCACCATCACCAAATTCCTAATCAGGCACTCTTCACTCTTGCACCCAGGGTTTGTCCACCTCTCGGGGAAAAAAAATCAGGAAATTTAATGTTCCCCTCCTGGAACCCCCCCCCCCCCCCCCCCCCCCCCCCCCCCCCCGCAAATTTTAGCATTCTTTTAAAGAAAAAAAAAACAAACAGCTGATTTATGCATATTTTCATAAGAATCAATGAATTTTAATGATTTTTCAGGTGCTTGGAATGAAAAAATTGTTTGATTTTTTCCAGTGTACAAAATAATTGTATTTTTTCTTAAATGTTGCCAAATTGACAGAAATGTCGCCAAATTGATAAAAATAATGCTAAATCAATGAAATTAATTTTTTGTGTTAGAAAAGTTTACTGAAAGGTTGTTTCGGTAGCATTTGTCTGTCAGTCCAACTATCCTACTTAGTAACACATTTAGCAAATTTTTAAAATGTCACCAAATTTATAAAAATGTTTGTACATCCATAAAAATATCTTGAAATTGATAAAATTATGTTAAATAAAAGACATTATGTTTTAGGGCATAGTATTGTGATGATGTTTCGTCAATTTGTCGCCAAGTGAGACTGTCTGTGAGTTCTACAGTCCCACTTGGCGATAAATTTGGCAGTTTTTAAAATTTTGCTAAATTGATAAAATGACATTAAGTTTATTAAAATGACACTGAATTGATGAAAATTCAATATTTTGCATAATTAAGTATGATTTTCTAGATAATCTCTGTTGTTTTATGAGAATTAAAAATATTTTTTACTAAATTGTTTACAAACTGGACCAGGATGCTTTATTATTTTTTGTGCCTGTGAAGATAATTTTGAAGATTTATTTCTGTCTGTGAAGATAATTTTGTGTATATTAAGTCCAGAGATTCTTATATTTTTTAGAAGAAATAATTAAATATTTTAATAGAATATTTTGAATAACAAAGTCATTTAGAATACTATAGGAATTTACACATAATTGTGAATGTTAAGTTTCTTTATATTATATTTTCCGTATAAAGAACAGGTATACTGCTAGTTTATAAATAAAGTTTTTAGTTTTCCATAGTCTGTTTTGTTTACTAACTCCGGATAGCTTATTATTTGGATGAGTGCATCATCTCGTATTTTTGACTTTAAAATCCAAGGCTTTTGATGAAGGGTGTTTGTTGTCAAACGTGTAATTGACTATCTGATCTAAAAATTACTGTGGGGTAACTATGCTCTATTTGTTGAATTACAGGATTAGGTTCTGCACCATTGCTAATTTCATCCATGTTCCCGTTTTCATTTGTATCCCCGCTATCTGACATTATATTATTATACTAATATTTTAACAAAATACTCAATAAATATGAAAATATTTGAAAATTTTAAAATCCATGAGAATGTATAAAATGTAACACAAAAGTACATACATATAAATACATTACCAAAATACACAATCAAGTATGCATTACACTTTAGTACTGAAATTATTCTGATACTGTTGATTCAACTTTATTTTTAAAATATTCTTTTATTAAATTTCATCATTAAATTTATATTTTTTCCATTGTTTAAGGATTAGTCAGAGCAACACCAAATTTACACCAAATTTATTCCCCTATTAGTCATAAGGACCAAAATTATACTATTGTTAACTCAAAGGACTGGTCATAGTGATGAAAATTGTAATGGTGACCTCCCACAAATAATAAAATCCTCATTACTTTTAAAATTTAAGTTTATTAACAACAGCAAAATCACAATACAATATTTATTAATTGATTAATTAATTAAATACACAAAGACATTTAAGTTAAAATTAAATGCCCAGAAATTTATCTAAAATCCTTTGAGTTAAATCACTATCAACCAAAAAATCATAAACTGTATCTAATTTACATAATCATTTTAATACTTCTAATTTGGAAGCATTTTAATATAAGGCACATACTTACAACTTTCCTTTAGGGTTTATTCGATCTTGGTTATGACATCATTTTTCTCCACAAACACACTCTTAAAGAAAACTTAACAACTGTCGTGAAGGTTTTGCCATCCTTACTTTTAAATTAACTGATTATTTATTTATATTTTATTATATTTTTATATTATATTTATTTATTCTTGATTAAGATTATCAATATTTTTACATTTAGATTTGACCTGATCATATAGAATTCAATAAATTTACATTTATAATTATTAACATTGTATCTCTTTGTTTCATTTACTAATTGCCATTCCTACTGTTTGACTTGTGCACAACACTCCTTAGAATATATATATACAACAACCCAATGCCAAAATAATTTTACCTACCTTTGATACCAACATAGAAATTGCAGTCTTTACCTAATTAATTTATTGCACAGCCACTAAGAGAACACAACTCAATTATGTTAAATTGATATAACTTTTATTTGCAACAATTCAAAATCTCAAAACATGATTCAGTTCATTAAAACTTCAATTAAATGTATAGTGGAACAATTTATGTACATTACATTAAAACAATAATTAAAAATAACTTTAGTTAAAATAAACCTATATTAATTTAAAACAAACCCAGTTAACACTTTAAACACCCAGTTTACAATTTAAATGCCCAGTCAACAGATTAAAATACCCAGGTTCTGAATCCACTATGGTCTGAAGTTCAGAGTTTGGTCTGTCTGGAGAGCTGTCTGCCACTATTAAATTTGAAATAAAAATATTTAAAACTATGAATTCTTTACGTTACAAAATATAAATACTCGACAATAGGAGACACATATTATTGGCAAAAACACTAGATCACATTTCAAATTAAGGACCCTTTTTCCTTTCTTTAAATATTGAAAAACATTGAGCTCAAGGCTTCACACATCTCATGTTGAACACTAAAAACTTGCTGACACCGCGGAAAATCATGTCGAAAATGCCCATGAAATCGGTCGGTGACACACTTTCAAAACTCGAGACACAGCAGAACCGCCGCAGCATCAGGTGATGAATTTTTTTTTGTTGTTAAATAAATGACGGCACATGATACATTGGCATGTAGATTGGCATGATTGGCAAAATAAATGTCAGCACTAAACTTAAAAATAGGTGAATCAGCATCCAAGCTTCAGAGGTGTACAACACAGCGATGGCAGAACAAGACCAGTGGCATTTTTTCATTCTGTTGGCACCACTCTAAAGTTGTCAAAAATTTCAAATGCTTAGCATTTGAGCCTAAGTGCAGAGTGATTGGACCCTGGTGATTAGAAGGCATGGTGATGCGAGGTTTTCCTGTTTTTTTCATCTAAAAATCCGTTTCCACGTGATTGCATCTGCTTCTAATTAATGTAGGAGAAACACATTTGCATCGACTAAAATTTTATGATTATCTTGTGTTATATACAAGAAAACTATTTTTCAGACATATTATTAAAGAAATGAAGATCTATATTGCACGTGTACCGCGATAAATGGCATTTGTCCGCAATCTTCTTTATATTTCATTTTATTGTGAAAATACTTTTCCACTTCTGTAATCTGTTTGCATCGTCTAAAACATTTGTAATTATTTCATATATACTATATTATACAGAAAAACTATTTTTCAAGCGTATTTTTAATGACATGAAAGGCTACTATGCAGCAGTATCGCGATAAACTGCACTTTTGCGCGATCCTCTATATTTCGTTTTATTTTGAAAGTATTTTTCCACTGTTACAATTTGTTTGCATTGTTTAAAACGTTTGTAATTATTTTGTATATTATATAGAAAAACTATTTTTCAAACGTATCATTAATTAAATAGAAGGCTATTTTGCAGCAGTATGGGGGAAAACGGTATTAGTGCGCAATTTTTCCTCATGCAATATGTTCCTATCTTTTTTTCAGGTAGGTTGGCATCTATGCATTTTTTATATCAATCCCTGAAATTAATGTGATTCATACTTTTTTATTATTATTACCTAGGTTATGTAGCTCACCCAAAGGGTGTAGATGAGTTTCAAAGGTATGATTTATATTTTGTCAAAGTGATAAGAAAAAGAGTAGCAACTATAAAACACTGTTACAATTTGTTTGCATTGTTTAAAACGTTTGTAATTATTTTGTATATTATATAGAAAAACTATTTTTCAAACGTATCATTAATTAAATAGAAGGCTATTTTGCAGCAGTATGGGGGAAAACGGTATTAGTGCGCAATTTTTCCTCATGCAATATGTTCCTATCTTTTTTTCGGGTAGGTTGGCATCTATGCATTTTTTATATCAATCCCTGAAATTAATGTGATTCATACTTTTTTTTTATTATTACCTAGGTTATGTAGCTCACCCAAAGGGTGTAGATGAGTTTCAAAGGTATGATTTATATTTTGTCAAAGTGATAAGAAAAAGAGTAGCAACTATAAAACAAAAACTTATTATTAACTTGCAAATACTGAACCCTAGCTGCCAACTTTGCATTTCTTCGTGAAGCTCCGATATTTGCATTGACTGCCAATCTCCGGACAAATATGCAAATCCCCCCCCCCCCCCCCCCTCTCCCTTTTTTTTTTAAACTTCTAAGATGAATATGGTAAATAGATTTTAAAATGAAATTCCATATTTCGACGAAATTGGCCACAAAAAGTGACTAAATTTCACTCAAGATTCCCTTATAATATTTTAATTTTAAAATTCTTATATTTCTAATATGAGAAAGATTACATGGAAATGTCACTAAAATGTGTATTTATACGTGATTATCGGTTTATCCCGTTTTATTATCACGTATTTTCCATTTTTGCAATTTGTTTTCATCAACTAAAACTTTTATATTAATTGCTATTTTAACTCAGGAAAATTAATTTTCAAGCATGAAATGAAGGGGTATTGGGGCAATGACTGTACAAGATGACCATAATTGAAAATTGTTAAATAGAAGTTTTTTTTTTAATTTGTTGTTTTTTATGTCCTTTTAGCCAAGTAAAAACAAATTAGCAATTTTTTCTATGTATTTTCTCTTAGGTTTCTTTATTAGTTTATTTTAAATTTTAAGAAAATTTAAAACAATTTTTAATACAAAAGTCTGAATTATTCTTTGTTTATATCTTTAACAAAAATGGACATTTAAAAAACAGTTGTTATTATTAGAGATGTAGAAATGGCAACTAGCTATGTGTATTTGGCACCTAGAGTCAAAACTATAGGCATCAAATTATGCCTAGTTCAAATTTTTGATTTTTAACATTGGTCCTGGCATTTTGGAAAAATTTAGTACTTAAAGCTGTTTTGATTTCGTGCCTATTTTTCATTCTCTGGCTTTCCTATTTTGTTTAAGTTTCTTCAAATGTGACAAGCAAGTGTTTTGTTTCAACAATTTTCTATTTCAACCATCTTTTTGTCGACTTTTGTTTATATTGAAATGTATATTTTTAGTTTAGTTTTTAGATTTTTATTTATCTCGTTCATGTTACAATTAAAATTGCGAATATTGTTTCTGATAGTTGAAATTATGTGACATTGTCATTGATACATTGATCACCTAGAACAGTGTTTCTCAAACTTTGTCAGTCGCAGAACCATTTTGAAATTCAGCTTGACTGCAGAACCCCAAAATGCGAAAAAGTCCATTGTTGTCCAAATTATGCATTCAAAAGTTTATGAATTTATTATTTTATTTTTAAGAAAATTTACGCAAAATTGTCATGTTGTGGAACCCTGGGGTTCTACTTAATGCACTTTAAAAAATGCTGATATAGAAAAAAAAAAAATGTATGACTAATTAATAAAGTCTGTAAAATTTAAACTTGGTGATAAACAAACTGATGTGTTAGTTAGTAACAGCATAAAAAAAGTAGATCTGAGTAGAAAAGTTCTGACCAATCTTTGTTGTGACTTAATTTACTATCATAAAAGAGTGGCAGTAGTTGACCACCCGAAAACAAAAAATCACATGGAGAAAATGCTTGTTAAAAGTGCAAACTATATTTTATTAAGCAATTTTTTTTTTGCAAACCATCTTCAGCAGCTTCTGTGTCATCATTAAATGCTACCCATTACAAGTTAATGTCCCCCTTTGTAATATATATAAACTTTCATTTTTAAAATATAAGAAAATATTTAATAAAAGAGAAATTGAATTTTATGTTATTTTGCTTGTATTAAATAATTAATGAATAAGTACTAGGATCTGGGAAGATTTTTACAGAATATTTATTAAAGGCCTTTTAGAAGAGTAGGTTTTGCGATATTTTTAAATTTTATTTTTTAAACACAAGAAATGAATGAGTCCATTATTTGTTGTATTTCCATATTCCATAATTTGAATTCTTAAATTAATTTTTATGTATGCATAGATTAATTTACTGTGTTATGTTTCTACTGGTATAGTATGCAGCATGCTTGTACAAATTCAAACTTGTTGTGTTTGATGTCTTAGAAAGTTCAGCTTTTTCTAGTGAAAGGCTGTACTGTGTCTTCTTTAATCAGATAAAAACTTGCTGAAATATCAATTAATTTTGCAAATTTAACTTCCAGAATAAAGGAACTTTTTTCTTTTTTTGTGACATCAAGTATTTCTATTTGTATGTTGGCGAATAACAGTTCACTTATTTAGTGCATATCTTAAAAGCTTATTTAAAGTGTATCAAAGGCGTATCTGTATTATTTAAGTAACCAACAATGCTTATTTAGGACCCGGCATTGCCGGGTATTTTCTGGTTAAATTGTTTTTAAATAAATCCCCCTAAAAAGTACCTTAATGTTATTTTAAAAAGATAATTTTATTTTTCCTATTAGAAAGAAAAGATTATTAGAAATAAAGATTAGAAACTATACATTAAGATAAATTGATGGAAAATTACTGTAATTGGGGTTTTAAATCTGTTTATTGATAGTATTACATGTTTGTGAATAAGTTATTAAACGAGCCTTTTTGTGCACTTTTGTAAGTTATTAAGAGAGAATCTTTGTAATGCTTGTCTTATCGTCAAAGAAATCTCAGCTGGTTACAGCAAAATATATTTATCTTTTGAACATTAGACATGGGCAAAATGATTCTTTGTTCATGAAGAATTTTCCTTATTTATGTATTTTTCCTCCACTTTAGAAATCGAAGATTTCAACCATATAGTACAAGAAAGACTTTTTGATGACCTTCTTGATAGAGATGCTCAAAAAGGTATTTAATATTATATTTTATACTCTTCTGTGCTATGTGTTGTATTTGTATGTAATCTGTTTTATCCTTTCTTTTTTATTTAATATCTGTTTCTTCCACTGTATTTTCTAAACCCACTATGTGCTCTTTCCCTTGTTTAATATGTGTCCATTATGAATGTGTACCCATCAAATTTTAAAAAGCAATGAACTTGTTTTCTTAGCTGATTTGTCCAAGTAAGATTAATTTTTATATAAATACCAATTTAAGAATAAAAATATGCCACTTTTCTTATCAATCAAGACGGAATCGAATCTCTATAAAGTCTGTTAAATGATTTGAAATGCATATATAAATATTGTTACAATTTATCCTCTTGAATCATGGATGTACTCTCAGGACACGAAAATAAGTTCGATTTTTTGGATAACTAATGCTTTTATTTAAAAAACTAATAAGCATAAACAGAGACAATACAGAGAAATTAGCTTGATAACTAATATACAAGATCATTTAACAACTGTCAGTTACAATAAAACAACAAATAAATGCTCAAATCATTCACAAAATAGCAGATACTATTCTTAAAATACTGATGTATATCAAAATTTACTTTGACTTTTATCATAGTAGTATTGAAATTGGACTTCATCGAACGAATGGACGTTGCATATAAAGCATGAAAGATCGGAAAACAAACACTCTTCAACCATTGCTGGAAGAACACAAGGCGGTGGGGGCAGCTTTATGGTCTGGGGAATGTTTTTGTGGTATTTTCTAGGTCCACTTTGGATGACACTAGGAACTGAATACATTATGATTCCATCCTTGCAGACCATGTACACCCATACATTCTGATTACCTTCCTGGGGTGGATGGGATCTACCAGCACAACAATGTGACATATCACACAGCAGAAACTGTCTGAGAGTGGAGGAGCACTATGAAGACTTCAAAGTACTTCTCTGGCCCCTAATTCCCCAGACTTAAATAATCCACCATTTAAGGCATACAAAAGATTACAAAAGAGTCAGAGCACTTTCAGATGTCACATCATGCTTTATCAAAGGCAATGCAAATAAAATATGAAAGACATGAGCTCTTATATACGGCCTGAAATTGAGAAACAAAATTTGCTTATAAATTGTTGTATCCGATACCAATTAAAATCGTTAAATTGTAAAATAAAATTATAACACATATATAACTGCAATGTAGAAGTACTCAAGCCAACCATTTAAATATTTCATTAAAAACAAATATGAGATGAATTAGACATTCAAAAATTCATACAAGGGTTTAACACATAGTGTCAATAATGAGACATAAAACTGGGGGTTTGAACAGGATTGAAGTTACAAATTGGGTCACGATTAATATAAATAAAAAGGAATTCAAAATTAAAATGTTACAGGGGTTATTGCAGTTAATTACCAGAAACGTTTTATTAAAAGTAGGGGTAAATGTATCATTAATAACAAATTAGGAAAGAGCAGTAGACTGTTTATTATTTTTAATATCACTAGAATGTTCATATAAATGAATACCTACAGTACGTTTGATACTACCAATATAAAACATAATTATTTTCAGGAGACAAAAGGGGGACAATGTACACCCCAGCCTGACTCAAGAATTTATTTTTATTCTTAAATTTATCAGTACAAATGCAACTAAACGAAAGGGTAACAGTAGAATGGGCAGGTTTTAATTTAATATAATGACAAAAATAAATCAGGGGACAACAAATTGAAGGTTGGAATGGAAGACTCGATTTATATGACAAAATGTCAGAGGATAGGGCAAGATTAGTTTTAGGATAAATAAATTTGTAACGAATGGAGGAAACATTTTTATAAATTTAATCTAACAAGTAAGCAGCTTCATTGCCAAGGTTAAAGATAAAGTTAATTTCACTATGTAAAGCAATAATCGATGAACAAACAACAGAAGCACTAGTAAAATAAGCAATGAAAGATACTTTTTTAGAAGAAACTGAATGGTGAGAATTAGTGAGAATACAAGAATTAGGAAACGTAGGATCACAAAAGGCAGAGGTATGATTGCCAGTAGAGTCACAGGAGATAGAACATCCAGAAAAGGCAAAGAACCCAGGGTTGGGTTTTTGACATGACATTGGTTTAATCCGTGGTTTAACCGGATAAAACCGTCGAAAACCCAAAAGCAGTGAACAAAAGGGGAATTTGATTTAAAAACAATAAAATCACCATGTCAATCATAAGATTGATCACCCATATAAATTTGAACAATATTATAAAAAAAATGTAAGTAATTTTAAAACATTATCCTTACGACAATAAAAGTACATA
This sequence comes from Amaurobius ferox, assembly GCA_951213105.1. Lineage (NCBI taxonomy): Eukaryota > Metazoa > Arthropoda > Arachnida > Araneae > Amaurobiidae > Amaurobius > Amaurobius ferox. The sequence continues at coordinate 53,111,266 of OX578136.1, read as the reverse complement.
AATACCTTTAAGATATTGAAATACTAGCAATAATTAAAAATAATTTTTCATTTATTTGAATTTAAATATCAAGGTATTCTGATTTTGTTTTAAATTAAAAAGAATATTTATAACTTTTCTGAAGTTTTAATATTTTAACATTTTAGAGATAGCGCAATTTGTTTTTAATATTCAGGTTCATTACACATACATAGCATTCAATAACACAATAAGTTTAGAACTTTTCTCTAGTCCTGAACGATTTCGCAGTTTAGAATGAATAATTCTAAAATTTGAAAATATTCTTTCTGTAGAGGCTGAACTAGCAGGTTGGGACATCAGCAGTATTGCTAGTTCAGCTAGCTGTACTTTTTGCATCCTGAAAACTTTCACACTTTGAAATACCTTTCCACCCAGTTATCTGATTGGTGAGTTTTGCACTTGTACTGAAGTAAAATGTTGGGAATGGGCTTTCTTGGGCTTCAAGTGCAATCAGAAGTGGTAAACAGCCTTCAATTTTTTCTGTATTATAAAAACGAGAAGTTTCCATTTGGCTATCTGTTACGTCTTTACCCATATATTTCGAACGCTTGACGTAAGCGAGGAAATGGATTGGTATTAATGTCTGTTCTAGTCTTTTCTGAACAATTTTAATGTGTGGTTGTAGGGAATCTTCTTTCATAAGACTTAACTAAATGTGGTATGCATTGGCCAGTGTTGCTGTATCTCTTTATAGTATATAGGCTTACATTTTAGGTGGCAAAAAGATTTTTTCATCCAAAAATTTATTTCCAAGGGGCTATATATATTTTTTTTACCAATATAATAAAAATAACAAATTTATTCAAATCAATTAAATATATAATTTACAAATAAAGTTGCTCTCTTTCAATTATTATATATTCTTTTACTGTATCTGTTTTATTAATCCCCCCACCCCCTTAAAAATGCAAGGAACCCAAAAGTAAAACCTTGTCCATGGTTTATGAAAACTAGTTACGGTACTGATTGGGGGTGACTGGATTTCAATTGGCAATATTGTTTGTTTCTTTCTTATTTAACAGTTTTTGACATTCAGGTTTTTGACGTGACTGTTAAAGCCATAGATTAAACCGGATAAAACCGTCATGTGTCAAAAACCTGCCAACCCTGAAAGAACCATTAGATTTATTCAACAGTAAAATTAATAGGAGGGTAAAAAGCTTTAACATTGCCGAGAAGACCAAGGAGGATATTTAAACTGTGATTCCAAAATGCCAAAAAATGGTTCTTAAGCTTCTGTTACTACAGGTTTGAAAAGTTCTAGCAAAATGTTTCTTACTCTATGAACATGTGGTGCAGCAGATTGCAATATGACATTTATTTCCTCTACATCTTTGACAGCATATAATATATAAATCTTAGCCATTTGACGAAGAAACACATGCATCAAATGTTGAAAGGCATATGCTGATGTAAATTTTTTAATTATTTAGTTCCTAAATAAATTCTTAAACATGCCTTCGACCTCTGCATAGCCGAACAAATGCCTGCACTATGTCTGCTGTATGGGCATTATATGCAGGGCCTGACTAATGCAGAGGCATGTGGGGAAGCTGCCCGGGCCTTTGTGCCAGAGTGGCCTCATATTAAACAAATCCAACATTGAAAAATGAATGACTGCTTCCTGAAAGAAAAAAATTATACCATCAGAATAGGTTTTTCTAGTGAAAAAATTAATTTTGTGTGATATATAGGGATTTTAAGATTTCGATTTGGGGAAATTTAAGATCAAGAGCATGTTTTCTTTGTGGCTATGATGAGAAATTTGCTAATAATTAAAATGCCATTGAAATATATGAGAACTTCATTTTGATGAGAAATTTTGTCCAATTAAACTTTCATAAAAATGTGTAAGAACTTAATTTTGTTTACCATTTACTAAAATGCAGTTATGCTTTTGAAAAAATATTTTCTTTTGTTTTACATATGCCAAGATGTGAAGGGGTCTCCATAGGAATGTCTGCCCCGGACTCCAGTTAGGCTACGTTGGGCTTTGGTTATATGCTCTAAATAATGGTGCATGTAATTCAGATATGCAGTTTCATTAGTTCAAGCTATGAAGTTTAAACTTCAAAGATAAGCTCTAGCATAATTAGAAGCTGAGATATAATCAAATTTTAAAAATGTTATATTGAGGTGACTAATAGTAATTATATATGAGCCTAAGCTGTCTGTAACCCCATCTGAAAAGAGAATATAGGATTTTCAATTTTTATAGGCTATTTCAGTACTTGAGCTATATGTATAGCAATTTTCAGCATTCTAACTTTATTATATTGTAAAGGACTCCCCTTCTCCCCTAAAAATCCACTCTTTGAAGAGATATGAGGGATTTTGGTTTATCTCTGTGGTTTCAGTACCTGATCTATATATGTAGCAATTGGTGAAATGTTAAACATTGACCCTAGGAGGTGACAATTGGACTTTTCTGCATGATTAATTAAAAGATTTAAAGCATAAGTAAAATAGATAATAAAAAAAATAGTAGTATAGTGAGGCTGATTATATTGGATTTAATTTTTGTAGAGCAATGGTTATTCACAGCAATGTATATTCATATCCAATTTAATAGCGAGACCCTTTCAAATATGAACCAGATATGGGAAATAAAATCTCCTTTTATGACCTCCTCTATGAAAAAATTTTGAGTTTTTGGAATTTTCTATCAGTTTCATCATTGAAGACATCTGTGCATCAATTCATTGATCAAATCTGTGTATCATCTGTGTATCAATTTATAAGTTTCTATTCCTTCTAGAAGTGGGTAAACATAAATTTAAAAATAGTGAGTCTCTTTAACTACAGCCCTTTTGTCTTACGAATTGTGAAAAATGAATATGTTAATTAGAAATGTAAGAATATTCATTCTTATATTTGATTTATAGAAATATGTGGTCTATAAGTTTTACATCACCAGAACTTGATTTCTTAATTCATTTTTAGGGGAGGAGATTTAATTTTACCAGAAATCTAAGCATGAGTTTGCAAATGTTTAAAGAATATGTTATGTAATTATCCACTAATTCTTTTTTTCTTCTTTTTTCTATTTTAGAGCTTGAAGAAGAATCTCCAATTATCAACTGGAACCTTGAACTTACTGAGAGACTGGGCTCCAGGCTGTATGCTTTATGGAATCGCAGTGCTGGCGACTGCTTATTAGATTCAGCCCTTCAAGCTACTTGGGGAGTTTTTGACCGTGATAATACTCTTAGACGGGCTTTGGGAGAAAGCTTATGTGAAGCAGCTGCTGTGTAAGTTTTCTCTAAAATATTTAAGATTTTGTACTTGATGCTTTTAAATATATGATCATAAAATTTAACTGATGAAATTATTTGGACTTATTAAATTAATTTGATAAGCTATGCAATGTAGTGTACCTATTCTATTTCTAAAAAAATATTATATTATTTGGATAATGAATGTCTGTAAAATTTGCTCAAAACTTTAATTTATTCGTTAGAAAATTAGTGGCACAACTTTTGGAAGGACATCTTGCGAGTTTTAATGGATGAAAATAGTAGCATTTAAAATTGACAGATGTGGACTATTGTAAAGAGAATAGACATTCTCCATTATTTTTCTTAAATCATACATATACTATAGCTATGAAATTCATTTTATTAAAGCAAATTCTAATATATAAAGTGATAGGCATTTTTGCTAAAATTAAAAGGAAATTGTAATTGTTCAAGTTATATGCATACCAACTTTTCTATAAAATGTATGAAATTATTGGTCATTATATGGTTTCACTACTTTGTCTTTATCGGCAAAACTGTCTATGTGGTTCAGTGGATTTTAAATTGATCCTCACCTGTTAGGTTACACGACTTTACACATTCAATCATAGACACAGATTGGCCAAAATAAAACTTTATTCTCTGACGGCAGGCACATTACATAAAATGTTTGGACGTGACATGCTGGTTGACATTCACCTTCCATTGCTTCAAATGTCTACATTCCTGCTGCCTCACTTCTCCTTCTTATCTGTCTGAGACGTCACGACAGTGCCACCTGCCTTTGGGTTAGAAACAAACAAATATACAAATTTCTCACATTTTTTTTTATAAATTTCAGAGATACTACATTAAGCTGCTTTCTATAATTCTTTCATTTTCAGCCTGTTTTATACAAATTCTTAATCATAATTATGCATGAAAACTGTTGTCAAAATTTTGTAAAAATTTCAACTATGAGAAATCTTTGAAATTAATAAATTCTGTCAAAATTTGTATTGTTGGTGAGAAAAGCTTTTTCCAAATTTTTCATATTAATTAGATATTTAACAGTGATTGTATTATTGCAATCCTAAGCACTTAAATGATTTCAAACTAAAATAAAGAAAACTTTTTCATCTATGTTTAATTTAAAATCATTTCCATTTTAATTTAGAAAAACATATCTTTCATTCTTTTCATAGTGTATTATGATATTCATGAATAATTTTAAAGATATTGATCACCCTTTTATTATAGCACATCCTTTTATTTAATAAATATCTTACACAAAAGGATTCCACATAGTTTCAGGCTATGTCAGCATTCACCTACTTTATCAGACTTTTGTTTTCACAAGAACACATGGATTAGTCACAGACAACAACAATGCATTAGTTTGAGAATTCACATCTTGACACCAGGAAAACTTAGAAACATGAACATTTCACTCTTGAAATAGAATATAGTCAATGTAAGAGCAGAGAACACTCCATGATTAGTAATCACACAAGATCAACAGACACTTGAACACACAAAGTGAGGGAATCTCTTAGTACACAATTATAATTAGGTATAGATCTCTCTCATTCAGACACATCTTGATTGACTGCTTTTTTGACACTTATTTCTGCCATTCCTGGGATCAATGCAAATCTGTAATAAAATTTTGTTTTTTGGGGTGGGGAGTATTGTTAGCAATGAAGCCAACCCAGGACCAGTAAAGTGATACATTTAATCATTACTGATGATGATCCTTGACCACTCCAGGCAATGCCGGAAACCGTAGCACTATAACATAATTTCAGAGGAAAAGCAGAGTTGCCGATTACTATGCATTCTCTGTAGTTTCTATGGGAAGCATTATACTACAGATTATTTAATTTGCATAGTTTCAATGCCTTGTGTCTAGGCTAATGTAAATTTATGGCCGCATGCACATTAATGCCAATCAAAACAACATAACAAGGATTTACGGCTGTTTGTGATGTAAATTAAATCGTGATTACTCTTTTCATGGAAGTAATAAATATGCTTCTTAAAAAGTTTGTTTTCATATTTTGATTAATCATTAAAGTCAATTTTAAAACTGGGTATGAACCCTGTGAAGGGATATTTTCTAAAAAGTGATATTAAAACAATGATTTAGGCAAATAATAAAGTTACCATTTTGGCAGGGATATATTAAAATTGATATATTCACGTCTTTTAATATATTGGTATATTTTATTTCTCATTAAAGATCAATATTTGTTATTATCTTTAATGAAAACTTCTGCTGTACCAAACTTTAATGTTTGTTTTCAATATAAAGTAATTTTCACAGGATAAAATCTTTTTAATATAAATATTTATATTAATATATAATTATGCATATGCTTAAATAATTCTATGTTTATGCATTTTTGTGTTATGTAAGCTGTACTCTAAAATTTTCCGTATTATAAAAAAAAAAGTAGATGTGAGTGGAAAAGTTCTGAATCTTTGTTGAGACTTAATTTGCTATAGTAAAAGAGGATATGGGGCAGTACCTGAATACCTGAAAATAGAAAAGCACGTGGAGAAAGAAAGTGTTTGTTAAAAATGCAAAGTAGGTATACTTTGCGGAGCATATATTTTTATTACAAACCATCTTTAGCAACTTTTGCATCATCAGTAAATGTTGCCCCTCTACAAGTCAATGTCCCCCTTTGTAATATATATATATAAACTTTGTTTGGACATCTCAATATTGAACCTTTCATTTTTTACATATAAGAAACAAATGATTATAAAAGAGAAATATCAAATTGAATTTTATTATTTTACATGTATTAAATAATTAGTGAATCAGTATCAGGATCTAGGAATACTTTTACCGAATATTTATTAAAGGGCTTTAGGAAGAGTAAGTCTTCAATGTTTTTCAATCTTATTTTTTAAATACAATGAATGAGTGAGTCCATAATTTGTTGTATTTCCATTAAATATTCCATAATTTGGATTCTTAAATTAATTTTCAAGTATGCATAGATTAATTTACCATGTTCAGTTTCTACTGGCATAGTATGCAATGTGTATGTGCACATTTAAACCTGTAGCGTTTGATGTCTTACGAAGTTCAGCTTTTTCTGGCGGAGGGCTGTACCAGGTCTGTACATCTAAAAAAATTATTTTAATTTAAGTTTATGGATGTAGCTGGAATAAATATGCCTTTGTTCTCAAAATTGTAGTATTAATGCATAATAAATTAATATTTTGAATAAAAGATAAACTAATTTATTCTTTTTCCAATTAATTTCAGTTTATATCCTCGCTGGAAAGAGGCAGAAACACTACAAGCCAATTTGTTGCAGTTCTCATTAGATGAGACTCAGTGGCAAGAAGACTGGGCTATGTTACTATCCCTTGCATCTCAACCTGGTTCTGCTCTTGAGCAAATGCATGTATTCACTTTAGCTCACATATTGCGTCGACCAATCATTGTATATGGAGTAAAATATGTTAAGAGCTTTCGTGGAGAAGCTTTGGGTTATGCTCGTTTTGAAGGTGAGATGTAGTCATTGAAAATATTCATTGAACTCAATTTGAATTCATGTTAAACTTAAAACTGATTAATTTCAATGTACAGTTTTAAAGTGACACATCTCTGGCTGTATAGTCTGTGTTAAATTTGTGAATGTTAGGAACCATTTGAGTTAGATACATGAAATTTTGAATTAATGGATTTTACATATTTGTATACCCATAGAATCGAGCAAGATTTTTAAAAATTTATAAACTGCTATTTCTAACTTCTTTTGTGTATTAAAAATGCTTCTAAATATGTAAAACATTAAGTTTCAGCTTATTACATGTTTATCAATTTATTAAACATATTAAGCTTCAAAATGATATTTTGAATAGCTTTTGAAAAAAATGTTTCTAAACATAAAACGATTTAAAGTAACACATTTAAGCTCAGTAACAGAAAGTACTTAAATCTGTTATGTACATCACAAAACACATTTTTATTTTCAAACATTTCTTTTTTTTTTACTTTGCCAAAAGAAATTGAGAAACAGTATCACCTGTTGCAGAAGCTAGGATCTTCCTAAAGATCATCCAGAGATCATTCCCCAAAAGCTGTAGCAAAAGAAAAAAAGGGGTATGTCAGTAACGACAAAGATCCTCAGTATCATACATGGAGATTTAAACTCCCTTTCATAGAATTTTGGGACAGAAGAAAAAAAGAAAGGCTTGGTCCAGCTGCAATTTAACATCTGCCCTTAAAGAAATCAATACTATGAGCTGTCTGCATTTTAACCAATGGGAGAATTTATATGCATTGATTTCCAAAAGTTAAGCACGCAATGCAAATTTTCATTTTTTGAAAGCGTATTTGAATTGGAGTGGCTGAAAATCACTGCGGATATAGATGGCAGTATGCATATATCGCATCATGTTACAGCCAATCACGATTGACTGTCCGGATATATGCTAATTAGGCAGCCGTTAAGATGCCAGTATTCTGAAGGATTTGAGGAGGTGCATTTAAATGCTCAAACAAAGTGTTTATAACTTTTATAGGATTATTTTTTATGATATTCGTATTTCTATGGCTGAAAGAGATGAATAACAGATATGTGGGCTCTGGCATGCTGTTGGACGTATTGAAGCAGGACAGTCAATCAAAGATGTCGCTATTTTCTTTGGCGTTGATCATTCAGTAATTTCATAATTATGGAAGCAATTCCAAACAAGTCAAGCAGTTGTCCAGAGACCTATGCCCAGTCATCCAAGGGTTACCACCCCTTCTGATGATCGGTATATTGCTATAGTAGCCAAGTGCAATCGACGAGCGACCTCCACAACTGTTGCATTCATGGTTGCAGCTGCATTTGGTAAGACAATATCTACCAGTACTGTGCGCCGAAGGCTTCACATGAAGGGACTGTACACCCGAGTACCACGTTTTTGTGTTCCACTAACCGTCCAAGCCAGAGGGGCAAAATTAAAGGGGTATCGTCAACATGTCAATTGAACTGTCCTGTTCACGGACAAGTCCAGATTTGTCCTGGAATTAAATGATAAGCATGTAAGAGTTTGGAGAGAACGAGGCACACGCATTCGGGCCAAGACCGTCATCGAACATCCTGCATTCAGAGGTGGCAGCATCATGGTGTGGGCTGGAATTTCAATGGGATATTGCACAGAGCTGCACATCTTTAAAGGCGGTTCTGTGACAGCTGCAATGTATTGGGATGAAGTCCTAGACCCCATTGTGAGATTCTATACTGCAGCAGTTGGTTCTGATTTCCTCCTTATGGCCAATAATGCCTGTCCCCATTGAGCTAACATCGTTGACGAATACCTGGAAAGGGAGGGATTTCTCGTATGGAGTGGCCTGCGTATTCCCCCGACCTTAATCCCATTGAAAACCTCAGGAGTTCTGTCTTTGCATGTTTACCTCCTCCAGCCAATCTCAGAGAGTTGGAAACTGCCCTATTGGAGAAATGACCATTGCTTGCATCTGCGATGGTTGATCACCTCATTGAAAGCATGGAAAATCATTGTAAAATTTGTGTGAAGGTCCGGGATGGTCACATACCATATTAATGTAAGTTTTGTTTGGTTTGTTTGCCTTTAAACATCATTTTGTTAGTGACCCAAATGTGACGTCATCATATAACTTACAGAAAGTAAATTTTTTTTCATCTTTATGCATAATTCTTGTTTTCTTTAAAACATAAACACAATTGCTACCTTCATGTACAATTTTGAGTTAATTAAAGCTTTCCTTTTCCATTTTTGTTGATTTTACTGTCTGTGCTTAACTTTTGGAAGCCAGTATATATTTATGAGTTTTGTCTGTAATTGTTAACTGCTTGTATAATATTTAGGAGAAACATAGATATTTCATTCTTATTATACATTTTTTTTTCATATTTAAATTTAAAGTATTTCAAAAAATAATTTAAATTTAAGTTGATATCACAGCATGTTTCCATTTAATTGCTTCTGCATCAAAATTGAATCTTTTGCTTCATATTAAAAAAAAAATGTAATACAGTTTTTTATTGATATCTACAAAAATTACAATTTTATCTTTATAAAATTGATTTAAAATGGCTTAGAAACTGAATCAAATACAGATATGTAAAACAGATAGAATCTAAGATTATGGAAACCCTATAATGCTTGTGGAGTACATCCTCTATCAGAGACTAGGGGAGACTCTTAATGATAGCTATAATAACCTAAACCTGGGCTTAGCAAAATAGTTAATTTCGCAGGATGAAGTATTCCAAACTAGTTTTAAGAAAGACCCTAAGATGTTACTGCTGGTCTGTAATCAGAAACAAAATCCAAGAAAGATGAAATTCAAGAGGTGCTAAGCAGTGCTGAAAGAAGGGCTCACTATGAATTTTTATTTGGAAATGTACCAAAATAGAAATTTTAGTATTTATATAAATTCCTAGAATAAAAATATTTTAATTATGACTAAATACAATACTTTTTTTATTATTGGTGGCCACTATTATTATGTATCATTGATTAAAAGTTTATTTACTAAAGAGCCTATTAATTATTAGCATATGTAATTTATTAGTATTTGAATCCATATAAATTATTATTATAAATTTTTCCTTCATGAACCTATATTTATAAGCTAATAGTTGGCTGAAAACCCATTTATCTACTATATATTAATATGTAATAATTACAATTGATGTGAATAACAATTAACTAGCAACAAAGCTGTTCATTGATTGAAAATTCCAGAAGTTAACACATAATTTTAACTCATCAGTTGATTTTGACTCCAATGTGTATTAAAATAAAATAATTTATATAAAAAATTCTTGTCACCTAAATTTTGCATGAAAAATTGGTTTATATCTTGGATGAGATTTCATGTCACTACTGAAAATTAAATATTTTTATCGGGGAGGGCTGAGTATATCTTTGAGGTGGGCCACTATTTGGCTACAGCCCTGTGTTTCTGTCATGAGTTGCTGTTGGTGACTCAGAACTAGTTCAAGATGAAGTTTAACCATTGCATGTGGTAAAACTTTGCAGTGTCAGTGAAGATCAGCGAGTCTGGCAGTTTCCTACCCAGGTTATCTAAACCCTGTGTGGATTTTTGAAATACTAAAATTGGCAATCTCAGTATATCTTGCTATCACTGCTGACTGATATGTACACTAGTTCCCAAAGATGTAAATACTGATGGAGACAAAATATTACTCTCTAGTGTTTTGAATTAGAAGATTTTTTTTTCTTTCCTATAGAATAAGGTACATCACAATCCAGTAAACAGAAATACATTGGAAGGCCCAGACCACACGACCAATCCTAAGGCTTACGGTAACTTACTCTGTGGCCAGGAGAAATCTTACATTGTCTTTCAAATCGATTTTGTCAATTTGAAGCAATCAATAAAGGTTAAAGTATTTATGCTGTTGACTCCAACTTTCAACTGAACAGTATTTTCAGATTTATACATATTTCCCAATAAAATAGTCAAATTATTAGTATAATATGCCATCATACAAACTAAAAACAATATCTTTCTTTCTGTTTGGAGGGCTGAAATGATTTATTCTATTCAATGCCTCATACCTGCAAACTATGTGGCATGCACTCAGCTGAGATAAGAAGGGTACCAAAATGTATGGCTGAGTAGAAAAACTATAATAAAGTCTAAACTTTTCAAGCATTGTTAATAATGTTAAGTGTTAAAAGATAAATTTAAAATTAAAAAGTTCTTTATCATTTGCAATGTAAGAGACAGGGATATAAATTAAAATGACTACTGACTACTTCTAATGAACTACATTTTAATATCTGTAAGAATGTTATGTTAATGAGAATTTATATCAAATTTTATTTCATGAAAGCGATAAACAAAATCATAGTACACCTGAATTAACATCTAAATATTTTCAATGAAAAGAAGCAAAGCATAAGTTCCTTTTATTCTTATTGATACTAATTGATTATTGTTGCTTATTACAGAAGAAATCTGACCCTTTTACCTCCCATATATGCCTAATTCTAATAACATGTTCATTTTTAACATAGTTTTCAATGAGTAAATAATTTTTAATATTAGTACTACTCTACAGGAAGTTTTCTAATTTTTTTTTAAACTTGTTAGGTTTACAGTGCAATCAAAAAGCTCCATTTTCAATTGTTTTTGTTTCATTTGACTTGGAACTGAAATATTTGAATTTTTCTTTACCAATAAATATTTTATAGATATTTATTGTGAAATCTGTTCAAAAGGAATTGATCTATATTTTTGGATTTCAATATGGCAGATTTTTCCTATCTTCATTTTGACCAGGTGTGTTTCAGACATGGTCAAGCAATTTGCAAGATGTAATTAAATAAGTGATTTAAAAAAAAATTCAGTTTACTTGGGATTTTGCATATAAACATCATTGTTTAATTACAACTTTAAACAAAGGCAGTCAATTATTTCTATACCTCTGTACATTTAAGCTGGAAGATTAATCAGGTTATAGTACTTCATGCTTTTGATGACCCACGATTGAAGGGCTTTCAGACCAGATTTGACCTCTAGACTACTAATTACTGTTCACATGTCTACATCATTTTAATTCTTAATAATAGCATATACAGAAAGACCTGGTAAAGTGGCCAATTTTTGTAAGAATAATTTCTTTCAATATTTGCTAATTATCTATTTTTAATCCAGTATAGTGACTACCTCAGTGGCCAATTTTCTCAGTCTTACAAGTGGTCACCTTAACCATATTTCACTATAATATTTGTCTTAAATTATGTGATATTTAATATATATGTAGATTTTTTATAAATACATAATAGCTAATTATTAAAATTTCACTTGCTGTTTTGCAGTGTAATTTCAAATAGTGTTTTCTTTTTTTTTTTACTAGGCATTTACTTACCATTATTATGGGAACCAACATTCTGTTGGAAATCTCCCATTGCTCTGGGTTATACTCGAGGTCACTTTACTGCTTTGGTAGCTTCGGAGCCTGAATCAGAAGATGTGTTAGGAGCAGGTGCAAATACTCGTTCTGGTGATGATTTAAGAGTGATATTTTTACCTTTAATGACAGTGGATCATCAGAGGCTTCCAGTGCATTTTTTAACCCAAGAAGAAGTAAGACTATTGTTTCATGAAAAATAGGATTTTTCATCTTCACTTGCTTTTAACTATGTTTCATTTATTCTACTTTATAATATATTTTCCTGACCTATTTTTCTATTTCTCCCAGGAGAAGTGACATAAAGGTGCTTACACCAACATTCTCTATAATGCCAAAAATGTTGATCCAACTGTTCATTCCAAAACTGATTTGTATAATTAGTCATTCACACTAAACATAATGACTCACAGGGATAGAAAATCTGTATAAATTGCACCAAACTTCTACAATTTCCATTTATTGCTGTATCCTGTTACAATGACTCCTAATTTCAACATCTGTGCCAAACTACTCCCAAAACGTTCTTTCCTTGCATATGCAAAAACAAAAGTTTTATACTTTTAAAAAGTCACCAAGAAATTGATAAGTCACCAACATTACAAACTGTAATTATCTAGAATGCTACTGAATGGTCCGTGATATGAGATTTTATGGCAGATATACTTCAGATTTCTTCGCCAAAGAGCTTTTTCTTCAGTTTCTATTTTATTTGTTGTGTGTTTGGCTTCTGCTAAATACTTTCCTGCTACAAAATTATCCACCATATGTTTGATGAAGAGTTTCCCCTAGGCAGTTTTTGAAAATTAATTCTTGTTTAACAACAAATAGATAAAACCCTTTGTTTGCCTTCATTACTAAACATTTTCAACTTCCGTATGTCACCCCCTTCCCTTCAAATAAATAAGATATGAATTTAGTGCCATGGATAAAAGGATAAATACCCTCCACATTTTGTTGGAGTTGAAAGAGGAAAATTGTTGAGTAATACAATACCCCTTCAACTGGATAAATACTTTTAAAACTATGTTTATTTTTCTACAACTTAAAATTTTATTAAATTATACCATGCTTGGTATACATTTACAGATATGCCAACTGCTCCGGATTGTTCGGAGTTTATCCGGAAAACTTAAAAAAATTTGTTGCTCCGTATTTCCCCCAATTGCTCCGGAAAATAATTTTTTTTTATGAATTGCAAAAATATTTAATTTTTATTAAATCTGCCCGTTTCTTTAATGTTCCTGGTGTAACTACTCCTCCCATCCTCAGCAGAGGATGCGCAATCGGTTGAACTACGTCATCATGATGACGTGGATCGCATGCATGGGTTGACATAGCTAACGGTTGTCAAGCATTTGTTTTCCAGTTTGAATTCGAGTGCACGGTTTTTTTTTTTTGTATGTGTCTAAACAGAACATGCGTAATCTATTCTTTTCGCAGCTGTTTACTCTCACTCTCTGATCACACTTCCCGGCCGTCCATACAGTTACCTTACACCTTTCTGGTAGGTCGAACGGTCTGGGATCACTCTCTGATCACGTTGGTTTGGGTGCAAAAATTTTTCGTGGGTGTGAATTAGTGAAGTTAAATTTAATCTAAGTGAGAATTATGTCTAAATGAAAACATCAACAACACTTCAAAGAAGAGTATAGTATGTTGTGGCCAGTGCTTAAAAAAATCTTAAGGTTTCAAGCAACCATGCTTATTGTTTCGTGTGTGATGCGGATATCAATATTGCACATGGCAGAAGAGATGATTGCCGACGACATGTTGAATGTTGCCGATATGTGGAGAAAACCAAATTTAAGTCATCACATCAAAGCTTGCAGTCATTGTTTGTTAAAAATGATAACCTAACTGTAATTAATGCGGAAGCTTTATTCACCAGCATTTTGATAGAGCATAACTGCTCGTTGTCTGCTGCAGACCATGTGGGACCACTTTTTAAAAAGATGCTCCCTGATTCAAAAATCGCTTTGACGTATGGATGTGCCAGGACTAAAACTACTGCAATTATTAAAAATTTTGCAGATTCTTCTGTAGGAGAAATTACAAAAAATTTAAAAGTAGTGAAGTTTACTCTAATGGCAGATGGGTGTAATTCATCAGATAATTGAAAAAATTTTCCAATTCTTGTTACATACATGGATATTTCTTTGGAAAAAGTTACTATGATGCTTTCACTACCAAACCTCAGTGGGGAAGCTACAGGTGAAAATATTTTCACTTTGTTGGATGCTGAATTAGGAAAATTTGGAGTTCCTTTGATAAATTGTATATCCTTGTATATCAGTAATGACTGATCAATTTATAGGTGTAATAAAATTTATTAAAGAAAAGAATCCAAAGGTGATCCTTAATGGTTGTGCATGCCATTTGATTGATTTAATTGCACAGCATTTATAAAAAAAACTGGAATTTCCACTTAAGGAGTGCCTCGTAGATATTTATTATTATCTAAAGAAAAGTTCCAAAAAAGCAGATTCATTAAAACTCTGTCAAAAGTTGTGTGAAGTAGAAGTTCATAACATATTGAAGTATGGCTCTACTAGATGACTTTCAATGGAAAAAGTAATAAATCGAATCTCTTAGAGCAGTGGGAGCCTTTAAAGATGTTTTTTTGTGAGAAGGAAAAGGGTGAGTCTGAGACTTTATTATGCATTAAAAAAACATTTCAGGATCCTGTAACTCAATTATATCTACTTTTTTTTAAAAGTCTTCTGCCACTTTTCACTAAACCAAACACTTTTTTGCAGACAGAAGCACCTCTCATTCATAAACTGCGAAGAGAACTAATTTCTCTCTATTCAAATTGCTTATCTCATTTCATTAAACCTTCTACTGTTCAAAATGCTACCGATATTTTTGATATCAATGTGTCTGAACGAAAATTACAAAAATCAAGGGATGATTTAGTTATAAGGTGTAAAACAAAGTAATATTTAACAAACTCTGATCTCTCGGATTTTGAGAAGAAAACTTTTTTTTAAATGCGTTCGTGCATATTATGAAGAAGCATGCTCTTATATGTTAAAAAAATTCCCTTTTAAAGATGAACTTCTTCTCCATGCTAAAGTTGCAGATATAAGTGCAAGAGCAGAAATAAATTTCAAGTCTTTTAATTTTTTGAACATGTTTAGTGACATGTTTACTGAGGAAGTAAAAAATTTGGCAGAAACAGAATTTGCATTCTACCAAATTGATAAACTAAATGATGACATATTAAAATGTGATGGAGAAGACTCAGCTTTGTAAAATTGGAAATCTAGAAGATTATAACAGATAAATTTAAAATACTGCTAAAAATAATGTTGAACATTCTTCCTTTTCCTCACAGCAATGCAGCTTGTGAGAGGGTGTTCAGCACTGTGAGAAAAAACCAAAATGAATTTCGATCAAACCTGGGCATTGAAACATTAGAATCCCTTATGATACAAAAATGCAAATATTCTTGTCACAATTTATGTTGCTACAAGCAAAATTTTTCTGAACAAGAGCTTGTGAAAGCAAAAAACCTACATATTCATCACTGAATAAATCTTTAAAAAAATGATAAAATGTCTATAATATTTTTGATTGAAAAGCTTATAAAAATTAATATTTTTAAATCTCTAATTTACTTGTTTTTGACAAATAAGATTATTACTGCAACGTGATTTTGTTAACTGCTAAATTACAAAATTGTTACGCTGCTTCTGACAGAGTTATTTAAATGTTGGGATGTCTGCATTTAGGTTAAAAAGTTCTGAACATTTGAACTCTGTAAACATATTTCATTTAAATCCAACCTTTAAAAATGTATCTTTTTGGAATAAGGTTCTTTTGCTCCATTTACAGGAACAGGCATTCATTTATGTTGCATTATTTAAAAGGATAATTGGAAGTGAATGAAAAATTGTATCTCACATGAGGCAATAGCTTCAATTGTGGGTGAATTTGATGATATATGGGAGTATACCCGCAAGTTATCCTCTTTGCTGATCGGGTTTCTTTTATTTTCAAGGTGTGGATCAAGTTCCCGTTATATTTTAGGCTGCTTGTCTATTTGCAAAACTTATTTTTAAAGACCTCTACCGTATCATATTTTTTTAATGAGAGTAACTGGATAAATGCTTAAATGGAAGTTGTAAACATTAGAAACTTACACATATGCATTCGAGATTTAAAAATTACTTAACTGAGTTTTAAAATGCAACTCTGTTGCTATTCAACAATTCTTTTTGTTGCCAGTCGGGCTAAACTCAGCCAATGCAAGGCACTGCTGTCCACAACATACCTTTCCTCTATGTAGACACTGCTAACAATACACCAACTGCAATTCATGCAGTTGCTGCTTACCGCTACTTATATCATAGCTGCCAACTCTCCCAGTTTTACCGGGAGACTCTCGGTTTTTTGCTATATCTCCCGGTCTCCCGGGTAAGTCACTCAATCACCCGGTTTTCACTCAGCTGCCCTTATTTTCCCCCTTTCTAGGCAGAAATCACACGAATGCAAATCGTGACTTTCAATTGTTTTCCGCGGTGCAGTTTTCTGCTACTGCGGTGTAGGAATGGATCGCGATTGACATTTGTATTTTTGTATTTGTATCTACAGGGTACAAAAGTAAAAGAATCTGAAATAGATCACGAATATTCTGAAAATATCACGAAATGAGAAACGAAGTCACAAATTTTGAAATCGAAGTTTTCCCGTTCTTGCATCTAAAAATCCGTTTCCCAGATATCGCGTAATCGGCGCTCGCAAACGGCGATTATTCCCACAGCGTCACGAGAGAGATGACCAATGATTATCTAATTAATGTGGGAAAAACGCATTTGCATCGACTAAAATGTTATTAAATTATTTTGTTTTACATACAAAACTATTGTTTAAATGTATTATTAATGAAATGAAAGGCTATTTTGCATCAGTATCGCGAAAAACTGCATTTGTGCGCGATCCTCCTTATTTTTCGTTTAATTGTGAAAATAATTTCCACATTTGCAATCTGTTTGCATCGTCTAAAATTGGACTGATCAAAATCTCCTGTTTTTTTCATATTTTCGTACAAAAATCTCCCGGATTTTCATATTTGGAGGTTGGCAGCTATGGTATATATATGCAATTTACACAAGTTATATATTATAATGTTGCATCCATGGCTCAGACGTGAGTAATTTGTGTAGCTGATTTACAAAATAAATTGCCTTTTCTTAGAGGATGCATGCAATTTGCATATGATACATGCAATGATGCTAACCTTACTACATGTAATAACATTACACATGCTGTACAGGTGCATGCAATACATATAGCCATGCATTAGCTGCATTAGCTGCCAATGGCTTACCCTCCTACTATGCAGGCTCATGATTAATGGATCTGCCCATTGCACTAGAGCATGCAATCCTCATAACAGTTTCCCTCCAAAAATTGTTTTTTATTAGCTAACCTGCCTTTAGCCTCCTGTGTGGACACATTACATACACTCCATATACCATGCAATACATACAGCCATGATAACCCAACTCTATTCGATATTAATTTACACAGTACATGTATATATTCCGCATAGTGTTACATGAGCTGTCAATTATGTACCTGCCGCTACATGGGCACACACAATCTATATACGTTACACATTATATTCATAACTCTATGTAACAGCAACCAGCTTACCAACTAGACTTTTGCACTTGAGGTTCTACCTTGTTTTCATCCACAGTTTTACAAAAATTTATGGCATTTTTAAAAATTTTATTTGATTGTCTAATAAATCCACTTTTTTCCCGCTTCTGTTTATTGGTAAGCATAAAGTAAAGAAAAGGTGAATGAGTCTAATATTGAAAAAAAGAATAGAAGAGCATAGATAACTCGAATTAATGCAGAGTCTAACCTGTTACAAATTAAGCCCCTTGAGCCATTATTTGTATTTTGAATAAAAAGTTTTAATGTTAGTGTGTATTGAATTAGCAGTTTTTGTTCTTTAAAACTGGATAGCATCATTAAGTGCTTTTCTCATGTTGTTTTGTTTTTTATACTTAATTTTCAAGATTTAATGCTCGTCACTCTTTGGTTGATATAAAATGGAAGATTTTATATGCATAAAATAACTATTGAGCTTGCTCAACAACATTTTTCAGGTGCTATGAAACTGTTTCACATTGCTATAAAACACCAGTTTTTCATCTTACAAAGGTACTACAAAACTGAGTTTTCCACCCCTGGGCTCATCATACCACTTTGTGCCAGGAATAATAAATCCAACCTGTTGTATTTACCAGAGTGATGACATGCCACAACTGACTGTGTAGGGGATTACTTCAATTTTACATTTATGGGCATATGCACATTGTTATATTTTGAATTCATTGTTTATGCAATTCTTTGTATACGTGTTACGTGTGTACGTGTTGTTGTGTACGTGTGTATGTGTTGTGTACGTGCAATTCTTTGTGTACATGTTTATGCAATTCTTTGTGTACGCTATTTACTGTCACATCTTAAATAACACACATTAATTGCTATGCACAGCATCAATCTACAATTGATGCTCTGGAACATTAATGTGCCATGTATGGGCACATTAATGTGAAAAGAATTGTCATAAAAGTATTCATCATTCATACCACTATCATTTTCTCTTTTCCCTCCACGTTAATTAAATATTTCTTTTAACAAACATTATTTTTATTTTGGGATTTCAACTGTTAAAACCGATTTATCATAGAAATATGAAACTTAATCTAGAAAGATATTTAGAGGTGATTATAGTCTGGAAGAAGTTATAGCTGGCATCTATCTTGATTTTCATATACATATACTGTTAGATATATCAATTTGGCATTTCTACTGTATCATTTTTTAAGTGGAAATTTAGTTCTCTGCAACTTTCAGGAAATTTTATCTAACACCTGTATATTTATGCACATTGCAAAATTCTTTATGTATGAGATGTTGATTTTCCTTAACAAAACATTTTCCACAGTGGAAAATTTTGAAATTATTCTAAATATTACATTTCAGCTGGAATAATATGTCCAGTGACTTTTAAAAGTATTTATTCTTATATTACAGCTACAGTCAAACATATGATGTTAAAAAGGTTTAAATTTAGAAATATTAAAAAAACTTGATACATGAAAATTTCTTTTACCTGTATAATGCAGTCAGCAGATACATTTTAATATTTTCCTTTATGAAAAATTGTAAAATCTAGTTTATCTAACAAGATTTTTTGTTTTTCTATATCACAAATTTAAATCATTGCACAAAAGGAATAGCATGAAACATAATTTAAAATTGTTAAACCTATTTAGAACCATATTTTTACTTTCCTTATTTACATAATGTATAAGGAAAGTATTGTGACGGGGTCAAAAATTCGAAATCAAGTTTTCGACGGGAGAGCATGTTTCAAGCATCCCTGATCACGAATCAAACATTTTTGAAGTGATGTCTGTGTGTGTGTGTGTGTGTGTCAGTGAGTCTGTGCAGATGATAACTGACGAACGAATGGACTGATTCGAAACAAATTTGGTACAAAAATCACAATCCGTAAACACTGGAAGCCTATTGTTTTTATACGTAATCGAATGTTCAGAACCCCCCTAAATTTTCGAATAAAATTTTGAAAAAATCATCAAAAAATCACTAATAAAGTTACGCAAATAGACATTTCTTATGTAATTTTTCATTAGAAAACGATTGACATAAATTTTAGAACGCTAACATGAACCGTTCTCGAGATATTGCACATTTTTCAAAAAAATTATTAAAAAGTCATATAAAATGAAAAAAAAATATTTCCTATTGAGAAACATGTTCACTTTTCATATGTAATACCATGCGATAAATTGGATGACATCACTCTTGTGGATCTAGCTCGTTCCATTCATGAAAAAAAGATACTTTGAGTAATACTTTTGTATTTGAACGCCAATAGTCATTTATCTGCTGTAAGAACAACTTATTTTTTTGTCCATAACGCTTGGCGAAATTTTGGCGACGAATTTGGCGGAATGTCGCCAACTTGGCGACTTTTTGAAATGTTGCCAAATTAACGAAAATCTCGCCAAATGGATAAAAACGACTAATTGTCGAAAATTCAATATCTTAGAAAGAATATTAGTATCTACTATAAGTAAAACCCATTTTTTTACTGTAAAAGTAGTAAATTCATTACATTATATGAGGAAAGTCATGTGTTGCCCACATCAGATTTTTTTTGTTTATTATAGGTATAAAAAGTAAATTATCAAATGTAATATAAGAAAAAAATAAAATGTATGTATAATGGAAAAATAAATTACTAAATATCATATTATTTTTTTAATGCCTACTGATAATTGAAAGGGAACCTTTCTACCACTTTTAAAATAATAGTAAAAATAAAAAATATTACTCAGTTTATTATATGTATAAAAAATAAATTATTAAATGTTTAAAAATATTATAACACAAAAATATGCTTAAATATATGCTTATTATAAAACTCTTTTTAAAAATAAATTTCATATAATATTAAAGTAGTTTAATTAAATGGATGAGTATCACATGATAGAAGAGACAGTTTGTTGGAAAATCAGTTAAACATATATATAGTGCTATTACAACATATTCCTTTAGCAGAACTTGCGAAAACATTCTATATTTTTTTTACTTTTATAAATTTTATGGAACTTTATACTAAAGAAATAGACTTCTCAATATTTCTATCTGCATTTTTCAAAGAATGAGTAAAATCATGTTAATTGTACCCTTCTGGTTCTCTTTTCTGCAAAATAAAGCACACACACATACACATCCTCCCCTCCCCCCCCCCCCCCCCCAACAAACACACACTGATCAAGCACTCAATGATCAAGCACTTCTTATAAAGCTATTTTCTTTTTTTAAAAAAAATATAATTTGGAAATACATTCCATTTCTAAATTAATTGAAAAAGGAAAAAAGGCTGAAAAATTTCTAGAAAAACATGAAGAAAAATTATTTATTTTGAAAAAAAAAAATTCCAATCCACATCTCGAATTCTCAATAACAATTAGTTTTCAAAAAAAGATCAAATTTTTGTTTTAAAATAATGAAATCACTTAAACTTTAATACTCTTAAAAACCAAAAGAATATAAATTAAAGAGAATTGATTGCATGACCAGAATGAAATTATTGAATGCCCATTCATGTATGTTAAGGTCTGTATTGCTTGCTTTTAATAATTTCAAAAATAGCTCTCTTGTTAAATAGTACCATGACATTTAAGTCGCTTTTACTACTGAAAGAACAATTAATTGTTTGGAAAAGTGGTTATTTGAATTTTATTATTTAGATATTGAAGTTAGTTAATGAACTTTTAACTATGTACAATTGTCTTATGTTTTTAATGGTATTTTTTTTTTATAAGCAATCTTAGTCTGTTTGTTTTTTTCAGCTTGGTCGTGAGGAAGAGATAATGAAACAGTGGCTTGATTGCTGTGTAACAGAAGGTGGCATTTTGGTGGCGCAGCAGAAAATCTTAAAGCGACCTCATCTGGTAGCTCAGATGATTGAAGAGTGGCTTGCATTTTACAGGGGTCTTATGCGAAGGCCCACAACTCATACTTCATCTCCAGAATCTCATACTCAAGTCTATTCAAGTGATGGGGATTCAGATCAAGAGTAATGACATGGTATGTGAAACTTTTCTTTAATAATATGTATAAAGCAATAATTTTATTCTGTTATCATGTCTAGGTTTTCCAATTAATCACCTTAATAATTTTCAGGTCTTTTTCCAGGCAGCCACACCACCTAAGATTTGGTTTCCCTCTTTTTCGGGTACCAATTGGTCTAGCCAAGAAGATCTTTTTTGTGGCTCGACTGTCATCCAATCTCATTAAGTGTCCTGTCCATTTAATCCTCTGTATTGCTATAAATTTAATAATATCTGGTTCTTTAAATAATTTGTAAACCTCCAAGTTAGTTCTTCTTCTCCAATAATTATCACTCTTTATTCCTCCAAATATGCTTCTCAAGATTTTTCTTTCAAATATAGCGAGAGTGTCTTTGTCCTTCTCGGTCATTGTCCATGTCTCAACAGCGTAAGTAAGAACGGGTCTAATCAAACTTTTATAAATAAGCATTTTGGTTTTTCTGCTGATAAAATTAGATTTCAAATATTTTTGTAGTCCAAAAAAACATGTATTAGCAGTAGTAACTCTGTTACGGACCTCTGGGGTTATATAATTTAATGTGTTCATTTCAGAGCCTAAATATTTGAAACTTAACAGCTTCAAACCTGTACTCTCCTATTTCAAGATAAGGATTATTAAAATTGGTGCATGGCATATATTTAGTTTTATTCTGATTAATGGCAAGATGCATCTTACTTGCCTCAGCTTCCAAGGAGAGGAAGGCCTGTCTTAAGGGCTTCCGAGGTTCGTGCAACAATAACAATCTCATCAGCAAATGCGAAGATCTGCACAGATTTATTAAAAATTATTCTTCTAGTGTTAATATTAGAATATCTTACAATCATTTGAAGGGAAAGATTAAAGAGAAGGCAAGCCAGTGCATTTCCCTGTCTGAGGCAATTTGAAAGAACAATAGGTTCTGACAGGTTGTTCTGGATTTTAACACTTAGCTTAGTTTCTGTTAGAGTAATAGCGACCAGCTAGATCAGCTTTTCAGGTATGTTAAATTCTCTCATTGATTCCAGAAGTAATTTCCTGTTTACTGAGTCATAAGCCGTTTTAAAATCTATAAACAAATAATGAGTTTTAATATCAAATTCCCTTGTCTTTTCCATGATTTGTCTCAAGTTAAAGATCTGTTCTGTTGTTGATCTTCACCTGCGGAAACCACATTGGTAATCACCAATAATTCTGTCAGTAAAAACAACTAATCTGTTGAAAAGTATGTTAGAAAATAATTTATAGAAGGTGCAGAGCAGGCTGATACCTCTATAATTTGAGCACTCCAAGATGTCTTTTTTTTTATGTATGAGACATATGGTGCTCAATTTCCATTCTTCAGGCAGAACGTCATGGTCCCAAATAAAATCGATGAGATGGTGAATTTCCTCAACATCCTGCAGTGCTGCATTTTTTATGAGTTCAGAGGAAATGGAGTCAAGGCCTGGTGATTTGTTATTTTTAAGTTTGTCAATTCCTTCTTTAACTTCTATTAAGGATGGTTGTGGGATAATCTTGTTATTTACAACAGGAATTGGGTTGGCCAAGTCTTCATCCTGTGTGTTACTATTCAACAAATCATCAAAATACTCACTCCATCGGTGAAGAACTTCCCTCCTGTCATTCAAAATTACATTATCTTTGTTTCTACATGCAGTTACTCTAGGTCTAAAATCTTTTCAACCAAGATTAATTTCACGAAAGAAAGCTCTGCTTTCGTTAGATCCCCTCAGATGTTCAACATCTCTAAACCGATCTTCATGAAAAAGTCTTTTTTTAAGCTGTTGAATTTTCTTTTCATGTCTTCTGGTTTTCCTATATTCCTCCACTGAGGTTCTTGTATACCACTTTTGTAGCATATTTTTATATGCCACTTCTTTAGTTTGTGATGCCAACATGCATTCCTGATCAAACCAATCTTTCGATTTAGTTTTTTCAGTATTACCCAGTATGTCATTAATGTATGTTGTTATGTAAAAGTGCGGTATGTATAACCGCACTTTTGAGTGCATTCCATTTTAGTTCCACACTTTCCATTTCAGCAAGGTTTTTTGATTTTAACTCCTCACTGAGATTAGACTGGAAGCTTTGCTTAGTTGTGGTTGCGCTGTTTTTTGCCCAACTAAGAAGAAACCTTATGCTCTTTTGGCACAAAGAAGAAAACTTTAACATTTAAGCATTAAGTGATGCCATTTTCGACTCACAAAGAAATTACATGATATCTTAGACCAAAAATTCTTAACTTTAACTTTATTTTATTTTTAATATTAGTTTTATGTAGTGGTTAGTACAACATTTTGAACTTTATTTTTACACAGGAAATTTGCATTGTGATTTCAGATACATAAATTTAAATCTAGCAATTTATACAATCCCCCAGGTAAGAAAATGTGGACGTTAGAGAACTGGATGTTGAAATGATCACAGAGGCAAGCTTTAAATTTAAAACAAAACAATTTTATTTAAAGTAAAGATTACCCACCCCTTTCAATTTGCCCCACAGCTGCAGGGAGATCCAAACTGGATTCCCTGAATCAAAACATGATCCTTGCTGTATAAACTGACATTAAATTCAAATTAAAGGAAAAACTAAAAGGTCCAACAGAAAATGGTGTCCAAAGGGCCCGTTGACCCTGAAAAAGAAAGAGCTCAAAACTTAAATTGAAAAGGGATCACCTGGATCCAGGGGTAGTATCACACTTGAAGAGGGTTGTCATTCCCACTTCAAGCACAGGAGAGAGCGATGTTCTGCTTTTTCCTCATCCCTTCATCTTCGTCCCTCTTTTTCCTCATCCCTTCATCTTTTCCTCATCCCTTCACCTCCTGGAAAAATGGCAATGCGGTCCCCAAAACGGAAGACCGTGCGCACCGAAAGACTGAACCTTCTGTTAGAAAAACTTCAATGGTAAACAAGCACGTACGTGATGCAAGCACGTACGTGATGCAAGCACGTACGTGATGCAAGCACGTACGGATTGCTTGTTAAGAAGTTTTACCCCCATGGTCTGTGATTCTGCAAATTGAGACGTCAACTTCCGGTTTATGCTAATTTCTACTTCAACCGATTAGAGATTAGCATACTCCGGAAGAAAAACATTTACTTCAACTTCAATGATACGGCACTATTTAAGCTAGTGCTTGTATCAGTTGAGTATCTTCATGATATATCTTCATGATCACATATGATCGTTATCTTCATGTACGCCGGTTATGGCGATGTTCTTGGCCGATGTTGTTAGGCCTAACTGTGAAGTCTTATAGTTAAATTTTCAAGACTGTTTATGTAAGTTAAATGTTTCGCTGATGCCATTTTCATAAGTTATGGAAGTGGATATGTTTCTTTTTAGTTATGATGTTTTTAAGTTCGTGAAAATAAATTGAGTTTTTTTCACGTCGACTACTTTAATTGTTTTCACTGTGACGCTCTGCTATTCAACTGGTTACGAATTTTCACCAATGCAAAAAGAAGAAAAAATTCCAATAAACGGGGTTATGGGCCCTAGCAACCCTAGTACAGCGTCCTAGTCAATGAAATAATTTGGAAACATCAACAAATTACGAACGAGCCCCGAGATGGTAGCTGCAGCAGCATTCAACTAAGTATGGTGACGGCACCAGATATGGAGAAACTTGGCCGGGAAAATTTCTCAACTTGGAGTATGTAGTTCTCAACTTGGAGTATTGCACTGATGAGTGACGAATTATATGGCTTCATAACTGGAACTGAGGAGAAACCGAGTGAGGATGCAACAAGAAAAGAAAGATTAGATTATCAAAGGTGTAAAGAAAAAAACCCTGTCAATAATCTATTATAGCTTGGAAACTGAATACCGGGATTTAATTTCTGCAATCGACGAACCATTAACAGCATGGAAGGTATTGACAGAACAGTTTGAGCCAAAGTCAAGAGCAGGACTCATGAGACTGTTTGATGATTTCTTCAATGAAAAGCCAGCACCGGGTGAACCAGTGGGACTTTTTATATCAAGGATTAAAAGGTTAGTGGCAAAGTTGAAGGATGCCTGACACCCAATGGCTGAGGTCCTGGTTGCATTTCAGGCAATCCGACATCTTGATGACAAATTTAGAGGCATAGTACAGACATTGTATAGACTACCAGATGACCAGTTTACCCTGAAGTACATCGAAGGGGAGTTGCTCGCTGAGGAGGACTGGATAGCTCAGCAAAAGCATGACGAGCAACAAAATGGAAGTAAGACTTTTGCTTTAATCTAAAATTTTACTTAAATCTAAAAATGTGTCTAAATTTAAAAATGTAATTTCTAAAAGTGTAAATGTAAATAAATGGATAGGACCTTACCATGTATGCAAAGCTTAGGGTCATCTTAAGGCAAACTGTAAGTAAAACCATGCAAAATTAAGTGAAGACCAGTCTAGCATTTTAAATTGTAATACTGAATCGACCGACAAATTCAGTTGGGTTGTTGATACGGCAGCAACTAAGCATTTTTGCAATAATTTGGAATTGTTCAACAAATTTAAAGAGCTTAAAGGAACTACAATGTCCTTAGCTGTCAGTGATCAAGAAAGCCCAATCGGTGTCAGATCGATCAGTATGTATGTTAAAATAAATAATGTGAAAATTTTCATTCATTTAACAAATGTAATGTATTCACCTAGATTGAGGAGAAACTTAATTGCTGCTTCAATTCTAGAAGAGCAACAATGTAATTTTTCAGGGAAAAATGGTTTCCTTACTTTTTACAAGCCTGGCGGCAGTAAATGATTTTATGCCAAAAGACATGACGGCTTGTATTTCCTTCGACCTCAGTACGAGACAAAATCTAAAAATTTTAATGTTGAGAAGTCTACAGGAAATGTAAATACTAAGCCTAAAACTAAAAATGAAAATCTAAAAAGTCTAGTGATTTTAAAAATAAAAGTAAAAATGAGTCATCTGATTGTAAAACTGAAAATGACGATCATGTTTTTAAAAATCAAAGTAACAAAAGTAATTTTAAAACTTGTAAAATTGAAAATTGTAATAAAAATTGTGATATTGTTCAAAGTAGTAATATAAATAGAAATGTCAGTAAAATTTTTAAACGTAAAGTTGTAAATTCTGTTAGTATTTTTAAACCTAACAAGCCTTGTAAGTTTGATGTTTTTAAAAGTTCAAGCAATGTAAAATCACCCATTAAAGTCGAGGGAAATAGAAGGTTAT
The DNA here is from genome assembly GCA_951213105.1 of Amaurobius ferox. Lineage (NCBI taxonomy): Eukaryota > Metazoa > Arthropoda > Arachnida > Araneae > Amaurobiidae > Amaurobius > Amaurobius ferox. Next base: position 53,084,246 of record OX578136.1, on the reverse strand, counting down.
GGCATAAAAGGTTTTGTCACATCAATTTTGAATATTTACATCACACATGTAAAGTGTCAGCTGTTAGAGGATTGCCAAAAATCAGTGTCCGGAAAATCAACTGTAAATGTTGTAAATTGGCAAAAACAAAAAGAATTTCGTTCAAACCCATAGGCAGAATAAGATCAGAAAAACTATTAGAACTAATCCATATGGGCGTATGCGGGCCAATGCCAAAACCATCGTGTGGAGGTGCTAGATATTTCCTTAGCATAACCGATGATTTTTCACGCAAAGTTACTGTGTATCCTATGAAACAAAAATCTGAAGTTTTTGATAAGTTTAAACAGTTTCAACATTGAGCAGAGAGATTTTTAAATACCAAAATTTTAAGTGTCAGAACTGACAACAGTGTGGAGTTTTGTAACACTGAGTTTGAAAAATTCTTAGAAACACATGGAATTAAAGCAGAAAGAATAAACACATACACACCCAAACAAAACGGGGTTTCTGAAATGTTTAACTTAACTGCTTTGGATTGTGTTAGGGCAATGTTAAATGATAGCAACATAAAAGACGATTTTTGGGCAGAAGCTTTACTCTGTTTTGCATATGTTAAAAATCGGATATGCCACAAGTTTAAGAATCTGACACCGATGGAGTTGTACAGCTGCAAAAAGCCATCAGTTGCTCACCTCGGAGCGTTTTAATGCCAAGTTTTTGTAGGCAAGTCTAAGCAATTTAGGGGGAAACTTGATATGAGGGCACAAGAGAGCATTATGGTGGGATATGCATTGAAACCTCGGGAGTATAGGATATGGCTCTTAAACGAGGGAAAAATATTAGAAACTAAAAATGTTAGATTTAATGAAGAGTGCAACGCAGAGAAAGGCGATCTGGGACCCAATGTAAATCAGAAACCTAAAGAAAATTTTATTTTATCATCTCACACACCCACCTATTCAGATTCGTCTGATAAGGAGTATGTGGAGAGGGATAAAGACGATTCATCAGAGGAAGGTCAAGACATTACAGAAAGTAATGAGGAAACAAGGTCCTCTGATGATAATCGTCCAATTCCCGATCCAGATACTACTTGGATCAGAAAAGTCATTCCGAGAATGACGGGAACAAGAAAGGATGTTTATTACTATTATAAAGGAAAGGGACCTAGGTTGAGAACACTAAAAGAGATAGAAAATTTTTGTGAGAGAAATAAAATAAAATTTGATAAAAAGTTTTTCAATTTTAAGGGGGATCAAGGGAGATCGTGGAATTGGCCAGAAGCCAACGTTGTAGAGATCCAAATTTCTAGAAGCTACAAGGAAGCTGCTAATTCACCCCAATCCAAAGAATGAAATATAGCTATGGCAGACGAACTAGGTGTCATGAAAGAAAGAGGTGTCTGGGACTTAGTGCCTGCACCTGTTTCCGACAAAGTAATCGGTTGCCGTTGGGTATATACAATCAAAAGAGATGAAAGGGGTGAAGTTAGCAGGTATAAAGCTAGACTTGTAGCTCAGGGGTTTAACCAGGAAAAGGGGCAAACTTACGAAGAAGTGTTTAGCCCGGTGATAAACTTTACAATCGTTAGAATGTTTTTTACTATTTTTGTGTGTTTATTAGGGTGGTTCCATACTAAGCTTGACATCAAATGTGCATATTTATATGCCAATCTCAGTGAAAAAATATTCATGAAACAGCCCCTAGGATTTTTTGACAAAAACAAAAGTGGATATGTATGTCAGCTAAATAAAGCGATTTATGGCTTGCACCAAAGCAGTAGAGAATGGTACCTTGAGTTAGACCAGGTTCTCAGAAAACTCAATTTCATAAAGTTTAAGTGGTGCAATTGTGCATATAATTTGAATAATAAGGCTTTATTGATTGTTTACGTTGATGACATCATATTATTTGCCAAAAATCAAATAGATCTAAATTCTGTAACTTCATTACTAAAAACTAAATTTGACATTAAAATGTTAGGAAAAACAAAAATGTTATTGGGTATTGAATTTCAGGAAAAGCATGATAAACATTTCATCCATCAAAATCAATACATCGCTAAAATTTGTAACAAATTGTCAAAGTTTAAATATCCCATTTCAAGTTTACACATAGCTAAAGGTGTAGCTTCAAGCGAAACAGATTGCCTAACAAATCATGCAGAAATCGAACAGATGAAGAATATACCTTACAGAAACTTATTAAGTTGTTTATCATTTCTTGCCAGCAGAACTAGAGCCGATATTAGCTATGCCTTAAACATCTTATCCCAATTTCAGGAAAACCCAGGCATTAAACACTGGGATGTTTTACTTAAAACTTCTAGGGTATGTAGATAAAACAAGGGATTTTAAACTAAACTTATCAAACATTCAATTTGTAAATTTAAATTGTTTTACTGATTCTGACTTTGCAGCTAATCGGGATGATAGAGTATCAATGGGAGGCATGATATTTTTTGTAGATAGGGTACCTATTTCATGGAGGACATTTAAACACAAATGTGTGAGTTTATCTACAATGGAAGCTGTATATATCTCATTAACCGAATCGGCAAAGGAAATGGTATGGGTACAGAACATATTACTTGAATGTAATAAACTTAGCATTCAATTGGGAAATAGTGTAATATTCTGTGATAACCAAGCAGCTATAAACTTTTCCAATTCGCCCATTGAGAATCATAGAACAAAACACATTGATGTTAAATATCATTTCTTAAGAAATCTAGTTGAAAAGAAGCTCTTTGAGATTAAATTTGTAAACAGCAAAAATAACAAAGCTGACGGTTTTACGAAACTTATCACCAAAGAAGCAATCATTAAATTCTGTGAAATCTTTAAAACTTCTTAAGATATTTAAATTCTAATTTGAAATCTAATGTAAACAAGTTAAATTTTTCTAAATTGTATATTGGTATTTCTCAAAATTAACTTCAACACTTTTTCAAAACCCGCATTGTGTAGTTTAGTTACAAAGCGTTTATACTGTGTGGCGAAGATTTTTAAGGTTTTTGATACATACTAAAATAACTTATACATTTTTTCAATCTCATGTAGTAGCTTAGATACTAATGAGTTTAAACTGTGTGATGAAGGGGTAAAAGTCTAAGATTTTTCGATGTAATATACAAACTTTTTGGCATTCCCTCAACATGTAGTTTAGATACTATTGAGTTTATACTGCGTGGCGAAGTATTTAAAAATTTTTGAAACTTGTATTTCCTGTTTTTGACACCGATATTTTTTTAAAATTTGTATTCTCATGTAAATTGTATCATGATATATTTTATACTTTTTAAACTTTGTCTTGAAAATATAATTGTACACTGAAATTTATACATGATTTTTTATTGCGTAGTATATGTTCAACTGAAATTTAAACTTGATTATAACTTGCATTTTGTGATTAGACAACTCAATCTGCAGAATGGGGCCGATTGTTAGAAAAACTTCAATGGTAAACAAGCACGTACGTGAATTGGTCTATGTACCGTCTAAATCCAAAAAGTACTTCGTTCTGATTGGCTAATCGCTTTCGGATCGCTTGTTAAGAAGTTTTACCTCCATGGTCTGTGATCCTGCAAATTGAGACGTCAACTTCCGGTTTATGCTAATTTCTACTTCAACCGATTAGAGATTAGCATACTCCGGAAGAAAAACATTTACTTCAACTTCAATGATATGGCACTATTTAAGCTAGTGCTTGTATCAGTTGAGTATCTTCGTGATATATCTTCATGATCACATATGATCGTTATCTTCATGTACGCCGGTTATGGCGATGTTCTTGGCCGATGTTGTTAGGCCTAACTGTGAAGTCGTATAGTTAAAATTTCAAGACTGTTTATGTAAGTTAAATGTTTTGCTGACGCCATTTTCATAAGTTATGGAAGTGGATATGTTTCTTTTTAGTTATGATGCTTTTAAGTTCGTGAAAATAAATTGAGTTTTTTCACGTCGACTACTTTAATTGTTTTCACTGTGACACTCTGCTATTCAACTGGTTATGAATTTTCACCAATGCAAAAATAAAAAAAAATTCCAACACCTTTCTCGTCAACTCCTTTTCGACTCCCCGCTTCTCCAAACACTGTCAGCAACCCTTTTCAGGGAGTCGCCGAGACATGGGCATTTTTGCCAAGGTGAGTAAAAACATACGCCACACTACCGTAACGAGAGTGAAAAAATTACCAATGCGCCAACCGCAGTGCAAAACCGCAGAGTTAGGAAACCGTTTCCCTGCACATGCAAGTGCCCACGTACGTAAAATAACAACTACGTGAGGTACCGAAGAAATTACTTAAAAATGAAACAAGATAGCGACCGCAGAACAAAGGAAAGATACGCCACAAAAATGGCGGTCTTTCAAATGATGTTTGAAAATTACGTTTGCCAGAAAGGGATGAATTTTGATAGCCACCAGCTTAAAAGGAGTTAAAACACATGATTTAAATGCCAAAAGATGAGAAAATAAAGCTTAACAAAAAAAATCGAAAACAATTAAGAATTTTGAAAATAAAAGGGAAAAATTAATAAAAGCAATATCTTAGAAATTTTGAAGAAAAAACGTAAAATTTGAAAGAATACGCAGATTTAGTTGCAAAATAAAACACGGCACAACATATTCCACCAACGTTGGAGGTAAAAATTTTTAGAATAAAAATTTTTAAAAACCAAAACCACAAAAAAAATCCAAAATCAAACCAAAAATTGGGTGGAATATACACAAACTGTTCAGAAAGTACTCATGCTCGAAAATCCCCTGAAATTACAAGTTGACACAAATTTATTGTAAAGCACAATCATAAAATTAAAATATTATATCTGATCTTTAAGCGAGGAGAGAAGCATCCCAAAAAAATTTTTTATTTGCTTTTAAAGAAAGGTCAAAAATTTAAAAACTTAAAACGAACCCCAAGAAGTAAAAAAAAAAAAAATCATCTGAAATCTCTCTAAATTTGATACAAGTTCAAACTCAAACACTGAAAAATACACTGTTTACAAAACAAAAAAACATCAAATCCCTCCCAATCAAAACAAAGCCAAACAACCCCAGTAGTGTGGAGCAGAGCCTGGACAGTGTGACATATAAAAATACATTTTTCTCATGGCACCCCCAAGCATTTCTCGCTTTTTGGGTCTGCCTCCACTATATACAATGCATGTGCCCTCTTGGCTTCATGCTTACCCCACCCTCAGCTCTACCATGTACTACTTACTTAAAATCAAATAGTCATAAAAATTTAGAATTTAAACTTGCACTGCGCCAAAGTGACAAAAATCTCACACTTAAATAGTCTGTCATAACACAGTTCCACACACCTCCCATTTCATAAGTGGTATAGAACTGAACCATGCCAGACTCCCTCAATAAAACAAAGTCAAAATTCTTCTAAACATTAATTCTCAAGTATAGCAGGAATGCAAAAAGGGAAAAAGAAAAATTCCCCATGAACCAAAGGCAAACGCATGAACATCCTTGGCCTGTAAGGATATGAAAGCGTTCCCCTCTACCAAAAGAAATAACAAATTAAAATTTCAGCAGGAATGCCAGAGTCATATACTCTGCGGGCAAAAAAAAAGAAAAATTAACTTTCACAAGAAAGACTCAAGCCAGCGATATCATTCACCAAACTATTGTAGGCCCGCAGCAGTATACAGTCCTGAACATTCCATAATTCATCCAAACAAATTCCTTCCACCTGAGAAATTCTCCCCAAAACACCTTCTCTGCAGCAGTGACTTTCACAAACAAGTGTACTTCCACTAAAAATTTCACTAACTCAAGCATTCATACAAATTTGACAAATTCCAAAAAAAAAAAAAAATTTCCACAAATGGTAAAATTTAAAAAATTCAAATTCCTGCACAAAATCTGAAGTACAAATTTCAACATAAAGGAATCCCAAAAATATAAATTTTAAGCAAAATAAAGTTTTAACTCAACCTCCCAGAAAATTCAAATTCTGACAAAAAAAAAATTCAAAATATAGATTTTAAACCAAAACAAAATTTATTTTAACCTCCCAGTCTATCAATTGAATCTCAACACTCCCAATTATCACAAGTTACAAAAAAAATTTTCAATTTCCTACAAAAAAAAATTTCTACTAAAAAAAATCTGCTTTTGTAAAGTGCATCATCCAAGCAGTCTGAAAGAAGAAAAATAAAACTGAGTTCCCAATTACTTGGCATTACCAAAAAAACATAAATTTTGATGAAAACTTTGGACCAGCCGAAGAATTCAAAGGATCGAAACATAAAAATTTTGAGAAAGGTGCACCAAGTTTAACAACTAAACAGCTGAAAACCCAATTTCACACTCTCCTCTCCCACATTCGAAGAAACACACATTCACCCAGCAACAAAACTTTTAAGAGCCAAAAACACTTTTAAACAAAAACCAAAAAAAAATTTTTTTTCACAAAATTAAAACTAACTCAAATTTAAAGAAAATTTCTCAAGGAATATTTCTCAAAGAACAATCTCCATTCCCCCCCCCCCCTCCCAAAAAAAACAACCATTCTGAGATTGAATCAGTACAATTAACCACAAAAAAAAAATTGTACACTACTCAAAGTCTATCGCTTGGCTGAAGGATCGTTGACATATAAAAAAACAATTTTTAGTGGGCAAGTAATTCTCCTAAAAGGAAAGGTGCATTCCCCAGCTGAGCACCAAAGGCAGGTTCAAAGCACCAAAGTGACAGTTAACATGGCCCAATGAAAAAAAAAATTTCAAACACATTTCTGTGGAGGAGAATTTCTGTGAAAATAAGGCTTCCCAGACCTCAAAATTCCCCCGGAAGACCATGAAAACCAACCCATTACCCGTACCTTTAATTTCACCCAAAGCCAAGAGTTGTGACTAATTATTCAAAACAAAACAAAAGAAAACTTTTGATCACTGTTCTCCCTCTTTAAAAAATTTTGAAAACAAAATTTGAACTGAAACTCAAATCCAAAATACCCAATTTCAAAAGAGAAAAAATTTACCTGTCATAAAAAAAAAAAAAATTCTTACATTTAAGACTAACGCAGATCTTTCGGCATATTTGGCTAATTTTAACACAATAAACATACAATCCACAAGAAAAAAACACTATAAACTACTAATCCCAACTTCGCTATCTTTAGCATTCTCATTTCCAACCCATTTCTCATAATCTTGTTGCAACCTCTGAAAATAATTAAAAAATCTGACAGTGGACAAAGGGTCGTGAATCCTCCCCCCCCCCCCCCTTAAAAAAAAAACACACAAATCATCATGGGCAAGTGATTTATTCCAACAGGAAAAGGTGTATTCCCCCAGCGAACACCTCAAAAATGTGCGGCATCAAAGTGAAGTAATCATTCTAGGCAGACTGAAAAAATTTACCACGCTTAAAAAAAAAGGTGAGGAGTGATTTTAGCTAAGCAAAGCTTCCTTTGAACCTGAATATCCCAGAACCCCCATAACAGACAACTAACTTATCCGCCACACCTCCTGCAAAAATTCACAAATAGCCAAAAGATCCCTAAAGTAAAAATAAAATTCTCAAAATAAAAAAAAATCTTACTCAAATCCAAAATTACACTGAGTCAAAACAAGCTATGATTAGCTTACTACAGAGTGCAAAAAAAAAAAAAAAAATTTGACTGACTCAAGGCTTAAAAAAACTAACTCAAAACAAAAACCTAAGGTGCTCTCTCCCCAAAAAGAATATAATTTTAAACAAACATTATAAACATAATTAAAGGCATAAAACACTATATTCAATTTTCTTGATCAGATTTAAATTTCCATAACAAATTAGCAAACAAAATTTCTTCACACTTTTTAGTAAACTGTTGTATAATAAAAAAAACCTCTGTGATTGTCCAGTCTCCCAAGCTACGCCTGGTCACAAAGACACCAGACATGTTGTGCTGTTTTTTGCCCAACTAACAAGAAACCATATGCTCTTTTGGCACAAAGAAGAAAACTTTAACATTTAAACATTAAGTGACGCCATTTTCAGCTCACAAAGAAATTACATTACATCTTAGACCAAAAATTCTTAACTTTAACTTTATTTTATTTTTAATATTAGTTTTATGTAGTGGTTAGTACAACATTTTGAACTTTATTTTTACACAGGAAATTTGCGTTGTGATTTCAGATACATAAATTTAAATCTAGCAATTTATACAATCCCCCAGGTAAGAAAATGTGGACGTTAGAGAACTGGATGTTGAAATGATCACAGAGGCAAGCTTTAAATTTAAAAGAAAACAATTTTATTTGAAGTAAAGATTACCCACCCCTTACAGTTTGCCCCACAGCTGCAGGGAGATCCAAACTGGATTCCCTGACTCAAAACATGATCCTTGCTGTATAAACTGACATCAAATTCAAATTAAAGGAAAAACTAAAAGGTCCAAGAGAAAATGGTCTCCAAAGGGCCCGTCGACCCTGAAAAAGAAAGAGCTCGAAACTTAAATTGAAAAGGGATCACCTGGATCCAGGGGTAGTATCACACTTGAAGAGGGTCGTCGTTCCCACTTTATACAGAATTTGTCGCCTTAAGACAATGGCGGCCACTTTCTTTTCAGATCAGCTTGTTACCGTAAGTATTTCGCGAGCTAGCCCCACTCCCACCGGAGAAGTAAAAGTCCCTGCGCAAGAGGGTGCTCACTGCTTTTCCTTAACTCTTGGGTGTCCGGACTCTGAGAGCAATCAGTTGGGGAAAAAATTGGATTCACAAGAGGGAGAGAGCTATGTTCTGTTTTTTTCTCATCCCTTCATCTTCGTCTGACCTCCTGGAAAAATGGCGACGTGACCCCAAAACGGGAGACCGTGTGCACCAAAAACCCGAACCTTCTTTCTCGTCAACTCCTTTCCAAGTCCCCACTGCTTCAAAAACTCCATCAGCAACCCTTTTCAGGGACTCGCTGAGACATAGCATTTTCGCCAAGGTGCATAAAAACATACGCCACACGCATTGCCGTAACGAGAGCGAAAAAATTACCAACGCGCCAACCACAGTGCAAAACCGCAGCGCTAGGAAACCATTTCCCTGCGCATGCAAGTGGCCACACAAGTAAAATAATGACTACGTGAGGCACTGAAGAAATTACTTTAAAAAAAAACAAGATGGCGACAGCAGAACAAAGGAAAGATGCGCCACAAAAATAATGGTAGTCTTTCAAGCGATGTTTGAAAATTACGTTTGCCAGAAACGGATGAATTTTGATAGCCACCGGCCTAAAAGGAGTTAAAACACATGATTTAAATGCCAAAAGATGGGAAAATGAAGCTTAAATAACAAAAAAAATTGAAAACAATTAAGAATTTTGAAAATAAAAGGGAAAAATTAATAAAAACAACATCTTAGAAATTTTGAAGAAACATTGTAAAATTTGGAAGAATACACAGATTTAGCTGCAAAATAAAACACGGCATGACAGTTGTTTCATTTTTTAACTTTTCACAATCAAACCGCTTCTGTCTCTCTCCATAACTTACGGGCATTCACGATTTTAACATTGAGCTTAGCAATGACTAAGAAATGATCGGAATCACAGGTTGCACCACGATAGATTCTAACGTCCTGAATATCCGAAACATGCCTAGATTCAATAAGTACATGGTCAATTTGATTCTGCGTCTCCCCATCAGGTGAGCGCAGAGTTATCTTGTGTATTCTTTTATGATTAAATAAGGTGCTGGATATGGTCAAACCATTCTCAGCAGCAAAATATATTAATCGTTGTCCATTATCATTAGTATTATCATGTAAACTATATTTCCCAATCGTTGGTCTAAATTCATTCTCTTTGCCTATTTTTGTATTCATGTCTCCTAAGATGATTTTAACTTCATGTTTTGGACAGGTTCTATATAGCATATGAAGATCCTAAAAAAAGTTATTTTTCTTTCTCATCTTTATCCTCTGTAGGTGCATGAGCATTAATGATGCTATAGTTAAAGAACCTTCCCCGTAAACGAATTTTACACAGTTGAGACAAATTTGGAACAAAGTCAATTACCAGATGTTTTACTCTATTGTTCACCCAAAACCCAGTTTCAAAAACATGTTTCTTCTTTTCACAACTGTAGTATATTGTGTGGTTTCTTTTCTCAATGATTTCCTCTCCAAGCCATCTCATTTCCTGTTTGGCAAGTAGGTCAATATTATATTTGTCAAATTCCTCTGTTAAAAAATGTAGGCCTAAAATACAATGTACGTACAAACATATTAATCCTGATAAGTTATTTGAAACTGGCCATGGGGTTTAACAGGAAAATAAGTCAAAATTTATTAAACAAATTTGGCTCTGTTAATAGAAATTAAATTGTGCTAATTACAATTATTAACTCATATTTGTCTGGTTTTTGTTATCTTTAGAGTTGAGTATAAAACTCCTCTTATTGCAAAAATGTATTTTCTAGCTTTAACTAGTGATCTTATGCGATGTATCAATACAGCAATTGGATACATATAGTTTAGGAATCTGTCAATACTATTATCAATAACACCCTTCATTGTATCAATATTGCATTGTAAAGACATAATATTCTGACCTAGATAAATCTTGCATCCTACAAGTTTGAAATATTATATACAAAGACTAAATTGGATACTAGTTTATAATTTTTGATTTAACAGAATATATGAAAATTTTATGTATATAAAGGATAATTATACATCAATTTGAGAGTAAAAAATTGTAATATAATTATACTGTGTAGTGTGTAAGTCATCTGAGTACCAAATTTCGTAAAAACCTAAAACATATTCATTGTGATGAAATAGACACATGCATTGCAAAGCATAGGTGCATACCTAAGAAAAATATTGAATTGTTAGGAAATTTAAATTTAGCTCCAAGTTTAAGGGAAAACTATGCACATACTTTTAAAATAATTTCCAGTATGTCGAAATAGCAAAAATAAGAAAATTAGAAGGAAAATGTATTAAGTGCCAACCTGTAGAAATCTCAGAATTTGTGAGTTGTTGTGGTAGATGCTGCATGTAAAAATTGCAGGATATGCAATTTATTTTTATTGAAACTGCTGCAATAAAAATTTGCTTAGCATAATTCTTTTCCTGCTATTGTAACCAGTTTCTTGTTGAATTAGGCATTCATAGTGTAATTTATTGAGTTCTCGTTTTTTTCAGGCCAAGGCTGCAATATGATGAGAGATGTAAATATGGCATTTCATGTTGACTATATGAATGTGAATATCCCGTCCAATGAGAAGGGGGACTATTTTGTGTCATAGCTTCACCCTGTAAATTTCCGACATAGTGGGCAAATTGTCCCTACTCAGCTATTTTCTCAAATTATTGTACAGATAGCAGAATGTGTATTTATTCCATGTATAATGTTAAGTTAGCTCAACTAATATTTATTTTGCTCTTCACCAGAGAGAGAGAGAGACATCTAGAGCTCTTACTATGAAAGCTTTCTTCCCGTTGTACATAACTATAACATTGTTTGTGCTGTAGATTGTAATTAAGATGTATGCAAGTTTTAGAAATTTTTATTTTATGATTGTTGATTTGTTTTTGAGAGTCCTCTACTTTTGTGAAATTTGCTGAGGTTAGTATATGACAGTATGTGAGATAACAATGATTGTTTACATTAAAAATATTGACATTAGTAAGTTGTGCAATTTTTATTTAATTTGGTAGTTCACTTAATCTGGTATCCTTTTGGTCATTTACAATAAAGCATTCTTGAATGGCATATTGTTTAGCCAAACTTTTAGGCGGCATTTTTTTTTTTAACAAAGTGTTAAACAAAAATGTTCATATTTTTTGCACTATAGTATTCCCGTATTGTATTGTGCCCTTTTATATCAACCTTTGGATATTTTTACTTTTAGATCTTTTGAATGCTGTCCTTTTGGAACAGAATTTGAATTCATTTAAATTTTCTGTTTCTTTTAAAATTTATATTTAACAAAGTAAATGTTGGGTCAATGTTACTTTTGCCCACTCTACCATTTATAAAATTGAAATCTGTCTTATTCAGTATTTTTTAAATGTTTTAATATATTGATGAACACTTGTGAGATGAATATTGTTTAGTTCCAAATTGCTTAAGTATCGTGGGGCTTAAACCCTGCGTAAGGATTTTTTTTCTTCTCCAAAACTCCAATAAAAATGTTTAGTAGCTACATCTGGTTCAACTCATTTTTATATATTTTTCAAAACTGTAGTTGTATGGAACATAATTTATTTAGATTTATTTTCTGCAACTTTGTAGACACTCTTAATATACAAACTGCTCCAAATTAAAATAAATATATATATATATATATATTTTTTTTTTTTTTTTTTTTTTTTTTTTTAAATTATGAAAGCTTTTTTTTTTTTTTTTTTTTTTTTTTTTAAATTATGAAAGCTTTTTTTTTTTTTTTTTTTTTTTTTTTTTTTTTTTTTTTTTTTTTCATTACATTATCTATTTCCTCGTGGAAAGTTTTATTGAAGTTTCATGGTTTACTTTTCATCAATTTTTTACAAATTTTTTTTTTAAAATATGACATTTCCTTGGAAGTTAAAAAAAATCAAAAAAAATTATTTATGAAAAATAATAGATACCCTACATTTAAATCTCTTGAAAAGTGAAATATTAATTCAAATATGCTAAGTTTTTAAATGTTTTGTAAATATACAAACAGTAGTAAAAATCTGAATGCATATTAACTCTCCTGAATCTTTAAATAGGGTTCCCTCGGTCCTTAGAAAGTCCCTATTTTTTAATTTTAAGAGCTCTTAATATTACTTATTTTTCTTGAAAAGTCCTTTCTCAGTGAAAAAGTAACAATTCCAACAAATATTAGCATTCTTTCCTTGTAGAAAAATAACAATTTCTGGAAAATTTGGCCATTTAAAGTTAGTGCAATAGCCAGATATAACAAATCTTCACTAACTATTGGTTTTATAATTGCTTTCATTTAATATAATGTACCATTGATCTTTATCAGTGCTGTATATTTAGGTAAGTGCTCAAAATCAATGGTATTTTTGTCTATGTTTATTTATTTATTTAATACTTAGTTGCTATGATGAACATTTTAATAAAAAAATCAATGAAAATTTAGTAGATTGCATATTTTTTATTACTTTTGTTGTATGAAATCTTGCTTGAACCATTTTAAAATATGCATGTGTTAATGCATTTTGGATCCTTAAGAAGTTGTTATTTTTTATTACTTATAAAGAATGGGAGCCCTGTTAAACTAAGAATTTATGATATGTTTACTTATTTAATTAATGTTCTGGAATCTCACATAGATGTACTTCATATATATTTCATATTTTATTTATCTCAAAATAGGTGCGATATAAAGAGCTATTGTAAATTTAAACTATATTATTCTAAAAATAAGTTACTCTGTCTTCATATGTACAATGTTCTTCAATTATACTGTAAGCGCACTGAAATTTCCATGCAGCAATTATAACTCATTAGAAGTTTGCTATTTTCTCTGTTCATATATGCTAGTAATTTAAAAGCTGTTAAATTTAAATACTTGCATACTCTTGTAACATGTTTTCTGCATTCAGCAATTAGACTTTAAGGCTTAATCATAAATTTAGACAATATATTTAATGTGTTTTCTATAAATAATCTCTTTTATAATCAGTGAATTTAATTTTATAGAATTTTTAATTAATTTAACCCTTAACTGTTATGGTGAGAACCATACCAACCCCAGAGCAAATGCTTTTCAACAAGATCTTTTTTCACTGTGGCAGTTGAGGATTAATATTTGGCACATCTTTGCTGCAAAATGCCTCTAAAAATAGATAATTTAGCCCTGTTTATTTCAAATTTTAGATTTAATTATTTCTAAATTTTTAGGAAAAGTTTTCTGTTAATTATATTTTTTTTTCTCTCTTGGTCCATCTCATTAAATTATCAATAATATTTTATAATTATATTTCAATTGAATTTGTCAGTTGAAATCATACTTGTATCTTCAACTATTTAAGATTTGAAATTAAATGCATTTGTTAAACTGCCTAAAAGATATTAAAACTACAATTTATTTACATGAATTATATTTTGTATTGAATGCTAGCTGCCACTTGATACAGAATCCAACTTGAAACAACAATTTAACATGAAATTTTGGTGATTATATGAGTGAGATATAAAACTGTTTAAATGAAATGTATTAAAAATTTAAAAACAGCTTGTCTTGTCATGTTTTTATTTTGATTTCTTTCATCAAAATTTTTTTTTTTTTCTTTTCTCCCCAAACTATTTTTGAAATAAACACTCTCAAATCATTATTTATCAACAAATAATTGTGGTAAGAAAAGTGCTTAAAGAATTCATTTTATATTATATACTCAAATTCGATCAGGAAATTGTGTACCAACTTGTTTAAATATGAGTGTCTCAGTTTCAGCAACTGAGGAGTTACTGACAGTGAAATTACTGGAACTGAATTCTGTTTATACTTATTCATCAAAAGTGAACTTTAAAAGTGTTAAACTGAGGTAGCCAATTATAAATATGGTTCTTGAAAAAAAAATAAATACTTTGATTTTTGAAAAGTGCTTGAATTTTATTGTGGAAAACTGGCCCTCCTTTTAATAACCTAAGTTTTATCTCCGTAATAAGCAAATACTTGGCCTCCTTAACACAAGTTCATACATTCAATAACATTACTGACAATCATCTTTTAAGCAGTATTTTGTCCAGTTTTTATTTCTGTGCCCTTTAAGAGACCGGATTATTGAGAATTATCAGAAAACTCCATTACCTGGTATGAATATTGAAATTTGACAGCAATGTTTCTCATTTGTATTCATATTCTATCAGAAATACCCTGTTAGCAGGGATACATAGATATAAATTTTTCAAAAAATTTTGAAACTGACAATTTTTCATGTATTTTTCTTATATTACAGCTACAGTCAAACATATATTGCATAGCAAGGCTGAAAAAATATTTAAATTTAGAAACAAATAAAACAGTCTATATATGAAAATTTCTTATACCTGTGTATACTGCAGTTAGCAACTACAATTTAATATTTTTCTTAAATACATGTGCTTTTGAAAAGTTATCAAAATTTTATATTACCTATAATAATTTTTTTCTCCAAGATTACAAATTTAAAACATTGCACAAAAGAAATAGCTTAAGAAATATTTAAAATTGTTAAACCTAATCAGAATCATAAATAATTTACTGTTTATTATAAGTATGAAAAGGAAATTATATTCTGAGAAAAACTAGAATCTGATTATAATTGAAAAATATATTAAATATTATATTACATTTTTCTTAAGCACCTACTGAAAATTTAAAGGAAACCTTTCTACCACTTATATAACAAGAAAGATCAATCATGCATAAGCATTGATTATGAAACACTTTCCAACTGAAATGCAATTTCATTTAAAAATCTCTAACATGTGATACATTCAGTGGTAATATCTTTTACATTATCACAGTACTACAGTAATTCATTATACTTAAATATTTAAAACTTTATCGAAATATAAATCGTCTCATTCTCTATGCAATATCAATGAATATTTCATTCATATAACTTGTATTCCAGAGCTAAATAATTTTGCATGAAAAAAATTCAGCAATTCTTATATAACTCACCTTACAATCACTTGAGATATTTGCATTCTGCATAAGTTAAAATTTAGCTTCGTTGTAGAAATAATAAAAGTTTAAGGATAATTTAAAATCACAACTATTGTAATTGCTTAGGCACAGAATTTAGATACACAGATCATATATGTGTGTGTATGTTTTCAAAGTATTGGAATCGTGCCGAAGATCGGAACTTGAATATTCGAAGGATCTACACATTTTGGGACTTCTAGAATACGAAAAAACTATTTTTAGGGAGACGTCTTTGTGTGTAAAGGTGTATCTGTGTGTGTATTTCTGTGTGTCTGTGAAGATATTGTATCTACTCTAACTGAAAAACTAATGGACCGAATTTCATAAAATTTGGTATGTAAGGTTTTTGTGGGAAACCCTGATGTTCATTAGATTCTAGTACTATTCGTAATAAAAGAATTGCTTTTATCCACTCTAGCTTAAAACTAATGGACCAAATTTAACAGAATTTGGTATATAAATCACTTGTTATTCTGGTACAATTCGAGAAAAAGGAATGGGCTGTTTTTGCGAAATGGTCTGCAAAAATCGTTAAATTTAAAAATAAAAGACTATATGTGCTCAATTATATCAATTAAATGCTTATTTTACGACCTTTAATAATGAAGAGTTATATAAAATTTAAAAAAAATTGAAAAATTGTTATCTACCATATTTATTTTAAAATGTGAAACCTCTCTTATATATAACATAATTAAATTCTGGGAAAGATATTTATTATAAAATATATCTCTTTTCTCTTTCTGAAGGATATAGCAAGAGTCAGAATTTAATTGAATTCGTTTTTCTCCCTATATTAAATAATTTTTTTTTAAAAAACTACCTAACATATTTTACTGAAATTTCTTTTATATATTTTATGGGATAATTTGAATATTTCCTAAAACTTTCAAAGCCATTTGTGAATTTTAAATTCGCTCAAAAATGTTTGAAAAAATAGATCCCATAGGGTTCAATGTATTTCATTTTTTCAACCCGGGTTCAATCCAAAACTAATTTGGTGATTTTATTTATTTATATTCTCATAGGTCCCACAGACCATCTGAAAAACGTACTAAAATTTCATTTTGATAAAGTCATTTTTATGGCAGTTATCGTGCTAACGGACAGGCAGAAAGACAGAATGAACAAAGTCATTAACACTTTTCAACTATGTTGTATAAAGTGTTAAAAAATAATAAATTACTCAGTTTTTCATATATAAAATAAATTATTAAATATATAAAAGTATTATACAACAAAAATAAATTTGAAAAAAAAATGCCTATAATTTAACAGTTTTTAAAAATAAATCATTTTATAATATTAAAAATTGTTTAAAATATACCTGGTTGAGATTGAATGGGTAAGTATTATGAGAAAAAAGTGACAATTTGATAGATGGGTTAAGCATATATTTAGTCCTATTGAAGCATTTTCTTTCAATAGGTAAACTTGTGTAAACATTCCATATTTTTAATGTTTTAATAAAATTTAGAGAACTTAATTTTGAATAATTGAAAGAATAGGCTTCTTAAAACTTTATCAGCTTTTTTCTGAGAATAAGTAAAATGTCACCTGGTTCACCAACTTTTTTCTTCACGATAAAAAACGAAAACGCACACATTTGCTCTCCCCCCCCCCCCCCTTCACACACGCACCCCCCCCCCCCCCCTTCTTTTTCAAAATTAGAAAACTCTATGATCAAAGACTTCCTGTAAAGTTACTTGCTTTTCAGAAACAATGTTTAGAAAGACTTGCATTCTATTTTCAAATTAATTGAAAAGGAAAAATAAACAGAAAATTTTCCTACCCACATCTCTAGATACATAGTTATTTACCTATTCTTGATGAGCAATCTGATACTTAATTGTATCAGGGAATATATTCATTAACAAGCCAAATGATTTCAGCATACCCCTTTTAGCTGCATTATATAATTCCATAGGCAGTGTGCCGATTATTAATTTCGTTGATTAAAATTAATATTGTCAAAAATGCATTTTACATTAAATTAATTATTTATTAGTATATTAATTATACATGTAATCTGTTCTAAAACTTACTGCTGTGTACATTGCGTTGGTGGCCGCAAAACCCACCTATTTCTGTGCTTAACGGGATACTAAGTTAACAAACTAAAAATTAAGGTTAATAGTAAAGGAACAAACATTTATTTATCACATACTCAATTTACACTCTTTAGTTTTACAAATTAAATAAATATCACAATAGTGGAATACATCTCAATGGTAGTTCGGGGGGTGTAATGCCAGATGAATTGATATTTGGTTGGAGCACGTGGTGGGATGCATTAATTAGCTTTTCCTTAAAACACAAATTTAGACAAAGAGGTTATCCTCATATAGTTTAATTGTACGGTACCTGATCTTCGTTCATATAACTTGGGTAACACCGATGCTTTGTCACACTTTACACTTGCAATACCAGATGAACATGAGCTCTCCTTCGAATTCCTATATCAGAGACGCACACACAACTCTTAACTCTGCTACCGCCGCTTCTTCTTGACTAGTCTAACTCCAACAGCCTGCCTTGACCAATTCTGACTCCCACTTCGAGCAACTCTCACTTATATCCCTTTTTCGGTCCGCGGTCCACGTGCTGAAATGCAGAACTGAGGGCTAATCCGTAGACATGGCGTCGCCGTCTCGGTTGCCGCCAAACGGCTTAGCGTGATATGTAAACATGGGCGTGGTATGTAAGATATGGGGCCACCTGTATATTATCGCCCATCTGCTTAGCGTGGGGATAATCCGCACGCATTCCTGGTTCCATTATTTTTTAATCCTTCCAAATATTTATTCTTTACATTTCTGGCATTACATTCTCACCCCCCCCCGCGAAAAAAAAGTCCAAAAGTTACTCTCCCACAGTTTCACCCCAGTGGTAAGAAATTAAGTTCACAATGGTTCCTCGCAAACACATATGTTCATCCATCGTGAGAAAGGCTGAGTTCCACTTTTTAGCCTCGTACAACTCATAGCTTTGATAGTTCTTTGTAGTTTCTTGATAGTTCCCTGTCAAGTTAGTCCATTATTCATAATTTACATAATGTACCATAAATTACATGAGGATTACCAACATTCACATTATTATTAAATTGTAAATTTTGATATATATTATTTGCAATGCATAATTTTCATTTCTCCTTTTACATAATTATTTACATACGACATATCATTACATAACAGCATTCATTACTTTATTATTATTATACATTTTCTTGTTATCATTTCATTTTGTAACATATTGTAGTAGTGCAACTATCAACTTCCGATTCTTGGTTATGGTTGAATTCCATACCACCATATTATTTATAAATTACTTTGTTATTTCACTTTTTTTTTTTTTTTTTTTTTTTTTTTTTTTTGAACTTGCCATATATGTAATGTCAGAAATACATAACATACTTTTTGAAATATACTTATATCCACAATTTAAAACATAAAAACATGTACATATACACTCAATTATCACTTTCTATTTATGACATTAATTACAAACTTTTTACATATTTTTCATATTCTTTGTTTTATGAAATTACTATTTACAACAATTCGAGGGCGAAAATTATACCCTCTGGCATTATAACAAACCTCATCATCATTTCTATTATTTTCACAGTTTAATTGCTTTTCTTTAGTGACCTTCCCTTCCTTAATTTGACTTTGATCATTATTTCTAATCACTTTCTCATTTTGATTTTTTTCTTTGTCCTGTGTGTGTGTGTGGTTTGATTCGCTTTCGTCACTATCTTTCAAATATTGTTTTCGCTCCGCTGCCATGTATAGTTTATTTATGTGCACTTTATAAGTTTTATTTTCATCACTTTTAAGACATATTATAACATTATTATTTCGGACTAATTTCGTAATTCTAAATGGTCCATCATATCGATCCTCTAATACCCTTGGTTTTAGGAACTTTTTTAGGTACACTGTCGCTCCTATAAATATATCGTTTTTTCTCACTATTTTATATTTCTTTATTTGTTTGTCATTTACCAGCTTTTGTTGTTCCGATGCGTCTTTCACTACTTTATCTATATTTTTTAAATGCTGTGCCACATAATTTTTATAATTATTTACATCACTATACATTATATCTATTTCTTCCTTACTTGGTATGTTTGTTTGTTTAATATTTTCAAATGGCAATGATAAATCTCTAAGATAGAACAGGAATGAAGGCTCAAATCCTGTATTACTGTTAATAGTGTTATTCACATAAAACTTAAACCATTTTAAAGATTCATCCCATTCAAACGTAGTCTTTGACAAACACATTTGTAATAGAAATGATCATTAGAAAACGAGTTAGACTTAAAGAAAGCTTTAATCAACTAGAATGATGCATGACAAAATGGCAAAGCAGTATCGCACGCTAGTAGTTGGAACATCAAAACATAGTAGTGTTGCCATTCTTCAAGTACCTAAAGTTAGTGTTGCCAAAACAAGAACATAATATCACATTCACCCCTCCCATAGTGTTAGTCAATCACATAGTCGGCTAAATAGGAAGGCAGGCGTTTCGGTCTGCTGGGACGAAGTGTAGTAGGATCCTGGGACCTCTCCCCAGTATTCTTACAGAAGTTCTCTGATGAGGAGGCTGGACTGCTAGGATATGGTGGTACACTGTCTTGAGCTTCATCTTCTGTCATATTTTTGAGACTCACCGGTGGGGTTTTTGTATGTGCGTTAGACAATTCAGAATTCAGAATATCAGAAGAAGGCAGATGGCTGCTACAGCTGTCTCCGTCGTCATTGATAGGTAAAGGAGTTTCCCCTCTTGGAGCTAAGTGCCGTATAGAGACACTGGTTTCACGTCCGTCTGGGAGTCTAACATAAGCATAGTCTGGGTTTGCTTCAATGAGTTCTACTTCCTGCACAATAGGCTCATACTTATTAGCTCGTGTGTTGTTCCTCATTAGCACTGGACCTGGATGGGTAAGCCAAGTAGGTATGGAGTAACCATTGTAGGATCTTCTAATGTGGGAGAACATTCGTTCATGAGGTGTAGCATTTGTGGAGGTGCATAGTAGGGAGCGAATCGAATGTAAGGCAGGTTGTAAAACATTTTCCCACTGTTCAATTGCCATGTTTTTTGATTTTAGTGCCAGCTGGATAGTTTTCCATACGATTCCATTGTATCTTTCGACTTGGCCGTTTCCTTGCGGATTGTAAGCAGTCGTCCTGCTAGTCGCTATCCCAAGTGGAGTGAGAAAAGATTTTAACTCACGGGACATAAAAGATGAACCTCTATCAGAATGTATATAAGCCGGCATTCCAAAAATTGAGAAGATGTTTTGCAAGTGAGTTATAATGGTAGACGCCGAGATATCAGAACAGGGAATTGCAAAGGGGAATCTCGAAAACTCATCTACTACAGTCAGGAGGAAGCGGTTCCTGGAAACTGTTGGTAAAGGTCCTTTGAAATCCAGATTTAATCTTTCAAAAGCAGCAGTTGCTTTGATTAATTTTCCATCATTTTTACAGAATCGTGGCTTGACTTCGTTGCAACAGGGGCAAGCGTTTATGACCCTCTTAATGTCGTCCAAAGAGAAGGCTAAATTTTTAGATCTGATCCAATGATACATTCGGGTGATTCCCGGATGACACAATGCCTCATGTAATTCTCTTATATTCACTCCTGGGCTGGTAGCCGCCGTTATTCTTGATAGAGTATCCGCAGTTGCATTTCTGTTTCCAGGTCGGTAGATAATATCAAATTTGAAGCAGGTAAGTTCCAATCTCCAACGCATGATTTTCTCATTTTTAATTTTACTGTTATGACACTGATCAAACATGAATGTGACTGATCTTTGGTCAGTAAAAACTTCAAAATGTCTACCAATTAAGTAATGTCGCCAATTCCGTAGGGATTCAACAATTGCATAGGCCTCCTTTTCAATCGAGGAATGCTTCTGCTCAGATGCGTTCAGAGTTCTTGAGAAGAATGCCACAGGACGTTCAGCTTGACTCAAGGAAGCCCCTATAGCAAACTCAGAGGCGTCTGTTTCCACTCTAAAGGGTATGTTGTCCTCAATAGCAAACAAGGAGGCATTAGCTATATCGGTCCTTAATGAGTCAAAAGCCTTCACAGCAACTTCCGGAAGAGGAAAGGGACCCTTAGCCAAGAGAGGGCGAATCTTCTCAGAGAATGTGGGAATCCAACGACAATAATGGGCAAACATGCCCAGCGCACGTTGTAGAGACGCTGTGTCTTTAGGAATAGGTAAGTTCAACAGTGGAGCCAGTCTGTCGGGGTCAGGTTTTATAGTTTTGTTCTCGATAAAGTATCCTAGTAGTTTGATCGATTTAGTAGAAAAAACACACTTCTCATCATTCAGTGTTAAGTTGTATTTCTTAGCAGTAATCATGAATTTTTCCAAGTTGCAGTCATGCTCTCTTTGATTTTTCCCACATACCGTTACATCATCAAGATATGGAAAAGTGCCTTCTAAACCTTCATCCTTAATTATTTTATCAATGATTCTCTGGAAGCATGCTACCCCATTAGTCACACCGAAAGGGACACGTAGAAAATGGTACAGTTTACCTTCAGCTTCAAAAGCTGTGTAATGTTTTTCAGATTCTAATATGGGTACCTGATGATAGGCACTTTTGAGATCAATAGTACTAAATATTTCATATTTAGACACTTGTGAAATTAATTCTTCAATTCTGGGAAGAGGATAAGCATCAAGCATCGTGAATCTATTAATTGTCTGTGAATAATCGACAACCATTCTGGGCTTGTGGTGTTCTCCTTTCACGACAAATGCTTGTGCACGCCAAGGTGAATTACTGGGTTCGATTACACCTTCTTCTAGTAGTCTGTTTACGTTCGCAGCTATAAATAGTCTATCTTCTTCCGTTTGACGCCTTGACTTCGTGATCACTGGTCTACAGTCAGGGGTTAAGTTAGCAAACAGTGAGACAGAGGGGACTTGAGCAATTGCCAATGAGCAGATTTTCAGAGGTGGTCTGTCACCGTTGAAATCAATCTCAACTGAAGAATGATTTTTTAGTAAGTCATGGCCGATCAGAAAATCTGCACAAAGGTTTTTCATGATTAACACCTCTACGTTTGTATATGAATGAGTTTGTAATTTTACCGTTATCATGGAACAGCCAGTAATGTCCGAGCTTAAGGAAGAGTTAGCCATAGTTATTCTACCGAAGTATGGCTTCACTAGTATTCGACACTTTTTTACCAGAGATTGGTTTAGAAAACTGAGTGAGCTGCCAGTATCGATCAGAGCATTTAGCTCTATTCCATTTATATCCACTTTAGTAATAGATTTTTGGAGACAACTGGGGATAATTGATGCTGATGCTAAAGTATGAACTGATGCCGTAGAATTGTTCGGGGGGCGCGACAGTCTAGACTTGCAAACTCTCTGGTAATGACCTTTCTTTCCACACCCTCTACATAGTGCGTCCTTGGCCGGGCAGACGTTTCGAACATGGCGGTCATTCCCACAAAAAAAGCATTTTCCGGTGCGGGCTGGTATAGCTGCAGTTGCGTGAGTCTCCTCGGGTTTTTCGTCTTTCTGCTCCATAGCAGCCACAGGTACCGAATTCGAATTTGCAGAATATGAAGCGGAGTGATGTTCTGCCAGTTCTAATGCCCTAGCCTGGTCGAATGCATTATCCAACGTAATTGTAGTGTTCTCCAACAGGCGTTCTCGAATTCGAGTGCTCCTTAAACCCCGGATGAATGCGTCTCTAATATACTCATTTTTGTATTGTTCAGCCGTAACAGATTTGAAATTACAATCTTTGCTCATTTGTTTAAGTATCTGTAGATATTCACTCACAGACTCTCCCGATTGTTGAGTTCTCGAAGCCACGCAGTGTCTGGCGAATATTTCGTTTCGTTTAGTAACGTAAATAGAATCCAGGGCAGTAATAGCCGTATTGTAGTTTTCTGCTTCGTTGATATGCTGATAAACACCCGCCGACACGTAATTACACAAGAGATGAAGCTTATTTTCCTCAGTCGAATGCTGAACTTCGCCCAGGAAATTTGAAAATGTCCGTTTCCAATGTTTCCATTTTGTTTCAGCTCCTACGCACGTTGGATCCACGTCGAATCTCTCTGGCTTGAGAAGTCGTTCCATCTCATGTGAATTTAGATCCAAGAAATCTAGTTGATTAAATTGTAATAGAAATGATCATTAGAAAACGAGTTAGACTTAAAGAAAGCTTTAATCAACTAGAATGATGCATGACAAAATGGCAAAGCAGTATCGCACGCTAGTAGTTGGAACATCAAAACATAGTAGTGTTGCCATTCTTCAAGTACCTAAAGTTAGTGTTGCCAAAACAAGAACATAATATCACAACATTATACATTGTTTCATGTCTCTGTGTATTCTTTCACAACGACCTAAAGAACTTGGGAAATAAACCGAACTGTATCGCCTTTCAATATTTAATGCATTTGTAAAATCTATGTATTCTTTACTTTTAAAAATTTGAGCATTATCGCTTTGAATAATAATTGGAACTCCATAAGTTGTCACGAAGTTTGTTAGCTTATTCACTATTGTTTTAGCAGTAATGTCTCTGACTGCATAGGCCTCAAAGTATCGTGAAAACATGTCTACAATTGTAATTACAAAATTATTTCCTCCATTACTGCGCGGTAGTTTTCCTACGCAATCCAGTTGTAAATATATTCCTGGTTTTAATATTTCTGGCATAGCCTGAAGTCTGGCTGGTGGTATATTTTTGTGTTTTACTAATAAGCATTGATTACAAGACTTACAAAAATTTTCCACGTCTTGGAAAGCCCCTATCCAAAAATATTTTCTTGAAAGTAATTGGTATGTCTTTTTTACTCCGAAATGAGGGAAATGTGCTATCTCTATTATCTTTCCCTTTAGCGAGTGCGGTATTACAATCTTATTCTCATTTATTTTCCTATACGTTTGTCTTTTATTTTCCTTCTTTACCATTAACAGTTTATTTTGGCTATCAATATAGTATACCTTGTTATTGTGATATCGGTTTCTTCCTTTTTGTAATTCCTCTCTAATTTTACTTAATTTTTTATCTACCATTTGTTGCTCTACTATTTTCTCCACATTTATCTCATCATTTTTAATTAAAGTATTTACATATTTGATTTGGTTATCATTGTCAAATACATATCTCGAGCAATAATCACTTGCGTTATTTTCACCTTTTTGATATTTGAATTTAAAATCATACTGACTTATGTCAATTAGCCACCTCGATATGATATTTGGCATTTTATCTAATTTTATGTGGTACATAAGGGATTTTGCGTCACTCAGCAAGGTGAAACTCCTTCCGAACAGATATTCTCTGAAGTGTTGTAAGGATGCGTGTATAGCTAGCAATTCTAGCTTTATTGCAGGATAACGCTTCTCTGCCGGGTTCACAGGTCTTGAATAAAATTCGATAACATGATCGACTCCATTTACCCTTTGCATCAAAATACTACTAATTCCCTTACCTGAGCCATCCGTAGTTAAGACAAACGGGTTTACTTCATCAGGCTGTCTTACAACTGGTTCTTTAAAAATTGCATTTTTTAATTTTTCAAAAGCTTTTCTACATTCATTATTCCACTCGAACCTAACATTCTTTTTTGTCAAATTTACCAACGGTTCTGCAATTTGTGCATAATTTTTTATCAGACCTCTAAAATAGTTTGTTGTCCCAAGAAAGCTTTTTACTTGTTTAACCGTTTGGGGTTGTTTGAAATTTTGCACTTTTGCACAGTTTTTTATTGATGGGCTTATACCATTCGCATTTACTTTATATCCTAAAAATTCAATTTGCGATTTGCATATCTGTAACTTCGCCGGGTCGAGTGTTAAATTATTTTCTTTCAATCTTTGGAAAACAATTTTGATTTTCTCTAACATTTCGTCGTTATTTTGTGCGCATATGACTAAGTCATCTAAGTAAAAGTATATTTTTAACTCTGATAGATCTCCTAACACTTTGTTCATTAAAAGTTGAAAATATGCTCCTGAGTTTTTAAGACCAAACGGAATTCTTTTAGGATTAAAATTTCCCATAAAAGTTGTGAACGTTAAGGCCTTTCTATCTTGTTTTCTTAGTTCGATCTGAAAAAACGCCGCCTTCAAATCCATAACTGTATAAATTTTACTACCAGCGATATTTTGTAATATATCCTTCACCTTTGGTAAGTTTATTGGCAAAAGTGGTAAATACGCGTTTATGACCCTATAATCAATAGCAAGTCTATATTTAGGTTCTTCATTTGGTTTACTTGGTTTCTTTACAAGAATTATGGGACTAGCGTACGTGCTTTGTGAACTTTCAATAATGTCATTTTCCAATAATTCCCTAATTTCTTTTTGCGCAATTTCTCGTACTGCTCTCGGAATTGGGTATGGTCGACTCTGAATAGGATAATTGTGCATGAGTTCGATTTTCGGTACTATTGCTGATGTTTTACCTAGGGTAGCATATGACTTTGAAAAAACCTCTGTATTGGTCATCATTAATGCAATAACTTTATTTCTATCTTCCTTATTTAAGTGCTGTACTTGAAAATCGTCTGGAGATATTTCTTTCTTTCTTAATTCCCGAATTTGTTGATAATCTGTTTTATTTAAATTTTGAATATTATTAATTTCCAACGTGGGTTTACTGCTTTTATTTTTTCTTTTAAAGGAACAAACATTTATTTATCACATACTCAATTTACACTCTTTAGTTTTACAAATTAAATAAATATCACAATAGTGGAATACATCTCAATGGTAGTTCGGGGGGTGTAATGCCAGATGAATTGATATTTGGTTGGAGCACGTGGTGGGATGCATTAATTAGCTTTTCCTTAAAACACAAATTTAGACAAAGAGGTTATCCTCATATAGTTTAATTGTACGGTACCTGATCTTCGTTCATATAACTTGGGTAACACCGATGCTTTGTCACACTTTACACTTGCAATACCAGATGAACATGAGCTCTCCTTCGAATTCCTATATCAGAGACGCACACACAACTCTTAACTCTGCTACCGCCGCTTCTTCTTGACTAGTCTAACTCCAACAGCCTGCCTTGACCAATTCTGACTCCCACTTCGAGCAACTCTCACTTATATCCCTTTTTCGGTCCGCGGTCCACGTGCTGAAATGCAGAGCTGAGGGCTAATCCGTAGACATGGCGTCGCCGTCTCGGTTGCCGCCAAACGGCTTAGCGTGATATGTAAACATGGGCGTGGTATGTAAGATATGGGGCCACCTGTATATTATCGCCCATCTGCTTAGCGTGGGGATAATCCGCACGCATTCCTGGTTCCATTATTTTTTAATCCTTCCAAATATTTATTCTTTACATTTCTGGCATTACAGGCAGTTCTTTATTGCATTGTCACTTTTCAACTGAATCTTTATCTATGAAAATAGCTTCTGGGTGAGATATAATCATTCTAATGCTTTCTGTAATTTTAATAGCCACCTATAACTATATATTTGTTTTCCTGTATTTATTTCCCATAGGCTTTTGCGTTTATTTAACTCATTTTAGGTTTCATTGAAATTTTCTTTTAAAAATGAAAATTGGTTAAGCCATTACAACAATGACACATGTATGGCTTTAATGGTAAATATATAAGTATGTAATGCAATTGTTATCAAATTTCAACTTTCTAGATATTTTGAAATTAACATAGGACAGTATTTCTTGACCTTTAAAACCATGACCCAGTAAAATCTTTTATTATAAGACAAGGGTCCAGTCCCAACAAATTTACTCATAAATACCTTCTAATTTTCTTTTTTAGTTCATACATTAAACTAATATGTGTTTATATGGACCTCAAATGTGTTTCAGTATTTTCTTAACTTCCGACTACATATAGTGAAGAAAAGTGGTTTTGTCAGGAAAATTTATGCTACAAATGATCTGTTGCTCCCACCGGATGCAAGATCCTCATCTCTGTTCTTCAATAAAAAAGCCGTCAATGTATGTGGACTTGCTTGTCCTCGGGCAATAGGCAATAGATAGTCCTCTGCTGGAACCCGAGCATTGCCCTCTCCTTGGTGGCTCATCTGTGGTTTCATGGAATTTCATCGGAACACCAAAGAGAATTGTTATTTCCTAGTGGACATTTATAGAAAATTAAAAGAAAATATATTTTTAAAGTGGAATTTATAATGAACAAAACCCAATCCAATTTGGAATTTTCCCGAATGATTACCAACTTTTCTGACTTTTTTGAGTCAGGGTGTGTGTGCCCACCTTGGAAAAATATTAGGGAAGGGGGGGGGGGGCTCAAGCCCCATGGGCCCGTACAACTCTACGCCTATGGAAATGGCCCTCTAAAATCTAAAATAAAGGACTATGTATGCTCAAATGAATCAATTACATAATTGTTTTATACATAATGTTTGACAAAGAAAATAATAAGACCAATTCCATTACTCTAGGACTAACCATTCTCGATATATTTTAGCACACTAAGCACATGCTTATGGAATCAGCAAATTATGGAAGTTATAGATTAGAATTTTATGGCCCAGGAAAGTATGTATCAGCCAAGAAAATAAAATGAAAGAAGAATTAGTAAAGTTAAAGGTTTTAATACGTTTATGTCCCGAAATTTTTACAAGTGCTGGAATTCGATCAAAACCACTTCTACGAGTAAATTTGGTCTTGATTCTATTTGGGTAGCATGTGACGTCACAACTGAACCATGTTAAAATTGAATGAGATATTTTTCCAACTCAAATATGTAATGGCAATACCATTCGTAAACTCGCTGTGCATTATTCTGATTCAGTTTTTGCAAATTCAAGGGGGAAAAAAATCTGATGTGGGCAGCACATATCTTTCCCAGCAGACTCAAATCTCATTTCCTCTTTATTTCTTTAACAATTCATTAAATTGAGTTTTATTGCACAAAATAACACTGAATTTGAACTTTTAATTCAATTTTGTTTTTATTAGGTAACTGGACATTTTTTTAAAGGCGGCGTAACAAAAATTCGAAACACCTAAATATCTCGAGAACAATTAGTAGTAGAGTAATGGGATTGGTCTTATTCTTTTCCTTTTCAAAATTTACGTATAAAACAAGCATTTAATTGATACATTTGAGCATACATTGTCTTTTATTTTAGATTTCGATGATTTTTTTGGACCATTTCGTAAAAAGGCAGGTTACTCTTTTCCGAATTATACCAAAATCTATTCAGCACCAGGGTATCCTACAAATGACTTATCTACCACATTTTGTGACATTTGGTCAATTAGCTTTTTAGCTAGAGTTGATACATGAGATTTTTGCGGGCTATTTCGCAAAGGAGGTGGGTTCTTTTTATCCCGAATCGTACCAAAATCGAATCAGCACCAGGGTCACACGCAAGTGACTTACTTATAAAAGTTTTATGAAATTTGGTCAAGTTTTGTGAAATTGTGATGCTGGTTAGATTTTGTTACGATTCGGAAAAAAAAATCTGCCTTTTTTACGCGAAATGACCCGCAAATCTAATATATTCCATCTAAAATAAAATACTACATGTGCAAGATAGTAAAACTCTGAAATAAAAGGACTAAAATTAATTAAATATATTAACTAAGTCCTTGTTCTACATGTAACAACTAAGTAAATAAATCTGTCCACATGACTGTAGGATCGTTCTCGAGATATTGTAGTTTTTGGAATTTTAAAGACCTGAAGAATTTAAAGTGAAGTGAGTAATTTAAAGTGAGTTGCCAAACGAAAGGAAGATGCACTACAATAACGAATTGGATATAATATCAGAAAATTATCCATATTATTACTTTCCCTGCAATATATGGTAATGTATAGCAGTGGCGCACCCACGGGGGGGGCCGAGGGGGCCCTGGCCCCCCCCTTGGGCTGACAAAGCAAAACGCGAAGGGCGCTGTCAGCACAAGGGAGAACTAGGTCTGCCTTCGAGAAAGTATAAAAAAAAAACATTTACAACCATTATTGTAATAAATAATTTTAATCATTGTGAAGAAAACAATTCCAGCATATCCCAACACTTACACTGAATGTAATTATACATATAAAGCTCTTTATCGTACTGTACAAATTATAAATTAATTCGCACTAAAGGCGCCAATTCTGGAAACCCGTTCTTCTTAAGACGTTTCTACCTGTGATTGAATTTAACTAATGGACTCGTCCAAAATCACGTGACCCAAATGCCTTCTCGCTGGAGTCGTACTATACCAGTGCTGTGTAGAGTGACGTCACAGGCGCCTCCGTGGCCCTATATAAAGAGTGAACGGCGGGGAAGCGGCTGTTCGCTCGAAAACTCGAGGATTTCGTTTACCCAGTGAGAAAATTGTGGAAGTGAATAAATAGATCGTGCCAACGCTTCGCGAATTAAGTGTTGCTGTGAGTTGAAATAAAATGCGACGTTACGACACAAGGTGATAACAGTGAATTGGTAGTTTCGGAACGAGGGCCTGCGTGTTGAATAGCTGAATTTAATAATGGTCCTGAACTTTCAACTGATCTTACAGTGAAATGCATCTTTAACGATCAGTGTGTGTGTTTATGTGCGTATTTCGGCTATATAGCAAATTTTGTTCTTGAATAACTGAGGAGCAAGGTAAAAAAAAAAGACAATGAGTGAAAAACGAAAAGGGCTAGGTCAACAGACACTGGGAAATTATTTAAAAAAAAAAAGTAAGATTGAAAATAGTGACGTTCCCAACGACGTTTCCCTGAGCTCTTGTTACATTGATGAGGCTGCAGTCGAAGCAAGCAACAGCCGTGACCCTGGGCTGTCTTCAAACGCTTGTGAGGAGGTAAAGGTAGGACAAAACACAATACCAAACACAGTTGAAATAGAAATTCTGGCTGCAGATATTTCTAATTATGTCAAGAAATCTAACCTCACAGATGAAGATAGGATAACAGCGTTAAAAAATCTTTGGGAACCATATGCAAATTACAGTTTTCCTGCTACTGTCACTAGTGCTGTATCAAGTCAAGGAAAACCTCACCACACTCGGAAGTTCTGCTCATCTTGGCTGAGTAAGCATAACTGGCTAGCTTACTCAAAGGCAGAGGACAGTGCCTATTGCAAATTTTGTGTTCTCTTTGCACCCCATGAAGTCGGTTTAAGATCCACACAAGCTACAGGTCAACTTGTTTCAAAAGGATTTAATAATTGGAAGAAGGCCTTGGAGAAGTTCAGTCAACATGAAAATTTTTTCTATCATAAGGATTCAGTTCTCAAAGCCGATGAGTTCTTAAGGGTCACGGAAGGAAAAACGGTTCCTGTGGATCAAGTAATGGACAGAGGAAAGCAAAAACAAGTTTTGCAGAATAGGGCTATTCTTAAACCTATTATCAAAACAGTGATTTTTTGTGGAAGGCAAGGGCTGGCCATGAGAGGGCATAGAGACTGTGGGGATTTGGACGTATTGTCATAACCATGCCAAGGCGAAGGAAATTTTAGAGCCCTTTTGCGACTCCGAGTTGATGCAGGAGAAGAAATACTGAAAACTCATCTACAAGGTTGTGCAAAAAATGCAACTTACATAAGTTGGAATATACAAAATGAGATTATTTCAGCATGCAATGATTCCACTGTGAAGCACATAGCAACTGAGGTGAATGAGGCCAAATGTTTTGCGGTTTTATGTGACGAAACCACAGATATTGCAACGGTAGAGCAAATGACACTTTGCGTTCGTTATTTGAAACGGTTTGAAACAAATGATAAGTATAAAATTGAATTTAAGATAGTGGAGAACTTCCTTAAGTTTGTGCCCCTGACTGAAACTACAGGTCGAGCAATTGCAGATGCTATTCTTAAAGGCCTTGCAGACTGCAACATTGATACGTCTTTCCTCCGTGGACAAGGGTTCGATGGAGCTTCTGCAATGAGTGGAGAGTACAATGGCGCCCAAGCAATTATATATGAGCAACACCCCAAAGCCCCCTACGTTCATTGTGCATCACACTGTTTGAACTTAGCCATAACTTATTCATCTAGAGTTCCGGATATCCGAAACAGCTTTGGAATAATAGGGAAAATCTCTAGTTTTTTCAACACACCAAAACGAAACCTTGTTCTCACCAGCAAAATTAATGCAGCTAATCAGGGAGAGACAGAAATCAGTGCCAAAAAACTGAAGAAATTATGCCCTACTCGTTGGGTGGAGAGACATGATGCCGTCACAGTTATGGTTTCATTGTTTGATCAAGTAATCGAGGCTCTGGAGGAGATTACTACCTGGAATGACAAGGAGACATCAACAGAGGCTCATACCTTGTTATGTTCAATGTTAACATCACAGTTTGTCATAGCACTTGTTTCATCTGACAGATTACTCAGCTACAGTGTTCGTCTGAGTGAAAAGCTGCAGGAAGTTAACCTTGATCTGGCAACTGCTGTGAGTGACGTAGAAGACGTTTTGAAAGCTATATCTATAATTCGAGAGAACGAAGAGAACGAGTTTCACCATCTGTTTGAACAAGCTGTTAAGAAGCTGGAACAGCATGGAGAAAACATTACTCTACCACGCCGTGCCACCAGACAAATTTATAGATCAAATTTCAACGTACAGACTCCTGAAGAATACTACAGACTTTCTATTTTCATTCCATGGATTGATAATTTCATCACTCACCTCCATGAAAAATTTCTCAAACATAAGGAATTTCTACAAAGTTTTGCATCTGTCATTCCGAATGGAAGGCAGCCGACACTGGAAGAAAACGAGAGATTTGTTGCCTTATCAAGGAAATTTGCAGATGATTTAGGACCCAGATCAGATAATACTCTAAAAGATGAACTACATCTGTGGTACATGAAGGTCTTTGCATTGAACAAAAAAACTAAAAGCCCAATCGAACTGCTTAACTTTTGTGACCAAAGGACTTTTCCAACTGTGTTTGAACTTTTAAAAGTGTATGCCACCCTCCCAGTATCAACAAGCAGTGCTGAGAGGTCATTCTCCACAATGAAGAGGTTGAAAACTTACTTGAGAAACAGTATGAGTGAAACCAGACTGAATGGACTTGCGTCAGTGAACATTCACCGTGAAGTGGAAATTGATCCAGACCAGATAATTAATGCTCTGGCTACAAAGAAAAACAGGAGGCTGGACTTCGTTTTATGAATATGTATAGATCATAATTGAATAATATAACAATATGTAATCATGAGAGAGTGGTTGAAAACAAGTATACAGTATAAGCAGACCAGAACAAATAATTTTATCTTCATCTATTTCTTAATTTGTGTTGTTTTGTATAAATATCTACTACTACTTCTTCTAATCATTCAATTCTCTTGCACTGCACTAAAGAATTGTTAGTAATTTGATAAAAATAAATGTACAAAAAAAGACAACCGCCTTGTTAATTGATATGGCCTCTGATCATTTTTTCTCGGAAAATTTATCGAGGAGTCATCCTCCTTCATAAAAATTTTGTGCACCAATGGCCCCCCCCTTAGGAATATTCTGGGTGCGCCACTGATGTATAGGGAAAGTATTGGAATCATTCTGAAAATCACAACTTGAGTTTTTAATGGATCTACACGTTTCGAGACCTCTAGAATACGGAAAAACTATATTTAGCGTGACGTCTGTGTGTCCCTGTGCAATGTATGTATCCACTCTAACTAAAAAACTAATGGACCGAATTTCATAAAAGTTGGTATGCACGTCACTTGACTGAGACCCTGGTGCTGATTAGTTTTTGGTAGGATTCGTAAAAACAGAACCGCCTTTTTTTGCGAAATGGCTCGTAAAAATTCCATGTATCCACTCTAACTAAAATACTAATTGACCAAATTTCACAAAATTTGGTAAATAAGTTTCTTGTAGGATGCTCTGGTGCTGATTAGATTTTGGTACAATTCGGAAAAAAACAACCTGATTTTTTTTTACGAAATGGTCCGCAAAAATTTCATGTATCCACCCTAGCTAAGATACTAATTGACCAAATTTCACAGAATTTGGTAGATAAATTACTTGTGGGACACTCTGGTTCTGATTAGATTTTGGTACGATTCGAAAAATAACAACCTGCATATTTTTACAAAATGGCCCGCAAAAATCGCCAAAATTTAAAGAAAAAAAAGACTACGTATGCTGAAATGTATCAATTAAATTCTTGTTTTATACGCAATTTTTGACGAAGAAAAGAGTATAACATACTCCATTATACTTTAGAACTAACCATTCTCAAGATATTTGAGATTTCTTGCATTTTTGTTACCCCGCTATAGGAAAAATGTCCAGTTACCAAATAAAAACAAAAATTGAATTAAAAATGCAAATTTAGTGTTATTTGGGGCAATTAAATTCAATCTAATGAATTATTAAAGAAATAAAGAAAATACGAATTTGAGTCTGCA
This sequence comes from Amaurobius ferox, assembly GCA_951213105.1. Lineage (NCBI taxonomy): Eukaryota > Metazoa > Arthropoda > Arachnida > Araneae > Amaurobiidae > Amaurobius > Amaurobius ferox. Next base: position 53,050,250 of record OX578136.1, on the reverse strand, counting down.
GGGAAAGTCATGTGCTGCCCACATCAGGTTTTTTTTCTGCAATTTAATGCACAGTAAAATAAAAAATTATAAAATGAATATGAATCTGCAGGGAAAGTCGTGCTGCTCACATCAGATTTTTACTTTCCCTGCAATACATGGTAATGTATAGGAAAAGTATTGGAATCAAACAGAAAATCGCAACTCCAGTTTTACAAATTTTGGATATACACATTTTGGAAATTCTAGAACACGAAAAAACTATTTTTAGTGTGGCGTCTGTGTGTGTGTCTGTCTGTATGTATGTGTGTCTGTCTGTACAATGTATGTGTGTCTGTCTGTGCAATGCATGTATCCACTCTAACTCACAAGCAAATGGACCAAATTTCATAAAATTTGGTAGATAAGTCACTTGTGTATGACCCTAGTGCATGCAGAGTAGTTTTTGGTACGATTTGGAATGAAAAATCCTCCTTTTTTTTACGAAATGGCCAGCAAAATTTACCTGTATCCACTTTAGCTGAAAAATTAATCCATCAACTTTTACAAAATTTGGTAGATAAGTCACTTGTGGGTTACCCTGGTGCTGATTAGATTTTGGTACGATTCGGAAAAAAATAAACTGCCTTTTTTGCGAAGTGGCCCCTCAAAAATCGTCAAATTCTAATATAAAAAACTACTTGTGCTCAAACAAGGCTAACTGGATCTTTATACGTAGTTTTTAACGATGCAAAGGATAAGACCAACCCCATTACATGCAAATTCAGTATCATTTTAAATAATTATGGACGTTATTTTATGCAATTAAACTCAATAAAATGAATTATTAAAGAAATAAAGAGAATGTGAATATGGATCTGCAGTGAAAATCAAGTGCCGACTACATCAGATTTTTACTTTACCTGCAATACATGGTAATATATAGGGAGAGTATTGGAATCATGCCGAATATCGCAACTCGAGTTTTCGTCGGATCTACACGTTTTGAAACCTCTAGAAAACGAAAAAAACTATTTTTAGCGTGACGTCTGTGTGTGTGTGTCTGTCTGTGCAATGCATGTATCCACTCTAACTCAAAAACTAATGGTCCGAATTTCACAAAATTTGGTAGATAAGTCATTTGTGGGTTGCTCTGGTGCTGATTAGATTTTTGTACGATTCGAAAAAAGTGACCGGCTCTTCTTTGCGAAATGGCCAGCAAAAATCATCAAAATCTAAAATGAAGTACTACGTATGCTCAAATATATCAAATATATGCTTGTTTCATATGTAATGTTTAACAAATAACAATGAAAATAATAAGACCAACCCCCACTAGAGCTAGCCGTTCTCGAGATATTTTAGTTTTTTCGCATTTTCGCTGTGCCACCGTTGAAAAACATCCAGTTACCAACTGTGAAGAAATAGAGAACGTGAATATGAGTCTGCAAGGAAAGTCATGTGCTACCCACATCAATTTTTTTTTTAATTATGTAACTGAACATTTTTTTAAAGGCGGCGTAACAAAAATGTGAAAAAACTGAATTATCTCGAGAACGGTTAGTCCTAGAGTAATGGAATTGGTCTTATTCTTTTCCTTGTCAAAAATTACGTATAAAACAAGATACATTGAGCATGCATAGTACTTTATTTTAGATTTTAGCCGGCCATTTCATAAAAGAAGGCAGGTTCTTTTTTTTCAAATCCTACCAAAATCTAATCAGCACTAGGGTGTACCACGAATGATGTATCTACCAAATTTTATGAAATTTGATCAATTAGATTTTTAGCTGGATACATGAGATTTTTGCGGGCTTTATCCCGATTCGTACCAAAATCTAATCAGCACCAGGGTCACATTACCATGTATTGTCGGGAAAGTAAAAAGTGTACAAGTCTAAAAAAATGTAAAAACCATCTCCACAAAGTTGTGGTTGTAATATAAAAACAGAATCAATGAGAAAATCAACCAATCAGAGTGCGTAAATTTCTTTGGACACGAGACTGAAGAAGATAAGCATAAATGTTTATTATCCATTTTAATATGTAAACTATTTGCTAAATCCATTTTTGCTCTTAAAATTTAATTTATATTATATTTTCTTCAGAGCATGCAAAATTTTATTTATCAATTCAAAATAAATGTGCATTTTTTTTCCCTTTCAAAACATGGGAACGAGGAAAGTTGTATTTTTGCTTAAGGGTGAAATGAGTTAAAAAGGTGACTTACTACCTGTCGTGTGAGTGTGAGTTCAGCCCTTGAAATTACCTTGAATTTTTGTATGATTTTGTTTTTATATTGAACACATGAACCGAACTGTTATCGTTACAACATACTGTTTACTCATCAATGGCGTGAGTGACGCAACCGTTTATATTGATGTCTGCTAAAGCTGCTTCCAGTAACTCTCGTTTTATGAAATTTAAAGCTCTTCAAGTTAGAAGTTCAAATAAAATTTGTGATGAAAGATTAGTATGCAAAGGAAAAAAACCTAACGCTATTTATACATGCCTAGAATGTGGTTCAAATCAGTGTGAGACGTGTGAAGCATTACTTCATGAAGATTTTCGATTAAATTTGCATAAAAGAACGTTGATAGTTGATCCGCCTTTGGAGGAATTATGTGAAGGTACTTGTGAGGATCGCAATTTTGCTGATTTAACCTGCACATCTTGTAATCACAACTTTTGTTATCTGTGCGATCTTCATTTCCATTCTCAAGGTAAACAAAATCATCCACGGCATAAGTTTGTTTCACAAAACGAAGAATTTATTTCCTGCGAAGACATCCGTGAAGAACTTTCACCTGAACTTTTAAATACTGAATATACAAACGGAGATATTACAGGTGATATGAGCGAAATGATGTCTCTGACTAGTGGCAGTGATATTTCAGACTTTCAGAGTGATTATCTGCAACATGAAATACGCCCAAAACATACAAGTCCAAAAATGATACTTTCTCAAATAAAAAGTTTCTTATTAATAAATGACAAGGAGCAGATTCAGGTTATATATTTTAGTATTTGAATTTATATATAGTTTTTATGCCACTTTCAATGAAAACAATGCTATTTTTATTTTCCTTGCTACCATCTTGATTTTGCATATTTTAAGTTTACTTGAAATCATTCATGAACATAGTTTTTACATACAACAGCATGAAACATATTTTTTAAAATTATTTTTATAAAGTGAATGCGGTGTATTTTTTAAGTTATGAAATGATATAAAGTGAATAATTATTGTTATCTGCCAACTTAATGGTTCTAAATTGTTGTAATTGTTTGTGCTAATTTTGTTTCTTGTGGCTTAAATTCTTTCTTCTCCTGTCTTTAGCCTACTTTAATCACAAATCTAGGTGGTAATAAATTGTATTTCTTATGCATTGACCTAAATCTTATATTCAACTTTCTGATCATACATACATCATAGGTTAGCCAAGATCCAATTTTAATTTTGGGTTATAAAAACATTAGATAGGTTATTTTAGATGGCTTATTAAGGTCATTATTTTTTACCAATAAAAATACAGGAACTTAATAAAGCAGACATATGCTAAATAGCAGGGTTCAATTTTGAGGGGGAAAAATTGTGCAACAACTATTGCTACACAAAATTTATAGGGTGATCGATAGAATAGCCCCCAATGCTCCTTTTTGTGCTAAGCAGTGGGTTACAATTCCATTAGGTTTTCATCGCCAGTCATGATAACCCATGATTTTCCTGACATCCAATCAGCTTTTTTGGATTCTGTATTTTAAGATAAAATGGGTATTTCATCAGATTTTTTTCATTCAAATTTCTTGAACAATAACTTTTTTTAAGATTTTTAAAGTGAATATGGTTTTTTAAAGATTTTAAAATGAAATCCCATACTTTGATGAAATTTGTGAAAACAGTGCCCAAATTTAGCTCAAAATTCCCTTATAATATTTTGAATTTAAATGTGTTTAATTGTTATATTAGTAAGTAATATGAGAAAGACCATTAGAAAATGTTACTGAAATCTGCATTTATATGTAATTTTCGGTTTATTCCCTTTTTTTGACAGATATTTTCCAATTTCGCAATCTGTTTTCATTAATTAAAACTTTTATATTAATTTCTCGTTTAACTCTAAAAAATTAATTTTCAGACGTATATTACCAAAATTAAGGGGTATTGGGACAATGATTGTAGATGATCAGAACTTAAAATTTCTAAATAAAAGTTTTTTTTTTGTTTGTCTTTTTGCCAAGCAAAAAAAAAAAAAAAATATATATATATTAGCAATTTTTTCTGTTTGTATTTTCTCTTGGGTTTCTTTATCAATTTATTTTATAGAAAATTCAAAATAATTTCTTATATACAAAAATCTGAAATATTCTTTGTTTATATATTTTTAACAAAAAACAGGCTTTTAAAAAAAGTTGTCATTTTTATATTGCTAATAATAACAACTAGTTGTGTCTATTTGGTACTAGAGTCAAAACTATTGGTGGCAGATGACACCTAGTTCAAATTTCTAATTTCTAACATTGAATTGAAGATTTCGTGAAATATAGTTTTCATGTTCTTTTATACGAAATATTAAAGCATGCTTAGTTGGACTAATATAAGAAAGACCAACCAGACTGACAAGAAATACAGTAAATGCCCCAACTATTATAAATTTTTATAGGATCTTTTTAAGAGTATAGAAAGTCTGAGTTTATTAGAATGTGTTTAAACACAATAATAAATTTAAATTTTTTCAAGGATTTTAGCAATCTGCTGACAAATTTTTTAAATAAAATGATAGTGTTGAAATCCTTTTCAGAAGCAAGCGTAGAGGAAGGTTTAGAACATTTTTGAATGGCACAATCATTAATGCTAGGAGAGAAACCACAATTGACAGCTTTTAAATAATTGATCTCATAACTAAGAAAATCCATAGTAGAACAAGTGATTAGTTAAAGATAGTTAATGCATGATACACAAACATATTAAAAGCAGCATGGTTCTGGTTAGGCAAATGATAATAATTTTTATGTGGAGGTAAAGAGACTGAGAAAAGTTTTTGGAAGGCTGTAGTAAGAAATTCATCATTGTTGCGGTTGACCAAGACATCCAAAAATGCAAGACTTTTGTTGTTTCCCATTTCAATAGCAAATTGAATGCAAGGATCAATGGAATTCAAAATATATAAAATACCATTGCAGTATCATTAAAAGAGTGATCCAGAAGAATAAAACTGTCAACACAAGTATATAAAAACAAATTGGATAATTTAAAAAAAAAAAATCTTATAGATGTAGAACTTAATACATATAGATGTCATTGAGAATCGGACTGAGTGGATTACCCATAGCCAAAATGTAGAATTTATTATAAAAGACAACATAATTTTCCGATAAACAAGTGTTGGTAAAAGAAACGCTCATCAATTTCGAATTCAAATAAATAGAATTCATGCAATCTTATCCCGAGACAAGACAATGCACCCTTAATAGGGACATTGGTAAATGAGGTTTTAATATCAAAGGAGACCATAGTCTAACCATGAGAGTTTAAATTATGGATTTTTTAATACAAATTGAACAGGATTTTGTCAAATATGCATATTATTATTAAGCAGAGGAGAGAACCTAGAAACATGATGCTTGACTAATTAGTAGAGATATGGGTGCAAATTTTTTGTTCATAGGATGGATTTCTGTCTTTGAAATATTTCTTAAAACGGAGGTGGACAGAAACTCTTATGTTTCATTTCAATTATTGTTTCCTCCGTAATCTACAAAGTTGTCCGTGAAGACCTGTTTTTCCCTACCGATGCCAGTACCGATCCTATGGAAACTATGGATTCTCCATAGTCTTCATGGGAAACACCCTCATACAACGGATTATGGAATTTGTATAGTTTTCTAGGCTTTTTATCCAGATCGATGTATACTTATGACCATGTGCACAGTAATGCCAATCTGCGTGATAATGGGGATTTGAGGCCATGTTCACGGTAATTCCCACAGACTTAATATATAGTATTCTGTGGTAATGCCAATCCGTGTAATAATGGGGATTTACTGCCGCAGCGCTCGTGTAATGTAAATTAAGATCGTTCTTTTCATGTAAGTAGTAAATATGGTTCTTTTTGTAGAATTCGGTATAAATTGCTAAACGATTAGTTTTTTTTTTCGTTATTTTCGCATAAACAGTGTAATTGCACATTTCTGTTTATGCTTTCATGAATCGCCGAGAGTCCATTAGTATCTTTTTCCCATTCATCTCCATATTTTAAATATTGCATATTAGATTGACTAAACTAGCTTATTTTTATATTTTGGTTAATTATTTAAATTATATTTGTATAAACAGTATGATTGCCCAATTGGCTTACATTCTCATGAATTGTCGGGATACCATCAGTATCATTTTCCATCCATCTTCTAAATATTGCATGTTAGATTGACAAAACTAGCTTATTTTCATTTTCTGGTAAATGATTATGGCTAATTTTTTGATTATTTTCACATATATAGTCCAAATGCCGCCGTGTTCATGCGGAGTACGATCACGTTAAACATGTGGGTCCGTAAGTCCTTCCGAGAGGTTGGTGGTAGGGGAAGGAGGGTACGGTCCCTGTGGATGCCACCCCCACTGGGTTCCGGTCTAAATTGGGTGGCACTTCCCGGCCGTCCATACAGTTACCTTACACCTTTCTGGTAGGTCGGAGGGTCTGGGTCTCAACAACAACAACAACATATATAGTCCAATTGTGGAATTCAGTTTTATGTTCTTGTCAGTTTTATGTACTTTATGGCGGATTTAAAAAAATTAAAAATATTTTAATTTTTATTTAATATAATTTATAAAACTTCATTTGTATTTCATAATAACTAAAATAAAAAATTGAAAATTTTAAAATTATTAAAAAAACTTGTTAATAAAAAATTTCGCTTTTAAATTGAAAAAAAATTCGCTTCTGACATCCCCCTATGGAAATTTCTGGCTTCGCGCATGTTTACAGGTATATTTCCTTCTTCCTGTAAAAATTATTTTAACATTATAATAATTAATAACGTTTGCCTTTTTTAATTTACTAAACGATAAAACATATTAAAGACGTTAATTTTGTACCTTTTTTTTTATTTACAAAACTAAAAATATTCTATGTTAAATAAAAAATAACTACATTTATTAAACAAATAATACGCAAACAGATGCGGATTTAAATTTGTTAGATAATGTAAAGAAATCTAAAAATACAAGGATTATAAGAACTTTGACAGAAATAAATCAGCTCCGACAGGAAATAACAGCGCCATCTACCAACTGTTCTGGAACTACACATTCCCCACTTTCTAAATCGAAATTTCCCGGCCTTTATTATCACGTAGGCAACGGTGTGAACCTAGTACTAAGTTGCATAATTTTCACTTTATTGGTGGATACCGTTTCAAATAAATAAGTGTGATTCTGTGTATATAGATTACACTGGCATGTAATATTGAAACATCATTTTCCATCCATGTTTAGTTTCACATTATAAGAATTAAAAAATGCACATTAATTTCTTTGCAGTATGTTTCATTATTAATGTTTTTGTACAATATTTATTGTTTTTTAAGTGTAATTTCATGCATGTGTATTGATTTAATGCTGTTCATCCTTTTCCATCTATCTTATTTCTGATAGAATCTCAAATTAGTTACAGTACTTTTACATGTTTTCAGTTTATATGAAAATGAAGGATTATTTTCCTTAAAATATGTTCAAAATGAATACACAATGGAATCCCCTCCCCTCCTCCCATCTTATCTAGGCAGTACAGTCCAAAAATCATTTCTTAATTTACATTCATCTAATTAACTAAATTGCAATTTGAGAAGTGATTATATTTTGTTTCAGTAAGCCAGTCCCCTCTAAAATTTCTCTCTGTTTTTGCTACTGTTACGCTTTATCTACTATGTAAAAAACATTTTTCTTTTGCAGTAGGCATTTTTAATATTAAAGTGAGTTATCATTTTCTGAAAAAAAATTAAAAATTATATTTTTTGTATGATGTAAATTATTACCCCCCTTCCCCCCCCCCCACACACACGTAAGTGATATTGAATAGATTATACTCTGACTTGGATTTTTGATTTTTATGCTCTAATGTTGGCAGGTATGCCATCTTTTAAATATTATATATGAAATTGACTAAATTAGCATTTTTCATATTCTGACTAATTATTAAGGTTATAATATAAGAATATTTTAATTATTTCCGCATACACAGTACAATTGCACAATTCAATTTATGTTCTAGTGAATTGTGTATTAGATTGACTAAACTAGCTTATTTTGATATTCTGGTTGATTTTTTAATTTTAGATATAATGTGATTGCTCAATTTATGTTTTTGTGAATTGCCTTGAGTCCATTACTATCTTTTTCATCTATCTTCCCCTTCTAAATATTGCATATTAGATAAACTAAACTAGCATATATTTATTTTCTGGTTAATTATTAAGGGTCATTTTTAGTCACCTTCACATACAGTGCCCATTTTGAATGGGTATGAATCAGGAATATTTTTCAAAAATTTGTATTAAAATAATGATTGAGGCATTTAGGCAAATAAAAAAGCAACCATTTTGGCACTAATATATTAAAATTGGATAATTCACATCTTTAAGTAATATTTCACTTATTAACCTGACTGCTGAGAAAGCCTTAAAACTACTGATACTTTCCTTCTTTAACTGAAATCTTCAACTGGTTGGCATTTCTGCGTGACTTAACCCTTTGAGTCCTAAGCTCCATTTCCCGCTACTACCTCAGAAACCCTAAGGCGGCTGAACAGAGAATGGTCATTTCCGACCCCCTGGAAGATAATGACGCTTGAATAAACACATGCCTTTCCTCTTCTACGCGAATGCCCTCAAAGAAGAGGGGAGGGTTAATAGGTTTCAGACAAGGGTTGTTTGCTGTCAATGACTCTTTTGAGTGGCATATTTTTAAAAAATCACTTGTTTGGCTAATAATTAGAAAATATTTTACTTAATAGGTTGGATTAAAATAAATCAATTTCTGAAGTTGTGTAGCAGGAAATATATATATATATATATATATATATATATATGGCTGTCCTGATGAGAATGCAATTTCGAACTAACCGCCATTTTTTGTGGGGTTTCAATTGATTGTTATCTATTCTTAATCTCTTATCTTAAGCTGATTGTTATTGCCTATTCTCATTTTTGCCGAGTTTTATTTTTATTTTTATATACTTTTAGTTGTGATTTTTGAATCCTAATAATCTTCTCATCCCCCTTTCCATTGTAGTGATATGTTACCTTCTCTCTTCATCCTTAGTCTTGGCCTATAGTTACTCATTTGTAACAGATATGCTAGAGATGGGTTTTTTTGTATATACAGTAGTTTATGCATTATTTTCGATTAAAATCCTTTAATTTTTATTTATATATATATATATATTAAATGTTTGTTTGGCTTTTTGCACATTTTGTGAACAAAAAGCTATTTCTTCTTTCAAAGTGCATTATAGTATTTTTAAACTTATTTGTTAGCTAAGTGTGGGATCTCCCGATTTAATGGCGGTTACGATGCTAAATATCCTTCAGACAATGTATGCTAATAAACCAATGTAATTACTCTTTCTATGTAAAGGGTTATGACACACTTAACCACCCAGGCCAACGGCCGTACCGTGCTGATAACACCGGTTCTCGTTAGATCACCGAAGTCAAGCAGCATCGGGCGCGGTTAGTACTTGGTGGGTGACCACCTCGGAACACCGCGTGCTGTTGGCCATCTCGGGTGCGGTATCCCCGTGGTTTGCGCGCTAGATTTGCACGCTTCCACAAATGCCGCCGTGTTCATGCGGAGTACGATCACGTTAAACATGTGGGTCCGTAAGTCCTTCCGAGAGGTTGGTGGTAGGGGAAGGAGAGTACGGTCCCTGTGGATGCCTCCCCCACTGGGTTCCGGTCTAAATTGGGTGGCACTTCCCGGCCGTCCATACAGTTACCTTACACCTTTCTGGTAGGTCGGACGGTCTGGGTCTCAACAACAACACTTAACCACCCGTCCTTCCGAGAGGTTGGTGGTAGGGGAAGGAGGGTACGGTCCCTGTGGATGCCTCCCCCACTGGGTTCCGATCTAAATTGGGTGGCACTTACCGGCCGTCCAAACGGTTACCTTACACCTTTCTGGTAAGTCAGACGGTCTGGGTCTCAACAACAACACTTAACCACTCGTTGCTACAATACCATTAATTTTAGAGAAGTATACTCAGACCTTACCTATAATTTTTCATTTTAATCAAAAATACTTTCTACATTTTTACTTCATAGTATAATATTACAAATATGTTGTTTTCTTGATTTTTGACAAGAAAGTATATGTTAAAACCTTTCGCACATATTTCCGATACTTTTGTTCCACTCTCAAACTCTCCCACTCTATGTATGTGATGTGGACAAAATAACTCAAGGAAGAATACACGTATCGCTATGAAAAATTTTGCATTTGTACATTATGCAAAATAAACAAACAAAAAAAAAAAACCCTAGAAATAAATATAATAATTCGTATTATTAGAACAAAAATGTTTCGAAATTTATGAGTTTTAAGTTATTATTCACACACACAAAAACAAATATGAATACATAATCTGTGGGGATGCTCTATAGATGGGTTCACTATGAACGTAGCCGTTGCAGCCTCGAGTAGCCTGACTTAAATGTTGAAGAAACTGAAGATGATTACGTGGCAGAACTGAATTTGTTGGTTCGCAAATTCTGTGCATAATAAGTTTTTATTATTGTCATTGTAAATATCAATTATTTCATGGGGTACGTAATAAATACGAAACCGGTTCATGGATGCTTTTGTGTAATACAAACACTGTTGTTAAGATCATTCATAATCAGAATTTTTATAGTATATTCTTTGATGTCCATATGTTGTGATTGTATATTGATGTTTATTTACGATTATGGAAGGAGTGTGGTGTCAATACTATAGATTAAGAAATACACATTTTAATTTTCATAGAAAGGTTTATTAATTTTTTTATCTAACATTTTACACTCCCAAATTCCCATTTTTTGAAAATTTCACAAAACACCTGATCTTGTAATATCTCTATTTGCCTGTACTTAAATGCTTATTTTCTCTGAACTTAGATTTTAGAGATGTTTTATTGATTCAAATTTTCAAATATTTATGCTTAAAATATGAGTGCTTAAAATATAATCTTCGGAAAACTATAATCTTTGGAAAAAGTAATAAACATTCGTATATATCTTTCATAATTTTAAGATTTGTGAAAGGCGAAATTAATTGCATTCTAAAGTCTTAACTTTCCTCAATCGGAAAAGTTTCCATCAAAAGAACTGAAATTATAATCCCCTTTATCTCTATAGAGATAAAGGGGATGTAACACCCGGACTTGTGGGATTTTAGCAGACAACAGCACCTCTCCCCCCTACCAAACAAACAAATTCTAGACCATCTGTTCCCTCAATGAATGCTTTGACAAGATTATTTTTAGAAAAATAAATTTGGTTATCTTTACTTACCTGATTTACTGTGTTGGCAATTTAACTAACTGCATCCAGCACCCCAGATATTGGCTGAACTGACTTAAAAACAGGGGTGTAATTTATCTCTCAATAAGTTTCTGTATGTCTTTGTACATGATGGCTATATAAAGAAAGCTGGTGAACAATATGCATTGTTGTATATCTGTGAGGTAGGCAGGTTGCTTCCAGGGCTATGGAAGTAATATATAGCCCAGGGTTGCTTCAAGGAGTCAGTTGCTTTTATGAGTCTGCTATACATTTCAAAAGGATGTCATGTTTTGTCCAAAATGGGCCGCAGTCATTTATTTTGGGGCATCTTGTAAAATGAGGTCCAAACCTGGGGCTGAATAATAATACTCTTGTGTGATGTTTGTGACTGTAAAAATAGTTTTCTCAGGGCTCCACTGAACTTTGGCGAAGAAAAGGGAACCAAATTATAAAATGGTTCAATCAGTGGTTTGCTTTACAGGGTACAAATATAAAGGAATAAATCCCCACCCCTTTTAAAAGTATCTGAAAACCTACGATTTAGTGAGTAATAAGTTTTGGTGAGTAATAAGTCCGCTTCAAAATGTTTGTTCTTGTAGAATTTTTTAAAAAATATTTTAAATTTTAGATTTTGAGGGAGAAACTTCCAGAGCATATTTCAACACTTTTGTAAAGCAGTTCATATCTGTATGTCTATGAAGTGTAAATGGTATATGAAGGGTAAACGTTACGCAAAATCATATCCCTTATAGCAGAGTTGCAGTGTGCTGCAGCAACCATATAACTAACTTATCTTGAAATAAATATAACTAACTTCATATAACTAACTTATCTTGAAATAAATGTAATTCAAATTCAGATAACTAAGTTATCTGAATATACAGTAGGTTTTATGATCAGAACAAAATTTGGTGCCACCATGAAATTTTATATATGCTAAGGTTATGTAAGGATTTGTATATATATATATAATACCCATAGTCCAAAATTTAAGGTTTTCTTGAAATTATTTTTGTAGAATGTGTTACTGTATATCATTCTATAGTGGAACAATATATAATAATATGGTCTATACAGAAAAATAATTGTGTTAACTGCGCTATACATATAAATGGTATTAAAATCATAGATAGCCCAGATTTTGAAAAAGGGGATTACGATCGAAAGAATGACATCGCTAAATTTTGTTTTTCAATTAGCATAACTTTTCCTCCAAATAGGGGGGGGGGGGCATGACCCAAATTCCATTTGCCTACATCAGTAAAAATCGACCTTGCAGGTAAAATTAGTGGGTTAAAGTGAATAATTATTTTTTATATGTTATATAGTGTTCACTGTAAAGAACTGGTGTTTTAGCTGAGAACCAAACCACCAAATTTTGGCTCGCTTGACAGCGCTTTATCCTTTGAGCTACTGCGATCATTATCTTTCATGATATATTTTGAGTGGATATAAAATATAACAGGAAATATATATAATTGGAGTTTAGTAAATTTCTGATCAGGTACTTTTAATTGAAACATCTTCATGCTCACAATTATGCACAAAAATGGTCATAATTGTTCGTATTTAACCAAATCGTTTCCACAGCTTCGTCGGTGTAAAATAATTTTAAAAATTGCAATGGACTAGCACCAGGTGGTAAATCATGGACAGGTCCAGAACCGCAAGCAAATGCAAGAAATGCATTTACAAGCAAATACATTTTTGTATTATCTATATCCATTGTTCAATAAGTTCCTCATTTTTATCCATCATAAGTCTCAATTTCTCTTTATTCATTATTTAACGAAAAAGATCAATCATGTATAAAGCATTGATTATGAAACACTTTCTAACTGCAATGCAATTTTATTTAAACATCTCTAAGATGTGATACATTCAGCGGTAATATTTTTAAAATTATCACAATACTACAATAATTTATTATATTTAAAAACTTCATCGAAAAAAAATGAACTTTATTCAAATGATGTCATTGAAATATAAATTGCCTGGCTCTCTATGAAAAGGCAGTAAAAATTCCATTCATAAATATTTATTCTATACCTTTCATTCATCACAATACTACAATAATTTATTTTACTTAAAAACTTAAAACCATGGAGGTAAAAGTAATTTAACTCTATGCTTAAAACTTCACCGAAAAAGTCTGCTATAAAATCGCTTGTTCTCTATGTAAAATCAATGACTGTTTCATTCATATCAACTATATTGCAGACTCCAGCGCTAAATAATTTTGCGTTAAAGAAATTCAGGAATTCTTATACAACTGATCTTACAGCTTGATGTGTTTACAATTTTCATAAGTCGAAATTAGACTTTGTTGCAGAAATAATCAAAGTTTGATGATCATTTAAACTCAAATATATTGTAATTGCATTGTTTCAGAACAATGATGCACAGAAATTAAGTAAAAATAAAGTGGCTTTAGGACGGATACAATAACAAATATAAATTAAAAGGAACTTTAAAAATCACGATTTTGACACAAGATGAATACCATATTTTATTTTGAAGTCAGTCACATAATTTTTTCATATAACTGCCACGTGATCTCTTCATATAAAGGGTGTAATTATTATTTTAATTTTTATTTATAAGTTACTGAATATATTTATGTATATTTTATGTGATAATTTGAATATTTCCTAAAACTTCCAAAGCAATTTGTGAATTTTAAATTCGCTTAAAAAATATTTGAAAAATTAGGGCCCATAGGGTTCAATGTATTTCATTTTTTCAACCCGGGTTCAATCCAAAATTAATTGGATGATATTATTCATTTATATTCCCATTGGTCCCACAGACCGTCTGAACAACATACTAAAATTTCATCTTGATGAAGTCATTTTTACAGCAGTTATCGTGCTAACGGACAGACAGACAGAATGAACAATGTCAAACACTTTTCAACTATGTTGTAAAGTGTTAAAAATTCAAGATTGTTTTTATCTGCCTTATTCTCATCCCAGTCACCATCTTCCGATTCAGTGCAATCCAATTCATCAGTATCATTAAATAAGATTGCATCTATCTCATCCTGAGTTAAAAGTTTTACAAAACCGCTCATTTCAAACCAAATTTGAAAACAAACAGATAAAAGTAAAGGAGCAGAAGTAGAAGCATAGTTCTTGAGCAAATCTATCGAACTCATAAATATTATGACACCTGACACTTGACTTCAGTCCCCGTGTTTTCGCCAGGTAATCAGCCAAAAGTAAGACCTGTCGCCAAAGTACTTTGGAGTAGAATGAATGATAGATAGCCTCGTCCCCTTTGTCGGCGTTTTGAAGTCCAACCTCCCACCTTGAAAATGGGGGTCGGGATATCTCTGAGCCGCCTCGGCCGTCTGGGGTCCTTTGCTTGTAGGGCCGTTTCGGGAGTCAAAGGGTTAAGGGCATCATACATACACACTTTTGGTTGTGTGCCATATGGCATTTTGCAACATATATAAGTATCTAAGTATCTAAATGTTATAGTTGGTACTTTTCCCTGTTGGATTATTTTAAATGTATGTAAATCTTTGTTGATAATTATTTTATGTATTTTCAGTACAAATTTGTTATGTTTCACTGTAAATGAGCATACTAATATAATGTGTTTATAGGTGAAAGATGCTGAAGAATTTATACAGAATCTCAATTGTGGTGATAAAGCCTTGAAGGTTATATCTATATTTGGAAACACTGGTGATGGAAAGTCTTATACATTAAATCATACATTTTTTGATGGTAAAGAAATTTTTAAAACATCTGCTTCTCAAGAATCATGTACTGTTGGTGTGTGGGCAGCATATTGCTCCTCATTAGGAATTATTGCTGTAGATACCGAAGGATTTCTAGGACATGCTTCAAATCCTAATAGGAGAGCACGGATGCTATTAAAGGTATGTGTAATACATTTAGACCTCTAAATTTTCTAGAATGGAACATAGTCAGATTTCATTGTTGCCCATGATTTTGACTTTTTGTAGTTTTCCTTAAAATTGTATATCTGAAAATATTTATCTATGTTTTTTTTTATCATATGATAATGAAATGAATAATACTTCATTAGTGCAATGTTTGTAAGGTCCTTAAAAACTCCTTAAGAACTCTTTAAATTCACATTTTATTTTTAATGGCCTTTAAAACTTGTTAATTTTGCCAAATTCTCCTTAAAAACTCCTTAAAATGTTTGCTGTTCCAATTCTGAAATGTAAAAGGAAACTGGACAAATGAATCATGATTCGAAATCAGCACTGTGAGGAATATTATCAAAATAAAGATAGCAATTTTTTTTTTTTTTTTTTAAACCCCTAAATTCGAACTTCATTAGCAAGATCAAAAGTAGAAGGGGGGAAAAAAAAAGAGAAGCAAAGCACCCCTTTTACTTCTCTTGAAAACAATAAAGTAGAAAAGACTGGAAGATTGTTGATTAGTGTAGTGCACTTCTCTTTCTGCCTGACAAATTATTACAAGTTTCCCATTCTTTACAAAGGTAAAATTTTGCTCAAATATTCTTTGTTTGGTGTCAGTTTGGGGTAAAAAGTTTTGAAAATTTGAATGCTTTAAGAAATTTTGCTTTAAAACCAATATTTCCAAATATAGTTATTCATACTAGGCTTCCTTTAGGTTCCTCATTAACAAGAAGGATATTTTCACTAAGTGTTTACTGTTTATGTTGAGTCAGACAAGTCAAAACACTAAAATTGCGATATCTTTTATTCCAGTTTAATTTCTCATTAAGCATGTCAGAATCAATAAAAAAGAAATTCAAAAACAAGTCTGACTTTAAAGATAAGTACACAGTGCTTCAAAGAATTTTTAAGACTGGTGCTAGATGTCAGCGTACAGTGGCTCCATCAGTGTAATCGTGCATGTGTTGTTGTTGTTGAGACCCAGACCATCTGACCTACCAGAAAGGTGTAAGGTAACCATTTGGACGGCCGGGAAGCGCTACCCAATTTAGGCCGGAACCCAGTGGGGGGAGGCATCCACAGGGACCGTACTCTCCTTCCCCTACCACCAGCCTCTCAAAAGGACTTATGGACCCACATGTTTAACGTGATCGTGCTCTGCATGAACACGGCGGCAGTTGTGGCAGCGTGCAAATCATCGTGCATGTGTGGTAAACCTCAACTGTCTGCTGGCATACTGCCAAAAGTTTGACGCATTTGCTAAACTAACTCAAAAGATATGGCTGTTCATTATAGAAGTAAAATTTTTTCATGTTGAATTAGTAGTAGTAAGTAGTAGTAATGGTGGTCACCCGCTTCGGACTCTTGGAGCATATAACAATGTTTGCAAGAACGATTTTGCACTCTGCAACTAAACTCACAACATGCCGCCTTATCAGCAAGACACTAAACACACAAAATTAGTATAGACAGAACACCAAATGTTGAATTATTGAGGTGGAACAAAGAGCTGTACTTAAATTTAATACAAAACTTTATAAAAGTGCCTCGGAAACATACCAATTGTTGAAACAAGTTTGCGGTGAGTTTTGTTGTAGATCAAATGTTTTTCTGTGGCACAAACGGTTTTTTGGATGGAAGAGATACGCTAGAAGATGATAAGCATATCTGAAGACCAAGTTCATCTAGGACACCTGAGATTATTGAATAAGTGTGTGATTTCGTGGCAAACAATCACTGTGCGTCACAGAGAATGATAGAATGGAGCCTTTAAACATCAACAAAGAAACGATTCGAACCATCCTGCATGAAGATTTGACCAAAATAAAAGTCTGAGCTAAATTTGTTCCACACACTTTAACCAATGAACAAAAATCAAGGAGAAGTGCACATTGCAGAGACATCATTTCAGCTGCTGAAAATGATCCAAACTTCTTGAAATCATTTGTTATAGGTGATGAAACATGGTGTTTTCAGTAAGATCCTGAAACAAAGTGATGAAGTGTGGAATGGAAGTCAAAAAACTGACCACAAAAACTGCACTGTATGCAAAATTTTTTTGATGCACTGTGTATGTAACAATAAAATCTTATGTGGGGCTGCTCATGTCTTTCTGTGCAGACACAATATTTTTCATCTGGGGCTTCTGCTTATGTGCACTATATGCAAGCGCGTTTATTGAGGGAAGTCGCAGGGACACGTGGCACCATTGAGTAAACATCCCAAGTTATTTTTTTAGTTATACAGATTTATTACAATTTCTATTGAAAAAATCTGAATTTTTGGGTTCAATTAAATCGAGAATTATTGAAAATAAGTATTGGAAAATGTTACTAGATAGCAGCACTACAGCTTTCCTCGGAGAAAACTGACTCTAAGAAAGCTGTAGTTCATAGAATTTTCAAGGGAAAAATATAGGGAATGCAGGGATATTTGTTAAAGCCGCATCCCTTTTACTGGCTTGTCCTGAGCGAATGAATGGTATGGGAACAATATTAGATATTTGGCGTGAAATAAAAACAGCCATTGCAGTTTTAGACTTGATATGTGTCACGTTTTGAAAGCACCTTTTGCCAAAGAGAAATAGAAGAGTAGTAAAACATGAGGAGGGACCTCTCAAATTGGTTCAGATCGCTAATTTGGCTTCAGTTTTCTACATTTAAGAATGTGTATGTTCTCTCTCTCGTCTTTTTTTCTGAATAAATTTGGAAGTTTAAATAAACATTTGAAAACAAATTGCTCTTTTTTGTAATTTTGATTTTTTTTATTAAATCTATTAACCTAGTTCTTTCAGTTTTGGTTCATGGTGAAATCGCATTAGATTTAGAAAATTGAAATCTAAAAAATCTTTGATAGATGTTTTTTTTTTCTTTTAATAAGTGAGTTGAATAAGTGGGGGTTATTTATGATATTTTAAGGGTTTCTGTCCATTGTGAGTAAAATGGGACACTCAGTTTAAGGGGCCACTTGACCTACCCTGCTGTCTTACTTTTCAGCTATTTAACATTAAAAAATACTTAAAAATTAAAGAATATCTAAATATTTGTTAAAAAGCTTTAAAATTAAATTTTCAACATGATCCTTTTATCTGACATTATTTTTCTGGAAATTTTAGCCGCTGTTGGCGATTATATTGCTCACATACCCCATGGGCATATATTTTAATTGAGGTAGCATCCCATATTTCTTATCTTGGCTTCTAATTCATTGATTTTGATTCTGATGATGGCTATAGTCTATACACCATCTATACGTGTCATCTGAGTATACATATTTTGTGTCAACCCTTTGGGCATAACTTTAGCTTAACTAGCCCCCGCAATTTTACATCTTGTTTCCTAATTGAGCGATTTTGGTTCTACTAGTGGCTATAGTCTTTGCACAATTTTTACATGTCACCTGGATATGCATCTTTAACGTGACAAATCCCTGAGCGTAACTGATGTGTGGATCTTAGCCATACGTCCGGTCAGGACGCAAGTATTATTAATTCTCCCCATTAAAGTCAACTTCAACATTAGCCGTGTCGAACATAAACACCTGAAAATCAATTCTAAAATATAAGTGGACAATGAGGACAGCGAATATAATATAAAACAATAAAAAATTTATTTACACATGATTAAAATAATAAGAAAATAATTCATTGGCATTCTAACTTAAACATAAGTATTCTCAATACCATCTCCGCAAAATTACTCTAATTAATACAACCTTGGTGGTATTTACATCTAATTTCATTGCAATAATATTTTGTTCCATTCCACAAGAACGCCTTTCATAATTACACATACTTAAAAACATATAATTCAAATTCCATCACGATTAAATTTCATTAAGATTAAAGTTAATTCGTACCCAAACATATACTATTTTAAAATACAATTAAACTAATTTACATAAGGAACAATTATCTCAAATATGAAGGTTAATCAAATGTTGAGAGAGAGATAGAATCTGGCTACCAAAATGTATGTAAGAGACATGCATGGCGTACTCCGATACTTTGTTGTGTCACCTGTCATCGGGTCGGAAGGTGGGCGTCGAGTACCCATCATCTTTACAGTTGTTTTAGCGCACTTCTCGCTCCAAAACCAGAATATCAAGTGTCGTGACTTCTCTCAAAATCTGACTATCTCTCGAACATCTGAAAATTGTTGCCTCCTACAAAACTACGCCCCTGGTTGTAATTGGCCTGACACTGTAGCCCCTGGTATTTTCATTGGACGGCATAGGGTTACATCTGTTATTGGGTGCTGTCATCTCGGAGGTTTGGTTAGCACCTAAGAATTAATATGTGCCAGCTGGCCACAAGTTCTCACGACCTCAGGCGCACGTGTGACCAATGGTGGTCAAGAGGACGCCTCTTTCCAAGGGGCGCTCCACTGTGAGCCCCTCTGTAATTGAGACGTCTCCATTAACAAAGTCGAAGAAGCGTTGTTCTCACTTCCTTTGCAGGTGTCCTTCTGGGGAAACATATATTTATAGTAAAAGTAATACAGGGACCATCTTTATAGGTTGCGATCCATCCAAAACTTACAATGTTACATATTTACTATATAACAGTAACTTTTACTCCACTACCCTACCCCCTTCCCCCAATTTTCTATCTCACCTCCCAATACGTATCACCAGAATATGTATATTTTTTAGTCAACTTCCTGGACGTAACTTTTAGTTTAATTAGCCCTCACAATTTTATTTTAATGTAAATTAGGACTATGTAATGTTTCCACCAGGAGGGGGGCGTCCATATGTGTCCAGGAATGTTATGAACCAGTTAGCAGGTGGGAGGTATGTTATTTTACTTATCTTAATAATACAACCGTCGCTATACACAACACATATGTATATATATATATATACTATATATATACATATACTATAATACATATACTATATATATACATATACTATATATATATTAGTATATTACTAACACATATAGACTTAAACACATAGATGAGCACCCCATCTACACGTCGCTCAAAAGCTGCCACTGACTATATGCATAAATTTCCCCAATATTTTAAAGTGACTCATTTTAAATATTATCAAGTTATTTTTATAGTGTGCCAGTATAAATATTTTAGTAAAGGAAATAATTTTTCGCATAGATGGTAGGACTGTGCAATTTATTTGCATTGTAGAAAGTTCACGAGCATCTTTTTCTATCCACCTCCATCCTTTAATTATTACACAGTAGGCAAACTAAACTTGCTTATTTTCATATTGTGGTTAATTTTAAAGAAATATTGTGCATAATTAACCAAATATTAAGCGTAAACAATGGAAGTAAAATGATTTTGTAGTTAATATTCTTATGAATGAAATACTTTGAATTGATGTAAAGGCTTTATTTTTTTAAAAATTTTAATGCTAAGTTTACTTTAAAATAAGCCATTTCGCTCGTGCTTCGCCCATTTTTAATGATTAGTGGCCATTACTGTGATATCTAGACACTTGATAAAAGTTCAGAATATCAAAACTGTTTCAATTTAAAAAATATGGATTTGCGCACATTTTGAGAGCTGAAATGATGCAAGCTTTTTTAAAATACCTTCTTATTATCACATCTAATTGGAATTTTTCATGGATTTGGAAGTTGAGATGGATTGAATGAGACTAAAAACAAAATTCTAGCTTATGTGAAAGTATTCAATTGTTTTGAATTATTTAATTATTCCTTTACATCATTGCCCCTAATTCAAACTTTTTTAAATATTAGATTTTTTAGTTGACATAGAAGATGAGACCAAAACCAAGGTTCTAACTGTAATGGAAGTGCTTGATAATTACGCAAAGTGGTTTTGAGTTTTTTATTATTCCTTTGCACCTTCGCTCCTAATTCAACATTTTGGAAATTTTGTTTTTTCTTTAATCTTGAAACAGGGATGGATTGGATCACATTAAAACCAAGATTCTAGCTATAGTGGAAGTGTTTGATCATTTTTATACATCATCCACTCGCTTAGTCAGTTCAATGCATATTATATAGATATTTTTTTAATTGATGCCATGTTAAATGATAAATAGAAAGTAACAATTAGTTAATTAAAATTTGTTTATTATCCTGCAGAATTTTTATAAGATGTAAATTTGTGATAAAAAAGACTGAATGATTTGTAGCAATGGAAATTCAAATTGTGCATTGGTCTGATACAAAATTTATACAAATCTTAGTTTTACCTGATACTTATTTATGCTTTTAATATAGCACTTGATTGTATATTGGGATTATTTTAAGAAAAATTATAATGTAAGCAGCTGCACAGGTGTTAATTTTTTGGGAACATATTTTTCTTTGTAAAATAATGCTAGTAGAGGGTTTGAGCATATAATCTCTAAACTCCTTAAAAATATTTTGATATGCCATTAAAACTCCTTAATTTTTGTTTTCAAAATTGAGCATGAACCCAGTATAAATAATTAATTAAAAGTATCAACTAATTTTGGAGGCAAATAATAAACACCTTATTGCTTTTGTAGGCACAGTTGCTGCAAAGCAAATAATGATAAGCAAGCAATAAACAATGTGAAAGACCCAGGCCACCCGACTCACACTAGGGTATAAGCAACTGGTCAAGTGGCCGGGAAGACAATAAACAATGTGTAATTTTAAGTAGTTTAAGTTTTCCAGTAGGCCTTATTAAACTGTTCTCATTTTTTCCCCCCCGCCAATCGAGCATTTCGGTGTGCAGCACCACCAAAATACCACAGAGTAATTGTCTTTGTTTTTTCCTTCATATTGTTACCAAAATTCAACATTCACTAAATTTTGTCTATCTTACTTTAACAAATGTGTTTCTCATTTATTCGTCAAATTATACATTTTGGTGTGTGGCATGCCTGAAGTAGCAAATATTGGAAAACTGAAATTATACACTTTCTTCCTTCTTCCTTTTTAACAACCTACCCTCACACCAAATTCAAAGACCCTATCTCATCGCAAAATATGCTTTCCTCTCATTTCTCCTTTTGAACATTTTGGTGTGGAGCCGAAATGTTCCGCTAAACCTCTACTAAACATTTTTAGAAAAATTTGATTTATACCAAGAATTTTATCGAACAATTAACCTGTGTAACAAATTTCAAGCTTTTATGTCGCTTAAAAGAAAGCATTTTTCATTTATTCGACAAATCAAACATTTTGGTGCACGACACCTATAAAATAGCAGGTATTGGAAAACTAAAATTGTACACACTTTTTCATCTTTCACACTTTTTTGTACTCTTTCTACATCTCCTGTTTATAGTTACTTGTTTTTCATATTTTTCTTGCTTTATTTCCCTTTCGTGCTACTATGTTGAGATGTTGTTTAGCCGTGTTTCAGTTTAGCAGACACAGCCTTCTTCTTATTTGGGCATTCAGGTCCCGACTTTTTACACTGTAGAAGAAACTAGCTGATTTCCAAAACTTGGGTATGCTTATTTATCTTGATTTGTACTGCAGTTTATTTTGTAAATCAGTTCATTATCTTCTTTTATTATGTAAGGTAGCGGAATTACAGTGTGTCTTCTTTTTTTTTTTTTAATAAATACTCTTTACTAAATTGTTATCTAATTTTAATGCAACAGATCATGTTTCATAGATCAGTAGCTGAAATTAGAACCTTTTTTTTTTCAAAATCTAAACAGAAAAATGCTTATAGACTAGTATATTTGTTCAGTATTTTGATTTTTTTTATTACATTAAATAAAGTATTAAAAAAGAACATTAGGAACTGTGTGATTTATCATTTTCACTATAGTTGCAAAAGATTAAGGTTTTTTTGTTTTTTTTTCCAGATTTTAGCCATATCAGATATAATTGTCTATCGAACTCGAGCAGAGCGTCTTCATAATGATATGTATTCATTCCTGGGAGATGCCTCTGCAGCATATACTAAACATTTTTCCCAAGAACTGGAAGAAGCTAGCATCCGATGGAATGTAGAGGGACCTCTGTCTGTATTAGGACCTGCTGTGGTTATATTTCATGAGACCCAATTTACAGATGTTTTAACCAAAGGTAAGCTAATATATGTCAGGATAAAAATCTTATATATATATATATATATATATATATTAGTGTATATATATGTGTGTGTGTGTGTTTAATTACTTATCAATACTATATCAATATTGTTTCTTATTTTGTTGTTAATATTATGGCAATAAAGGTCATCAATATATTATAAACTTTTGTTACTCTTTCTCGGATCTTTTATTCAGTTCTCACTAATGTTTTAAGTAAATTTTAGCATATTTATAGTTTTACTTCTGCAAAATCCATTATTAAGACTTTTCCTACAAATTTAAATTTTCTGAGAAACTATTAATAAGAATTGGAAACATCTTATGATTGTATCTCACTGGAAATTCATAGGCTTGTAATGAAAGTAAACATCTCAATTGCACTTAATTCTTCCGAAAGATAAGATCTCAATTCAGGGAAAATAAAATATTTTGAACAGCTTACGACTCCTAAACAATGTTGTAAATCGATTTCTTTTAAAAAAGTATTTATAAAATATCAACTTATCTGGTAATATTAATAATATTTAATTTTTTATCATTTTATATTAAAAGCAGTACCTATTAGCATATAACAAAAGTCATTCACTTTTAAATAAAATTAAAATGCATATAAAATGAATATTCATATCACATTTTTTATATAATTATTTTTTATCACTGTCTGTCCATTAAAATTAAAAAATACAGTGAGGGTATTTCCTTGGTCCGATTTTGCTGAAAATCAATATGCTTGCTATGCTTACCAATTTAAATAATCTTACTGAATTGCATTTGATTTCTCAATCAATTCAGGTTATATAATGCTTCTAACACTGATTTAAAAAGGGTTGCCCAGAGCATGTAAATCCATTGAATTTTAATAAAGTTGCGTTTTCAAATAAAATGTTATCATCCTTTCTTACCAGAATAATTGCACAATTGCATTAATTAATGCATCTGTCATATTGGCAGTTTCATTTATGCAAATAATGAAAGCTGCATTTTATATTCTAATATAACTGAAAATGTTTAATAAATTTGAGTTTAAAATGCTTGATAATATTGATGTTGATTGAAAAATATGAATATTTTACTATCTTAATTTATTGCATACTAGCAGTATACCCGTTCTTCGTATGGAGTATATAATATAAAGAAACTTAAAATTTACAATCATGTGCTAATTCCTATAGTATATTAAATGACATTTTTAATCAAAATATTCTGTTAAAATATTTAATGCAATGCTCCTAAAAAGAAGTTTATAAATCTCTGTTCTCGCTATACAAAATTATCTTCACTGGCAGATCTGAAGAATAAAACAGCATGGGCTCTTTTTGTAAGCATTTTTACAAAAATATGGAATTGAATCAATATATACAAAATAACAGCGTTAAAATTATATGGAACCTGTACTACTTATATATACGTGAATATTAGAAGATGTAACCTGTATTAGTAGATTACATATATAAATTAAAAATATCAATAAACCTGTAATCTTTAAACCTGAAGGCAGTAATTGATTCCAATATATGCCAAAATGAAAGTTCTAAAATTATATGGTAAGATATACCCGTACTACTTATAATGTCGTAGAAGATATGTCCAAGTGTTAATAGAAGATTACTCGTATTACAGTATGAGTCTCAAAAATCTTTGCCAAAATAAAACAGATGATGTAATAAATTGAAAATATCAATAATCTTTGTTATCTTCATACCAGATGGCTGTACTTAATTCCAATGTATGTCAAAATATATGCCTTTATACCTGTGCTACATATATTATAGATTAGAAGATATACCCTTGCATTTGTAGAAGATTACTAGTACAATGTACAATATATGAGTTTCAATAATTTTTGCTGCAACAAAACAATAGCATAATAACTTGAAAATATCAGTAATCTCTGAATGAGTAATTCCCGAAAATATCAATAATAATAATGTTTAAACCTGAAGACCGTAATTGATATTATCCAGTAAAAAATGCAATGTCAATGAAATTTATATTATATACATATATTTATTATTCAAATCAGAAAAGATTTAATAAAAATCATATGCTGCATAAACACATTGGATTTAAATCCGTTGCTAACGACATGGTATCATTTGCTTCAAATAAATTGGTGGAAAAAATATTGTCTGGATAATGCTGTCTCTATGGAAGGTTTGGCGACATTTTCATCAATTTAGCGATATTTAAAAAAATCTCCAAATTTATCGTCAAGTGGGACTGTAGAACTGATAGTTCCACTTGACGACAAATTGACGAAACATCATCACAATACTATCATCTAACAAAACACAATTCATTTCATTTATTTAGCTCAATTTTATCAATTTCAAGTTATTTTTATGGATTTACAAACATTTATATCAATTTGGTGACATTTTAAAAATTCACTAAATGTGTTACTAAGTAGGTCGGTTGAACTGACAGACAAATGCAAACGAAACATCATTTCAGTACTCTCTTCTAACAAAACAAAATAAATTTCATTGATTTGCGTCTTTTTTAAAAAAATTGGCTACATTTCCGTCAATTTGACAACGTTTAAGAGAAGTTGCCAAGTTAGCGATATCCTGCCAAATTCGTAGCTCTGAATTTGCAGATGTGAATAAAATATCTTGATTCCGGTTGTATACTAAATGAAAACACTAAAATTGTATTAGAAGATATACCCGTTCTACTCTTTTTCTGTTTCAACAATCGCCTAAATGAATTTATTGGCTAAACACAATATATGAGTTTATTAGCTAAATACAATATATAAGCTTGAAAACGCTTTGCCAAAATAAATGAAAGTGATGTAATTAATATAATTAAAAAAAAATCAAACCGTTCATTTTTAAGATATATTTTTATATCCATTTATTTATTATTCAAATCGAAAAAATAATAATAAACATTAACAAATGCATTTAAATTAAATAACCATTTTGATTTCTTAATACTTTTCATTGTTGAAAAATAAACCATGGTGATAGATTTTTCAAACATACATGGTTTATCTATCCCTTTGAGAAGTGGATTGTCCCAGAAGCTTTTCCTAGAGGATCGCCCTGGAAGTGTTCCCTGTCAAACACACTCTGTTTTATTATAAGTAGAGATTAGAATTGTCATCTATGCATAGTAAGTAAAATACACAATTTCACATGAAATATAACTGTTCTTTTTATTCTTTTCAATGTAGCAAAGTATTACATGGAACCTGAATCATATCTGAGACATAGATTTCAAGAACTTGGTTTTAAAATAGATGCTTTTTGCAGTCTTCAGTATTTGGGAACCTGTAGCAACTCTGGTCCTACTGATTTCAAACTTCTTAGAAAAACAATAGCAAAACATATTGCAGATTCTAATGTTCGTGTTGCTAGATCTCCAGCCATTATTTTTAAAGTTCTGAAGGTATTTTCTATATTTTGCAAATACAAAAATGTTGAAATCTGACTTGTGTATGTGTGTATATATATACTTATTGCATATTTACTCTGTATTTGTAAGTTCAATAATAATGAATATGGAGGGACTAAAAAATTATTTGCTGCTTCATTATAAACAGTGAATCAGAAAATTACACATGCCAGATACTATATTCATTAATTAGGATAATATTTAAATGCATAGTAAGATGCACTTTGAATAATACATTTTTAATTTTACATTAAGTTATGTAGCAAATGCATACTTACTATAGTAATATGTATTTTATAAAACATTTTTATTCTTGTCATACTGATTTTAATGTATATTTATCATATCTTACTGGCTTAAATGACACTTTTGTCTATATAATTCTGTTAATCATAATTTGCCATACCAAAATTTGCAAAGTAATTGTACAAGTCCAACAGACTGAGCAGAGGTAATTGTGGTCTAAAATTTCCAAAAATTTAAACTCCTGTAGTTTGGAAATGAAAGTGCATAGAATTGTTAAATTTCCACAAAAAAAAAAAAAAAAAAAAAATTACATAAGATGAAAGTAAACTAATGTTTGCAATTATCATTGAGCATGCCCTACAATATTCAAGGAGTACAGTCAATCATTGGTGTTACGGGATCCCTGGACTAGTTGAGTCCAGTTTTTACCATCAGTAGAAAAATTCAAGGGATACAGAATCGAGTTTTGTGAAAGTAAGGAGACGAAAGAGAAAGGATGGAGTGAAATTTATTGTTGCAAGTTTCAGAGTCTTTAATTCGGACAAGTGTCAGGTTTAATATCAGTCGGAGAAATGGGGATGCACACCCCACTTTCTGACATGAATTTTAACTTCCATTGGATACTACGATTTTTTGTTCGAAGTCCCGAAGTAATATGCACGGTATCATGTAGATCATTTCATTTTATCGCATACCTGGGAGGAAAAGGGATATGAGGAAATATCCTAAGAAGAGGATTTTACTAGGATATATCAGATGACAGAGTTAGGTCAACTTCTAGTTTTCCTCCTCCGAATGAGCTCATCTAGGTACGAATGTCATTGATGATGCAATGCACTCAAAGAATCCTCTATGAAATGGTGATGTTTTTTGTGGATTTGAGGGGGATATTAGTGAGTTAAGAGGTTATATGTCCATCTGTCTGTGTTTGATTTCTTGTGTACACGATAGCTACCACAAATATTAATGGATTTTCACAAAACTTTATATCTGGATTTGTTTACAAAAAATCTAGAACTAGATAGAATTTTTTTTAATTTCAAGCTAAAACTTTCGAAATTTATTCGAAATTTTATATTTTCTTAATATGGTAGCATAGGACAAAATTTGACATAATTATGCATAAAAAGGGTTAATTATGGCTTAATTATCATGAAATTTAATGCTTTCAATTATTGCAGTGAAAAATAGTTGGAGTACAATGTTTGTGTTCATGTCATTAGCATTATTCAGGGGGCAACTTGCCCCCTTCCCTCAGGGGAAAAATTGTCAAATTTGGTGTCAATCAAGAATTTTTTACTCTTTAAAATGAATGGTAACATGCAATAATTGTGATCATTTGGACAAACTGTACAGTTATTTTATATTTTTTCTTGTAAAATTTGCAAAATAAAACACAATCTACTTAAAAATGGATTCTGGTTTGAGAAAGTTGAGTTGAGACACACTTCAGTTAATTACTATTCAGATTAGAAGGAATAAGTTGTCTGTCATCATTTAACTGCATTATTTACACATTTTTTACAGAATAAAAACAAATTATTTCCATTGATAAGCGACATGATATTCTACTGAAATGAAGTGTTTAGTAAAAATATTGCCTGCCAAATATTAATTTTACAGAGAAAAGCTATTTTTATTATTGTCTCGACAACCCCTGTACCTAGAAATAGTCATAGAATAATGATTATACCAATTTTTTTTTTAAAATCTCTTAAAACTGTGGATTTGTATAAAGAACATATGGAGTTTTATAAATAGATTAAATTGCATTTATGATGAATATTTATGTTTGATTAACAATTAATTTTGTCCTTTTACTGTATAGAAGTTTTCAGGACATTCCTGAATACCATTTTAAAATAAACTTATTTTCATTCTGGTAGAAAGAAATACATTGAATCTTTATGCACACTGTGCTGATTAATTATTGGTCTATTAATAAAATCAAGTGCCGATTTAATATAGTGTCGAAAAATGCATTTAATTAAATATTAATTTAATTAGTATATTAATCATACATGTAATATGCTCTAAACTTACTGCTGTGTACATTGCGTTTGGTGGCCGCAAAACCCACCTAATTTTGTGCATAACGGGATAACTAAGTTAGAAGATTAAAAAGGTTAATAGAAAAAGAACAAACATTTATTTTAGTACATGATTATATTACACTCTTAAATTTTACAAAATTAAAATAGTAGCACAATATTTGAATACATCTCAAAGGTAGTTTGGAGGTTGTAATGCCAGATAAATTGAGACCTTAGGTTGGATTAAGTGGTGGGACTAATTAATTAGCTTTTTCTATAAAAACACCATCATTGAGAAAATCCTCATCTAATTTAAAATGTACCTGATTTGATCTTGCACATCTTGGGAGAATCGTCGGGTTTTTCACCATTTCAACACCAGCTGAATCTGCGAGCTCATCACACACAATTTACAAACTGCTATATTGCCTTGCTCTACATAAAGGTCCACAACTAACAGATTGCCTTGACCAACTCTGAGCAACTCTCACTTATATCCCTTTTCCACTGGATGGTCTACGTGCTGGTATGTAGACATTCCTCCTTGGTATGCCGCCATTCCGGCGCCGAATTGCTACCGACAATGGACTTGGTGTAGTCTGTCGACATGGGGGCACCGGTCTATAGACATGGAGGCACCGGTATGTTACCGCCAATATGCTTAGCGTGGGGATATGGGGATATTCATCCCCCCCCCCCCGCATTCCTTGCTCCATCATTTCTTATTTCTTCCAAATCTTTAATATTTTATATTTCTGGCATTACATTCTCAATAATTATGCTACATACTAAATTATCATTTTATAGGAATATATCTACATATACATTATAACATCATAAACTATAATTTGTAATTTAGCTTTGTAATGTAAAATGTTTCTTCCATGATTAAAACATAACTGTTTCAGGTTCTGAATGATAAATTTTGTGGGAAAATTGATAAAGTTGTTCCAAACACATTTCCGGATCAGTATTTTACATGCTCTGTTTTTTGCAAGTCATGCAAGTAAGTGTTTATTATTTATATGACAATTTAAAATATGTTTTAGTATATCAGTAAAATACAATATTTTCAATGTATTAGAAAGACAAGGGAGAATTTTCAGATTAGCTTATGACCTTACGGTGGCCATTGATCAATATTTATTGTTGATGCTGTGAAATCAGTGCTCTTCTAAAAAGTTTATTAGTGAATCTGAAGTATTATTAAAAAATTCTCTGCCACTCATAACAATTTTATTAGAACATTTATGTTTATTACCATCCATCTCTAAAGTTCAAATTCTATATTTCAACTTTTGTAGTTATTTAAAAAGTCCTAGTCTTCAATAGAATTGAAATACAGTTTGAAGACTAAGTTATTTATAAAGTACCTTTCTACTTCAACACAAGATCATGACTTTTGTGTTTACTTTTAAATTGACTTCAATCTGATATAAAACTTAAATTAACCTAATGACTAGAGTTTAACAAAGGAATCCTGACATTTAACAAATAAACAACTTTATTTGTAGCTAATTTCGCTGGGAACTCAAAACACATATTATAAATACAATTCTATATACAATTATTGACAATTCTAGCAGTAGAAATTCTACCCGAGACATGCTAATCTACAATGCAATTCGAATCTCACTCATAACTAAACTGAGTCACACGTGGACTGAATATGACCAACATATGAAATGCTCACTTAAAATATTTATGCTATATTCACAATTCTTCCGTCTATAGACGATCTGATGCACCCATGTGCGAACTCAGCAGAATGACAGATCCGTAATTCTAAAGTCTGCCATTTTATAGATCTGACCAATCACGAGTATGTGATTCTTTGGAATGAAATTTGAGAAGTTTAGGACATAAATTAAAATCAGGAAAAAGTAGAATTAGTATGAAATGATAATAAATAATAGAATCCTCACATATTCTTTAATTAGTAAACCTTCTGTATCACACTCTTGAGTTTAACACAATCTGTCATTATATTTAATACTTGATTCTGTATCTTATTCACATTAATCCCTGGAAATTCGGATCTTCAGCAAAATTGAAATTACCTCCAGAAATTTTTTCATTTTGTATCAACTTTCCAATGACTTAGCCATTGTGCACTTAATTCTATTCATCTGCAGCTTGAATTTTCTGTTCTCTCCATACTAAATGAAAGAATGAAGGACAGTTGGTTCATTGTCAGAAGATGTTGTGTATCATTGGGAATATTGCAATGATCAGAAAATATGTATAAATATATTTACTTTTAGTAGCAATTATTGTTTAGAGCATCAAATGTATTTTGAAAATGTTCTTTAGTGCTGCGTGGTAAATACCACACGTTCTTTCAGAACGTTATAAATACTTAATATGTTCATGGAACATTAAGTTAAAGGCTGTCGTGATCGTAAGTGGTTTAAGCTGAAAATTAAAAGGTAATTAAAAGGTTTGGAAATGAGGACACGAATTAGATTTAAAATAACAAAAAGGTTTTATTTACACTATTTAACATTAAAATATGAAAAGATAAGATTTGAGCTTACAAGTTGCTCCCTTAAAATATTAACACCTCGTAAATCCTTATTACCTCGTAATTCATTAATCATTAATTCTACCATAATCTTACTCACAATTCTCAAATATTAAAATAGTCACACACTTCAAAAAGGCTAGTTACTTTCATAACATTATTCCTCACATAGAGGTATTTAAAAGAGTGGAGAGGAGAGATACTAAATTACTGAGTGCTGTGCGAAGTCAAAGGCCTTACCTCGGCTTCTTGGGACATCGGCCGTGTGTTCGGTTGATCAAGCAGGGGATCGGGAAGCATCTCGCTCCGACGAGGTTTTTAATATCTTAACTTCACAAAATCTAAAAAGGCCCTCTCGACTTTTTCTCCCAAAAAAACTCTCTTCAAAACTTTCAATTTGATCTCTCCTCCCTCTCAAATTTGATCTCTCCTCCCTCTCAAATTTTATTCGCTGCCCAGTCCTAAGCCCCCCTCAATATTATTGGAGAACACTTGTATCATCACTTTCAGTGGCCAGTCCGTGACAGAAGGGCTTTGCCAGTAGCCCCCGAATTATTACTTGCAGGTGGCTGGGATCCCACGCTCCTGCGTGAAGCCCTGGGCTTAACTGCGCCCCCAACAACCGCTTACCCCCCTATGCGTCTTCCTCCGTCATGTACTGGACCACACACATACAGTCCAAGCTCCACTGTCCCTTCTCTTTGCAGGTGGCCAGGGAGGAACCTTATACATATTTATAACGGGGCTAGGGACCGTCCTTTGCAGGTTGCCTTCCTCTCCAATATTTAGCAATGTCACATATTTTTGGAAAACACTATGTGACATTTAGTTATCCGTACTAGTGTAGTTTTATATTGAGTTTAAAAATACAAATCATCTAATTCTAAATTTTATATTTTCTTTAGTAGAATTTCATATTACTAAATCTGTCTATTTTGGGGACTTTTAACTAAATAGATAAAACTCTTATTAAAATTTTTATTATTGCTCATACTGAATCGGTTTCTTTATATTTCTACGGAATTTTTATATTTTTTTATAGATATTTTGTTTCTGTAAAAAAAAGCCAGTTTGAGTCCCTTCTCAGGCGAGTCAAACAGGTTAGGTGATATGTTAAAAGATGCTAGTGGAACTTTTATTAGCTAATATCATTAAGTAGCAGATATCTAACAGAACAGAATTTTAAGGAATTAACTGGTTCTGTTCTCCTAAAATATAAGTTTATGTAGTAACTTCTTGGCAACAGACTCTAATTATTATAGATGTGATATCTACTAAGATTTAATATATTTTTGTAATTTTAAACTTTTGTAAAATTTTAAATATCTGATTTTATGTATAATTTTGCTAAATTTACTTAAAATGGAAAAGAACCTGAAAAGAAATATGTTTGAAATATCGCTTATCTAAAAATTGTTCTGAAGTAAAGTTAATGCTCTGAATTTTTTTTTTATAATCTGATAAAGTGTGATACTAAAAAAGAGTAAACATTGTACTTCAGCTTGTACTTTTCTTTAATTTTTTTAAGAATATTATGACTTTAAATTAGGACAATTAAAAATATTGGTTGAATAATCAAGCCAATTAATTTAATTAAAATTTTTAATATACAATTTAAGTCATCCATTGCATACTCACAGAACAAAGAAAAGAAAATTGTGAAAGTGTCCTACAGTTTGGAAAATAAATAAAAAATGCTACTTAGAAAGATACAAAGGGCTAAGCAAAATAAGCATAGAAAGTTGTGTTTCATTTCTGTGTGCAGTGATACTTTTTGCTGAAAGTTCCATAAATCCCCTTTCAAATTGCACTTAATATGTAGAAAGGACTGACTGATTTAGACAATGACTTTATCAATCCCCTCACTTGATGGAAACTGCATAACACACAGCATACAACCTTTGCTCAACTAGTAAAAGAAATTTTATGTTTAACTGCTAATTCAACACCATTATCTATTTTTGAATTAGCCATTAAATATAGAATTTGTATTCCAGAGCCAGTATTCAGTAGTGCCAGATAGTCACTAAATTTATAGTCACTAAATTTAAATCAAGTTTAGAACCAGAAAATGTAAACTTGCTTGCTTGTTTGTGATTAGTAAAATAAAAATATAAATAAATTCCTAAGACGTGTAACATAGTAAAATATATATTATATGTACATAAGTTAGATTTTTATTTTTATGAATTATTCAGCTGGCCTGAACTGAAGTATCGCTGTATAAAATTTCGTAGCTGTGAGCCACTTAGAATTTTTGCTACATGATGGAAAAACAGGCAGACATCTTCCTTTATTATTGATTAATTTTCAAATTTTTATGTTAATTAAATTTTGATTCCTTAAACTTTACACCAAGATATGAATATAATATAAAATTGATTTTTTAAAACTATCAATGAATATTTTAAGGCATTTATATTTATTTATAAAAAATTTTCACTTTAATAATGTTTATATGTCTGAGTAATTATTACAAACACACACACACATATATATATATTTAATCAAATAGCTTTAATTAATATTTTAATGTGACGGATTAAAAATTCGATTAATCAGTTAGTTATTTGATTAAATTTTTTTGATTAATCAGTTAAAGTTTTAATACACTCCTACTTTTACTTTAAATATTTATAATTTGGATGAAAACTTACATAATTCAACCCCCCAAGAAAAATACAAAAATATTTGAACTATCTAAAATTTAAGTGATTTATATGTATAAATACATTGGGGAATTTGAACCCAACATTGTCAATTTTTATTGTAGCAATTTTTGCATATTATTATATAAAATTAAATTGCATGTAAATTTTATTTATTTTGTACAATTATAGTTGAAAATAATATAAATGTGTGATAATATATATTTAAAGAGTTTAAGTGTTTATTATATTAACACTTTAATAGAGAGACTTGTATATTAATTGCATTTTAAATACACCTCACAGAATTAATTTCATTTTAAACACACCTTTAAATACAGTCAAAGAATAAATGCTTTAAAATATTTGCATTTTCCAAATAGTAGACAAAATTGACAATATTCAGAGTTGGGCAGTATCAAAAATTTATGTATTTAAAATATATTTTCAAAATACATTTGTATTTTGTATTTTAGACTGAATAAACTAATGTATTTTGGTAATGTATAGAAAATACATTTTCACAGTATTTTGTATTTTCAAAATACTCAAAATACATTTCTTCAAATTTCAAACTATCGTGTTTAAACCACAGATGAACAATTCATAAAAGAGAAAAATGTTAATCAACATTTTGTCTAGTCATTGATTTCGACAAACATTGATTTTGAAAGACATTAATTAGTGAGATGCAGGGGTCCCATTTCAGTGTGAACCCGCGAGATTCTCGTGAAATCTATAAAAAATCTCGCGTAAAAATATAAACTGCGCGAGAATTTTTCTCTCTCCAATTGTTGCGAAATTTAAAATTTGAAGATAGCAAAGCACGCACTGTCAGAGTCAATAAGTGTTGGCTGGGTCATGAAAGTACACAAGTCCAGCTTTAAAGAAAAACTTCGTTCACTTTATTTGGTGAAAAACACAACTCGGCATATTACACGTACCTGGTAATTTTCCATGCCGTAAAACATCAAAAATATACTATGTACAAAAGATTTTTAGTTGTAAATGACTAGACAGAGATTTCTTGAAGCATTTGGTAGTAAGTTACTATACTACCTCTATCACTTGCGTGTATTTCAGCCACCATCACTTGGCAAAGGGAAACCAAAGGATAGAACATCAGGAAAATCTTTAAAGCGGCTTCCGAACGTTTGTAAGTAAATTTAACGTTCAATACATGCTGGTCCAAACTGACCACATCTGCATCCGTTTCGACTATTCACCGTCGTCAAACGATATTCCGCAGTGCTTCTGTCAAAAAAACATTTCTGTCTGCCTGCATCAGACCATCAGTGTCTATCTCGTCTGACTTCTTCAGACGTCTGATCTCGATCGAACCTTTCGACCTTCTCATTTGCTTCAAGAAACCTCTGCCCTATATATCCGAGAATGGACAGTTCCGGAAACGCCCCCGAATATGCAAATCAGATGCGTACGCATTGAGAACTGATTTGCATGAAACCTCATGTTGAAAAACGTCACGGTTCACGCCGGTGAACGGGAAGAGTCGTTCATATTAAATTTGCATAAACGCCCGTTCACAGGAACGTGAATCGCGATGTATTGATTATTTCCAACAATCGGCCCCCTCATGCAAATCCTTAAGTCTCAATGCATATGCAAAAGAAAACTTACTCTGAGAAACCAAGGTATATCAATAAACACCAAGGCCCCCAGTATCCTATCAAACATATAATGAAGGAAAAAAAATTTAAAGTATTATATCATTATTAAATTTAAAATAAAATGCATAAGTACATATAGCATCTGAAAAATAGTTAAGTATTGTCGACAATATTGTAACAACAACATTTCACATCAAGTAGAAATTTATATACAACACAACTTCAATGCTTAAGTATCAGCATTCAAAAATTGAAATTTTAGTTTAAATTTAATTATAAGTATCCAAAATTTAAGTATAAGCACATTATCATATTAAACAAGTCAACTTTAAAAGATTAAGATTTTGTATAAGCATAGAATTTAAGTTTACTTTAAATTTGAGTATAAACACTATAATTCAAAAAGCTTAAAAAAATTTAGTCTATTAACACAATATAAGTATACATAATTAATACTATTAGACTGCATTGATATACCAAATATTTAAAAATACATGATGCAAGTAATTAGATAATAAAATTCCTTTATCAAAACTTTCAACACATACTTTTTACCAAGTTGAAAAATACAAAATTTTATACACATAAGCTATTATTTAGCATCAGGCGGGTCATGGAAAATGGATGTATATACAAAGGTGTAAAGTGAAAAAGATTCAATATCACAAAAATTTATACTCAAGATATACTATCTTATATCAATGAGGTTTAAGATAAACAATAATGTATATATATGACATCTTAAAAAAAAATTCCCAAGTTGTAAATTCAATTTAGTATTTAAAATTTTCTTTAGACTAAACATTTAATCTCAAAAAGTTTTGATTTAGTTTTTAAAAATTTTATTACAAAATTTAAGTATTATTTCCTTAGTCATTGGTTTAGTAAAGTGATCTGCTAAGTTATCTTTACTATTTACAAATTTAACATTAAAAGATTCATTGACTATTAAATTTCTTAGGAAATGATATCTAACATCAATATGCTTAGTTCTATTGTTTTCAATTGGAGAGTTAGAAAAATTAATGGCTGCTTGGTTGTCGCTA
Source organism: Amaurobius ferox (assembly GCA_951213105.1). Lineage (NCBI taxonomy): Eukaryota > Metazoa > Arthropoda > Arachnida > Araneae > Amaurobiidae > Amaurobius > Amaurobius ferox. Next base: position 53,013,301 of record OX578136.1, on the reverse strand, counting down.
AAAATAACACTGTTACTTTTATTAAAGTTTAACCCAAGTAAATGACATTCTTCAACTATGTTTTGTACCCATACCATTTCCTTAGCGGCTTCAGTTAGTGATACGTATTCAGCTTCCATGGTTGATAAGCTGACACACTTATGTTTAAAGGTACGCCAAGAAATAGGTACATTGTCAATAAAGAGTATCATGCCTCCAAGTGAAACACGGTCATCTCGGTTTGCAGCAAAGTCAGAATCTGAATAACAATTCAATTTTAACTCCTGAATGTTAGATAAATTCAACATATAGTTTTTAGTCTTTTCAACATATCCTAAAAGTCTTAACAATGCATCCCAATGCTTAATTCCAGGGTTTTCTTGAAATTGAGATAATATATTGATGGCGTAACAAATATCAGGTCTAGTCCTACTAGATATAAAAGCCAAACACCCAATTAAGCTCCTGTAAGGAAAACTTTGCATTTGCTTTATTTCTTCACTTGTCTTTGGACAATCTATTTTACTTAGAATATTCCCTTTAGAAATGGGAAGTGAAGTAACTGGATATTTATACTGTTGAAACATTTGACATACTTTATCTATATACTGACTTTGATGTATAAAAAATTTATTGTCACACTCTTTAAATTCCACGCCTAAAAGTTTTCTAATTTTTCCTAATACCTTGATATCAAATTCTATGCTAAGTAATGAAACAATGTGGTCTATGTCCCTTTGATACTTTGAGAAGAGAATTATGTCATCCACATAGACTAGCATAAGAACTTTGCTATTGTAAATATATGCACAATTACACCATTGAAGTTTTAAAAAATTTAATTCTTTTAATTTGGTGTCAAGTTCATTAAACCATTCTCTTCCACTTTGATGAAGACCGTAAATGGCTTTCTTCAACAAACAAACATAATCAGGCTGTTCCTGATTGACATAACCTTGAGGCTGTTTCATATATACCTTTTGACTCAATTTAGCATAGAGATAGGCAGATTTGATATCTAATTGGAAATGCATCCAGCCAAGCATGCATACGAAAATTGAGAAGAATGCTCTAATTAAGTTGAAGTTAACAACAGGGCTAAAAACTTCATCGTATGATTCTCCCTTTTTCTGACCATACCCCTGGGCTACCAAACGAGCTTTAAACCTCTTGATTTTCCCATTCTCGTCTTTCTTAATGGTGTAGACCCATCTACTGCCTATATGCTTTTGTGAGGTGGATGCAGGAACTAGTTCCCAGACACCCCTCTCTTGCATTACGGCCATTTCTTCATCCATAGCATTACACCATTTTTCGGACTGGGAAGATTTAATAGCAGCGTTGTACCCTTTTGGTATATTTATTTCAATATTGCTTGCTTCTGGTCTGCCTCTGACCCTTTTAAGACCTTTATTTTCCCGAAAATTAAACAGTTGCTGATCAAATTGTATATTCCTTTTATCACAATATTTCTTAACATCATTGTGTGACCTCAGCCTTTTATTATCTCCTTGAGCGTAATAATACACATCAGTTCTACTCCCATCGGGTCTTGGAACCGTCTTTCGCTGCCAAGCAATATCCGAGCAAGGAGTCATACTGGAGTCAGCAGGAGAGTCCGTTTCCTCACTGGATTCAGACGGATCGTCACCAGTGTCTTCACTCTCTCCTGCCCCCCCATCAGACTGCTCTCTCGGATATTCCCCGTCGGAGTATTCTGAAAGGTTATCTCTTGATATCCCTGAGGAGATATTTCTGGGACAAATTGGGTCCAGGATGCCTTCCACTACATCACCCTCATCAAACCTCACATTGCAGGTCTCAATTGTTCGTTTCTCTCCTGACAAAAATATCCTATAGCCCTTAGTTTTAGTAGCATAGCCTACCATCACCCCTTCTGTAGCTTTCATGTCTAACTTCTTTCTGAGCTGACTGGGTTTGCCTACATATGCTCTACAACCAAAGGTTCTAAGATGTTTGACTGAAGGTTTTCTACCACTGTAGAGTTCATGTGGAGTTTTTGTCTTAAATTTGTGACATATTCGATTTTTAGTGTATGCAAAACACAATATTGCTTCCGCCCAGAATCTGTCATGTAATTTGCTGTCGTTCAACATGGCTCTAACACAGTCAAATGCGGTTAAGTTGAATCGCTCTGATACTCCATTTTGCTGTGGGGTATATGTGTTAGTCCTCTCAGCCTTAATACCGATATCCCTCAGGTAATTTTTGAACTTATCATGGCAGAATTCCATCCCATTATCCGTCCGGATACATAGAATTTTAGTACCTAACTGCCTTTCTTCTCTGGCCTGAAACTCTTTAAAATGTGAAAATACTTCTGACTTCTGTTTCATGAGGTAAACAAAAACTTTTCTACTATAATCATCTGTTATAGTTAAGACATACTTGTTCCCACCATATGAGGCTGTGGGTAAGGGACCACACACATCCATGTGTAACAATTGCAATGGTTTAGTGGACCTTATCCTACCGGTGGGTTTATACGATACTCTCCTAGACTTAGCCAATTTACATGATTTACAATTTAACTTTTTGTATTTAAGCCTAGGAAGTCCGTTTACGGCAGAAACTTTGCTGGTTTGGAGAAGATATTCAGCATTTATGTGGCAATATCGTTTATGCCAAAGACAGTTTGTACTATTAAGTTCAGTTACTGAACTGCTAGGCTTAGATATTGAACTATTCACATTTTTATTCTGCTTAGTTTTTGTTTTGTCAGATTTAAATTTAGTTTCTCTAAGATTAGGTGCTATTTTTACTTTGTCTATTTTTCTGGAAGCACTAGGATCCCTATCCTTGGATTTCTTATCCTTTTTGTGTTTCTTGTCTCCATGTTGATCCCTATCTTTAGATTGACGGTTTTCTACGTTATGTTGTTCCTGGGTACTATACTTAGGTTTTAAAAAATACAACCCATCCTTTCTTTTTGCATAAAAGAATTTCTCCCCTTTAGGTGTAAAAAACCATAGAACCCCATTAGCTCCATTAAAACTAAAATTTTGTTCCTCAAGAACAGATGCAGCTAATAAATTTCTCCTAAGTTTAGGAGAATACATAACATTTTCCAATTTGATAATACTTTGCTTATCCTTAAATTGGACATACATTTCCACCGTCCCGATAGCCTCAACTGGACTTTCGACATCCCCTACTGCTAGCGACATTGAAGTGCCTTTGCACTCATTAAATTTTGAAAATAACTTAATGTTATTACAGAAATGTCGCGTAGCAGCAGTGTCTACTACCCAGCTGAGTCTATCGCTAGGATCGATTACAGTATTAGCCTCAATCTGTGGAGACCCAAGAAATTCCACAATACTAGATCCATTATTTCTACTGCAATTAGATTTAGTATGACCTAGTTTGTTACACTTATAACACTTAATTTTACTTTTAGAAATATTTACATTATGACTAGAAGTATTTACATTAGACACATTATGAGATACATTTGGAAGTTTAGACACTTTTACTCTATTTACAAATTTCTTAGAAGTAAAATATGCAGAATTTGAACTCACAGTTTTGGAAAAGTCACTTGCTTGCTGCCTCAGCCGGCTCTCCTCCGCTGCTAGCTCTGCTTGTATTTTGCTGAGCTTGAAGTCCGAGTCATTCCATCGATATATAATTTGAACGATACCTCGGAATTCTTCCGGAAGGTACCGTATCGACTGGAATGCTACATATAGGTCTTCAATGGGGTGTTTCGCGTCTTTAAGCCTCGTCACGGCCTTCCGCAGTCTTGAGCAAAAAATATCAACAGGCTCGTCTGGCTCCGGCCGAACGTCGAAGAACTCATCTAGTAATCTAACCAGGTTGGCTCTGGAAGGCGCTTGAAAATGTTCTTTCAAGGTATTCCATACTTGACTAGGTTCGTCGGTGACGTTTATCAACTCCTTGTATTCCGAGGATAAACTTTGATAAATGATGGCTAATGCTCGGTCTTTCCGGCGATAAAAATCATCATAGTCGCGGCGACTTGCATCTTCCTCGATAGGCTTAGCACTTCCATCTACGTGTCCGAAACATCCTTCTCCCTTGAGGACGAATGAGATGTCGGTACACCAGGTGACGTAGTTGTCCCGCGTCAGCAACTCCGTTCTACTTGCCTCCATGGCCACTCGTAGTTTTGAAGAAGCAGAAGCAAAAGTTCTTGTACACTGTTTACGTTTACACTGTTGCGTTTCGTTGTTCACACGAACTTCAAAATGGTGCCAGGTGCGGCCCCCATCTGAACACTGGAACGATTTCTTTAAAGATACTTGCACTTATGACTCTATTGGGCGTTGAACTGGCCCCGTAACCGTTTCTGTTGCGAAATTTAAAATTTGAAGATAGCAAAGCACGCACTGTCAGAGTCAATAAGTGTTGGCTGGGTCATGAAAGTACACAAGTCCAGCTTTAAAGAAAAACTTCGTTCACTTTATTTGGTGAAAAACACAACTCGGCATATTACACGTACCTGGTAATTTTCCATGCCGTAAAACATCAAAAATATACTATGTACAAAAGATTTTTAGTTGTAAATGACTAGACAGAGATTTCTTGAAGCATTTGGTAGTAAGTTACTATACTACCTCTATCACTTGCGTGTATTTCAGCCACCATCACTTGGCAAAGGGAAACCAAAGGATAGAACATCAGGAAAATCTTTAAAGCGGCTTCCGAACGTTTGTAAGTAAATTTAACGTTCAATACATGCTGGTCCAAACTGACCACATCTGCATCCGTTTCGACTATTCACCGTCGTCAAACGATATTCCGCAGTGCTTCTGTCAAAAAAACATTTCTGTCTGCCTGCATCAGACCATCAGTGTCTATCTCGTCTGACTTCTTCAGACGTCTGATCTCGATCGAACCTTTCGACCTTCTCATTTGCTTCAAGAAACCTCTGCCCTATATATCCGAGAATGGACAGTTCCGGAAACGCCCCCGGATATGCAAATCAGATGCGTACGCATTGAGAACTGATTTGCATGAAACCTCATGTTGAAAAACGTCACGGTTCACGCCGGTGAACGGGAAGAGTCGTTCATATTAAATTTGCATAAACGCCCGTTCACAGGAACGTGAATCGCGATGTATTGATTATTTCCAACAATAATTCCGGCTTAAAATTATTTTTTCCTTCAAATTGAATACTGAGAAATCCAATGCCCGATGACTAGAGATGCAGATTCGCGGTGGCCAGGTCGCCATTAGCGACTAAAATTATTACAGTAAGTCACCATTTCTGGCGACCGAAATTTCGCCAGAATCCTTTCAGTCTCACGGCACCCGTGGCCGGTAGATCGGGCTGATTGCTTCGCGACCACAAAATGCGATCAGTCGCCTCGTTGTTGCGAATCACGGGCCGATTGTCGCTCAGTTGCGGGCCACGATTCCTTAGCTACGTGTGAATCGCACTCATTGGCGATTTGGGCACACTAAAAGTACTATGTGTTTCTAATTATCGAGATATTTTATAGAAAACTATAAGTGTCTTCCCCGCTTGCGCGGGTCGCAAATTCGATCAAATAAAATTTTGCTCTTTTGTTTTATAGGATTCTTTCACGGATTTGAATTATGCTCTTTCCGAGTACTTCCTGCATTTTTCGTGTTTTGCTCGAGAAAATTTCTTTTTTCCGCGGACGAAAATATCCTCTCTGCCCCCGTATACAGTATGTCTACAGCTTACAAAAATCTTGAAAATGTCGTGAAATTGGCCATATATGCCTCAAAATTTGAACAAAGCAACGAATTTTTTATCAGACATTCCTTTCTTGCATCTGAAAATCTATTTCTCCGCGATTTGAAAATGGCGTTCACATACGGCGATTCCCACAGTTTCTGAGGAGAGATGACTAATGAATATTTTTTTGCCATTTTTACAATATATTTGCATCGACTGAATTTTTTTATAATTATTTCGTTTAATATACAAAGAATAAAAACCAAACCATTTTTCTACCATATTATTAATAAAATGAAGGGTTATTTTGCAGCAGCATCACAAAAATCTGCATTTGTACGCAACTCTCGGCATACCTCGTTTAATTTGAAAAATATTTCCCACTTTTCCAATCTGTTTGCATCGACTACTGTGTTTGTAATTGTTTCACGTTTTATACAAAAAAATTATTTTACAAACGTATTATTTATGAAATAAAAGGCTATTTTGAAAACAAAAAGAAAAAAAGTCGACACTTTTCAAACAAAATGGCTAAAATCACATGACTGGCTTGAGATTCAACAAAAGGACAATGCAACCTTTATGTTCTGCAAGTTTTGTAAAAAATACAAAAAAAAAAAAAAGAAAAAAGAGAATCTTTTCAAACATCAAGTCAAAATTATTATCTAATCCAATTTGCCTAGTGAAATAGTTTTCGGCGATCAAAAATCGTTAAAGTTTTTAATTGCTATTGCTGCATGAAAATTGATTATAAAATAATTTTAAAAATCAAAATATAAAGTAAATACAGTCAGGGCCCTCGATAAGACTTATCATTGGGGGGGGGGGGGAGCCGATAAAATTGCCAAGTCTAGTAATGATTTTTACCAACATAAATAAAGTCTAGGGTGCAACAAATATAATTCTTCCTTCAAGTGAAGTGTAAAGATTCAACTCCGTTGTGGACAAAAATCATGGGTCAGGTCAAGTTTTTAATAGATAAATGTTCAGATGCAAATGAAATGTTCCAAAAATACACAAAACAAGAAATTATTAACGAAAAGCTATCTATCATTAAATTAGTAAACTGCAGGCTTCGGGAAATCGGCAAAATCTAGTCCGTCCGTGAGGACGGCTATTGAAATTTTTTACCCGTCCTCGAAAATTTTTACCCGTCCTCCTAAGAATTTTTTTTTCACTTTATATTCCTTAATATATGTGCTTAAATACATCGCACAACAATAATAAATTAGAACCAACTGCCTCGCGATGAAGTGCGATAACTGCATATTCATACACCACCCCCACACCGCTTAACCGCCGCGATGAAAGTCGCCGACGCGCAGTCTCTGATAATGGATCGGACCTGCGGAATTCCGATCTATGAGTGGGGGCAAAGGGGTAAGATATGTAAGGAATCGCTCCTTTTTTCAATGCTTGGTAATTTGAAAGCGTGGTAAATAAATAATCATATAAATCCTCTTGTCTCTAAATAGTTTAAACCTCATCGGTACTCTTAATTTCTAGGGAATGTAGTCAATCAAGATTAAAATCTTCTTGGACTGAATAGATGTTTCATACTTTAACTTCAGTTGTTAAACAACTGGAACAAATGCCATGAATGAATTCTAAATGTTTTAGTTTTAAAGTTGAAACCAAAGTGGGGAAGAAAATAAAACACTTCTGGCTGAAACTAGAAGAATCCATTCCAAAAATTCAAACTTGTTACTTACTCCCGTCTATTACAGCAAATGAAAATTTTATAGTTTGGGTTTTAAGGAGTTAAATGGGGATTTGGGCTTAGGCCCGGGCTGGACTTGACTTTTCTATTGTTTTGGGCAGGGTTGAGTCTTTTTTTTTTTTAAACGTCCGTTACGACTGTGCCGAACATATTTCTTTTGAAAATTTTTAAAATGGATTTAAATTGAATGCATGAACTTATTACTTTTATTTCAGCTATGTAAAGATAAATGTTTAAGAAAACAAACTAAATTCTCCATACAAAATTTTGACAAATTTGTTTTTAACATATTTGAATACAAATCATTTCGGGCCTGCTGAGACGCAGTTATCTTCAGGCTGAGTTCATTCTACATTTATAAATTTCTTCGGGCTTGGTCTGGATTTAAGCATTGGTATTGTCGGTCTTGTGAAAATCCGAAAATTCCGCACATATAGACCTTGAAAAGGAGAAGAGAACATGTCACTTCGATCGTGAGTGCGCTATCACATTTTCGTGCAATCATCGGATTCACTGGGTGGAGGATGAGTAGAGAAAAAATAACTAGCACCTGTGGTTACAATTCAGATCTGACGGCTCGCCTAGAAAGAAGGCATTGATAATGCATACTAGGGGGATTTGCAGGTGACAACATTTCAATTTTCATTCATGGCACAGGAAAGGGCGGCTTTCGCCACAATTTTACGATGACAACAATTTGTTATCTATTTTTTTTTTTTTTTTTACGGAATCTCTAATCTCAAAACCGTCCAAGAGGACGGCAACTTCCGAAAATTTGTCGTCCTCGCCGAATTTTAACCCGGCGAGGACGGGCAATTTCTGGAAGCCTGGTAAACTGTATCCTGCCCATAAGAAAAAACTGTGAACAAATTTTGGAAGATGAGCGAAATAATTTTAAAAAACAGAGATGTTGGAAATATTGTTGTTGAAGAGAGATCAGGTTTCAGTGATCCTTTAGTCAGCCATGATCCTGGTCTTAAACCCTCAAACTTGACAGATAATCAGAAAAACTATTTGATCAAATTAGGGCCTCATCAACCAATTTTGGCATTCTTTCCAAGTGATGGTAAAGACAGATTTAATCCCCATTAGTATAAATAAGTACTTAGAATACAGTACAATTAAAGATTGTGCATACTGCTTTGTGTGCTTTCTGTTTCCTCATGGAGTAGGTCAAGAGAAGAGTGAAGATGCATGGTCGAAGATTGGAATAAGAAATTGGGGGAAAATGAGGAGTGCTGGAAAGCAAAAGCTGTGAAAGTTACAAACTCACTTTTCATCTATTGCACACAGATCAGCACTCCACAACTATTGTGACTTTTTAATAAAGGAGCGGCACATTGATGTGCTTCTTGATCAAACTAAGAGATTAGCTCTAATAGAAAATGAAAGAGTACAGTTTTGGAACAGAGAAGTAGTGAGAATCTTACTCTACACATGCAGGACCGTAGGACGTCAAGGGATAGCATTTCAAGGATCAGGACCAAATGATGGTAATTTTGTATAAATAATATCGCTGATATAACCACATCTTGAAAACGTAGTTTGATGAAAGAGAATTACGTCGGTACCACGTGAATTACATGAGTCCTGAGTCACAAAATGAGCTTATATCTCTTGTTGCTGAAGAAATAGAAAGAAAATTTGTTAAAAGAGAAGGAAATTAAGAGATGTGATTTTTTCTCAGTGATGGCTGATACCACACCTGACAGTTTACAAAAGGATATGCTTTCGATTATTGTCCGTACTGTCGATGAAAACTGCAAACCAAGAGAATGCTTGCTAGATGTTTCTGAATGTGCTGAAAAAACAGGTACTGGAATGACAAAGCAAATTTATGAGACTTTAAGAAAGAAAGAAATTGACACATCCTCATTGACTTTTCAGTCATATGATTTTGCAAGTTCAATGTCAGGACAGTTTAATGGAGCACAAAAGAAACTGTCAGAAATCATAGGGCATCATATACCATACATTCCATGCCAAGATCACAGGACGAACACAGCCGTAGAACACAGCTGCAGTATCAGCATTATTATTAGAGACTTATTCGACACACTTGAAGCATTGTATGTTTTCTTTAATTCAAGTACTAAATGTTTCAGACAGTTGAGGAATAAGATCAAAGAAGTGGAGAATGCCCTTCTTTTGAGAAATATGTCTAGGACTAGGTGGACAGCCAGAGCAGAGACTATAAAAGCTGTAAACACATCATTTGAACCTACCCTATCTGTATTAGAAGAAATTTCCATACAACAGGAATTGACTGTGCTACAAAAGCAAAAGCGCCTGCAAAAGTCGAGGGCCCTGAATACAGTCGGGCCTCGACTTTTGCAGTTTACAAACAAAAATATCGTAAATTCGCATGTGAGTCATTTTACATAAAATAACCTATGTAGACGTTTTTATGTCAGCAAATAAAATCATAAAGTAAGCATGGGGGAAGTCAGGAATTTGAGTTTTTTTGCTAACAAGTGGGTGACGGGAGGTATAAAATTATCAAAAATGTGCTTACTTAATACTTAAACGACTCCTAATTAATTTTTAAAAAGAATGTTAGTAAGAATGTTAAAAGAATGTTAGTTTTAAGAATTAAAAAATTTAAATGTAGATGAATATGAGTTATAGTTAATGCTTTCTTTTTTATTACTTTCTAAATTAGCATGGTAAAAAAAAAAAAAAAAATTCAAGTTTCTCTCCTTATAACAGAAAATCTCTCCCAAAATTTTCTGGAAGGAGAGAAATTCTCCTCCTCCTTTCCTGACTTAGTGGGAACACTGGTGGGATGTTTAATATATGTACACTGTAGTAGCATTTAAGAAATATAGTTTCTGTTATAAGCTTTATGTTCATATTGGATGTATATAATGATGTTGTTTGGTAGATTGCTCTTTCCTGTCTATGTATTGAAAGAAGAAAGCTTGAAGTTGCATTCTTTGTGAAAACAGCAACATAGGTAATTCGAATTTTGCTGTTCATTATTACATTTTAAGTAAATTAAAGAGATGCAGTTAGTTATTCCAAAGACATGAGAAAATATGGAGTATACTGCTGCTCGTTATGCAAATGCATTTAGATAATTAATGGATTATGATGTGCACTGTGTGCAGTATAAGATGTGAAATATTTTAAAGTAATATCTATTGATGATAATGGCAGAATGCCAATTATGAAAACCAAAATATGCCTTTATAAATGGGACTTTTGAAGCTACAAAAAATTTTAAAATGCATCTAAAGGTAAGATTTTAGTTTTATGCAGTAGTATCTCGATTTGACAAGTATTTATGTTAGTCCCTTGGCATCCATTTAATCAAGGTTGCACTATATTATGAGTTTTATTGTTGTCAAAAATTTGCCATATTATATTTTTTATGAAAAATGGTTCCTTGAAACATCTATTTCTTGAGATCTGCTATAGATAGAGCTCAGATGATGACTAATTTGAAGTTAGCATCATATTTTGGAGGGATTGGAGTTTCACTATAGATTTTTACTTCCTTTTCGAAAATTGTCATTTTACATGAAACGTCTATATCTCAAAATTGGCTATAGATAGAACTTTGATGATAACTGATGATATGGATTTTGCATAAAATTTTAGAAGATGCGGGGTGGTTCACTTAGAATTTGTACTTCCAGTTTCTTTTCCACATTTAATTCAAAAATTTTCCCTAAAGCATCTATTTCCCAGAATTGGCTACAGATAGAGATAATGACTGATGTGGATTCAATATTAAATTCCTAGTCGAGTCGGTGATTCACTAAGGATTTCCAACTTTAGTTCTTTTTCCATTTCCGGTTCAAAATTCTTCTGTAAAATATCTATTTTACATAATTGGCTATAGATAGATATAATGACTGATATGGATTCAGCATAAAATTCAGGAGAGGATAGGGGTTAACTAAAGAGTTCCGCCTCCAGTCCTTTTTTTTCTTCTGGTTAAAAAAAAAATTTCTTAATAAAAATTGAAACTTATTTCTTAAGATAAGCTGTAGATAGAATTTTGATCATACTTAGTATAGATTCAGAGTTGAATTCTAGAGAGAATAATAGCAGGATTCACTAAGGCAGTATTTTTCAACCTTTTCTGATAGCAGAACCCTTTTGAATTTTAATTTTATGGCAGAACCCTAAAATAAGAAAAAGTCCTTTACTATCCAAATTATGCATTCAAATGTTATTCGTTTTTTAATTTTTAAGACAATTTACACAAAACTATCACGCTGCGGAACCCCTGGAATATTGTTGCGGAAGCCCAAGGATTCTGCAGGACACACTTCGAAAATCAATGCACTTAGTTTTCATTTAGAGTATTGGAGATGCTAGTTCCAGTTTTTCTGAAAATTTATATGACTGTACGAAATATGTATGCAAAAGAGAATTGAAATGCTTTATAGTTCTTTCAAAAATGAGGTGTATAAACCAAGGTTTCTTAATTTCTTGTTTTATTTTCCCTGTAATACATGGTAATGTATAGTAGAAGTATTGGAATCGTGTTAAAAATCGCAACTGGAGTTTTTGACAGATCTACACGTTGTAAGACCTTGCGAATACGAAAACACTATTTTAGCATGACGTGTGTGTGTGTGTGTGTGTGTGTGTGTGTGTGTCTAGGTCTGTGTAATGTAGGTATCCACTCTAATTCTAATTGACCAAATATCATAAAATGTCATCGGTAAGTCACTTGTGGATTACCCTGGTGCTGATTAGATATCGGTACAATTCAGGATAAAAAAACCCTGCCTTTTTTTGCGAAATGACCCACAAAAAATGTTTATATCCGCTCTAGCTAAAATACTAATAGTCCAAATTTCACAGATTTTAGTTTATAAGTCACGTGTGTATTTCACTGGTACTGATTAGATTTTGGTACAAATCAGAATAAAAAACAGACCTTTTTTGCGAAATGACCCCCACCCCCCCCCGAAATTGTCAAAACCTGAAATAAAAGATTACATATATTCAAATGTATCACTTAAATGCTTGTTTGATACGTAATTTTTGATGATGAAAATAATAAGACTAACCCCATTACTCTAAGATTAGCCGTTCTCAAGATATTTTAGTTTTTTATGCTTTAGCTATGCCACCTTTGAAAATATGTTCTGTTACCTAATGAAAACGAAAATTGAATTAAAAGTGCAAATTCAGTGTGTTATTTTGTGCAATGAAACTCAATTTAATTAATTAAAGAGATAAAGAGAATTTGAATCTGTAGTGAAAGCCATGTACTGCCCATATTATATATATATTTTTACTCTTTGAAATTTCTAAAGCTTTACAGTAATGTTTTGAAAAAGATTGGAGTAATAAAACATAAAATGTTTGAAGATTTTAATAAACAAACATTGTAAATCAAATCTGAAATCAATTATGAAAAGAATCAAACTATAATCAAACATGAAAAGAATAAGACTAACCCTACTACTCTAGGACTAGCCGTAGTTTTCGAGATATTTGAGTTATTTTGGATTTTAGTTATGCTGGTTTTGAAAATATATCTAGTTATCAAATGAAAACGAAAATTGATATAAAAGTGCAAATTTGGTGTAATTTTAAATAATTATGCCTCTTATTTTGTGTAATTAAACTCAATTGTTAAAGAAATAAAGAGGACATTAATTTGATTCTGAAGGGAAAGTCATGTGCTGCCCACATCAAATTTTTTATTATATCTCTTTGTCTTTTTTTTTAAATGTGTTCTTCCCTTAGATTAATTTATTTTTACTTAATTAATTTGGAGATTTAAAATTTCAGAGTTTAGTCTTTGAAGTCATATTTTTTACAATACATTCTATCTTTTTAAAATGCCAATATTGATATTTTTCAAATATGGGGTTTATTTCCAATAAAATGTACACAAATGTCGCTTTGCATTGAAAATTCAATTCAGTCCAATACAGAGTAATGTTTAATTTTATTAAAATGTATTTTGTATTTTGAATGTATTTTGTATTTGGAATTTTTTTAATTTGAAAAGTATTTTGTATTTTATGCCCTAAAACCGAAGTATTTTGTATTGAAAATACATTTCCAATGTATTTTGCCCAACTCTGATAATATTCTAAGAGTGTTATTTAATGAGAAGTTAAACTGTAAAGTTTTACTGGCTTCATACATTCTACTCAAGTGAAGTATTATGCCTGGTGATAGAAAGAAAATGTAGATAGGAACTTTGAGATATTTGGCTTTATTTTGTATTCTATTAAGATTTTCTTCTTTTATTCAACACTTATGAAAACTACAAGGTTCTGGGGTGTCTTAAATGACTTTGGATTTTATATAAAGTGGTTCAAAATTTCAGATTTTGTAATTAAACTCGCCGAATACCCATTGAAAATCAACTGTCTTGCAATAAGCAACCCTTGAATAATGTAAATTTTTGAATAATTTGCATTTCTCATTTATTCAGCAATTCGGATATTTTGGTGTGCAGAACCCCCTAAAGAAGAAAATATTGGGAAACTTAATTTGCCTATTTCTTGCTTTCGAACTATTTACCCATACACCACATTATCCCGAAGCATGCTATTTTATTATTTCTCCTTTCGAACGTTTTTTTTGTGAAGCACACCCATAAATGAACATTTTTAAAAAATTCTGTTTGTCTTGGGTTTTTAATCTGATGATTAGCTCATATACCAAATATCAATTTTCTATCACATTTAAAAGGAAGCATGCCTCATTTATTCGGAAAATCGAACATATTAGTGTGAGGCACCCCTTAAAGTAGCAAATATTGGAATTCTGAAATTTCACACTTTTTCCCTTTCAAACTATATCTACACATAGACCAAATTTGAAGTCTCCATCTTATTGCGAAGCATGTTTTTTCTATCACTTCACCTTTCGAACGTTTTTTTGTGTAGCACCCCCTAATGCACATTTTTATCAAACAGTATTCTTCTTTTGTTTTTTTATCAAATTATTAGTCCATATACTAAATTTCAAGCCTCTATCACATTGTAAAGGAGGTGTTTTTAATTTGTTCAGCAAATCGAATATTTTAGCGAGCGGCACCCCCTACAATAGCAAATGTTGGAAAACTGAAATTGCACACTTCCTTCCTTTCCAACTTTTTACCCATACACCAAACTTGTAGTCTATATCATCGCAAAGCATTCTTTTTCTATCATTTCATCTTTCGAATGTTTTTGTGGAGTATCCACTCCCTTAAATATGCATTTTCAAAAAACTCTATTCTTCTTGTGTAGAAACTCTATTCTTATCAGATGATTCGCCCATATACCAAATATCAAGTCTCTATCACATTTTAAAAGGGGCGTTTCTACTTTTTTTCATAAATCGAACATTTTGGTGTGCAGCATCCCCTAAAGTGGAAAATATTAGTAAACTGAAATTGTACACTTTCATCCTTTCAAGCTATCTACCCTTACACCAAATTTGATATCTCTATCTCATCTCGAAGCATGTTTTTTTTTTATCAATTCACCTTTCGAACGTTTTTCTCTGGAGCACCCCCATAAACGAACATTTTTGAAAAATTATATTCATCTTGAGTGTTTTCATCAAATGATTAGCCTATACCAAATTTCAAGCCTCTCAAATTTTAAAGGAGCCTTTTCTCATTTATTCAGTAAATCAAACATTTTGGTGTGGCGCACCCCCTTAAGTAGAAAATATTGATAATCTGAAATTGCACACTTTCTCCCTTTCGAACAATTTACCCATACGCCAAATTTAAAGTCTCTATCTCATCGCAAAGCATGCTTTCTTATTATTTCACATTTTGGATGTTTTCGTGTGAATGTTTCTAGTAAATGTTTTCCAAAAGTTCGATTTTTCCTAGGGGTTTTATCGAACGACCGAGCCTTGTACCAAATTGCATGTCTATCTATTCAGGAAGTGCCTAAAAAATGCGTGACAGACAGACGGACACTTGGCAATTAGTATATATAGATGTATGCAAGTGCATGATAAAATGTTTACTTATATTTCCTGGATAAATGTTTTCTTTGTATTTGGTTATTCTCCTACATCTATATTTAAAGCATAAATATAAAACACAAAATTTTCATATTCCTTAAACAGCCAAGAGAATTTAATTCTGTTAAATTATTTCAAATTTGAAGTTAATGAGATATCAAGTATAAAAGATCATAGCCGTTCTCTTTATATTTCTAATTTAGGCTCTAGAATGTTTCTACAATTAATTTTTTAAAATAGCTCAATTTATAATTTGTAATATATTCTTCTACATCAGTATTTTAACCACAGAGATAACACACAAAATTTTCACATCAAAGTGTCATGACTAATTGCAGTTCTTTTATGGGATTTAAAATACATTCTGAAACAAATGCATTATTTTCTGGAAAATTGAGCAATGAAAAGTTATTAATTTTTAAGATGGCTCAATTCTTAGAATAGCACAAAAGACCCAGTTACATTACGATTTTGTTATTCGTAAATGAAAAAGAAAGTTAATAATCTTTATTATAATTTATTCAATGTGCACTACCTGGACATAGAAAATGTAACACCATGAAGCTTTGGCCATATAATTATGCAAATTGTGAGATACACAGCTGGCCGATGTATGCAAATGATCTGAAATGCAAATAGGTCACATGATTAGAGCGTGGGATAAAAGGGATGGAAGCATCAGATGAGCCAACAGTTGTTACTGTCTCACCTATGGATACCCGTTTTCTGAGCTGTTTTTCATTTCAAAAGACACGTGTTGTTGAAGAGATGTCTGGTTGATGAAGTGTCTGTTTCAGCATTTGAACGATGACACGAAGAGAATCATTTTAGACTGAAGCACGTGTAGATGCATCCACTGTGTAAAGGATTTGGAGACGATGGATTGAAGAAGGGCATGTGAATCGTTACAGTGGTACATGTCCATGTAGACATACAACCGTACACAGGGTTCGTTTCCCTCCTGGAAATCCTTGAAAATGCCTGGATTTAAGATTTTTTTTATAAGGGCCCTTGAAAATGCCTTATTTTATTCATTTTGGCTCTAAACTCCTGAAAATCGAAAAATACTCCTGGAAAATCAACATCGTGATCTTTTATTTCATAATATAATCAATAAGTTGTGCCACTAAATCAACAATAGTGCACAAATGCTGATGTTGGAAATACAGAGATGCCAATCATTGCGGATTTTTTGTAATTCGTATGGATTTCTGAAAATTACTGACTGCAGAAAAGACCCATAAAATTACAAGAAATTCCTTTTTTTTTCCATCCATCCTGTAATTATTGCAGCTTAAATTGACAAAACTTGCTTATTTCTATATGTTGGTTTATTATTCATGTAAATATTTTAATTATTTTGACACATTTAGTATGATTGCACAATTCTATGAATTCTCCTGTAGTCCTGGGCGTTTACAAGTATCCTTTTCCATCCAACCCCATTCTCTAAATATTAGTCATCATACCTGCCAACTTGTATGATTTGTTTGTACAATGTATGAAATTTGCCTCATTTTTATGATTATACGAAATAATAAAAAAAATGTACGAATTCAATAGTTTTATTCGTAACTTTGGTAACATCAACTTGAAAATCGGAAAACATTGATTGTGTTAGTGTTGCCGGTTTTGGGGAAAATTGGGCTTTTTTTTTTCCAGTTTGCTAAAAAAAATCACTAAGTTTGGCAACAACATAAAATCCATAAATTCTATATCAGTGTTGCCAAATTGAACCGATGTGCGCAAATTCGGCTACTTTTCGGTAGAGTTTTTCCAAGATAATTTGGGATAGTTTTGAACAAGTTGCGTGGCAACGCCTCATGGGTAAACAACACAGCCGCCGTGGCTTCCAAGATAATTTGGTTAGTTTTAAACAAGTTGCGTGGCAACGCCTCACGGAGTAAACAACACAGTCGCCATGACGCCATTTGCATCTAAAATTACGTATGTGGATCCAACTCTCTGTAATTCACTTATAGTGATCGTGTCTTGTGGCAAAATGTCCCAAGTAAAGCCTAAACAATATTCCCAGGTGTTTAAACAATCCTACACTCGGGAGTTTTCCTGTATTGTGCAGTCTCACAAAGGTGTGCATTTTGCTTTTGTTCATTGTGTGCGAGTGATATAAGCATTTCACATGGCGGCTTAAACGATGTAAAAGTACACATGCTTTCCAAAAAACATTGTGATTTTGCATTTAATTTTCAAAAGAATTCAAATGTTGGATCTTTTTTCATAAAACAACTGGAGATAACTATGTTATTAAAGCAGAATGCCTTTTTACTGCATTCATTATTGAACATAACCTTCCTATTTCCGTTGCTGATCATGCTGGACCATTGTTCAAAAAAATGTTCACTCGCTGTGAGACTGCTAAAAATTATGAATGTGGAAGTAACGGAAAATATCTGTAATGTTTAGTCTTGATGATCCAGTTGCAAAAAAGAAAAAAGCTGTTAAGGATATTGAGACCTCGATGTGTGTCTCTAGTAACAGTGAGAAAAATGTTGTGTCAAGACCAAGTACAAGTGCACATTTAATCTTAACCCGTGAAGAAAGAATCTTCATGTTTCTATCGTCAAACGTTAATAAAGCTTACTGTCTTTTCCTAAATTTTATATTGCCTACATTTGATAATGTAAATATTGTCCTCCAGTCAAAAATTCCAAAAATTCACCACCTTAGATCTATCTTAATGGACTTGTACAGGGACTTGCTAGTGAAATTCGTAAAACCAGAATTTTTAAAGAACTGCCAGTTACTTGAAGTAAAATACAGTGATAGATGTAATCAAAAGGATGATTCTGAATTAATGATAGGTAGTGCAACTTTAAAAGTTGTTCAGGACTTTACCTCTTATGTGGTCTTACGACAATATGTGGATGAAATGCTGCGGCTGGTTGCACAGCCCTACCTTCAGAGCTGGCAAAATGCTGCTTTCTAGTATGATAATGCACGACCGCACATGGTAACCATCAGCAGACAAGTCTTGCAAGATATTCAGGTGCTTCATTGGCCTCCGCTGTCTCCAGATCTCTCACCCATTGAGCATATATAAAACGTGATTGGCTGTCGCTTGATTGTTCTGTCCCAGCCTCAAACAGAGGACGACCTGTGGAGAATGGTTGAATGCATATGGTCATCTGTCCCTCAGGAAACTATCCACATGCTCATGGCATCTGTTCTTTGAAGGGTTGCTGCTTATATTGCCGAAAGAGGTGGTCCTACTGCCTACTGATCACCCTGCCTATGCCATTACTGTATCCTTGTATCCTTCTGGAATTAACACCACTTATTTATATATGCCATCTCTATCTGTGTGTTCTTTATCATCACACTCTATTATCTCTTTCATGGTATTGCATTTTCTGTTTTGGTTAGTATATTAATGGTTAATATTTTTGATTTGAAATTTGTGTGTAGTCTCACAGTAGATATATTAGATATATAATTTTTAAACAGGAGGTAATTTGTCTTTTTTCACTGTTTCTTTAATAGATCACGTTGTTCCAATAGCATGAATCATGAGAAAGATGATATTCCTCACACATCATCTAAGAATTGCATTTATCAACATCAGTATGAAAACAAGATTCTTCTGTGCAAGGTAGGTGTTTGCTTTGTTGCACTGTATATGTAGTTTGCCTATTCATAGCTTCTTATGTGGATACATAATTAAATCTGTCAGAGACTGAATCGCATGGATCCTAAAAATTATTTTGTCTTACGCATATTTCCATTTTGCTTTGATGTTCTAATAGCTTATGCTAATTTTCCAATTCCAAAAAATTTTGTATTAAACAGAATTCAGTCTTGAGTTGATTCTATTTCATATAGATTTCATTATTCTATAATTGTAGCCATAGTCCGTGTGTTTCAGAATTCTCAATTGGTTATATCAATCTGATAGGTTTATATCCAGTAGCTAGTGATTCACACATCATAGAGGAGTTTAGGAGTGAGCATACATCAATAAAATTCCACACAGCAGCCAGTGATGTTGCTTTCTTTGACCAAATATCTTGGAGTTCAATTGGTTGGTATTTCTGAACAAAGCCTTCCTCAAATCCTTCAATGGAAGATGGTTGCTACTACACTACCTTCTAACCTTAATATAAAAATTTCTAATTTATTTTCATATTAGTTTTAAAGAACAAGTCTTTTTCAGTTTGTGATGAGTGATAAAAAATTTAAAGTGGCAAATTATTACCTTTCTGGATCTTGCTACCATTAATGCAACTGCAATATTTTATGTTGAAAGAAAATTATCAAAGGGGGGGTGGGGGGGTGGGGAGGTGAAACATGGTACTTAAAAGTACACATCAGCTTAAACCTGATTATGATGCTCTCAAGGTTGTACTTTTAACCACGGAACCACCAAACTTTTCAGTATAATGAACAACAACCCAATTTTGACAATATTAAAAATAATAAATTGACAATATTAAAAATTATAAAAAATATCAACTTATACCTTTATTTGTATAAAATATCTTTTTGCAAGGCTGAAAGTTAAAGTTTCAATCATAGATCACTTAATGTTACTGACAAGAAATTTATATCTACTGTGATCTACAGACACAATTTAAAATATGATGATAAATAACAAATAAATATAATACAAGAGTTTTGTGATATAGACAAATTATATTCATAAACTAGAATAAATTACCCAGCATTGCCCGGGTTGTAAATAAATGACCTCTACTTAAATAATACATTTACAGGTATCACTACTCAGTTTCCAAATGCATGCTATTTGCAAAGCAAATTATATATATATATATATATATATATATATATAGTGTATAAATGATTCATCAAACTAACAAAAGAATTATATGACCGAAAGCCTATAAGTATCCAAAGGCACAATGCTGCTCTTTCAATATAAGCTTATAAAGTAGATACAAATGAATAAAACAGATGCAAAAATAAAAATAAAGAAGAGATGGGGGGGTGCTTACAGGTAAAGTATGAAATGGCCTAGGGGGATTGTGACCCCTTGTTCCCGGTTACAGCATGCTTTTACACCAAGGAAACACTCCTGGAACCAATACCTTCCCGAAGCAATCGTCCGTCTGCCATCAAAACAGGAATCGCAAAAAGCCAGAATGAAAAATCAAAGCCAGAATCCCCGGATGAAGATTCAGAATACGATGAATAAATAAAACGGATATGGAATGAAAACGCCTATCGACCTCTTTATTATAATCACATATTGATATGACCCTTAACTATTTTTGTAAAATGCGTATCATCCGCAACTTTTTTCGTATACCCTTTATACTATCAGATGTTTGAAATTTGCATAAATGTTGTTCTTTTTGTTTTTGTAAAATGCATTATAATAATGCCTTAGAAACCTTGTTGGATATTGTTGTTTTATTGTTTCACTGATTAAATTCCTTTCACATTTTATACGTTTCGTTTGTGATGTATTTAGTCTTTTATAGCTCTGTAGATGGTTGAGAATTAAGTTATGGAATATACCTTTACTTAAATTGGTATTCCAGTTTATTATGTGATTAATTTCGATGTTAAAAGTATGCCTTTTATCATAAAGTCTGAAACATATGGAGTCTTTTTCATTATAATATATACTAATATCTAGAAAATCCACTTTATCATTATTAATCCACACCACTATATTATATATATATATATATATATATATATATATATACATCACAAAGCAAAATTAATAAGAGTCAAAACAAAATCCATTTCCAGGAATAAGGTTTAAGTGCATGCACAGTTGCATAGAACGAACCACAGAAGGGAAAAATGTTGATACACGAAGAGCGTATAAAATGTATTTGTTGATCACTTCAAAAGATACCAGATAAAATAAATTGTGTATTGATTCAAAAAAGTATTTTTTTTTTTGTTAGAATGTGCAGATATGCACACAAGTTAGTTGTACATTACACATTTCTTATTAAGTCTAATTATTATTAGTATATAATTATTTAAGTATGTAAGAAATAATTTCAAACTGCCAAGCTTTTAATAAGTTTATTATAGGCATTATTTTAAGCCAAGATTTACTTTTTAATATTTAAATATAATTATGTGGTTTGTGTTTAACTGATTAAACAAAATTTTGCAGCGTCTTGTTTTTGTGATTATATTCAACTTTTCTGACAGATTAACCAGGAATCAGGGTTGTTTCATTCCTATCTGAATCCACACTGTATTCTAAACTGAAACAGAGTTTAAGGCATAAGGTGTGGCGACTGGCGACATAAAATTTAGAAGTGGGTCACAAGTAAAAAAGATTAAGTAGCACTTATTTAATCTATTCGTTTGTAATCTGAGTATAACTTGTATAATTTTGCGTGTAACAAAAGAGATATTTAACCTATTGTACCAGAGTTTAAGTTTTGAAAATAAAATATGTAAGCTAAAATTGAAGAGATCTTAATTAATTAATGTGTGAATTTGCAAATTTATTGACAATGTATTGATAGGCATGCTAAACAATAAATCTATCAGTATCTATTTGAATATTTTAAAATAATAAGCATTACATTTGTTAAAGTGCAGAATATTATAAAATATATTGCTCCAAATGGTTTTTTTTTATCATTTCAAGTTCATTGATGCTCTGCTCTCTCCTTGAGTATGACTTTTTTCAATCATACTAATCTATTCTAATAAACTATGTTCAGTCATGTCTGGATGACTGTTTGGGAATTCACAATGCAAATAGCAAATACAGGGTTTAATATATAGCAGTTAGTCTTATTTACATTACATTTGAAACAAAAAATGTTTTAAATCATATAGAGCAATTTTCAGTTTTTGCACTAATCCATTTTATAATAGTGTAGTAATTATAGTAGTCTAGTAGCAGCCAGTAGCATAGCATGATATTTTTGACTGGAGAGGTTGAGTGATTGGCATTTTAACTTAGAAAAGGTTTTTGTATTATAAGTGAAATTTATATTGGAATTCACACTGTCAATAAGTTTTATTTCCCTGGTGAGTAAAATAAAATAATTTAACATAAAAATGCTAAGAGTGAATGAAATGCACAATATTTTAAAATGTTACCTATGTAAGATAAATATGTACAAAATATAACATTTTAAATGTTTCCTTATTTCTAAATTAGTTGGAACTTTTACAACCATTTTATTAAACATGAAGTCATGGTCGCCTATAGAGGAGGACACCCTCTCCCTTGGATATTCATGATAACAAAGGCGAGCATCAAGCTAGATGGTGTTGTACATTTTATTCTTGAGTATACGTCCCCCCCCCTTGTAAAACGTTCTATGGGTGCTCATGTAAAAAAGAGTGCATTGAAAATTGGTCAGAAATCTGGAATATAAACTTAGTTGACAATCACTGTAGTCAGCAATGTCCTTAAACAATATTGTATATTAATTATTTATGAATACTGTACTATGAAAACTTAAAAATATCTTATAATTACAATATGCTAAGAATCCGCTAAAAGATTATCAACCACTTTTATCTAACTGAGATTCTCGTGTAACATAGAATAAATCTGATTTTCCTTTAAAAATCCTTTCTAAAACTCTCAAATATGCAAATGAATTCTTCATATTGATGCCGATATAAAGAGCTAAATCTACTTTACAAACTACTAAGTTTAATGGTAGTCATTATTAGTATATTTCTTCATTTTGATATTGCTTAAAGTTAGGTAAATGTTAGGTTATTCATAAAAAATGACTCAAATTCTTTAATATTACAAATAATAATTATTTTCTGAGAATATTAATTAATAGAATCATGTTTGACCCAGAATGAGGGATCTTTTAGCCTTGCCCAAGAAATGTTTTTTCAAACCACTCATGTTCCACATCCAATCATTGATTGTTTACAAAAGGTTGAAAATGGGTGAAGCAATAACCACACTTTTCTGTAAGCTAGCTTCCATGTTAGTTAATCAGCTAAGGAGGAGTTTAACAATTGGGTGGGTTTA
The DNA here is from genome assembly GCA_951213105.1 of Amaurobius ferox. Taxonomy (NCBI): domain Eukaryota; kingdom Metazoa; phylum Arthropoda; class Arachnida; order Araneae; family Amaurobiidae; genus Amaurobius; species Amaurobius ferox. The sequence continues at coordinate 52,989,994 of OX578136.1, read as the reverse complement.
ACACTATGCTTCTCCTTATAGACCACGAAGGCTGGATACTTTCAGCTTTTAAAACATTAAAATATGCTTTTTAATGGGAAAAATACTTTGAAACGTGTCACTTTAAGTAAGTAAAAGGTAACAATTTTCTAAATAATACATATATATTTGCAAAGTTATTTAAAAAATTATAATAAATAAAAGTAAGTTTAAATAATTCTTTAAATTAGATTTTAAACAGGGGAGGCTCAGCTTTTTAGCCTCAGTGGATGCTACGCCACTAGTAGCAGCACCAAATTTGTAGCTGTTAGGAAAATTACCACATAGTTTCAATGCAGTTCTTAATACTAATCCTAGTGTGAAAAACAATCTTAAAATGATACCTAAACAAAATCTGAAACAATATTTCCTGATATTTGAGAGATATTTTTATGTGAAGGTAAATGCTTTTTCATGTCTACTTTCTGTTTCATGCTGTAATTTTATTTTAAAATTGACATCCAGAAAACTTATTACAGTCGGATTAAGATACTTTGCGAGGATCATAATTCATGACCCTAACATCTGGCGTCATTAGACATGATATAGCAATTTTTTGCTACTATTGTCTTTGTTACAATACATTTGTTATATTCTTTGGTCAAATACTATTAATATATGTATAAATATAAATCTACAAATCTTATTAATTTTCCATAAGTATATAAATGTATATGTAATTTTAAAGTGAAATTTGTTTTCTTTTAGTCTTGTTTTGAACGAGGTGTTAAAATAGTAGTTTCTCCTAAAACCATGGAATCAAATGAGTCATCTTTAATTGGATATGCAAAGTATGCTTGGTCTGGGTAAGTATGAGAATGCATTTGTAAGACTTCATGAAAGTTACTTAAAGGACTAGGTGAAATGTCCTGATGTAAAATAAGAAATTAAATTCATATTCTCTTTATACTTTTTTAATGGAAACATGTATTTCAAATTTATATACAATCTTTTATTGTATTGTATCAAAAATATTTTTTAGCCAAAGTGAAAATCTGGACATATTTAAATGTATTAATTACAAGAAATAATTTCATTCCTTCCATCTATCAGCCTGTCTGTTAAATCAGTATTTTCCCTATGAAATTATTCAACCAATTAAAACAATCTATTTTTATGCAAAGATTAAATGTTATTTTAAATAAGAAAAACATCCCACTATAGTATATGTACATTACAGTATTTTGCAATATCCCCACATGTACTCAACTAATTCAAACTGCATTTGGTACAAAAATAGAATGTTGTTTACAGTTCCTTGAAAACTTGTCCATGTATATAACCCAAAATATATAGGTCTATATTTTGTATGTATTGAAAATAAACAATTTATTCGTCCCATGACCTAAAAAGTTCTATTAAAATGTGCATAATGCACATGTATATTTTTCAGTATCCCAATTTTAAACTAATTTATACAAAATTTGATAGTCTAAAAATGATCCCTTCAAAAGGGAAATTAAATTCAGTGTAACATGACAGCATTTTGCAAATGCTTCACTTATAAGGAAAACTTGAGCAACATATTTAAGCACAAATAAGGTAAAATGCAGCATACAGCTGTTTTGAGGATACACTGAATCCCCTGCATCATTAACCCTTTCCGGGCGGCGGCATTCCGGAACTGGTGTGGCCCAAAGAACGGAGCACTTCGCTTCCGAATTGTTCCCAAAGGATCGCTAATTTTTTGTGCTAAGCCTAACTCTTGAAAAAAATTCACTAAAAATCACCTATTCAACACAGAAATCTACTTTTTTCAGGAATAAAAGAAATATTTATTTTCTATTTGATGTATATTTTCTATACAAATCTCAATACAAAATACTCGTTAGTTGCTTCCATTCTTTTATCCGAAATAAACAAATAATTTCACTGCTGCACATTCCTCTAAAACCCAAACTTAAAAAAAAATACTCTCTTATATTCCTATGATTCTCCAATGAAATCATTAAGCAAAAATCAAAACAAGGACCGGAACTCAATTATAAAATAGCTGATGCTACAAGAATTGCTCTATTTGTTTATATTACAAAACCACGTTTCACCACTCCAAATGGAGAAATGATTAATTGGATCCTTCCTATGCCAAGGTCAGGTATCTGTAAAATACATTAGAGTTGTTCCCATGGACATTTAACGCCATCTAGTAGACAAATAAAAACTTTCCATATGAAAACATGCATCCGTGACTGCTGTCTTTTAGGGTACAGTTTTCTCCAACGTGAATGCGTGACGACCGTCCTTGAATGCAAGTTCACAGTCGACGTGCGGGCGCGTCAACCATTAGCAAAGGGTTAACACTCGCCTATTAAAGATTTTCTCATCACTTATTGTCTTGTCATTTTTGTATCCTAGTGTATCTTTTAGCATATCAGAGTGGTGTTTCTGATTATCCATTCTTGTGTGAGTGTGGTTTGTTTTTGTGTTCTCTGCCTCCTCTAGGATTTTGTGCATGGAGTTTTGATTCACCCTGTATAAACCACTCTGCTTCTTCTATTTGCACCCATTTTGTCTTTTTGACTTCAGATTTGTTGGTTCTCTTACAATAATGAAGGGTATCCAGTTTATCCCCGAAACAGCTATATGCTGCAATTTGTCTTATTTGTGTTTAAATACGTTGCTCCAGTTTTCCTTATACACTCATTGTCATAAAAATTTGCACACCAAGAAAGAGTTGTCAGAATTGAATGACATTTTATATATGTGAGTGCAACGTTTATATAAGTAAATGATACAAACATCAAAGCAAAAGATTCATTTATAACAGGAAAAACTACAAATGAATGGAGGTTCTAGTACCATGTTGGGCCACCTCTAGCGTGAATACACAATGCGATACAGTTTGGCATTGAGGCATATAGGTCCCGTATGGTATCTTGCTTCATCTCATTCCACAGTTGTAAGCGTGGCTCTAGTTCAACCAAATTCGTAGGCTGTCCAACTTGCCGTTCCAAGTGATCCCAGATATGCTCGATCGGTGACAAATCTGGGGATCAGAAAGGGTAGTAATGTGGCGGAGGCATTCCTGTGTGTGACCGAGCATTGTCCACTTGAAAAATGCCTCCTGGGAACCCTACCATGAGTGGCAACACATGTGGCTGAAGGATGTCACGAACGTACCCCTGGGCTGTCATGGTTCTGTGGATTAATATTAGAAGTGACTGGGTGTCGTATGCGACGGCACCTCATACCATCACACCAGCTGTGGGAGCTGTGTGCTGCTGTAAAGCGAAGGCAGGACTGATGCATTCACCACGGGACCTCCACATATATACACGGTTGTCATCACTGCCCAAATTGAATCTTGATTCGTCACTGAAGACTATCTGGTTCCATTCGGTTGCAGTCCAATTTCATTGAGCGTGACATTACTCCAAACAGAGGTATCAGTGGATGGGTGTCATTGGCAGCACACACAATGGGCTCCATGATACTGAATGTCCTTCAGCCAGGCACCTCGCGATGGTACGAACAGACACAGGGGCTCGTGACGGTGCTGCCTGTGTCCTGATGGTGGATAATGATGCAGTAAGCACTATGCTTGCGTGTTGGGTGATGTGACTGTTTTCTTGGCTATTGGTCTGCCGAGGGCATCATGAGTCTGGCCTCCATGTATGCAACTTTTCTCTCGTCCACTGGTCCCAACACCTCCTCACAGTAAAGTCAGAAATGCCTAGGTGGCGGGCTGACCACCTGACTTCCATCACCCTGAATGATTCTTCCTCTCTCGAACTCTGACAGCTGATCATATTGTCTTCGATGGAGGCATAACAGCATCCCTAATGAAAAAGCGTCCCTCTGTAACAGATTAAGTACAGGCAAAAAGCCTCTGTGTACCTTTTCTGCACCACGGAGAATGAAGTTCAACACCCTCATGTGGCATCACGCAATGCGCAATCACTCTGTATTTTTAATCATTTGCATATCTGCCTGACATGTACCTTCATGCCAAGTTTCGTTATGATCCCATAATTACTTCTTGGTGCACAAATTTTTATGGCAATGAGTGCATATTGTACAAAATGTTTTTACTTATTGTTGCACTTCATGTATACAGGATTGTGCTCCCATGACAGGTAATAGCATCCATAGACTGGTTTTCATGCTTATTGTGCACACATCAGCATGGAATAGTAGATACTTGCAGTGGCAGCAAGAAAGCTTTCCATGTTCCTCAATTTTACAAAGGTTTCTTGCTTTCATGGCAGATATTTGCCATTATTAGTCCATATTATTAGTAGGTATTGGGCCATAATGACTGTCATTGATACAAACATAGCCTTATCTCAGGACCCTCATTTTTTATACAAATAACTGTATCGATTTATATGGTACTTTTGCAGAACCAATTTTTTTCATGTAAATCATGCTGTTAGGTGTATATGCATAATTACTTTTCTTAACATAAATTCTATTGGGAGCTTAATGAAACTTGATAATTAATTTGGATATCATCAGAAATGATTATCATCCAATCTTCCTTGCAATTGCTAGGATTAATTGTTTTAGCAAATTATGAGGAGTTCAATCAACAGATGAGTCCTGATCGTGTATTGATTGATTGATAATGAAACAAATTATTTCCTAGATATATACTGGAATGTGCAAAATGTGGAGTTATTTACAGAAGTCGTCAGTTTTGGTTTGGAAATCAGGACCCATGGGAAACTTGTGTGAGAACAGAAATCTGCCATGTTTGGCCCCAGGTAATATATAGAAAAAATTCTTACACATGCTAATTTTTATCAGTATTTTTAGACGTTTCAATGTTTGTCTCTACTGTGATGTTTTGTGATTTGTGCATTCTCTTAAGAGTTCACGGAAATTTCATTTTTCGGCTCTTTGATAGCTGGACCTTTGTGGCATCTTCATTAGAAGCTTAATTTAAAATGTGTAATCCTCGGCATTTACAAGGTGATTACCACAGGCACTTGTTTTTCCCTTCTTTTCTCTTCTGAGTTTGTTCCTCTGGGCTCTGGATGCCCAAATGTTTAGTTTTGGAACTTGCAAGTTTACCACTTTCTTTCTTGAACAGTGTGCTTTTACCAAATATTGTTGCATTTGGCATACTACTGCAATTCTACATTTCTATGTCTGGATGATATATTCCAAAACCTCATTCTAATAGTTTTATTTTTAAATTATTTAAATATTAATTGTTCTGGTAAGAGTTTAAACCTTCTGCTTACAAATTGTAATCCTTCCTGAACTTGAGTTTATTTGGGCTATTTTAAATTAATTTGGTTATTTTAGTTAAATTTAATTTAGTTATCTTTTCATTCTAATATGTTAAACTTAAGTCTAATGTTTTAAATTACTTTTCATCTAAATGATATTCCTTTTATTCTAAATTCTCTTTTGGCAAATTGTTTTTTAATTTTAATGTATCTTAATGTAATTAATCAATATTGTTATCTTTAATTTTTATAATTCTAACATTTCTGTACCTCACTATACTTTTAGCCTTCTGTTTTAAGATGTTAAAATTGCTTGTTTAAATGAGATGTAAGTATTTAAAATGTTCTTTTTAAAAGTGAAATGTAATTTAAAATAAATATTAGTCTTTTGAAAACTTAAACTTGTGTTTTTTATTATTTTAAAAGTTTGCATATTTTTAGATTTTTATGCATTTAGGAAATATTGGTCAGCCAGCACACTTTTAGATTATTATAGTGTTTTCAGGTTCTTGACGAAATTTAGAAGATCTTAAAATGTTTTTGAGTGTTTTGGATTTTTCAAGATAATTAAGATGCTTATTTTTATCCTGACAATAAGCTATAGTCAGACAAAACGAATCCATTTGAACTTGTATAAATACAAGTCAAATTGTGGAGGTAAGATTAAAGAATTAAGAGATTAAAACATTCATTGGATGTAAAGTTTTTTTAGCATTATATATATGTTATGTAGTGTATTGAAGTATGTTGTATGGCGTTTTTATGTTAAATCCATCTTTAAATATCCTTAATACTAAAAAATACTGCGAGACATTTAATGTTTATATTTTATCATGTTTTAGACCGATGGCTCTCAACCCGAAGAAACGAATACAGCTCAGTATGTCATAGATAATATAGCTAGTGTTTCAGAAGTTGTTTCAAGTATTGGAACTGTACCAACTAAAGTTCTCAAAAGTTGGGTTGCTGACCAATTTGCTCCAACTTATTGGATTCCAAATTCTCGAATGACGGTAAGATTATGATTTTATTATAATAGGAAAATATTTAAATCATTGAAAATTACTTATTCATTCCTAATGTATTTTAAGTTTTTTAACTTGTCTAGTAATTCTGGTAGGTCGAATGGTCTGGGTCTCAACAACAACAACTTGTCTAGTAAAACAAATCATGTATTACAAAAAAAAAAATTATTTTAAATTTGACTGGGCTGGGTTTCTGTTGTCCTTAAAAGCAACTTATTTTATAAATTAACTATCCCGGTATTTCCTAAGATTTAAGAAGCAAACCTCTGATTAAAATTACATCTGAACTTGCAGTAAATTACACAACTGTAAGTAAGTTCTCAAAAACCAAAGAATGCTTTAACAATATCTGTTTAAAACAAAAACTAACACCTGTTCTACAGATACACATGGAGCTATACCATAATTGCTGCACTTTTTTAAGAGCTCAATAGCTTTCTTGCAGTAGTTCCCGACCATGTATATGCCCACTGCATGAGCATATATATTCCACATATCCTTGCAATTTCAGGTACGCCCATTGTATGGGTGCATAGTGGCTAATGTGCTTTAATGCATGCAAAAATAATTCCACTCCATTCAATAATAATACACCTCACTCTCTAAGTCCTCGGACGAGTCGGACGGTCTGGGTCTTCAACACCTCACTCTCTGTACTGGCATAATGTGCCATAAATAGGTGCATAAATATGCCTTTGCCTTTAGCACTCACTGGTATGTTCACAATATGGGTAAACACACGTATGCTTTGTACGTAAACTTTAACATAAATTTGTACAAACTTAATGCATCATAGATTCATCGGATTCGATTCATTCGGATTTGATCATAGTAAGTTCAAGATCGAGTCATGTCGAGTAGCGAAGTTCCGGTAATGCCGGAGCAAGTTGAAGAAGTTGTTATGAGCGAAAGTCTCCCTGTGAGCAATATTCTTACGATTGATGATGTTAATGCATGCCGAAAGGAGCTTATCGAATTGGACACCAAATGTATTATTCTGGCAGCCAAGGCCGGAAAAACTACTACTGATCATGTGGAGCATGCCGAACTCAAGAGGAACCGGGATGCCCTTTATAGGAGACTCTCCGTGATGGCCGACGCCTGCTCGGTGAGTATATTTAACTTTACTCCCCCCTCCCCCTGTTCAAACTTCTAACAGCGAGTCTCTTAAAGACTCAGCAGCGATTGCATCATCCAGCAAGAGCGACCACGTGGAAGCACCTAATGCTCCACAAACTGTAAGCAGCATTTCTGAGTCAGTCAGTAACCTGAGTATTAATAATGATGACCAACAGCCTACTACCTCAAAAAAGAGATCTAGATTATAGATTAGACAGTCAAAATAGCTGTGAAAACTTAAACTTAAACCTAACTGAAACAAACGAGATGGAAGGAGAATGGACAACTGTCCAAAGAAAAAATAGATCGAGAAGAAACTCACAAGCCTCCACTAAGGAGACTCAAAATTTAAATGTAAATAATAGTAAATCCAATTTAAATAGCAAACCTTCAAGTTCTGCAACAATGGGAATGAACGGTTCGGCTTCAACATCGAAGCCCCCCCCCCCCCCCCCCCCCCCCGACTCTACCTCTGCTCATCAGCGCAAATCAGCCCGAGTGGCCTTCAATTTTATATAACCTCAATGTCATTGCACCAAAAATAGTGCCAAAACTCGAAGGAAACTTTTTTAAAGTCCAAGTCTCCAACTCAAATGAGTTTAGATCATGCACAGACTTCCTCAAGAGCAGTGGAGTCCAGTTTAAATCTTTTAGTTTAATCGAAGACCGACCACTCAAGGTCGTGATCAGAGGGCTTCCGGTTGCAACGTCTATTGAGACGATCAACCAAGTCATGGAAGCGATGGGTTTCCCTGTCCTCAAAAATTTTCGCCTATCGCGAAGAGGCAGCAGAGATCCCATGCCCCTTTACTACCTTCAGTTAAAACCTGGGACTAACCCAGAGGATGTTTATGCTATCAACTGCATTTTAGGTACAGAAGTGAGGTTGGAGCCCTACACCGGAAGGAAAGGCTTTGCCTCTCAATGTTATGGCTGTCAGAATTATTTTCATAGTTCTGATGTCTGTACATTACCACTTCGGTGTGTCAAGTGTGGAGGGCCCCACTCCGTCAGAGACTGCAGAGCCGACTATGTGATATGTTGCAACTGCAACGGCCAGCACGCAGCAAACTGGTGCGGTTGCCCGAAGAACCCGGGCAATTCGTCTGTACCTAATCGCCAAAACCGCCCCCGTTACAACCCTGATCACATTTCCAAAAATGTAGGATCCACCCCCCAGTATAGACCTGGGAACCATGGCCGCTCATTCCCATCAGCTGGCGTTTCTAACAACCTAAATTTTTCTGCCGTCGCCTCTGGACGTACACAGGAGCAATCACCCCCTCAAATTGTCATCGATCGCCAATTGGCCGAAGAAATCGACCAAACTCAAACTAATGTACAAGCTAATGTGCAAGAAAGCAACTCCAAAATTCAAAATCCAAGGATTCCCAGAGCCTCCAATCAGAAGCCAGCAAATCCTTCTGGCAAAACTGTTGACTATGCATCATTCCTTTCGTCCCTAATGGCCATGAGGAATATGCACAACAAAGATATACTGTTAAAAGCTTTCAGCCAAGCGCTGCCTGAACTTAGGGAGGCACCTACGGAGATAGATATGATATTTCATATCTATCAGCGCTATGACGCGCTCCTTAGGTAAACCCCCCCCCCCTCTTTTGCTGACCGTTTTCTGGCCTCGCCATGTTCTCTTTTTCGGCAACCTCTAGTTTGCAATCTCTTAAAATCGGGTTCTGGAACACCAATGGAGTGCGTTCCAAACTCGGTGAGGTGCGTGACTTTGTTATACAAAATAACTTCGACATCTTCATGGTCAATGAAACCCATCTGACCGCACCCTCCAGCCCAGAAATCTGCAATTATGTAGGATACTTCAGCTATAGGAGCATCAGGCCTGGAGGGTATGCATACGGAGGAACTGCACTCTACATCAAAAAGAATATTCCGCATCATCGTTTGAGCGTCCCGGTCTTCACGAAGCTTGAAGCCACGCTCATCAAAATCACTATTCCAAATCTTGTCCCGCTTGCACTTGCTTCAGTGTATATTCCACCAAATAACTATACTAGGCATTTTCCGACCAGCGAAATCGAAGCACTTCTAGGACTCTGCAGTAACATGGTCATTGCTGGCGACCTAAACGCACGCCATAGCAACTGGGACACAGCTTCAAACAGCTATGGCAATGCTCTAAATCGATTGGCTCAGTGCGCCAACCTCAGGATCATAGCTCCACCCACCCCCACTCACTTTGCCACAAGAGGAAGTACCCAGAGTTTTATTGATCTGGCTATTTTTCAGAACATACCTTTTAATCATACGATCAGTGCAGAAAATGAACTGTCATCTGATCACCTTCCTGTGGTATTAACCTTAGACTTTTCTAGTATCTCATTCGACCACCCGGTGGAGCTATTTACAAATTGGGATGACTTCAGATTCATCCTCCAAAATTTTAAAGCACCCCCCCCCCCCCCCTCAAAATTGCCAGCACGGACGATATCGAAAGATGCGTCCAAGAAATGAACCATGTTCTGATATTTTAATTTTATGGATATTTTAAATGATGGAACAATGAAACAATGGAATGAGGATGATGGAATTAAGCGTATGGTCATTTTAAATTGCAAATTAGCGCGCGGGAAGTTAGCGGTAGGCCCGGTTTCGATTCCCGCCACTGCCAAAACTGCCGCCGTGTTTACGTGGAATACGATCACGTTAAATATGTGGGTCCGTAAGTCCTTCCGAGAGGTTGGTGGTAGGGGAAGGAGGATACGGCCCCTGTGGATGCCTCCCCCACTGGGTTCCCGTCTAAATTGGGTGAATATATAGAAAGTTATGGAGATTGTCGCGGAGGGCGCGGCAGCCCAGTGGTTAGCGCGCGGGAATTGCACTCAGTAGGCCCGGGTTCGATTCCCGCCACTGCCAAAACTTACGCCACGTTCACGCAGAGTACGATCACGTTAAACATGTGAGTTCGTGAGTCCTTCCGAGAGGTTGGTGGTAGGGGAAGGAGGGTACGGTCTAAATTGGGTGAATAAAAAGAAAGTTATGGAGATTGTCGCGGAGGGCGCGGCAGCCCAGTGGTTAGCGCGCGGGAATTGCACTCAGTAGGCCCGGGTTCGATTCCCGCCACTGCCAAAACTTACGCCACGTTCACGCAGAGTACGATCACGTTAAACATGTGGGTTCGTGAGTCCTTCCGAGAGGTTGGTGGTAGGGGAAGGAGGGTACGGTCTAAATTGGGTGAATAAAAAGAAAGTTATGGAGATTGTCGCGGAGGATGCGGCAGCCCAGTGGTTAGCGCACGGGAATTGCACTCAGTAGGCCCGGGTTCGATTCCCGCCACTGCCAAAACTTACGCCACGTTCACGCAGAGTACGATCACGTTAAACATGTGGGTTCGTGAGTCCTTCCGAGAGGTTGGTGGTAGGGGAAGGAAGGTACGGTCTAAATTGTATGAATAAAAAGAAAGTTATGGAGATTGTCGCGGAGGGCGAAGTATCCCAGTGGTTAGCGCGTGGGAATTGCACGCGGTAGGCCCGAGTTCGATTTCCGCCACTGACACGGAGTCCGATCACGTTAAACATATGGGTCCGTATGTTTTTCCGAGAGGTTGGTGGTAGGGGAAGGAGGGTACGTTCCCTGTGGATGCCTACCCCACTGGGTTCCGGTCTAAATTGGGTGGCACATCCTGGCCGTCCAACCAGTTACCTTACACCTTTCTGGTAGGTCGCGCCAACGAGTTTGCCACGGTTGGAATTTGCCACGATCAGCATTTTCAAGGGTTGCGAATAGGCTGGTCGCCAAAGGCGGCTAGTTAAAACTAAATTTAATGTAACTCGCTCTTGCGGACTTCCCACCCTTGCCCACCTTTTTTGCAGCCGAGCAGGCAGAAACCATTTCCAAGGTTCTACAAAATAAGCTGACCAACTCTTCTGCCCACCTCCCATTGGTGGAGCCACGCTGATCGTATTTGCTATATAACACACTCCCTTGTGGACCGGACATGCTTATTTTCGATGTGGGGATGAGTCTCCTGGAGGCAGGTACCCCGTAAACAGAAGTCTTGGAACTTGGAGATTCATCAAATGAACTTCTTTGTATTATTTTGCACTTTAAGTATTTATTTGGTTAGCACAACACAACTGAATAGTGAATTAGTTATTCTGCTTTAAAGCATGCTGAGGATTCAAAATCTCTCTGTGGTGGCAAAATAATGTATAAGAAAAATAAAATCCTAACTTCCATTCTGAAACCTGAAATTACCTCATACTTCATATAATTCCCCTTTCTCTTGCATCAGGACAAGGGAGACTGGTATGAAACAAAGAAAAAGAAAACTCCCTGCTGTCAAGATTGAAAAAAGGGCACTCAGTAGGCCCGGGTTCGATTCCCGCCACTGCCAAAACTTATGCCACGTTCACGCAGAGTACTATCACGTTAAACATGTGAGTTCGTGAGTCCTTCCGAGAGGTTGGTGGTAGGGGAAGGAGGGTACGGTCTAAATTGGGTGAATAAAAAGAAAGTTATGGAGATTGTCGCGGAGGGCGCGGCAGCCCAGTGGTTAGCGCGCGGGAATTGCACTCAGTAGGCCCGGGTTCGATTCCCGCCACTGCCAAAACTTACGCCACGTTCACGCAGAGTACGATCACGTTAAACATGTGGGTTCGTGAGTCCTTCCGAGAGGTTGGTGGTAGGGGAAGGAGGGTACGGTCTAAATTGGGTGAATAAAAAGAAAGTTATGGAGATTGTCGCGGAGGATGCGGCAGCCCAGTGGTTAGCGCGCGGGAATTGCACTCAGTAGGCCCGGGTTCGATTCCCGCCACTGCCAAAACTTACGCCACGTTCACGCAGAGTACGATCACGTTAAACATGTGGGTTCGTGAGTCCTTCCGAGAGGTTGGTGGTAGGGGAAGGAAGGTACGGTCTAAATTGTATGAATAAAAAGAAAGTTATGGAGATTGTCGCGGAGGGCGAAGTATCCCAGTGGTTAGCGCGTGGGAATTGCACGCGGTAGGCCCGAGTTCGATTTCCGCCACTGACACAGAGTCCGATCACGTTAAACATATGGGTCCGTATGTTTTTCCGAGAGGTTGGTGGTAGGGGAAGGAGGGTACGTTCCCTGTGGATGCCTACCCCACTGGGTTCCGGTCTAAATTGGGTGGCACATCCTGGCCGTCCAACCAGTTACCTTACACCTTTCTGGTAGGTCGCGCCAACGAGTTTGCCACGGTTGGAATTTGCCACGATCAGCATTTTCAAGGGTTGCGAATAGGCTGGTCGCCAAAGGCGGCTAGTTAAAACTAAATTTAATGTAACTCGCTCTTGCGGACTTCCCACCCTTGCCCACCTTTTTTGCAGCCGAGCAGGCAGAAACCATTTCCAAGGTTCTACAAAATAAGCTGACCAACTCTTCTGCCCACCTCCCATTGGTGGAGCCACGCTGATCGTATTTGCTATATAACACACTCCCTTGTGGACCGGACATGCTTATTTTCGATGTGGGGATGAGTCTCCTGGAGGCAGGTACCCCGTAAACAGAAGTCTTGGAACTTGGAGATTCATCAAATGAACTTCTTTGTATTATTTTGCACTTTAAGTATTTATTTGGTTAGCACAACACAACTGAATAGTGAATTAGTTATTCTGCTTTAAAGCATGCTGAGGATTCAAAATCTCTCTGTGGTGGCAAAATAATGTATAAGAAAAATAAAATCCTAACTTCCATTCTGAAACCTGAAATTACCTCATACTTCATATAATTCCCCTTTCTCTTGCATCAGGACAAGGGAGACTGGTATGAAACAAAGAAAAAGAAAACTCCCTGCTGTCAAGATTGAAAAAAGGGGATCCGACAATCTGCTTTGAAAGCTTTGCTAAAATTGAAAGTTTCACTGCAAATTTAATTAAAATTTGTTATCATAGATTAAAAAAGAAATAACGATATAATGTAATGTGCTGTGTAAATAAAATATAGGAAGCAGTTGATCATTTTTGAAATGATTGGATTTCCTTCTTCAGTATGAAGAAGTATAGAGCTGATGTCAAATGAGAGCCTAACCATGCCATGCTAGACACACTGTCAAATGGCCAAGTGCTACCCTGTCAAAATAATCACATTAAACTGGTTAAGGTAAGTAAAACAATCACCAATGTAACAAATATAACACAAAAAAAAAACTGAATAAGATTATGTAATGAGAATTTGGACTAGTGGATAACCAAACCATTAGTGAATCTTAGTTAATCATTTTAAGGTATTCACCTTGAAAGATAAAGGTGTTCTGCAACAAACATGCTTGTGTCCGTTTTGTGATTCCTTTAATGTATCTAATGGCTTGGCTATAGTTAATCCTCTTAAGTTCACTTTTGTATTAAATTTGCATGCATTATTTCAAAGTATCATTATTTAATCTTTATTAATTTTTCCTTTTATATTTGCTATATTGAAGATTGTTTTCTCTCCTTGTTAAGTCTAATGTTGACTACTTTTTTTTTTATAAAAATTCAAAATTGATAATCAAATTAATGTTTTCCTGGGTATTTTTCTCAAAATTTTCTCAGAATCTCAATTATTTTATCTTATTTTAGCATTGTGGAATTTGTGAAAAAGAATTATCATATCGCGATGCCAAACATCATTGCCGCATGTGTGGTGGTGGCTTCTGTGAAGATTGTCCTTCTTACACCAAGATTGTACCAACTTGGGGAAATTCTCCTGTGCGTGTTTGCAAGAAATGCTTTGAAGAAGGTATGTTTTTGCATTGTATTTTATTTGTTTTCCATTCTAAGAAGCTAACATATATTTGAAAATATTGTTGCTTTAAATAATTTATTTACTTTAGTTGTGTAAAGTACATAGCATATATTTTCTTATTGTAAGATTATTGTATGAATATTGCATGCAATATTTTTTTTTAACATTTGCTAATTTTGTCTTTTTTGATAAGTTAATAACTAAAAATTATTACAGAGGGAGAAGTAGCTATTAGATGCATAGAGTTTGAAATATTAGACATGTAACATATTAGGCATCAAAATGCAGGTTCTTTGAATCACCTTGATCCAGAATGGCTAAGTTATTCGCAGTATGTGTCACTTCATTTGATTTTGGAAACCTGCTCCCTGTAATATTAATTTCTTATTGTTTGATTGTAGCAAATGAGCACAAATATTTCCTAAAAGAGCAGCATCTCCAAATTGAATTCCCATCCATACATCAACTAAAGAAGATCTTATGTAAATCTTAGCATATACAGTGTGTCCCAAAAAGATTGAAACACGCTTTAATTTTTTACCTTTTTGAGATAAGTGGGCAATGTAAATTGCAAGAATGTTAAAAGTAAGGTAGAAAATAAGACTATGTTAATGAAATAGTTCTCCCATTAATTTTCAAAAAGTTACACTTTTTAAATTTTTATATGACCCCTTAGATAAATTTGGTTGATCAGAAAATTATTATTTTTAATGCAACAAGATCATTAAAAAACCGAGCATATTTGTATCTTTAAAATTAACTGAATTATGATAAAGGGAAAAAAAATGACTTATGCCACTTTTCCATACCATGTGAAAGGCTGTTTCATCAGTGAAAATAGGGATCATAAACAAATTGATGATCAAAATTGTTTAGATGAAAAAAATACTTAAAAGTACTTAATTATTGAAAAAGTACTTAGTTATTGTGAAAAGTACTTAAGAATCTGAGGTTACATCATGAGCTTCCGCGGAATTCGCAAAAATGTCTCCTATGTATTATCATCCAGTTTTATCTTTTTTGTGATATGTCATACATTTACATATGGTCTCAATTCACAATATTCAATTTTCAATTAAATGTAACTCGTTCAATTTTAAAAATACAGATATGCAGGTTTTTTTAATGACCTTGTTGCATTAAAAATAAAAATTTTCTGATTGACCAAATTTATCTAAGGGGGTCATATAAAAATTTAAAAAGTGTAATTTTTTGAAAATTAATGGGAGGACAATTTCATTATGTAGTCTTACTTCGTATCTTACTTTCAGCATTTTTGCAATTTACATTGCCCACTTGGGTAAAGAATTTCGAGAGGCCTACTCTGCATCTTCGAAGCCCAGGACCACCAAGGTCAATTTTTACAAGCTTCCTCCGGGTATACAAGATATGATCAGAGACAGGAACAGGCTCCTTAAGGAATGGCAGGCCAGTAGAGACCCCGATCTTAAACGTGAGCTAAACTTTCTTAAAGCGCAAGTTAGCTCATGGATTAAGGCCGTCACTAGTGCATGATGGAACACTTACGAGAGTCCCTAACGACTCTCAGGACAACACCATTTGGAGAGCAACCTCATGTATTCGTAGGCACAAAACGTACATTCCAGCCCTTAACGGTCCAAACTGCAGGACTATCTTGAATACACAAAAGGCTGAACTGCTCGCAGACAGTCTTAGAAGACAGTTTGAACCTAACCACGATGTAATCGATCCTCGGACGGTTGCATTGGTGGATCCCATGGTTGAACAATTCATCTCCACTTCATCTGCAAATACGCTCAGAAAGGTAGAACTTTCTGACATCACCCCCTATATTCAAAAGCTGAAGAGAAACAAAGCTCCTGGGATTGACCAAATTTCTACTAACATGATTAAAAACCTATCCAAATTCTATCTTTCCTATCTGATATTCCTTTTTAATAAATTCCTTATGTTAAATTATTTTCCACGGGCTTGGAAGGTGGCCATTGTGTCTCCCCTCCCTAAGCCCGGCCTTAATCATTCTGAACCTTCAAATTATCGTCCTATCTCTTTACTCTCCTGTATCTCAAAACTCTTCGAGTATGTCTTGGTCCAGCATCTGGATGGGTTCTGCAGCCTTAACGATATTGTCATACCGGAACAGTATGGGCTCAGGAGTAAACACTCCACGCAACATCAGTTGCTTAGGGTTGCGGAGCTCATTCACGAGGCTCGTTCCAAGCATCTCAACACCACTGTTGTCTACCTGGATATCCAGAAAGCCTTTGATAAGGTGTGGATATCTGGGCTCCTCTTTAAACTAATTGCTCTTCACTTTCCTGCTCACCTTATTAAAATCCTTCACTCTTACCTAACGGGGCGTAGCTTCATGGTAAGAGTTTCTACTTCTCTCTCCTCTCCCAGGAATATTCTCAGCGGGGTCCCACAGGGTTCCCTTATGGGTCCCAAATTGTTCAACTTATACATTAATGATCTCCCACATCTCCCCGGTGTCACCTTAGGCTTATACGCTGACGACACAGCCTGCTTGCCCAACATAAACAAACACAAGTCGTGCACGACACCCTGCAAACTTACCTAGACTCCATGACTCAATGGTTAACTAACTGGCGCATCAAGGTCAACGTCAGCAAATGTGCTGCTGTCAGCCCCCCCCCCCCCCCCCCCCCCGCCACTAACTTAACTTTGAACAACGAGCCGATTCCCTGGCAAACTAGTTACAAGTACCTTGGAGTGTACTTAGATTCAAATCTTACGTGGAAACTTCACATCTCTGAAATCTGTCAGAAAGTGAAGTCTGCACTCGCCCATATGCGCCCTCTCTTGGCTGTAAACAGCCGCCTGTCTACAAGAAATAAGTTATTGCTGTACAAGTCCTGCATACATCCAATTATGACGTACAGATCTCCAATCTGGGGAACCGCAGCTGAGATTCACCTAAAGAAGCTTCAAGTTGTGCAAAATAATGCACTTCGTAGGTTTATTAGGTTTCCGAGTTACGTCCGGCTAGAAGTTCTTCACAGAGATCTTAACATTAGACCTTTTTTAGAACATATTCAAAATCTTGCTCGAAATTTCTAAGTTCTCAGTAGAGTAAATAATCCCATGATAGATAGCATCCCGCGGTACAACCCAGCACACCCGAAGGCGCGCAAGCGCCCCAGGGCACTGCTGTGGCGAAGCCCGAAAGATGCATTTTTCCACCCCAAGCTGGGTCGGTCCATCTATCATTGTTTTATATCTGCTCTACCCCCCCTCTCGATTTTCCTTGAACTCTAGTTAACACTGTGCCCCTTCCTGGCATTTGGGAACTTGCGTGTTATCAACGAACCCTTTTTAACTCTGTGGTTAGGTGTTTGTTACCCCCCCCCCCCCCTGTTCTCAAGCTCAAGGCCCTGCGCCCCCTGGCGCACACTTATCTATCTCCAGCACTCTCCTCTTTCTGTAAGACTTGGGGAAGGGATGACCTCGGTCGCCCCCCCCCCCCCCCCCAAGCGAACTTTAGTTTTGAAACCTTCACTTATGTTTTTCTTTCTTAGTATTTCTTTTTTCCTTTCCGCTCGGAGTTTAAAGGGGGGCATTCTTTCCCCTCCTGGGCACTCCGTAAAACCCCGTCCTTGAGACCTTGGGTAAAGAATTAAAGTGTGTTTCAATTTTTATGGGACACACTGTATACTAGTATGATGCTGGACTAAATGCAAACATCTTTGTTACAAAAATCTTAGTCTGCACATTCAAAATAGATGTGTAGCGACATGTGTTCCCTATATGTAGTTTAGTTCATTTTGTAGGTACTTCTTGACCTGCTCATACTAATATACCCATCATATGTTTTTGAAGTGATCATAAATTTGCAGCATTTTATGTTGTGTTCTATTTATTAATTGTTTGTGTGCAAAGTCCTAATTCTATCACGTATTAGGTTATTATAAATATGGGCACAAAAACAATTCAGGACATAAAAGGCAACCTTTGTTTTTCTTGGTTACATAATACTAACAGTGTTGTGACACTTACCAAAGATACTTTAAACATATCCATAGTGATTACACTTAATAATGAAAATTCAGTTTGAATATACTTAAATAAATTCCAAAATAATGCAAAGTGAGAAATATTAAACTCAAGTTAATAATATAATAGAAATAATCACTTGCTGCATATGGTGTTTAATTGTTATGATTCTGTTTCTAGCTTTTATTTTGTGATAGTGTAAAATTTGTAATATTTATAAAGTTAGATGTTAAAGATTGCATTATTAATGTAAAAGGTAAAATGTAATAAGAATTATATTCTGTTGTTATGAAATGTATTTTGTTTACATTTTAACAATGTTTATATGTTTTTATTTTACTTTCAACTAGAAATGTTGCCTGTTTCAGAAAATCCCTCAAATGCTCAAACTCTGCACAATCCACCAGAAGTTACAGTCCGTAAAATTGGGGAAGTAGTTCATACAACTTTAGAAACTGCAATTTCTTCTGCTGTCAGCATTCCATTAGGTTTGTTTTAGTTCCTTTTTAATGTTAGTTTTATAATATTTGCTTGCAATATTTTTAATAATCTTTGAGGCTCCACATCCTGTTCACTATGCTCTCTAGCCCCATTTTTTTTTTTATCTGTGCATTTTAAAAGTATATCTATATTTGTTTTTATAAGTCAGGTGAATTTATGATTTAATAAATGTTTCGTTAGTATTAATTTTAAAAGTACCACCATTATTTAAAAAGCTTCTCTTTTGGCTTTACTTTCTAATTAGTATGCATTTTTATAATCATACTTAATTATTAATACAATTGATCTATTTTTAAAATTTACAATGTTAGGTGGTAGTTATATTTTTAATCAGTTTTTTAATTGGTGGCTCGAGATAACAATTGTTTAAATAAAGTTACCATTAAAAGAAAAAGTCACAATTTAAAAAAAAATAATTAGCTAATTATTGAATTTAAAAAGTACTATACAAACAACTAAGTAACTTATACTGTTAAAATTTTTCAAAATTTTATCTAATACTTTAAAACACATGGCCAGGGCTTTAAAATTACTATTGCCTGCTGGGAGAGGATTACTGGGGAGGATTTTTCATTTTATCAATAGAAACTTATTAGAGAGTGCTGGTGAATATTTCAATAATATTTCGCTCCTTGGATATGTCCAATATATGCCATCATATGATCTGGAAATTTGTATGTTTAATATATAGAGAGGTACTGTAAAGTACTAGAGAATATATAAAAAAGGATTGTGAAAACCTGTTTTTCACTTATTTAACTTAAAGTTATTTAAGACATCTGACGGCATTTTATAGTCAAAATTCATCAGTGGATCACATTTTTCTGTTGAAATTCTTATTTTAATATTGAAAATAATAAGTTTCATAATATGTCATTTCAATCATGTTGCATATTTATTAGTTCTAAATTGTTTTTTGGAGTTAAGTGTCAACATTAGTATATATCATAAACATATTTAAAAAACTAATTTCATTTGATTAAAATATTTTATTCAGCTTATTGGGAGCATGCCAGTTTCATTGATTGCAAGAATTCTTTCATCTGTTAGATCTGCCTGTGGATTGTCAGTTAGACAACCCTGGTCTATCTAATTTGTGGGTTTTATTGCATTCATACATAGTACAAAAGTTTGAATATTGGGGGGAAATCTGTATCTTATATAAGAACATAAAATTTTTTTTATGGTTTCAATAATTCTACACTGCACTTGGGGAAACAATACTAATTTTATACAAAAAAAATGTTGCATAAAATTAGTATTGTTTCCCCAGTGAAATTAAATTTTGCACCAGAAGTTGCTTCATATTTTTTCTTATGTCAAATTCATTATTTCTTTTTGAAAATGATTTCAACTGATTTGAAATTTTTTTCAATGTATCAGGAACATTTTTCATTAAAAAGAAAAGTATGTATAGTATAAGCCAACACTGTTTTAGCATGTATAGTTCTTTTCTTCCTACTTGCATGTTGGCATGCACAAATATTTAAAAAAATTTAAAAGCAGGTTAAAATTCAATATTGCATGTTGCCATGAAGACTTTTGCAGAAGTAGCAGTGGATTTATCTAGACACATGAATGAAGAGTTGATACGTAAAAAATAATTAAATTTATTTTCACGAAAGCAATATAATAAAAACATAAACACAACACGTATCATTTACTTTGATACTGTGTTTGTACAGGTCATAACAACAGAGTCTTGAAATTCTATAGCAGACAGAAAATTAGGCCTAACCAAACTGGCCACATACTTTGCTAATTTACCGGCAATCACACTTTGAAACGTACACAACATCATTAAGAACATTCTAGAAAATAGGTAATGTTTGAACAATAGCATCATTAGATCAAACAACAGACTGCAGAATACAGACAACAGAACAGAACAACTTCTACTGACACATCCACCAGCTTAAATAGTGCTGTGTGATTGAAGTAGAAGTTAAAGTTTTCCCGGAGTATGCTAATCTCTAATGGGTTGAAGTAGAAAATTAGCATAATCCGGATGTTGAGGTCTCAATCTGTAGGAATACATAACATGGGGTTAAAACTTAGTGTTAAGCTGACCTAATGTGATTAGCCAATCAGCACACAGTAATTTTGGGATTTTGACAGTTCTATAACTGTTGTACGTGTTGCTTGTTTACACTAAATTTTTCTAACAGTATATTTAAAAAAAATCAGTGATACTCCATCAGGGCTTAATCTTTTACTATTACAAATCTTTCACAGATTGTAAACCTTAAGTAACAAATACATTACAATTTAATGCTATTAATTTTATTATACAAATATTTTTGATTTATTGTCTTTGAATTTTCTTAAACATGCTTAAAGTAAACATTAAAGAATTGATTACTATTTATTATACTTTATGGTATATCTGGCATTTAGTATTATGCCTGTGTATTAAGCATTTAGCAATATTTTGAGAATCTAGAATGATCTGAGTCTGTACTGCATTTCATTTCCACTTGTGTTGTATACATAAAGTAGTGATGTGATTGCTGTGCCAATTGTGCCAAACTGCACCATTTAATGTAGGCTGTGCCATTCTGATACAAAAAGCAAAATTTAACTGATTTTGCACCAACACTGCACCATTTCATGAAAATACTGGAAAATTTAATTTTTTTTACGGGAACGGGGGAGGAAGGAAATTGAATCAAAATTTCTCAGAGTACTGGCAAAATCAGAGGGATAGATTTTTCCTTTTCAGACAGCTCTAATTATTATAAAGCTGTGGGTTGTTTAGTTCGAACAAAGAGACTCCCTAACAAACAGCCAGTTCTCCCTAAAGACACCAAATTACTCAGCAAGTACTTGATCAGGTCGCGTGATAGGAATCGCTATATTGAATCAGCAGCAAAAAAATAACTCCCCTTCGCTTCCTCCTTTCATAATTTTGAACATGATCTAAGTAGGGAGGGAGAAAGGAGAGAAGTGATCCCTTCCTGGAGTGCGGTGGACACAGTGGGGTCAAACACTGATTATACATGAGGCCTCGAAAGTTTGTGCACACGCTAGAAATCGAGAGTTTAAAAATGGATTAAAATGTCAGGAAAAATCGGTTTTCATTCAAAATTTCAGAAAAACAGGGAAATTTTAACTTGTCGATCTGCACTAACCGAATGAGTAAACCGAAAAATAAATAAAATATACAAAAGTAGCTTATATAGAACTTCAAGTTAAAACCACTTTTAATGGCGTAAAAGCGTACATAGAAATTGGGGGAACATTTCAGATCACTTGATTTTCTATCCATATAACTCATCTAAAACCACTAGTGGGAGGAAAGATGAAAGCATTTGCTGTGATTGTTTTGGTTTCGTAGTTTCCAATGATTCAATCGAGAAGCACCTTGGAGTGGTCTGAGAGGTGGCGGGCGACAGTGGATTTATACTTGTTGGTTTGATAAGCAGATATTTGACGTATTTGAAAAAAATATATATTAGCTACTGCTTTTGTGAAGTAGAAACTTTCAACTTGAAATTGGCCACTTATTTTGCTCTTTTGTTTGGAAAGCTTTATTTACTATAAATAATAAATAACTGAACATGATCGTATTGTAAAGCATGCCAACAACAAGGTCATTAATGCACTGACCTCTCATAGGTGTCAGCATCCGCTGCATTTGCAATGACTCATCGTATTTTAGAAAAATTCTTTGAGGAGTGGTATTTTTCTTTATAAGAGAGGTTATTTATGTTATCTAGTGCTCTATTTTTCACATGTTTGACTATTCCTACTAAAGTTTTCCTTTTTTAGCAGCATCAGTTTTTTTTTATTATTATTATAAATATAACAATGTTGTATACTAAATAGATGTTCGAAAATAAATAAAACTTTAGAGATTTTTTTTTCTTTCTCATACGTAGTATTGAGAAACTATTGTTTTTTCATGAAAATTTTCGATTTCGAGGCCAATATATGTTTTGAGACCTCCTGAACACATTTTGATTATTTTTGGAGTGATGCCAGTCTGTGATCGATTTCTTATGTACACAATTGCTGCTACAAATATTAATGGATTTTTACGAAACTCTATATTTGGCTTTGTTAATAAAAAATGTAGAATTACATAGATCTTTTTTTTTTTTAATTCGAGCAAAAACTTCAAAATTTTATATTTCCTTAACTTGGTAGCATTACAAAATTTGATGATTGAAAGGCTCGATAGTGCAATGTAATAGTTACAATAATTATAGTGAAAAATAGCCACTACAATTTTTGTATTCGTGACATTATTAGCCTCCTGGGGGGCCTGTCTCCCCTTGGGGTTATATTATTAAGTTTCATATTGATCAAAAGATTTTTCTCAACCCTTTAAAATGAAGGGTGACATGCTATAATTGAGATCATTTGGACCAACAATACAGACTTCTCAACATTTTTTTGTAAAATTTGCAGAAAAAAAAAAAAAAATCACAAGCTGCTTAAAAATAAATTTTGGTATAAGAAAGTCAAATTGAGCCACACTCTAGTTAATTTGTTTCTCGTTTCGAAGAAGAGGGGGGAGTGTCATGGTAAAAATAAAAATATGGAGGTATTTCATCCGTAAATTGAGGAGGGGGGGGGATCGACAGGAGGGCTTATACTCAAGAAAAAATACCAACTGATAATCTTGTATAATCAATCATGTAATTAAAGATCTTTAACAAAGAAATTTGATAACCAAGCAGGAAATAATATCCATCTACAAGATTAAAAAAAAAAAATGCTTAGATTTTGCCCTTAAATTATTTAGATCTTTTCAAACATTATTTATTGTAAGTTTTTAATTTTATAGATTTTTCTCAAAATTATTTATTACAATTTATTTTTTTATTTTTTTAAATACTCTCTTTATTTGAAATTTTTAGAATTTTTTTTTCTAAAATTATTTATTGCATTTTATTAGATCCTTTTAAAAATTTTAATGCAATAAAATTTTTTTAGATCTTTGACTATTTTAATCTTTTAAAATTTATTTAGATCTTTAAAATTATCTATTGTAATTTTAAAATTTTTTATAGATTTTTACTAAAATTATTTATTGCAGTTTTATTTTTATGTTAAAGAATATGTATTGAGAAAAAAAAGCATTTTTTATGTAATTTATATACTATTTTAGTTTATTGAAAATTCTAAATTTTTATACTTAAAATTTGATCATTAGATTTTTAAAACTTCATTGTCTTCGCTTTCTTATACCTGCTGTATATACGACAAACTGCTGAAATAAAAAAAATACTTTGCATCTCATCTAACTCTTACAATACCGAAAAATCACTTGTTACAAACTGTTACAATTTCGAAAAATTGCCTGCTACAAACTGTTACAATTTTGAAAAATTGCCTGCTACAAACTGCTACAATTTCAAAAAATTGCTCCAAAAGAGTTTCTTATAATCACATCACTGATAAAGCCAATTTTATCTGTTTATATAAAAATAAGTTTGTAGAAGAGTTGTAAAAAAAAGTATATATATTTATTCATTGATATTTTTTAGATTCTAAATAAAATAGTTTTGGTTTTTGTTCATATTGCTATTCCGTGGAACTTTTTCTGAGGAATTATTTCAGAATTTTGAAGCTATGAACCAAAAATTTTCTTGATGCGGTAAAACATCTCAATATGAAACACTCAAGAAACTTGAGTGTTGAGTCTTGTTCAATCTAGAGCTATTCTCCCATTCAGAAACTGAAATTATAGTGAAACATCTTAACAAATACCTATAAAATTACAGATTTTCTTCATTTAAAGGTATCTGGTTAGTGATTGACAAGCTTATTCTGCATATCAATATACATGGTGTCCAGTGCTATCGGTGCCCAATGGCTATTGCCTCAACCATTAGTCACAGAGATATACTTCCAATTGCAAAAATGTTTTAAATTTTAAAATCTATTATCTTAGCAACAGTTTAAATCAATAAATGCATTTCGGAAAGAAATACGAAATATAAATTTTTATACGGTCCCCAGGTCCTATCAGTTCCATATTTAGGAAAATCATCCTCATACAATTTCATGCAAAAAAAAAAAAAAAAAAAAAAAAATCATCCTTTTATGACCAAAATTGACTAACTTGTAGCTGCTTAAAGTTGGAGCACGTTTTGTGCTGAGAAATGGGGGTTATACATAAAATAATTGGAAAGACAAATATTTTGCAGCAATTTCATTATTTTTTGCAGCATTTTTTTTTAGATTTAATGTACGTAATTTTTTTATTTTCGTTTGCAGGTGTGCTGCAACTGGTCTCATTACTGGTCTATTATCGTATAAAAATTTAAATTTTGTAATTTTTACGGAAATGCATTTATTGATTTAAACGACTTTTATGATAATGTGTTACCTCATTTACAATAAAGATATTTCGCCATGGGACCAGGGGGTCTTGTATACGTGGTGCGTAGGCACTCCTTCACCACGGGGGAATTAGTAACTAACAATAAAGATCTTAGAAAGACTCCCCAGAAGATCTTAGTCGAGCCTTGACTATAATACTCTTCTAAACGAATTACTATTCGATAAAAAGCTTTGCTTCATTTTCAACATTATGTCAGCAAATGCAATCGAAACATAATACTTTGAATATGGAATTTTAATATTTTATGGTCCCTTAAAGGTTTTCTGAACCAGGACATTTTTATGTGCAGGAAAGCGACTTAAGTCATAAAGTTTAATGCTTTATAACTCTGCGAATTTTGGTCGTAAAAGGATGATTTTTTTTTAAATTTTTATTTTACATGAAATTGTATGAGGATGATTTTCCTAAATATAATTGGTAGGAACGAAGGACCTTATAAAAATTTATATTTCGTATTTCTTTCAGAAATGCATTTATTGATTTAAACTGTTTCTAAGATAATATATTTTAAAATTTAAAACATTTTTGCAATTGGAACTATATCTCTGTGACTAACAGTTGAGGAAATAGCCATTGGACACCAATAGCACTGGACACCCTGTATATATTATTTTATGATGTGTCGATGCTGTATCAATATCGCACCTTATTTTATTGATATTATATTAACATCCTCAATATTTTGATATAGAAAATTAAATTTTCTGAATCTTGTGTTTTTGCAATTTAAAAGATAGAATCTAAGAAAGATTAAAAATAAAGTTATAATTTGTAGTTTTACAAACTATATGAAAATTATATTAAAAATAATTATAGCACTATTTGAGAACATATTGATTATGTTAAATAAATTAGACTAATATAAATACAATGAATCATTTTTATTGGGATAATAAGTGACCTGGGCACGACATAAATAAACAAAATTACTAATAATCCAGAAATATACATAATAGTTTATAAATTAAATAATTAACATATCTTTTTAGTTGCAGTTATTTTCAGAACTTTCATCACTTTCTGCATTTTCAGAACAGGCTACAAGATTTTTAAGAATACATTTTCATTTTTTATTTGTCAATTTACTTTTATAATTTTTTGTCAATGTTTTTTTCTGAGCATGGATGCTGGGAATAGGAAGGTTTGTGCATTTTTAAATAAATCGATAAAGCAATTAAAAGTATTTTTAATATTTTTGTAATACTTTTTGATAAATGTAAAAAAATACTTCAAATACAATATTTCATTAATAGTATGAAAGTGTTTTACCAATTTCTTGAAAAGCATAAACATTTCAGTATCTATGCCTGGGGAAAAATAAAACTAAATACTTAAATGAACTAGAGGTTAGGGATTTTTCTTTGTTTAACATAGGTAAAATGAATAAGAGGCTGAAGGAATAATAAATATTCTCTTATGGTCATGTATTGATATACCCATCACTATGTCTACTATTTAGAGATATCTCTGTATTTATGATGTTAACAATGGAAATATTTTAAGAGTTTAATTGTCTTTAAATAACATAATTAAAATATTACAGGTATCATCAAAGATGCTTCTCGGCCATCCTATTGGGTTCCTGACCACTTGTTAAAGGAATGTGTTGTATGCAAATCTGAGTTTGGACCTAAACTGTTTAAGCATCACTGTCGAGCTTGTGGTGAAGGTGTTTGTGATGATTGCTCGAAATCTCGAAAGCCTGTTCCTGCACGTGGGTGGCCTTATGATGTTCGTGTCTGTAATACATGTATAGAAAATAATTCTTTTTAATATAATCACTCATAATTATATATATATTTTCATGTATTTTTAACTTGTAAAATATGTAAGTAAAAGCTTATTTCTGTACAAATAAAGAAAAATAGGTTTTATGTATTATATAAAAGCCATTGTAATAAGATTCATAGCTGGTTTAGTGCGGTATTTAACTGTTGCTGTAATTTTTTTTTTTATTTATCTGATAAAACATAAACATATAAAATGAAACTATGAAATTAAAGAATTTTAAATAATAATAATAATATTAGTACCTTTCTCAACCAATACAAAGAAAATCATTACATTTAATTCTATTACATAATTGATGTAAAAATTCAAAAATATATGATAAACAGACATGGTAAAAATTTAAGATTAATAATTTTCAAATGGAGTAATTTAATTTCTAATATATTTTAGAAGTGAGTTTGTTACATTGCAGGGAACAAAATTATTATAAACACTAATATGCTAAGTTAAAGGGGAATGCAAATAAAATTCTTGAAAATATCTTTTGTTTACAGATACTAAGCAACAGAATATGATAAAATGACAAGGTTTAAAATATAACAGATTAATAGTTTTCAACTGAAGTAATTAAATTTCAAACATATTTTAGAAGTAAGTTTGTTATATTGTAAGGAACAAAGTGACTACAAACACTAATATGCTAAATTAAAGGGGAATGCAAATAAAACTCTTGAAAATTCACAAACACTGAACAGCAAAATAAATTGAGTATATAATTTCAAATTCCCCAAAATTGATTAAATGCTGAAAAATGGTATTGGCTTTCTCAACAAAATGATACAAACATTGATACTTTTCCTTACATTCTTATTAAGAACTTTAAAAATGAGGAACAGTAGAGAATCATAGTTAAGTTTTCAATCTTCACAATTTCAATAATATAAAATACCAGTAATGCCAAAATGCATTTAGTATCAAAACTGGTATCAAAGATCTGATAAAATTTAACTGGAATACCAGTTTTTGGAATTAGATGCCCTAACTACAAAAATAATAATAATAATAATAATAATAAAAAACTACAAAATTATGAGCATTATATTTGTTATACTTTATTGGCTGTCAAATATTTTTGGTTGGATGTTGAAGTTGTGTTTTTAAAACAGTTTAGTGTTTGTGTTGAACTATTTTACACAATATCTTGTATTTGCTCTTCACTTTAAATATGTATAATTTACATATGTGTGAAATGCATGATTTTTGTTTCACTTTTTATACATTTAATTATGGTTCAAAAGACTGAAAAAAAAAGTGATGCAGCATCAACAAAAATGCTCCTTTATCTACTAAGTTTTCTTGAAACACTTTAATTATTTTTAATCTGCTGTTTTAAATGTAGACTAAAGCTTTAATTTATCAAGATTAATTACTTTATTTCATTTTTGGTTTCAATTTTTTTTCTGTAGTAGATTTAGGTAGTTTTCAAAGCATATATCCAAAATGTTAGTGCATTAGAATATACATAAATCTCAGTTAGTTTTGTATTTTTAAGACTGTTTTAATATAGTTCTAATAATTATTTTAGCATTTTACTATTAATTTAATTTAATATTTAAAAGTGTATTATTTATTTGAGCATAACATTCAGTTTAATACTTCATAAAGTAATAACGATGCTACAGGTATCTGTTTCTTATGGTTCTTAGAATATACTTGAATGAACATTTCAATAATGTAAAATTATCAGAGCTAAGCATATTATGTAATTTTTGATACATTCTTGAAAGCAGGCATAGGAAAATGAGGTGATTACAATTGTTTCAAGGACATTTTGAGTCCTCTTCCTCAGTTCAGAAACAGTGTTCTTTTAAACAGGTACTAATGACAACTGTTACTTGGCAGGCAAATGGACATTCAAATAGAGCTAGAACATCCAAAGCGAGAATTTGCGGGTGGGTTGTGTCTGCCATTAAAATAAAAATCCAATGGTGGGGGTTTCCATTTGTGACTACATGAACTCTTCTAAATGACTAGAAGGCTGTTTCAGTGACAAAGTAAAAGGCTTTTACCTATTGCACATTTTAATTTCTAAAAAGAGAATTCTTGGAATTCACTTTCTTTACTCCCAACTTTTATTTGAATGAACTTTATCATCTGCATATGCCAAACCCTTAGGTGTAAGAATTAAGGGACATATTTAACAAGGTAACTGTAGCCTACTTTGCAAAAAAATATCCACTCCTTGAGTGTTGGATGAGTTCTACACAAGCACCAGCCATTAGTGATGCAATGGAAAGGTAGAAAATCAATATTACATCTATACCACCTCTTTTTTTATTAAGCACTCTTTCTGAAAGACTGTTTACTTTAGACCTTTTTTTATATTCTCATTTTCCGTAAAGTGTTGAATTTAATGTCACCAAAAAGAGTTTTTACATTTAAATGATCAAATTGTTAATTTAATATATATAATAAAATTTTGAATTATATAAACTTTTTATTTAGTTTTATCTATTGCTCAGGTGTGACATGAGTTTTTGTTTTCTTTCTAAAATGTACCCCCTCGTACATATAATGTATTAGTATATTTAACAATCCTTTGACTTTTCTTTTGATACTATGACCACAACAGCTGATGCGTTTTTAGATAAAACATTTTTGATATATAAAAAAAAGGAGTTTTATAGAAAAGTGGGAAAAGTTTTTATTTACTGTAATAAACATTCTTATTTGCAATTAATTTTTGTAGTGCCAATTTAATATATTATTACATTATGAATTTAATTTTAAAATGAGAAATTTGTATATATAATGTATAAATATATGTGTACTAACTTATTATTTTTACTAACTTTAAAATGCAAGTATAATTTTGAAAAAAATTATTATTTCTTCCAAGTATAGCTAATGTGTAAATCCCAAGATTTTATTGTATATAGTTTTTAGAGGAGTTGCTGTGTTCTACTTATTAATATCATATAATGTATGAGATAATATCATGTAATGTATATAAAGATAACTGTCAAATAAAAATACTCTCGTAGCAATTTTTTATAATACTTCGAACTTATATATAAGGATGAAATTAGTTGCTCTAGTTTACAATCTCATAACTGCACTGTATTTGTTCTAGCTTAATAAATATTGCTGCAAATTTTAAACCCAAGTTTCATTTCACCAGCTTAAAATTTTAATTTTTGCATTGCCACATACCTAGTTTTTATCATTTTTACTATGCAATGATTCTCACTTTGGATTTTGTTTAGATGATCTTAGGCTTCCATAAAACAAATTTCCAAGCAGTGATAGATTTTTCTCTACAATAATCTGATAGTATGTAATAATACTAATATGTGCAAAATTTAATGTTGCAAAATTTGATTTTTTTATTATTATTATTATTATTATTATTATTATTATTATTAAAGTATATATGGCAACCAAATTGTTCTTTTGGTACAGCATTTCATCATGAGCTGTAGCAGTTTACATTTTTAGTTTTAAACGTTCTAAATTTATTTTCTTTTCCTCAAATAATATTTAAAAGTATTTTTATTATTAAGCATTTTTTTAAACTTACATAAATATCTAATTCATATTGAAAATATTGCATAAGTATGTAACATTAAATAGCACCAATAACTTGATTTAGTAAAAAGAAAAATGTACACCAGAATAAAATTTATACGTACTGGATACTAAGGTGCATGTAGATTCATTTGGTGATTTGGCAGTAACAATTTTATACATGTGCCCCATTCTAAAAGAACTGGCTTATCAGAAGAAAGTAACAGAATACATATAAATTAGAAGAGATAACTGTATATACTTTTAAAGTAATTTTTATTTATTTATTTATTTATTTTTTTCCATTTTTACTTTCCCTGCAATACATGGTAATGTATAGGGAAAGTATTGGAATCATGTCGAATATCGCAACTAGAGTTTTCGACGGATCTACACGTTTCGAGACCTCTAGAATACGAAAAAACTATTTTTAACATGACATCTATGTGTGTCTGTCTGTCTGTGTGTCTGTACAATGTATGTATCCACTCTAACTCAAAATCTAATGGACCAAATTTCATAAAATTTGGTAGGTAAGTCGCTTCGATGTGACCCTGGTGCTAATTAGTTTTTGGTACGATTCGTAAAAACAGAACCCGCCTTTTTTTTTTGCTAAATGGCCCGTAAAAATTTCATTTATCTGCTCTAGCTAAAATACTAAATTACCAAATTTCACAAAATTTGGTAGATAAGTTACGTGTTAGATACTCTGGTGCTGATTAGAATTTGGTACGATTCGGAAAAGAAGAACCCACCTTTTTTTATGAAATGGCCTGCACAAATTTCATGTATTCACCCTAGCTAAAATATTAATTGACCAAATTTCACAATATTTGGTAGATAAGTTACTTGTAGGACGCTCTGGTGTTGAGTTGATTTTGGTACGATTTGGAAAATAACACCCTGCCTTTTTTTACAAAATGACCTGCAAAAATCGCCAAAAAAAAAAAAAGACTACGTATGCTGAAATGTCTCAATTAAATTCTTGATTTATATGCAATTTTTGACGAGGAAAAGAATATAACACACTCCATTATACTTTAGGACTAACTGTTTTCAAGATATTTAAGATTTCTTGCATTTTTGTTACGCCGCTATCGGAAAAATGTCCAATTACCAAATAAAAACAAAAATTGAATTAAAAATGCAAATTAGTGTTATTTGGTGCAATTAAACTCAATCTAATGAATTATTAAAGAAATAAAGAAAATATGAATTTAAGTCTGCAGGGAAAGTCATGTGCTGTCCACATCAGATTTTTTGTCTTATCGGATCAAATTGTTTACTCGTCAGTTTGTCTATTTTCTATGCTCATATTGTTTTAGTCTATTAATGATATAATTGGATATAAATGCAGTTTAGTTTGGTAATATTATTTTCAGTTAATTTAAACTTTTATCAGTTTAACAATTTCAAAGTATATAACGTAAGGCTACCTGCTACAATTTTAATTTGTAATTTTCAGTCTACAATAGATTTAGTAAACATTTACTCTTGATTCCTAGAGTCTGTTTTAAAAGAAAAGGGGAAGTTTTACGTTTTTAAAGGAGCATTAAATCATTTCAAAACATAGGGTATAGAGTTAACTTCTGTGTAATTAAGGATGATCTGGTCATTTTGCCATGACTGCCAGATGAACCTTTGGTTTTTAATGGACTTTAATCATAAAACTCAGCTGTATTGTTGAACTTTATGGACACTTTTCAGTGAATAAAGGATTAACTTAACCTATGAAATTATAATACTTTAAGATATAATTATGGTAAATTTGTGCCTAAGGTATATGAATACTAATTAAATACAGAAGCATATTGACATTGCCCAAATTTAGTAAATAACTGCCCCTACCAAAACTGTAGCAAAATCATTTGATATTTGATAGAAAACTTAAATGACTTCCTTTGTACATACTAAAAAAATATGTCACTATAATTTTCTATATAAAGTATTTATTCACTTGTGATATTCCCATCATTTAGTCTGACTCAGTCAACGATTGTGCTGCCTTTGCTACAACTATGCAACACAACATCAGTTTATGGGTATTTGAAGTTGTGGTATATTCACAGATTGCTTATTTGATGTTAAGCATGTCAAATGATGGCATGCATAAAGACCATCCACTCACCTGCAGCACTTGCACTCAATCTCTGAACGTGCATGGACCGTGCACTTGTAATCAATACTATTAATTACTATACAACCCCTAACAAAATTCAATTGCTTTATGACTCATCTATAACTCTCTATATTTTGAATCAAGAATATTAAACAAATTTGAAAAAAGCAGCAGTATTTATCAAAGAAATTACACTTCATTTTTAGGATATTTAAGTATTGCTAACTTGGCAACATTTCCTCAAATTTGTTAAGTATGACAAAGAAATAAGGGACTTTGTTATATAATATAGCTATGGTGAAATCAGTTTGTTTCAAGGTTTCTTTGTTTTGAATTTTGGCTTTTACATGTTTTAACAAGTATGGTTTTGTACTTTACAGTAAATTGCAATCATTGTATAATAAAAGTTTCCTGTTCTTTCTAAATTTCTGAAAAATATTTTTAGTTCTACTTAATTTTCTGAAATTCTGAATAAATATTACAAAATTAAAAATTGTGCTTTAATTTGGTACCAACGGAGTTCAAGGAACATAAATTAGCTGAGAATAACTCAATGCTGGGCACACACGGCATGTGTTATTCCTATGTTCTGATGTCACTTTCAATATGTATGCTCGATATGCTGCTAGTCATATTATCCCCCCCCCTCCCAATACAGCTTTTTAAAAACTGTTGAAGCTTATTGGATTCAAAGGCATTAGCATATATTAGCCAAATACCCGTTGAAAATCAACGGTCTCACAATATGCAACCCCCGAATAATGTGAATTTTTGAATAATTTTTATTTTTCCAGTGGTCTCTGTTCACCTGTGCTGCAAATTTCAAATATCTATTTATCTTCTGGGCATTTCTCATTTATTTAGCCAATTAAACTTTTAAGTATGTGGCATCCCTAAATTAGCAAATATTAGAAAGTTGAAATTATACACTTTATTCCTGTCTAACGATCTATCTTTGCACTGATTTTAAAGTTTCATCTCATTGCAAAGTCAGTTTTACTATCATTTTGCATTTTGAAAATTTTTGCGGAGAGCACGACCCTCCCTTTACTAAACATTATTGAATAATTCGAATTTTTTTTTGAGAATTTTAGTTAACCTGTGTTGAGACCCAGACCGTCCGACCTACCAGAAAGGTGTAAGGTAACTGTTTGGACAGCCGGTAAGTGCCACCCAATTTAGACCTGAACCCAGTGGGGGAGGCATCCACAGGGACCATACCCTCCTTCCCCTACCACCAACCTCTCGGAAGGACTTACGGACCCACATGTTTAACGTGATCGTACTCCGCGTGAACACGGCGGCAGTTTTGGCAGTGGCTGGAATCGAACCCGGGCCTACCGAGTGCAACTCCAGCGCGCTAACCAATGGGCTACCGCGCCCCTAGTTAACCTGTGTAAAATATTTCAAGTTTTCATCTCACTTAAAAGCTGTTTATCATTTATTTGGCAAATTGAACATTTTGGTGTGTGGCAAACCCTAAAGTAGAAAATATTGAAAACCTAAAATTGCACACTTTCTTTCTTTTGAACTATCTATCCATACATCAAGTTTGAAGTCTCTATCTCATCACAAAGTATGCTTTTATATTCTTTAACGTTTTGATGTGGAGCACCCCCTCTATGAAATATTTTTGAAAAATTTGGTGTTTCCAGAGGATTTTATTGAACGATTGACCCTTGTACCAAATTGTAAGACTCTCTCACTTAAAAAAGGCATCCTTCATTTATTTGACAAATCAAACATTTTAGCATGCAGCACCCCTAAAGTATCAAATTGTGGAAAACTAAAACTGTACATTTTCTTCTTTTCCACCTATCTACCCTTACATCAAATTTAAAGTATCTCATTGCGAAGTATGTTTACATAAATTCCCCTTTCAAACGTTTTTGTATGTTCCCACCCCCTTAAATGAGGGCGCGGTAGCCCATTGGTTAGCGCGCTGGAGTTGCACTCGGTAGGCCTGGGTTCGATTCCAGCCACTGCCAAAACTGCCGCCGTGTTCACGCGGAGTACGATCACGTTAAACATGTGGGTCCGTAAGTCCTTCCGAGAGGTTGGTGGTAGGGGAAGGAGGGTACGGTCCCTGTGGATGCCTCCCCCACTGGGTTCCGGTCCAAATTGGGTGGCACTTCCCGGCCGTCCAAACAGTTACCTTACACCTTTCTGGTAGGTCGGACGGTCTGGGTCTCAACAACAACCCCCTTAAATGAATTTTGAAAAACTCAATTCTTGGCTTTTTTATTAAATGATTGGCCCATGTATTAAATTTCAAGCCTCTGTCACATTTTGAAGGAGGTGTCTCTCATTTATTTGGTAAATCGAACATTTTGGTATGCGGAACTCACTAAAGTTACAAATATTGGAAAACTCCAATTGCACACTTTCTTTCGAGCTATCTACCCATGTACTAAATTTGAAGCCTATCCCATCACAAAGCATTTTTCTTTATCATTTCACCTTTTGAATGCTTGTATGTTGTTGTTGTTGAAAAAAAAAAAATATATATATATATATATATATTTTGGGGGACAATTTTATCAAATTATTGGTCTATATACCAAATACCAAGCCTCTATCATATTTTAAAGGTATTTCTCATTTATTTGAAAAATAGAGCATTTTGGTATGCAGTATCTCCTAAAGTAGGAAATATTGGAAAACTGAAATTGCACACTTTCTTCCTTTTGAACATTTTACCCATACATCTAATCTGAAGTCTCTTCGCAAAGCATGTTTTTTTATTATTTCACTTTTCGAATGTTTTGGTGTAGAGGCCCCTCCCCACTCTTCAGAACATTATTAAAAAATTTGATTTTTCTAAGGGTTTTTATTGAATAATCGACAAGTGTATCAGATTGCAAGTTTCTCTATTCGAGAAGTTCCTAAAAAAAAGTGTAACAGATGGACACTTGGCAATTAGTATATATAGATTTTGGGAAATGGGTGCTAGGACCTTCAGTATGTATTGAGCTGCAAGGACCTCATCTAACATAATAGTACTGAATTAAGTTTACTGTGTAATGGTATATGTATATATCAAGTTAAAATTAATAATTTTTGCTATACTTAAACAATACTTAAAAGGTTTAATGAAGGATTTAATATTACTGGAAAGTGGGATTACTTATTTTTGTAAACCACATTTAACACTTTGTTTAAAAGGATGTACCAAATTCTTATATATCATTGGTTTGCAAAATGCGTGACATATATCAAAATTTATGATTTTTTTTTTTTTATATCTGCAAAAATTAACTTTAAAAAGCATTTTTTATCTGAAAGATTGTATTTGATCTGAAGTACTTGCCTACTTTTAGTGTTAATGTTTAGATATTTCAAAATTAAGTTTTAAAATGATGTAATACTCTTCTTGCAAACTGACATAATCTGCCATCACATGTTGGCTAAATGTGACCAAAATACAATTATGGTATAGCGTGAATATTCATTAGTGTCTGCCTGAACAATATTTGACATAGTGTAATTCACAGAAGGTAAAATTAGCAGTTGTGTTTAATGTGCACAGCAGAATGGAGATAAGCAAAAGCCAAGAGGCTTTATAGCTTCTATCATTAAGCATACAAATAATGTACACATGCCAAATTTGTATGGAATGTTTAGATTTTAAGCCTTAGATCTCCTAATTTCCATGTATAACTCAGAGACATAGTGAAATTGAGATTTTGGAATGGGCTGGAAATCTTATTGATCTGACCTAAAAAAATTTTATGTATACCTTAGGAGAACGTTTTGTTTTTCACAACCTGTGATGGTGATATCCAGCACACATGTCAATAGACCTGGGGGAAATTAAATTCAAACCTTATATTCCTTGTTTCTACACTATATATATGGTGTGGTTGCACGGCTTGTACTATCCTAAGTGTGCTGGATGATTATAATAATTTCAGTCTGGAAGGAACTGAAGGACCCCCCCTCCCTCCCCGATATTAAACATTGATGTTCCTCATAACCCCTTGCTTTTTGTAAAACCGTACAGCATTTATACTACAGAAATAAAACATTCACAATGAAATGAAAATTTTAGGTTAATTTGGCAGTAGTTTGAATAAATGTGAGAATTAGCATTACAGCGAAGCTAGAAAGCTTGAATTTTCTGGTGATGAAAAGAATTGCCAGTAGAAATTTTCAGGAAAATATTCAAAATTAATTTTTTAATCAATTTTTGTTGGATTTAAATATATATATATTTAAAAAAAATAATGCAGTGAAACCTTAGTGTAATGGAGGAAAAATTTCATGAACTTGAAAATCAACATAAAATTGTGACATAAAAATCTGCAAAAGCTGCAATTGTCTTGACATGAAAGCAAAAGTAATTAGACCAAAAGTTATAGAAATAATTCTTTTTCCACTGTAATAATTTTTCATGGCAATAGAATTTGATGGTTTGAATTTGTATTCCAGTGTTTGGAAATAATTTAAACATCTGTAAATACAGACTACAAATGTGAGAATTTGATGCAATTAAATTGTTCATTTTTGACATTTAATGATATAAAACTGATATTGTGTATATATTTTAACAAATTCTTGTGTGCAGCACCTTTTTAGGGGAGTAAGAAGGTTTTAGCGCCTGGTCTCAGACTACTGTAAAGGGGGGGGGGGGCTTTAAAAATATTTAAACATTACTTTTCTAGAAGCTATTTAAAGTTGATCTTAAAAAATTGATTTTGTAGTTAGTGTAATAAAGAGCCTTGCAGCAAACATCTTCTTTACCGGGTCCCTTTCATCCATTCTAGCAGTATGAGAGGCCCAGTTCATTCGCTTAATTTTAAAATATTTAATAATATCGGGTTCTTTAAAATATCTATAAATATGGAGTTAAAACGCCTCTGCCATAGGCCATTCTCCTTTACTCCACCAAGAATGCCTCTGAGAACCTTACGCTCAAAAACAGCAACTCTACCCTCTCCATTTTTTGTTAAAGACCAAGTTTCCAAACCATACATAGTTTTATAGATAAGGAACTTTGTTTTTCTAGAGAGGAAACAAGACCTTAAAACAGGGCGAAGTCCAAAACATGCCTTGTTGGCCAGTGAAATACGATTTTGAACTTCAGGGATAATATCATTTTTTGCATTAACAAAAGATCTCGGGTATTTAAAACCAGAAACAGTTTCAAACTCATGTGGGCCAATTTTCAGAATGTTGGCCGTATCACCAGTTGGTGTTTTCTGTACTGGCATATATTTGGGTTTAGAAACATTTACAATCAATCTCATTCGACTTGCAGCTACCTCCAAAGAGGAGAATGCTTCTCTCAAGGCCGGAACACTCCTAGCAACTATATCGATATCATCATCAGCATAGGCTAGGAGCTGCACAGTCATGTGTATGATGTTTCCCTGTACATCAATTTTTGAATCTCGTACAGCCTTCTCCAGTGCGATGTTAAAGAGAATGCACGAGAGAGACCCCCCCTGTTGTACACCATTATTGACACTTAGGCTCTCAGAAAGGACGCCCAAAAATTTGATTTTACATTTGGTGTCATGCAATGTACACATCACAAGTCTAATCAGTTTAGCAGGAATATTAAATTCATACATTGCATCCATTAAATGCTTCCTGCTCACGCTGTCAAATGCAGTCCTAAAGTCAATAAACAAATGGTGAGTGTCAATACCATATTCAATTGATTTTTCCAAAATCTGATGCAAACAGAAAATTTGATCAATAGTGGATTTTCCTCCTCTGAATCCACATTGATAGCTACCAATCTCAGAATCAGCAAACGGCCTGAGTCCCTGACACAGAATAGTGGAGAGGATTTTATAACATGTGCACAGAAGGGTAATACCCCTATAATTGGAACAGATCATTGGGTCTCTTTAAGGAAGACCAAAGCTGAGATGGCTTGACTCAGTTGATTCGGATTTTGGAGTGATTGGAGCAAGAGACTGGCAGACCAGGTCTAGAAATAGACAGTTCTGGAGGAATCTTCAGCGGAAGGCCATGGCTCATCCTGGGCTGTCGTGCCAAATATGATGATGATGAATTAGTGTAGTACTAATGTTTATATACAGTGCTTAAAGTTTATAGATATTTTCAAATTTCAAAAATATTTTGTTATTTAACACCATATAATGTTGATTAAAAGTATCAAGTGGTTTTGGAGGAACAGCTGCTTTCTTACAAAAAAAGCTTTTAAGGGATAAAAAAAACCCAACAATGTCGAGAACACATTTGTCCTGCCTGTCACTCTTGCCTTTGTGGATTCTGATGCTTTGTCTTTTTATTTTGAAGAAGGATGCTGTTCTTTGTCTCTGAAACCAGTTAATATTTTTTTTCAAATTTGTATGCCGTTTACTTAGGATATATATATATATATATACACACACACTGCTGGAAAATTGCTAAGGACGGATCACAAATTGCAATGTAACACAACATTAAGCGAGGGTGGAGGCCTGGCGGGATAAAATATTATTGGCACGTTGTTCAGACATTAGAATAAAGATCATTTGTTGTTCTGGAAAATACAGAAGGTTTTGAAACATCTGAAAGGAAAAAAGTGTTCATTTGATGCTGTGTACTGAGAAATGGAAAAATGCATATGAATGACAGCAGGCACCTTTGAAAAAGGTGTCAATATGGGATATGTCCACCGTGGAGTGTGATGCAACATTCCACATGTCGTGTCATGCTTTGCACAACATTATCCAGTAGCTGTTGAGGCAAGTTATCCCACTCCTCTGTCAGTGCATGGATGAGGGTGTTCTTGTTTGTTGGAGGATATTTTCGACCAACAAGTCACCTTCCCAAAGCATCCCAAACATTTTCAATGGGGTTTAGATCTGGAGAATATGCTGGTCATACGAGGCATTGAATACCCTCGCTGACTAGATAATCCTAAACAGCTAGTGTTCGATGACATGGTGTTTTGTCGTCCATGAAAACAAATTTATCACTGACAGCACCATGGAAAAGATAAACATGAGGCAGCAGAATTTCATCAATGTATCATTGGCCAGTCATAGTCCCAGTTGCAAGCTTGTGGCTATTGATCATGATGTTGGCCCATACCATGATACTGCATGTCGAATATCGGTCCCTTTCCTGGATATTTTCTGAACGATACCACTCTCACACGAGATCAGTTGGCTTCTACAATCTGATGACAGACTGAACCTACTCTCATCTGAGAATAGTACGCAAGTCCATTCCTGTTCGGTCCAATTGAGATACTCAAGACATTATTGCAAACGGGTCGTACGGTGCAGTCTGGACAATGGGACACATACAATAGGTCTGCAGATGTATAGTCCTCCTTCTCCCAAACGTCTGGCTACAGTTTTTTCGGAGATCCGCTGTCCTGTGGTAGCAAGAAACTGATTTGCCACCTGCTGAGCTGTGGTGTGCTGGTCCCTTTTTGCCGATAGGACAATGTACCTGTCTCCTGCAGGCGTTGTACTTCTAACAAGATCTCCACATGATGCTTGCTACACATTCCAGTTGTTTTAAATGCTTGCCACAGCTGTGAAACAACGTTGTGGGCAATGTTGAACTCCCTGGCAACATCTGTTATTTTTCACTGTTCTTTGATATTTCCAATAATACGGCCACATGTAAAATCATCTAAGTGATATCGGGAAGACATACTAAAAATTTCAATTTCGTCAATTAAATCTGTCCCGTAAAACTTTCACTTGGAACAAATAACTGTCCACATGCTTCAAATCCTTTAAATCTCTTAACAGCATTATCACATGACGAACAGGCGTGGAAATGAAAAATTTGCATACGCACACCTCTTCTTACTATATCCTGCACTTATTCTAATTTTCCACATTTTGCTTCCTTTTATTTTGTGGTTTCCATAGGTGATAGTGTCATCTGTCCTTAGCAGTTGTCCTGTAGTGTATATATATATATACACATGGATATATATATATATATATTTTTTCAGATGAATTCAAATAGCATATAAAGTGAATTTTTATATATTTCCAAATATGTTTACTGATACATATAAAACTAGTATTAAAAATCAGTTTGATATTAAAATGTTAGTAGAATAAATTAAAAAAAAATATGGATAAATACATGCAGTAATTTAACTATAAGGAGGCTGGGGTTAACAAAATACCTGGGGGCCCACACCGATTTATGAGGAGCATCAATGTGTAATATCAGAAGGTATGAAACTTATTTTTGGAATATTTTGAATCTGCAATTTTTCAGGAGATCCCATGTTTGTAATCAACATTAATTGGAATTTTTGTCAAAATATTGGAATAAGGATTATACACTTTAAAATTTGGATACATTCTTCCTTTTATCTGACATAGGTAGTTAGTTCACAAGGAATGATTGTTGAGAAAAATATGCTACCATTAAATGAAACATCTAAAAATCACAAAAAACTTTATCAAAAATAAATTATTGTTCGAATTTTAAAAATAAATATAGTCACTACTATAAAAAGTTTACAAATAACAAAATTATAAATTTTCCTTTGATAGATTATGAGATATCAGAAACCTGCTCAATCTTATATTCAGAGAAATTACTTATTAGATTATTATAGATTATTATTACTATATAGATAAATATTATCCCATTTTTTTGCACATGTTGCGCTTCTTGCTTGTTCTGAAGAATATTCGACATCGGTTGACACCTAAATTTGTGTTGCATGTTGTAGTTATATTAAAATCTTATGTTAATTTTAAAATTCAGTCAAATGATGCAAGTAGTTTGAAAGTCATACATTAGCTTTTAATTTAAAACTATAAAATATTTAAATACTTTAAAATGCAAAAAATTATGGGAATATATGTGTTTATGCTTTAAACCCACAAATGAGTTAAATATGTGTTGTGTTTTTGTTTTTATTTTTGTTATATTTCATTTAATATTTTTAATTTTAACATGACTTACAAATAAGTGGTTGAATACCAAAGTAAAATTTTTAATTCAAAATACAGTCACTAAGTGTTTCTGCTTTGACTTTTCATATATAAATGAAAGTGAATAAATGAAGTACAAATGAATAAATGTTGAAGGTGTGTGGGGGGATAATATTTTAAAAAATCGATAAAAAAATCAACACTTTTAAACTAATGTAAACATGTCGTGAAAAAGTGTTATGTTATGAAATTAAATAATTCTTCCAAATCATATTTTAATGAAATTTGAATAAAACAGAAATGTGCTTAGACTAAACTTTTTTTAGGTCCAGCATTTCCGTCTTAGATTTCACAGTACTTTATTTAAAGTATATTTAAAAATTGAAGATATCTTTCTATGGTTAGGGTTCCTTTAGTTTTATGGACTCCTGTTTGAATATGGAAGACACTCTCATTGTAGACACCATCATCCATGGACCGGTTTCTTGTTTATTATGTGTTCGTCAGCATGAAATAGTTGATATATGCAATGGCAGTAAAAAACATGATATTAGCCACAATTTCTGCGAATGTCTATGGGAACTGACAATTTTAATCCTTCCATGTGGCCAATATAAAATTTGTTTACAATTTAGCTCAGGTCACACTAAGCTACAACTTTGTAGCTTAGTGTGAAGGTAAAGTTCATAAAACACAAAACTTGCTTATAAGAGGCATTCTCTGAAATATAGAAAATACTCCCATTGCAAATATCAGCATCCATGGACCTGTTTCACTCTTATATGTGATCATCAGCATAGTAGATGTCTGCAATGGCAGCAAAAAACTTGCTATAAGCCATTTTTGCAAGCTTCTATGGGAATTTACATTTTCAGTCCTGCCATGTGGCTGCATGGGTGCCATAGGAGAAGGCAAGGAGGAGCACTTGATTTCCCTTGAAGTTCAAGAAGGTCACAAAGGCAGGCATCAAACTAATCGATGTGGTATCTTTGAGTTTGCCCCCTCCTGGAAAAAGTTTTATGGGCACCCATGCATGGCTGTCATAAAATTTGTTATAATTTAGCTTAGGCCACTTGAAGCTACAAAGGAAAAGTTCATGAAACACAGAACCTGTCAATAAGCAGAGTTTCCAGAAATATGGAAGATGCTCCCATTGTAGATACCAGCATCCATGGACTGGTTTCATGTTTTTTATATGCTCATCTTGTTGAGTTAACCTAAAGTTCTACATATAGAGAATCCAAGTGTAAGACAAAATTGTTACATTTAAAAATTTTTATTCATAGTTAGTAGCAAAGTGTCTGGTGGGACAACTTAATTATATATATTATCTATATAAATGAAATTGAAAATCTGTTGGTGTGTATGTGGGTTTGTTTGTCTCATCTTCATGAGAGATCGACTACACCGAATTCCAGGAAATTTTGTGAGTAGTCTTGGAATAGCTCCACTTAAAATTTGACCCATGTTTTGAGTTTCTAGGACCAGGGGGTTGTTGCGATAGTAATAAAAAACACACAATTTAATCTTCCATAGAGGTAACATTATGCAAATGATACTTTTTCTGCCAATTTATTTGAAGAAAATTATATGTCTCTTAGCAACAGAATTCAATGTATGCAACAGAATGCAATTGCAGATGATTTTTATTACATTTTTGATAATAAAGAAATATATATATAATAAATTTAATCGAAATTGCATTTTTGACTGGATTACATCAATTATCGCCTTCAGGTTTAAAGATTACGAGGCTTATTCATATTTCAATTTCTTATCTCATCTGTTTTATTTTGGCAAAGAATTTTTAAACTCAAACTTATGTATTATGGGTATATTTTCCAATCTACAAGAATATAAGTAGTACAGGTTTGCTCTCCAATACAATTTTAACACTTTTATTTTGGCATATATTGATTCAATTTCATATTTTTTTGTAAATTTGTTTATAAACAGGAGCAAGGTGTTTTATTCTTCAGATCTGCCTGTGAAGAAAATTTTGTATAATGAGGACAGATTCTTAAACTTCTTTTTAGGAGCATTATTTAAATATTTTAATAGAATGCTTTGAATAACAATGTCATTCAGAATACTATTATAGGAATTTACACATGATTGGGAATTTCAAGTTTCTTTATATTGTGCATTCTATAAGAAGAATTATATTATTAGTCTTAAATAAATATGTAAACTATTTTCTGTATAAATAAACAAAATCTTTTTGCTCCATACGATGCCAAGCTCAATGTTGGCACCTCTTCTGTTTCCTCTAAGCTCCGGGCATGATTTTCAGAAGAGACGAATCTTTTTCTGTCTTCCCATTTCAGGAGAAATTCAATTGAAAATTGAACTAAAAAAATGTGTGGACAATTTCTCTCCAGACCATGGCAGTTCTTTGATAGACCAGTCTGAACTAAAAATAAAAGCTGTTTTTCTTAATGGTTTTGTTTCCACAAATATAGTGTTTATTGCCAAAATCATCTGGAGAGTAATTTTAAACGTTAGTAGGAAATTTAACTTAAGTCTAAATTATAGGTGGTTTGATATTAAAGGTTTGGAATTGATATATACAAAAATATGTGACATTCATTTCAAATAATAAGATGTTTTAATTTAGCAGATTTCTTCATACATACCCTGATTTTCCTTTATTTTTATTCGCTTCAATTTAAATTTTTTTTTTTTGTATAATTTAAAAGTGGCATAGCTGTATAAAAGAAATTTACGTGGTATCAGTGTGCAAGGAAATAAATTCTTACAGAAACTGCATCAATTGTGAATGTAATATGAAAATTTCATTGTGAATCAGAAATTAAATTTTTAACAAATGAAAAAAGTAAAGCTTGGTGAGTGGTCTATTTATTTTATTTGTTTTCCTTAATTTTTATATTTTAATTATAACGGACTTTCCGTG
This sequence comes from Amaurobius ferox, assembly GCA_951213105.1. Lineage (NCBI taxonomy): Eukaryota > Metazoa > Arthropoda > Arachnida > Araneae > Amaurobiidae > Amaurobius > Amaurobius ferox. Next base: position 52,945,872 of record OX578136.1, on the reverse strand, counting down.
TATTGTTTATTTCCCGTATATAATGTTTTTTAATTCCACAGAGAAATGCAAAATCGGGGTTCCTCTGTAATAAAATTGCAAAATGTCATTTAATTATATTTATTATAATTCAGTTATGACAGTAAAATTTGGTTTATCCAGCATCCAATGTTTCGATCCGATAGTCCGCCACGTATCTTGAACCGCATTCAGCTGTACTGAGGTACATTTACAATCTGCATATTATACAGATTTAGGTTCATTGAAGTTTATTTTATAATTTTAAAATTAATTTATATGCTTTTTCACGTACTATACAGTGTAATTCAGTCTGTGTAATGCTTTAGCAAAAAAAAAAAATCATATTTATTAAAAATTTCCACTTTTTACTCCATTTTAGTTCGACATGACATCCAATAATCCGGCGCTAAAGCGAGGCCAACGTAAAACAGTTACGTTTTAATCCATTTTTTGTTTACGTTGGCCTCGGCTAAAGTCACCAAAAATAGTACCAGTAGTGCTTTGGCTGCAAATGAAAGTTGGGGACATTTATACATCCTTATTAGAAGGTTACTTAATTCAGAAAATATTTATGGTTTCCGGGCAGAAATAAGATTTAAATATTTACTAACAACGATAGATGTGAATGGGAAAAAAAAAAATTTAATTAGTCCTTAGATGTAATGATGCAGATAATTCTGTCACCATAACTGTGTGTTTGTTTACAAACAAAAGTGGAGGTAGTGGAGAGTTGCAATTTTATTTTTCTAATTAGTGGCTGATTAATTATATTACACAAACATTTCATATAGAAAAGACAACATAATTGAAAAAAAATTGAAGTTCTAAATGGAATGAAAATGGTTCTTTGCAGGCCATGTGTCTATTTATCTCTAAAGTGTATTACAAATTGTACGCCTGGGCGGATAACGTTTACGTAACATCGAAATGCTAAACTGTATTTTAAATTATTTTAGCAAGTGTTGCATATTTTGATAAAGCTAATGTAAGAAAAGGTTTTTATTACAAATGGGCATTGCATGGGGAAAGAATCATGAAGAAAAGTCTCCCTCAAACAAAAACTGCAAAGCGAGAAATGTTTCTTGATGCCATTGATGAAGTTGATGAGCAAGCAGATTTCTCCGAAGAAAAAGTATTTTTTCTTTTCTAGTTACATTAATATTTGAAGTTCTTTTTATATACAACAGTTCACACGTAATATATTATTAATAACTTAACTAAATGACTATGCTTTTACATAATGTTCACGCACCTTTTAAGGTATTCATCAATGTAGCTTCAGCTTAAAATATATATGTTAGTCTCTAGTTAGTGAGATTAGCAACTTACAAATTTGGTGTGTAAAAATTTAATCTGTTAGTAACCAATGGAGTTTGGTTAATAACTAAGACGAGATAATTTATATAAATTAACCAGTGTGATGAAAAGAATAAAATGCTAAATTTTAGTTGTTAGCAATAAATATATTATTTCAGAAAAAAACAGGGAAATAATTAGTTGTTTATTAATTCTATTTCACTAAATGATTAATATGTAATACATTTTTGTACCTTATTAACTGTTAATGAGTTGAATTATATCAATTATCTAAAAGTAAAAAATACTTTGTTAGCTGTCCTCATTCAGCATTACACAAATAATTGGCAGATTGTATAAGAAATTTAGTTTTTTTTTATAGTTGTTAATTATAGAAAGTTTTATTTCAGAAAAATTTGGTTTACTATAAGAAGGCTGCCATTTTTAAACACAAAGAAGTAGTTGGTGAGTAATAAGCATTTTCTTTTTTATTTATGCTTTAATTATATTTTTAAATTTGTATGCTTCACATAAACTTGGTTTTTGTCATTCTTGAAAAAGCAATTGAATTTAAATAATTCTGTTACAAAAGACTTTGAACATATACTTTTAAAACTCATTGATTTTAAAATTTAATCATGTTTTCAGTGCATGAAAGAAACTGTACTGGGAATATAATTCAAAGTTTCAGTGAATGAAGTCATGTTTTCAGTGCATGAAAGAAACTGTACGGGGAATATGATTTCAAGTTTCAGTGCATGAAGCCATGTTTTCAGTGCATGAAAGAAACTGTACAGGGAATATGATTCCAAGTTTCAGTGAATGAAGCCATGTTTTCTGTGCATGAAAGAAACTGTACTGGGAATATGATTCCAAGCTTTAGGGGACCTCCCAAATATTGATAAATTTCATAACTATGGACCTGGCTGTGCAGTATGCCCTAAATGTATAAAATAAATTTATTGCCAGCTGCATGATACAAGCAACATTTTCTATCATTTCAGCAAGGTTTGATAGTATGGTTAACTTTTTGTTACTTCAGCCAAGTTTTATTTCGAAAAAACAAATGTGTAGATTTTGACTAGTATTGCTTTATATAATCTTTTGTGTAATCTGGTTGCCTTGGGAGGGTGGTGGACAAAGGGTGATGAGGGTGCCTTCATACTAAATAATCGTATGCCGTCACACACTCATATTTTTGTCTCCATAGGGCAAAACCTGTATAAAATAGTGGCATTCTATTTAACTACTCTTTCTGTTTAACTGGTGATTTATGATCTGGGGTCAATTATACCTGATGGTATTTTCCTATGATCATCTGCTTGTATTATGTATGTAGCAGAAATAAATAAAGTGATTGATCTTGGACAATTTCTGCACCAAATATTTTTAATAACATTTATTGCCATAAATCTATTTACTTATACTAACAACAACAATTAACACAAAAAAAAAGTTAAGGAACTGATAAATTTTTTTATCAGGATTCAAATGATTTTGAGAAACATTAATCTATATAATAAACAAAGAACATGTTGGCATTGTTTAAACTTTTTAAATAATGAAATGAGAAGTTGTCTCTTTTCTAGCTTAATTCTAAACTGCATAATTTTTCCACCAAATTTTCAAATTAAAATAGAATAAGCTTATTCACAAGAAGCACTCTAAAGTTAAAACAATCTAAAAAAAATGAACAATAAATATAATGTCGGCATTGTTCAGAGTTATTGAATTATAGAAGAGCAGTCATTTCATTTCTGATCTCGATTCACTGAGTTTGCTGATTACAAAATCAGGTTCGATGGTATTTAAAATATCTCTCAGTGTGCATCAAGATAAACATTTCAAAGATTTCATTGGTCATGGATCAGGCCTGTCCCGAGGGGGGTGCGGGGCCCCAGGCGAACCAGAAGAGCAGTCCTCTTTTCTATCATGATGTCTTATGTAAAATATATATATATATATATATGTGTGTATGTGTGTGTATATATGTGTATGTGTGTATATATATATGTATATATATATATATATGTATGTGTGTATATATATATATATATATTATATATAATTATTAATTATATAAATAAAAATGAAAAATAATAAACTAAGTCAAAAACATTAGAAAAATCAAAAAATAGGAAAATAAGATGCATTAACATTAATGTTTTGAATTTTATTTTCGCAAAAAAATGTAACTTTTGTCAGTATTGAAACTACGTTTTGAGCGCCCTTATAATGGTGTATAGTGGCATTCTCGATTATCCATTTTTCATATGAATTACTTGTTTAGTAGGAATTTTCATCTTTGATTCATATTCATATTCATGTTTGCATATTTGGGAAGTTGTATTCTGAATTGCTTGTCCAGTCTCCAGCTTAGACTCACTGGACGGGTTTGGGAGTAACTCCGTGAACGTTCGTACTGCCTCCCTGGTAGAATTTCGACTTGTTCATTCCGGTGCTTCTAGATTAAGCTGTTGAGGTTGATCGTGTATACACGTGGTAGAAGAATGGTTCATGCCGCATGGTAATACAATTTTCTTAATGTATCCTTTTTTCATTTTTTGTTGCCTGTAGTCTGAGTTTAAGTATTTATAGTAATGTACGATTGCTTAATCTGGAACAGGCATTTGTTTGGGTTAATTGGAATTAAATACTCAGACCTGAAGATGAATTTAATTCTAATTAATCATCGAATTTGGGATGGTGCTGTTCTTTTCTCTTATCGGCATTATGGCTTTGAATTTGCTTCTATGGGGATGTTAATATTACTTGAATTGTATTTTTTTATTTTTACATAATTCTTATTATTACATTTCAAATATATATATATATATATATATATATACAAAATTACAATGTTTTTGACTGATTTGGGGGGGGGGGGGTCCCATGATTTTCTCCCATGGATCCGCCTATGTCTGTATGTGTGTGTGTGCCATCCAGTCTTAGTACTTTACATCTTACAGCATAGCCAGGCCTGGCACAGCAATATACTTCTTAAAGTTAATAAACCAAGACACTTCGTTCCTTTTTTTGCTGATTTAGCAGTACTTATACCAAAAACATGTAAAGTAAGATTTGAAAATAGACATTATTACAGAAAATCCTTGATCGGAAACTTCAAAACTCAAATGTAAAACAACACGATTTTAAATGAAAAATATACACGTTAAGAACAAAATAAATCAGTGACTAAAATCCACTTTCCTGGCCCTTCTGTTTGCGAAGTTTTTTATGATGTACGTTTTTTTAAGGCCTCCGGCTATATCTTCCTCAATGGAAAGAATAGCTGGACTATTCAATCTTTCTTCACTCATAGTGGATCTATGATAATTTTTGATAAGTTTCAGTTTGGAGAAACTTCTCTCTCCCGATGCAACAGTCACTGCAGCAGTTAACAGGATCCTGTATGCAACATTCACGTTCGGAAAAGAATTCTTCATTTGAGAAATCAATTTCAATATCTCTAATACAGTCTTTGTTTCTTCAGGAATTACCCTCAGAAGTTTAAGCTCATTTACAAAATTTCCAAGTCCAGATCATGTTTCTCACCGGCAGCACCGTTAATTTAGAATCAAGTGCTTGACAGTGTTTCAGTAGACCTTCATTACTCAGTGACTTCACAATTTGAAGATTGAAAAGAAATTAAAAAATCTTTTTTGAAGTCATCTAGTTGGGTGAAGCATGTTTCCATAGATGAGATGGCCTGGTCAGGCAGAGGGAGGAAATACCCAATCTTAAAGAGCTCTTCGGGAGATTTCATTAAAAGGGCTTCATCATACTCTGCTTTTTCATCAAAGTGCTTCTTCCTCTTACTTATCCGACGATGCTTAAATTCGGCTGAAATCTTTTCTTGTGCTATTTCTGTAGCTGTTAATATAGTTGACTTGAATCCTGACTCCATATACTAAGTCGCGAAACCAATCCTTTGACAAGTATTACTGCCACATCCAGCTGCATGTCTGGGACTTACAGCTGGAGAGTTTTACTTACTTCATTGACCTGGAATAAAACATCATACCAGATGCAAATCCCTACGATGAAATCAAAACATTCAATTTGACTTGATAATTAAAAATGATTCTGACTCATTTTTTTTTGACGGGGTCATTCGTGACCTCTACAAGCTCATAAAGAGCATCTAGCAGTTTAAAACAATGATGTCTCAAAACTTTTACCCTCTCTGTGGATGCCTCCCCCACTGGGTTCCGGTCTAAATTGGGTGGCACTTCCCGGCCGTCCAGGCAGTTACCTTACACCTTTCTGGTAGGTCGGACGGTCTGGGTCTCAACAACAACAACAACACTCTTAACCCTGCTGTGGACGGTCTGGTACCTGGCAGGTTTCTCAAACCGACCCTATTTCCAAAAACCATCGCTTCGACTCTTAACCCTGCATTCTTAACAGGTTTGAAACAAGGATTTCAACGTGCAACCTTTGACATGTTTGATTAGGATTGTTCATCCCTTTGTTGATTCCGCAAAAATAGTGTAAAACCGTTGTGTGATTCCAAAAAATAACTGCACTCGAGGGATGCATTTGGCCATATCATAGAAAACAAAATTAAGGTTGTGGCAGCTACACGGGGTAAAAAAAGCTCGTTGATTGATGTCAAGTATATCCTTTTCTGAACACCTTGTTCCTTCCCCCTCATATTGACCCCATTGTCATATCCTTGGATTCTACAGTTCCCAAGAGAGAGTTCTAAATCATCTAAAGTTGATATAAGAATGTTAGATAACCCTTGGTCAGTTGAATCTGTTACTGGAATGAACTGTAGAAACCTTTCTTCTATTTGCACCTCAGAATCCATTGATACAAAACGAATCACCAGAGGCATTTGCTCCTGGTGACTAGTGTCAGGGGTGCAACTCAGTATGATAGAATAGTATTTAGCATCCATAATCATCTTAAGGATGATTTTCTGGACCTCACTCCCAATCTGTTCAATCAACTCATTCTGAAACCGATGGCCAAGATAATGAACGTGTGTTTTATTGTCTTTAATTCATTGAAGATGTTCTTTTATTGTAGGATCAAATTCACTGATCATTTGTATTAATCCTAGAAAATGACCATTGTCCAATTGGAAAACCTTTTAATGCTGTCCTCGGAAAGCTAAGTTATGTTCAGCCAAGTACTGAATTACTGCAATGATTCTCATTAGAACATTTTGCCAATGGGTTTTTCTCCAGTTCCAATTCTTCCTGTAACTTCTTGTCTATAGTGATTTTTCTGTGAAGTCTTGATTCACGGTCTACCCATTTAATCGAAAACTGAGTAATAAAATTTAGTCCAAAACTGATTTGATGCAGTAATTTTTTACAAGAATTAACTATAACTAAAATTAATTCTTGATATAAATAGTTTATATTATGTGCAATTGAATATTCTTATATATATTCTTATAATAGAAGCAAAATAAATAAATGAACATATCGCAGAACACGCCGGTCCGGATCTTGTCTAGCGAAACCCGTCTGGACGGCACCGAGCAAAGAATAAAAATCCGCCGTTGGAAAAATCCGTACATTTGTCATAGAAAACTGAAATCTGTCCCTACATAAACTTTGGAGAAAAATGTTTGAATATGCGTAGGTAAATGGTACATCACATGTCCCTACGGTTGGTAACATTGCCAATAATTAGGGAACTATTACGGTTCATGGTTTTCCTATCGGTTGAGCATGCTTTTATTTTTTAAAACATTGAAAATTATTACACAGTTAACAACTAAAAAAACAGTTAACAACAGTTAACAAAAACAAACCCTCACCCAAGTGCGGAACCCCAGGTGACCGCCTATATTCGCCCCCCCTAAGGGCCGGGCTTGCATGGATGCTCTCAGTCTAATTTTTATGAGCTTTAGTGTGGAGAAAACTCTTTCACCGCTGATCTGCGTTAATGGAATATACTTGTAAACCTTATAAAGTTCTGTATACGGGAGACTATACAGGGTGTTCCGTAACTCCATGTACAAACTTGGAGGGAAGGTAGAGAACATCAATGAGAAACATAATCGCATAGGAAAGCAGGGGTGGAAATGCCGTCCTCAAGTGATAAATAGATTTAAAGACACAATAGAGAAAGCAGTATTAAGCACTTTATTACACACAAACAAAAGAGTACAACAGTTACAAGCATCACAGGAGGTGTTTGAAATTTCGCCCATTGGCATTGATGCATGCACGACACCTACGTTGCATGGATTGGTGAACATTCTTAAAGATACCAGGCATTTCGCGAGTCGTAGCAGCAGCGATGGCGATTCGTGCCACTAGGTCCATGTCAGAATCTACTGGCATTTCATAGATAATGGTCTTCATGGCACCCCAGAAATAAAAATAAAGAGGTGATAAATCAGGTGATCTGGGGGGGCCATGCGATGGAACCACTACGCCCAATCCATATATTTCCAAATTTCTGGTCCAAATAGTCACGTACGGAAATTGCATAATGAGATGGAGCTCTATCATATTGAAACCACATTCAGCGACGAATTTGTGCAGGAACAACGGTAAGCAATTCCGGAAGAACCTCCTGAAGAAAGATGAGATACTTGTGAGTGTCTAGTCGAGGTGGGCCGACTAAACTGTCAGCCACGATGCCCGCCCACACATTAACAGCGAAGCGGGGTTGTGTGGCACCTGGTTGGGTTCCGTGTGGGTTGTCTACGGTTCACATGTGTGTGTTGTGAGTATTGAACACCCCCTCACGTGAAAAGGATGCTTCATCACTGAACAAAACAGAACATGGGAACTGTAGGTCCGCCGCACTTTCTTTAAGAAACCACTGTGCAAACGCAACACTTCGTGGATGATCTTCCGGCTGCAGTAATTGCACTTTTTGAAGATGAAAAGAATGTAAGGCCTCGTTGTACAGAATGAGCCAGACAGTTGTTACGGATGAGCTTGTTGCAGCGGCAAGTGCCCGTACACTGGTGCCGGGATTTCGCTCCACGGCATGCAACAAACCGTCTTCCAAATCGGTTGTTCATGTTGATCGTGGCCGCCCAGCATCCTGCATCAGTACTGTGAAGGATCCATATACAGACAGGTTTTGATACATATGAGCGAACGTTTGGTGATTTGGTAGGTGCTTCGTTGGAAATCTTTCCTGATACAACCGTACAGCAGCACGTCCAATTCCGTTAGCTAGGCCATACATGAAGTGAATATTGGCCAACTTGGTGTTTGTGAAACGATTCATGTTGACCGCATTCAGTCGACATCTACAATGAGGAACCTGCACGTGCCGACCTTGAGAGCTCGCGTACAGCATCACCTATCGATTCCCGCCCCAGCTTCCTATGTGATTATGATTCCTATCGATGTTTTCTACCACCCATCCAAGTTTGTAGGTGGAGTTTCGGAACACCCTGTATAAAGTGCACCCTAGACTAAAAAAAGGGCAGGGGGCTTATTCATAAAGAGGGCACTGTAGCTGAACGAAAGGGACATTTTTTAACGTGAAAGGGGCAATTTTTAACGAACGGGGCCGTTTTTGTTTTCATTGGGATCACAGCCTAGGTCATTGAATTCAACTCTTTATAATATATATTTAATAAACTAGTTCCAAATTATTCAAAATAACTAAAATTGATTTTGTTAAACCAGAATTTATGAATATAGCCTACACAGATTCTAACAGCAAAACCAGTGGTCAAAATAAAATCAAAATATAGGTCACATTACATGCACAAGTACTACAGTATATACTCACGTATAAGTTGAGAAATTTGTGAAAAAAAAAAAAAGCTTCAAAGTGTATGTGTGTGTGGAGGGGGTCGACTTATATGCGGAGTCTAAAAAAAATCGTAAGTCTAAAAATTATTTTTTCTCGCGAGACAATACAATTAAAACGATGCGGTAGTAATTACGCAATCGCACACTTCAAATTTCTCTGCACTTCAAAACTCTCCTGTGAGTCACTGTCCTCCCGGATGCTTCCGACTACCAGTGTATTGCGTCATCAAAAAATATCCATACATTTTCGTTCGAAGTTTATCACTCGCTTCTCGGACTACAGCCAATCGTTTTCGAGAAAAAAATGGTTCTTTTCAGAAATAATTCTCTAACACGGATTGTTTAAACCTATAATGCAGGATTTTAAGTTGAAAGTTTTTTTTTTGTTTTGTTTATTGAAGAGAGTTTCTAATTTCTACTGTGTTGGGGATTAATAAAAAAATCAGCTCAAATAACGGGTGGAAGCCAGATATTGTTTGATTGCGCGGTGAGTCAAAGGACTCTTGAGAGACAGGGATTCGCGGTCTCACGTCCGTTTTAAGGACGCTGCATGCTGGGAGTAAAAGAATGCCTACAGCTTGTCACATGAGAATGAACGTCCCCAAAATAGACGGGAAACAATGCTCATATGTCATAGGCTTTTGGAATCGAACTTTAAAGAGTTCTGATGAAGTTTTTATTATGGAAATTAAAATTTATTATATATATATATATATTTCGTTTTCAAGTGTTTTTGAATAATTTATGGAAAATTTTATTTTCTCTTTTTGGGATAGATTTATATGCGAGTTTTGGAATTTTTTTTCCTCTGAAAGTAGGGGGGATCGATTTATATGCGAGTTTTGGATTTTTTTATCCGTCTAAAAGTAGGGGGGTCAATTTATACTCGAGTTTTGGAATTTTTTTTCTCTGAAAGTAGAAGTTCAACTTATACGCGAAGTCGACTTTACGCGAGTATATACGGTAATACTCGCACACGTAACTTAAATAGCATAGAGCCATATGAAAGAAAGACAAGGATTTCTTCGCACACGTTCGGAGGAAGGCTGAGGTTTTATCAACTCGTTCATCAACAAAGGTACGGACTTCTTTGGTACGGATACGAAGGGGAAAGGGGTCGGGGGTTCTTCCCCGTGGAGGATCCAGAAGAGATCGTCCGGAAAGCCAGAAAATAATGACTCATGCTCCTACGTATCAATAGCGGAAGGATAGAAATTTTCATGGAGTCCGAGGTTTTTTTTAAGCAAACGGGGGCAGGGCGCATTTACAGCTATTAAAAAACGGTAGGGACAGGGCCATTTACCTTTGTACCAACTCGGGCAGGGCGCATTTTACTACTGTAAAAAATGGGTAGGGCGCATTTATCACTATGAAAAAACGGGCAGGGCACTGCGCCCTCCTGAAAATGCCTAGGGCAAACACTAGTATATGTTATACTCAAGAATCACTGGATTTGGTGTTATGTCTGATAGTTTGGCATTAAGACTATTGTAGGGTCCACTCATATTTGAAGCATCATCAAAGGCATTTGCCACACAGTTTTTGATAGGTATCTCCACTTCTTTCAGAGTATTACTTAAGAAAGTTAATAGCCCCTCAGCTATAGTTGATGTGACACATTTTAAAGATAACAGTCTTTCAAATACTTCACGACATTTCACATAGCGGATCACAAACACACACTGATCATTGCCTGAAATGTCTATTGTTGTGTCCATTAATAATGATTACTTCACTGCTTTCTTTACACTTGCTGATATTCTTTCTTTCATTTTTTTTAGAACGATTTGGATTATTTTCATTACAGTGTTAATACTAAGAAATGCAACAAAACTTCCTCTTCCTGCTACTTTGTTCTTCTTTCCAGTGTCCTCCTCTTTATGTTCTCTTGTCTGATGAAGTTGTTCACCTTTTGCTGTTATAGCATCTGCATATTTTTTTAATGTTGTGTCATATTTGTGGAGCAGTAATATAATTTCCAGAAAATTAGCATGATTTATTGATTCATCATGAAAAGTGTATACCTGTTCGGTAGATGCTCGGAAAGCAAGACCTTGTTTTCCTATCACCTTCAAAGCAACGACAATGACTTGTACAATATGTCTTCTTTCCAAAACCTCTTGCTCCTCTTTTGCTTTTGATTATTAAAAAGTAGATCATAGTAGATTTCTTCTGTTTTTCTGCCTTGAAAAAAAATAATTGATTCTATGTTAGCTTTGGTGGTTTCATGCTGTTCTATCCTTTGTGAACATGTCTCCAATCTTCAAATTCTGAGCAAAATGTTGAAATTCCACTGCTATAGACTAAATATATAAAACAATGCAATTTTTTATTTGCTTCATTCTAATATAGCTATTGTCTATTAAATAATTGGCCGTCGCATTGTTTGATGAAAAATATTACTTTTTTTTTCTGTAATTAGGTGGCTCTGTCCCCTGCTCGCTCTGCTTGTGCAACTCCCTTTGGAGGCTTTGCCTTTTATTCGCTGTACTCGCAGAGCTCGCTTCATATCTATCTTTCCTAAAAATTCTACTTTAAAAAATATCTTTTCTATCTCTGCCTATTTTCTGCAGGAGGGAAAAGCAGGAATTTTTCATGGCCCAGGGAATCCAAAAACAGAATTCCTTGATCATGAGCTTGTTTCGCAAGCTATTTCATGTCAGATTAAAGTTTAAATTGATAAACGGTTTATTTCATTGTGTTACTCTATTATTTCTCTATAAATGTACCAAATTTCATATTTTTGTATAGTTTTTACTGTAGGAGACTGAGAAATCGCTAGACATGCTGATATGAAAATAAAGTTCACTTCGGAAGTGCATAAAAAGTAAAATATCTCAAAAACTACATCGAAATTAAAAAAAAGGGCCCCGTCCTTCAAAAATTCACCCATGTAGGTACTTGCCTGCAAAAATTTGCGGTTTTGTTATTGTTAGTCTATCCAGGATGCGAACTCGCAGCTCAAATATTTTGTCTTTGATTTTGACATTAAATATTCCTTAAACTACAATATATATCAAAAAACAGTTTATTTCAGCGTATTCCCCAAAGGTTTTTCTACAAGTGTACTAAATTTCATATTTTTATATACAATAGTTTTTGCGGTACGAAGCAAAGAGTCTCGAGAAACGAGAAATTTGTCAAACAGCGACTGTGTCAGCATCAGCTACTTTTTTTTAATATACAGAAAGGCAAATCTTTTTCTTTGGGTTGACGTGGATGGAAAGAAAGAAAATCTGATAAATCATTTTCACTGGGTCTATTAAAGTAATCTTTTGTCTCTGTTGAGGAAACTTCTTCTTCCACAGATTGTATTTTTGATGATAACAGAGGTGGTGGTAAAGGGTTTAGTTCGAAGAAAGGTTCCAATGTGAGTGTAGGACCTGTTGTAATAAGTTCTTCAGTTTTAGTATCAGAATCAATCGTTGAAGTTTCATGCACACTATAATTGGAATTTTCTTTTTGATATTCATTACATGAAGAAATTAAATCTGTGACCTTTTCTTGGCTGCTTAATTGGAAACTATTTTTATTTTTAGGATTAGGATTAGTGCTTGAGTGCAGTTTGACATAAAAAGAGGTTATTTTAGAACAAGCTTTTGCTGATTCATGCAATTCTTTAAATATTTTATCTTTTCTAAATTCGTGACCACACTTCTTTCTTTTTTTAATGTCCATGTTCCACGAAGATCTGAAAGAGAGAAACACAATAATGCAATACCCCTAAGCCTTTTATATACTGTACTGTTTATAACAACAAGAAAAAATCTATTTTGCCTACTTTCATAAAAAACATAAGAATAACAATAAAATAAAATCACAAAATGCCACTAATTATTCTTTTTCGACCATTCTTATTTTAAGAAAGGGGAAAATTTTCATTTTAAATTTTTTGAAAAGGTCAGAAATGATCAAAGGTTTTGCAAGTCCTATAATTTAAAATTAAAAATTAAAAATATGTTATTAATTTTTAAAATATTTTAGTGATTTGAAAATATTTTAGAGATTTGAACAAGATAAAACTTATTTATCTATATTCCCATTTAAAAAAAAAATAAAATATATAAATAATCCTTTACGATTACAATTATGAACTTAATTATTTCAAAACTTTTTTAAGAATAAAAATAAAAGTGCGATTTCTTCCTTTTTTTTAAGGTGTCGTCCACAAATAAGGAAAACAAAAAAAATTATAATGTTAGAGTTCCACTATATTCATTGTGCACAAGCTTTAACACAAGAAAATCATAAACGTAATCTTAAAATATCCACTTTTAGAACATGAACTCTTGTATCACTAAAGGCCCTTTTGACAATCACGAAGTCGGTCTTCTTCACGTTTTCAAACTACTATAAGAACTTTATGGGAAGTAAGCTGTTACAGTAACAATTCAAATAACAAAATTGAGAGTATTTTGAACCTCTCCCAGTTTAACAAGACTCAGATTCTGACTAACTAACTGAATCAATCGCTCACTAACTGAATGGTGGAATCACAGACTGAATGAATGGCTATTTTTCCAACGATCTTTTATGATTTCAAGAACAAAGAAAGTTCTGGACATTCTGAACATGAAAAATCGTGAATATTCTTTAAGAACGATTTCTCTGTCAATGGGGGGGGGGGGGGGGGGGGGGCAGAAAATATCACCGAATTGTGCTAGCAAGCAGACATGTCGCTCCTATTCAGAAATCACAGACAATTTGACGCCCATGTGGGTGGAGTTTGAAACTAAGGAATGTTAAAACTGCCTCAAAGTTAATATATATTTAAAATATTAAACTTTGCTCATCACATTCTTCTTTCTAACAGTGCAGTAATTTTTGTTTTTCAAAAATTAGAACACACGCTAGAGAAAAAAAAAGAATTTGATTACAAAAATTTTTAAATATTTAATTTTTTTTGTACATGCTAATTAAATACTGTCACAATTTCCTTCTTTGGCTTAAGGCACCTCAGGCAGAGGAGGTGCGTAGGGTAACACGTCCCCCTGTCCTTCTGGGCCAGCATGGGCCTGGTAATAACTTTATATTTTTTATTATTACAATTATGTATTTTTTAGTCACTCATGAGGGAACATTTGATTTGCAATTTGTAATGTGATATTGCCCACAAATCAAACTCTGCTTTATAGAGGTATGCAAAAATTTTGTTACATATAGCAAGTTTTTTGCTGCAGTTTGATGCTGTTGAGTTCTAACAAAGGTTAAGTCATCCACTAATACTGTAGGTTGTACTTCCTACAGGACTTATCCTTAATGCTTTTTTATTATCGTCAGTGTTATACTTATCTGTTAAAAAAGCGATGGTAAAGCATTTGTCATTTATTGTTTATTCCGAACATGCAGTAGCACAGAAAAAGATTGTCTAAAATTTTATGGTTCAGCATAATTTGCAGCTCTTTCCCTAATATTAATTATGATTAGATGTATGAAGAATAAGCCTAAAATTCACCTGTTATTGTAAGTGAAAATTATAAAATATGTTTTATTATTATTTTTTTTTAACTATAAAATAGCATTTGTACTATATTTTTATTAATCCTGTTGGTTGCATGCAATTTTTAGGTTAAAAAAAATAGCAGTACTCCTTGAAATTATCTTAAGGGTATTTCTACACCATGGAAAAAATTTTGCGAATATGTAACCAATGCAAACGTTGGTTACAGGTAGAACATAACATTTGAGTAAATCTAATTACCTGAGTTGCATTGCAAAAGGTCTAGGTAAAACTCAAATGAAATTATAAAATTTAAATGTAGCTTTTCTCAGGTAATGATCAATCTATCGACCCTACTTGGATGAAAATGAATTTGGCAGAAACAAGAAATATTTTGTTCTATTTATGAATTTTATTAATTAGTTAAAAAATATACTGATTCATTATCAAGAACCCCTGTCTCTAGAACACAGGACCACTCTTCTGGGCCATAGGCTATTGAAAAGCTGAGTTACTAGACATCTAGTAACTCAGCTTTTTGACTCATGCATGTTGGAACATGAAGTATTCCAGACATTTTATGAAATTAATCAATGACCAAGCACAAGATACTCTTTCTTGTTTTGACCTTATTGGTCAGAACAAGAAAGGAAATTATTAACCAAAGTTTTGTCAAAAACTGAAAAATGTAATACATACACTGCTGGCCATCCAAAATGCAACACCATGAAGGAAGCATCCAATAAGCATGAAATTTGTACCATACGTAGACCTCGATAGAACATACAAATGATTAGAATTTTAATTCTTATGCAAATCATGTGCGCTAGTAGCGCCACCTACAAATGGTCCTTCACCTGGCGTTATGTTTTGGGGTGGCATTGGATTTTACTCTCGCACCCCCCTAATACGCATTGCCGGTACACTCAACAGCCACCTCTACATTTCTGAAGTTTTGGAGCCTGTTGTCTTACCTTACCTTCAAGGCTTGCCTGTGGCCAAGTTTCAACAGGACAATGCGAGACCACACGTGGCACATATCTTTCGCATTTCTTCATTGCCCACGAAGTTCCACTGCTTCCTTGCCCCGCCTGTTCTTCAGATCTGTCGCCCATTGAACACGTCTGGTCGATGATTGGCAAACGACTGACCCCGCAAACACCACCAGCTGCTACGACAGATGAAGTTTGGCAACGTATGGAAGCAGTATGGTCTGACATACCCCAAGAACACATCCAAAGTCTCTTTCTTCCAATGTCGAGGCGTGTAGCAGCAGTTATTGTAAGCCATGGCGGCTGCACAAAAAAACTGATTTCTTCGTGTTACGCAAGTCGAACGGGGCTGTATTTCCAATCAATTCATCCTTGTACTTTATGTTCTTTGTCCAATAAATTTGGCTTTGATATCTCTTGTCTTTCATGGTGTTGCATTTTGGATGGCCAGCAGTATATTTGTACTCTATGTAGAAATTGTTTTAATTCTTAGAAATTATTAATTCCTTAAAACTTTTATTAAAATTCTCTTTAAATGTCCCCCCCCCCCTCCATACTCAATCTTGGCAGCCACTGTGGACAACTGATCTTTCATAGGATGTTTGATGAGGAATGCACATGATCACACCTGAACAAAACAAAAGAATTAGCTTTACCTTGAGTATTGTGGGTAGTTTGTACTTACTTGGGTAAAACTTAATGTTTAAGAAATTTAATTTAATATTTTGCTTTACATAAAGTATTTGGCTAAAGTATGCAATACCTAGGTAATCCTAGATTTATTCTCATTATGGGCACTTCTGGTAACATATATCCTACTATTAAAAGTTGCCAGGATATCAACATTCCACTATTTGTATTTCTACTAATTTTTATGGGAACTTTCTTTATTTGATGAAATACATTTTGTCTGATGTAAAAAAATATATGTACCCATCAGAAATTGAGCTAAAGCCGTGAAACTCTGCATATATGTATCCATTGAGGAGATACATAAATGATTAGAATTTGGGAGCAGAAAAATGTTTTATAAAGAAATGATGGCAACAAGAAGATGACATTTTAGTGAGTGGTAAATCCTTTATGGCAGCTATACAAGCCAATATTCGGTGTGGCATTAAGTTGCTCATGTTCCTCTGTGGAGGATTCTGCTACAAATGTTGCACCTGGTCAACTAATTCAGTGATATTCTGATAAGGCTGCAATTGCCATTCCAGCATGTTCCAGGTGTGTTCAGTTGGTGATGGATTTGTGGACCTGTATAGCCATGAGAGGATATTAAATCCTTGATGACATTGTTAAGAAAGTTGTGCAGTATGTGGTCGAGCATTGTCTTGTTGGCAAATGGAATATGGGCAGTTTGACAGCATAAGCAGAACAATCGGATGCAGAATATGATCAATGTATAAGCAGACCCCCCCACATCCAATTTTGAGCCTGGATACCAAGTCGGGCCACTGGCCGTAGACAAAAAGTAAAGGGGAGGGGTACTTCCCCTTTTTTTGTTTCTTTTCTGTATTATTTAGGGGTAGAGTTGAATTTCATAAAATATATCAAGTACAAGGTTTAACACAATATAAAATGGAAGAATAGCAAATTTATGAAAGGTCTTTCATATGATAGCAAATGGTGTGTACATTTCATTTTAGAAGAAATATTTTTATACTCTTTTGCACACTCATTTCACATAGTCATACAAATTTCTGGAACAATCGGGAGTGACATCTACAGAAAACCAGAAGTGGAAATCATTAGTGACCCCTACTCCAAATTTCGATGCTGAATCCATATAAGTCATTATATTTGCTATTCCTATAGTTAATCCTGAAAAATAGGTATTGTAAAAAAAAAATTATAATTTTTTTTTACTCGGAAGTGACATCAATAAAATCAGATGTGGAAATCCTTAATGAATTTTCCCAACTCCTAAAAAATATTATACTGAATTCATAACAATTATCATCTTAGCTGTATCCATAGCCGATTCTGAGAAATAATTGTCTGAAGGAAAATGAAATTTTTTTTATTCAGAATTGGGAAAACCAAGACCAAGATGCTTGTTTTCAAGGTCCCTGTATCAGAGACACTTATCTCCACATCAAAAATAAGTTGTTGGACCATTAAGAGGTGTAGTTGGAAATTGCAGATGGTCAGCAATGTCGCTCCACTCCAGTGGGCGTGATGTTTTGGTCCAGAAAATTGTCTTGGTATGGTGAATGCCTGGCTCAGCTGTAAAAGAAAGGGTGGGAAAAGCAAGAAAGCGCAAGAACAAGCCACAATAAAAATTTAAAGAAATGCTAGAATTTAAATTTCAGCAACAAAGGAAAAAACAAAGTTAACAAAGTCAACAATAAGAAGGCCAACAACGGAGAGAAATATATTTACAAGCACTGGGCTGGCGTCAAGAGTGCGGGCAAATGCTAGCTGCTTGAAAAGCGATTGGTTGGCTCAGAATCCGTAGGTGGAACCACCTACGTTCACTGAAGTTTACATCTGTGGCGCCATCTACTGAAGCCAAGGGAGACTAAGCGGGGGAAAACGTTGAAGAAATACTTCAACTAAAGGCAATAAAAAGTTTGAACGGAAAACTCTAGGAGACCCCTTTCTGGGGAATGATAAACCTCGCTTTCTTCTAGTTAGTTTTCTGTGAATCAAGGAGAAGATGCCTTGCTCTACATTTCCTGCAATAGGAAAACGAGGTCACGGCGTAAGTTTGGTCAGCATCTCTCATACACCAACTGCCGTACTGTGCTGAAAACACCGGTTCCCATTAGATCTCCGAAGTCAGCCAGTATCAGGCGCGGTTAGTACTTGGGTTAGTACTTACATAATTTAATAGAACCGGTTAGTACTTACATAATTTAATAGAACCGGTTAGTACTTACATAATTTAATAGAACCTTCTCATTTTTCAGATTTAAGTGTCATTGTTTGAGTTTCACTAAAAATCAAATCGGTGTCAGAGAGTAACGCCTACCCTATGTAGCTACCAAATTTCAAGGAAATTTAGTGAATACCTTTTGAACTACAGTGAATACATAAACTGCCTAGATACTCACTCCCGCTTTCAGAAAATACTCCAATATAACATTGATATAATGAAGTTCATTGAAAACCTATTTGTTTCATAACTAATTATTTTATTTTAATTTGTTTTTGTAGTTGCATTAAGAGAATGATAACATGAAGTTAATTCAATAATTCAATTTTATATTGCCATGAGTTTGTTCTAAACTCATTTATTATGTTCATAAAATATTTCTTCTAAAATGTATCAATTTTGATGTTTAAGAGATAAAATGTTAAATATTTATTCAGAATTATTAAATGTTAAGGCCAACCAACACTGTTTGCACGTGCTAAAGATCCCATATAATAAGTTTGTACGTACTAAATATCCCATATAATAAAGAAAAAACAATTTCACTAATTAGGATTTTGGGAGAGGGGTAAACCATGCATTCGGCCCAAAAGTATCCTATGCCAGAACCCTTCTTTCACGCCACACGCCAAACGTCATTTTATCGCCAATTCTGGTACACTATTCTTGAAACTTCTGCAAAAGTGGAGGGAAAGACGAATTAATTTTAATCCACGATATTGTTCATGAAGACCGATTAGATACATTTGTATCCGATTATTTAAATCATGTTTTATGTATTTTTTGGTTTTAAAGTAATACTATGAACATACATGTATTTAAGAACTTTTTGTACTGCACACAGATTGTTTGCAATTAGCTTAAGAAATGTTCCACACACATATATAATTTATTATTTGAATAAAATGATTATATGTAAGATTTCGTAGTAAATATATGTGTAGGATCCATATGTTGTTCAGTACTTATATAGTAAAAGAATCAGTGATGAAAATTGAAGATTATTTGAAAGAAATGAATATTTGTTATTTTAAGAAATGCAAAATTTGTGACATTTTAAAGAAATTTGTTTGACATTTTCGGTTTGTGGGAGCAATAAATGTTACTTTTCTGACATACCTAGTATAATGCATCGTTTTTTAAGATGTGTTCCGCGGCACCCCAAGGGTTCCGTAATGTGATAGTTTGATATAAATTGTCTTAAATTTAAAAATGAGTAAAATTTTGATGCATAATTTGGACAACAAAAGATTTTTCTTATTTTGGGGTTCTACCATCAAATTAAATTTCAAAAAGGTTTGCTACAAAATAAGTTTGAGAAACACTGGTATAATGTATAGGGAATGTATTATGATGAGGTCGAAAACTCGAATTCTATTTTGTGTTTTCGACAGTAGAGCTTGTTTCAAACATCCCTGAAATCAAATCGAATGTTTTTAAAGTGATATATGTGCGTCTGTGTATGTGTGTGCACGTGCACATGTATATTAGTATATGTGCATGTATATTATTGTGTGTATGTGTATTAGTGTGTGTGTATGTATGTATATTAGTGTGTGTGTGTGTGTGTATGTATGTATATTAGTGTGTGTGTGTGTGTGTGTATGTATATTAGTGTGTGTGTGTGTGTGTGTATGTATGTATATTAGTGTGTGTGTGTGTTGTAAAGAACATTGCTGCCCCAACCGGGAATCGAATTCTGGATCTTCGAATTGGCCAGCCGATGCTCTATCACTGAGCTATTGGGACGAACTTGCAAGCTCTTATCGTCAAAGTGAACTCTGTAGTGTATGTATATTAGTGTGTGTGTCCTTGAGTCAGTGGATGTGATATCTAACGAACGGATAAAACGTTTCAAATAAAAATTTTTATGATTATTAAAATTAGTGAATACTGGAAGTCTATTGATTTTATAAGCAATCGAATATTTGGAAACCAGCTTCAAACATTTGAATGGAATTTTGAAAAAAATCATAAAAAATCAGAACTTTTAATATTGTTACATAAAATATCATTTTTTATTTAATTTTTTATTAGAAAATGAATAACAAACTTCGAGATACTAGCATGGGCCATTCTTGATATATTGTACGTTTTTCAAATAAATTTAAAAAAATACATGAAACTAAAACTGTGATAACTACTGTGAAATATGTTCCCTTTTCATGTGCAATATTATGTGTTAACTGTGTTAGCACCATTCTGGTAGGTTTCATTCACAAGACACTGTTTTGCAATAGTTTTGTATTTTGACATCAAACAATTCATCAAATGTAATTTATTAGTTTGTCTGTCTGTTTGTAATGCTTATTGATAAATTAACAAAATATCATCAGCTTGACATTTTATTTAAAATGTTGCCAAATTGGCAAAAATGACATTAAATTAATAATACAATATATGTGCAAAATAGAAGTTAATTCGGTTAAGCTGTGAAGGACGCAAAATCATTGACAAAGTCTTTTTGACACTCCCACCCATTTTATTTCACCCTCGAGAGAGAAACAAAAGGATTTAGCTCCATTAGGTTCTATCCCATTGTCAATACTATAAGCATGGGCGCCCATAGCACTTTTCCAGGGGGCAAACTCAAGAATGATATGTACAATATCGACAACTTTGATCCCCACATTTGGGACCTTGAATGTCCAGGGGAGCGGAAGTGCCTCCTTTCCCTCCCCTATGGGGGAAAGGAGGCACTTCCTCTCCCCTGGAGGCCCATTGAAAGGCTCCCACCCATTGAAAAGGCTCCCTGCTTATACTAGTAACCCCAGGACAGAACCTAACAGAGTCAAAGTTTCGATTTCCTCAGGAGTGAAAAAATAGAGTCTTTCCAGACCCTACAAAAGTCTTTGTGAAGCTTTACACACTTTTAACCATCTCTCCCGTCCACTCAAACAGCTAGGGCTAGTCAAGTGGTCTGGGTCTTCAACACTTATAGCCATGGGTGCCCATAGGGGCATCACAAATGTAGGTATCAAGCTAGTTAATATTGTATGTCTCATCCATGAGTTTGCCCTCTGGAAAATGTTCTATGGGTGCCCATAGGGGAGCGCGAGGGGGCACTTTCGCTCCCGTGAACATTCAAGGTCAGAAATGTAGGTATCAAGTTAGAATATATTTACCTCTCATCCTTGAGTTTGGCCATCCCAGGAATAAGTTTTATGGGCGCCCTTGAATCCTACTCATTCAAAACAAGGTCGACCTCTCCTGCAGTTACCACACTATATTTTGATCGTATTATAATTTGACACACACACACATACTCTCTCGCTCTCATTCTCCCTTCCATCCTTATTCTAATCACGTTAATTACATAATGATTTACCTAATTCTAATTTTTTCAGAATGCAGCTACATGTAGAATTTTTTGACTGGATGTACTCTATCTAATTCAAAATCTCTAATTTCGAATAATGTTTTAATCCCATTTGTTACAAAATATTCTACTTGTCTCTAATTTTCTACAGACTGCATTTACATATAAATTGACATAGTGATACGTGCATTCGCACCCTACAAATACACACACACACACTGATAGAAATATTTCCCGAAATATTCGAAATGTGTTCATGATGTCTTTGAGTGTATTTTTTAGTCTAAATGTCGTGATTATCCGTGAACTTTCTCTATACAATAGCATTAGAAAATTATAAAATTATTCTTTAATTTAGTCAATACTGAATTAATTTAATTCTAAGAGATAATGCATTTAAAAAGTTTCTATATTGTTTAATTGTAAGTTGTATATCTGTTTCTTTAATTTAGTCAATATTGAATTAATTTAATTCTAATCTAAGAGATAATACATTTAAAATGTGTCTATATTGCTAATAATATATCCTACAAAAAGATAAACAAAATTGTGGGAGTTCATTTTCTTGATGTGGCTGCTTAGTAACCTTGAGAGAGAGAGAGCGCTCCTTCACGTATCATGCTGACTATAAAACGACGTTTGGCGTTTGATTTGAAAGAAGGGTTCTGGCAAGGATAATTTTTGGCTTTCTGCATAAACCATCAAATCTTCCCCCTCCTCCCCTGGATACATCTTGGTAAAATGTAATATATAATGGAGAATGTGTGAATTTCCTCTTTCAATGAGCACAGTTCTTACTAATTACCAAGTTCAACTTAAAATCATACAGTATAAAGTGAAAGTTTAAAAAACGCATTATAAACACTAAAGCATTCATATTCCTTTAATAATGCAATATTTTCCCTAAAATTTTGTACATAGTTATTTTAAAGGAATAAATTTACAAAGCAGCATAGAAATGTTCTAAAATAAATATAATTTATTCTAAGATTAACTTTGTTTTAAGATGTTTTTATATCTAAAAATAATATTTGAAAAATATAAGAAAATTATTTTGAACATACTTTAAATCTTAAATGGTAGCATAGGGATATATACGGTCTCAAGATTTAGTTTCATGTTAGGAGATGCACTAGCACTGATAACACATGAAATTATTATATTATTGCATTAGAAATTAAAATAAACTTGCTTTTTGCATTTTCTTTAAAGAAATATCAGTTATTATTAATGTGGGAAACCAGTTCATGCCTTTGAGGAGCAATTTAATTTGATACTAGCTCTTTGTTCATTCCAAGGCTGTAGAAAGAGACTACAATTTTCCTTTCTACAGCCCTGCCTTCAGTCGGACAGCATGGATACCCCGCCATTTTAATTGGTTTACAAGGAGGGAAGGTAAGATCGCCCCTTTATAATTTCACAAAAGAAACCTATAGACAAAGATCATCTCAGTAGTCAACTAGATGTGATTGATATGAGCTGTAAATTTGAATGAATGAGGGAAAGCAAACTTGCCCACTAAGGTTATAAAAATGTCTATTTTATCAGTGCAATTCTAAAAAATTGTTCCGTATTTTCCCTGTAGTGATCGGTTCTTTTGCCTTGTTGACATCGCCTGGACAGATTCTGCCACTAAACACAATAACACTGTGAAGCTATCTCTACCCAGAGGACTTGTATTGAAGACCTTCTTTGAGGTTTTTTTTACTACTTTGGAAATCAGATAATCTTCAAGTAATGAAAGAAAAAAAAGGAAATATAAATTCATACACAGATGTTCTATAATAAATATTTTATCCTCAGCAATCTTCATGGGACACTAAATACGGTCCCCAGTATCATGGTACCAACTGACCCCCCTTTGTGGGGGCCCTGTGTATAAGTGAGCCATAAGATTAATTTGCAGCACAACTGGAGGAGATCAGTTGTCCCAAGAAATGGCTGTCCAGACTATCCCATTACATGTGATGGCCATGTGTCACTCAATGACAAATGCAGATCAGAATGCTGGCCAGTCCTCCTCCACACACATATGCAGTGGTCATCAGCACTGAGAGAGAAATAGGATTTGTTAAGAAAACATACCATCAATCAGTTGGACACTGTCCAGGCTGACTGAGCTGAGCACCAATGCAGATGTTTCTGTCTATGTTGAGGGTGTCTGTGCCTTAATGAATATCGACGCCTAATCCTATCTTCTGCCAGCAACTACCATATCGCTCTAACCAAGATGGTGACCTACTTTTGTTGGACCAACCAGCTTCCTTTAAGCTTATGATGTGGCCTTTCTGTCAAGCACATCTCAAGCACATCTGTCAAGCACAGTACTGTCAAGCACATCTCAAAGGCATCTTTGTACATAATTTACAGTTTCAAAGCGGAAAATCCAGTCCCAATTACCTGTGAGTGAGAACACTGTTTGCTTTAGATGCTGCACAATGTGTCATTCTCATGTGGATAGCATGCATGCTATAACATCATTGGCACTGACAGTTTGAACTCTTAAAACAGCATTTGCATGCCGAGTTTTGTGGCTGTAGCTCAATTTTTTATAGGTACATATATTTTTTTTTTTGCAGCACAGTTGAAGACCCAGACCACACGACCAACCCAAGGGTTAATGGTAGCAGAATGTGTGTATTTTCTTTCTTTATTTGGTGATATATATTGTCTGTGGAAGCTTTCTTTCTCAAGTAATTTATGCAGTCACATTTCTATATTGGTAAGGGTTAGTTAACTGTTGAATGTAACACATTTCAGCTGAATAGTGTTATTAATATGTAAACAATAGCTTTTCTATGCAAATGATTGTTCTCTTAAAAATGTAGTTTCAAAATGGTATCTATTTTGAAGGAATTATAATTTTTTCTCCAAAGAGATAAATATTAAAAAATTTTAATTTTCAAATAATGTTTGTTTTGATTATATAAATTTCAAATAATTCTATCTAGGTCTAGTTTTTACACAATCTATTAAATTATAGAATTTAATTTTGATATTGAATTTGTTCTTAATTTTTCATATCCACATGCCACATTTATACTGAAAGACATCAGTGATTCCACATAAAATGCTTAAATCATCTCAAGAAGTCTGACGATGTGTATTTCTACCAAAAGTTTTAGAGAAAACAGTATTTTTTCTGTACTACAGTATAATACGAGAAAGTAAATAAAAAGGGATGTTACATAAATTAACATTCTCAATTCTGAGTGGAATCTAGGTTGTTCAAGCTCTGTTGTATTTAGTCCATGTTGAGCTGAATTAGAGTTGTCTTCAACCTGACCCAGATTTGAAAACTAAGCTCAGTCTAAATCTGTTAAATATTGCGCTGGGTACATTAAATAATGTGCAAGTGCATTATTTTTTTTATTTCTATTTTTATGTATATTTTTCTGAAATGTTGGTGTTTCTTAAATTTAACCGTGACTATTTTACCTGTTTTACAGATGTTGAGCAAGCAGAAAAAGATATTGAAACTGCAAGAGATGAATGGGAGAATGTTAAGCTAGGTCATCATGGTAAAAGTTTTTAAATTTAAAAAGTTTTTTGTTTATTGTTATAACAGAAATTTTGAATATCGTATTCTTTTTTATTTTTGCAGTAGCACTTAGTTTACAAATCCATTCATCAGTATACATATAATGTATATATAGAGAATGAGCATGGAGATAAATAATGAAAAAGTAAAATTTTAAATCAAGCACAATAGATTCTAAACTAAAAAGGAATAGAAAATTATATTGTACATTTTTTTTTAATGCATAAAATTAAACAATTGAAACGAAGTCATTAAAAATAAAAAAAAATCAATTAGCATCAAGCACTTGAAGTCTTTCTCTGGCTTAAAAATGTCTTTCATAGATGCTTTGGGATATGATTTGAACACATGACTTTCAGGATTATCACACTACCACTCACTAGAAGGTAGCATCGCATGTACAGTGAAGATAATACTTTCTTCCTTCTTGACCAACAGACCTAATATTATGAGCACAACATGCTCATATTGGAGGGCTATCATTCACTGGCTCAACCGAGTATGCTCTTTTACAGCAGAGGGAGAGTATGTTGTGATAACTCTCATACCATTCTAACCTATTCAACCTGCCATGTGAAAGTCACCTCAAGTTAAATGGTTGAACCTGAAGGTATGTTTTGTTCCAACCGTGTAGTTTCAGGTTTGTAGTCTCCCTCAGTTAACAATAGCTGTTGCTACAGTAGTGTAAGTGCTTGACTAAGTAAGTGTGTCTAGTCTTTAGGCAAAAAAAACTACAATGGCATATTTTCGAGTGGCAGTTGGAATGTAGATCAGCCTAATTGTTGGATAATGTTAATTTGATTTACATTTTTGAAAGAGTTTAGGAATTTGAAACATCCCAATAAAAATTCTTTTCTAAAATATTTAAATTTTTTCATCTGTATATAATCGTAAAAATGTATTGGAAGCCAAAATTAACATAAAGTGGTTAATAAGGGGAATTATTTTTCAGATTTTAATAACTTTGTAATTAAAATCTGAAAAATAAATGCAATTATGCATTGTAATCTACAAAATATAAGTTTTGTTAACACATCATACAAGGTTAACTAAAGATATTAATCAAGTTTTTATTTAGATAGTAGTTTGAGTAACTTTTATATGTTGCAAGTTTATGGCTAGTATATAAAGTTTGTTACTGTTCAGGTTTCCTGGTAGTAGTAGAATTAAGCAAGCTGTATCTAAAAAATTGAAATGTCTTTCAATAAAATAAACCAAGGGCAACCAATATCTATTAACCCTTTGAAGGACTACACATTGCATATCCTTAACGCCTGTCTTGCTCTCAATTTTTTCTGTCAAGAATAGATTAATTTAGTATAGGATGAAGTAATGAGTTGTATGGTGTTTCCAGAAGCAAACCTAACTGACATTCTTGAATAAACTGCTTTCATACTTGCTGTTAAATATATTCATTAAATTTTTTTTTATTTTGGCACATACATGGCATACAATGGCATAAATATTCATTTGCAAATCTGGAAAACAGTTGGTGTAAATTGAGCTTGCTTGGATCCATAAAAACTAAAATTTATTTGGAGTTAACTTCAGAACTTAAACTGTTCAACTGAAAGGAAGAAGTATGTAAATTTCAAGTGGGAAAATATAGCATGTTGTGTTGTGCATATAAATAGCTGCATACAAAACTGATTCTATTTGTCAGGGTTATGTGTTAATCTCTGATAAACTACCAACCAAAAATATAAAGATTCCAGTGATTGACACACACACACTTTACACACTGTTGATAAAATGTGTTATTTTACATCAAATAGATTACACTCTACAACTTTGTAACTTATGCTTTCTCTATCTTTCATGATTTCAGAATTAGAAATATTCATTTCTTCATTTTGCTAAAGTCTATTATCATGGATTTTATATAATCAATACTCAACTGTCACTTTACTGTACTTAGCTTTTATTGTTCTACTCCAGTGGTATTCAAACTGTGTCTTGTTGGGTACCGGGATCCTATAAGGTGTTCTAAGGAGTTCAAAAAAATAACTTTAAGAAATTTTTCAGAAAAATTTGTAAAATCAAATAGCAGGTATTAAAAACAAAACAAAAGCATAAAATTTAACTTCAGAACCGAACTGTGCCTCAGTGGCCAATGGTTAATACTTTGGCCTTCAAAATCTACAGGTGCTGGGTTCGAATCTCAGGTACAAGAAAGCTCTGTTTATGCATAGGTATCTGTAATGGTTTAGAATCTACTTTAAACTGGATCCTGGTTAAATTATGCCTCCTGTATATTAAACATCTGCCACAGATAGAAAAAAAAAGTGGCAAACCATGATTTAGGGAGACTCAAAACTGGGGACCAAAATTTGCAAATGAAGTTTCATGCTATATATTTTTGATATGTTACAAATAAAATAAAATATATAGTAAACTTCCGATAATCCAGCATGTTCAAGACTTCAGTGATGCCGGATTAATCAATATGCTGGATTATTGAAGGTTAAACTAAAGTGGAGTAATAAAAGAGAAAAATTAATTTAAAACAAAATAATGGACAGTAAATGTGATAATTTTTGCCTAAAGTGTTACACTGACTGAATTATATTGCACAGTATATGAAAAAAATTTAAATTAATTTAAAACTTACAAGGTAAACCTCAATGAACACAAATCTGCATATAAAAGCATGTAGTCTATTACAGTAGATGTACCTCAGTACAGCCGAATGAACCTGAACAATGGCCCCAGCAGAATTTTTGGGCCCCTGTGTAACAAATACATGCCCCTACAGCCCCATATCTTACAAATTATTGACCTTTTTTCATAAACTGTTTATGCGAAACAGGGCCATAAACCTCCCAGCCCCTATGCAAAGCATCCTTTTAACCCTACCTGTCTGCGGCTCTGGATTTGAATGCAGTTTGAGAGGCGTATTGGATATTCTGAAACATTGGATGCCAGATAAACTACTGTTTATGTGATAAGTTTACTGTAATAACTGAATTACAATGAAAATAAATTAATGACATTTTGCAATTTTACAGTGGAACTCCAGTTTTGCATTTCTCTGTGGAATCAATTAAAAAAGTTATATGTGGGAAAACATGATACACGGGAAACTCCATTTTAATTAGAATATAAAAATCCTGAAAAACATACAAGAAAATAAATAGACCACTCACTAAGCTTTACTTTTTCATTTGTTAAAAATTTAATTTCTGATTCACATAGAAAAATTCTAAACATATTATAAATGTATATTTGCATATTACATTCATGATTGCTTCCTTTTCAATATTTTTTTCCTTGCCCTTAATACACAGACTCGTAAATTTCTGTGTTTCTAAGTTTGCTAATTCTAATTTATATATAAAAAATTTGAAGCAAATAGTGATAAAAATCAAAGAACTTAAGGTGAAATCTGCTAAATTGAAACATCTGGATATTTGAGAAGAATATCTCATGTTTCTGAAAAATATCAATTCCATATGCCATGTGTTTAACTCTGAAAAATATCGAAACCCTATAATATCAAACCACCTATAATTTAGAGATTTTCTAAATCAAATTTCCTAATAACTTTTAAAGCTACTCTCCAGATGACTCAGACAATAAATACTATTTGCGAGAAAAAAAAAATTAAAAGCAGTCCCTTTCTTGTAGCGTAGACATGTTTATAGAAGAACTGTTATTGCCCAAATAGTAGTTACCTGCACATGTATTTTCATTGGAATATCTTTTGACATGAGTAGATGGAGAAAGATTCATCTCTCCTGGAAATCCCAACTGACGCATAGAGGCACTGTGGCATTGAGTGCTAAACAGAGCAAAAATACTTTGTCTATTTAAACAGAAAATATTTTATATAGGATAATATTTAATATTTAATTTTAATAATATTTTGATAATATTTAATTTTATTTTGGATAATATATATAGTTAAAATAAAATTTACTTGATCGTAAATTATTTGGATAGAGGCTGTCTCCCTTGTCTTCCCTGATGCTTTGCCACTGGAAAAAACAAAATTAACTCAAAACCAAAATATTTTGATACAAACAGCCGAATTTTATTTGTTTTGTATATTTATATAAATAAAATTGAAAATCCATCTGTTTGTCTCATCATCGAATAGCTCTACTGAATTTAATGAAATTTTGATGGGTAGCCTAGATATGGTCCTACTTAAAATATAGGCATACATCTATCTGCCTTTATTTATTTCTTTATATGAGCTTCCGAACTAGCGTGTCATAATAATTTTTTGAGCCTCTCTACAATAAACGCAATTCAAAATCCGATAACATGATTCAATCGTTGTTTGTATCTGTATCTATAAAATTACGGAAGCTTCACAAATTAATAAAAGAAAAAGTAAACCTTTTAATTTTAAAGGCTCTAATTGAAAGATCTTTTTATTTCTGCCCTTAATAAGAAGACTAGAAACATAGTCTACTAAGAAGCTATTGCTTTATTGTAAAAAGTTATTAATTATAAATGAAATTGTAAGTTGTGCTTCTGTCTGTCTGTTTATTACCTTAACAATAATGAACTTACTTCTTTCCTTTTTTGTGTGAATTATTATAAAAATTAAAAATGAAAGATTCCAAGTATTAAATAAATGTTCACTGTAAATTGTGAATTCTCTACATAACTGCTTCCAAATGTGTTAATTTAAACTTATTTAAACCCCTAGTTTTATATTGTTATTATTTCATCTGTAAATGTTTAAAAAAAACCCCATCATAAATAGAGATATAAAAATAATATTTATTGAAAGAAGTTGTAGATTTTAGTTGGAAGTTTGAATACCACTGTGTTCGGGCTCCTTTAGTATAGAAAATATTTTTCTTGTGTCTAGGCGCTGTCTTTTTGTACTCTATAAATACAGATTTATAGTTGATGCATTTTTTATGGCTAAAAATCATACATGTCTATTTTGAAAAAAAAAATTTTATTGTACTCATATAGATTTTATTTATAATCCTTATATTGATGTTTATAGAAATATTCTATTTATAGAAATATTCTATAAACATTGCAGCAATTAATTTATGGTGTACTTCATACTTTAATTTGTTATTTTTATAATTTAGGTAATTTAAATGTGCAATTTCAAACAGAATCAATATCCTGTGATGAAGTTTTGAATTACTTCAGAATGAAAAATATGGAACAATATTTGGTAGATTTATTTATTTATTTTTTTTATGATAGTAACTGAAAATGATAGCTGTTTAAATTTAAATCCCTTTTTAATGTTTAAAATATAGTTTTAAGTTTATTATTAATATTTTTTATATTTAACTTTTTAAATTTATGTCTTTTAGCAAAGAGTTTAATAAATTAAAATTCTATAAAATAATATGCAATAAAATTTTTCTAATTCTTTAGAAAAACATCAAACCTGTAAGGCAAAGGAAAGGATTTGAAGCTTTTAAATACTGGATTGCGGGACCTCCCAGATTAAATAGTGATTTGATTTCTGATAGAGATTTGTTTTTCGCCATTGCAATGTGTAAGTACTTTATGAACCAATTGTAAGATACTATGCATGAATATAAATGTATATAGTAAGTTTATATGCTAATAGTTGCATTTTTTGCTCATACAGGCATTCATCATTTGTTAGACAACCAAAATGTATTTTTCTTAATTATACTATTACCTAAAATGTTATAATATCAAAATTTCTTTGTTTATAGGGTTTATCTCTGTAATTCATAGTACAGGGCTCGAGAAATCCCGGGTGCCAGGTCGTCGTGGCACCTAAAAAATTAGATGTGGCGACTAGAAATGTTGGATTAAAAATCTAAAAATTAACAGCAGAGGAACTAGAATTTAAAATAAATTTTTAAAAATTGTCAGATAGAAAATTTTACCAGAATTTACTTAGATTATTTTTCATGTTTTTTATTATTATTTTTAATGCAATGATAATATTTGTTAGTAGACTATCGATAGCCAAAACCTTCAGATGGACAAACATCAAAGGCAAATTCTGACAGGAATATCATAAAATGCATGTGGTAGTGTCCTCAAATCCTGGCTGCCAGCAATGCACTACCTTGAAGCCCTTGCAGAAACCTGAAAATCGTAGGGGCAGCCGCTGAGAGTTCTATTGCAGTTTTCCTTTTTTTTAAATTAATTTTATTTCTCTTGCACATATTTATTTATCCAGACCGACCACTCGCCCGCGCCGTGAGTGAGTCATGCCATAAGTGCCCAAAGATCTATGTAAGCACCAAGTACTGAAGAAAGGTATCTGGGGATAATCTTTCACAATCACAACAGGGCTACAACCATCGCTAGTTTACATATTTTGAAGCAGGTTTATTTACCAATCGTAATATTTTATAAATTTGTGCTTTGTTTATTTATAAGGTGTATTAAAATTGAAACGTAATTTGTCAGATAAAACTGAAAAAGCAACAAAGCAGTCATGTTTAACGAGTTTCTTTGTTTTACATACATCTGACGGAAATGATGGAATTAATGTTAATTATACAAACTTTTAACTCTGAGCAATGGAAAACAATTTCATATTATAGGATTATTATTATCAACTATAAAATGTACCTGGGATTTTAAGGTAAGCATTCGTGGCATGGCTGTGTGTGCACCAACACTACAGTTGTTTTATTTTATTTTTGTTATAAGCAGGCGTATTGTTAAATCATTCTTTGATTTTCATGAATTCGCTGCGAGTTCTAGTGTAGTTTTTATCAGAGATCTGCATTTGAAATCACAGGAATGGCCTAGAAAATGTACTTAACATTGTCCGGAATTTAAGATGCAAACTGATTACAATTACACCGGAACTCACAAAGAATTCTTGAAAACCAAAGAATGTTTTGACATATACAATACACCCACTTATAATAACAGGGGGGGGGGGGGGGGAACGCTGCACTGATGGTGTTAAGATAATAGAGACTCTACTAGAATATCCCGGCCCGGGAGCCTGATTTCAACAAGTGAAAAGTATATACCTTTTAAAAATTCATGAAAATTCAACTATTAATCGTATGGATTCTGTTCAAAGTTGATTCGAAAGAGAATTTTTCGATTTTTTCATTGGTGTTAAGATGGAAACTCTGAAATAATATTTTTGGTCGCTAAGGAACGCATTTGTATGAAAATTGTACTAAAACATAGAAGAACTGAAAAAGTAATTCGAATTTAAAAAAAATAACGCCAAGGCATATCATCCCGGGTCCTGAAGTACCTGCGTACCAAAATGTACATGATCAGTGCAGATAAAGTGCAATATGTGCAGAAATGTAAAATTGATGACTAAATATTAAAAAAAAAATTATATTATGTTAAATATATTATATATATATATATATTGTTTGCTTTCCTTATAATTTTAAAGTATTTTAAGGATTAGTGTTAACCACTATGTTTACTTATACCAGTATAACTATTTATTATAAGTTCTTTATAACAAATGCTCATCAAAATGTAAAATATCGTAAAATTGAAAGCTGGCTCCTAACTTTTTGACCTGGCTCCTAGATTGTGGAGAAATTTGTCGAGCCCTGTACTAGAAAATGTAACTGGGATTTAAGATAAGCATTCGTGGTATAGTTGTATGTGCACTGACACTACAGTTGTTTTATTTTATTTTTGTTATAAGCAGACATATTGTTAAATCATTCTTTGATTTTCGTGATTTCTAGTGTAGTTTTTATCAGAGATCTGCATTTGAAATTGCAGGAATAGTCTAGAAAATGTACTCGACATTGTCCGGAATTTAAGATGCAAACTGATTACAATTACACCAGAACTCACAAAAATTTCTTGAAAACCAAAAAATGTTTTGACATATACAATACGCCCACCTATAATAACAGGGGGGGGGGGGGACACTGCACTGATGGTATTAAGATAGAGACTCTACTTGAATATATCCAGGCCCGTGAGCCTAATTTCAACAAGATAAAAGTATATACTTTTTAAAAATTCATGAAAATTCAACTATTAATTGTATGGATTCCATTCAAAGTTGATTTGAAAGAGAATTTTTCGATCTTTTCATTTGTGTTAAGATGGAAACTCTGAAATAATATTTTTGGTCACTAAGGAAAGCATTTGTATGAAAATTGTACTAAAACATAGAAGAACTGAAAAAGTAATTCGAATTTAAAAAAAGAAAAAAATGCAAAGGCATATCGTCCCAGGTCCTGAAATACCTGCGTACCAAAATGTACATGATCAGTGCAGATAAAGTGCAATATATGCAGAAATGTAAAATTAATAATAAAAAATTAAAAATTTTTATATTATGTTAAATATATATATATATTGCTTTTCTTATAATTTTAAAGTCTTTTAAGGATTAATATTAACCACTATGTTTAATTATACCAGTGTAACTATTTATTATAAGTTCTTTATAACAAATGCTCATCAAAATTTAAAATATCGTAAAATTAAAAGCTAGCTCCTAACTTTTTGACCTGGCTCCTAGATTATGGAGAAATTTGTCGAGCCCTGTCATAGCATGAAAGCCATTTCATACAAATTTTTTTTAATTATGGTGTGTAAATTCATGGTCTTTATTATGTAGTCTACATTCAAAAGTGCATTTAGAAACTTTTAATACTGTATTTTTATTCATTAATTTCTTCTGTTCTTTCATTAAAATTTTTATTTGGTTCAACAAATGATTCTTTGCTTTAATATATTCAGAAAAGTATGCTCAGAGTAATGTAAAAGAAAAAGTATCTGTATTCACAATATATGGTAGAAGACTAAAGTATCTGTAAACTCAAACAGAGTTGAACAAAAATAGAGAGTGCATATATATGAATGTTAAAATAAATTTACTGCAAACTTTTAAAATGCACAATAAGAATAAAAATAGACAATTAATAAGAAAAAGTTGCTTAAATATGTAGTTATTTGTTAATTATAAGTTCTAATTATAATGATAAAGTAAAGATATTATTGTTGTATATGCAGTGAAGTAAGAAGATTTCTATTTTGTATATAAAGTGTCTACAGAATTGAATTGCATATGCATACAATAAACAGACAAAGGAGGATTTTGCAGACAAAGGAGATGATTTCTATTTTGTCTGCAAAATAACACATGCAGCAAAGTAATGCATGCTTGAAAAGTAAAATTGTATTTGCAGCAAAGAAAGAGGAAGATTTATACTTTGTCTGGAAAGTGTCTTCAAATTACCTACAATTTAAAATGTATTTGCATATAGTGTATGCATGTGCATCTATATTCTATAGTTCTGAGTTTGGTTGAGTTTAAGCTGAAATATATATTTCTCCAAAAAGGTCAAAACAGGAATATTTTAATAATAATTATGATCCTGTATAATAAGTCATAAATTATTTTTATGTACAGATTAATAAATATTTCACATCTTGGTAAGAACTACTTCTGAAATTGCATTTTTATAAAAATGTACTTGCAGGCCCATTTGACACCAGTGATTCGATTCATATGAGAGTTTTACAGACATTATATAAGGCACTGACTGGTTCTGACAGAGATTGTCCTCGATATGGGAAACACTGGGAAGAAGTTGGCTTTCAAGGTAACCTTAAATTTTAAAATTGCAATTTGACTTATTAAAGATATGATATAAAGTTAAGATATTTAAGTTATGAATAAGATATTTAAGTCATGAAATTTCTTGTTTATTTAAATATGAATTGGTTGGAATGTGAATGTTCAATATTATTATCATGACTAATATATTCTATCAACTGAGTTACTTTGGTTGTAAACAAACCTCAACTTCATTTCCTTCTAAATTAAGGCCAGGACCTCAAATCTATTTACTTTTACTCTATTAGTGTTACTTTTCATAATTCGTTTCTGTGACTTTGTCATTATGCTTGTGTTAAATGATTTTTGCTTTGCCATTATGGCTCTTCAACAATTTATCTGGAAGTGCCCAATCCATTACCTCTTAGACTAAAAATGGCTTATTTAAAAATTAATTTTATTCTATTATATATTCTTTTTTTTTTAACAATAAGATTTATAAATTGAGCATTATTTTAGGTGAACAGTTTTGTTTTTTTAATCATGAATCATATAAATATAAATTTTTGCCAGTTTCAGGAGTATAAAGTGAGGTTTGTCTACAAAGAATAAAACCTGTGGTTTTTTTTCCTTAAACAGGGCAAAACTTTTACTTTATAATGTTAGAATAAACTTACACTTGATCTTGTTAGAATAAAGCTTATTGTTTTAATTTCTCAAAATGAAAGGTGAATTTATATTTCTGAAATTTATAAAAGGCAAAATTTCCTGAATGAAGTTAAATGTTTAATTAAAAATTTTTATTTTACAAATATTTCTTTCCTGTAGCCATATGTTTGCATAGTAATAATCCCAGTTAAAGAGGCTTTTGCATGGCCTTTATTATAGCACAAAAATTAGTTTATCTCTTTTAATGTTCTTTTTCAAAGTGTATATGTGTGTCTCACTACAAATGCAATTTAAAATATACTTATTTTGCAATAAGGATTGACACAAAATACAGTGCAGTGATACTTTGATATATTTTGAAATTGTTCGTAGCTCTACTCTATAGAATTTCCCCGATGCCATTACACTTCTCCATAGAACAATGACTCTCTCTCTCTCTCTCTCTATATATATATATATATATATAATAAAAATATAGAGATATGGAAGCTAATATATAGAACATAAAATAAATGGCATATCCTAGTTCAATGGCATTAAAGTGGTTAAATGATATCCATCAAAGAGGATTTGAAAATAATAATTTTTAAAATCCAACAT
Source organism: Amaurobius ferox (assembly GCA_951213105.1). NCBI lineage: Eukaryota > Metazoa > Arthropoda > Arachnida > Araneae > Amaurobiidae > Amaurobius > Amaurobius ferox. The sequence continues at coordinate 52,909,905 of OX578136.1, read as the reverse complement.
GTGTAAACTGCTGCATATGCGCAAGTTTGTACATGTTGAATTTTAAATTGTATGGTAGATATTAATTGATATTATATATATATATATATATATATATATATAAACAAAATCATAAAATAATGAAAGAGTTTAAATATACATAATATAGTAAGCATGTATAACTAGTTAGTTTAGAACTGAGTAAAAAACTATACATTAAAGTTACATCTATTTATTGTGCTATTTACAGCATATAAAAAAGGTAAAATTAATAAGTTAACTAAAAGAATTAAATAAAAATAGAAAAGACATAGTATAGCACCCAAAACCCAACAAAGGAATGCATTTGATTACTTGATTACTAGATAAAATACAAGAGAATGAATTCTTTTAGTTAACTTATATATATATACTAGCTGTACTTTTTTTAAGCTAATGTAAATATATATAACTATTTTTTATCCTTTGAGCATTTTTATGAATTGTCTGTATAACAGGCAAAACTACTAGCATTAAAAATTCTTAAGTATGTTATTGAAATGTAATCAGAGCAATGAAATTCGAATGATGGTGTGAATGAAAAGTATCAGATATTTTAATGCTGAATACTTAAATTCAGTTCTTAACATTAGGGCTTCCCGCCTTATGAAAGATATGGAACCACTACTATGTGTTCACATGAGCCTCTCACAATGCCATTTTAATACTGCTGAAACAATTGGATTCAAGTATGTGATACTAGATTGCAAGTTTTGTATTACCATACATTTACTAATAAAGCAAACTGAATATTCTGCTGATTTAAAAAATAATTTAATGCTGGATAAGAGTAAAATAGTTTTAATTTTAGTAATTACACAATTTTATCAAGATAAAATCATACTTTAGCTAGACATATTGAAACATATAAGAAAAGTATTAAATCTATATATTTACAAAACATAATGATAAATTTTGCACAAATTTGATGATTAAGAATTTAGTATAAATACTTTATAGGTACACCCCTAAATGGCTGAAAAAGGAAATTCCAAAAGCATTTTTTTCAAAATTTCCCCAAAGCTTGAAAACTGTAAAAGAATTTCTCTTGAAATGAGATTATGATCTGCATACACCTTTGTTTAAATGGTTTTATAAACACCATTTTTATAAGACATCGTTTTTTAGGTATTGATCCAGGGACAGATTTAAGAGGTGTTGGATTTCTGGGGCTCATACATCTGCTTTATTTGGTGTTGAACCCAGGCACCATAGAATTGTCTAAAGAGATTTCTAGGACTTCAAAAACTGAAGCACAGGTAAGCCATTTGCTGAATATTATTATGCCTAACAGATTGCTTTTCAATTTATAAAACATATTTAGCTCATGTAATGTGTTATGTGTGCATTTATTAAAAACAAAGTTAAAGCAATGTGATGTGGTGTAATGTAATATTTATTTCATGTATCTTCTGTTATAATGAATTGATTTGTGTAATTTTTGTGCCCATCATTAATCATATAGCCTGCCCACATAAAGGATAGGCACCAGGTAAGTACTAAAATGAAGTTGGTGTGTAGACTAGGCCAAAATTTCATTATTTCCAGTTCTGTTGGTCAAATTAGAACAATCATACATTGTTATGACTTGCTTGTGTAGCAGGAGAGCATCAGCCTGATGGCCTGGCCTATACATTTCTTATATTTTCAATTTATATGGTCCAATTTCAACAATCTTGGTATATATCCTTAACTGTGACCTGCTTCATAGGCCTCTGTATATGAGTGGTTATGTACTGGGCACAAAGGCATACACAGGCTTATTGAAGCTATTTTAGACCCAGCTAAACTGCAGCTAGCAATTTGTATAATTACTGCTAATTATTTACTGGGATAAGTTAACTGACCCCCAAATTGAAGTGCAGCTGCCAAGTGCATCCTAGTAACTAATTTTTTTTAAAGGCCGGGCACATGATAATTCAACAATTCACCTATAAAGTGGCCTAAAAGTCATATTGCCATAAACCATGTTGCTCCTAGCATCATAGAAAGGGGATCACATTGCACTTTTTAACCATCCAATTTAAACCAGAACCCATTGGGTGTGCCAGACACAGGGATTGTACCATCCTTCCCCTAACCCATTACCTTTCAGATGAACTTTAAAACTTATAGATTTATTGTGCCCATAGTCCATGCTTACATGGAGGTAGCTTTTGGATTGTGTAGAGAATTGAACACAGAACTACTACATGCTATCTTCCTGCCATAATCACTTGGCTCAAATCAATTATAAAATATTTCTTTATTGAATAACATTTCGATTGCTTAATATTTGACAACAGTTTTAAGAGAAAATTTTTAAGTTAGTTATTGCACTGTCTCAAGTCAACTTAATTTTCCAAGATATTGAATTTTCTTAAATTTGATGATATTTTTCTAAAAAGTTACCACATTTATCTCCAACCTTGCAACAACACACTATATTGAGAAAAAATAAAAATAATACTAATTTTAACTAATGCATATAATTATAATATACAAACATTGCTACAAGAATAAAATAGCATTTAAAAATTGAAATCCAATTGCTTTATCATAAATAAAAAAACATAGCCATACTGAGTATGTTGGTTTCAATAAATATATGTCTTTCAATAAATAATAAGCATTGCTGAACCTAGTCTCTTAACCGATGAGTTTGTCCCTCAAAGTTGATATTAAATAATAACCACATGTCACATGATCAGTGTTTTAAATTTTTTAAAATCCTTTTCATTAACTGCAAATTATATTTTATGTATCAGAACATTAAATGACAATAATTACTGTATGAAAATTTCAGACATAATTTTCACCATAGACTTAATGACTTTTGACCTTAATTATATCAGTCCATAGATTAAATTTTAAAATTCAGGCTTAGTTGTGACCTGTAACTTGGTTAATTTCATATAAATGTTCCAAATTTTGGTCAAATAGTCACTGAGAAACAGTGTCAACAGCACAAATATGTTTGAGTCGGAAGCTCCGCTTGTACCTTGTTGCACTTTAATAAATTGTTATTCTCTCTATGGGATTCTCTGATTCTCCCACCACCCTCTTTTGGGAACTTACATTTATTCCATGTTTTTCATATTCATACTGTAATATCTATTAATAATTTTCTGTGTCATGTTTGTTTTAGAATTTTCCCTTTTGTACCATGGGTATAAATTTGAGCAGAATTGTTCTTGAAACTATGCGGGATGAAGTGCTCAACAGGTATGAATTGCATTCTTTTGCAACGTTTCTTATTTTCTGATATCTCTTAAAATCAACTTGAATAACAAACATTACAACTGTTTTGAAAAATTTTGTAGATTTACAAGCATGTATGAAGAATAACTATTTTATTTTTTAAATTCAATTTTTAAGTAAGTCAAAAAAGTAAGTAAGTAAAGTCAGTAATTGATAAACATCTATAAAACTAGAATAACATAGTCGAACATTTCATAAATTATTCTGTCGACCATGAGGAAATGGACGTGTAAATTTGTATGAGATATGTTTCTTCATATTCCATTAAATTTGGCACTTTCATTGTAATTATACTGTGTGTGTATGCAAACAGAAATGTAAAATTTTAAAAGCTGCACACAGTAGAAGCCTGGTATAGTGCAGTTCGTTATACCAATGATTCATATATAATACAGTGAAGAGTATGTCTCTCAGAAAAATAATCATCATTACAGAGCAATCAGATATACCATTGTTAAGTTATAATGCAGGGTGAAAGAATGTCTCCTGACAGTAGTGCTATATTGGACTTTTACTGTATTGTAAAAGTACATAAGCAAAATTAAAATTTTAAACATAATTTAGAATAATGGAAAAAAAGAGTTTTTATTTGAGAGAAATTAGGTGATCAAAACTAATCTCAAGTGATAACTAATCAGGACTTTAGTCAAAGTCATTTTAAGTTATTGGTTCCTGACCTGTGGATCATGGTCTAAATTTGTTCTGGAATTTTTGAGTCATAAAATGAGATTCGTCAATACTAAACATACATACTTTGAATGGCAGGTAAACATGTTATTAAATTTTAAGTTACAAGTAAAATGGTTAAGAACTGCTGTTTTAAGTTATCAGCTGTTTAATATTGCTGTATTGTCATGTACATTAAGCCATTACTGGTCAAATTCTGTTTGTATTTAAATCCCAGCTCCAAATTTTAGAATCAGTACATTATATGTTGTTACATTTTGGCAATGCAATTTTCGTAACTCTTATTTGTTTCAATTTCTTGTAACAAACATAAGAGAACAAGAAAACCAAAAATTATGCATGATATTGTTTAGTAAGTGAATTAAACTGAAAAAAAAATATGAACATTAACAGAAGCTATTTGTTATTCTCTTGTAACCATATATTATACATGCTTCATTGTCTTGAAATTGAAATACCATTGTTTCAAAGCATCATCTTAGACCCTCATTACCCACACAACACAAGTACGTCCACAATAAGTCCAGAGGAAGTCCTATACAGGATTTCAGGACTTCCTAAGGAAGTCCTATATTTTCCTAAAGACGTCTTAAGGAGGTCCATAGGAGATACAAATGTCTCTTTTTTTTACGTCCTCTGGAGATCCATTTTAGGATGATTTAATGACTTTTCAGGATGTGTTTAGGTTTTTAGTGGATTCTTTAGGAACCTGTAGGATGTCTTGTGACATACCACAGGAGGCTTTTGGAACGTATGGGATGTCTTACGGCATGTAACTGGAGCCTATGGAGATCCTATTCAGTATGCGTTTAGGCTTTTAGGGGAATATTCAGGAACTTGTGGGACGTATTGCTGCATATCACAGGAGACTTTCGGGATGCTTTGTGGAATACCATTGAAGGCTTTCAGGACTTATGGGATGTCTTATGCATATCATTGGAGGCTTTTGGAGCTATTTTTAGGAGGATTGACAGTGGTTCTAGGCTTTCTATAGGTTTCTTCAGGGATATTATGGGACATGTTCTAGCACATTACAGGAGGATTTAGGATTTTTCAGGATGCTTTTCCTCTAGCTGCTTGTTTTATTTTCCCCATGTTAAAGTTCCAAAATCACTAATTACTTTATTTTTTTTTTAATCTTTTTCCATGTTTTTATTAAACATAGATTCTGAGAATAGAAATGTGTTTTTAAAAAATTGTTAAAATAGAAGTATTTCTAATATTTTTATAAAATGAATGCACATTACTTTTATAAACATACTAGAGAATACTTTAATTTTGCAGATTTTTTAAGAAAAGCATAAAACTTTCTCTTTTCTAAATCTACAATTGGTAGATAACAGGCAAGCTAGAGACTATTTCCCATAGGTTAACATGGGAAATAAAAAAAAAAAAGAAACAAACAGAAAGAATATCATCTTAATAGATCATTTAAGATTACAACATTCGAATTATCATAAAAGAAATCCAGTAGTCAATATAGTTTATATTTATGACATCCAAATTTCATTTGTTTGATGACAAAAACTAGTATTTATTTAAAAGTAATCAACTTATTTGTAGTGTTAATAGTCAATGTGTTCTTGTTAGTAGGGAAGACATTTGTCGCCTTCTGTCTACTAATATTTTTTCAGTTAAACCTTGGAATACAGATATACTGCTATTTCCTCATATTTTAGTCCATTTTGATCCAAATATGTGTCACGTGAATGAATCTCTCATGGGATTACATTTTCTGACTTTTTTCAGTTTTTTAAATTAAAAAAAAAATCAATATCTTAAGTGTCATAAATGCCATTCAATTTTAAATAAGAACATGTGCATAGAAAGTAAAACTTTCATATACTTTAAATTATTTTTATTTATTCATATTTAAAATATAGCTGCATGTTGAAAAGTAATGTTTTTTAATATCTGACGAATAACTCATGAAAACAATGGTATTCATTTATTTATAAAGTGTGCACTGACTCTATAACATTGAGTGTATTTACTTCTCTAAATCATTGATTTATATATCTTTTTTCATAAGATTTACTGGCAAAAATTCATTTGCCACGAATAATAAATAACTATTTACTGAGAAAATTATGAAATCTTCCCACTTTATAACACAAAAATTCTGACCCATCTATCAGCTATTATCAATTTCCTTTAGTGGTAAAATATTTTTACAGTTGAATATAAAATTTTGTCATTTACAAATAAAAAAAAACTCAATCACATTCTGCATATTTCAATAAATGTAAAAGTAATTTAGATCATAAAATAATGTTATTTATTGGTCAAATTAATATCACCTCCACTACCGTGATATTTCATTAGTGATATAATCTGGTAATCTGAAAACAAATATGCAAAATTCAAGTGATATACTATAGAGATTTCTAATAATTTGATTTATTCACAGTCAATCTGTATAAGTTATGGACCACAATTTATGAAATACTGCCCTAGAGAGACATGCAAAATGTCCCACATTTTAAGGAATTTATTTAAATTATTTTATACTTACTTTATAAGATGGACCGATTTTTGGTATGATACATTAAGACATACATACATACATAAAAACATTTTTTTTATTATAGAATAAATAAAAACCTAATATACACAATTTAATTTATATTATTATAGTTCTACAAAATTTCCAATCTTCAGCGGTACATGAATATTCCGTTTATCCATTGTCTTCGTGGCAATATATCTAGAAAAACAATAATCATATATATTAGATAAAATCAGAAAAGTACTTAGCATAATTGGTTTTCCAAAAATATTTGCATTATAAATATAAATTAAAGAAATAATGTAGGTTTCAACGACGTCTTCATAATTTCCCTCAAAGCAAAATTATGTCCATACAATTTACATACAGGTAACGATACAGGTAATAACGATAAGTGTATATTCAAGTAAGCGTAACCATTATGTTCCACACTTCAAAAAACAGTATAAGGGATTCTACATTTGAGTTCATTCCAATAGGGATACCCAATGAAAGGCGAGTTCATTTTAAATGACAATTCCAATTTAAAACACAATGAAATCACAACTCTATCTTTGATCTAAAACATATTTGACTTAAATCAGTTATAAATTAAAGTTATATTGACATTCTATATCTTTAATTTATTTCACTATATTCTCTTTTTCACATGTTGTGATTCCGTGTGCAAAAATAAACAAGTAAATGTGTTGATGCCAGTTTCCAAACCTGACATTCGCCCAAAGCAAAATGATGCCCATGGAATTTATATTACAATTTGACAGATAAATTCCAGAAGTTGAACTATAAACAAGCTAGTAGTTTTTGTAGATGTTATTTATACGGAGTACACCATCAGTATGAAAAACAATCATGATAAACTTCAGGATGACGGTCTGAGTCCGCTCTGCTTAAACACATACACTCTTTTAGAATATGCGATGAAGTAAATTACGATAACTTCTTACTGTACGTACAATAATATAACCCCCTCCCCCCTCTCTCTATTTTTTTTTTCCAGAAAAAATGTGAATTAAGTAAAAACAACAAAAATACTTAACATATACCACAGGCATTTAAATGCTCATGTAAAGAAATATTTTCTTTTACAAATTAAAAGTTACTATAATATTAGAAATATTACATAATACTATATATTAATTTATTTATATCACTCATGGTGTACCTATAAGTAATCTTATAATGTTGTTTACTTTGTAAGTTTTAGTATTACATTTTAAAAAATTTTTGCAAGGCATAAAATAGATTATACTCACCCCCACTTCTCGACGACAAATAACAGTTAAGCATTTATTTTACATTTAATATAGATAGATAAGGATTCCAATTTTTACTATAGCTTTTGTTATTGGGAATAGATTTGTTTTGACAATATACAGGAATTTCCCCATCACTGCAATCAATCACTTACTGTTAATTCATTTTAATTGCATACTATGAAATCTAAAAATTTACATATGCAGTAAATTGCAGACTAAAATCATAACTCCTTACAGTTCATTTGATAAATTGAGGCAAATAGGATTCAGTATCAGGAATTAGCGAAGACAGAGTCACTTTTTATACAATTAATGAAGGGCTGCCTAGCAATAAAGCAGCGTATTTAGTATTACTACTACAATGGGATTTCTTTTTATTTTGCAATATTCTTTGCACATAATTTTTTTTTTTTATGCTATTATTCAATACCTACATAAGTGGGGCCAACTGTATTACCACCAGAACGTTAATGTTATAAAGCTAAGGTTTCTTAGCTAGACAAAAATTTATATGACATAATATACAAAACAATTAATTTCCTTAATTACACTCATAGATAAACATTTTTACACTGCTCCCAATACATCCTCATAGTCAAGTCAGAATAGCCCAAATGGCTGTCAATAAATTCAAAGACTGTAATAAATGATAAAAAGATTAGGTGATAAGCAATATTATAAGAATGACTTATCCGACTGCGTATTGTAAAACAAAAAATCAATATAGAATATAGTAAGGTTGACCTATCTCTTTTTAAATCAATTTATTTTTTAATTCATTAAACGTATTTTCTGCAACTGTAGCTAGCAATACTGACCTCTTATGATTCTATTTCAACACAATCATCACTTGCAGCATAATCGTCAAAAATAAGACCTAGCAAAACTCCTTTTTCTTGTAACCTATTTTACATTGAAGTATCTTCATAAGCAGAATCAGAAATGGATTGTTGGTTCTCTTTACTGTTTTCAGATGAGCATCACGTCTGTTATAATTTAAACATCCACAGGCAATCTTTACATGTTTGGGATTAATGTCTCTCGGGATGAATCTTTGTCACCAAACTTATTGTTGCTCCTGAGATTTTGCTTTTACTTAAAGTAATCTGAAAAAAAAAAAAAAAAAAAACATTTTTTACCTTTCCCAAACTAAAAACTTCACAATATCCAACATACACGCATTTAATTGTTCGCTATAAGCAATATGTTTTGTTTAACATTATAAAAGTATAGAAGATTCAAGGTGACAGAAAAAAAAATTCGCAATAACCAATAGTTTGCTACAACATCCGAGCTAGCAAGCTCCACTCTAGGTTGAAATGAGTATTTTGGATCTACAAATTTTATTTTGACAATCAAGATTTTAGACCCAATCATCATTTTCTCTGTTTAACTTTTCTGCCTTTTCCCCCATGTATCAGTAAGCATATGTACTTGCATATGTATTTGCATATGTTCAGTATGCATATATGTACAGCAGAAATTCTGACATATCTTCTTTCTAACAACCTAACCAATGCACGTCATGGATTACATGTGTCTGCGCAGTGATTGCTGCTAATAAAAAGTAATTTATTTTATTGGCCGCATAATAAGTAACTTCAAAATTGCATTCAAGTAGAACATTTTGGTACCTGAGTAAAAATAATTAGGTACTATTGATACCCGGCTCCTAATTTCTAACCCTAGCACCACTATATTACTTTTAACCCTTTGCGGATGGCAGCTTTTCAGAACTGATGTGGCCCAAAGGATGGAGCATTTCACTTCCGAACTGTTCCAAAGGATGGCATATTTTTTGCACTTAGCCTAACTAAAAAAAAAAAAAGTCATCCGTTACAGCATTCTACTTTTTTCAGGAATAAAAGAAATACTTATTTTCCATTAGATGCATATGTTACACGCAAATTATCTTTTATTAAAATATTAAAAATTTCATATGATTAAAAATGATTAATTAACTTGATTAAAATTGTTACTTGTTACGCAGGAAAAATATTAAAATGATTGTACTTAATACTTTACACAGCTAATAGAGATTATGTACAATTTTTAGGAAGAAAATAGATTTGTTACTAATTAATACGCCTTTTACGCATAATGTATTTCAAACATGGATTCACACACAGACAAACATTGCAAAATTTGCATTTATAAAAACTGTCTGTGTACTCATCAGAAATACCAAATATCCACGAATCTTCACTATCTGCATTACTTTTATGACTATTCTGTTCGATTACCATGCTAGTATATTCTTCTATACATAAAAATGTCTTGACATAGCCATCCGAAATAACCTAATAAATTCACTACCGAACATTTCACTAAAACCAAAACTTGAAGAAAATACTCTCTTACATTCTAATAATTCACCAATGCAATCATTAAACTAAAATCAAAACGAGAACATATACTCAATTACAGCATAGCAAGAGTTTGGCAGAAATGATTTGTTTGTTTATATTACAAAAACCATATTTTACCGCTTTAGATGAAGTGCTGATTCATAGGGACCCCCTATACCAAGGTTAAATATTTGCAAAATATGCTGTAAATATTAGAATGGATATTTAGCACCATCTAGAATTCAAGTAAATTCAAACGAATATTTTCCACATGAAAGCGCACATAGCATGACTGTCGTCCTTGAATACAGTTTCACAGTTGACGCATGGATGCACCTACCGTCCGCAAAGGGTTAAACAGCTAAATTAAAATTGTTGCTGATGATTTTTAATTTGTCAGTTTACCAAAATGCCAGTTATAGTTTTGTGACTAATACGTCTGTTAGTTAAAACAGTTTTCCTTAGGCCTATGATGCGATTTCTCTCAAAACCTAACAACTGTTTCTAGAGCCATAGAGTATGTCTCAATAGCATCTTTGTACACAATTTGCAGTATCAAAGCAGGAAATAAAGTTTCATTTGCCTGTGAGTGAGAACACGGGTCGTTTAAAATGCTGCACTTTGCGTCCTTTTAATGAGCCCTATAATATCATTGGCACTGACAGTTTGATCATTTGCAAAACTTAAACTTGGCATGCATGTTGCTTTATTAACGACTGTAGGTGAATCTTTTTTGCAACAGTGTATTTTCTTAACAGAAAAAAGCAGTATAGTGGACCTTTCAACAGAAAGGTTCCCTATAGAAAAAGAAAAAAATTGTATACATTAGCTTACCTGTATTTCATCAGAACTTGGGAATCTAGTAATTGAGGTCAGGATTAGAAGGTGACAGAGTTCCGACCTGTTCAGTTAAGAAATTAGAAAACTATCAATATTTAACATATAATATGTTGTAAATAATCCTACCAAATATAAAAATCAGTTGTTTTTTTAAATAAAGTGTTTATAAGCACATGTCTACAAGATTTTCCATCACATATGGAAGGATATTTCATTCACGTATGTTTAAAATGTATAAATGCAGCTAGATACGGAACAAAACTCGAAACTAAAAGGGTTCTTCAGGTTTCAGTTTTATTCCATGTAGAGTGAATTTATACCACCCAAGCTATTTATGTTGTATAAAAAACCTTACTAGTAAACAAAATGAAATTACAAATAACTGGGAGCTAAAATTTCTGAAACATATTGGAAATGTTACATTATTATAAGTGTGCAGATAAGTATAAAATACAATTTTAACTGTACAATTAAATTTAACTTTGTAATAATAAATTATAAATTTAAGTAAATCCCGGAGAAACATAAACTACTTATGACTTTCCTGTATAACTGCTACTTGTTTTCAAAAAATGTCATTTTGAAAATAAATGATGAAATTGCGATACCAAGCACAAAAAAGGCAAAGTATAACTTTGAGAATGGTGACATAAGAATCAAATTAAAAATTAAAATAAAAAGCTTTTTATGAAAACTATAACATACAGAGTAATATAAAATAATATCTAACTGTAAATAAAATCGTATCTGTTTACAGAACCACCAAAACAAAATGATAAATGAAAAAAAATATATCACAAACTTTTGAAGTGCATAAGACTATTAGGTAACTTATAAAATAAAAATGTTTAAATATGTAATTAATTGCAAATAGGTTCCAAATATGTCAAAATAAGCATGTGATTGTTGCATATGTTAAACTGAAAAGATAATTTTTATTTTGTCTGCAAAATTAGTTACAATTTTGGAAATTTTCACATACAGACTATGCCCGGCCGTCCAAATAGTTGCTCTTAGTCCTCTGGACGAGTCGGACGGTCTGGGTCTTCTACATACAGACTATGCATGTACATCTACGTTTCATACCTCTGACTTGTATAACAACATATTAAGATAGAGTTAACATATTAAAACTTGTTACATTGGCATTTCCAACCGCTCCATTCAATATTATAGCAGAAAACTTGAAATATTTATGTCATATTTGATGATTACACACAAAAATTCAAATATAACCGTTCATTATTTTCTGATGATCAGCTAAATTTAACCAATAACCAAGTAAATAATAAATATCAATACCGCATTTTACTACACAAGTAAACCTTTTAAAATCTTTAATTACTTTAACTAATAAAAGAAAAATTATAAACAAAACTGCTGATTGCATTATAAAAAACAGATTTATATTTTCTTATAAAACCAAACAGGAAATATACAGATATGACACTTTTGTGTTTATCTTTATATTTATAGTATTATTAAAATATAAGCTGATTAAGGTAATATTAAATTTTGAAATATAGTATGTGTCATCCTAACATGTATCTTCGAGATTCATTTTATATGAAAGAAGTGATTGAGGTAACAATGACAGCAAATATATTATATAATATTGTCATAATTTGTGAGTTTATATCCCTAAACTTTAAACATAAGCAAAGTTTCATAGATGTACTTTTCCCGTTTGTTTTTTAAACAAGCTCTTTTTACAATACAATCAGCATTTCTGCTTCAAATATTTTTTTTATTGGGTGAATTAATTAGAGGTTATGAATGGTATGTTTATTAGTACAATGTAGTGGAAAATTTTGAATACTGTTTGCCGAAACAAGGATAATAAAATTTAGATAAGTACACTTCTTGAGAGTTAACAATTCTTGACAGGTATCACTTACTAGAATTGGATAAAGTATTTGTGAGTTTGTTAATAGTCATCATCCAAGACGATTAATGCACGGCAACACTAACAGATTCAGGGGGGGGGGGGGCTAGAGCCCCCAAAATTAAATATTCTGCACTAGATGAAATGACATTTTTTTCCCATATTGTACCCTTGTACAAGGTTAAAAAAAACTTAAATTGTACCTTTGTACAATATAACGTTAAAAAAAAACTTACCCCCCCCCCTTCCCAATGGTAAAAACAAAATTATAAAACAGAAAGATTTGAAACATTTCGTCCATGCATGATTAGAAAACTTGAAACATGGTAATAAATCACATGCTTATAGAGATGTTTACATAATTAAAATTAAAGCAAATTAAGAAATATATAACATTCTAAACTTCATTTTTGTGTTCCGAGTATTAAAAAGATTCAAACCTATTCAATTACACTTCAGAAAAATTGATATATTTTGCTATACAAGTGAAATTTCGTAAAAACTGAATAATCGCGATCTACCGATTTCTGTCGGATTAGGTTTTGATTAACTATAAAAATTTTATATCAGCAGTTCACATATTAAAAGACAAACAAAATTTCTTACCGTCCACGTGAAAGTAGTTCGTTTCTCGGTTTATCGAAAATCAAGATGGACGCCGGAAGTCGTTCTGCACAGACCGGTTGACTGACGAAAGACGCATGGTGCGCCCTCTAGGTTAACGGAAGTTCCAGAAGACGTCATAAAACACTTCAAATGGAGTACGATTGGAACACATTGCAAGATGGTCTTGAGTAAGACGTCTGTGGACGTCGTGCTTAGGATATGACAGTTGTAGGATTTACGGGAGCTTTATTGGCTGTCCACTGGAAGTCTGTGGTTGTGTGGGTAGTTGAGAGACATGGACTCATTTTCAACTGGGCCCTAGTTGAAAATGTCATGATCCGATTCTTAGGATCCATGGCAACTGGGCACCTAGAATTTTCCTAGCACGGTATTAAGCAGTACTATTATAAAAGCATACTATAAAAAGTAACATTTAATTGTTCAAAATAAATATATATTTCTGATGTGTTCAAAATTAGATATCTTTTAACTGAAAAGCAGTTTGTTAGACAAATCATTTAGTAATAACAATTGATTTGTTAATTTTATTTTATTCTAAACTTTGAAGTTATTTGTAAAATTTAATTTACAGATAAAAATGGTTGAACAAAAATAGTGTATAACAGGAGTATCCACTAAAAGAATATTGACGCAATATTTAAACTTCTATATTTCACAAGTTTTTTAAAGATTTGAATCATTTAATTGTTATTTAAATTGAAATATGCTTTGAAATTGAAGTTTAATTAACAGAAAACAAATCACATCATGGTAATATTATTTAATAACAACAACAACAACAAAAAGTTGAAAACTAACATAATTTACATAACTAAAGTAACATATAAATACACACAATTTCATTTTGACTTTTTTCTACTGCAGAATTTGCATTACTTCTTTCACACTTTAACTACATTTTTTTTCACACTACATTTTTTTTTATTATATTGTAATTTAGTATGTAACTACTCAAACCAATTCTTAAGAATGATTCTGAATGTTTGTCTGTTAAAGTGGGTTTAGATTTAAATTTTGTAATTATTATATGCAGAATGCTGATTTGAACAAATATGTCGAACTAAAACAAATGCCCAAATTTTTAACACATTTTCTCAAATTGGAATATTTATCTTCTCATAAATATTTCCAACATTTGCCTTTTAAAGCCCTTGCTTTGATATAATTTGATAGATTAAAAATCATTATGTGATGAACATTATGGAAATACCTGGCGTAAAGAGGCTATTGCACACTTAATTGGGCCTCTTGTTTAAAATATTGGGAAAATTGAATAAATGTGTTTCTTGAAATGCTATGAATTTAGATATATTTGCTGCTAACTACTGAAAACTATTTATTCTCTTCTCTGCTTTAAACTAGGGAATGCAATCGAAAAATGGACGTCTTTCAAGTAACAAATGATTTTTATGCTGGTACATTCCTTCGCTTGCATGTTATTTGGTGTGAGCAAAATAAAACTGTCATGGATTCTGGTTACGTTATTAAAGGTAAAATTTTAATTTGTATATTTTTTTGTTCTATTTAATAGGAGTTTAAAAAACTAAATTCTCTCTCTATTTGAAAGGGTAAATGTCAAGGTTGGTTAGACAAAGTTACAGGGTTTGATTTAAGCAGTATCTTATCGCAAATTGTGAATTAAGTTTGCATAAAGAGCGATGGAAAAATTGCGACAATTTGCAGTAATTGTGATACATCTTTTGTACCAATGATAGTCTTCTGTCAGAAGTTTGTTTTTTAAATTCCTGCATTAACACATGAGCACTTTCATATGAACGTGTAAATTCCTGATTCCATTGAGGGGGTGACATCATACTGTAAAATTTCTAATAAAAGCATGCTTACTGATAAAATCAAAATTTTTCTTTAAAAATATGAAGCAGTTCCTACTTTGTGTTGTCTACATGGAAATTTTTTCTTTTACAATAGGGATAAAAATGTTCTGCAGATCAGCCTTTTGTGTTTTTTCTAAATAATTCCACTTTTTCTAAAGAAATTTTGGTAACTTCGGACAGGACCACTGCGAACCCTTATTCCATTCAAATTCACTATGTACTGACAAGTTGCGCATTAGTGCTTTTTGAATAATGGAAACTGTTGGAAAAAATCAATACATCGCGATTCACTTTCCTGTGAACGGGCGTTTATGCAAATTTAATATGAACGACTCTTTCCGTTCACTGGCGTGAACCGTGACGTTTTTCAACATGAGGTTTCATGCAAATCAGTTCTCAATGCGTACGCATCTGATTTGCATATCCGGGGGCGTTTCTGGAACTGTCCATTCTCGGATATATAGGGCAGAGGTTTCTTGAAGCAATCAGACTTAATCAGGAGATAGACTTAATCAGATCGACGATCGATTAGATACTGATAGTCTGATGCAGGCAGACAGAAATGCTTTAGACAGAAGCACTGCGGGATATCGTTAGACGACAGTTTTTAGTCGAAACGGACGCAGATGTGGTCAGTTTAGACTAGTATGTATTGAACATTAAATTTACTTACATACGTTCGGAAGTCACGTTAAATATTTTCTGATGTCTTATCCTTTGGTTTTTCCTTTGCCAAGTGGATACCTTCGATGGTGGCTGCAAATACACGCAAGTGATAGAGGTAGTATAGTTACTTACTACCAATGCTTCAAGGAATTTCTGTCTGATTATTTACAACTGCAAACTTTTTGTACATAGTATTTTTTGATGTTTTGTGGCATGGAAAATTACCTGGAATGTGTAATTTGCCTAGTTATGTTTCTCACGAAATAAAGTGAACGATGTTTTTCTTTGAAACTGGATCTGTGTACTTTTATGACCCAGCCAACACTTATTGACTCTATGCCAGTGCGTACTTTGCTGTTCATCTTCAACTTCAAATTTTTTTTAAATTTTCCAACAGAAACAAGTGTTCATTATTCTTGAGTGTGTAGGATAAGCTTTCAATTATTCCAATTTTCCTGATTTTTTTCAGTTTTTTTTACATTTATTATTCTTTTTTTAGCTTTGTTCCAGGAATTTGAATTTTGGTAAAAATATTCCGGCTTCTCATATCACCGAGGAAATTATAACTTATGTGGCATGTCTTTAATCAGGATGTTTCGCACAATTATTACTAATTTTTTGGAGGGAATGCAAGTAATAGCATTGAAAACAAGTGCCATTACCTCATTCACGGTATGAAATTCGGCCTACTAAAATGTTGTTATCAAACATGTGTTTTTTTAACATATTCCCAAAATAAATTTTGCTGAAACACAAAAAAAAAATGTTATAGCAACTATAAAAAATAATTTAAAATCTTTTGATTGGCTTCTTCAAATACTTGGCCTCACTAGTAAAAATAAATCAAATTTTTTTTTCATTTTTAGGAAAATTTTCAAATCTCAAGTCTTTACTTTATAGATTTTTGATGGAATTTCTTCCTTAAATATATTTTTAAATGAAATCCCACATTTGAATGAAAATAGCTATTTTTAGTCAACCCTCTTCCTATTGTTTAGCTAAAAATTTCCTTTAGTATATTTTTGGGATTTTAATACATTTTGTTTATTTATTAGTAATTTGCAAAGAAATTAATTTGACTAAATGCAATATTATGAAATTTTGCATTTAGACACATGATTTTTTAGTATTTTATTTACAAGTACTATTACAATAATTTTTGTGAATTCTTTTTTTTATCATTGATGACATTGCTCATGTAGCTTCCAAAACTGGTTGCTTTCCTCTTTATTTTATCACAGGGCACTTATTCAGTTTTATTTGTTGAGGTAGTGCTTTGAATCCTTTTACTGTTCTTTTTCTCTCCCCCTAGGTGTTTTCTTCTCATTTTTTTTCTATTTTTTTGTTTGGCAATGATTTCTTACCTGGGTCACATGATGTAACTATTTATTGACAGACACCTTTTTGTTTATGCTGGCATGATTGCTCTGTTTTTTTATTTTGAAGAAGGCAGCTTTTTTTGCCCACAAAACCATTTTATACTCAATCACTTGTTTATGCTGTTATTATTGGAACAGTTTATTTATTTAATTATTTTTTACTTAACTCAAATAATTGTTTCATAGAGAAGTGCTGTAGTTATTATTTTGGTGCATTTAAAAATATTTCTTTAACTTTATGTTCTTTTTTTCAGATTTAAGTACATTTGCTAAGAAGCATTCAGCTGTGATACTTAGAGATTTATATAACTATGCAAATAATAAATTAATCCAGTGCAAAAAATCTGACATTGTTGTTGAGTTTTCTAATATTAGTCACCTTTCACAAGTTTCAAAAGTTTAAAGAATTACATGTGTTTCTAGTCAAAATGTTCCAATGTTAAGCTTTCATCACTGTCTTGTATGTTTCAACCAACGAGTTAGTATATATGGAGGGAGTACGGTCCTATCTTCCCCATGCTAATAGCATGGACAAACACTGAGAAGGTGTAGTAAGGACGAGGAGGAGAAGGACTTTCATGATTTGGCGATTTATCGCCTAAACTGTGTAGTGTACCTTCTGTTTTTTTTTAAACTTCTATTAAAGTCGAGGATGAATGGGAAGTTATTACACGTGTTATACGTTATAAGATTTTAAAAAATATGTATGAAGAAAAATACGAAATAGGATTAGAATATTTTTATTACCAAAAAATTTTATTACTAAAGAATAATTTTGTTAATGAAGTCAATTTTGTAAAACAACTTGAACTACAAAGCAATTACAAATAAAATATGATATGAAATAGATTACAAGTATACAAATTGAAGAATATGTATAATATATTTAAAAGCAATTATAAAGTATATGAAAAAATTGTGTGCATGCTTGCTTAAAATGTAGAATTCTTCACTTTTATCCAGATAAACTTTATCTCTGAAAGTTATGTTAGCAGTATCCATATCTGCTTTGAGGCGTAATACGACTGAGTCATTTTTACATCTAATTTATTTTAATATATTGTATGTGTACCGTCAAATATAAAACAATGTAATATTTGCAATAATAAAATATTTAACTTTCCCGAGGAAAACTGAAAAATATAAAACTTTATAATATTTCTTATATAGGGAAATATATATATATATTCGCTATTTTATCTCATACGAACTAAAAAATATTAAAATATGTGTAACAATTATTGCCTTTTCATCTCTTCCTCCTGACTGCATCTTTATTTAATTCCCACTACCCCCCCCCCCCCCCTCCTTCCTTTTTTTGAGTTTTTCGTGTGATATTATTTCATTTAAATCATGTTGTAACTAGTTGATGAAGATGATATATGTAGTCCTATTTCAATATAAAATTATTTCAATATAAAATTATTACTTTTGAATCACCTAAGCTAGGTGTCCCAATAGCTTTATTTTCGTCAAATTTCTGTAATTATAATAATTTGGACTTCAATTTATATTAGTCGCACTTGAAAGACTCTGAAACACGACTTTGGTACATAAAACATGATGTAAGTAAAAATATTTATATTGGTAGAGCTGTTTCTAGATCAAAAAGCCTATTACTTAAATTATGATGAGGAGAATGTAAGGTTCTTTTAGAGTTAATATTTCTCATTTAATAGATTGCTAACGCGTGATCAAGAAGTCGGTGATTCAAATATTTCTTTGGGCAAGGCATATTTCTTTCTCGAAAACTAAACAAGAGTGTAATACCAAAATACTTCTACTACACTGGGAGTTTGATGATATATCCTTTTATATTTAATTTGTGAACAATCGAGATGTTTATATGAAATTAATTCTAACCAACATCGGCATGTATAAAATTTATGCAGAGAGAGTGAAGGGGGGGGGGGGGGCAATCTCATGGATAAGATTAATAACATCGACTTATTAAGTACAATTTACTTTGAACTAGAAATGAGATCATGCTCATATTTCAGATCATATATCTTTATATAAAATGCACTGAAAAATTGTGATGTAAAATCTAAGTGACATTTTCAATGAATGTAAACTATTATATTTTATTTTGAAAGTAAAATTTTATCATCCGACACGTCTTTACGCTCATCATCTGAACACCCTATGTTTCTTCCCTAGCCACCTAATCTTGCCAAACGTCGCCAAACATCGCCAAGTTCTACCTTGAAGGGAAAACATATGAGGATACCGAAAATAGCTCTATAACTATCACAAAAGTACTCCGAATGTTTTTTTAAAGTATTAGAATGATATTATAAGTCTTCTGCAATATCACAAACACCAAAAATAGAGCAAAACTTCTAATAATATAGCATTAAAAGCAATAAAATTAATAGCCAAATGACATGCACCACGCTAAAATCTAGCAAAATTACTTCTTAACTATATGTGTAAGATATATAATGAAAAAAAAAACTTTCCCATGGAAAGAGTAAAGTCCTCCTTTTACATGCTTTTCCTTGCAGCCGTAAGCACAACAGTACATAGCCATTGTTTTACTATTTATATTTCTCAAACACGCTCTCAGTCAGAAATCGCCATTGAAATGTACAGGGTCACAGTCGGAAGAAAACGGGTTCTCAGGAAATTCGTCCTGACTACAACTCCCTTTATCTTTGGCCCCGATTGCAACCCTTAAGCTCTCTCCATTATATACTACCTCGATGGTTTCAACCTGTGCATTAAGTTGATATACTAGCTTAATAACGTGTCGTGACTGAGTTCGTCACTTTTATGTAAATTATAAAATTAAATTACTTTTAAACCTTTATATTAATATTTATTTAATTTGTGACCTGGAACCCTCATGTCATTGTATATATTTTATCATCTCAAAGTATCTTTTTCTGTGCTGAATTTGTGGCCATTTTTATTTCGTTAAATAATTCTTTCACACTCGAGGAACAGCGACCGTTAATTCAAGGTCGCACTTGTTTGCTAGTGGAGACAGATGTCTTCGTTCTTCTTGACTTCATGTGGCTGATGCATGTGCCTTTACGATTTGTCGTTTGAAGGGGCGGATCCCTGGTTGAATTTGAATACAAGTAATTTTGGATTGGCGGAAAAGAGATGATGTGAGCCCCTTGTAAATTTCCATTGGCTGGGTTCTGGATCCACCTGGAATGCTTAAAAGCGGTATGAAATGTAATTCTGGGCTCCACAGCACCAATTGTCACAACGGGAATTCCAAGGGCATCAACGTCGCAACGGATTCCCGCCAGACACGGCTGACCAAGAAAGTCTAACTTTCTCAGAGAATTTTACTACCCAGGTTCTAAACACGCCTCTCGTCAGTTGGAAAATCCCAACTGATGACCTGCAAAGAAAACCCAAACAAAATCCAAAATAACCAAAGAATTACCTTTACCTTTAAGAACTCATCAGGAGCTGAAAAACACTTAAATCAGCACAATTTCAACACAAATAAAAACTCATACTTTCCTTTAAAATTTACATTTATTAAATGCCAAAATTTAGGAGTTTCACATAATACAAATGCTGATTCACATTCAGCTCTTCAACCACTGGACCACCTTTACTACAACCATCGGCTCTTTGCCGGAATTAAATATTCATTTCTAAAAATCATTTAGCAACAGTATAACACATAAATATCACATTTTCTATTTTTAACAACATGGTATGGTCAAGGAGAGAATGCACGCTCGAGGAACGCTTAAGGCTTAAATATTAACTGTAATTTAATTCAATTATAATTTACTTTAGAAGATCAATTTAATAACAATTAGCTCAGAAGATCTTGAGGATACATCAGGAGGACCAGTCCAAAGACACTAAGTCAGACGAGGCATTGCAGCCTCCATTTACCGAAAAGGACGCTTACCTCCATATCTGGAAGGACACAAGAAATGACGAAGTCGTACATCCACCAGAGTACCCTCGGGGAGAGTCTTCCCCGACCAAGGAATGGCGACAGGCACGCAGCAAGCAGAATACGAGCAACGGCTCGCACAGGGCCCAGGCTTCATTAAGGACTTAGTCAGTAGCGGTTTGAAGTCATCCGTAACAGGAGGTTCCCGGACAGTCAATGGTGGCAGGCAGACATCGAGGCTCGGCATCAGTAAGGATCCGGTCAGGCAGTGGCGATGGTAGTGGCGGTGGCGTCTCTCCCGACCCCTACAGCTACGGTAACCCAACCTGAGGGTTAAGTCTCGAGCCGACGTGGGTTCGAAGATGTTTTTCCAGGGAAAGAGCCCAGAATTACATTTCACACCGCTTTTAAGCATTCCAGGTGAATCCAGAACCCGGCCAATGGAAATTTACAAGGGGCTCACATCATCTCTTTTCCGCCAATCCAAAATTACTTGTATTCAAATTCAACCAGGGATCCGCCCCTTCAAACGACAAATCGCAAGGCACGTTCATCAGCCACGTGAAGTCAAGAAGAACGAAGACATCTGTCTCCACTAGCAAACAAGTGCGACCTTGAATTAACGGTCACTGTTCCTCGAGTGTGAAAGAATTATTTAACGAAATAAAAATGGCCACAAATTCAGCACAGAAAAAGATACTTTGAGATGATAAAATATATACAATGACATGAGGGTTCCAGGTCACAAATTAAATAAATATTAATATAAAGGTTTAAAAGTAATGTAATTTTATAATTTACATAAAAGTGACGAACTCCGTTACGACAAATGTATGTTTTTATAAAATTTTACTACACCATGTAAATCACTCTTCAGATGGGATTGAAATATTAGTCATTTTAATGTTATATATTAATACCTTGTCGAAATTAATACCAAAATGATCTATGATTGGTTGTTTTTGGGGTTGAATGATTGTTTTCTATTTATTTATACATACAATGGCAGAATATGGAATCTGGAGTTTTTTTTTATCTAGAATGTGATGTAATGAAAAAAAATCTTATTGATTTATATCATATTTTATAATTAAATAATATTATTTATTTGATTGCAAAAATATGAGTTTAAACCAATTATGTTTTGCATATTAAGTTATACTAACAATATTCCAAATGTAAAAGTAGCATTTTTTAATAAATGAAAGATATATTACTAATTATTAATTCAAAATAGTCTTATAAAATCCTGTTTAATATTAATGTTTTTGCATAAATAGCAGTTCTTAATGAATGAAAGATATATTACCAATTAAGGCAAAATAGTTTTATAAAAGCATGTTTAATATTAATGATTTTGCAAAAATAGCATTTCTTAATAAATGAAAGATATATTGCTAATTGTTAAGGCAAAATAGTGTTATAAAATCATGTTTAATATTAATGTTTTTACAAAAATAGCATTTCTTAATGAAAGATATATTACTAATTATTAAAGCAAAATGGTCTTATAAAATCCTGTTTAATATTAAAGTTTTTGCAAAAATAGCCTTTTTTAATAACTGAAAGATTTTGTCTAATTATTAAGACAAAATGGTCTTATAAAACCATGTTTAATGTTAATGTTTTTTCGAATTTATAAGCATATACAGGGTGATCAAACAGTTATGTACATTTAATTTTATAATCACATGTACTAAAAAATTGAAATATTAAAATTTTTTTCAGATTGGTGGCACTAATATACCCTCAAATATGTGTCAAAAATATCGTCTGCTATTTTTAATACATCAGACAATCATTACAGACCTATTTTTTTATTAATCAAAGAACACAGTGTTTCCATAGAGTGCAAGAATTTTTATTTTGAAGCATCATTTCTCTAGCCATTCTTATGAAAATGTCATTAAAGAATTAAAATACCACATTCTCTAAAACCCCTAACAATTCAACAATTGCAATTTATCTCGAGTTAAAATGGAAGGACTGCCTGTTCTTACTTTGTTTGCAACAGATCCAGTTTCTCGAAAAATACATTATTAACTTTGTAATTGTGGAATTGTTTAGATCACGAGTGCATCTGAAATCCTTCAATAACACCCTCATAAGAATCAGTGGCTGTTAGTGCTTCTAAAATTAAGTAAAGTGCTTTAGGAAAAACAGAAAAATAAGATTTTTTTTTTTACTTCATTTTATTTAATTATGTTTCTTTTTCAATGTTATTATTTTATTTTATAACTTTCGCGGTATTTTTAAAGTAACCCGTTGGTTTTATTTTTCTTCAACGATATGCATTTTTTAATGTACATTATTCTAAAGGCATACCTTGTGTTTCTGCCATTAATGCCAATTAATGAATTATTTAGCAAAAGTATCCTTGAAATATTGTTTTCCTTAGGCTACCAAAATTTTCAATTTGGCACTACTCACATCTTAAAATATCTTCTTTATCGTCATCTTTCTAATAAGAAAATGGCGTCTATAAATTGTACAAAATATAATTAACAGAACACATAATTTCATCTTACAGCACAACACATAAGAGGATAAAATACACTCAATAAAACAAATATTCTATAATTTTTTAATCCCCCCCCCCCCCCCCACCAGGATAATATGGAAAAGTCACCAAATAATGCATCGTCAATCATTGCAAAGCAAAGAATTGCTAGAAAACATAATGTCTTATTGGCACTTTTATCACACACTCAAAAACATTACCAGGTGAGATGTTTGGCGGATAAATATACTATCTCTTTAAATGCATTAGCTGGTAGCATGTATGACATCATGGTTGTCATGGCGACAGGGCACATTTATAAAGAGTTGACAAGTTTTCCTCACCAACAATTATTTTGTTATTAAAATTGTATTAGAAGGACGTGAAATGCTAAAATTTTTGTTACAATCAAAATTAAAGTGTAGCAGTGTATGCAATAGTAAAATGTGTAATAAGGTGTATTGTAGAAATAAATTTCATTTTTTTCAGTTTTAATAGGTGAAGTGGCTCTTCACTAACTGCTCCTGAATAGCCACCACTGATAAAAATGCTAGAAAAATATTGCTCTACATAAAAATTCTTTCATTGAAAATGCCATATTCTTTGATTGATAAGAAAGATATCTGTAATTATTGTCTTACATATCAAAAACAGCAAACTATGTTTATGACATATTTTTGAAAGTATATTAGTATCACCAAGCTGAAACAATTCCATTTAAATTTTCGATACATTATTTGATTTTAAAATTACAAAAGACTTTTCGACCACTCTGTAGAGTGCTATTAAAATTGGAGCTGGTTGTAAAAATTTTAATCTGCATGTTTCTTATTAGCTTTTCCCTAATGCCCTAATAAAGATGTGACACTGCCACAAATCGATATGGGTGTAGCCAAGATGTTAGAAAACAGGAAGGTTAATTGCCATAAATATTGTTTAGAAGATGATGAGGCAATGGGGATCTAATGTGTTTGAGCTAATGAGGAGTTATGACCCCTAACCTTCCCTCTTGGCTACATCACTTGAAACTGAAAAGATTTGTTTATATTGAGCATTTAAAATATATTATTTTATATTTAACCCTAGGAAAGAGGTGTCATTTTGATACCTTTGCAATTTTACTTTAAGTTTGAAATGTCCGGCAATTTTGTATATCTGGACATTATCATGCCAAGTAGAAGAGCAGGAGGAGGATTTGGTTAGGTTGAGTTTATATTCTAGCTCTAGTCATTTTGCACATAAAACAGCTAAATTGACCAGGACCCATTAGAGCATGAGACCATGAAAATCTCACAATTTTCTAGAGAATTTTGCGTAAAAAATATTCCTGTGTGAAGTCCCAAGACCCTTTTCTCTCTTTAACCCCCGCTCCCTTTCCTTTCTCCTTCGAGTTCAAGCATATTCGTTACACTAAAATATTATTACCAAACATTAAAAATAATGTTTTTTAATTGATCTCTTAAATTTATTTGAATTATCCTTTGCTAAAATGCCAAGAAAAAATATTAATGGATAGAAAATGTGATTTAAGGCTAACTTCTGTAATTACAAAACTCTAGTTAAAGTTGACTTTCAGCACTCACTGATTGCAAATTCATTTTGTTAAAGTCATGCTATATTTTTGCATGTTGCATACATATTTGCATATTTTTTTTTACATTATACAAATATTTGTAAACTAAAATTGTTTCATTAAAGCAAAACATTTTGAATTCTTAATCAAGTTTTGAAAATCTCACTCATTTTTTTTTTCACTGAGGTGAGAAAATAAACTCAAGTGTTTTGAGTTAGTGGAAACCCTGCAGGACCTACAGTTTTAAATGGATTTCAAACCATTATAAATATCCATGCATATTTAGGATTCTCCTTTTTACATGGAATTTCCATATGACGTTACAGTAGTAACCCTAAATATTTCTACACTGATATTATCTAAGATAATACAGAGGGAGAGAGGGTTAGTATTAAGACCCTCTTTCACATGTGTGTAAAAATATTTGTCAACTTCAGAAATTTTAAACTTGGTATGATACTGTGTCTGAATTTTGTTATATTTTTGTTAAATAATATAGTAAAGAGCTTTTCTGTCTTTTTCAGTTGTTAACAAGTGTAAGCAGGATTTTTTTTTTTTTAAACCCATAAAGGAAAGTGAGGTATTTAATAAATTATTAAATATATAAATGAAACATTTGGTTTTGGAAATTTTAAATCTAAAAGTATTTATCTTACTTTACAAATTCAGTCCTGGTTGCATGTATTCCAGCATCTTTTTTTTTTTTTTTTTTTTTATCTCATTCATGAAATTTAGAAATTTGATCTTAATATGAAATTTTTTTTTATCTTAAAACAATCACAAAATCAGTGGGAAAAGAAATCTTTAGAAATGTAATTTTGTAAGGAAGAATCCTTTCTAAAGCTCTTTCAAAGCCCTTATTTTATTCCAATTCTACTTCAATATGCACTCCATATTTCATTTGTTTTATTTGCTTGTTGTGCAGCATTTGTTACTTTAATAGTATTCAGTAACTAGTCAACATGGTTACTTATTAATATAGACCTTTATATTTTTCTGATAAATTTATTATTTTCATTATATGCTAACTCTTATTTTTCTGCTATTTATGTCTACTATGGTTATACTTAAATTTCTTTGCTTTTTGGCTTTTAAACAGATTGGCACTATTCCTGAAAATAAATTTTCTTATTGGCAGTGTGACAAGTATTGTTTGCTCTGAAAAAATCCTTCATTCTTGTTTTTCAAGCATATAGTAATAAAATAGATTTATACATACATATAAGATTAAAAAATAAATTCTGTAGTTATATACTAATGTATTTGAGGGTTCTTTTTTTATTTGGCAAGGTAATAATGTATGAATAAAATTAATGTTGTTGCCAAACCAAATTTTTTATATTTAATATTGTTCATATTTTTGTATTCATATTTTACTTTTTTTGAATATTTTTAAAATTTTCATATTTTATTCATCAAAATAACTGGAAAATCATTTATGCAATAATTTATTAATTATATAATAGTTAACCATATTTCTCTTCTAAGATTTAGGGAAAACTGGCAATTCAGAGAGAATTTAAATTCAGTTTAATATTTTGTCATATTAAAAGCATTTTTGAAGGATTTTTTCCCTTGTTGTAGCATTAAACAAAATAAGTAAATAAATAAATTGATTTCATGACTGTTTTAATATCAAATTGACAACTTTTCCATTTTATTTTTTTTACTGGATTTTATTTTTTTATTTTTCATTAAATAAAATGATGCATTACAAAATTGAATGTTGAAGTTTGAGTAGCAAGCCTGAATTCTCAAGCAATTGCTACACCATATCTTGTGTTAAAATTGTTTTTTCAATTAAATTTGTGCAACTCTTAGATGAGGATCGTTTGAGTGTTGAGATGTTTTATGTCCTATATCATTTTTTTACCACTAATTATACTCTTGAACTTTTTTCTTTCATATTTTGTTATAAATATTCATTACCTCAGATCTGTTTGACCTAGTCTGAGAAAACATTGATGAACAGAAACGTCATTCTTAAATCAAATGAGATTAAACCTAAGTAAGAAGTACTAATAAGAGATATATTCATTCGAAAAATAAACAACCATCTCTGGCTGAGTTCAAGTAAGTGCCTTGATAAAAAATAAAATCATTGTTAAAGGCACAGTATAAAGCAAATTAGCGACAATATCAATCAGTTTTGGAATAAAAAAAAGAAGCCTTTTTCTTCAGGACAGACTGAATTTTATTCTTATATCTCAACACACACACCAACTAAGGTAAGCACTAAGTAGGCATCTGTCAATAACTAGTTGCATTGGGTGATCCTAGACGGAAATAATTTCCAAATTAAAGATATAAAACATGTAAAGAAAAACCCCAAGAAGAAAGAATAAGAAGAGCAGGATTCAAAATATGTTTTCAATAAATAAAATTATGAACTTAAGTGTCCTATTATAAAATAAATAAGAAAAGAATTGGTTTCTTCTTATCTATACTGGTACTGTTGATCTGTCTATATATCCCAAAGATGAAGTCTATTTTTGACTTCCGAAACCAGTTGATACTATTATTAATTTGTTTTATGTTGTGATTTTAATGAAGATTTTTGAGGTATGTTTTAATAGTTGGATTGACTTACTTTAAATTCTAATGCATTGATGTTCTGCGATTTAGATCACAAGTGACACAATGATGACCATCTAAATGTAAAGTGAATAATATGTTCTAACCCATAATAAAGTACAATTCAGCTACATATGGGCTGTTTACCATTAATGTTCTTATGATGCTAATATTGGTTCTAAATTTAGAGGGCTGCCATTATGTTAGTCCAAACAGTAGGATATTACAGCATTAGTTTGAAGGTTGCTGGTCTAAGGACAGCCAAGCCAAGGATAGTTGTTCATTTTGCAAATGATTGTTTTGTTTTTTTGTAGTTTATGTTTAGGTTGATTTATGACTGTATTTCAATTACATATTGTTTTCTTTTTTGTTAAATATTTATTTTTATCTATGAGATATTTACTCAATGAAAACTATTTATAGTTTTTAATGTTCCTATATTTTTGTTTTTATTTTTATATTTTGTTTATAGCTAGCCATGCAAAACCTAATATGTCACTCATTGTCTTGCTTTGTGTGTTATAGTATTTTTTTACATTACTTGGTGCATATTACTGCATGTAAAATTCCTTAAAGGAAGCATTTCACTGTTGTTAAATCAAACAATTTTGTTTTGCGGAAATGCTCAATATTATCTTAAATATTAGCAATCATCATCATCATCATCACGCTCCTTCATATGAGATTGAAATTAGTCATGATCTTGGAGATGCTTTTGTTGACATTTTAGATGTACTTCTTTCTAGAATTTATGAAATTGTCTTATGACAGTTAATCATATATTGATGTAGAATAGCTTTGTTAAGCAAATTAGGGGTTTCAACCGATTTCAGGTGCAAAACACAGCATCCTTGTTAAGGACACAAAGACAGTGCAGCTAAAGCAAGAATGGCTTTTGTCAGCAATTGAATGATCTTTTAACTAAGTATGTATTTAAAGTCCATTTATTATGAATTACAAATATATCACAACTTGCTAAATAAATTTGGCATGCCATTTAGGACTGTCAGTGGTATCTGTCTTATTATGTGAAGAAGAATATCAGTGAGTTTTGCCATGCACTATTGTTCTGTGAAGAAAAGCATATGTATATGTGGGATGGTCTTTCAAGATGCTCTTTCATTTGCCATTTCCTTTAGTGAGGCCACAGGCACATTATTTTCTGTGAAAGGAATATATTGTTTCTTTACGACACAGTACTAGCACCATTCCATATCAAAATTATTTTTTAAATTTACACATGCATTCCAAATAAATTGATAGTTTGGGGCCCACATTCTTTACCTTATTAGTATAATTACTTGAATTAAAATTGATGGTTATTTATAATATTTGTTGTCACTATCTTAATTAGTGTACTGGTTGCATATATACATAGTGTAATGATGATAAAAATTGAATACTTTTGTTAGGTTTCAAATGTTATTATATGGCTATACAAACTATTTAAAAATCTGATGTAATG
This sequence comes from Amaurobius ferox, assembly GCA_951213105.1. Lineage (NCBI taxonomy): Eukaryota > Metazoa > Arthropoda > Arachnida > Araneae > Amaurobiidae > Amaurobius > Amaurobius ferox. Next base: position 52,880,626 of record OX578136.1, on the reverse strand, counting down.
GATTTATCTCAACAGTGAAGGATTGTTGTTTGTTCGAAATAATAATTGTTCATAATAACAAGTCATTTTTTAGATATGACAACACTTTCAGAAATGGTTGTTGGTTGAAATTATGCCATGTTGCCATTAGGAGGTAAATTTTTTTTTAAATTCTCAAGAAACTTTATAAAATAATGCAACTTGGGGGTTCATTTAAAAATAAATAAATGTACCATGCAAATCTACAGATCCTCTTTAATTTGATATGTAGTTTGTATTTTCATACATAGTTTGTATTTTCGTGTTGAATAATGCTTGATGTCTTAAATGCATAGTAAAAAAAAAAATATAAAAATAATATATATAGAGATTCTACATTCAACTGTGCAGAATTGCTCATCATGACTGTTTACTATTTATAGGTAATGATGGTTATAGCATAGCCACCTTTATCTAAAATGCCTGTTCTTTCCTCTGCGAAAATAGGCAACCATCCCAGATTCATTATATTTATTTAATTTTGATCTTGTTTTCAAATTTTTTGACTTTGATTTTCTTGTATTTTTAAATTGTAATATCTAGCTTTTACTATGGTTTATTGTGCAGTGCTCTTTTGTACATCAGGTGGCATGAAAGACTGTATATTTCTTTTTGAATTTCTCTGGAAAGTCAATCGTCGGGAGAAATGGATTAAATCTGAGACTTTTCAGAGAAAATTTGCTTACGTGTATAATTTCTACACAAAAACTGTCAACTTACCTAGGTTGAAGTGTGAACATTTTAAATCTATCTTTTCTTAATAATTAAGAAGTTGTTGACTTTTCAAAGAAAGTTTGTACACTTGTATAATTTCGTCACAAATTAAACTCTACTATGAGCAATTGATCAAAAAAGAACCATCACTGCTAGTTGATACAATTAAACATGGCAAACATTGGCTGTGGTTTATATACTTTGTATATAGCACTCTAAATTTAAAATTTTCATATGTTTTCATTAAAGATTTCATATTGATATCTATAAAGAATTGTTTTATCTTTGTTTACATCTTATTTGTATGCAGATTCAAATCAGATTTAATGTTATAATAACCCTGAGCAAAGCTGGAATTTCTATCTAGGTCTTTCTTCTATAAATGTCAAGATATCAAATTCACATTGTCTATGGTCTTTTAATTCTTCATCTTGTTCTAGCTGTCACAGCTAGATAGTGATACATAACATCTTTTGTGGGTTTCCACTTTTTAACAATAGAACAGGGGGAAAGGAACAGGCATTTTATATTAAGTTGGCTATGGTTACAGTCACACGCCATTCTTTCAGTCATGCTTTCCTGTATCTCTCACACGCTATTCTAGTTTGAGAAAAAACATGTGTGAATGATCGACTATTGAAAGTACATTGATACATGACTATTCTTTAGCTACTAACTCTCTTATGGGTTTTATAAATAGAAATAATTGCTTATGTTGAATTTTCTATTTCTATAAGTGCAAAGTGATCCAAAAGTCTTTACCTGTTTTTCAAAATTAATTAAAAACTAAGCTTTCTGGAAATGTAAGGTGCAGGTCCATTTTGAATATAATTCTGTTTGATTCCCTGCTGAGACGAGTTGTTTACAAAAGTTTTCAACATTTGAAATTCAAGCTTAAAAGTTTTATTATGTACCAATTGTTAGAATTCAGCATGTCATTAATCAGTTTTTTCAAGAATATATACGTAATGTAAATGTATTTTTATGCTAATATTTATAAACTTATTGCTTATAATGTAATTCTAACGCAAAATACAAAAAGTATAATCCTAGGTCTGTTTAACAATTTAGATTAACAAACACATTTGCATCAGGGATAAAGCTCTAAAAAGTTAATTATTAACACTTCATAGTTGAAAAGTGTTTATCACTTTTTTCATTCTGTCTGTCCGTTAGCACGATAATTGCCATAAAAATGACTTTATCACAATGAAATTTTAGTATGTTGTTCAGACGGTCTGTGGGACCTATGGGAATATAAATGAATAATATCACCCAATTAGTTTTGGATTGAACACGGGTTGAAAAAATGAAATACATTGAACCCTATGAGACCTAATTTTTCAAACATTTTTTAAGCGAATGTAAAATTCACACATTGCTTCAAAAGTTTTAGGAAATATTCAAATTATTCCATAAAATATATAAAAAAATTTCAGCAAAATATATTCAATAGTTTTTTAAATAAAAATTAAAATAATAATTACACCCTTTATATGAAGAGATCACATGACCCACTTCAAAATAAAATATGTCATCCGTCTTGTGTCAAAATCGTGATTTTTAAAGTTTTTAATTCATATTTAGTGTTGTATCCGTCCTAAAGCCGCTTTATGTTTTGCTTAAATTTTGTGCATCTACATCCTGACACAACGCAATTACAATATATTTCAGTTTAAATGACCATCAAACTTTGATTATTTCTACAACGAAGCCTAATTTTCCCTTATGGAGGATGTAAACACTAAAAGATGTAGAATGAGTTGTATAAGAATTACTGCATTTCTTTAATGCAAAATTATTTAACTCATGGAGTCTGCAATATAGCTGATATGAATGAAACATTCATTGATTTTACAAAGAGAAGCAGATGATTTTTTCGATGAAATTTTAAGCAAAGCGTTAAATTACTTGAACCTCCATGATTTGAAGTTTTTTAATAAAATAAATTATTATAGTATTGTGACAAATGAAATGCTGCTTTTATACAGAGAGCCAGGCGATTTATATTTCGATGATGTCATTTAAATAAAGTTTATTTGTTTTCGATGAAGTTTTCAAATATAATTAATTATTGTAGTATTATGATAATTTTAAAAATATCACCGAGGTATGCATCGCATTTTAGAGATGTTTAAATAAAATTGCATTGAAGTTGGAAAGTGTTTCATAATCAATGCTTTATGCATGATTGATCTTTCTTGTTTTTAAATAATATTTTAAAAGGCAAATCTGCCTCTGGCAGTATGTTTCTAAAATTCTAGGTGTAATTAAATTTAATCCAAACTTTTCATGCATGAAATATTAATATACAGAATTAACTTTGAGCCTGCAATGTTAATGACATTTATTGCAAAAGTGGACTGGTGTTTTCCAGACATTAAAATAAAATGTGTTGCATGCAATTGCATCTGTCATTATATAATTGGAATGAATGAATATATATTTCAAATTAAACCTATGTATTGCATTTCAGAGCTATATTGTATTCTTGAGACAATGTATGTTTGAGAGCTATATTGTTGTTGTTTGAGAGCTATATGTAATTTTTCTGATACTGTTCCACTTTTAAATACACTTAACATATATTAAAATGAGATTATGTATAATGCATTTTTATGTTCACTTTATTAATAAAATGTGATAATTCTCAGTTATTGGGTTACAGTCTCAGTATCAAGCCTGCTTATTATGAATTGAGAAATTTTTTTTTAATGGAATAAATTTGTTACAAAAAATGACTAAATTGTGAAAGATGAAAAAAAAAAGCAACAATATTTTATTTCATTTCAACTTTTAATTTATTTATTTATGATGCTATTATAAATAATTTTCACTTGTATTTCGAAATCTGTATTTATATATAATATATTATTTTAGTGCATATAATATTTTACTTTACAATTCTTATATATGTGTATAAAAAATAAATTCAATGGAAATGAAATTGTAAAAAGAGAGAGATTAGAAAAAATTCAAAAAATTCCAAATTAAATATATTTTTATATTTTTGTGAAAATAAAAGTGAAAAATATTTAGTGAATAATTATTGTACTAATAGAGATTGCTATTTAGTTAATACAGGCATAACTCCATTTTTCTAACCCTTCCCATATTTAAAACTTAATTCATCTTTTTATTTATTTAATAATTTACTTTGTATATCGAAATCTTAATTTCATACTGCTTTCCGTCCATTTACAATTCAGTATGAAGTAGGAAATCTTACAAAATTATATATATATATCTAAATTAAATATTATTTAATTCAATGATCAACTAAAGAAATAAATTACCTAACTACATTTTCAACTTAAACAATAAATATATTGGAACTATAGTATATTGAAGTCTTAGAATTTTGTGTAGTAAATAAACATAACATAAAAAACAGATTTAAGCCTATCAATATTCCTATACCTTTGGATCAATATGAAAAATTTCACAATAGTATGCAAGATTACAAATAATATGTGTATAGAAAATTGTAAATATTAAATAAATGTGTATTCAAAGAGTGAACATGAATAAATGAATATGTAAAAAAAGAAAGTAGAAAAATTAAGAAAATATAAATTAGTGTCAGAGGCGTGATTAGGCTTAAGGATGCAATAATTAAACTTCAATTTATGAATTAATAACAATTCTACTATTTCATGAATTGTCTGACTAAAGCATGGACTTCCAGATTTTAAGCGTTAGAGTGAAAGCTCTAAAGTAATTTTTAATTTGACTGCTACTTCATTCACTTTACAATTTAGGTTCAACAAATGGATTCAAATTTTAGTTTGAATACTTAATATTCTTATTGTTATTAAAATGTTTTATATTACTGTTAATTTGAATTTAAGACTGGATTTTTGACTCAATTGGATTCCAACTAAAGCTTCAAATTTTGTTATTGAGTTATACCACTAAGTTTAAAAATATTTATTACTAACAAATTTATTTGGTGTCACTCTTCTTTAAAAGAATTTTTTTTTTCATCTAATGTCATGTAAGAAGTACATGCAAGCAGAATAGTTCTAAATACATTCATTTATTATTATTAATTAGGATATATATGTCTGTGTGCTACACAAAGCAGTTTGTGGCTTTCCAATGTATTTTAGTGCCTAACTACTATAAGGTTTTGTTAATAAAATTTGTTATCTTTTCGAAATCAGTAGAATTTATAATTTCATTTTCTGTTAAATGATTTATTTTTGGTTTTGATAGGCATATCAAAAATATTCTATATTATATGATTGATCTTTCACCATTTACGCATTTAGTGCTAACTGCTATCTTGACGTTACATTCCATCATAATACTCAGGTGGAAGATAGAATTTTCTTCACATGAAGAATTAGACTTGCTATCGATAGATAGCAGCACCAAAATTTTTTAAATTGTCATATCCATGAGTTCGAATATTTTTTCTCGTTTTGTCTTAACATCTTTATGTTATATGCCGATGCCTGAAATATCGGAGATTAAAATAGCCATATTTGCCTAGATATGGAAGATTTGGCTACTGTAAATAATGAAACAATATGGTCAAAAGGTGAGCCAAATGCAGTATTTGATTCAAGGGATCAAATATTAAGATCATGGTCATGGTTTGACAAATGTCACAAAGTGGTATATCTGATGGTTTATAGTATTATTGCTCAAACTTTATGCCTTCTTGGCTATTTGTGTGTTTATCTTGTCAAATTCATGATAAAAATTGCTAAAATTTTAAAATATTGAATTAAAAAGTGATATTAAGATTGGAAGAAGTGTCTTAAATATTAATATTGAAAAGGAAAAAATATAGCACCTAAATTTGCCAAATTTTTTTTTTAAATTTTTTTGTAAAAAATTAAATAAATTTTAGTATAATGTTAATATAGATTGTAACCTATACTCAGATGCAGCATTTTTTAGGACCCTGGCATATGAAAGAGGTCCCTGTAAGCTTTATACTCTGATGAATTGCATCTTAAAGGGACTTCACAACGTAGTATTGATGAAGGTCTATGAGAGGGCTTATAAATCTATTCTTAGCTCTATTTCCTTCTTTAGAAGATTTAAGAAATATTTCTTGCACAAAATTGCATCTAATAAATGTTAAATATAAAGAGATAAACTTACTGATAGAGTCAGCCAAAAGTGTGTAAAACAATGAATAAAAAATTATGTAAATAAACAGCATGAATTGAATGTCACAAGTTGAAACAAGTAACCAACTTGAAAATTCATGGCTGTGAAAAGAGAGTAAATTGAATTGAAAAAATTTTTAAGAAACAAAAATTACATTTTTAAATCTTGAATTTGAAAAGTAAATCACAGTTAAAGAGTTCCCTGAACTATGTTGTTGTTGTTGAGACCCAGACCGTCCGACCTACCAGAAAGGTGTAAGGTAACTGTTTGGACGGCCGGAAAGTGCCACCCAATTTAGACCGGAACCCAGTGGGGGAGGCATCTACAGGGACCGTACCCTCCTTCCCCTACCACCAACCTCTCGGAAGGACTTACGGACCCACATGTTTAGCGTGATCGTACTCCGCGTGAACACGGCGGCAGTTTTGGCAGTGGCTGGAATCGAACCCGGGCCTACTGAGTGCAACTCCAGCGCGCTAACCAATGGGCTACCGCGCCCTCCCTGAACTATGTGTAAGATTTCAAACCTCTGTGTTCTGTAGTTATTTTAGGATGCAAGTCACATACACATGTTACTCCCTTATTAGAGTTTATTTGTTATTCTTAAATAAAATAATTCTTTTGATTGTGATTATAAATTAATGATATAAATTCTAAAGATAGATTTTACAAAAAATTGCACTTTAATATGAAGTACAGATTATCACTATGTTGAACGATGCTTCCTCTATTTCCTAAATAACTACTTAATTCTCCAGAAAGCAGTTAGCTGGTCAGTCTGACGTCTCCAGAAAAAAGACATTAATGATTGGCAGCTAAACAATAATGTGGAGACCATATTAAAATACATGTTGATTATAAAGACCTAGTACATTTTCAAGAAATTGCTAATGTATCAACACTAACGCTAATATTAGCAAATTAACAGTCTATAGTATGTGGCAGTTTATAAACATTAATTTAGAAAGCCAACTCATTTATATTTATCTTTATAAAAATAAACACTAAATATTTTAATTAGTATTTACTAAAAATATTCTGTTTTTTACATCATTTTGAGTAAAATGTTTAAAACAAACTTTTGATTTAGATATATTTAAAAAAAAAAAATAAATACATAACATTTTACTATGCTATAAATTCTTTTTATAACTTTTACAATTTTATTCTAGAAATTTTTGCAGTACAAAAGAGCTTGCAGTTTTAAACTTTTAATGAGATGGTTTTCATAAAAAGCATTTATGTATTAAATTTAAATAACTCTTTTGTATATTATGCTGATCAAATATTCAGTTTCAAAGCATTCCAGAAGTTTAAGGAATGTTAAAAATATAATTGTAGTTTTGCACTTTTTCAAATTAACGACATTGATATATATTCTTTTTTTTTGGCCTTTTGTATATGCATATTAGATTCCATATTTTCTAAAACATTTCCAATGTAAATTTCTTTAGTTATAAAATTCTATTTTATGGAAAACTGATAAATGTTTGTGTTCTATAAAATATCTAGAAGTTAAAGAAAATTTCTAATTTTTATATAACAAGCTACTTATAAATTTGCCTTGCTAAAATCAAACTTCTATATGACTTATATGACTTGGTACAAATTATTAGACTAATTTTAGATCTATTTATGCAAAATGAATGTTATGAGATTGATTTAGAAAACAAGTATACTTTAAATTACTCGACAATCAAAATATTTTGCTATAGCTATATTTTGTTGCTATACCTATAATTTAGTTAATATAGCTATACAAGTTATTATTTTGCTATATCTATATTTTAGTTGTATATTTTTATGTATATAGTTTGTAATATAATATATACATGGATGAACATATATTTTCTGTAACAAAAAAAAAAAAAAAAAATACACATATTTGTAAATATTTCTTGTTTTAATTTGGAAACTTTAATAGTAAACATATTATGAATATTTAAGAAAAGTAAGGTACTATATGTATATAGTTTTAAATAATTAACCATAAGACTAACAAATTTTATGGGAATTTACCTTAAATAGTAATTCGAAGTATTTTAAACATGTTCTGAATCATAGTTAAGTTATGTGAAATAAGCACTAAAATATATTATACATTTTTTAGATGTTGATGTGTATGTCCAAAGATTATATCAGGTAAATGAAATTTAGTTTAATTTCTTAAAATCGGCCATTTTTATTTATTTTTTGAATTTGAATGCCGTAATGCTCAATTTATGTTCCTTATTTGTTATTTTGTTGCATATTCAACTCAATGCTGATTTATTTTTGTAATATGTTTTATTTTGTGTACAATTTGATTTGCATTTCAAATTTTATTTATCAGATTTATTTTCGAAACTGTTCTGCAGTGCATTGGTGTTCTGAGAGATGCAACTAAATGTTCCTCACTGAAATCAAAACTAAAAATATGAATAAAATAATTGATTTTAATAAGTAGTTAAAAAAGTAAGTTTGAAGCTGTACCTTCTTCCATCACACTGAAGCATAGCAGTAAACCTATCACAGCCTTTTCTGTAGTTTGACAATTTTACATGTGAACTATGCACTAAAAGTAGAAGCTGGGCATATTTCTGATAATACTATGCATCATCTACTCGTCATACATGACTTACATTCCCAGTTGTGCATTGATTAGAAACATGTTGTTACTGTGATGCATCAAAGCCATAGAATGTATGGCAAATGTAAAAGCATTTTAAGCATTTTGTTACAATTTAACATATCTAGTTATATTTTGTGCACTAAATGAAAATTATGGAGGATTAGACATTGCAGTTGAAAGTATAAGAATCCTAGATTCAGAGCAAAAGCTATGTAAACATTAAATAAAAATAAATTTTAAGTTAGATGAAGAATTATAAATTTCATACTAATCTTGAATTAATTTCTGATTGGAATATCCTAACAGTTTATACATATTTTCTTCAAGATTGCATATACAAGCACAGAAACAAATAAAACATAAAACCACATCAAAAATTAAGAATTTGAGATTTCCTCAAAGGATTTTGATGAAATTAATATAATTATACATATTATTTAGTTTTAAATTTGAACTATTTTAACTAACATTGCTTTCAGTATAAAATAAATAGTAATATTTTAAAGCTAACAGGGTTTATTTGTCTCAGCGAAAACCTGGAATTCTTAGAAAATTTACATTCAGATTTAAATTTACCAATTTACATTTAAATTTTAAAATTAATTAATGAATTATTAAATTAATGAATTAATAATTAATGAATTTAAAGATTTTTAATTATTAAGTACATTGAAAAATTCCATGCAAATCTGCAAAAAAACCATTGTTATTATGTCTGAACGGATTAAAACTGTTTCTATTTGCAATAGAGATTCAGATTCTGGAATTCTATGAAAATTCTTCCAGAGAGTATGGAAAATTCACAGAATTTCATTTCCAACTTTGAGTAAGGTCTTGGAATTAAATAAATTAAATAAAGAACAAACATAAGTTTTTCATTTCCAGACGAATAAATGTTATTAGATTATTTCTGTGCAAATTGGATTTTTTTAAATTATCATATTGTAAACAATATTTCTAAATGTTGAAAAATAATTTAAACATTTTTTGTAGTTAGAATTTAAGTAAAAGCACATTTGAAATTTGGTCAAATGTTACAAAATAAATTATATTACAAAACTAGATTGGCTGAATTTAGGTTTTAAAACCAAATCTTTGTGTTTAGCAATAGCTAACTTAAAAAATAAATACATATATATCAGTAAATATTTTTTAACACACAAACGGAAGATGTTTAGGTAGTGATTTTGACTAAAATCATTATAAAACTGAAAAGTTTGTTTTTATTTTACAATTCTTGCAATGATGTAAATATGTCTTTTCTGCGCTAAATTCCATACTACTAAGAAGCTTGAATATGCTCAAAACAAGTTGACACTTGTATTCACATAACTAAAATATATTAGTAATTTTTATATTAGAATATATCTGTTGATTATAAAATTGTTAATTTAATAACTCTTATGCATGATGTTATATTTGTTGTTTCACATTTTAATAATTGTTAATGCATATATTTGTAAGCGTTTAAATTTGTCTTGCACAGATTGTTCATGTTTCACAGTGGTACACAGAGAGAACAAATGCATATTGAAGAATATAAAATATTTAAATATATATTATATCTATAAATGTTTTAAATTGTTGGAATTTTTATTTTGAAAATTTATTTTATAAAGTACTGTTCAGTTATGAAAACTCATTCATTTATGTGAAATTAAAATATGTCACTCACTTGTAACAATAATGACACAACTCACAAGTAGACCTTTTCAGAATGTTTGAAGTTTTTCTTTGAGTTAAAAGAGCAGAATTTAAATATATTATTTTAAAATATCTGGACTTTCTAATACATGCATTATCCATTATGTTCATATCTACTTAAAATGAAAAATATTGTACTTAATAGAAGCCTCCAGAATTGCAAAATATTTTCATAATTTTGTTGGTACAATATTAACTATCCAACATTTTTCAACAAATATAATTTAATATATTTGAATATTAACTAGTTCCACAGAATGCATTACAACACAATTATATAGATTATGCTCTAATCAGAATGGTATAAATGGTATCTTATAGGAACTTTTGTTCGCAAGTAATTAATTTTTTAAATTTCTTTACTTTTCTGAAATTGGCAACATGTTTATCCAGCTGGTAAATTAAATATATTTCGGATTAAGTGTTTTTTAATACTGTTTACTTCGTAACAAATGCTTTCATGTATAATTTTTTTCCAGCAAACTGTTATTACATAATTTTGAGGGATGTTCTTCCATGTAAAAATTTTAATTTTCAAACAATATTTGTTATAGTTATGTAAACTACAAAATATTCTTTTAGTATTTTTTGCTTAATCTTTTTAAATATAAAATTTCATAGTAGTGATACATTCATTCATTTTCGACTCATTGTGTCCTATTATACATCACATGCATGCCCACGCATATAGATGTATATCCTTTCTAAAGTGTTCAAAAAGTTTTGGGAAAAGAACATTTCCATATTATGAGAAAGTTTCTATTAGTAACTAGCATTGAAGTTTTTAACTGAAATTTAAGCTTTTAGAATAAACAACATTAGTGGAAATGCCTCATTTATAGTTTGCGCATATTAATATTTTTAAACTTAAATGTTATATTTCTTGCTTATTTCATTTAGCAAGAGCATCTTTTATTTCTTTTCCTTTATAGTGAGATGCTCCATGATGCCCTTTAAATGCATATTGCTTGGACCATGTAAATCTGTCATATTTTTTATAACTAAAAGTAGTCAATTGGCTGTATTTTTATATCAAACTGGGTTTTACTCTTTTACATGTAAACCATTTTTTTTAGGAATTTTGCCCATAGCTTTGCACATTTATGAATTGAAAGTTCATCACTTGAAATATACCTAGCACATGTCTTTACTTTGCAATATTTTCCTTCACTTTGTCAGAAAAGAAATTAATATTATAGGGATGATTAAACAGATATTTTGTTGTTTTAAGAAATATTTTTAAAGTGTGTAAGCAATTGGACATGTTTTTAAACTCAAAATATGTATTATTTTGCAACATCCAAATCCCTGCTTCTTTCATGACATCTAATTTGGGACATTCCATCTATGTATAGCATGTCACTACATTCAATACAAAAAAGAAAAAAAAATGCTAAATAAATATAGGGGATTATGTATAATTTATACCAATAATCCCTTTTGAAACCTTTTTATTGATATTGTTTTTCATGCAAGTAATAAAAATTATTATTTTTTCTAAGAATATATTTACCTATAACATGCAGTTCAAACTGCTGCTAAAGTAATACATCTAAAATAACTTTGTTAAAAGCAACATACAACACAAAATTAATAGTATTGACCGCTTTCAAAGCTAAAAACAGCCTTCATCTAGACACACAAGAAGCATAACCTTCACTCGTGGGAGAAAGATTGTTGACTGATGCATGACCAGCAAACATAACTGAAGTAGGGAAAGGGTGTTGCTAACGGCGAGAAAAGAAAATGAGGTAAAACAACCCAAGAAACAACCTTAATTCAAATAAGAGGTGAAACAATCCATCCTATGTTGGTCGTTCATTTTCCACTTTGGTATTTTACCGTTCATTCATTGTGCCTCACTTTTTGTTCATTCCTTCTGGGTTGTTTTATCTCTTTTTTTTTTCTTTTCTCATGGTTGGAAACACCCTTTTCTTGCTTTATTCATATTTGTTGTTCATGTATCAGTTGATCTTTTTCCCACAAGTGAAGATTGTGCTTCTTGTGTGTTCTGGTAGAAAATGCTGTTTTTGCTTCGAAATTGATCAATACTATTAATTTTGTGTTGTATGCTGTTAACAAAGTTATTTTAGTTGTAATATATTTACTTTTCAAATCATAACTGAAAAGCTTCTGCAGTGTTTTGAGTTCTGGCACATTTGTCACAAGTGAGCGATACTGAGTAAATTTGATTTAAATGATTCTCGATCTTTTTTTTTAAAGGACACAATTTCTTACTTTTCTTATATTTTTAAAATTATGCAAGTTAAATTTTCTGATATTTTCTACTTAAATGTGAGCAATTATATATATAATAGAATAAAAATTGTTATAGTATTTTGCAATGTATTCCAGACACAACATTTCAATTTTAAATAAAAGGTGTTTTCTGAATCTTGATTTTGTTCTTTGTGGATGTTATAGGCATAGCATGCTCTAATTTAATTATAAATGAAAGATAGTGATTTTCAAAGCCATAATACTTCAATTAAATCAAATAAACTTAAAAAGCCTAATATTAAATTACAGCAGTCAACACTTGTGTATGATTACATTATCGAAAAATGCTAAATTTTTAATGGGTTGTATTTACAAGATGGTTAACAATTTGCAACCTATAACAGTGGATATTGAATAGCAGTAGATTGCACAGTGAAACACTTCATATTCACAGCACAGTTTTCTAATTGTGTAAAATATATTTAGATAAATTTTCAGATAGATATAAAAAAAACCTGAATAATTTTTGTAAAGATTCTCCATTTTATTTTTAAGAACATTCACTATTCTTTTTTTTTTATATACTGAATTGCTAGTTTGGCCAGATGAAATCTGTAATGTCTCTATTTTTTGCTCTTTATTCTGTTCAATCCAGCCTTTGTTTTTCTTCTTTATGTAGGCCAAGGTTTCTCTTATTGATTTGGTACTGGTTGTGAAGATCTGTAGCTGGCAGTAATCCAACCTACACTTATCAGTCTTGACGCAATTACTCTACCTCTAAGCTGCAGCAATTATATGCAAGAATTCCCTAAATTTGTAACAAAATGTCATATCAATTAAAATTAATTTTGAAAGTAAAAGGTATCATTAGAAAAAATATTCACTTCAGAAGCATGCAAAATTGCACATCTGTGTAGTTTTTATATAAAGAATTACTTTAGTTGTTGCTAATCAAATCAATTTAGCCAGTGTTCAAGACAGGGGCTGAAAATGTTTGAATGAGCCAATTCTTACACCTATTGCTCCTTAGCAGTACAATTCCCCTGAAAAATATATTGTTTAAAAGTAAATTTGATGGAAACATTTTTGAAAATACCCCCCCCCCCCCCCCTTGTATTAAGGTTGCCAATATATATTGCATTCCAGAAAATGATATATTGTTCTCAATAAAAAGTTCCAATAAATTATTAGCCATATATAAACATTCTGTTAGATTATCACACATTTTTCTTCTTTTAGCTTGATATTTTGCAAGTGCATGGTGTTGGATATATTTTGTTATTTTAAATATACCCATTCCTCACTTTACCAGCATTTTTGATTTTCTTGTTGAGGAAAATCAAAAGAAAATTTAAGCATTTTGCTTAGATTTCATGTTTTAAAATTACTCAGTTTTATAAGTTGGGTTTGCAATTTGCAGTTGTTCATTATATAAGTTCAATATTTTTAGTACAGTTAGATCCATGGGAAAATATTGTACAATAAATAAATAAATAACAGCAATCACCACTTCAAGAACTACCTCCAAGTTACTGGTTTATTAAAGCCATTGAGCTAGTTATATACACTACCCGACACAGAAAATGCAACACCGTGTAGCTTTGGTCGTATAATTATGCAAATTGCGAGATAAACGCAGTAGGCCAATGTATGCAAATGATCTGAAATGCAAGTAGGCCACATGATTAGAGCGCAGAATAAAAGGGATGGAAACGGCAGATGAGTCAACAGTTGTTACTGTCTGTTGCCCATGGAAACCCGTTTTCTGAGCTGTTTTTCGTTTCAGAAGACACATGTTGTTAAAGACACATGTCTGGCTGCTGCCGCTGAAGTCCGTTTCAGCATTTGAACGATTCTGCGAGAGGATTATGTCTGTTATAAGAAATTAAAACAAATAAGGGTTACGAAAATTGCCAAAATGTAACAACACACATAATGTATTGGCTCTAAAATTTGGAGATAGGATCAATCAGAATTTGTTCAGTAATGTGCATGGCGATATGATAATATTAAACAGCTGATAACTGAAAAACAGCAGTTCTTAACTTTTTTACTTGTAACTCAAAATTTAATAACACATGCCTGCCATCCAAAATATGTATGTTTAGTATTGTTGACTCTTATTTTATGACTCAAAAATTCCAGGACAAATTTAGACCATGATCCACAGGTCAGGAACCAATAACTTAAAATGACTTTGACTGAAGTCCTGATTAATTATCACTTGAGATTAGTTTTGATCACTCAATTTTCCTCTTTTCCATTATTTTAAATTATGCTTATATAATTTTAATTTTGCTTATGTATTTTTAAAATACAGTAAAAGTCCAATATAGCACTGCTGTCAGAAGACATAATTTCACCCTGCATTATAACTTAACCATGGTATATCTGATTGCTCTGTAATGATGATTTATTTTCTGCGAGACTTACTCTTCACCGTATTATACACTGCGTGACAGTGAAAATGAGACACCGAGAAGGAGTGAGCAGAAAGTTATGAAAATCGGCAAACAGAGAAAGACAGCAACGAACAATAAGTGATGTTTATTGCAACATGATACACCTATACACTGAGTAATAACACCGTCTGATCAGTAGGTTGTAGGACCACTGCGATACAGGCAGCAACACGTCTAGGTACGGAGTCAATGAGCATGCGGATGGCTGCCCATTCCCTGTCAACCATTTGCCAGAGTTCATCTTCTAAACGCGGCAGTGACAGCACACGCAAGCAACGTCCAATCACGTCCCAGACGTGTTCGATTAGTGAGAGATCAGGGGAGACTGGTGGTCAGGGAAGCACCTGGGTACCTTGCAGGGCATGTTGGCTGATGCGTGCCATGTGTGGTCGGGCGTCATCCTGCTGGTAAAATGGCACTGGGCACTCCCTAAAGGAAGGGCAGTGTCACCAGCTGCAGCATGCCATCTACGTATCATTGGGCCATTATAGTGTCAGAGGTGATCTGTTATCGTAGGCGATGTTGTGGGGAACCATGATGCCGTATTGTTGTATGGTATGGCATTCCACAGATGCAGGCGGATTGGACCTGTCACCAATTTGGCGCCAGACTCATACACGGTGACTGCCATTGCTAAAACAGAAGCGTGACTCATCTGAGAATACAACCCTGTGTCATTCTGCCATCCACATAGCTCTACCCGATACCATTGCAAATGGTAGTCTTCTTAACGGGTGCTATGAGTGCAGGTCACCAGTGACCAATTGGCGGATCGTGGTTCTAGTCGTTATGGGAGCATCAAAAGTGGCCTGCAGGGCCGCCAATGCTTGCCAGTGGATGTGTCGGTCCACGCTTGCTGACATTGCTCTGGCTATACGGGGCACCCCTCAAACTTGCCACATTTCTTTGTTCCAACCATCTTCGCCACAGTCTGTGCACCGTGGACGTGTGTAGGTGGCTGTCCACTGAGATTTGAGATATGGACCAACCTGACGTTCTGAGTCTGTCCCATACCTCTTGTGAAATTGTCTGTCTGTTGGAACTGCCTTGGTTGGGGGCAGCCTGGCATTTTCTGCTACTACATGTTTCTAGAGACAAAAAAAATTACAAAATGATTTCCTTGGCAGACAGAGCAGAATGACTATTGCAGATTCTGCAGGTTCCTTTCCTTATATCTCACTCAACATGTGTGGGACAGCTGCACATTTCACATCATTTACATAACTCAGTGAGCTACGTCTACCTTGCAATTTGCATATTTTTCTGCCCACTCCTTCTTGGTGTCTCATTTTCACTATCACATAGTGTATATGAATCATTGGTATATCGGACTGCATTATATCAGGCTTCTACTGTATGCAGCTTTTAAAATTTTACATTTCTGTGTGCATATATAGGGTATACACACAGTTTAATTACAATGAAAGTGCCCAATTGATGGCATGTGAAGAAGCATAGCTCATAAAAATGTGAGCTTGCATTTCCTCATGATCAACAGAATAATTTATGAAATGTTCGACTATGTTATACCAGTTTTATAGATGTTTATCAACTGGGAATTTAAAAATTAAGATAATAGTTCACATGCTTGTAAATCTACAAAATTTGGATGAAGAAGGGCATGCGAGTCGTCGCAGTGGTACAGGTCCATTCAGGCATACATCAGAATGAGTTAATCGAAGCACTCGAAGGCATGCGGTGACGACCTTACAAACAATGACTGTTGACATTCTGCAGAATTTGCAGGGTACATTGGATGTTCCAATATCAGTAAGAACAGTTTTTTCGATGATTGGCTGAAAGCCACATGCACTCAAACTGTTCTTTACGATGACTGCCATTGACAACAAGACGCCGATGTGAGAGATTGCAATGGTGTCGGGACAGAGACTGTTGGATGATTGAATGGGACAGGGTTACTATTCGTTAGAACCAAGAGAGAATAAATACAGAACAACTTTGTGCCCAAACAATAAATAAATAAATCATAACATAAAATGCTCAGATAATCTTTAAATTTCAGTTATGGTTAACCACATTTAATTTGTTTTTCTGTCTTATCCCTCTTCTTTGTGCCCATTGTTTTTGCTTTATTGTTTTGATTTTTTTGCATCCATTTTTTCTGATTTCATTTCCTTTCTTTCACTAGATGGCACTATCACTGCTATATTTCAGCAATCGCCAGGGCGAGTGAAGCTCTCAACTTTGGTTGCAAATAGTTACTAAAACTTTACTACTTATTAAAATTTATTTTATTCAAAAATTATTACATTAGTATTACATCAATTCACAGTTTGTATTTAAGCACCCATCTAAGTAACTCTGCTACGTAACTAGAGTTTAAGTTATGGTGCTGTTCAGTAATGCCGAACTCTGTGAGATGGTTATGAATGCAATCTATCTCCTAGTTCCAAATGCAAAATTGACTTCTCTAACCAATTTAAAGAATTTAAGAGCGTGCTAGTTTTTCCATAGATTTTGTTAGGGAAACATCTCATAGACCAACAATATCACAATTTTTTTTTACTTTATTAAAATAACTCTTAAAATAAAATAATAATATCAAAATAATTCTTAACCAAAATAATTTGTCTGTTCTTAATGGTTTTAAAGACAAACTGCTGAAAAAAAAAAATATTTTTAAAGCTCTACTATTTCTGAGGATGAATTCAAACAGCCATGGATTCATGAATTACAGCGATTACATGGGTATCATATCATAAAGCAATGATAAAGTGGTGTAAGTCAGGAAGTTTGACTATTTACTTCATCTTAATAAAAAATTTTTAGTTTGTTTAAATAAAGTATCATCAACATTTTTGTAACTTTATTTTTTTGCTAGAGAGGCTGTATATAAATTTATTTTTTTACAAAAATACTGCACATTATTCAACTTATGATTGCGTAATTTCTTACCTTGCATTCTCGCAATTGGAACTATGTGTCTACAAGGTTCAAAAATACTTTCCTGTTCAAGTTTTTTTAAATACCTTGTGTATGTATATACATAAAATCAAGGCACAGCCCTTTTGGTTAGTAGCCCTATATGGCCACCTAGCTTTGCTGTGTCTAAAGCTGCCATGACAGTGGAAACCTCTATGAAGTTTGAGGAGCCTGATTTTTTTTTCAAAATCCTTTATCATTTCATGTTTAGCAAAAACTCTGAGTCAGTCTTTCAATAAATTGAACAAAAACTATTTGAAAGTTTTGCTGTGCTTTTATTAGAACTACCAGAAAGAACCTGTTACACAAAGATCATGAAAAGACATGTAGTCGAGTGATATTAAATATTAATAATACAAACATGAAAAATCTTGAAACTAATTTGCCTCAGATTGGCAATAAAACACAGAAGTACCAAAAAACTTCAAATAAATTAAAACATCATCTTAAAAAACTGTATCATACAATTGAAAAGTCGCTTTAAACAAAATATGATTATTCACTCAATATCTTCACAAAACCAGCAACAATTTAGTTTGAATACCAGCAACAAATGTAGTGTACTTAAGAAACTCTTCAAACTCTCCACTTCCAAATGACAAGTTTAGTAAAAATGTGAAAGAACCCATAACAAAGGCAACAGTTATTGAAAATGAGGCAAAAAAGTATTATTAATTTTTGTAACTTAATGAAAAGGTTAACAAAATTTTTTCTATAGATAGGCACATTTTTCAATATTATTATTTTTTAATATTTTGTACTATTTGTTTTGATGTTATTGCATTTAGGGAAGGTACATACCTGATACTCGAAATCGCAAACCTGAATGCTTAAATGGTTGTACCTAGATATGATTGTTATCAGCATTTTTAAAGGAATAAATATAGCTAAAAACTATGAGTAAAAAACATTTAGGAACAACATGGATCTAACTTATAGAATCTCTGTATAAAAGTTATTAAAACAAAGTAACAAATATAAATATCCACAAAAGAAACTGAATAAAATATGCATCATATATATAAAAATATTAAAAATAACAAAAATATATAATCTATCAATAAATATTGTTCTGTAAGGCTTTCTGTTTTTTGAGCTTGTCTCAGTCAGCATAAATGAATATATGAATTCTAATATATATAATGAGGAAAATATGAATAAAATTATACAAAAGCTATTGTACTGAATAAATAATATATGAAAAACTCTATATAAAAATAAGTTTTATGCATTTTTGGCACTATCTACCTATACTTAAGATTAATAATCCAATAATTTTATTATACTATCTTATGGGGAAAATATTTTCAGCAAAAAATATTCTGAAATGTCTCATCTATCAAGTTCATAAATATATTGACTAAAAATACACTTTTACGACTAGTATTAGTTTTTTTTGTATGACAGTAAGAGGTAGAAAGATAACAGTAACATCACAACAAAAGCATGAAATTATCACAGGCTGATACAGTATCAAAATAACCACATCGGTGGGATTCTTTTAAATCAAATAAGTGAAAAAAAAATTACTTGCCTTTGTTATGCCCTTCACAGTTTGAAATACCACTCTTGCCATATTACCACACTCTACCAAAAGCATGGTCAACACCACAGTAACAAAAATATTCTGAAAAAAAGTTGCATCAAAGGGATGCCATAAATAATTTTACATATTTAAAAACAGCATTTTTTTTTTAGGAAGGCCAACATTTTGGAAATGCCTGGACTTCTTTTTTTTCCTACAAAAAATAATACTGGTAAAAATTCTTTTTGTATTAAAAAACTAGATATGGCAGTTATAAATAAGTTATTAAAATTAAAAACTAACTTTCAACTTTTCACAAACACTGAAAAAAATATCTCAAGGGGGAGTAGAGCTAATTGCACATATTTTTTTTTCCACAACTCCCACTTGGTAAATCTTTCAAAACGAGTATTAATACAAAAATCACAAAGGAACACATGTGAGAAGCGGGGCTTATTTGGTGCCACTCTCACTTGAATTTTTCTCCCCCCTTCTACATTCTTGTTTACAAAAAAAGCAAAAGAAAATTGTATTTGGAGCCTTATAACTGAGACAGCCTTGTAAGCAAACCAAAGTACTCACAGCCAATAACACAGTATTTCTCAATCGACTACTCTATTAATCACATCTGTGGCCTAGTAGAAAAAAAAAATTCTCAAATGCAAAAATGCTAATGTAACAAGCTTTAGTATGGATTATAATTTAAATATGAAATATGTTTTCACTTCCATTAATTTTAAGACGTTATGTCTTTGTGATATTATGGCAGAATGCACTCAATTGCCATATATACTCACTTATAAGTTTAGAAAGTTTGGATAAAAAGGTTGCAAATTGGGGGCTAACTTATATAGGGCAATTTAAAAACAAAAAACATTCGTAGAAATTCCGTAATAAAAAATTATTTTGCTTTAAATATTATACATAAATAATGCTTCATTTACTTCAATAAAATAACAATATGTTTTATGATACCAATGTACAATATTTTCAATTTCTTTTATTAAAAGAAATGTTTTGAAGATGATTGAAAATCTGATTTTATATGTAATTGCATAATGAAAAAGAACTAGTATAAATATAATTTTTAGTAGCTGCAACTTGCGGCAAAAATAGTGGCAATGATAAAGAAATTCTGTACTTCTAACTATGCACATTGATTGTTGATTAAAAAACAGTGTATTAAAAGAGAATTAGTGTATTAGGGGAAAATTGGAATGCACATACCAGACTAGATAAAATTCCTACAGATGCACTTTTAAACAATAATTTTGGGATGAGAAAAGCATGCGGGAGGGGGGGGGGGGGGGGAATGATGTGGTCATTTAGTAGAAAAACCAAAATACACTAAATAAAAATGGAATATTAGTGTAATAAAAACTGGACAGCAAATTAGAAAAAAAAAATTAGATAACAGTAGAAAAAGCATACACATGTTAAATAAAATTGTATATCCTCAAAGTAAGATGGTCAACTTATACATGAGTATATATGGTACATAAACTGATACAAGGTATAAGCAGCTTATAATTTGTTGAACTTGCATAGATAATTTTGCAGCTATCAAATATATAAATTTAATAAAAAAAAAAGAGAAAAGGTTTATAATTCTTTTCTAATACAGTTGAAACTTCCAAATTTAGTTCAATGGTCATCACTTTCTCAAGTCAATGGTTATTGTTCAAAAACACTAAACCAAAACCATTGAAATATTTTCTTATATTAATCCTATTGTTCATTATAATCAGGATTTTAATGGCTTTTAAAAATTCTAGAGTTAATATTTTCAAGAAAATTTTTATCTTTAATATAGTATGGTAGTAAAATTTATTCCCTCTTCAAAATCTGGTTGGATTTATTAGGCAAGAATTTTTTTGCATTCTATTGGTCTGTTTACAATATAATTTTAGGAAATATCTTTAGTAGTATATTCGCCTTTAACTTGTTTTTGTAGAAATTTTATTTCATCGGGAGCACTAGATTGATCTAATTTTGAGTAGCTCTCTAAAGTCATATTTTATGAATAAAAATAGACTTAAAAGAAAGGATGAAGAAATATATATTAAATTGCGTCTTAAGTCAGTGATATGAAATGGAAGATGGACTTCATTATATATTGTAAAAAACAAGATATTTTATATGTACAGCTTAAACTGCTGCTAATGTAATAAAACTAAAATAACTGCATTAAATGTAACATACAACACATTGTTCAGGTGGAACAATTAGCTCTAATAAATTCAAGTATGAATAAAACAGCAAGGTCTCAAAATGATAATAAATTTTTAAGTTAAAGAGGGGACGGAGGGATATTTAGTGACAATCATATCTGAAATCAAGGAAAATAATTAAAGATAAGAGTCTATTAAGTTATACTAAAAGTAAAATTCAGCTTGCAAAGCGTGACTTTTCAGTTATACGTACTGTTAAATGCAAAATCAGTATACTGACTTGATTAAAATAATTGATATGCACAGAATCACTTTTAAAATATGACTATTTTTATTTTGGGAGAAATTAATTATTTTCCTATAAAAATTTAGTAAATATTTCACTTATAATCATATGTTTTCAATTTATGCAAGATTATTTTTCTATACTGTGGTTACCTACAGAAAGATGGGAATTTATTAGAGAGGAAAGAAAATCAGCAAATGAAAACAGATTAATGTAATTTCCTTGAATAAAATAATAATAATAATAAAAACTTTTAAATTATATATTTTTTAGATGGTATACCTGTAGATTTTAGAATTAATTAAAAATTTGTTGCTTCAATATTTGCCTCAAATCTCTTGACCTGTTTCTTGAAAATCTCAGATTATTAATATTTTTTTCAATATTTATTTATTTTATTAAACCTAAAGTGCATGAAATGTAGCAGATTAAAGTAAAACAACAACAACAACTTCAATAGTTCAAATTTTGTAAATATAAGAATATCGTGTTTTAATAAGCTAGGCATTTTAACAGTAACTAATATACAGATTTATCATTAAATCCCTAAAAAGCTTTCATGTTTAATGTTTCTATTGTATGATCTAAAGCTTAATTACTCAAATGAAGATCTTAAATATTGAGTAAAGTAAGTCATTCAGACTTCTTGAGTTTTACAGATAAAAATTGACCATTAAATTCCTTCAGTAGTAATGCTGCAGTAGTGATAAAATACTCCACTGTTTGGATTTCATTTAAGCGATGGTTCTGTTCGGATCTACAGGCCACTATTTGAGAAACACTGCCCTAAAGGACGCGGCTGCCTGCCCACGCTTTCGTCTTTTTGCCGAACACTTCTCATTCACTCTCTGTATCCAACCTCCGAAAGCCAGCCCAAAATATTATCTGTGAATCGGGATGCTTCGGCAAAAAAGGGAAGCTATAGACTACAAGAAAAGAAAAGCACACATAGCACCGTTCACAAAAATAAAAAATGTCCCCACATCAATATAGAGAAGTGCTCTAGCTGGTTCTTATCATACTATGCTCACACACAGACGCGTATTTAGAGAAAATCACTACACGGTCAGAAAAATACAAAATGTGAAACATTATAAATCTTGAGAAAATGTAACATTAATTTACAAAGGTTTATTAAAAGATATATTAATTATTCTGGTGTATTATTCTAATATAATAATAAAACATTTTAAAAAGCTCTCACTTATCTTTATCTTTTTCACTGGATTAAAAACATAAGAGTAATAAAAAAGGATCTTTTTGAAGACTTAGTCATGGCTAAAAACAACAAATGCACACACATCAAAACATTCATAAAAACCATAGAAACATACTAGCATTGGAGCACAAGTCTAGCACGTCAACAAAAAATGTTACACTTGTTGAACGCTTCTAGACAGTTTACATCCAAAAGTTTAAATGCTACATTAGCATAGTTTCTTTGATTGAAGTGCTTATGATATATATCGGCAGCTTCAAAAAGCTAAATCTAGCATTCTGTGAAGTAAGGGTCATCTGTCAAGAACAAGTGTTATCCAAAAGCAATAACTCATTTTAGATACAAAAGGATCTATAGAAAAATCTAAAATAAAGACCTTTTAGACCCAAAAAATAAGGTCTCAGTATTTATGTTTAATTGTCATTTTATTGCACATTGACACTTTCCCAGCATATAAATATACTTTGTACATCTCAGAGACAAAAATAGAATAAAAAATAACAACTCTGTGGCAGCAAGAGAAACATCTACATACATCAACTGTGTAAATATGTTAATATACACTTTAATAATAAATAGATTCCCTTTTCACATCAGTTTATATCAAAAAAATAATTTCAACAACACATAAGCATAGATAGTATCTCATATAATCTTAATAAATAAATACACATATGTATACCATATCAGAAAATATATAATGTCTTTACTTTTTTTTTTTATCACTTAAAAAACAGTTATTTCATTAACAGATGCAATTCACAGATGACCCTTTTGCAGAGAATGAAAACTATTTTGTAATCAGCTTACGCCATTTTCAATGAGCTTAATAAATAGTATCTTCTTTTCCAATACTATAGAAATGAACATGTTTTACTTCGTGAATGTCTACACATTGCGTATGAAATCCAGGAATGGAAACTTTGATATGACTAATTTTTTTTTAAGTGCCACCATATTTTTCGATTCATAGGCCATGCCTGACTGGCAGAAATTTAAAATTTTTTTTTGCTTATGAGTCTCATGCGGGTGACGGAAGGATTATCGAATGCAGTAACCTTTAGAAAAGATATGCTTAAAAAGAATTAAGAGTTATGAAAACTGTGAAATGTTTAAAAAAAATTGACAAATTTAACAGCTATGTACATGAAAATTCTCACTAAAGAGATTAAAACTGTTTCAAATCGAATACAATAAAAATCTTACTTTGAATTCAATATTATGAGACAAAAAGTCTCCCCCCCGCAAATACTGATAAGTATAAACAGTAAATGGGATGGAAAATTATTTTTCAATTAAATAGCACACATTCTTGGCTACTGTTAATTATTATCGATATTTCCTAATGGCAATACCTGTATTCATACACAATCAGGTTTAATGTATCTTGCTATATTGAACAGTGTATTGAAATAGCTGTTCAAATGTACTTTAAGTAGAATAAAAAGCTAATAGTTAAATGACTTGTTTCAAAATCTTCCATTACTGTATTTGGAGGTTCATAAAAAGAGATATGGAAATAAACTAGCCCTCACATAAACGTAAGGTTATTTCCCCATAACCTGACCTAAGTACATTGTAAGATAAGGTAGGGGGAGTTTTTGTAACATAATCTTAACTAACAGACCTATTTTCCGAAAAATATGGAAGTGGCCTCACTTCATGTAGCTCACTGCCATAATATGCTGCTTAAAGATGTCTCAAAACATGTTGAATGCTATAGAAGAGTAGAATTTGAAACCCCCAGAAGAATATTTGGGTTTAAAATTGATTCTTCATCACGTTCCAGTAGCAATAAAATTTAGAAGAATAAATATCTATGCAACATCTAAAAATTGAGTTTTAACTATGACAAAATGTTTTTTTCTGAGCAATCTGCATTATTAATAGTTAAAATATTTACTTAAAGCTCAAATATCTTACAGTGATACTTTGGAGGTAAAAGCACATCTAATTCAAAACTAACCAACTACTCATCTATGACTGAATTTCAAATTCCATACTAAAATTCTGGAATCCCTATGAAAAGTTACATGAAAGGGTCGAAAGCAATCGCTTCTGCTTTCTTCATTGGGAATATTTCTACTCAAAAAATATTTCCTACAAGTTTAACATCATGTGCTAAGACTAAGATGGATCAAAATATTAATGTACTTGAGAAATATATAACTAGGTAGTATTAGAAAAAATGAAAAAATTTCACTAATCACTAGTTTTTACGTAATAAAAATGTAAAATCGATCTGGTATTAAAATTATCAACAGGATTAAAACTCTAAGCACTACTATGACAGAGATTTTCTTAAAGAAAAATATAATAATTAATTTTTTTTTCGGGGTAGCAATAAATACCTTATTGACACCTCTGAATTTCTCACAAAATATAATTTGTGTAGACAGTACTTGTCTCAAAAACGAATCTTTTAAATTTTTACCATAGTAATAATTTTTTCAAAGCTGTTAGAAGAAGACATATATTTATATATATATATAATTATTTACAGTTCTTTTTTTAAAAAATAATAAGCATCAGTACTCTCTCAGAATACTAGAAAAATCCACATTCAATTTGAAATTTTGACAATCTCTTTTTCACGCCAGAAATTTAAATATCTGAAACATTAATATAATTGAAAAATATCCTTTTCCACATGTTTTTTGACTAGATATCCACTCAAACAACATTTTAAATCTGATTGTCCCTAACCCATATAAAACTGATGAGGGATAACACTGACAAAAAAATCTGCTTTGGTTCATAATATGTACATCAAGGATTATATTAAAAATACACTATGACTTTCATACCTGCGGTATAAAAAAGAAAAACTCCTTTCCAACAAAGTCATCACAAGAAAAAATAAATATTCTCTATACTGTTTCTATAACCAATAAATGAAGTTTGAATTTTATCAAGCATTAATTGTGAACTAGAAAGCTACGAGTCACAAATCACAGCTGAACACTGAATTGCACGACAGTTTACACCACATTGTAATGTAAAACAGCTAACGGCGACTGAAATTTTTTGGCATACTGCTGGAGGAAAACTGGGAGAGATATGGTTACAGAATCGGTGAAAGTACCAACTACATATTTCAGTAAAATGCTACGCCAAAACTAAAGAGTTATATTTGAAATGCGCTCAAACTGCTGCTACTAGTTAAAATGGTTAAAAAAAACTGCATATAAAACACAAATTAAGGGTGTTTCATCGGTTCTAAAGGCAAAGCAACCTTCTTTTTTAGGATTATAAGACAGTGTAACTTACATTCACCAGAGCAAGTTTGGTATCTGCTGATACAGTATCAAACATAGTTGAGGCGGAAAATCATTGTCAAACAGTGAAAGAAAATGAAAGGCGAAAAAGTACAAAAAGGATTCAAAACAAGTGGTTTGAATCTCTCTGATATGGTTGTCTATACTCCTCCTTTGTTTTGTTACTTTTTCATTTATTCACAGAATCATGCTATTTGTTCCTTTCTCCTTGGATTCTACCCTTTATTTCTTCTCATGCCATTTGGCCACCATTTTCTATCTAAATCACATTTGCCATTCCATCAGCAGTTGATCTTGATCTGGTGAGTGTAGGTTGCGCTGTCTTGTAATCCTGAAAAAGAAGGCCTTTTCTGCCTTCTTTGTGTTTTATACAAAACATTCTAACCATTTTAAAGAGTTATAAGTATATTTAGATATTCTTCATTTCCAAAAAAGTTAAACACATTATGTACCATTCATTAAAATATATAAGGATTCAATATTATCACACTAAGAAGTTTCCATGAGAAAAAATAAGATAAATAATTTATCTGACATTTTTTTTTTCATTACACCAATTTATAAGGGCTAGTGGTGCATTTCACAGTACACTTTAGACTAGAAAACTGCCATATAATATAATACACATATAAAAAGTGAAGCTTTCTACAAATATAACAAAATCAAAAATATTATAAAAATGTCTTACAATTAATTACAACACTGCATATTAGTATACACAGCAAGAGTCCTAGTAACAACAACAGTAATTTACAAAATCTATATATTAAATATCTCGCTGAAAACTGTCAAAACGTCAATCATTAGGTACAATGTCATACACATAGAATCGTCACCAGACATTATACCACTAAGCCTTACTCTTATCATTTTATGTACACATTTACCAACACATATATCTAAAAAATATTTTAAGTATACTGTGTAATGCACAAGTGTTTGCCCCAGGAGAGCGGTATACATAAAATATTTCAATCGTGGATTTTTCTTTGGTAAAGCAATTTTTTGCTGCAATGCTTACAGACACATACACAACATGAGAAAATAAATATATTTCTAAATAATGGCTATATTTTCTTTATAAAAGATTTGAAAGACTAAGTTTTGCTGCCAACACCCGTATCCCAATTAGAACTTAAGAAAACAAAATTGTTTTGATAAAAATTTGATTCAGCATAAATTGCGATGATAGGAATTTGGCATCCTAAAAAATGAGAATCAATATAAAGCAAGGAATCTGACAAATGACTGCAAGTCAGTGTTAAATATACATTTTTAAAAACGTATCTAAAAGGTAAGGCTTTAATTAT
Organism: Amaurobius ferox; assembly: GCA_951213105.1. Lineage (NCBI taxonomy): Eukaryota > Metazoa > Arthropoda > Arachnida > Araneae > Amaurobiidae > Amaurobius > Amaurobius ferox. The sequence goes on along the minus strand of OX578136.1, from coordinate 52,853,038 downwards.
TGCTCAGATAGGATGAGAAATCTGGATTTTGAAACTAGTGCTAAATGGGACTAGCTAAATTGTTAATCAGATCCAAATTTCTAAGGCAGCTATTTGGAAAAGGGGGAATACAACTAGGAGCGCCACTAGACACAGCCTAAGGAGCTTCTATCACATTTTCCCCCATATACTTACATAATAAGCTAGATCAACAAAATTTGAATGTTGCAGTCATAACTTTGGAATAGAAAATATTTCATTAAAGAGTACCTTGATCATAAAATGCAATGAAATGTGCAGATGTAGATGGTTAAAAATTTAGTAAGTAAATTTCGTACGCTACCCAGCTCAAATTGAAGCCTTTATGGGTAGTATAAAAATTATGCAAGTTATATGTAGAAGGTTAAAAAATTACGAAAGGCATTGTCATAGATCTATCAAACTACAGAAGCTATAAATGATTGTTTAAGATTATTACAAAAGTGACTGGTAGATAAATACATTCATTGGAACAATATTCAAAGTTATACTGGAATTCAAAAAAGTACCCTATTACAGATTTCTGAGCACAAAGGTGATGCATAAGATGTCAACAGTCATAGTGTCAAACACCCTTCAAAATAAAAATAAAAAAACAAAACTTTTGCTTTTGATACAGCTTATCAAACTTTCAATAAAACTAAATAAATATAAATATAACTAAAAAATAAATAAATAATAATATTAAAGTATAAAATACTTAGACTTTTAAAAAATTAAACAATAAATAATTCATAAATTTTTTAGCAGATTTAAGCTTCATTACTAGTGTACCCCCATGTGATAGGTCAAGAGACGCTCCTGTATGGAACTATATAATGTGAATTATTTCCTAGAGAATACACTGGCCAAATATGCTCAATCATATACAGCAGCGCTGCAGCCTCAAAATAAATACTTCCAATAATGTAAACATATAGGAAAAATTCCACCTTCAAACAGTCTAATATGAAGCTGTCAAGAATCTGTTTTATCGAAATGGACACTAGCTAAAAAATATAATTACAAAAATCATTTTAGCTGGTAAAGAAGCAACATAGAGTTACAATATGAGTGAGTTAACACCATCGGAAAGGTACAGCTCGAGGCCGGTCAGCACCTTCCTTGACCAGCGGTTTATGGAATTCACGTCCAGGACGTGAGTGTATGGCAGCCCAACAATGTTCACAATAATATTGCAAGCAGGTGACATTGGCGCAAAAGAAGGGGGCAAATTTGCCCCCACACCGGGAACCTTGACATTCATCACACATCTGATCATCTAAAACATAGGGTTTTACTTCAACCTAAAAAGAGAAAAATCAAAATTAAATATTTAAGCCCTTTTATTAAAAGGGAAAACTGGACTGTTCATAGATTGAATGCAAAATTATATGAAAAGAAATGAATTTTTGTGACAATTAGAGTTTTGCCTTTCTAGCTCTATAACTGCACTTCACAAAAATATTTGGTACTGAATTAATAAATGTGCTGTAATTATCACAGTTATGGCTTAGATATTTTAAATGGAATGCCTCTTTTCAACAGATCATCTTATATAAGCTATTAAAGCCAAGGAAGGGAAATTTATAATGCCTTGCGAAATATGACAGCTTTTATTGGTGTTATTGATTTTTGTAAGAATATATTCTAGTCAGATTAAATAATATTCAAAATTGAATTAGTGATTTTATTTTAAATTAATATGTAAAACATATAAATGCACTAATAAATAAGATATAACCATACTAACTTAATTTTGTTAGCATAAATGGTATGAAACTGTGGAACTATCTCTCCCTGGCCAACTCACAACGTGGATGAGTTAACATGACTTTTAGCTGGTGTGATTGTTTTGCTAGAGGAAACTCGACATCCTAAGTGGACAATCATTTACCCAATGTTCTAAACATGTTTCATTGATTGAATACACTAGATGGTAAACTCTTAAATAAAATGATGCACAAATTATATACATACCCTTTTTTCAATGTCTCCGTGCTGCAGTTGAACAAACCTAGCACTGATTGCTGCAATGTAGCTTTGCTGATTAGAAAATGCCACTCTTCCAGCACCCTTAGGGTATTTGAGTTCAGGATCAGTATCAATACCAGCATAACAAACCCCTCCATATAGACGATCCATTATCATAGCCAATTCAACTGAAAAAGAGATACACAAGATTAATGAGATCTAACATTTAAACAATGTCATATATATATATATATATATATATAAAACTTTTTATTACTTTCAAGAAAGTAGCATAGGAAAATTAGGTGACTACAGCTAGTTCTTTCTTAGCGGTTGTTAATAGGTTAATAGAAGACTCTGTATGACCTGAGGAAGAAGGCTCAAACTGCCCTAAAAAAATGTAGTTACTTAATTTTTCTATGCTTACTTTCTTCAAGGATGTGTTAGAAAGTTATATTCTAAGCAGAAAATGTGAAAAATATTCTATTTATTTTTAATCTATATTATTAAAATCAGTTTGGTGTTTTTAAGTAGAAATTATCAAATGCAGCAAAGTTATTTAAGTGCCTTATTTTTAAATTTTGAGCATTATTTTGATGAGTCAAAAGTTTGTTCTGTTTTTGGCTATTCGTAACGTTAGTCTCCAGGCTTAGGACTGTGTGTGCTACATTGCATGCACATGTGGCTCAGAATCCAATTGCATTATTAGTTGAGCAGAGGATGGAGATCGATAATCATGCTGTTCAGGAACTTTTATGACATTATTGGGTAAAATGTAGCTGTTAGAGTGAGAGAAAATAATGTAATTGAAAACCAGGGCACAGTGGACAACAACTCTGCTTGAAAATAGTTCAGCATTTTAAGTTTGGGAATACTAGTTTTGAGAGCCGATTCGAGAGAGAGGTGATGTTAATTATTTGGTAGAATTTTGAGGAAATTTTTCCTCAAAATTTTATATATATGCATATATATATATACTCATATATATATATATATATATGCACTGCCAGATGGTTGGGATATGACCAAGAATGCATATGCTTTGAATAACATCAGTGGGTCTATAATATTTTGTATCTATGTTATCCAGCTCTTTTTAATTGGAAGCTGGGTAAGAGGAATGCTTTAAGTCACATCTCTTGCAGTAGTTTTTTGAAAATGACAGGACCTTGATGGGATTTAGTTTCTACCCCATCTTGTTAGGACTGCATTTCTTCAAACTATCACCTGTTTTGCTCCATGAATGGCACTATCTTTTAGTGAATGTGAAAACCAGCATCACACAGTTTTTGGACTCGTACAGGTTAGCAACAATGCCAATGTTAGCAAGATAGTTGGCTTCATGGTAGGACAAAATTTATCATCACTCATAGATATTTTCAAATTTATAGCATATAGTAAGTTTTCTTGTTGTCATTGCAGTTATTGGCTATTCCATGTTAATGAGTGCATAATAAGCACAAAAAAAAAAGCCCATGGATTCTATTATCTGTAATGGGAGAGTAATTCTAACTTCCTTGGAGGTATGTTCTGTGACTATGAGTTACACAAATAATATCATGTAAAATTACTTACAAGATAATACACAAACATATTAATCAAAGCATAAGACAATGTGAAAAAGAAAGAAAGAAACTGACAAATATTTTTGTATGAAAATCTTATAAATAAAATGATAATGGATAAGAACAACATTGCATTTCATATACATCATATTGACATAAAAAGGCAAGGAAGTTTTTGAGTAAAGAATAGATTGCATGTTCATAATGAAGTAGGACAGGAGACCTTAAACTCTGATATAACTTTTAATTACACAGTACTTAATTGTGTTAAATAAGGAAAATAAAACAATGCTAACCAGCTTTCAATGGACGCGGAACACCTCCCACAAATACTGTTTTTCTTGGATCCAACGGCATTGAAGCATCCAGAACAAAATCTGCATCACTTAAACGCCATGGGCGAATCTGTACCTGAAAATGGATTAATGGAACTGTTACTATCAGTGGCATTGCCAAGGTCAGGAAGGGGGAGTTATAAATTCCCTCTTTCCAGGAAGAATCTATTGCATTGTCACCTCAAAATGAACTGATCTGATATTAAATTACAAAGTGTTGACTAAAATTTTTATTTAAATGTTTTAAAAGCAAAAGTAGTTCAAGAGTAAAGTAACCCCATTTTAAATTTTATTTTCACACAACTTCAGAAGTATCTCTTTAGTACCCTTAAAAAAATATCAGTATTACCATTAAGTGAATTACCTTAGCTTTACTTTAAAGAAAGAATATTCACAATGGGTCATGACCTTTCTGGTTTTATCAGATTCCACTATTCAATGCAATGACACTTTTAACTGTAAAATGCTCTAAAATTTTTTTAGAATAGCAGGGTAATTGTCCTGGACAGTTTCTAGTTCTGAACAATTCACCTGTTTTTAACCCAAGAGTCATAGAAATATATCCCACTATCTTCGTTCTGCCTCAGTAACTTGTAAAACTGAACTCTTAAGCAAACAAGTGGGCTACCACACTTCAGTAGCAATCACTCTGCTGATTCTTCTGAAAGTAGCTCCAAATACCCTTATTTTATTTTAAGAATTTAAAATATAGTTCATTTAAAATATGTAGACTGATTCAGATAAGAAAGTTTTAATAATCAAATTATAAAGTAATCCAAAAATATTCACTTTGATTACAATTAAAAATGTTTGGTAAAAGAAAAAGAAAAACATAATTATTTATTTTGTGCTAATTTCACAAATGTTGCAAAAACTAATCAGTGTGTGAATTCTAAAAAAATACATCTAACTCTAATTGCAACTAATGTAACAGAACTTAAGCAACATTAATTTTGTGTTGTATGTTGCTTTTAACAAAGTTTTTTTTAGTTTTATTTAAGAAAATATTATAAAGTGAGCTATTTTAATACACTAACTTAATATTTAAATCTGAAAGTTGCAGAGGTTTTAGCAAAATATTTCACAAAATTTTAATGAAGCAAATATTTTTTCATAACACTCATGCCTTTTCACATATATAAACATGCAATAAACATTTTATATGCTATAAAAATATTAATAGTATACATGGAACATTCCAAAATTGGTAATAGGTTGGTTTACAAGTTAAAAAAAAGAAATTTTATGTTCTAAAGTTTTAAATATCTGACTTTAAAAAAAATATATATAAATAAAACATATTTTAAAAATGTTTAAAAAAACCTAAAGATTTAAAAATGCTGAAGTTTTGGGAATTGGGAAATTAAAAAAAAATGAGTTCTCCCTCTCCTCTCCCCATTTTTTACTGGCAATGGCACTGGTTACTACATTTTCAAAGAGGTTTAGTGATTTAGATATTGCATATCTCATATTAAAAGAATATATCAAATCAAGGATCCTTTTAACCTTTTCTGTAGTTAAAAGCAGTAAATAATACAATTAAAAATGCATATTTCAGAAAAAGATAAACATGTAAACATAATAAGAACTTAGTGCAGTAATTAAGTGTTCTGAAACTTAACAGTCAGGAAAGTTAGAAGTTAGAATCATTATTAATTTTTAAAAAGTTGAATATAAGAACAATGTGAAAAGCCGTTCAAAGGACCCGAACATCACTTTTAATTTCAATTAACAGCAGATTAGATAAAAAAATTCCAGATTTTGCAAATTGACTATTACTGATTTTTTTCCAAGATCTGACAATAAATAAAAGCTTAAATTAGGGACACTCTACAAAGGTTTGAACATCCAATGGAAAGCTAAACATTCGTTTTATAAAGATATTAACATTAATTATTCGTCAAGGACTACTACTCTGACATAGCCACAAGGGTTTTGGGTGTGTACACAGGCCCCTTTGAAATAATTTTAATTTAGCAATCAATTTTAGGTGTAATACACATAACAGTAAAAAAATATATTTTAATTTTTACTAATCCTAGTGAAATAAATTCATTCTTATCTTCAATATTTGTGCTGTAATTTGTTACAAACAAGGATCAACTTTGAGGAAATGTGCCATACAAATAAAATATTTTTTGGTTTTATAGATCAGTAATTAATCTTTTGAGTTTTTGTAGTGCTACTTTCGTACTACTAAAAATATTTGATAAAATAAAAAAAATTCTTTTTAATAAATATATATTATGAAAAACTCAGGAGGTAGGGATGTGAAAAGTAGTCTTAGACCATTTTTAAAAATGTTTTAAAACTTGTAACAGATCTATGGTATCAAAATATGAAACAACTTCAGGGAAATGAAGGAATCAATGATAGGTATTCTGTAAATACTATACAAGAAAATTAACATTGCTTTCCTGACTACTCCCCTCCTCCCTACAGAAAAGACATCTACCCCTCTTTCAAAAGTTTTGACCATGCCATTGGAATACTGTCCTGTTTAAAATACAATATGAACAAAGACCTTAGGGATTAGGGAAGAAACCGATCCTAATAACAGGGTTCTGACATGAAACAATTAAAAAAAAAAAACTTTTTAAGAAAACTTAAGTAGATAGATAATTACTGGTTTATCTTTAATTGTGGGACTTGAAACACATAGATAGAGTTTATCGTCTTCTTGAATACAAGCATCAATCAGAGCTTGAACAGAAGCTTCATCTTGAAACAGTAAAAATGCATATCCTAAAACAGAGCAAGGAAATAATGTTGAACTGTTTTAAATGTTAAAAAGCATTAAATTGTCTCAATTTTAACATTTTTATGTATTAAATTATTATATATATATATATATATTTAAAAAATTGATCAGTCTTTTTAGTCTGTTACACTGTCAATATGTATAGTATCAAGACAAGGGGAATCTTAGGTTGATGGGACTTTTGAGAAATAGTAATTTTAAAAGGTGTCATAAGAAAAATTAATAATAATAACGAAATAAATCTCTTAATATATTGTTTATTTTTATTGTAAGTATTCAAAGTTTTCATTTAATTTTTGTGTAAAAATTTAATATGCAGAGCAGATTAACTTTATTCGTTACTGAAAATTTATTTTTACACAAAAATGAAAGCAAAAGCATAGTGCTGTTAAAATACTTTTAATAAAAACTATATGTTAAAAGAAATGCAACTGCTGAATGATCAAATTCCTTAGAAAAGACAGTTTCTGACTCAATTACAAGATTTGAAATTTATAAATATACTATCTGCTGGAATTTATGATTAATTTAATAGAAGCAAATAAATTATTGGCAGTATGCATGCATGAAAGAGAATAAGTACTGATAAAGATATAGATATTTTAGAAATACAGCACTGCCAGAAATTAAAAAAAAAAAAAGTCAAGAAATATTAAGAAAGTAAAAAGATGAATAATAGAAAATAAAAATTCATACTGTGTACCTTTAGGAGGAAAATATGATTTGCTTTCTGCCTTGTGAGGCCAGTCAACTACTAAAGGTCCAAATCGCCTAAAGCTGGCATTGATTTCATCTGGAAAAAATACATGTAACATTAGAGGCAAATGATGCAGTAGGACCGAATCATATCTTCAAAAAGTTTTTTATGAATAATGATATGAATAGGCAGTTACATTAGTGTAGATATGATATGCTGCTTGCATAAGACCTTTTGATTCACATTCAGTATGCAAGATAGATCTGTCAATATACACAATATACCAATCAATGGTACAGGGAGGTTTTTCAGCCAAGGTCATAGGAAATTAGACAAGTAGTAACTGTGGAATTAAGCAAATTTATGGGGCTCAAGTTCAAATGATGCAATGTTTATAAGGTCAGTATATTTCACACAGATATTTTGATTATGGTGGTCAAAAGCATTTATCTTAATGCATATGCTCATAAAAATAAGGAAAGAGTTTAGATGATAGGTACATGCAAAATGGTGTGAGATTATAATACTTTGGAATTAAATAATTGTAAGAGGAGTGTGTGGTCTGAGAAAAGAATATGGAATAAAGATTTAAGAAATAAAGGGGTCTTTTTATAGGGGAGGCTAACTTTTCTCTATCATATATGTGTATAAAAAAAAGCTTATCCATTGCTTAACTAAAGGTTATCCATTGCTTAATTAAAGCTTATCCACTGCTTAATTAGGATAATAACAAATTTATAAAAAGAGGGAATAAAATTATTCTGAAAAAAGTGGAAAATACAGAAAAATAGGAATAAATATTGAAGAAAATTGTCACGCCAATCATAGGAAATAACATTGTGGATATTCATAAGATTATGAAATTACGAAAAACAGTCATTTTATTTTTAAAATGCAGAAATGTCGTAAAAAAATTGTGGATTTCAAAACAAATCTTAAAATGCAAAAAGTGAGAACAGCTTCGCGGGTTTATAGATTCTCTGTCATAAATGGTATAAAAATACATAATTTCAAATTTTAAGATACTCTAAACATAAATAAGCTGTAATTTAAAAGATCATTCGAGTTTAAAAGCAGGTGAGAAATATGAATCTTTAAACAGAAAAATCAGAAATAAAATAGCGGATCTGTGAGAAAAATTCAGTACGTTTAGAATAATGAACACGGCAGAAACAAATAAGCAAGAATAAATTAATAAGTCATTTTATATAAAGATAAATTATAATAAATTAATAAGTTATTAAGCAAGAATAAGTTAGTTTAGACAGATTAGCAAAATCGCGAATCAGCAGAAGACTTTTGCAATAATATTGAAAAAGAAATTCAGAGAAAATAGAATAATTGGAAATACGTGGATAATTATTATCTCTATAAAAAAGTGGAAAATAAAAAAGACTTGGAGGCACATTGTTGTTTTCGGAACTTTTCTTGTATTTTGTTGTGTCATTTTAACGTTTTCAAAATTCAGATACTCAGTTTAAGTAAAAATATACGAAATCAAAATGTAATGAAACTTAGACTTTTCAAAGATGCTCATGAACGCTGTTTATGCGCTGACACAAAATAGAATTTCAAATAAAATATTCAAATTTCTCACATCAAACTATTAATTTCCCAGAACAAATTATCACTTTAAATGTAAAAGTCTTGCAAAAAATGTGAATACGCATGCTATAATCGACACAGGGACATAAAAAATAACAACAATGTTTTTAAATTCCTACAACACCCTATCTTTATATAAAATGTTGTTTCCATCGGTTGTGAAGTTTTTGAGATAAAGGAGTCACATACATTAACAGACAGATCAATATACGGACGGAATGCTTAAAAAGTATTTTATTATAATTCATCTAAATTTTTCATTTTGGTCTAATAGTGTTTTTAATATACCAGGGCCGCGCTTAAAAATTGTGGAACCTCTTCATATATTTAACACCCCAACCCCATATTTGATGTTTCCTTCTTTTTGCATTTTTCATATCTTAAAAAAGAAAAAAAAATATCGTATTATGGCCATGGCCCGATTCCCTTCACTCGAATGGGGTCCTCCCCTATGGGTGGCCCTGAATATATCTTTCTTTAGGGAGGACAGTGAAATCTTTAAAATGAGTACAAACCTTCATCAATATCAGGAGGTAAACCCCCAACAAATACTTTTCTCGAGAATCTTTCTCCAGAATCATTCCCCGGTGATTTCGGAGCGCAGAGAAGAGATGAGTTTAGAGAGGGTACAATGGGTTCCAGGTGGCCATCTTCTAAAAGATGATTTTCTTCAAGTCCAGTGAAGAAGGGTGACTTACCTATACCAGAAAAAGAAATTATTATTGGGTTTTGGATAGTCATATGCCATATAAAAATGTTTAACATATATTATTTTTGATAGATTTAAACAAGTGTATGTTGAAGACCCAGACTGTCCGATTCATCTGAAGACATAGAGCATCCATTTGGACGGCTGGAAACATGTGTATGTATATTTATGCTATTGTATGTTTGGTTTATTGTACTGTGGGTAGATGCAAGAGTGTTTATTGCTATAATCGACAACTTACCTTCGGTATCTATAGTATCTTGAAATTTAAAAGCAAGTTCTATTTAGCACTGTTATGATCTTATAATGCATATCATATTCCGTGGCAAAGTACAGGCAGGTGAGGTCATAACAGAATCACCGTGAGCGAGAGCTGGACCATAGGGCAGACTCAATGGGTCTATCCTATAGTTGATTGAAGTGGCTGTAGAATAAATAGATTGCAGAAATTTAAGGCTCTGCAGTGCTTAATTGTTCAAACAATGCACAGGCTATGTGAAAACTATATAAGAAAATCTCTTATCTTGGTTACGCTTAGCGACAAATTTGGTGTAACACTGCCAACTTAGTGACATTTTCAAAAAGTCGCAAAATTAACGATCATTCAATATCTCTGGAAATTTAATTTAATTTCTTTGATAATCACTGTCACTTTTTGGGAATGAATAATTAAAAATTAATAAAATATTAAAAGTCAGTCGGATGCTTAGTATTACTCAGAGCGACATATCTTTATGCCCTGGGTCTGTCTGTTATTTCTATTATAATGATCAACGGGTGTGTATATAAATAATTCAAAGCTAATTGTACCATTTATTTGGTTATGCTTTAGTTTCTTTCTACAGGTAAAATAACTCTCATTTCAAAATTTATAACTGTTTATTTTATTATATCTTAAAAAACTCTACTTTTACTATTTTTTTAATCAAATTGTCTATTTTTATTAACACTTTACAACATAGTTAAAAAGTGTTTATGACTGTGTTCATTCTGTCTGTCTGCCCGTTAGCATGATAACTGCCGTAAAAACGACTTCAATGACAAAATTAAATTTTAGTATGTTGTTGAGACAGTCTGTGGGACATATGTAAATGTAAATGAATAATATCACCCAATTAGTTTTGGATTGAACCCGGGCTATAAAATGAAATACATTGAATCCTATGGGACCTTTTTTCAAACATTTTTTAAGTGATTTAAAATTTCACAAATTGTCTGTGGGACATATGTAAATGTAAATGAATAATATCACCCAATTAGTTTTGGATTGAACCCGGGCTATAAAATGAAATACATTGAATCCTATGGGACCTAATTTTTCAAACATTTTTTAAGTGATTTAAAATTTCACAAATTGCTTTGAAAATTCTAGAAAATATTTAAATCATCCCATAAAATATATATATATATATATATATATATATATATAAAATTCAGCAAAATATGTTCGGTAGTTTTTAAAATAAAATTTAAAATAATAATTGCACCCATATTATACGAAAAGATTATGTGACCCACTTCAAAATAAAATATGGCATCCATCTTGCGTCAAAATTATGATTTTTAAAGTTCTGTTTAATTTATATTTAATGCTGCATCCGTCCTAAAACGGCTTTATTTTTTATTTTTTTTCTGTGCATCTATATACTGCGCCAATGCAATTACAATATTTTGGTGTTTAAATGATCATTAAACTTTGATCATTTCTACAACGAAACCTACCTTTCAAGTATGGAGAATGTCAACACATCAAGCTGTAAGATGAGTTGTATAAGAATTACTGAATTTCTTTAACGCAAAATTATTTAGCTCTGGAGTCAGCAATATAGCTGATATGAATGAAACATTCATTGATTTTACATAGAGAAGCAGACAATTCCATATCATTGCTTTTTTGATGAAGTTTTAAACATTGAGTTAGAAAGTAATTTTACCTCCATGGTTTTACGTTTTAAAGTAAAATAAATTATTGTAGCATTGTGATAATTTTAAAAATATCGCCGTTGAATGAAAGGAATGGAAAAAAGTTCATGAATGAAATATTCACAGCTTTTATATAGAGAGCCAACCGATTTATATTTCGATGACGTTATTTGAATAAAGTTAATTTGTTTTCGATAACATTTTCAAATGTAATAAATTTTTGTAGTATTATGATAATTTTAAAAATATCACAGCTGAATGTATCGCACTTTAGAGATGTTTAAATAAAATTGCATTTCAGTTGGAAAGTGTTTCATAATCAATGCTTTATACATGATTGATCTTTCTTGTTAACTATTTTACATCCGTACAGCATACTCACATTGCTTTTCGGAATTAAATCTTTTCGGTCCTTAAAAGCTAAAATCTCCAAAATGAAAGAAAACTTTATAAAATGTTTTTTTAAAGTTTTGTAAAATGTCAATATATGCATTAAATATTTCGATCTGATTAGACAGCAGAGAGGATCTAGATTTACATTGGAGAATTCAAATTTTTACACTAGTAATTAATGAACTAACTAAATAATGATAATATAAAAATGGATAAGAATGACCAGGGCCCGACTTACAGGCAAACATTCCTCTGCCCCCCCCCCCCCCCCCAGCTCTCGACATATATGAAATGATCAAAAATATGTTTTTAGAATTTAGAAGCATAATTGTATTTTACGAAAAGGTATACAAAATGGAGTTCTTACATATTTTAATGTAATTTAAATTATTGACAACTTTCTTCACGCACAATTAGTGCGGCACTCCTTATATATCACCAAAATGAATCTTTGCGCTGGACAAACCTATTCCAATGGCATAATTTATTTTTTCAAACAACAGTCGTTAATTTTTTGTTTTTGCAATTGTTTAATTTGGGGCATTCTGATGCGAAGCTGCAGTTATCCCTATTTTTCTTCTCATAGAATTATCTTTTTGTACACGACCCCCCCCCCCCCCCTTTTCGTTTTTTGTAAATAATAGACGGGAATTAAAGTAAATTTTGATAACGGCTATTTGCTGGAGTTTAAAACCCATGCTTTATGTAGATTTTTTAAATTTAAAAATATTTATTAAATGTAAAATAATTAATCAATTTTTAAGATTATAAAAAGATATCTTTTATGAGTTTGAAAAATATATAAGCTTATAAAAAGTGTTATATATATATATTCTAATATAATGCACTTCCCATTACTACAAAATAAAATACAGAATAAACATCAAGATTTGTTCGAAATTTTTAAAATCAGTATTTTTTTTTTCATATTGTCTTTTTTTTTTACAACTAAATAAAATACCATTAGAATGATATATGATGAAATTAAATGACAAACTGACGCAAGACAATAAAAGTAAGCATAGAAGAATACAGGGTAGCGGAATCGATAAGAATGAAAAATTAGAAAACTGGCGAAAAAAAAAAAAGAGAGAATAATCGTTTTAAAAATGATTTTAAAAGGTAAATTACAAAACAGTAAAAACCAGAGATTGAAAAACAATATTATGCAATGAAATAAAACTACAATGCCGTTTAAACATAAATCCAGTCTGAAAGGCAGTCTGAGAATGAATAGTTCACTTAAAAAATAGATTGAATTCATACACCAACGAACTCAGGGAGTAATTTGGAATAAATAATTTGGGTACAGTGAAGTAAAAGGCAACATGTTTTACAATGTGGATACGTTTTGCGGATAGACGTCAATAGACGTCTTTTTAGACAGTTGGAATATGAAATACAAGAATATCGTTGTAAGGAAGGGTCAATGAATGCCTACGTTAAGTCTATATAGAGTTACTCTTGGTCCATAGTAAAGTGACCATGCTTAATTGAATAAAATTGATTGCAGCGCCTTTACGAACTCTTCAACAAGGCGAGATAGAAGTAAAAAGCTAACCACACAGTTATAGAGCATTGTCTAATTAAGTTATTCCCAACCAGGGTTCCGCAAAACAATGGGGCTCTGAGCCTGTGCCCAGGATTCCGCGAGAATTCGCAAATGCTTGCGGGGAAGGGCATACAACTTACCATATTTTATGTAATTGAGAGAAAATATTAAAATTAAGACTTTAACGTGATCTGTTTTACGTAACCTGCCGTAACCTAGTTTGATGTCCGCTTGATAGTTCAAGTTTTAGCAGCGAAAGTCCTGCCTGAGAAGATAAATTTTGTTGACATGGGAAGTTTTTGTAGTGGCAAGGAATTCAGTTCGCAGTAATGAACATTATCAGCACGCATGCAACCTGATTTTTGTTAACAATTTTATTAACACCAATTCATTACAAGAGATGTACACAAAGTCTGTTCCTAATTATTAAGCTAGATCAAGGCTAAATCCGATTCACCCGCACCTCCGCCATTTCGATGTTACTGGAGAAATCGAGTCCAGCCCTTGGCCAGATGTAAAGCAAAATATTTGCCATATTCTTATTATCAGTAATTAATAAATAGATATAGGCACTCTTGCAATATTTTATTCAAAAGCCATGAGTTAGTTATTATTTATGAACTCTACTGCTTTACACACCTATTTTGGCAATATACTCCTGTTGAACTTAATGAGTGTCAGCCAAAGAAGTAGGGTTCCGAGAGATTTTACGAAATATTTCAAGGGTTTTTCCAAACAAAAAAGGTTGGGAATCACTGGTCTAATACGCAGAAATTGACACTAGGAACGAAGGCACGTACACGGAAGGCAATAAATATAGGTCAAAAAGTCGTATCATAAGGACATATAACACGGTGACACCTGCTATGCTGGTCAGAGTGCGCGAAAATTCAAATGCGGATTGTTGCTGACTGGGGATATTTTGAACAAACTGTACATTAGATTCCTGTGCATGTAAGTGTTGCTGATTTTAGTATTCCTGAATAGGACAGTAATTCGCTAATAACTAGATTGTGTCAAATAAATGTCTTGCGGTAACATTTTTATTGCCTATTCCTACTCATTAAATAATGCTCTACAACATTGTAATTGGTTATTTAAGTGTTATCTCGTCTTGTTGCCGAGTTTGGTATCGTACCTTTTAAATTCTCCGTTAGAGACGCTGCAATCCCTTTAATTCGATCGGGCATGGTTACCTTACTATAGACAAACCTAACGTGGCTCTTTCCTTACAGATTATACCCTGTATAAAAAAAAAAAGCGCGCAAAACTTCCTTGAATAAAGCAGGCATATGTCATAAGGCGACGACAATTGTTTCGAGGGCGTTATAAACCCCCTTTTCAGGTCAAATGAACAGATAGAGCAGTATGCGCCCTTAACCATTGCCGAGAACGAATTATAAGTAGCTAAGGGCGTACATCTGTTCATTTGGAGCGCATACCTGTTCATTGACCTATTCATTTGGCCTTATAATGCCTTTGAAACAATTGTTATCACCTTACTGACATATGCCTGCTTTATTCAAGGAAGTTTAGCAAGCTTTTATTTAACAACAAGCAATAGTTTGATTTATTGTAATTATACCCTGCAGATTTATATCGCTCAGCAACGTCGTCATTATGACAATAATCAAGTTAATTAACATTAGTGATTGAATAATGGTAACTAATAATTACATCACACACATACATTATAACATCGGATATCAGGTTTAACGACTATTAACTGAATTTAAAAAAATGTTATAACTTGCAGGAAACAATATAAGCAACCAGGTAACCACATCATTTGTAAAAGTGACGAAAGTATAAAGTGCATTTGTGCTTTATACAATTTAAAATTTTGTGAGATACTCTTCAATTGTGTCATCATTATTTGCATTAATATGTAATACCAGTCATGCTTAAAGTTTATAGATGCAGAAGTTTCTGATACATTCATAAAAAAAAAAAAAAAAAAAAATTTTTTTTTAGAACAAAATATTCACTCCTGACGATCTTTAAATGGCCCCGAGAGGTGAATACCTTCCTTTAAAAAATTTTATTATTCTTATTTAATTTTACAATTAACAATGCGTATTACAATGATAATTTAAATTCTTCGAATATTAAGAGTCAATAGCTTTATTTTTAGAGAGCAATATTCTAACTTTCTTAATTCTTTTAGAGCCTGGGAAAATCTTAATTTTAAAATTTAATATTCTTTTGTTAATACGTTATAATGGGGTTTACATATGTTTTAATCTAGTTTAAAATTCTTATACAGATTCTTTAATTTAACAAAGTTATTTTTTAAAATTCTAATTATGTTTATGATTACATTTAAACTTGTCTATCTAATCTTTCTGAAAGGCCTGCCTATGAGAAGAGTAATATATTTTGTTCTTCAAACTAATTTTCTTTAAGTCTATAATTATGTTTTCCTTTTTTTTTTTTTATTTTCATACACAACGCAATTCTTGTAAAACACAACATAGATTCAAATTCATTTTCTTATTTTTTTTTATTTCATGATGCATTAAATTCAGTTTAATTGCAAAAAGTAACATGGATACTTTTCTAATATTATATTCAATTTGCAGTTTTATTGCATGTTCGTTTCATTTGGCAACTTAATGCACTTCAAAGTCTTCAGCTCTTCAAAATTCCAAAAACTAAAATGTCTCGGGTATGGTTCATTCTAGTCATGGGGTTAGTCTCATTCGCTGTGCTGTCAAAAATTACATAAAGCACAAGTACTTAATTAATATATTTCAGCAACTTTAGTCATTTATTTCACATTTTCACGATATTTGCGGGTTATTTTGCAAGAAAAGGTCGATCATATTTTTTCAAATTATGCAAAAATCTGATGAGTATCAGAATAACCCTCAAGAGACGTAACTACTAAATTTTAAGAAGTTTCATTAAAAAGTTTTTTCACTCCAATGCAAAACGTCTTCACTCCTTCAATTTAAGAACTTAAATATCTCGAGAATGGTCCATTTTAGAGTAATGGGGTTGATGTTATTCTTTTCATTGTGAAAAATTACGTGTAAAACATGCATTTAATTGATACACAAGTGAGAACATTTGTATTTTTTTTTTTTTTTTTGTATTTATTGAGATACATTTGTATTTTTACTTTGCCTGCAATACATGGTGATGTATAAGGAAAGTATTGGAATCATGTCGAAAATCGCAACTCGAGTTTTCGACGGATCTACACGTTTCAGAACCTCTAGAATACGAAAAAACTATTTTTAGCGTGATGTATGTGTGTGTCTGTCTGTGTATCCACTCTTAATTCAAAAACTTATGAACCGAATTTCATAAAATTTGGTAGGTAAGTCACTTGTGTGTGACCCTGGTGCTGATTAGTTTTTGGTACGATTCGGGATAAAAAAACCTGTCTTTTATTTTTTTTGTGAAATGGCCCGCAAAAATTGCCTGTATCCACTCTAGCTGAAAAACTAATTGATCAAATTTTACAAAATTTGGTAGATAAGTCACTTGCGGATCACTCTGGTGCTGATTAGATTTGGGTAGGATTTGGAAAAAATAATCTGCCTTTTTTTTGAGAAATGGCCAGCAAAAATCGTCAAAATCTAAAATAAAAAACTACGTATGCGAAATATATCAATTAAATGCTTGTTTTATGTGTAATTTTTAACGATGAAAAGAATAAGATGAACCCCATTACACCGTTCTCGAGATATTTTAGTTTTTTCGCATTTTGACATGATTCCACTGTTGACAAAAAGTCCTGTTATCAACTGAGAACGAAAAGTGAATTAAAATGCCAATTCAGTGTAATTTTAAATAATTATGGGTGTTATTTTGTACAATTAAACTCAATATAATGAATTATCGAAGAAATAAAGAGAACGTGAATATGAGTCTGCAAGGAAAGTCATGTGCTGTCTGTCCACATCAAATTTTTTTGTTTTAGGCTTTGATGGTTATTGCGGGCCATTTCACATAGAAAGGCAGATTCCGCCCCCCCCCCCCCGCCAAATGGAATAAAAATCTAATCAGAACCAAGGTAATCCACAGCAACTTATCTACCAAATTTTGTGATATTTGGTCTATTAGTTTCTCAGCTAGAATGGATACAAATAATTTTTGTGGACCATTTCACAAAAATAGGCAGGTTCTTTTATCCCGAATCGCACCAAAATCTAATCAGTACCAGGGTAACCACCCAATTAGCTATAAAATTTTATGAAATTTGGTCAATCAGTTTTTGAGTTAGAGTGAATACATAGATTGCACAGACACACACATATAGACGTCACGCTAAAAATAACTTTTTCGTGTTCTAAAGGTCCCAAAACGTGTAGATTCGTCGAAAACTCGAGTTGCGATTTTTGACATGATTCCAATACTTTTCCTATACATTACCATGTATTGTAGGGAAAGTAAAAACTACAACAGCAAGGTTTTAAAAGATGAAATTAAAGAATCTAATCTCACTGCACGAGAGAAAGCGAGGGATCAAGTGGCATGCTTTTCTTAAGAGAATGCGGGTGGAAAAATAAGAAATACGCGTGAGGATGGTGGTTTCCGAGGGAATATGGACAACAGAATTTTCAAAAATGAAAATTTAAGGACTTTCAAGAACATATGGTCTTTATTCAGAACTTCTCGGGGGCACGTGAAAACAAAAATTAAAACATATATCAAGTACTTTTTAAGGGCTTTCAAGGCCCATGCCCCCCCCCCCCCCTTCGACCTACCTGAAGATGTAAGGTACCTATTCAGACGGCCGAGAAGTGCCACCCAATTTAGATCGGAACCCAGTGAGGAAGGCATTCACAGGGACTGTACCCTCCTTCCCCTACCACCAACCTCTCGGAAGGACTTGCGGACCCCCATGTTTAATGTGATCGTACTTCGCATGAATACGGCGACAGTATGGGCAGAGGCGGGAATTGAAGTCGGGTCGTCCGAGTGCAATCCCCGCGCGCTAACCACTGGGCCGTCCCACGGAACTCTGTAAAATAAGTTCTTTTTATGTGTAAACTCATGCAAGAAAAAAATATTTTCAATTAAACTATTTTTAAAATAATAGGCAATAAGAATGATCAATAAGAATCATCATCCTGATTTCAGTTTAGAGAAGGTTTTTCTTTTATTTGGTTGTTACAAAGTCACCATAAAACAAAACAGGAATATGGAAATACGTCGCGACATAATGGCATATATACGACAATAACGGGTATAAAATTTTGATGCCTCGGTTAACTTTCAAAAGTCGTTACATGGCTACTGAATTCAGACACGAACTTAATTTCACTTTAGACCTTAATGCATTATGCTACCTCATTTTCAAATATTTTTATCTTTGATGACTGAATAATATTGATGCGGTAGATGCATTTTAAAAAATGAATAATGTTGGTTTTTCTGCATTAATGTATTTAAATAAAGTTCAAGGTTTTTTTTTTTTTATGACAGAAATCTATGGAATTAACTTCCGTCCGATTATGTATGTAAGAAGTATGCAAGAAAAAGTATGTCGCCCTGCAATGTAAAACACAAATTCTTGGCCTAGAAACTCGTTGTTTCTTAAAGTAATAGGTAATGGTCTGAGCATGAGTGCGAAATGTTCGAAAATTCAGATAATTCAATAGATTTTTAATTATTTACAATAACTTCCAAAACTATCTCAAATTCAATGTGTTAAACTACGCTGAATTTTGTCCTAGAAATTTGTCGTTTGTTTTAAATGGCAGCCGACGATAAGAAAGTTTATGCAACACATTCAGGGGAAAAAAAAAAAAAACAATAGTAGAATTTTAAATATAGATTTTTTAAAATAGCAAAAAACGATCAGAGCTATTTTTTCTTTGAGTCATGTAAGCTGATAGTTACGTCTGTTGTCTGGGAAGAAAGATTTTACAGCAAGCAGGTGATAAAACATTGAAGTGGGTTTAATTAAATGGTTTACTAACTTCGCAAATTTTACAAATAGAATTTTTTTTAAAAGAGGAATTATTTCAGAATTGTGGAAAAAAATCTTTTGAATCATACAAGAATTACCATATTTAGTATTTTATTCTGATGTTTTGTTCTAAGCGTTTTGATTTATTGCAAGCAGTTTCGATTTAAGCGCATTTAAATACTTATGTGCTTATTTAGGGCGTATGAGTCATTTAAAAGGACATATAAACCCAATTAAAGTTTTGAAACAAATACAAAAGCAAATAAGACATAAAATAGTTTTCAAATAAGACATAAAATAATTTGAAAATAAGACATAAAATAACATTCAGCCTTAAAAATAAAAAACATTCCACAAAAGGAAAAATGCCAAATCTGCATGTTTCCCAACAGAATGTGTTGGCAAAAGAAACGTGTGAAAACTCGGAGGCGGCTTCCGAGGAAATCAGACGTCAATCCTTCTAGCAGCATCCGCCAGTGAAGAGCCTGACTAGAAAAATCGATAATCGAAGCCCTTTCTTGCTGAGTCTTAATAGACAACCGCGCAACTGGAGATGCAATATAGACATAAATGAAATACAAGGGATGTTATGGATAATAAAACGCCTAATGCTCTTCCGCCGAAGGGTGCATTCATTTATTTCTCCTCTCTGCGCTCTTTCTGTCTGTAACACAGAATTGAAATCATGCATCAGAGAGCAGAGGCCAGATTTCGAGGAATAGTTACGGTTTTAGAGAAAATGACCTAATATGACAAAATCTTTCACTAAAATATATTCAAGTTTTAAATATATCAATACTAACAATAATTAAACCTTTATATAGTATGAAAAAGAAGTATCTTTTTACGCAAGTTGCTTTTAATTATTTAAATATATACAGGGTAAAGTGAAAACCTTGGAACGCTTCAGTTTTTGAAATTTAGAAATATATATTTTTTGTAATTCTATCTTAACCAAAAATTTACCTCTTATACATGAAACACTTCCACTTAAGATAAACGTAAAATCCACTTCAAATGTCTTAATTAATAAATATCTGTCTTTTATAACCTATTCAGTGTGTGGAGGGGGGGGGGGGGGAGTGTTACAGTGAGGCAGTGAAACAGATAAAACATTATTAATTGTTAACTTTCCTGAGACACATTTTTGGGTTATATTGTCCAATTTAAATATCTAACATAACAGACTCTGAAGCAGGGACAATTTTATACAATGCACAGGTATTGAACTTACAGTTAACATTTTGGAAAAAAATCTAACATTTTAACAGATAAAAAATTTAGTTACTTCTCAGGCTTAAATCGAACATCTACAGCAAATTAAAATCATTACATACAGCAGTTACTTCAAAAAACAATTCTATCGAGCGTTCCAAGGTGCTTCACTATCATGTCTTTCATGGTGACCTAACTGACCAAATTCTTTCTCAAGGCCTCCATGCTTTTGTTTTTTACTATACAATGACCATTTCACCACAATAAAAACTTCTGTTTTTATATATAGCTTTATTTAAAGAAATTAAGTTCTAATCCCACTGCTACTATCTACGAAATTCACATAAAAGTTTTTTGGCTGTTATAAAAACTAAAAAGTTTGATAAATTATTACCTAATTGTAGTAGAGCTTTTAAACCACAGCAGCAAATGCACAGGAGGGCTACCTATCTAGTAGTATATAAAATAACAAGATTTTAATCTCAAACTGATTTTTAAATTTAAGGTGTCCCAAGGTGGGCTGTGAAGTGCCCCATTCTCCCCTACATAAGATATTTAACAATTGAAAAAACCGTACCAAATTTCATTCAAAATTTTCAATTTATTCGAAAGATATTGTAGCTACAGTCTAACAATTATTGAAAAAAAAAAAAAACTTGATTCGTTTCACGGAATGCTCAGAATGTGTAAAATCATTAAATCAACTAAATAAATGACACATCTTAAAACCAGATCCAAAGGTCACTTTATTAAACAATCATCTTACAGAAGTACATCAAATACAGCCAAAGCGCTTTCGAACATCCTCATGTTCACCTTCAGTGGCGATATAATTAAAAACAGATGCCAACATGCTTAAATACAATCCACCGAAATTTGCATATCTTAGAAACTGTCAGCTGTACAAATGGTGTACCATGACAGTTTCTAAGATATGCAAATTTCGCTTGACGGCGGTGGATTGTATTTAAGCATGTTGGCATCTGTTTTTAATTATATCGCCACTGAAGATGAACATGAGGATGTTCGAAAGCGCTTTGGCTGTATTTGATGTACGTCTGTAGGATGATTGTTTAATAAAGTGACCTTTGGATCTGGTTTTAAGATGTGTCATTTGTTTAGTTGATTTAATGTTTTGATATTTTGACGTGTCGCCACTTCTGGTATGTGTAAAATCATTAAATTCCAAGATTCAGAGTTTTGACCCCATCACAAAACTTTCCCTTTACAAATACTATTTGCTAGGGGGTGGGTGGGGGGAACAAACAAACAAAAAAGTATACAATGTAACATTGGATAACTAGTTCGCAACTGGTAGGCTCGCGGCCTTCTTGGAAGTTCACAGAACTGTTCAGGGAAATTTGCTAAAAATATCCTGTAAAAGCAGATTTTCCTTTTCATAATTTTCTAACAATTAAAATGCATATACATAAATAATTCCTTTACAGAATGCTTGAGGATTATATTATTGATAGCATATAAGAAAATAAAGATTTAATTGTACTATTACCCTCTCTTTCTATCACAATTTCAAAAGGGTTCGATTCGAGTTCAAGGATGCTCAAAACATGTAATTCCGTTAAAACCTGTTCACGATACTTATCCTACCTATTATATTTAAAAAATCTGGCAATCTAAAATAATGTCATTATTGAATATGTAGAAAAAAAATCTGTAGTCTCAAATTATATAGAAAATTACATAAACCTTCCATGCAAAGGGGGAAAAAAATTATTGAAATTACGTTGCTAGAGAGTCTGAAACAAATTTATACTCTTTGCAAAGAATTCGAATTATACAGCAGATGAATAATTCAATCCAACAATGATTTGCTTTTATTTATTTATCGTAACTACAGATATATCGACTTTCATTGCCGCAGCTGAAATAACTCAGTCTGATGGACCGTAAAAGACAAGAAGCGTATTAGAAAAGTTAAGGAGGAACCTAAACCATCGTAAGAGCTTATAGTGTGCTACCGACTATATAAATTGGAAGTAACAAAGAGTATAAGATATTTCATATGAAATTTCGCAAACTGCTGTGCTGTTTAAGTTAATCTGCAATAAATATAGTAAAGTAGTTGATAAAGTTCATATAGCTTTAAAAAACGGTTGTTTTCCCCTTCACTTTTTACTTTTTCTTAATTCTGTTGTCCTTTATTAATTGGTATTTTGAACATAATTTGATCGTATGTTGTTTGAGTTTAGTTGGTGAAGTAGTTAATGTGGCTTTCCAGCTCTTTTCCCAAATATTTGTTGTTTTCTTAATGTTAGTTGTCTTTTATAATACACTGGTATTTTTACAGTATTTTTAACGAATGTTTCATGATAAAAATAGTTCATTCAACGGTCGAAACTGTTTCTTTCCTTCATTTGATTTAATGTTATATATTTTCACAATCTTATTCACAAGTATTTTTGCAATAATATTTGGGCATATGTTTCGTAGTTAATTGATGATGGCGCTCATGTATCCTCAGGAGCAGGTTTTTTTTTTTATTTATTTCATAATAGGGCACTTTAAGTTCCTAGTTTTATTCACTGAGAAAATGTTTTGAATCTTTTTTTGATTCTTTCTTTTCCTGTTTTATTGGGATTTTCCGTTCATTTTTTCGAATTCCTGGGTCACGTGACACAGCTACTTATTGATAGACGCATTACTGCCTTTTGTCAGTGAGGCATTTATCCTGATGAAGTAGGAACATTTTTGCTTTTCAAACCTCGTTAATACTATTCATCAACTTCTTATGTTGTTATTAACGAAGCATTTTTAGCGCAGGGCAACAATGAACGTAGCGTTTTGTAATGTGTGGTCAGAAGGAGTTAAAACGAGGCACCTTTAATATCTAGCGTTTTAATTGTTCGATCCACACCATTCAACTTTCATTTTCTTTAGATCAAATGAATCAGCTTAACAGGCTATATTTCGCTTTTCCTATGTTGTTCCATTACAGACCAAAACAATTATTAACGGATTATTTAATCTAAGCGAGCTCATTAATAAGTGCACCTGACTGTATCTGGGTTCTTACACATTTTTTCATTAAAAAAAATGAGTACTTTTTAATCACTATTTAAAGAACTACAGGTGAGCTTTCACGAGTATATTAGAGAATTTCACGAATGAATCATAAAAATGGAAGAAAGTTTTTCTGATCGGAAAATTAGGCGGTTATGGATATAATTGTATACTAAAATGAAATAAATGTTGCACAAAAAATTCCTGTGATTTTTCAGGTACACCTTGATTATGGGTGCTGGAATAATCTATTATTAGACTCAGGGATGGACTTCTTCCAGTACAGTGGGAAAAATTGGAAGAAATAGGAACCAGAAAATATGAAGTACTATGACCCCTTTTCCATATGGCGATGGGGAAAATTCCACAGTTTGCAATCGACTGTCACTCTTGGATGGGAAACAATTTTTCCTACTTTTACTGTAATTTTTGAACTGTAATATCTATAAGAAAATTAAGTACTTTTTAGGCAGTTGGGTACAGATTGAAGCAGCTTTAAGGTCTCAAAATTAGGAATTAAGCAGTTTTAAGAACTTTTAAGAACATCTTTAAGAACTTTTAAGAACAACAACAAAAAAAAAACATAAATACGTCTTTGCTACTTTTTTTAATACTGCCTGTCTAAGTGTCTGAGTTAAGAGAATACGTGCATGTATATCTGTGAGGTGTTCTTACAATATCTTAAGAAGTAAATAATGTTTAGTACTTTTATATTTCAACATACAACACACACAGGGGAAAAAAAAATTCTGAAAATAGAACGCCTAGCACCAGTTTAATAAAGGAAACTTGTAAAAGTAGCAGCTGACTTTGTCATATTTATCTATTTATCGACTTTTTATCAGCTCGCTACAGCAATGTTTATATATTTTTTATTTCCAATAACTGCAGTCCAAATGAAATTTTAGATTTTGACGCTTGAAAAGATTTAGGTTAATGTGATGCAAAATTTCTGCTGTACTACATTTTTATTTATTTAATTTTTGCATCTCAATATTTTCATTTTCTATATCATAACACAGTATTCTCTATTTCCACTTCTCTTTCATTTTGTAAAAACTCATGAGAACAATTGCGCTTATTTTACAGGTAATTTACATAAATTTCCCCGTCAATAATAATTGCACCACGCTTAACAAATGCTTTATTGCCTGCACTCAAATCAAATCTCCCAGCTTTTCATAAAAATACAAAACGAAAGCTGATATAATTTGTTTTCTTTTCTGGCTACACAATTTTATTTTTAGTACACAGTAAAAATTTAGGAAGTCGACCTTAAAAAAAATTAAAACTTTTTACGGAACGATTGTACAACACTATGTCAAACAATACTGTTGTAAATCAGGCGTGATGGGGAAAGAAAATATCTAGACAAAAGAACATAAGGTGCGTTATTATCCATTGTGGAAGATTTACGCCTTTACATTGTCTGCCTAAACGTACGACGCGCTGCCAGAAAATGAAGAATTCTATAATCGATTCGGATCAGGCTATGTTCCCCTTTAAAACGTATTTGAGCCTCGGAGCGTAAGAGAAAGTAAACCGTTGTCTTCTATGTTTTTTTCGCTTGCTGTAATGTATTGCGCAATAATGGACAACTCTGCTTACTAGTGCTTTATTGTGAATTTCTGTCGGTTTGCTCTATAAAAAGAACACAATAAAAAATAAACATTTATATAATATGACAAGAAATTTAGGAAGGAGCCTTCATAGAGTGGCAAATAGTGTGTACGCTTCAATTTTGAGGGAGCTATTAAGCATTTTTATTATCTTTTACATTCATATTTTGTACAGTCATACACATTTTTCGGAAATACCGGAAGTATCATCTTCAGAACAGGAAATGGAAATTTTTAGTGAACCTCTCAACCCTCTGGAATTCGACGCTGAATCCATATCAGTCATCATCTAAGCTCTATCTATAACTAATCCTGAGAAATAGATGTTTCAAAGAAATCTTGTGAACCGGAAAACTTTAGTGAACCCTCTACATTCTCCGGAATTTAATGCTGAATTCATATCAGTCATCATCTAAGCTCTATCTATAGCCAATCTTAAGAAATAGGCATTTTCAGGAAAATGTTTGAACCGAAAGTAAAAATCTGTAATGGCCACTTCTTCCCATTCTCCTCAGAAATTTGATACCGAATCCATATCAGTCATCTTCTATAGTAGATATGACTAATAGGGATTCGGTTGACTGATAGCAGTGCTATATCTATAGCAGGTCTTAAGAAATAAATGTTTCAAGAAAAATGTAAAATTTTGAATCTGAAGTGACGTCTCCAGAACTGAAAATCCTTAGTGAGTACTCCTTCCAAAATTTGATGCTGAATCCATATCAGTCATCCTCTGAGTTTTGTTATCTATGACAGATCCTGAGAAATAGATGTTTCATGGGAAAATGTTTCGTGAAAACAAGGCAAATTTTTTGAAAAGTAGAAACTTAAATCATATAGTAATAAAACCCGATGATTCGAAAGTGTTTTGAAGTTTAGAACCATGTTCTCAGTGCAGCAACCTGTATAGATGAGGCAGTTTTGCACTTCTTACCGCTCACCAGCACCGAATAGCCGCATTGGCAACAAGAAAACTTGTGTAACATTGCAATAATAAGGTGAGATTGTGGTACATAGATTTCTCACGGTGAGTGCAGATAAAAGCTATTTGGTGTTGATAAGCTTTAACAAGAGTGAGATCTTTTGTTCACTTTAGCTAGTTGCAGTATTGGGAGCATGATTCCAATTTAAGTATTTAATAAAATACACTGCCATATTTATTTATTTCTATTTCGACAATATATGTGCATATATAAAGGATTCATGAAGAAGGCTCTATCTCTACTTATAATAAAACAAGGTGTGTGTTTGACGAGGAACGCTTCCGGGGCGATCCACTCGGGAACGCTTCCGGGACAATCCACTCCTCAAAGGGATAGACAAACCTACGGTTTGTCCAAAACGAATTAAACCCAGTGAGTTTATATTTGAAAATATATATGTACAATACATCATGTTGCTAAGAAACGGAATTAAACCCAATGAGTTATTACACCAGTAAATATTTTTCGATTTAAATAATAAAGAAATATATTTATAAATACATTTTTTTTTTGGAATTGCATTTTTCATTGGATCATATCATTACGGCCCTTGAGTTTAACGAGTTTAAATTATTAATATTTTCAAATTCTTACACAATTTGTTTTATTTTGGGGAAACTTTTTAAAATCCATATATTGTAGTACGGGTACATCTTCTAATACATGGGCATAACCTTCTAATCTACGAAAATATAAATGATTACGTCTGTCCGTCCCTGTAACGCTTGGTGAGAGATTTGGCGAACTTTTTTTTTAATGTTGCGAAATTGAGAGAAATGTTGTCGAATCGCTAAAAACATTGCCAAATTGATAAAAATGATGCCAAATTATGAAATTAGTTTTATTTTGAAAGGGGATAGTATTGTAATGATGTTTCGGTAGTTTTCGATTGTCAGTTCATCCTACTTGATAACAAATTTGGCGACCTTTTAAAATGTGGCCAAATTGCTCAAATATCATAAAATGAACGAAAATATCACCAAATCGATAAAACTGTTGTCAACTTGATAAAAATGACACCAAATCAATGAAATCAATTGCATTTTGAAAGATGATAGTATTGTAATGATGTTTCGGTAGCGTTTATCTCTTTAGTCCAACTTTCTGACAAATTTGGCGACTTTTTGAAATTCCGTTAAATTAATGAAAATGTGGCCGAATTGATAAAATGATACTAAATTAATGAAAATGACTTCTAATTTATGAAAATTCAATATTTTGCAAAATTAAGTTCAATTTCCTTGATAATCAACGTCGCTTTGTGAGAATTAAATAATGGATTTTGTAAATGTGTTTACAAACGGACCAGGATTTTTTTTTTTTTTTTCAGATCTGCCTGTGAAGATAATTTTGTATAGCGAGAACAGATTCTTATACATCTTTTAAGAAGAATTAAATTAAATGTTTTAATAAAATGTTTAGAATAACAAAGTCATTTAAAGTATCATAGGAATATGTATATGTATAGGAATATGTATGCACATAATATGTATATGCATAGGAATATGTATGCACATAATTCAAGTTTTAATTTCTTTATATTATATATTCCGTGCGAAGAACGGGTATACTGCTAGTTTTAAATATAGAAGGTCCGAGAGATTAAATGGATAGAGCGTCGCCTCGCAAGCTAGAAATTGTGTGATAATTTTAAATATATATATTTGCTATACAAATTTCAAAGACCTCACCCCCCCCCCCCCCCCAAATGTAAAAATGTTTTAATTGCATTATTTCGATGTCTCCGTCACGCTATTTAATTGTGCACAAGATAAATAATTATCTACCTCGTTCGCAATTTACTAAATAATTTTACGAATAGCGTTCAGTGCCAGGAAATTCGTCGGAATCTAACTCTTTCCGGCTGGAATCCCGTGAAATTACGAAATGCCCCTCCTAATGACACGTTATTTTAGTATTCCATGTTATGAATGTGGATAAAATACATAAATTACAAGTATTCTGAGATATATATATATCGTTTTATTTAAAGCAAGATAAAATGATTCTATAAAATTTTAGTCCATAAACAGAATTTTATAATATCAAAATAGTAGACTGAATGAAATTACATCCTTTTTAACACATAATTTCATACACACAAAATAAAAAATAAAGCCTACATAAAAGATTAAAATGCAGGATACATTTAACCCGTTACAATTATTAGATGTGATCTTGAAACTGCTTCGTTTACAGCGTTCAAGCATCCTTTATGACAAATTAGTCTTGATTTTATTCAATTAAACGTGTTGAGATAACTATCTGAGTTCATAGCTGAGCTCTCACAATTATTAGGAATCTTAAAATTACTACATGATCTTAAGTTGCAACGTGTTCGACAGCAACTGAAACTGTTGTTAACGAGCCGGCTTACAAAGTTCAATCATCCTTTATTAAATTGATCTTGATTTTTAAAATACTTAATTTTATTTAATAAGATGTTTGCATCAGTTTGAGATAGTTAAATGTCCATAGCTCTCACAATTACTCAGAATCTCAAAATTATTATAATGATCTTAAAAACTCGCAATTTGTTTGATAGAAATTGGAACAGCTGTTAACGAGTCGGCTTACATGTTTAATCATCCTTTATTAAATGTCTTGATTTTTAAGGTAAAAGACATTTAATAAAGGATATCCCCAACTCAAGCGAGCGTTTAATTTTATACAATTAAACGCTCACAATATGAATGGATATAATATATGTTTAGTGCATGCTTATTTTATACAAAAGCTAATATTCAATATCTTTAGAAAAAGAACATTAAAATGCCGAAATACATTTAGAACACGAAAAGCACAAAATATATTTCACATGCAGATATCGAAAAGCCGACATTCATAAAATTTTTAAAAAACTAATTAAGGTAAATGTACCAATCAGTGGCTTACCAGAGGGGTTAGAGTGCCTGTCTTATACAGGTACTCTATATGCACTAATATGCACTCTATAAGCCTGTCTTATACAGGCTCTCTAGGTACATAGGGGTAAATGCACCTCCTTTAAATGTTTTTTTTTTTTTTTAATTACCACTTTTTTTTTATATAAATGAAAACTTTACCTGTGAATTTAGATAAAAGTTATGATATTTTCGTTGTGTTTAAATTAAATTTAATACTATGTTTATTTATTAAATATC
The DNA here is from genome assembly GCA_951213105.1 of Amaurobius ferox. Lineage (NCBI taxonomy): Eukaryota > Metazoa > Arthropoda > Arachnida > Araneae > Amaurobiidae > Amaurobius > Amaurobius ferox. Next base: position 52,823,620 of record OX578136.1, on the reverse strand, counting down.
CGGTATATATATATATATATATATATATATATATATATATATATATATATATATATATATATATATATATATATATATATATATATATACACAGGGTGAATTGCACCCAATCTGCCAAACGAAAGGGAGTGATAGAAAAGCCCATGTGCAGTATAAAACACCATAGCAACCCTGTCCTATCTCTAACCGTTTCGGAGTTACGGTGGATAGAAGGAAAGTGCGTCAAGTCTGAAAAAATCCAAATTTGTGGGGTTTCTGAAAGGTCTACACGCAAAATAAGCACATAATTGGAAAGAGCAGAAAAAATTCCATAAGATGACACTATTTCCATCCGGATATCTGGATTTAATGGCGAGCTACAAGCGCTGAAATATTGGTGAAGTGCAAAATCGAAATGTGGCCAAAATCTGTAACCGGCTATATCGCAAAAACCCTTCTAGCTACAATCGGTCAAATTTACCAAAAACTTTTTTATTCCACCAGCTTTCGAATGAGCCTACAATAAACCATATCGGTATTTTAGTTCAGCAGAAATATAGTTTTTTGTTTGCAATACATCACCATCTCTAACCGTTTCCGAGTTATAGTGGATAGAAGGAAAGTGCGTCAAGTCTGAAAAAAACCAAATTTGTGAGGTTTCTAACATCTGCATATCCGACAGAGTTCATATGTAGATTATGACGGATTTCTATACGTTCCATTTACGCACCATCGTTTTGTTTGCCGCATGTTCGTCGAATGTCTACTTCGACGAACGCCAATTTCAGTGATGTATTGCAAACCAAAAGCTAAATTTCTCCTGAACTAAAACACCGATATGGTTTATTGTAGACTCATTCGAAAGCTGGTGGAATGGAAAAGTTTTTGGTAAATTTGACCGATTGTAGCTAAGCTAGAAGGGTTTTTGAGATACAGCCGGTTACAAATTTTGGCAACATATCGATTTTGCACTTCGCCAATGTTTCAGCGCCTGTAGCTCCCCGTTAAATCCAGATATCTTGGTGGAAATGATGTCATCTTATAGGACCTTTTCTGCTTTTTCCAATTATGTGCTTATTTTGTTGTGTAGACCTTTCAGAAACTACACAAATTTGGGTTTTTTCAGACTTGACGCACTTTCCTTCTATCCACTATATATATATATATATATATATATATATATATATATATATATATATATATATATATATATATATATATATATATATATATATATATATATATATATATATATATATATATATATATATATATATATATATATATTAGAAAAATGTAATAATAAAAAATTCAAGTAATATTAACATCACCATAGAAGCAAAACCACGGTCATAATGCTGATAAGAGAAAAGAACAGCACTGGCCCAAATTCGATGGTTAATCAGAATGAAATTCATCTTCAGGTCTGATTATTTAATTTTAATTAACCCAAACAAATGCCTGCTTCAGATTGAGCAATAGTACATTACTATAAATGCTCAAACTCAGACTACAGGCATCAAAAGATGAAAAAATGAAGATAAGAAACATTAAGAAAATTTGTATTACCATGTCGCATGAACCCTTCTTTTTTCACCATGTGTATACGCGATCAACCTCAACAGTATAAATTATCTAGAAATACCGGAATGAACATGTCGAAATACAACCAGGGAGGCAGTACGAACGTTCACAGCAACACTCCCAGACCCGTCCAGTGAGTCAGAGCAGGAGACAGGACAATTATCCATATAAACAATTGAGAATATGAATATGAAGCAAAGAAGAAAATTCTTACTAAACATGTGACTCATAGAAGAAATGGATAAACGAGAATGCCACTATACATCATTATAAGGGCGCTCAAATCGTATTAATACTAATGCATCTTATTTTCCGATTTTTTGAGCTTATTTTATTATTTTTCATTTTTTTTATTTATATAATTAATAAATAATTATATATATATATATATATATATATATATATATATAAATAGTCCAATTAGAAATAGTTTATAAACATAATCTATCTATTTCTTCAGAAACATACATTTTTGTGTTTGCTTCGTCAAAATTCTTGGACTAGAAAAAGAGTTCTGCGAAGTGAACATTTCCCTTTTTTAAGGCCTAGCTCTTGTCCACGTGTTTAGCAATATAGCTTGATTTTTTATGTTTTTCTTTATTCGTTTCCATACCATTGAAATTTGTTGATTTTCTTTAACTTGATGACTCGTGTTTTGTATTTTTTTTTTCCCATTTGATTGATGATTTGCTGTTTTATATTTTATCTTGTGGGTGTTTTAGAAAGTTAGGTTTAGCGAGTTGCAACTTCTTACATTTCTTTCATTGGACTTTCAAACTATTATATATATATATATATATATATATATATATATATATATATATATATATATATATATATATATATATATATATATATATATATATATATATATTTTATTCTTAATTTTACCCATTTCGCAGCACTCATTTCAGAACATATGAGATGAAATAATTTGGGTTTGATCTGTTTCGTGTTCTGAGTACAGTAAACTTCCGATAATCTTGCACGTTCGGGACTTCAGCGTTGTCGAATTAATAAATTTTCCGGATGTCAAACTAAAACGGGGTAATAGATAGGGGGAATAATTATTTGAAACAAAATAATGGACAATAAATGTTATATTTATTTGAATAAAACGTTACACAGACTGGATTTCATTGTACAACATGTGAAAAAACATCTAAATTAATTTAAAGTTTATAAGGTAAACTTCAATAAATAGAAATCTGCATAAGCTCATGAACATTTTCGAATTCAGCCGAGAGGCGTGCCGAATCATTGGACATCGGATTATCGGAAGTTTATTGTACCATGAAACTCGTTAGAAATCTGGAAATTTTGAAATGAAATCAGAAGTTAAATATCTGAAATTGCTTTATATTCGTATAAGAAGACGCATGTACGGCATTCCTACGATTTATACCAAAAAGTAATTATTAATTAGGACTGCGATCGTACTGTAGATTGCAGCGGTGGAAGTGCGGCTTGGGGAACGCCTCCCTTTATTTGGGTTTTTTGAGTATAATTATAATTTATCGTCCATTATGGTATAGGGTCATTCCATGTCAAATCAACACAGTCATTTTCCTTACCAGCTCAGAGTTTTATGAAATTCGGTGAATTAGTTAGACCTACTAAGAAAGTAAAGCACTCAAAATTTTTTAACCTCCTGGGCGAATTAGTTTTTCAGTTATTTGCATTTAAAAAGCGCCGAAAAAACAAAATTGACCCTCCGATGGCTACATTTAAATTATCATAACTCCTGTTCTAATTGACATACAGAAACAATTTTGGTATCATTTTAAAGTTCTTTAAATAACGTTTAAAATGATGTCAAACACATGAAGTTTTTGGGGAAAAACATTTCAAGTCATAGTGTTTGACCTTTGACCTTGAATTGCTAAAAATCGAATTTCTTACTTTTCACTATATTGTTCCCCTGAATACTACAACTTAACTACATGCATACCAATTTTCAAAATGGCCACTCAATGGGATCACACACACACAAAAAATAATAATTAGAAACAAAAAATACAATATTTAAATATTGACATAACCCTTTTGACAGGTTTATTTATTTATTTTTTTAGTAATGCTGCAGTTTTTGATTTTGTGGATAAAAATACTATACTATTACAAGCTAGACTATACTATTACAAGCTAGACATTTGGCATGTTGTTTGATTCAGTATTTTATTGGGTTGATTTAACAGTTCTCCAAATATACTACCAAAAATAACCGGATTTATCCATAAATAGCCAAATATAGCTGCAAATGAAGTTTTCTAGCTATAAAACAGCTAAATTTGCCAATTGGTGTCACCACTGGCACATCCTTACATTTTGGTTTGCAGTTTGGGTTTTAGTTTGAATTAGAGCTGACTGTTTGATTCAAATGGTGTTAGTTTGCAATTTAAGCTTTAGGTTGAAAAGCTAAGCCACATATAAAGCTTTTAAAGCATATTTATCATGAAATATTGCTACATTGATAATATACTTTACTAGACTTTGTGTAAATATTTTTGTAAGAATTTGATTTTTAAGTAAGGAAAATTTTATTATGAACAAGCAGTGGTTAAACAGAATGTTGCAACCCTCTGGGAAAAAAGAAACATTCGTGCAAAAGTAAAAGTCTACGTCCTGTTTCTAAGTTGATTTGTGAAAATTTTCCTGAATTTGTTGGACAAATGATATGTGACTGGCGCAGGAAAGAAATATGTGCATTAACAGATGACCCAGCTCTGGAATCTAGGTCCGAAAGAAGACCTGCTACCTGGATCAAGTGTCCTGCAAGTTTGTGATGATGAACTAATGAATTTAGATTGTGAAGAAGCACTAGATTCTTTAAATCGTAGTTTGAATGTCTTGGGAAACTGAAAGAACGATTTGAACAATCACGTACAATTGCTGGGACTCAAAAGTTCCACTCGTTTATTCCATTGACAGCACATACAATGTACACTAAAGTGTATTCTGATTTACCTGTATCAAAAGTTGAACAAGTTACCAAATTAGGATGCGAACTTTCGATCAGTGGCACTATGAAAGGATTTGTGACTGCTGTTTCTAACGAAAAATGGTGGGTGACATGTGCGTAATTGATACTAATGAAGGAAATGCAATAGTTAAATTAAGTTTTCTACATCCATCTAGATCTTCTCCATCATTCAAATTTCGAAATAAGCCAGATGTACTTTTGGTACCTGTGCAAGATGTATTAACAATAGTTGATCCACAGCGACGTGAGGAGTTTACACTATAACTGAAAAGGAAACTGTAGTAGCAAATACAAAATTGTGCTCATGGAAAAAACAGTAGTAATTTAATTTAGGGTTGTATATAAAACTGCAGCATTACTAAAAATAAATAAATAAATAAATTAAAAAAAACAGCCTGTCAAAGGGTTATGCCTATATTTAAATATTGTATTTTTTTTTTGTGTGTAATCCCATTCAGTGCCCATTTTAAAAATTGGTATACATGTAGTTAATATGTTATGGTATTCAAAAGAAAAATATAGCAAAAATAAGAAATTCGATTTTTAGCAATTCAAAGTCAAAAGTCCAATACTATGACCTTGAAATGTTTTCCCCCAAATCTTCATGTGTTTGGTATCATTTTAAAGAGCTTTAAAACAATACCAAAATTGTTTCTGTGTGTTAATTAGAACAGGAGTTATGGTAATTTAAATGTAGCCATTGGAGGGTAAATTTTACGTTTTCGGCCATTTTTAAATGCATATAACTAAAAAACAAATAAGCCTAAGAGGTTAAAATTTTGCGTGCTTTACATTCTTAGTAAATCTAATTAGTCCACCAAATTTCAAAAACATCGGAGACGGTGCGGGAAAAAACTACATTTTCTTGTGTTGATTTGACATGACTCTATATATGAAATTTATTTACATATTAAATACTATTAGTTGCTGAATAATATAATAATTAACAATTAATTATATTTATTAAAATACTTTGAACTCCTGTTAAAATTTACTTGGTACACCACTGATACAAATATCAACTGTTTTCAGGCATACAAAAAACAGGCAAAAGCACGTCGAATATTAAAGTATAATTCGTAATATATTTAAATTATATTTTAAACAAGCGACACATAAAAATTGTTTTATTTGATCTGAAGAGCCAGCGGTTAAGCAACGTTTCACTTTAAATACTTATTCGTCTCTCCCAAAATTTGAAAAAATGAATGATACACATGTAAGGATCATTTAGTGAAAAATTTGATTTAGAATTATGGAAACGTCACTTTAGAATACTGGATCTATCAGATGAAGATGTGTGTTGTGGCATAATATAAATATATTTATACCTCTGCGTCTTCCATAGCTACGAGCTGCGTGAAAATAAAGATTACAAGCATTTTACAAACATTTTTAAAAACAGACACAGAGAGAAGAATAATCAGACATTAGATAAGAAGTAAAAGATAAGCATTTAAGAAACTGACAAGTCTTACCGGGTACGTGGGATAAAGACTGCATGTTGTTGGAGTTGTAATTTATAAAACCTGAAACAGAAAAATAAATGTCATTTATTTGTTTAAAACATGTAAAGGAATGTGTAAAAATGACATTACCAAATTATTACATTTCTGAAATGGGAAAAAGGTCCGAATCAAAACAATGCACAGAAATGAAGTCTTTTGACATGGAGTTTGAGGTTTGCTTTCGCTCAGTTGGTGGAATGGTTTTTTTTTTTTCATACCATTGTATAAAGTATTGTTTTCCAGAAAATTGTCGAAACCAAGATTTTGATGGATAAACACGTTTTAAGATCCCCCGAACTTCTTTCAAACACTTTTGGAAAAATTCCTGTTTGTTGTGTCTGCGAAGCCTGGGGACACGATAATTCAAGAACGAATGCTTCTAACGATACAAAATTTAACGCGTAAATAAATTATGTGAAAAACAAGAAATAGATACAGTTTTTAGTAATTATCATGATTAAAACTCGAATTATTTGAATTTTACGCTTTCATAGCATTATTTTCTACGGAAAATAATGATGGTAGTATATAGATATGAGAAAAATATATAATTTGAACTACGCTGTAGTTGTTAATGGAATCAAAATAGTTTATAATAACACAGATAAGCCAAATGCATCTATCGGTGTCATTAAGATACTACCAACTCGAAAAAAGAAAATGCAAAAATATTTTTCTTTTATTTAAAAAAAAAAAAAACTTTAGAAGTCTGATTAATGCGCACATTTTCTAAATTATGATAATGATTACCATACGTATAATTAAATTAGTAGAATATGAATATATAAGAAAGTAGAAATTCATTCCAGATATTTTTACACATAAACTTAGTAGTGATACATAGTTTTGTTCTCCGAATTATCGTGTTTACACTTCAGAGGTATACACCCATATACCAGAAAGTGGCACGTGTATGCAGAGTCTGATTTATGCACGGGTCATTAGGACCGTGGCCCTGGATTCCTAAATACAGGGGACCCCAAATTTTGCAAACAATGGCCTAAAGTTTTAAAAATACATGAGAATGTTAGTGACGTATAAGAAAATTTCAATAAAATTATTCAATAACTCGGCTAAATTAATGTTATATTATCTAAATTCCCATTATCACAACTGCTTTAAACATTTCTTTACTCTAACAATATAAGGACATATTAAAATAATTAGTAAGGGCCTCTGCAATTAGGTCCTGTGCCTCATCTACTGTAATTTAGGACCTGCGTGTATGTAGGACCAGTTCTAAAACGATTGGACCAATTCGACTACCGCACAGAAAGGTCGTAATGATTTAAATATTTACAATATCAGAAAACCAATACAATATCAATAAAATTGATTTTATTTAATGATTTGATTGTAAGAATTGTACTGATCTTGAAAGTAAAAACGATATAAATGACTAAATTAGGTATAATAAATCGGGCATTAAAAAAAATGCTGTAATTATATTATTTTTCTTGATAACACATTCGGCAGCGAATGCTTTAAAAAGGCGGTTTGTTTTTACATAAATCTGCCGACGGTAACGAGTCGAAAATACATTTTCATTATTTAATATTTATATTCCAAATATTTTTTATCATGTCGGACACGCATTTGAGATGACATTTTCAGAAAACATCAAATCCGTTTAAATTTCGGTTTAATCTTTAAGTTTAAAAAATAGAAAATATGGCTGGAAATAAAAAAGAAAGTTCTTAACTCTTGCAAAAGCCATTGTGGTGATAACGATTTCTCGCTGAAGCTAAGTCAACGAATTCAACCGTGGAAGGACATGAATAAAAGAATTCTACTTCCCATTATATGTAAAAAATAGGTAAATTGCAAGGTCCGTAGAATATCTTATATATTCTACGAATATATAAGATATAGAATATCTTAATATTCTATTAACCTTGGGTAAATTGTACTTTAAATTTGAAAGTATTCTTGCTAACTTTGCTGAGGAAAAATCAAGAAAATTTTCTATTCTATAATTGCTTGTTTTCTTAAATATATTTTATACTCGTAATTATGTAATTTCGTATATTTTCATTGTAAATTACTTTCATAAATAAAAATTCAAATACTGCAATTTGTATATATTTCTTACCCTATAGCATGATGAGAAAATACTATCAAAAATATTTTTACCACAGCATTCCCATAAACAGTATTGCGAAATTAGAGTCACTTAGTATAAAACCATCCTGTATAAATAATATGAACATATGTAAAAATTGGCGTAAAATTTTATAGTACAGATACCAGGGCCAGGGTATGCCTATTTCATTTGAAAAACGTCGGAGGCCTAATGATTTTCGGGAAACTCGAACCACGGTAAACTCTCAACTTTTCGAAAATCGAAAAAAATTAAAAAAAAAAAAATTGTAAAAAATTACTACAAAAATAGTCACTTTGTGATTTTTATTTAAAAGCGAATGCCATCATTTACGGAACGTTAACAAGCGCCGAGTAATAAGAAGCTCAAATTTGTGTAATAGCTTTTCTATAATATGAAAATCTGTTAATTTGTAGATAAAGTTATGTATTGGACTAATCAGAATATTTTAAATAGGCAATTGGTTAGTAAATCTGCTGAATCAGATGCATTTAAGCTTCTTTCTATTAATAGATAGTATCTTGTACGCTTTATGCGTATTTATGAGTTCAAATTATCATTTCCCAGTCATCCCCCCCCCCCCCCCCCGCCTCAGGATTTATCATTGGTTCATAATAAAGATGTTATCAAAATCTTTTATTTTGACTAATGGCTATACTACTCATGCAGACCGCAAAAAATTCTATCCACTTTTAATTTCTTCACACATTTCTAATTATGAAATTTCATGATGAAACGTGCATTCGTTCTTCAGATATCGTATGCATAACTTACAATCACAGCTGGACATCATCCTAAAAGAGAGGAGGAGGTCTTAAAGCGTACATTTGCACAAAAACATCGAATTCGGGAAAATTATACTTTCTTAGAATGAGAAAGTAAAAGTTGAATTGAAAATGAAGTCAGAATAGAAAGCGAAAACTATGTCAAAGATATGCACGTGCAATATGACATAAAAATTATAAATTGTGAAGGTAAAATTGATTAAAAACATGTAAAACCTACTTTTGGAGCCTGTTAACAAAAATGATTAAAAAAAGGAACAAAATTTGCTCAGAGTTCACTATTTTTTCACTACTTCATGACCCCTGAAACTCAGCATTCAGATATAAAAAAGCGATTCAATTGTTGTAAAGAAACACGGGACTAAAAACAGATTCCATGTTTTTGTTGTCGCATCATTTACTCTTTTCACTACAAATCCATTTTTATTTTTTATTTTCTCTTTATTTTGAACGGTGATTGTTTGCGAGTCATCTAAACGACGGACAGGTGCAGTGTATCAAGAGAAAAGTAAAAAGTTTTCCTCGCAGTGCCACGCTACGATAGAGGAGCTTTGCCTGTGCGTTGTTGAAGTTCTGGAGCTGAACCACCTGCTTCCGTGTTCACGTGTCGCACAGGTTCACACCAATAGGAAGAGCGCGAATGACGCGTTTAGGCTGCGTTACACTATGGACATAATACCGAAATATTATATTTTGCTGTTATGGCTAGGAATAAATTTACATCCTACAATATATATTTATTAAAACAGAATCATGCTCTCTCAGTGCATCAACCAAGGGCCAAATCACAGAATTTATACTTTTAATTGTAGAGAATAGACTTCATTCTCGTTACCATTGGCCGCCATAAGATAGCTGTTATCACGGAATCCCAAAAGGAAAATGGGTTTACAAGTGTTTAACTTTTCATTTATGAGTGTAAATTATAAGTATCCGTTCGTTAATATTGGAAATTCGGAAAATGTGCTATACCACTTGTGAAATTAGCTAAATAATATACATACAACACCTTTCCTGTTTTCATGGATAGCTTATGGCTTATAATGGCTTATTATTATATGATGCTTGTTGCCACTTGTGTTTCTAGTAATATGGGCGGAACTACCATACCACGAAACGCCACAATGCAAGAAGATCCAGAGCTTTAGAGGGAGCCCAAAATGAATTTGTGGAATAAATAGTTAAGAAGATAGCAGGCCTAGGCCAGAATCTCGCCGGGACCCCAGAATTTAACCCCCCCCCCCCCCCCCCCCACTGGCGGCGACCAGAATCGATAGACCTGTTTTGCTTTTTGAATTCTTCAGCATTGTATAGCTGCACTAAGTAAGAAAACTTTACCATTCAGTGCAACTTTGCTACATAGCATCCGGAGAGGAATTAGGTTCGCTCGTTTGCCTTGTTCCGAAGTGACAGAATGTAACGTAATTGAAAAGAATTCCTTATAGTGTAGTATAGTTGGTAGTATAATTGCGTGCTATCCAGGAGGCCCGTGTTGGATTCATTGTTGGGCAAAATGAGTTTATGGAGTAGAAAATAAGTCAAAACTTCAATTGAAACCCTGGCTTAAATGTATTGTAGTGACTGTCGAAAGAGGTTAGGGCCTTGGTCTTCTTTTGAAGGGGGAGAATGTAAGGTAATGTATTTCTTGCAAACCGGACTAGTGTAGGAGATCCGGGCACGATTCTCGGTTAAACTCAAAAGATTTTGAGGTTAAAATAGACAATTTGTTCTATAAGTTTTCAAATTCATGTATAAATACATATATATTACCGAACGAACTACATATAATGTAATTTAATACTGATACCCTTTATCATTTAATTATTTTTAAATTTGAAATTCAATTTCAAAATAACTAACTAATATTAAACAAGTGGGAATAGGCAAGCAAGTAATTTTAATAGAATATTTTGGAATTATTAAAAAAAGAGAGAGATTTCTTATGCATTAACGCTATTTTGTACAACTAGAATAATGAAATGTAAGTAAGAAAAAAAAAATGAGTAGCTTTATAATAACTAATTCAAAGTTTAAACTGGCAAATAGAAATCTTTAAAAAATTTTCTAAAATCTCTAAAATTATTTTAAAAATTTCAGTTTTTCTTTAACCAAAGTGCCAGCCTTGAAATCTTTTAAATATCGATGTGAAATAAATATAAGAAGTGCATCTGAAAAAGTTTACGCTTTTACTAATTAACAAATTTTTCATTCTAATGTTATCATTCTGAAATCTCAAATGTAAAATTGTAGTATTGTGGAAAAATAGTTTAAACTATGAACAGCAAATGCTAGTTATCGGATAATAAATAAAATCATGGACTAACTTGATGATCCAGTAAACCTAAAACTGAAATCAATAGAAAGCAGTGACAAGATTCTCTTCAGAAAATCTACACATGTTAATGCGTTATGTATATTAATGTATATTAATGTTAGTGTATGTTAATGTGTTATGTATATTAATGTTAATTAATGATGGCTTCAAATTTTGATTTTTTATAATTTACATAATTCGAGCTCGTATTATTCGAATTTTAAGATTTTAAAAGCATTATTTACTATGGAGAAAAAATAGTAATTCTGGGACCAAAGGTAGTAGTATATAGTCTATGGAAAAAGGAGGGGGTAATAATTTGAACTACGCTATGGATGTAAATGCATTTAAAATAGTATACAACGCGTCCAAGAAAGTCCTTAAGCACCCATAACTTTGTAAGGAAATGCACACGAGTGCATACGTTTGGTTTATTGTGATCATATCCCATCGAATAAAAGGGATTGCAGCGCCTCTAGTGAATTAAAAGTTAGGATAAGGAAGTCGGCAACAAAAGGAGATAGACGAAAGAAGCCAATTACAAAGGTATAGAGGATTGTTTAATGAGTAGAAATCGACAATAAGACTGTTGCAGAAGGCATTTATTTGACACAATAAGGCTATTGGCGACTAGCTGTGCTATTCAGGAATGATATAATAAATAACACTTACTTGAACAAAAATTTAGTATAGAGCTTGTTTAAAATGCCTTCCATCACAAGCATTGCAGGAGTTACTGTGTTAGATGCCTTGATGATACTACTTGACAGATATTTATTACCTCCGCATATCCGTTTCGTTCACTTTTAGCGTCAATTCTTACTCATTAGACAGTACACTATAATTTTATAATTGGCTTTTATTAGTCTGTCTAGCTTTGTTGCCGAGTTTGCTATTCTAAATTTTTAAATCCCCCCCTAAGGGCGATGCAATCCTTTTTATTCGATCATGCACGGTCACGTTACTAATAGATAGATCTAACTATCCATGGTCTTTTCCCGATGAAGTTAAAGGGTGGGATGTTTAAGGAATTTCCTAGGAACTTTGTATATTAACATATAATTTTCATCGGCTTCATCAAGCTGTTGTCGACTTGAAAAGAAAAAGTTTGTAATGAAAGAGAATGTAATGAAGAATTGTAATAAAATATTTTTATAAAGAATAACTTGTGAATGAAAGCTAAAGAAGAAAAGATAGTATGTATTTTTAACACTTTACAACATAGTTGAAAAGTGTTGTTGTTGTTGAGACCCAGACCGTCCGACCTACCAGAAAGGTGTAAGGTAACCGTTTGGACGGCCGGGAAGTTAGTTGAAAAGTGTATATGACTTTGTTCATTCTGTCTGTCTGTCCGTTAGCACGATAACTGCCGTAAAAATGACTTTATCAAAATGAAATTTTAGTATGTTGTTCAGACGGTCTGTGGGACCTATGGGAATATAAATAAATAATGTCATCCAATTAATTTTGGATTGAACCCGGGTTCAAAAAATGAAATACATTGAACCCTATGGAACCTAATTTTTCAAACATTTTTTAAGCGGATTTAAAATTCACAAATTGCTTCGAAAGTTTTAGGCAATATTCAAATTATCCCATAAAATATATATAAAAAAAATTCAGCGAAATATATTCAGTAGTTTTTCAAATAAAAATTAAAATATTAATTACACCCTATATATGAAGAGATCACATGACCATTATATGAAGAGATCACGTGACCCACTTCAAAATAAAATATGCCATCCATTTTCTGTCAAAATCGTGATCTTTAAAGTTCTTTTTAATTCATATTTAGTGTTGTATCCGTCCTAAAACCGCTTTATTTTTGCTTAAATTCTGTGCATTTACATATTGAAACAACGCAATTACAATATAGTTGAGTTTAAATGATCATCCAACTTTGATTATTTCTACAACGAAGCCTACTTTTCACTTATGGAAAATGTAAACAGCAAAATATGTAGAATGAGTTGTATAAGAATTGCTGCATTTCTTTAACGCAAAATTACTTAGCTCATGGAGTCTGCAATATAGCTGATATGAATGAAATATTCATTGATTTTACAGAAAGAAGGACGATTTTTTCGATGAAGTTTTAAGCATAGAGTTTAATTACTTGTACCTCCATGGTCTTGAGTTTTTAAATAAAATAAATTATTATAGTATTGTGAGGAATGAAATGAATGGGAAAATGTTTACGAATGAAATGCTGCTTTTATAGAGAGAGCCAGGCGTGTTATATTTCGATGGCGTCATTTGAATAAATTTCAGTTGTTTTTGATGAAGTTTTCAAATATAATAAATTATTGTAGTATTATGATAATTTTAAAAATATTACCGAGGAATGTATCGCATTTTAGCGATGTTTAAACCAGGCAATTTATATTTCAATGCCGTCATTTGAATGAAGTTCATTTTTTTCGATGAAGTTTTAAGTTTTCAAATATAATAAATTAATGTAGTATTGTGATAATTTTAAAAATATTAGTGAGGAAGGTATCGCATTTCAGAGATGTTTAAATGAAATTGCATTTCAGTTGGAAAGTGTTTCATACTCAATGCTTTATGCATGATTGATCTTTCCTGTTTAATATCTAATTATATACTAATTATAATACATATACGGAACATGAATGCATGAGAAAGTCGATTAGAGCTTCAATCACAAGAAGTTTTAAGTTCACATAGAAAACTGTCCTCGCAAGATTAGAATGTTAATAAAACCACAATAATAAACATCTCAGTGTTAGATTCTTATGAAATTATTTTCTTCTGTATAGAAAAATCATTAGAAACTTGATGTATCACCCTCTTAAAAACATAAACACAAATGGTAGCCTCAACTTCAAGGTTACCGAGACGCCCAAGTGCGAGACACAAACCTACGAAGTAAAATGATCTTCCTACCATAACGCATTCATAAAAAAGTAAACCACGGCCAAAGCATAATAGTAGGCAAAAACCAAAAACAATAGCACGCGCCTGACAATGCGATATAAATATTTCTCTGGGAATGACTGGAAAGTAACCGAATTTTGTCAAGGAAGCATTTGACAAGACCTTCAGAGAAAAATAAATAGTGTTGTAGTAAAGTGAAACAGTAGGTAGAACTTCTGAGTGGGTTCATTCGAATATATTCGAAAAAGGCTGTAATGGGTTTTTATTTTCGTAACTATGGATTCTACATATATATATATATATATATATATACTTGCAATTCTTAAAATAAAGTGCAAAATTGTATGAAAAAAAATTCAATTCCATGGGTGGTAATTTTGGAAAAAAAAATATATCTAATTTTCTACACGTACTTTATAGAGTAAAAGTTTCAATATGTATCTCTGACTTCATTAGTTAAAACAAGAAATGTGTGAAGAATCTTTTATAGGGTGGCAAATGGTTATTTCATTTCCGGCGGAAATAATAAGTCTTTTTATTCTCTTTTGAATATTTATTTCGTACAGTCATATGAATTTTTCAAAAGTCGGAAGTGTAAATACTTAGTGAAACCCCTCCTACCCCTTTCGGAATTTGATGCTGAATCCATATCAGTCATCATCTAAGCTATATATATATAGCCAATACTGATAAATAGATCATTCAAGGAAAATTTTTGAACAGGAAGAGAAAATTCTTAGTGGACCCTCTCACCGTCTCCAGAACGAACTTGATGATGAATTCATATCAGCTAAGCTCGATCTAGAGTCACTTTTGAGAAATGCATGTTTAAAGTAAAATGGATATTTTTGAACCGGAAGTGGATTACTTAGTGAACTCATACGTTCTCCAGAATTTGATGCTGAATCTATGTCAGTCATTAACTTATCTCTATAAATAGTAGAATTTGAGAAAGGAAAACTTAAAAAACAGTAGCATGGAAATATTTTTACCACCAATAGAAAAGCTCGAAATTTTTAAAACAGAAATTCAAAGATATTAAAAATCGAATCTATTGACTTGATTCACTGTACCATGCAAAACATAGATAGTATCGAGGAAAGAAAATAGCAAAAATTTCAGGATAAAATATTTGCACAACCACAGCATTAAAGGTATCGCAAAGGCGCCTTCAAGTCTTTTGAGGATAAAATGAATAATTTCAGGAATTTCTTTAATTTTGATAAAAACATGCTATTAAGTAGATTTTTGCAAATTTTGTCGGTAAAGAGATAAACTTTTTATTTTAACAATGAAGTCGCAAGGAATATTCTACTACTAGAACGAATTACCTGGTGTTACCCGAGTACAAAATATGCATCCCGCTACTTAAATAATACATTTACAAAATCAAGTTCAGACGATTTTCGCCAACACCGAAAAAGGCCGCGTCCGAAGCACTCACTCTATCCATGCATGCGCTCCGCAAACGTGGAAAGCAAAAAATAAATAAATAAATAAAACAAGAAAGATCGATCATGCATAAAGCATTGATTATGAAACACTTTCCAACTTCAAAGCAATTTTATATAAATATCTCTAAAATGCGATACATTCCTCGGTAAAATTTTTAAAATTATCACAATACTATATTAATTTATCATATTTGAAAACTTAAACTTCATCGAAAAAAAAAATGAACTTCATTCAAATGTCGGCATTGAAATATAAATTGCCTGGTTTAAACATTTCTGAATTGTGATACATTCCTCGGTAATATTTTTTAAATTATCATAATACTACAATAATTTATTATAATTGAAAACTTCATCGAAAACAAATGAACTTTATTCAAATGACGCCATCGAAATATAAATTGGCTCTATATAAAAGCAGCATTTCATTCATAAACTTTTCCCATTCCTTTCATTCATCACAATACTATAATAATTTATTTTATTTAAAAACTTAAAACCATGGAGGTACAAGTAATTTAACTCTATACTTAAAACTTCATCGAAAAAAATCGTCTGGTTCTTTGTGTAAAATCAATGAATGTTTCATTCATATCAGTGACTTTTGATTTAAAATCTTTAAAAAATATTAGAATTTGTCCTTGAGATTTGAAATTTATATATTTTTACTTGCAATTGACTGCTCTTTCCGGTGGTGTGATTTGTTTTTTTCTACGACGTCTGGATCGTGGAGAAAAAAGGGCAAAAAGGAAAAAAAAACGGTCGAAATCGCATAAAACATTAAATAACAACAACAACAACAAAAAATTAAAATTTTAAAAATCGGTTTTCACGTGTCCCCTTCTCACCCACCCCGGGTCTCCGTTTGCCAAATTTCGTAGCTCTCCGACGCGCGGTCGCTGAACGTATAGTGTATAAGACAGACACACAGACAGAAACACACAGACATTGCCTTTTATTATATAGAAGACTAACTGCCTTTGGCGACCAGCCTGTTCGCTACCCTTGAAAATTCTGACTGTGGCAAACTCGCTGGCGCGACCTACCAGAAAAGTGTAAGATAGCTGTTTGGACGGCCAGGAAGTGCCACCCAATTTAGACTGGAACCCAGTGGGGGAGGCATCCACAGGTACCGTACCCTCCTTCCCCTACCACCAACCTCTCGGAAGGACTTACGGACCCACATGTTTAACGTGATCGTACTCTGCGTAAACACGGCGGCAGTTTTAGTAGTGGCGGGAATCGAAGCCGGGCCTACCGAGTGCAATTCCCGCGCGCTAACCACTGGGCTACCGCGCCCTCCGAGACAATCTCCACAACTTTCTTTTTATTCACCCAATTTAGACCGGAACCCAGTGGGAGAGGCATCCACAGGGACCGTACCCTCATTCCCCTACCACCAACCTCTCGGAAGGACTTACGGACCCACATGTTTAACGTGATCGTACTCCGCCTGAACACGGTGGCAGTTTAGGCAGTGGCGGGAATCGAACCCCGGCCTACCGCTAACTTCCCGCGCGCTAATTTACAATTTAAAATGACCATATGCTAAGCTCTTAATTCCATCATCCTCATTCCACCGTTCCATTGTTCCATCATTTAAAATATCCATAAAATTAAAATATTCATCGTTCCATCATTTAAAATATCCATAAAATTAAAATATTCATCGTTCCATCATTTAAAATATCCATTAAAAAAATCCATATCGTTCCATCATTTAAAATATAAATATAATAATTTCTACAATACATATGCTAAGCTCTTAATTCATTTAAAACCGGAAGCGCGGGAAACGGAAAGCAAACACTAATTCAGTATTTTATTATCCCACCCATCGCTATGCATATTCAGAACCGTGACGTCACCTCCACCTAGAAACAAACCGGCACCATTGAAACGCGTGCTTGGGGGAAACGGGCGATGGGAAATGGGAACTTCTTTCGCCCGCTGATGAATTTTAAAATCATGACTTATTCCGATCCAGCGGCCAATTTTAAATATTTCTTGACCAGATTGGGCTTGTAAGAAAGCCAGATGTTTGAGCTTTCTAAAAATGTAAATTATTAGTCGAAATTATGAGTACCTTTTACTATGCGAGAATTTAAAAACCAAAAATTGTTTTTTTGAGCCAAAAGTGACTTTTGTTTTTAAAATCTTTAAAAAATATTAGAAATCGAAATGAGATTTGAAATTGATATATTTTTACTCGCAATTGTCTGCTCTTTCCGGTGGTGTGATTTGTTTTTTTCTACGACGTCTGGATCGTGGAGAAAAAAGGGCAAAAAACGGTCGAAATCGCATAAAACATTAAATAACAAAAAAAAATTAATTAAAATTTTAAAAATCGGTTTTCACGTGTCACCTCCCCCGGTCTCCGATTGCCAAATTTCGCAGCTCTCCGATATTAAGATTATACACACACTCACACAGTAAAACCTTGGTCAGTCGTCACCCGGATAATTCAGTACTGTGGATAAATCGCCATTTTTCTTCAGTCCCGTCTGGCTAATGTAATTAAACCCTCGTTTACTTGTCGCTGATTCAAATGCTATTCCAGATAACTCATCACTGTGGAAAATGCTAGACAACACAAGATAAGAGAAATAATTCTGAAATGAATTACACTAACACTGACCCATAGCACATCTAACTCTAATCCAGCGCCCATAAATGATTTAATTACATGACTTTAAAATGAAAACATGAGTGAAAATTTAGAAATTCTTTCTCCTTTCACTGGTTACTTAGTTCCGCTTAAATCGTCACTCCGCTTAAGTCATCGAAATTTCTTGGTCCCTTGAGTGATGACTTATCGAGATTTTACTGTATATACATATATTATTTCATTGCCTTCTATCCATTGTTGTTCATTCTCTTTTTTAATTGGTTTGAATGCATATGGAACGTTTTTCTGTTTACCTCGACTGATTTTCATTTTACACTTGCTTTCTATTGAATTCTTAATTTAGTAATCAGATTCTTTTGATTAGTTTTGGGTGCTATATACTATGTCTCTTCAAGTTCAATTATATCACACACACACACATATATATATATATATATCTTAAATGTCAAACTATACCGTGTCTAAAACTAGTATCGTGCTTAACTCCACTTAAGAAAGAAACTATATCAAAAATAACTGCACGAAATTTCAAATACATTTCTTGTCTCAAGGCTAAAATTAATTTTTCCGTCAAAATATGTCAGTATCAGGATCACGAACGAAATAAGCCGCTCAATAATTGGAAGGCTGCCCAAGAATAACAGAAACGTTCACTGTTCAAAATATGAATTATACAAATCTCCTTCAACGATAAAAAAATGTCATTTTCTAGCGGTCCAAAAAAAAAAAAATATAAATAAAAAAAAGTACCCTCAAAGCGCATAATTGGGACGTAAAGAATTTGCCAAATTTTCTCGCATCCTCTACACTATAATCTTGCGGAAGGTGGAAACCAGGTCACGGAGTATCGAACAGTTGTTTTACCCAGTTCCCCGCAGCCGTCCTGGGCAGTACTAGTATAACTATAGCCTAGGTCCCTCGGAAATCAATGCAGTAACCGGGGCAACGGCGAGCCTTGAAGGATGCCGAGCTCATCTCACGGATATTTTGGAAAAGTCTCGGAGAAGACGAATTAGGTGGAGAAAAGGGGAAAAAGTGACATCATCTGCATTTGAAGTGAAGTTTTTGGAATTTATTTACTCTTTGATTGAGACTAAGGAAAAGTGGCAGGATTTCAATTACATCTACTGCAAACGTTTGGGAGTTTGGGCTTCAAAGAGGCGTTTACCATATCCGTTCATGAATGGGCATTCGATTCGAAAGAAGCAGTGCCACGAGGATAAGAAAATGCGAGTAAGTATATTAATACAAAAATTAGCATAAACTGTCTAAATCAGTTTAACAGCCTTACAAGCATGCAAAGTTTATTAAAAGTATCAACCAGTTTTGAAGGCAAAAACTGCCTTCCTCCTCAGGATAAAAAGATAGAGCACCAGTACCAACTAAGTCACGAACGTATCTGTCACAAAACAGTTGCGTTACGCGAGCAAGAAAACAAATCGTTGCTAAATGAAAATTCGAAAAAATGAAATGACAAACTAAGAGGAAGGAAAAAGAACCGTAGAAGGATTCAAAATACTTGTAAACAAAACTGTGAACATAAGTGCTTTATGATAAAAAAATATTTTTATCATAGAGCATTTATGTTACATATTTGAAAAATTTTTTTGAATGAAAGTACGACTTTTATATATTTTTAACACTTTACAACATAGTTAGTTGAAAAGTGTTTATGACTTTGCTCACTCTGTCTGTTTGTCAGCACGATAACTGCCGTAAAAAATGACTTTATCAAAATGAAATTTTAGTATGTGTTCAGACGGTTTGTGGGACCTATGGGAATATAAATGAATAATATCACCCAATTAGTTTTGGATTGAACCCGGGTTGAAAAAATGAAATACATTGAACCCTATGGGACCTAATTCTTCAAACATATTTTAAGCGAATTTAAAATTCACACATTGCTTCGAAAGTTTTAGGAAATATTCAAATTATCCCACAAAATATATAAAAAAAAGTTCAGCAAAATATATTCAGTAGTTTTTAAAATTAAAATAATAATTACACCCTTTATATGAAGAGATCACGTGACCATTACATGAAGAGATCACGTGACCCACTTCAAAATAAAACATGGCATCCATCTTGTGTCAAAATCGTGAATTTTAAAGTTCTGTTTAATTTATATTTAGTGTTGCATCCGTCTTAAAACCGCTTTATTTTTTATTTTTTTTCTGTGCATCTACATACCGAAACAACACAATTACAATATATTTGAATTTAAATGATCATCCAACTTTGATAATTTCTACAACGAAGCCTAATTTTCACTTGTGGAGAATGTAAACACAAAAAAAAAATGTAAAATGAGTTGTATAAGAATTGCTGCATTTCTTTAATGCAAAATTATTTAGCTCATGGAGTCTGCAATATAGCTGATATGAATGAAACATTCATTGATTTTACACAGAGAACCGGACGATTTTTTCGATAAAGTTTTAAGCATAGAGTTAAATTACTTGTACCTCCATGGTTTTAAGTTTTTAAATAAAATAAATTATTATAGTATTGTGATGAATGAAAGGAATTTAAAAAAGTTTATGAATGAAATGCTGCTTTTATAGAGAGAGCCAGGCGATTTATATTTCGATGACGTCATTTAAATAAAGTTCACTTGCTTTCGATGAAGTTTTCAAATATAATAAATTATTGTAGTATTATGATAGTTTAAAAAATATTACCGAGGAATGTATCACATTTTAGAGATGTTTAAACCAGGCAATTTATATTTCAATGCCGTCATTTGAATGAAGTTCATTTTTTTCGATGAAGTTTTAAGTTTTCAAATATAATAAATTAATAATTAAAAAAATATTACCGAGGAATGTATCGCATTTTAGAGATGTTTAAATAAAATGGCATTGAAGTTGGAAAGTGTTTCATAATCAATGCTTTATGCATGATTGATCTTTATTATTTATCTTTCTCATGATTGATCTTGTTAATATTTCACCTGAAACACTAGTAATGCTATTTGTACCCCTGACAGTACTGTTTAAAATATTAAAACTTTTATTACGCTGAACGAGTTCGAGTGAAATTTAGTATTTTCTTGTACTGATGCTTCAAACGCTTTGCAGTTGACCCAATTCAATCGTAAAGGAAGGAGTCTTGATGGCGGGGTTATATTATAAATGATGGCGCTAAAAAAGCCCTTTTCTCTCTTAATATCATTTTTCATGAGGCTTACTTCAAAATACATTTTTTATATAAGATCTATATTTGCTTTCACGCGGAAATAGGGCAGTAAATATTATTATACATTTCTGAGGATGAAACAAAGATAAAATGTTTAGTTTTTGGTTAACAAGCATTTAAAAAAAATTTTAGTTTAATAACAGGAACGCATTTTGACATTCCATATTTGGAATGTATTTGATAATCTGGACGCTTTTAGTTTTATTTGATATATTGACTACATAATGTAAATGAAAAAGATTTAAAATGCGAGAATGTTTTTTGAAAATATTTTGTGTAAACAGAACTCAAACATTTTTGTCATAAGTCGTTTAAAAAATTAAGCAAGATGTTTGTTTTGTAAGCTTATGATCAACCCAGGGCTGATTTCATTGTAAGTGTTGTTCATCAGCATGAGGTAGCAATAAATAAATTAAATAGCCAAAATTATTTTAAATACTATTTTTAAATTTTTCTACTTGAGCGCTGCAGTGACCTAGATTGGATCGATCTCAATAAAAGGCATATTTTCTCCTTAAGTTTACGAGCTAAAAATGAACGCGTAACAAATATTGCCGTGGTTATGAAGTCACTGGAACAGCTTTTCACAATTTGTTATTTTCTTCAGGGGTTATTACTACTTTTGAGAAAGAATCGTACGGTAACATGTATAAAATTAATCATATTTAATCTAGTTTTATTGTCCCCTTCGTGACGAGTGGAAATATCCGAAAAAATAAAATGTTTTTATCCTTATTATATAACTTAAGGATTTTAGGTATCCGATAATAATCCTAGTGAATTATATCATAAAGCCCATTTTATGACGGAGGGCATAAAGTTATGCAATGATTCTCTCCCATCCGCTTTTAAAATCCGTGACCACGAACCTCTACTGATCAATATTATTAATTACTATACGCACCCCCAAACAAAACGTAATTGCTTTAAGGTCCCCTAGGTTCCCACCTAGCCTGTACCACGAATAGTGAAGTTCACTATTTTTTTAATCAAGTATATTAAATTAAAAATTCCCAAAGTGAATCACTAGGATTAATTGGATTATCAAAGAAATTGTTTAATTTTCAGCGATACTGATATCGTCAATGTTACCGTTAATTTGGTGACATTTTTTAAAAGCGGCTAAGTTATTAATATAGCACCAAATTTATCTCCCAGCGTGACAGAGTAAGTTATTGGCATTTCTTAAATAGTATTACATGTTAGTGCATAACCCTGCCCGGACAGCATTCGTAGTATCCATATTCATAAAATAAATAAAAATATCTAATGTATCCAAGACATAACTTTCCTTATAAATTCCCAAATTTCAATTTTGCGTGAAAATAATAACGAAAATTAGAGTATTCTTATGGCTAGATTTTTGTGCTTCGTTTAACTGTCAATTCAAAATATCAAATTACATTTCATCCTAATCACCATTCTTTCGAGAGATATCGGGATCCATTATGTGGATATCTCGATAGCGATTCATAGTAACACTTAAACTGTGGCGCCAATTAATTCATTTCTGGTTAAAACACTCATAGTATGTCGATTTATTTAATTATATAGAAATAATGTTTATTTTTTATATATTTTTTTCTATCATAAAGTAGATCAAAAACGTACAATATCTCAAGAACGATGCATGTTAGTGCTATAAATCAATAAATGATGTCATTAACTTTTTCGCTAGCTTTAGAGAATCGAGTCAATATATATACATTAAAAGTTTTCTTTTCTGTATTCACTTCTAAACAATATACGCAGTATACCACCCAAATTAGGTCCAAATCGCTTCAGTAGTTTTGAGATTATGAAGGGCCCAAGATTTTGACAAAATTCCGTTTTATAGCTCAACTATATACATTTTTCGGAATTTATATTCTGCGTCAATTAAGCAAAGGCAGACATTTAGCACTATGGACATTGAGCGAAGTATATACCTGCTGTTGTTCGCATGACCAACTGTATGCTGTCTGCTCAAGGGCTCTAAATGGAAGATCTTTCTTTATTTCTGAAGAAGCTATTGTGTAATTATAAAATTGTTATTATCTAAATAAAATTATAAGCTGCGCTTCTGTCTATCTGTTTTTACAAAGATTTTACTCAGCATTGGCACTAAAAGCCAGTACGTTTTGTACATAGCATGTTTATATGGACGTGAATGTTCGATTAAAATTTGTTTACTTCGTTAATCTTTAATCCATCGCGACTTGTTTGTAGGGGGGGGGGGGGGGAGAATGAGGGAGGATAAAGTATCAATATTCACGCACTGTTTAATGCCATTCCACGTGACGTAATGATTGTCATGGTAACGACGGGATACCTGCGGGCCAAATGCGAGCAAGCCGCGCTCTATTGCGGCCTACTAATCAGCTGCGGGGAGTCGATAAGATTTTTAATCTTCACATCCATCTCGACAATCATCCATTAGATATAGATATTTAATTCAAATATTTTTTTGTGTAATTTGCCATCTTTGTATTTCTCAGTCTCGATGTCACGATTAGAGAACAAAAATATAAAAGACACGGTAATTTATATTCATATTCTTTACATTTTCTAGAATGGATTTAAAATTAGAAAATTATATGACTAAAGCTATTAAAAATACTTGAATAATCTGATGGGTCCAACATATGGTTTTCTCTACAGATTAATAAACTAGATACATATGTCGATATTTTGTATAAACATAGGTTAAGGATTTTATATAACTTGAACTCGCTAAAAATAAATAGGACTTGTTAAAATTACAACTAAAATGACTATATGTGAAACACTTTTTATCCTAATATTTTTTTAATTTTATTTGAGAAAACCTTTGTTCTAAAATTTGAGAACCTTCCTTGTCCTAGCCTCTTTGAATAAGTCTCTGACGTTTATAGAGTGAAATAATCTTACTAAATTTCATTCGATTAGCTCAGTATGTTCTAAAGATATCGTGCTCAAAGACGCATACGCAGACATCACTGAAAAAATAGTTGATTCGTATTCAAGGATGTTTAAAACGTATAAATCTACAAATATTTTTCTGTTTCATATACTATGCATTGTATGAAAAAAAAAAAAACCGATATGGGATTTCGGGCATTACTTTCCTAATATAGCATGGCTGTCTGATAAATGAAGCTAGATTTTATTATATAACAAGCAAATTTGTAGAAAAATCAAAAATTCTATTGACGTTCAATTAATATCATGCAGATTGAAATTTGGAGCTTTTGTCGTTTTTTTTTTTTTGCGCCTTATGCAATATTATTACAAATTAACCGCCTTCGGTGACCAGCCCGGGTGCTTCAAAGACTTGCAATAGCTTTTTTGCAGTAGCTGCCGACCTATATTCTTATGTATCCTACACACACTAATAATTTTATTTGAGAACAGATTAAAATAGCCACTTTTTAATTTGTTCCCACATGTAATAGAAGAGTAATTACTTGGAACTATATAATTAAACATTTTAAAATTTTATATTACATGGAATGTATTTCAGAGTTATTTAAAAAAAAGAATATATATATATATATATATATATATATATATATATATATATATATATATATATATATATATATATATATATTACATATTTTCAAGTGTTGAATCTATGCAGAGAATATGCAGTGTATTTGTAAAGATTAATTTATTGTAGAAAATAAAAATTAAACAGGTATCTATATATATTTGCACATAACTGCAGCATAACTACATTATAAAATTCTGTTTATACATACCTACATACCTTTCTATTCAAATAAATCATATCAGTCAGTTCTGTTGATTTTAAAATCCAGCTTAAAGTTGATATACATAATCATTTGGCTTATTTTTAATACGTATTAATTTACTAGCAGTATACTTGTTCTTCGTACGAAATACATAATGTAAAACAACTTAAAATCTACAATTTGAACTTTTAACACTTAAAAGTTTCTTTTCTTTCTCTTAATAATAATTCTCATAAAAGGGAAAAGGGGGGCGAGTGTTCCCATGTTGAGATAAATAGACAGATAGAAGCACAACTTACAATTTTATTTATATAGATAACAATTTTATTTATATAGATAATAACAATTTTATTTATATAGATAATAACAATGTTATTTATAGAGATAATAATAATTTTACAATTAAACAATAGAATCTTTGTAGACTACGTTTTTAAACTTCTTATTGGGGCAAAAATACAGAGAGATCTTTCATTTATGATCTTTGAGATTAAAAGGTTTATTCTTTATTTCGTTCATTTATAAAGCTTCCATAATGTGAGAGATATAGGCACATTCAACGATAGGGTCACGTTATCGTATACTGAATTGCATTTATAGTAGAGGGGCTCAAAAAATGGTTAGCCCAAGTTAGTTTGGAGGTTCAAATAACGATTGGGTCCACATTGTTTGGAGGTTTATATAACGATCGGATCACGTTTAAAGTAAGGAAATAATCAGAAGGGCATGAAGACAGACGGAAGCCTAAATTCCAAGTGGGACCAAAGCTACCCATCAAAATTTTATGAAATTCTGTTCAATCGTTCTTCCTTGATGATGAGATAAATAAATAAAACAGCCAGACAAATATATTCTCAATTTTATTTATATAGATGTATTAAAAATAAACGGAAAAGATTGAATTTAGATTCTTGATTTTGACATTGTTTAGCGCTTATACTTTATAGGTTTGAAACTTTCTACGCAAAAATAATTACTGAACGAGATATTGCATCTAGTTTAATTAAAGTATCTTTATTAAAATCGAGTGAAAAATCCTTCCTCTAAAAACTAGAACACATTTTGAAATTAACCAAGATTTTTTATATTTCCATCCTCTACCATTTAATGAATTTTTACGATCAATTATGACATAACTATTTTAGGAATACCTTTTTTACGCTTTTCAACAGAAGTATCATTAATTAAAAAAAAACCAAGGTTTTTTGGGCGGTAGAAAAAAAAACAAAAAAACAAAACAAAAAAAAAAAAAAACACGTGACAAATGCAGGCTGCACCAAGGATACGTGATCAGGGTGAAAAGATTCAAATTAATTACACAGACTTCCGATGTGTAAACTTAGGGTTCAATGCAATTAAGACATAATGAAGAGTAACATTAATATTTAAAACCGAATGTACAAAAATAAAGATAATTAAAAACAATTTGCCTTCAAATCTTTTTACGTAATCTTCAACAGGAAAAAAAAAACATTTCCTTTTTAAGTTATTAAAATGTGGCTATGTTCGCTCATTTACTTTATCTTCCGTAACAGACATATAAAAATGTAGAGGATGCTTGTCAAATCAAGAAGGGCCAGGTCCATTATGAAGCGGGTGTTTCAGACTAATCTTTTAAAGAGGGTGGCCTATTTTAAGATAAGGATTCTCCTTGAAATTTGAAATGTTTTACTGACCTTAGAAAATATAAAACGGTTAACCCGCCCTCCAGTATTTAAGTTGTTTAAATAATTTGAAAGTTTCTTTTGCGGTTATTGTCCAATACTACGGCGTTGTGTACTAAATTAATAATAAAATGTAAATAAATAATTATTATTTATCAAAAGTTCAATAAAAGTTGATGTGGTATAACATAAATTCTAATTAAATTTTAATCTCAGTTGCATTTTTCAAATGGACAATTAATGCTATAAATCCTCTATAATTTTAGTATATAGTATACAGCAATTTGTGAGTGAAAATCGTTTACATTAAGAGTGTATATTATGCAAGAAAACTCAATAACTCTGTCTATAATTTACAGTAAATGAAAAAATTTCAAGGAAAATCCAAATTTCTTATGACATTGTTAATTTTTATTTTATTATTTTTACACATTTACCATTTGTCCCATTGAGAATCCCACTTAAGAAAATTCTAAGATATTTGCGATCGTTATTGACAAAAATCCAGATAATCTGGGGGGCAAAAAAGGGGGGGGGGGATTTATTTGTAAAAAGCGTAATAATGAGGTAAACATTTTATTCGAAATCAAATAAAAATAAAACGACAAAAAAGAGCATGGTGGATAATGGAAACATTTAGAAATTTGCACTCCCAAGCTTAAATCAATGCATCGCATGTTAACACTAACAATGGTTCAGTACATAAATGATTTTTGACAAAAATAATTTGGAAATTTGCTAATGCTATTAAATATATATATCACCATTTATTTTTATAAAATCTCAAAATATCAAGTATCGATTGCAGATACCAATAAAAATAAAAATAGTTATTACTTGTCTTGTGCGGATATTAACAAAATGTTTTATTTTTCAGGTATTAAGTGATAAGTGCAGTTTAAAGAAAATAAAGATACGTTATTTTTGTACGTGCAAAGTACTCAAAACATTTTCGTCGCAAATAAATAATAAAAACAACATATTTTAATTTGTCGTGAAGAGTAATATGATAACATGAAATACAAATCCGATAATTTATATTTTGTTACATTTTTAGAAAACATTTTGTACATAGTGCTAGAAATACTATTTTGCATACTTTTTGAAAATAATCTGTCTCCTAGTATTAATAAATGCCGAATTTTAATCAAAATAACTGTTCCATTAACTTAATACCACTGTTTTAACGTTTAAATTAAAGAACCATTTCATATATTTGTGAAACACAACACTTTTTGCTGGATTATTTAAGGAAGTGCCCTAACAAACGGCAAGCTTACTTGCCTGTAGAATATGCTTCACTGTGTATGGACTTCGACCGTAAGAAAGCAGCGATAAGGTACTTAATTTTCTTTGCAGTCGGGAAACTAAATTGCTGCTTGCACATAAAAGTAATAATTTCACGTCACATTTTTCTAATAAAGACACACAATATTTACATTATACATCTAATGAAGAAGTGTATTTATAATAATCACGTGTGTTAAATGAAACATTTTTGTTTTGAGAACTCTTTAAAACTTCATTATACGTACACAAAAGTTAGAATGATTACGATATTGATTACACAATTCATACGCTATGTAACGTAGAGAAAACGCATATTACAACTATAAAGTGTTTATTGTTATTTCTGGCAAAGAAAACTCGGCGCGTTTTAGTTAAAAGTTTAATTTTACTTTCTCATACTGACGAGCCATTGTTTTACAGAAAATTAAATTGTACAAACCAAATTGACTTGAATCGGATGGGAGTGATAAAAATATCTACAAAAGAACTACATATTGATTACTATTTATTTTCATATCTTTTTGCTGACCAAGTTCTCAACTGAACTTATATCGTTAAATAATAGATAAGGGAGTGTATCAGCTGGTATTTGATAAAGATGCAGATTTTACAGTGTGCGATTTTATGCTCATTTTTTTTTCTTATACTATTGTACAGAGAAAGTATTGTTTTCTGAAAATTTTCGAATTCCATTTATTGACGGAAAGGCCCATTTAAAGACCTCATGAGCCCATTTCGAACACTTTTGTTAAGATGTCCACATGTGAATGTGTGTGTGTGTATGCACACCATGACATTTTATATGTGAATATATTAAGTAAAACATTAAAGTCCGTCTCATAAGTTTAAGCACAACTGGAAAATGGGATTACTAGAGAACAATACAAAATAAAACAAAGTGGCATTATTCGTTCATTAGATACTGCAAATAATTTTATATAAACCATATCAAAATGTATAATTTCTTTTATCATGACTTTGATACAAAATAAAAAGAAATAGCCGGTAATAGACTGTCTCAAAAGTTTAAAAGCACAGTACAAAAAAATTCTGGTATAAGACATACATAATGAAGTTACTTATTGATAGTATTTCCATGATTTCATATCACTTCAAACACACGTGTTTCCACTGACAAAATCAATTTTTGAAATATTTCTGGTATTAGGAAATGCCATGCTTCCTCAATAGCCAATATACATTCCTTAACTGAGTCATATTGCTTTCCATTGTTGTAAATTTGACGGGTTAAGATACCACAGACATTCTCAATAGGGTTAAAGTCTGGGCTCGAAGATGGCCAGTCCAAAACTAGGATATTTTGCTCTGAAATCCATTGTTTGGTAGAACTGGAGATGTGTATGGAGGCATTGTCATGCTGAAATTTCCATTCAGATCCACCAAGAAGCTCACCGAATGGAAGCAAATGTTGCTGACGTGTTTCTTGATACTTCATTGAATTTTGTCTTCCTTGAACAATGGCAAAGGAGGTTGAACCATTAAAACCAAATGCCCCCCCAAACCATCACAGATTAACCGCCCTGTTGTCTGCTGAACTTTTCTCTTTCTTGAGGTCGTGCCACTAAGAGTTCCAGCCATCAGGATCATCCAAATTCCATTTTTTTTTCGTTGCTGAATATTACTAGGATCCATTTGTCTCTATAAGGCATGTACTTTCGAGCCCACTCGATTCTGTCCTTCTTATGATGCGGTTTTAAACATGGTTTGCGAGTCTTTCTTCAGAACAATGTTGCTGCATTCCCTGATACGTCAATGTATTGTGTCCCTTGAGATCTTTACGCCGAGGTAATTTTTTTGTTGACGTAAGGACATGTTTTGTGTTGACATCAATATCTGAATCCGTCGATCTGTCTGCACACTCGTTAAACGAGGCCGTCCGTATCTTGGTTTTCTATCGAAATGGTAGTCCCTGGCAAGTACTTTATATATACCACGCTATGATCGATTTAAAGTAATAGCAATTTCAGGAACAGTCTTACCTTCAGATTTTAACTTTAAAATCCTTGAAATCTCCACTTTCGTAAACTCCAAAAACTTCGTCATTTTGATTTACGAGCAGAAGTTATCTCTTTGCTTTCCTACCACTCAGGAGAAACGTCATTGCAACGTCATCATCACGCGTCTGTATAATTTTGCATAAAGTGCTTAAACTTTTGAGACAATGTGTTTTCATGAAACTTTTCAAAACGTGTAATTTTTAACACATTTTTAGTATTGTACACAATAAAATGGGTTTATTTTATTTCTTTTCGATTACATTTTGATTATTTAGTGTTAAATTTCATTTTGTATTTTTCCTTTTAATTTTATGAGCATCTTCATTCTGTGCGTAAACTTTCGAGACGGACTGTACAACTACAGTAATACTCAAAACATTTTATCATCCCAAAAAATTCAGTAATTTTAAAATGAATGTTTAGCGTAACAAACTAGAATGTTGCATCCTATTTTTAGAGCCTTGATTTTAAATGTAATCGCCCTCTAGCCATTATTATAAGGAAGCAGACATCACTCCATGTCATCTAGACAATTTAACAAAATAATAATTGAAAATTTAATAAAATAAGAATGTCACATATTTCTCTTTATGAATTATTTAATAAAATAATATTATCGTATATTTCTCTTTATTATTAAATATTTCATAAAATAAGAATGTCACATATTTCTCATTATTTCGGAATGTTTCAGACATGGAGATTCCTAAATAAAAAATCTGACGTAGGCAGCACATGACTTTCCTTATATAATGCAATGAATTTACTACTTATACAGTAAAGGAAAAAAAAAGGTTATTCTTATAGTAGATACTTATATTCTTTCCAAGATATTGAATTTTCGTCAATTAGTCGTCATTTTCATTGATTTAGCGTCATTTTTATCCATTTGGCGAGATTCTCGTTAATTTGGCAACATTTAAAGAGTTGTCAAGTTGGCGACATTCCGCCAAATTCGTCGCCAAAATCTCGCCAAGCGTTATGGACGGAGAAATAAGTTATTCTTATAGCAGATAAATGACTATTGGCGTCCAAATACAAAAGTATTGCTCAAAGTATCTTTTCTCATGAAGGGAACGAGCTAAATCCATGAGAATGATGTCACCCAATTTATCGCATGATATTACATATGAAAAGTGAACATGTTTCTCAACAGTTAATATTTTTTTTTAATTTATGAGATCCTTTGATAAATTTATTTGAAAAATGTGCAATATCTCAAGAACGGTTCATTCTAGCGTTCTAAAGTTCATGTCAATCGTTTTTTAAAGTAAAATTTCATAAGAAAATTTGCGTAACTTTATTCAAGGTTTTGATTTTTTGATGTTTTTTTTCAAAATTTCACTCAAAAATTTAGGGGGGGGGGGGGGGTTCTGAACATTCGATTGTGTTTAAAAACAATAGGCTTCCAGTATTCATGGATTGTAATTTTTGTATCAAATTTCATTCGAATCGCTCCATTCGTTCGTGAGATATCGTCTCCACACACACACACACACACAGACATCATCTCAAAAATGTTCGATTCGTGATCAGGGATGCTTGAAACGTACTATCCCGTCGAAAACTCGAATTCGAATTTTCGGCCCTGTCACAAGACTTTCCTTGTACATTATACTATATATATAAGGAAAGTATTAATGTTTGTGCATTTTTGCATACATTAATGCATATATTGCTCTTTAATGTATATTCAACAATATTAAAGACTGTACATGTGTTACAGTTTTTTCCTCCATCAAAGTCATGGAAATATGTGGGTGATGCAATATTTTGAGCACCACTGTAGAAAGACTTTTTAATTATTTTCATACCATTAGAACTCGAATGGTGCAAATTTCAAAATTTTCACGGTACTATTTATCTACTATGAACTATGATAATTCCCAAAAGAATGATGGAAGTATATAATATACGGGAAATTCATAATTTGAACTACGCTTGGATGTTAATGATATTAAATTAATTTATATTAACACAGATAAGCAAAATGTATAAAATCTGTCGCCATCACTATAAGCTGCCACTTACAGTTTTTACAAAATCTACAGAAGCTATTTACAGTTTTTACAAAATCTCTCAATATTAATAACCTTTCATTTTGATACTGTCTGTAATGCAAGTGAAACTAAATAATATGGAACATCATTGTATGAGAAAAGTCAATTGGAGACTGATTTAATAGATAAAGGCATTAAACTTACTTGAAAATGCACGTTAAACGAAAATTTTAACAAACGCGAAAAGGTCTTTAACGTATTTAATGTTAAGTGAAGCGTAAATATTGATAAAGAAGCTTTTGATAGGAAGAGTACGCTAGCATAAATATATAAAACAAAAAGAAATTAAAGTAGGAAAGCAACTAAGTTGAGGGAAATAGTAGAAAGGAAAATGTGTATAATCGGTCAATGAAATTGCGTTGAACTGCAGTTCAGCTTGTTAGCACTATGTGAAAGAAAAGGAAAATATCATAAACAAATTTGAAGCTTCGAAGGATAGATATAGAGCACGAAGGAAGATTAGATTTTGAAGGAATTTAAAAGAAAACATGAATCAGTATAAATTAAATATGACAATAATCTAATTCGAATAATCACATAACAGTTCCTTAGATATGTAAAGAACAAAAAATCTGATGTGGGCAGCACACGACTCTCCTTATATAATGCAATAGATTTACTACTTTTATAGCAAAAAAAAAAAAAAAAGGTTATTCTTATAGTAAATACTTCTATTCTTTCCAAGATATTGAATTTTCGTTAATTAGTCGTCATTTTCATCGATTTAGCGTCATTTTTATCCACTTGGCAAGATTTTCGTTAATTTGGCAAAATTATATATGGCATTATATAAGGAAAGTCATGTGTTGTCCACATCAGATTTTTTTAATTTATGGGATTTTTTTATAAATTTATTTGAAAAATGTGTAATATCTCGGGAACGGTTCATGCTAGTGTTCTAAAATTTATGTCGATCGTTTTCTAAGAAAAAATTACATAAGAAATGTCTATTTGCGTAACTTTATTAACGGTTTTGATTTTTTGATGATTTTTTCAAATTTCACACGAAAATTTAGGGCGGTTATGAATATTCGATTACGTTTAAAAACAATAGGCTTCCAGTATTTATGGATTGTGATTTTTGTACCACATTTCCTTCGAATCGCTCAATTCGTTCGTGAGATATCGTCTGCACAGACTCACTGACACACACACACAGACATCACCTCAAAAATGTTTGATTCGTGATCAGGGATGCTTGAAACGTGCTCTCCCGTCGAAAACTCGAATTCGAATTTTCCACCCCGTCACAATACTTTCCTTATACATTATGTATATAAGGAAAGGAAAAATCAATATCTTAATAATTGTTTGGATAAATATTCTAGAAAAACTGTTACGAATTTTTCTATAATATGCTATCAAACAAAATTCCATTGAGATCTGGGGTGAGAAAAAATGCAGGTTTCTCATAGACCCGAGAGGTACAAAATTCTGAAGTTACCAATGAAATCGCCGTTTTCAATATATTATTAAGAAAACGAAAATATAATCAAAACGTGTTTAAAACAAGTACAGATGATGTAACTGGACTCTGCGTCATCATTCTTTATGCAGTACACAAGTTCCGTGCTTGTAGCCAAGGGTTCCTAAGCGGGAAATAACTTTACTAGCTTGGTTTATTTAACTGACTTCTGGAAGCAAATCCTAGAAGCAAAATATCCCAATGTTCAGAACTCTGGCTTCCGATTACAGTCTGTTTTGGGAACAACTAACTTACTGCCGCGAATCTTCCTTCTTTTTAACACTTTACAACATAGTTGAAAAGTGTTTATGACTTTGTTCATTCTGTCTGTCTGTCTGTCTGTCTGTCCGTTAGCACGATAACTGCCGTAAAAATGACTTTATCAAAATGAAATTTTAGTATGTTTTTCAGACGGTCTGTGGGACCTATGGAAATATAAATAAATAATATCACCCAATTAGTTTTTTATTGAACCCGGTTTGAAAAAATGAAATACATTGAACCCTATAGGACCTAATTTTTCAAACATTTTTTAAGCAAATTTAAAATTCACAAATTGCTTCGAAATTTTTAGGAAATATTCATATTATCCCATAAAAGATATATAAAAAATTTCAGTAAAATATGTTAAGTAGTTTTTTAATTAAAAATTATTTAATATAGGGAAAAAAACAAATTCAATTAAATTCTGATTTTTGGGATATCCTCCAAAAAGAAAAAAGATATATATTATATAATAAATATCTTTCCAAGAGATTAATCATTTTGTATATGAGAGAGGCTTCACATTTTAAAATAAATTTGGTAGATAACAATTTTTCAATTTTTTTTTTTAATTTTATATAACTCTTCATGATATACTTATTTGATGGCATTTTTAATGCACTTTCCTACGTCCTAGAGAGTTAAAATTTGGTACACAAAGCAAGGTAAAAAGCAAAACTTTAATTTCTTGAAAAAAGAATGGAACACATTTCATGAATTTTTCTTTCTTTGTGGACATTTCTATTACATAAAAAAAAATCTGACCAGTACATGACTTCCCTTATATAATGCAATGAATTTACTAGTTTTACAGTAAAAAAATAATGTATAAAATCCACGGCGCTGTGTTTTTATCGTTGAATTGTACATTTGGCGATTTTCCGAATAACAGCATGCAAAACTAATTCAAAATACTTAATTAACTTATACTTCGCGCAACTCTAAATACAATCATCAATATTGATAGCATCCCCAATAAACGATACAGTCCATATATTAAAATACCTTAATAATTACTTCATCAATTGGGTGTAATTTTTATTAATTTAACGTCATTTATGCAATTTTGACGATACTTTTGTCAATCTGGGGCGAAATATCGCCAAGTTGGAAATACTTTGCTAAATTATTCGCTAAGTTTGCCAAATTCATCACCAAGTGTTACAGAGAAACGGAGAGAAGAGTATTTCTTATATACTAGAAAGTATGACCGTCATATGACGGAAATCAGATTTGTGAGAGATTACTTCCCATTTGGTGTCATTTTTATCAATTTGGCGACACTTTTGTCATAGCAACATTTAAAATATTCGCCAAGTTGGCGACGTTCCGCTAAATTTCTCGCCAAACGTTACGGACGGAAAAATGTGTTATTCATATAATCTACGCTTATGTTCTTCCCAAGATATTGAACTTTCATCATCCAGTCGTCATTTTCATTGATATAACGTCAATTTCGTTAATTTGGCGACATTTTCGTTAATTTGAAAACATTAAAAAAAGTCGCGAAGTTGGGGACATTCCGCCAAAATCTCGCCAAGCGTTATGGACGGAGAAATTAGTTATTCTTGTAGCAGGTAAATGACTATAATCGTCCAAATACAAAAGTATTATCTAAAGTATCTTTCCACATGAATGGAACTAGCTAGATCCAAGATAATGACGTCGCCAAATCTATCGCATGATATTACTTATGTAAAGTGAACATATTTCACAATAGGTAATATTTTTTTATATGATTTTTGATAATATTTTTGAAATATGTGCAATATCTCAAGAACGGTTTATGCTAGCGTTCTAAAATTTATGTCATCCGTTTTCTAATGAAAAATTACATAAAAAATGACTATTTGCGTAACTTTATTCGATTGCATATAAAAATAATAGGCTTCCAGTATTCATGAATTGTAATTTTCGTACCATATTTCGTTTGAATCGGCCCATTTGTTTGTCAGTTATCGTCTCCACAGACTCACTGACACACACACCCTTTCACACCATCTCAAAAACGTTTGATTTGTGTTGAGATATGTTTGAAACGTGCTCTGCCGTCGAAAACTCGAATTCGAATTTTCGACTCCGTCACAACAGTTTCCTTATATATTATATGTATATAAGGAAAGTAATATCTACCACATGACGACCTTATATATTATTTATATATTTTACTCATAAATCATATTATTATTATATATTCGTTATATTTTATGAGTAAATAAAGTCGTCCTAAAAGCGGTTTTATTATTTTTCTAAAGCAAAATTAAAAACAAAAAAATCTGATGTGGGCAGCACATGACTTTCCTTATATAATGCAATGAATTTACTACTTTCACAGTAAAAAAAAAAAAAAAAAAAAGATTATTTTTATAGTAGATATTTATATTCTTTCCAAGATATTGAATTTTCGTTAATGAGTCGTCATTTTCATTGAATTAGCGTCATTTTTATCCATTTGGTGAGTTTTTCGTTAATTTGGCAACGTTTAAAAAAGTCGCCAAGTTGGCGACATTCCGCCAAATTCGTCTCCAAAATCTTGCCTAGCGTTATGGACGGAGAAATAAGTTATTCTTACAGCAGATAAATGACTATTGGCGTTGAAATACAAAAGTATTACTCAAGGTATCTTTTTTCATGAATGGAACGAGCTAGATCCACGAGAATGATGTTACCAAATTTATCGCATGGTATTACATATGAAAAGTAAACATGTTTCTTAATAGGAAATATTTTTATTTTATTTAATCGACTTTTATGTGCAATATCTCGAGAACGGTTCATGTTAGAGTTCTAAAATTTGTGTCAATCGTTTTCTAATGAAAAATAACATAAGAAATGTCTATTTGCGTAACTTTATTAGAGGTTTTGATTTTTGACGATTTTTTCAAAATTTCACTCGAAAATTCAGGAGGATTCTGAACATTCGATTGCATATAAAAACAATAGGCTTCCAGTATTCATGAATTGTAATTTTCGTACCAAATTTCGTTCGAATCGACCCATTCGTTCGTCAGTTCTCGTCTTCAAACCTTCCATTGAAATAGCATTATGCGGAGAGTATTTTTTCCGCAAATTTATTTGAAGAAAAATATATCATGTTACTTAGAAACAGAATGAAATTTAATGTGTTCATATAGATGATTTTTATTAAATCTTTTCCGATTAATAATTATTAACATCCGATAAATAATTAAGAAATGCATATAAAGATAAATTTTATCGGAATTGCATTTTTGACTGGGTTATATCGACTACGGCTTTCAGATATAACGGGAATTATTGATATTTTCAATCTCTCACGTTATTTGTTTCATTTTGGTAAAGATTTTCTAATCTCATATATTGTGTTTAGCCAATTGGTAAAACAGAATGAAAATAGTACGTTCATATATTTTCTAATACCATTTCAGCTATCATTTCGACATATATTGACTCAATTTCATATTTTTTGTAAATTTGTTCACAAATGGGACCAGGATGTTTTATTCTTCAGATCTGCCTGTGAAGATAATTTTGTACAACGAGAACGGAGATTCTTATAGTTGGTTTTAGGAGAATTATACTAAATATTTTAACATAATGCCTTGAATAACAATGTAATTTAGAATATATATTTGCACATAATTGTGAATTTTAAGTTTCTTTATATTATATACTCTGTACGAAGAACGGGTATACTGCTAGTCTATATATATAAAATTGAAAATCTGTCTGTCTGTCTGTTTGTCCCACCATCACGGGAAACGTCTGAACCGAATTTGATGAAATTTTGTGGATAGCCTTGAAATAGCCCCCATAAATTTAACCCACGTTTTGAGTTTCTAAGACCTGGGGTTGACGAGATATTGATGAAAAACGGAACTTTTTCCTAGGGGTTCTACTCTCTAACTAAGTGGTTTATCCAAACGGTAAGGATGAAAATCGTTTGTTTAAAACGTCAAAGTGAAATAAAATTTTATTCTGAGTTTGGTGGAGATTTTTTGCGCAAATTAGTCACTATATGAAATCATGAATTGTTTGAAACATGAATTTAAATGGAAAATCTATCTCCATGGTTTATTTTCCACAAACTTTTACGCAACAATGAAAAAGTATTAAGAAATCAAAATCGTTAATTAATTTTAATATTTTATAAGAATATATCATGTTGCTCGGCAACGCAATTAAATTAAATGCGTTTGTTAATGTTTTTATTATTATTTTTTCGATTTGAATAATAAATAAATGAATGTAAAATTGTATCTTATGAATGAACGGTTTGATTTTTCTTTTTATTATATTAATTGCTGACTGCGTGCATCACTTTCATTTATTTTGGCAAAGAGTTTTCAAGCTTATATTGTGTTTAACTACTAAATTCATATAATGTGTTTAGCCAATAAATTCTTTTAGCCGATTGTTGAAACAGAAAAAGAGTAGAACGGGTATATCTTCTAATACAATTGTAGTATTTTCATTTAGTATATAGAAACGGGATCAGGATGTTTCATTCAGATCTGCAAATTCAGAGCTACGAATTTGGCGGGATATCGCTATTTCAACTTTTCTTAAACTTTGCCACATTGGCGGAAATGTCGACAAATTGATAAAAACGACGCAAATCAATGAAATTTATTTTGTTTTGTTAGAAGAGAGTACTGAAATGATGTTTCGTTAGCATTTATCTGTCAGACTAACCGTCCTACTTAGTAATATATTTAGTGAATTTTTAAAATGTCACCAAATTGATAAAAGTGTTTTCAAATCTATAAAAATATCTTGAAATTCATAAAATTGCGCTAAATAAATGAAATTAATTGTGTTTTGTTAGGGGATAGTATTGTGATGATATTTCGTCAATTTGTCGCCATGTGGGACTATCAGTTCTACAGTTCCACATGGCGATAAATTTGGGGATTTTTTAAAATGTCGCCAAACGTTCCATAGAGATAGTATTATTTAGACGATATTTTGTCCACCAATTTATTTGAAGCAAATGATATCATGTCGCTTAGCAACGGATTTAAATCCAATGCGTTTATGCGGCAGACGATTTTTATTAAATCTTTTCCAATTTGAATAATGAAGATATGTATATAAAATAAATTTCATTGCCATTTCATTTCTGACTGGATAATGTCAATTACGGTCTTCAGGTTTAAACATTATTATTGATATTTTGCGGGATTATTGATTCAGAGATTATCGATATTTTTAAGTTATTATGCCATTGTTTTATTGCGGCAAAATTGCTGACACTCACATATTGTACGATGTACGAGTAATCTTCTAGGAATGCACGGGTATATCTTCTAACCTACGAGAATATAAGTAGTACATGTATATTGGCATATATTTTGACATATATTGGCACATATATTGGAATCAAGTACGGCCTTTTGGTATGAAGATTAAGAGGATTATTGATATTTTCAATTTATTACGTCATCTGTTGTATTTTAGCAGAGATATTTGAGACTCATATTGTAATATGGGTAATCTTCTACTAATAATCGGGCATATCTTCCAATCTACGACATTATAAGTAGTACGGGTATATCTTCCCATATAATTTTAGCACTTTCATTTTGACATATATTGGACTAAATGACTGCCTTCAGATTTAAAGATTACGGGTTTATTGATATTTTCAATTTATACAAGTAATCTACTAATACAGGTTATAACTTCTAATATTCGCGTATATTATTAGTACGGGTCCCATACAATTTTAACGCTTTTATTTTGCATATATTGATTCAATTCCATATTTTTTTGTAAATTTGCTTACATAAGGGGTCCAGGATGTTTTATTCTTCAGAACTGCCCGTGAAGATAGTATAGCGAGAACATATACTCTTAAACTTCTTTTTAGGAGCATTATATTAAATATTTTAACAGAATATTTTGATTAAAAATGTCATTTAGTATACTATAAGAATTTGCACATGATTGTGAATTTTAAGTTTCTTTATATTATATACTCCGTACGAAGAACGGGCATGCTGCTAGTATAGTATAAAAAGGGAAAATATTGAACTGGGATCGAAAATTAGAATTCGAGTGTTCAATAGATTTAGGCGTTTAGGGCATCCTAGAATATAAATAAACTATTTTTAGCGGGATGTTTGCGCGTGTCTGTCTGTGCAATGTATGTATTCATCCTAGCTCAAAAGCTGTCCCACGAAATTCCATAAAATTTGGTAATTAAGTCACTTAATAAACTGGATCACAACGCAAAACGCAGCGCAAATTATGTTAAGTAAATGTTAAGTTGCTTGCTTAATGAAGTAAGAAAAAGAGTTGATTACTTAACTTTATTTGCGTTGTATTTTACGTTGTGATCTAGTTCATCATTGATTGTGCGTCAAGTCGCATTCTATATTTTGTTAAGTCACGTATTCATGCTTTCATATAGATTAGATTTTAATGCTTAAAAAAAGGAGAACAGTTTTTTTCCTTTTCCAAATAACTGCAAAAATCTATAAAATCTGAAAGGTATGAATGTGAATGTATGAGAAAGTCGAGTGGAAATTCCCACTTCAAATATTTTTCGTTTCCAATGCCTTCCAAAATATCTTTAATTGAAATTACCCTCGTTTCAAGAACAGTAACAGAAACAAATTCTAATAAATATTTCAACATTAGTTTTGAACAAAATTTTCAGATGTAAAATTTAGAACTAATGTACCCTCAAGTTTATTTGAATACAGAATTTTATATCGTCTTTACAAGACCCTTACTTAACGTTAAGGAAATGTGCTACAAAAACAAGGTTAAGTATACCATTCGAAAGCAGATTCAGGGCAAAAAAGTGCATTTGCTAACACCTTAGCGGCAATGCGGAAGAATAAAGGCATTCGATACTCAACTGGGCCCTCAATCGATCAGGCTATTTTTAGCGCCGCTGCAGTTTGCGGAGCATTCCGCAAAAATACAAATTACTTAATTGAGAGAGCAAGTTTTACAAAATTGAGATTTGTAAGAGCTGATTCTAGAATCGAAAGTTATGCTGTAATAATCGGGAGAAAATCGCTTTCTCGCTACCTGAAGGAACGAGTATTATTTGGTTTTAAAATTCGTTTTAGTTGAATACAGCAGTAATGCAGAAGAAATGCCGATTCATATTCTCTTTTGTGAAATCGTTGAAGTGTCAGCTACTTGATAGAGATAGAATGGGCAAGCTTTTAGTGGCCTATTAATATATTTTCCCCCAAAGAGACGGATAACAATAAAAGCAGACAGAAGAATATGAGATGAGTACATCGATCTGAATATCTTTTTCAAAATGAAGGGTCAAACAAAGTATTTTAAAAACAAAAATAATGAAATACGTTTTAATGAATAACGCCATTACTAAGTCACCATTAAGTTTTATAAAAACAGTTCAATTTCCTATTGGGGATTATTCAATTCCACTTGTACTGATCATACTTAATTATATAAATATAAAGTTAATTATATAAAATATAGTTAAAACAATTTTAAAGGTATATTCGTTACTTTAACATATATTAAAATTTAAACATACGCATACACTTGCCATTCCGAATACCCTTACAAATAAATAAGTTATTGAAAAGATTAAAAAGATTTTAGAATTATGAAATGAAATTTATTTATATATCCTACATTGTTGCGGAACTTAAAATCCTGCCCTACCCTCTCTCTTGCGATATTCTGGCATGGAGAGCTTGCTTTCTTAAATATTATTTATTTCACAAATGTTTTCTTGGGCCCCACTAAAATTATGCACTTACTCTCTCCGCATTGCGGGTTGTCGCGATATGGTAGTTCAGTTCTTGATCTTAAACACTACCAAAATAAATCTACAATCTATAATTCCCGGCCGTCCCCCGTAACTGCTCTACACCCTTTGGATTAGATGGGCGGTCTAGGTAATAATAAAAAAAAATTAAAGCTATCAGACTAGAGTTCTTACTCAAACTTGGAAATGGAATTCCCGAGTATTACAGGTTTTTCATGGAAGAATATTATCAAAATTCAAGAATTGCATTACG
The DNA here is from genome assembly GCA_951213105.1 of Amaurobius ferox. Classification (NCBI taxonomy): domain Eukaryota; kingdom Metazoa; phylum Arthropoda; class Arachnida; order Araneae; family Amaurobiidae; genus Amaurobius; species Amaurobius ferox. Next base: position 52,781,707 of record OX578136.1, on the reverse strand, counting down.
ATAATTTGCAAATAACTATTAACGTAGCATAACTTGTAAGTATTGTTACAGCAACTGTAATATTATGATTTTCTTTAAAAAATATTTGTAAAGGGGCCTGTATGTGTTAATTAACTAAATCAATACAGCTTTAAGTCACTTTCAATGCAATTTTCTGCAACGTTCGATTCAAATATTTCTATTTGCATAAATACAATACACTATAGCGCAGAGGTCTTCAAAATGGATTAGGCGAGTCGATATGGGAAAAAGGAGGGTACGCCAAGAAAATTTAATATTTTTTTCTTAAGACAAATTTTATATTGACAGAAAAAAGTAAAGGAAAATAATTAAGAATAACAAATATCAATTTGCAATTTTAAATTACACGATAATGAGTACAATATTATTATGATTAAATGGATATTCATTTAATCTAATGAATATTCATCTAGTAAATGAATATTTATTAATTTACTAGAACACCACTCTTAAAACAAAAGAAAAGAAAAACATTAATGCGGTATTCTAATACGGAGCCTCCCTATTAGAACAAACGCCTTAAAGGAAAAGAAAAATTCACATTTTTATTTACTACAGGAGAATAGGGGTACGAAAGTCGGACTTAGGGGTAACATGATAAACAAAAGTTTAAAAGTTTGGAGACTAGCACTAGGTACAGAGCAGCGGCTTCCAATCTTTTAATGTATGAGACTCATTTATCAAATTAAAAAATTTCAAGACCCCTTCCAGATTTTTTATTCCATAATATTCTGCAACACATTAGTCTGCATAATATGCAAAAACCACTTTTTAATAAGATAATACGTCATAAAATTACCAACATATGAAATTGATATGTACTACTAGTGGTGTGTTGGAATTTCTCCTTGTGCGTGAGACATATTTTTCTAAAAATAAAATTTTCATTTTCTAAAGTAATAATTATAAGAAATTTGAAAAGAGTGCTCTTGATGTATAGTTCAATAATAATGTCGATGTATATTAAAATCTAAATTGAATAAATAACATAAGTGAGGTACAACTCAATTACATGGGAAAATTTCCCACGGAAATTAAGACAATGCCTAGAAAATATTTTTTTATAATATTTTTTTATACTATATAAAGAAAATATTTTTTTATACTATAAAAAGTGATCAATAATTAATGCACGAATTTGTTTGCATTACTGTGTTTACATTTCAATCAAAATCACAGAAAAAAAAAATCCATATTTATTTCACAAGGAATATATATTTAAGAATCAGTTTTTAGAATTTTCAAAAAAGTTAAACTGTAATAAATATTTTTCTATTATTTTCAATAAAGTTGTGTGAAATATAGCATGCATAACCAACATTTATAACACGATGTTAAGGGGAAACGTCTATTGTCTTCTTAAGCCCCTAAATTTCGATGCACTCACTTTACATCCTTCATTTACAATTGTGATGCTGAATTTGATTATCATTATTCAAACACTAAAAGCTGATGATAAAATTTACAGGTTTTGACAGGCATGTAAATAACATTTTAACAGTTTACCCAATTAACAGTCTCTAAAAGCTTTTGCACGGCCTCAAAAAATATTTCTTCCTCTAATTAACCCTAACTACCATGTGTTGACTGGAGAAATACACAGTACAGGATAATCATTAATGCAGAGTTTTTGTTATGGCAACGCTAAGAGTTGTCCGCGGGAAACAACGACAAGAAAGGTGGAGCTTTTGAAGCGTTCAATGATTTTTCTAGATTGATAGGTTATTCAACTTCGAATACCAGAAGATGTCTTAGCACAAATAACCACGGATTTAAATAAGTCCTTCAGCAAAATTGTAAATATTGAAATGATAGCTTGTTTCAAATCCAAAGGCGTTTAATAAGAATCTGAAGGGGGCTAGTATCCCATATGTTGACGTTGTTTTCATTTTTATTTTTTACTTTCCTACAATATACAGGGTGTTCCCAAAACATTAACCTCGGCTTTTATTCCTTAAATGTTGATCTTAGATATATAAAATTAAATTACAAAGTTGCGTAAAGAATTGGTACAAAATTTTATGAAATCGATAAAAATTTTCAAGGGATTAAATTTGAAGAAATGCAAAATTTAAATTTTTACGGCCCCCGTACAAAACATTTCCAATGAGTAAAACGTGCACCATACACTAATAAGGTGATGTACAAAATTTCAGCATTTTATCATAAAAAGTCCCAAAGATATGTTTAAACAAAGTTGGTGAGGGATTAATCACAAATTAAAATGTAAATATTTATATTTCTACACAGTGTAGATACTTTTGTACCAATAAATAGCAAAGTTATTATTTATTTATGTAATCATTGTTTTCTTTCGTAATTTGTGTATGACCCCTGAAACGCGATCTGCCGACATGATTTTTCACCTCTGAGAATCCATGTCGATGCATCGAAAAGTGGTTTAAGTCAGCATTTTTGTCTTTTCATATCTCTGGGACTTTTAATGATAAAATGCTGAAATTTTGGACATCACCTTATTAGTGTATGGGGCACATTTAACTCATTGGAAATGTTTTTGTGCGGGGGCCGTATAAAAATTTAAATTTTGTATTTCTTAAAATTTAATTCCCTTGAAAATTTTAATAGATTTTATAAAATTCTGCACCTTTTTTTTACGCAACTTCGTAATTTATTATATAAGACCAATATTTAAGGAATAAAAGCCGAGGTCAATGTTTTTGGGACACCTTGTATAGTGCATTATATAAAAGGGAAAGCATTTCGATGTATCCAAAATGCGACTCTCCAAATATAATTATGAAAATAGCTATATTTACTAGTCGAATACCTGTTGAATATCAACGGTGTGTGTCACAATTAGCAAATCCCGAATAATATATAAATCACATATTTCTTATCCCGAATTATTATTGATCTATGTACCCAATTCCAATCTCTATCTCGCCTAAAAGCAAGTGTTTTGCATTTACTCGAAAAAATCGAACATTTTGGTAAATCACCCCTAAAATAAATATTTAAAAATTGTAAAATTTCTTCTTTTTATTGAATGATTCAAATAAGCACACTAAATTTCGCGTCTCTATCTCATCGGGAAGTGTGTTTTAGTTCAGCAACATTTCGAAAGTTTAGGTGTGTTAAGCAGTGTTCTAAAAAAGCAGGGAATTAATAATAATAATAATAATAAATTGTAGTACTAAATTTCAATTGTTAAATGCATTTCCCAAACAATCCACATTTCGAACATTTTGGTGATGTAAATTGCAGAATGGTTTGATTTTTCCAGTGAGTCTTGTTCACCTCTGCACTAAATTTCAAGTCTCACTTGAAATTTGGTGCAGAGGCGTTTGCTATTTATTAGACATTCGAGAAATCTAATATTTCGATGTTCGTCAATCCCAAAATAAAAATAAAAATCTGATGTGGGCAGAACATGACTTTCCCTGCAGACTCAAATTTATATTTTCTATATTTCTTTAATAATTCATTAGATTGAGTTTAATTGCACCAAATAACATAAATTTGTATTTCTAATTCAATTTTGTTATTTGGTAATTGGACATTTTTTCGAAAACGGTGTAACAAAAATGTAAGAAATCTCAAATATCTTAAGAACGGTTTGTCCTAAAGTATACTGGAGTGTGTTATACACTCCAAACAACACAAGAATTTAATGGATACATTTGAGCATACGTAGTCCTTTTTTTTTTTTTTTAGATTTTTCAGGAACATTTCGTAAAAAAGGCAGGTTGTTCTTTTCCGAATCGTACCAAAATCTAATCAGCACCAGAGAATCCTACAAGTAACTTATCTAATAAATTTTGTGAAATTTGGTCAATTAGTATTTTAGCTAGAGTGGATACATGAAAGTTATGCGGGCCATTTCGTAAAAAAAGGCAAATTGTTCTTTTCCGAATCGTACCAAAATCTAATCAGCACCAGGGTAACCCAGAAAAAACTTATCGACCGAATTTTGTAAAATTCGGTCCATTAGTCCGCAAAAAAAGGCGGGTTCTTTTATCCCGAATCGTACCCAAAACTAATCAGCACCAGATTCGCCCACACGTGATTTACCTACCAAATTTTATGAAATTCGGTCAATTAGTTTTTTAGTTAGAGTGCATACAAAATCTGCACAGACAGACAGACACACACACACACATAGACGTCATGTTAAATATAGTTTTTTCGTATTCTAGAGGTATCGAAACGTGTAGATTCGTCGGAAACTCCAGTTGCGATTTTCGGCATGATTCCAATATTTTCCCTATACATTACCATGTATTGCAGGGAAAGTAAAAAATTAGAAAACCGTAAATTCTTCTCACCATCGATTTTTACACCAAATTTCCAGTCTTTATCAAATTGCAAAATACGTTTTTCTATCATTTGGCATTTCGACTGTTTTATTGTGGTTAAAATCTGATACGATTTTTTCAATCTTTAAATGGCAGAAGCCTATATTATATTATGGGTGAGCTCAAACTAAATATACACTTTTAATTTTTTAAACATGGTTTTACAGAACCCCCCCCCCCCCCCCATCTGAAACGTTAAGTTTTTTCCAAAAATATCTATTTTATACGTAATTTTTTTTTTACTTAGAAGCAAATGACACGATTACATGCCACCGTTTTTGAGCAGTATGGTTTTTGATCAAAATTGCAAAAAAATACATGCTTGCTATTATTAAATGGCTGATTGCTTTGTAAGTACTTTTAACAAAAAATAAATGGGCACTATTGCTTAGTAGTTATCATGAGCCATTCTCGACATATTATAAATGTTACTTTTCTACAGGGAGGGTGAGATCTCTCAAAATAATCTAGCGAATTACACGAAATTTCGTATTCATTTAATCGGTAACAATAAGCCTATTTATTCTAGTCATAAGAACGCTTAAATTTGTGTTTTGTCACATAATCGAAATTTGTTAATATGTAAAGAAAGTCATGTGGAGACATCAGATTTTTAGAAAAGAAAGCAGACATTTAAAATATATCGATCGAAATTTGTGGATCCAAAATTTTCATTATTTAACAGATTATGTGCAGAATCACATATTTCATCTAAAATAAGTCCCAAAGAAATTCAGTTAATTAAATATGATTTACATTTGGCACATCGAATCTGTACAGCGAAATCTAACATCTAATGCCAGGTACTTTCAGAATTAAAGGTTGGCAACTGCTTCGACAATTGGCTAGAATTTCGCCCAAGTTGTACAGGGGCACGGTTGTCATAGGAACACCAATTTTGGCAACTAGCAGAAAAGCCACTACATTAAACTTTTTATAGACTACCTTTTTCAATGTCATACATAATAGCTTTATTTAAAAAGGTATTAAGCGAACTGCATTTGACTGCGCCGGAAACCCCTTCTTTTTTAAAGGGAACATCTGAAGTTTTGATTTATTTCCATATCACGAGTATGGAACCTGTAACAGATTATATAATAATTTTTTTCTACTCGCTGAAAATTATATATAAAAAAAATCTATAAAGTAAGGCAGTGGTTCTCAATCTTTTTACTTTTCCTACATGCACAGTATAATGTACTAGGGAAAGTGTTGTGATGGGATAAAAAATCTGACCCTTGGATTTTGATGAAAACTTATCTGATTGGATTTGATGAAAACTTTGCTGATTGGATTTGATGAAAACTTTGCTGATTGGATTGGGATGCTTGAAACGTGCTCTCCCGCCGAAAATTCGAATTCGAATTTTCGACCCCGTCACAATACTTTCCTTATACATTATGTATATAAGGAAAGTAACAATTTTAGATTCGTTCGCAGCCCGAGAAATTCCATGGTCCAAAGTGTGATTTGCGAATCACACTTTGAAAAACACTGCTTTACACTGCTGGTCGTTAACCTTTCGATGATTCTGCATACTTCCATTTAAATTTGTATCTTTCTCTTTTTCATGTCATTACTGATAAAGTTAATATAAATTTTGATCCTTAATTTAAGGGGAAATTCCTCAATTTTGATATCATTTTATGCGAGTTTAACTCGCCAAGAAAAAAAAAACATTCCAAAAACTGCGCAAAATAATATTTTTTTAAAGCGAGTATTTTTTGTTTTTACTTTCTTTATATACATATAATGTATAAGGAAAGTATTGTGACGGGGTCGAAAATTCGAATTCGAGTTTTCGATGGGAGAGCACGTTTCAAGCATCCCTGAACACGATTCAAACGTTTCTGAGACAATGTCTGTGTATGTGTGCGTGTGTGCGCGCGCGTGCAGTGAGTCTGTGGAGACGATAACTGACGAACGAGTGGACTGATTCGAACGAAATTTGGTACAATAATAACAATCCATGAATACTGGAAGCCTATTGTTTTTATACGCAATCGAATGTTCAGAACCCCCTTAAATTTTCGAGTGAGATTTTGAAAAAATCATCAAAAAATTACGCAAATAGTCATTTTTTATGTAATTTAGAAAACGATTGACATAAATTTTAAAACGCTTGCATGAACCGTTCTCGAGATATTGCACATATTTAAAAAAAATATAAAAAAATCATATAAAAAAAAAATATTACCTATTATGAAATATGTTCACTTTTCATAAGTAATATCATGCGATAAATTGGGTGACATCATTTTCGTGGATCTAGCTAGTTCCATTCATAAGAAAAGACACTTTATGTAATACTTTTGTATTTGAACGCCAATATAGTCATTTATCTGCTACAAGAATAACTTATTTCTCCGTCCATAACGCTTTGGCGGAATGTCGCCAAATTGGAAAATTTTCTAAAGGTTGCCAAATAACAAAAATGTCGCCAAATTGATAAAAATGACGCCAAATCAATGAAAATGACGACCAGATGATGAAAGTTCAATATCTTGGAAAGAACATACGAGTAGACTATAAGAATAACACATTTCTCCGCCCCTTCGTCCGTAACGCTTGGCGAGAAATTTAGCGGGACGTCGCCAACTTGGCGACTATTCTAAATGTTGCTAAAATGACAAAAATGTCGCCAAATTGATAAAACAGACGCCAAATGGTAAGCAATGTCTGGCAAATTCTGATTTCCGTCATATGACGGGCATACCTTCTAGTATATAAGAAATACTTTTCTCTTCGTTTGTCTGTAACACTTGGTGATGTATTTGCAAACTTAGCGAATAATTCAGCAAAATATTACCATCTTGGCGATATTTCGCTCCAAATTGACAAAAATATCGTCAAAATTGCAAAAATGACGTTAAATTAATGAAAATTACGCCTAATGGATGAAGTAATTATACAGTATTTTAATATATGGACTATATCGCTTATTGAGGATGCTATCAATATTGATGATTGTTTATTTAGAGTTGCGCCAAGTATAAGTTGATTGAGTATTTTGAAATGGTTTTACATGTTGTCATCCGGAAAATCGCCCAATGTACAATTCAACGATAAAAACACAGCGCCGTGGATCTTATATATTTTTTTACTTTCCTTATATACATAATGTATAAGGAAGGTATTGTGACGGGGTCGAAAATTCGAATTTGAGTTTTCGACAGGAGAGTACATTTCAAGCATCCCTGATCACGAATTAAACAGTTTTGAGGTGATGTCTGTGTGTGTGTGTGTGTCAGTGAGTCTGTGGACACGATATCTCATGAACGAATGGAGCGGTTCGAATGAAATTTGGTAAAAAAATCACAATCCGTGAATACTGGAAGCCTATTGCTTTTATACGCAATCGAATGTTCAGAATCCCCCTAGATTTTTGACTGCAATTTTGAAAAAATCATCAAAAAATCAAAACCTTTAATAAAGTTACTCAAATAGACGTTTCTTATGTAATTTTTCTTTAGAAAACGATTGGCATAAACTTTAGAACGCTAGCACGAACCGTTCTCGAGATATTGCACATTTTCCAAATAAATTTATAAAAAAATCCCATAAATTAAAAAAAAAAATATAATAACTGTTAGGAAACATGTTCAGGTTCCATATGCAATATCATGCGATAAATTTGGTGACATCATTCTCGTGGATCTAGCTCGTTCCATTCATAGAAAAAGATACTTTGAGTAATACATTTGTATTTGAACACCAATAGTCATTTATCTGCTATAAGAATAACTTATTTCTCCGTTCATAACGCTTGGCCAGATTTTGGCGACGAATTTGGCGGAATGTCGCCAACTTGGCGACTTTTTTAAATGTTGCCAAATTAACGGAAATCTCGTTAAATGGATAAAAATGACGCTAAATCGATAAAAATGACGACTAATTAACGAAAATTCAATATCTTGGAAAGAATATAAGTATTTACTATAAGAATAACCTATTTTTTTGCTGTAAAAGTAGTAAATTCATTGCATTATATAAGGAAAGTCATGTGCTGCTCACATCAGATTTTTATTGTAAAACCAGTAAATCCATTGCATTATATAAGGAAAGTCATGTGCTGCCCACATCAGATTTTTTACATATATAAAGAAAAAGCACTTGGAAAATCAGATTAAGGTCTAACTCTGTCAAACCTTTTCAAAATCTATTTCAAACTGTAGATGCCATAGAATTTGTTTTATTCACCATTTTTCCAAAAACAACCATAGTTCGTCCGACCAAACAAATTTTATACATAACTATTATATTAGAATTTCAATGTTGTATTTTCTTAATATGTTTATAAATGCATCTTGCCCTATTCAGAATGAGAAGTGTGTTAAGGCCACAATCGGAAGCAAGCCTCGCAGCTGCTACGACAGCTGGTCGAGTCTGTAGTGTATAGAGACGGTTTCCATAGGGACGCAAGTGCGGCACAGACACTTCACTTAGAAGAGATCATTGCATAAGTCGTAAGGTTCAGAAGGGTAGCAAGTGCCGTATGAAGTCAACCAATAGAATTTGCTATTTTGATATTAATTGACCATGTTTGTAGGTATATATCTTTATTGTAAAGAAAAGATGACAAGATGTGTTTGGAAAAGATAAGTTTTCATCGACTTACGAAGGCGTGGGTGCGAAAATGACGCACGTTTAAAAATTTATTTTTCGAAATTCGCAACGTGAAAGCCAAGATGAAAAGCTAAGCATATCAAAGCAGTTTAGCTGTAAATCACGTCTACTTTCAAAATATTATTTATATCTAATTAAATTGAAGCTTCGTGAAAACATTATGTATTTTCATAACTATCAAACCCAAAACATTTAATTTTAATTTAAAGTCTGATAATCTCTCATAATACATACATATATAAAGCTCGTAATTTTAACTGTTCTTACATTTATATTTTTCAAAATTAATCATTTTAAACAGATATTTAATATTCCTTTTCTAAATATATTTTTTTTACTTGTTTGGTGTTTACAATATATGTTATGATTCAAGCATCAATTGGGCTTGTGTACTTCACTTTATACATTGAAAGGATTCAGAACTCACTATGTGAAAGAGCCTTCACATAGAGTTCTCCACTATCTATAACCAAATAAATTTCTTACCATTGAGAACTAACTATATTCACTGTGATAACTAGGACTCGGATGTTTATGACGTATAAAATGCCCTTAAAAAGATGAAAAAATGTCCTTACGATTTGAAGGTAAAATCACCCCAAAACAATTTGTATCATATATATTTTTTAAATTATGAATTATAACTTTTATCAATAATTTATAAACTATAATGTTATCTTTTCTTTATAAAAATGAACTTTAAAACCTTAAAAGAAAAGCAAAAAGTAAGTAAATACTTGCAATACATGAATTTTACTGATCTGTACTCTAATCACTTGCAAGTATATTAAAATTATACTGAATTAATTAGATATTTTGAACATTTTAACAATTCTGAACTAATTTTTGTAAATAGCAAGATTTGGCAGGTTCACACTTGGCATCTTTTAAAATCAACGACTATTACTAAACTTTCCTTTTTAAATTGAAAACAATATTTTCTCAGAAGTCCCCAGTCGTTTAGGGGGAAATAATTGCACCCTAATAGCCAGAACCAATTGTAACCTGTTCTGTTAGGTAGTACATAAAGGGTTAGCAACAAGACAAGATGAGAAGCTCTGAATTTGAATTCTCTTGTTTACTCCCCTCCCCTCAATCCTTTTCAAAAATGGACAATAATATTTCCCAAAAACTGGACAACACTAAACAGTGGTGTCCAGTTCATAATACTGTCCAGGGCAACACTAAACAGTCCTAACTGAGTTTCTAGAATAAGAGCTTTTGAAGATTTTCCTTGTTTTGTTCGTCTGGCAATCCAGTTTATGAGTTTTGAAAAGCATAAATAATTATTATGAGAATTAAATTTCTTATTTTAAAGACCACCTAAAAATGCTCCTAAAACATAAAAAATGCCTAAAAACCACCAAAAATGCCCTAAGAATTCTATAAAGTGCCTAAAAAAATACAAATGTTATCAAAGTCCGGGCCCTAGTAAATGTTTTGATTTGCGAATTGCAAACACAAATATATGCATAAAACCATTTATTATTCATAAACACAGGAGTTTGACTTTCTGTCTTAAATTCCTTCCAACGTTTTGTTCAAACTCTTATGTTCAAATGTTGGCATCATGCTGCGTGAATTAATTGTAGTTCAAACAAATCCATAATTCGTATCTTATCCGTATGTATGCAAAAATGTTTCCGTAACAAGTTTCACGGAGAAATGAAGGGGATGCAATATTACAGTTAGATCTGTTAATAAGATCAATATAGTCTGGAGCTAAGAATACTAACACTTACTACTACATTCTTTGGCTTTTATGAATCTATGGATACTAAGTTCTCTAATATGTTACCTTTTATCCTCAACATTTCCAAACATATGTTTTCAAGAAAGGCAAAGGAAATATTTCTTGCAGTTACTGGATCTATAGTTCTCCTATAGTTCTTTCGCAGGTACGTCGTTCAGTGAATAAATACCCAGAAATTCACTGATCGATATTTTATAAAAGAATGATAAAAACATACACTAATATTAACAGAAGTTACTTTTGTGTGGTCACTTGTAACGATATGAATTCCTTTATTAGATTTTTCAACGATTAACATCTCTTTTGGAGCTAGAAATCGCCCGTGTTTCTAATCATGCGATATAATTCTGATCACTAATGGAAATGGAAGATTTGAATAGCTATGGAAATTCGTGTTCTAACGTTCTAAAAATGTAAAATTTTTAGCGAACCAGAATCCTGATAATGGTTACTAATTGGAATTGTTAGGCACTATAGCAACCAGGATATGTCCAGTCTTGAATTATTTCAAAGAAAAAGTTTGTGTGTAAAGTAAGACATATTCTTTACAAAAGAAATCACTTAGCAATATATTTACTATAAAATCGCCAAACCTACCCATCGTCGGTTTAACGCGAATTGCACCGAGGACCAAATCATAATTTCTTTGTACAATAAAAAACTTCCTTTATCATATAAGACAGCTATAATTTTTTAATTTTGAAGAAATTCATGCTGCTATTTTAATAGTTCAATGCTAATAATTCTATAATATTTTGGAATTAAGATGTGCTAAGGGACAAAAATCTACAAATTACGAGTGAAATGCGAGGAATAGCAGATGAAGCAATAATGCATGTTGCCACTCAAAGAGCATAGCAAATTACCAGAACTTTTTCGGGTTTACCAGATAGGGTTTTAAAGTTTACTAGATTATCAAAGTTAACAGATTTAACAAATGAAACTGAAAAGCCAAATGTTACTTTTTTATCCTTATTTCCACTTATCACGAGACAAGCAAATGCGATAATATATCAAACAGCGAAAAATATCCAAGAAACTAAGCAAGATAAGCTAAATTTTAAAATTTCTTGACTCTTACCAGGTTTTAAACTAAACAAGAAAGATCAATCATGCATAAGCATTGATTATGAAACACTTTCCAACTGAAATGTAATTTCATTTAAAAATTTCTAAAATGTGATTCATTCAGTGGTAATATCTTTTACATTATCACAGTACTACAGTAATTTATTATACTACAGTAATTTATTATATTTAAAACTGTATCGAAATATAAATCATCTGATTCTTTATGCAAAATCAATGAATATTTCATTCATATAACTTGTATTCCAGACTCCAGAGCTAAATAATTTTGTGTGAAAAAAATTCAGCAATTCTTATGTAATTCATCTTACAATCGCTTGAGATATTTGCATTCTGCATATGTTAAAATTAGGCTTCCTTGAAGAAATAATAAAAGTTAAGGGATCATTTAAAATCACAACTATTGTAATTGCATAGGCACGGAATTTAGATACACAGATAATACACAGATAATATATATGTGTATGTGTATGTACTCAAAGTATTGGAATCGTGCCGAAGATCGGAACTCGAATTTTCAAAGTATCTACACGTTTTGGGACTTCTAGAACACGAAAAAACTACTTTTAGGAAGACGTCTGTGTGTGTAAGGGTGTATCTGTGTATGTTTCTGTGTGTCTGTGTGGATATTACATCCACTCTAATTGAAAAACTAATGGACCGAATTTCATACAATTTGGTAGGTATGTTTTTTGTGGGAAATCCTGATGTTCATTAGATTATAGTACGATTCGTAATAAAAGAATCTGCCTTCTTTGCGAAATGGCCGCAGAAATTGCCTTTATCCACTCTAGCTAAAAACTAATGAACCAAATTTAACAAAATTTGGAGTATAATATTTCAATAACCTACAAGTGATTTATATACCAAATTTAACAAAATTTTGTATTTAAATCATTTGTAGGTTATTCTACTACGATTCGGGAAAAAGGAACGGGCTATTTTTGCGAAATGGCCAGCAAAAATCGTTATATATAAAAATAAAAGACTACGTGTGCTCAATTATATCAATTAAATTCCTATTTTATATGTGATTTTTGACAACAAAAAGAATAAGACTAACCCCATTACTCTAGGACTAGCCGTTCTTGAGATATTCTAGTTTTTTCGCGTTTTCGCTACGCCACCTTTGACAATAAGTCCAGCTATCAAATGAGAACCAAATTGAAGTTTAACGTGTAAATTCAATGTCATTTAAAATACTTATGTTGTGCAGATAAACTCAAATTATCATTGAATAAATAAAGAGAACGAATATGAGTCTGCAGAGAAAGACATGTGCTGTCCACATCAGAATTTTTAACAATATTACACCAATGATTTATAGAAGTGAACGGGGATTATTTTCAGGCCATTTCGAAAAAAATGTATAATCTATACTTAAAGATCCATCAAATTTTTGTCGAATAAAATGTTCAACAAATTTAAGTTGTGTACCAAATTTTAACTCTCTAGGACGTAGGAAAGTGCATTTAAAATGCCATCAATTAAATTTATCATGAAGAGTTATATAAAATTTAAAAAAAATGAAAAATTGTTATCTACCAAATTTTTCTTAAAATATGAAGCCACTCCCATATGCAAAACGTTTAAACAAATGGAGAGATATTTATTATATAATATCTCTCTCTTTTCTTTCTGGAAGATATCCCAAAGTCAGAATTTAATTGAATTTGTTTTTTTCCCTATATTAAATAATTTTTTTAATTAAAAAACTACTTAACATATTTTACTGAATTTTTTTTTATATATTCTATGGGATAATGTGAATATTTCCTAAAAATTTCGAAGCAATTCGTGAATTTTAAATTTACTTAAAAAATGTTTGAAAAATTAGGTCCCATAGGGTTCAATGTATTTCATTTTTTCAACCCGGGTTCAATAAAAAACTAATTGGGTGATATTATTTATTTATATTCCCATAGGTCCTACAGACCGTCTGAACAACATACTAAAATTTCATTTTGATAAACTCATTTTTACGGCAGTTATCGTGCTAACGGACAGACAGACAGACAGACAGACAGACAGACAGACAGACAGACAGACAGACAGACAGACAGACAGACAGACAGAATGAACAAAGTCATAAACACTTTTCAACTTTGTTGTAAAGTGTTAAAAAACAAAAACAAACATTGACAATTCCTAAACAGTACGGCCGATTTTTTAAGTCTCCTGATAAGTTCAGGTTTTTTCTTTTTCCATGTAGGTCGGCAAACGTGATGATATAAAACTATCCGGAAAAAGAGACCCCATTAAACTGCCTCATACATTAATATTCCATGCTAATTAGATCTACTTATATCATAAGGAATCACATCTTGACTTTTTTAGAGTCTTCCATATCTAGTAAATTCCAGTAATTTAATAACTTGTTCAATACTCCATTTTTGTTCTCAGTTTGGTGGAGTGTCCTGTAATTTTTTCGTTCCATTTCTTAGCTTTTGGGGGATTTTATGTGTCGTTTTGACTCATTTTTTATCTTGTTGGGTCTCATTTATTCTTGTTCGAACTTGAGGAATATTCGTCTTGTCGGAATATTTCTGTCATATTTTGGTGTACGCCAATCTTGTGCGTTACTTTTCGTTTCGGATTGCCTGGACTGTTCTTAATTCTGTTTTATGATTGGCTCTCTCAGGTAGACTCTAATTTAGATCTTGGGTATATAAACCCCTATTTCTTGTATCTGCGCCCATTTCGTTTTTTTGACTTGGTTGCTGACGAAGGGAATCCGACGTATCCTAGAAACAGCTGTATATGCTACATTATTATTTTATTTGTGCTGTTCAAGCTGTTCAAGTTTTCTTTATCCTTTTCACAAGTGTATTTTACTTATTGATTTCAATGGTGACTTATAATTGAGTTTTCTACATTATGTAAAAAATAACAGGTATTTTAATAATTAGTAAAAAAAAACCTTTTTAATATGTGATGGTTTATAAGAAAAGAGTCACATTGTCGAAAATTTTAAAATTGAGTTTAGGACCTTGTGAAATACAGCATTTTAGTTCTAAAAAACAAAACCGCATGTCTTTAGAATAATTATGTCATCTTACAAATTTTGCATTATTAACAAGCGGAATATTAAAACAGAGAAAAAGTTTTTGGGTTGATTTAAAATATATATTTATTTTTAATTTTGGCTGATAAAATAAATCATTTCTCAGAATTGGCAACACACAGAGCATAATGAAAACGTTTCTAATATTTGAGAAGCATAGGGCTACCTAAATCCACTGTAAATTAAAAAGGGCACGGTTGTCCGTATAATGGATTTATACCACGTCATCTCAAAAGTTAAAATACTGACAACTGGACCTTCTCGTAAACCATTACATATTTTTGTTCTCAAACATAAATAAGTTTCATGTGTATCTTGTTCAAACTCTGGTGTTTACCTGTTAAGTATTGATAATAGATTAGTTATTAATTTCATTTTGTTGAGATTTATGAACAGGGGTTGTTAGATCATCATAGGTGACGATAAAAAGGCTGTGAGTAAATTGATTGTAGGCTGTGAGTAAATTGATTGTAGGCTGTGAGTAAATTGATTGTAGGCTGTGAGTAAATTGATAGGGTTTCCAGGCTCTTTTCACTCTAAAATATTTTGGATTTTGACTCTGCCTTAAAATAGCCCTCAGTTCACGCAGTTACAAACGAAGAATGTTTATATTGCAAGTTAAAAACCAGTTTAGTGCTATTTTCAACATTTTATATGGCGGATTTTAACAATGCCTTTTCATTTTTAGGTATCTGCGTCAGTTATTTCGATCTGCTTACGCATTTCATTAATAGTTTTGCAATGTTTGTACTTGTTGCATCTGTTATGAGAAATTCGAATAACGTTTGTTCAAAGCATGCAAATTACAAAAATAATTCACGTGGCTCCAATTTTTGTATAAAATATCTAAATGCAAAATGTCACATACGCAGATTCGTTCTCATGTTATCGTGCTTGCACGTAACATGCGGATATCAGTAGAACAGTGCGCAAAACATCTTGAGATCTTGAAAGGTGCTTGAAAGGATCTTGAAAGGTCAAAATCTCGAATTCGAAAAATTTAGGAAACTATCGTTTCTCTATATTACAGCATGAGAAAGCAAATGTCAGATTATATTACAAATTCATCTTCATATGCATCATTTAAAGAAACATGGTGAGACAATGTGCCCAAGCTAAAATGGTAAAATGCATATATGTAACAATAACTGGTAGAAAATTGTGATAGATGTGGTAAAGCATAATTTGGAACACAATCTGTTGTGCATGTCAACAAAATGGAACGTTTTTCATGAGGACGACAAGAAGAGAGACAAATGGGACATGTAATGTTAGATATGTCCTCGCAATGGATAAGTGTCTCGACCAATGAGAAATGTAACATAATGCTTTTGCTTTCAAACAAAAATCGAATATTTTGCTCTACTTATTATTTTTTTATACTATACTATTGCATGAAGTAACATTTTACCGAAATATTCGAATTCGAGATTTGAAGGATTTTTTTACGACTTCCCGAACCCATTTCGAAAAATTTTAAAACGAGGTCTGTGTGTGTATGATGTGGTCACGATAACTCTAAAACAAATGCACGTAACGTCATGAAATGTTATGTAGATGCATTACGTAAAATATAGAATTATATAGATTTTTTTTTTATTTGCATAATTAGCGCACGAATATTTCGTAATTTATCATTTTATTAGCATTATTTTGTTTGGGAAACATTTGTCATTCACTATGAGTTTAATCTAAGAGGAAAAATGATAGTTTGAACTACGCTACAGATGCAAATGGTACTAATTACTAAATAGTACATATTGTAAATCAGCCGAATGTATTCAGATAATCGGCGTGACAGACTTTTTGTCAACTTAAAAAATGAATTCTTAAAGAAAAAAAATACGCACAAATTTAAATGTATAAGCTGATATTTTCTTAGCATAGGGAAATATAACAAGAAATTTATGAAGGAGCCTTCATATGGTGGCAAGTGATTGTGTAGACTTCATTTCCGACGGAACTATTAAGCATTTTTATTCTCTTTTGCATATTTATGTCGGTCGTACAGTTATACGAATTTCCGGAAAACCCGAAGAGATGTTTCCAGAGCCGGATGTAGAAATCCCCACTGAACACTCGAATCCCTCCAAAATTCTAAGCTAAATCCATATCAGTTATCATTTAAGATACATCTATAGCCAATTCCGAGAAACATATATTTCAAAGAAACTTTTTTGTACTGGAAGGGGAAAAAAATGAGAAGTGGAAATTCTGAGTGAACCCATCTAAACCTTCGGAGTTTGATACTGAATCCATATCAGTTATCATCTAAGTTTTATATATTCCTACAATAATTATAATAAAAAATAATTACTACATTTCTTTTTATAAAGATATCAGTTAGACTAGACTCTCACAGTTTTTCATGTTTCAAAATGGATCAGAGAACTTTTCGTTTTTGAAATTAAAACTTCATTATTATTTGATAGCTGCAGCATTCAAATCATTCTAACGTGAAATTTAAACAATTATTTTTCAAACGATTTCGTAAACTATTTACAAAGAGAATCTTATTCGAAATAAGAAGGGATAGTTAGTTCACAACAGAAAAATAACACAGAAATAAAAAATGGCATGCAAACCTTTGTCGGTAGCGATTATTCTTATTCCAAATATATAATAAATACGAGTTGAAATGCAATTGATCACTGAGTAAGAACAATCGATGAATAACCGGAAAAACTGAAAGCTAACACTCAGTGCTCAAGTAAAATATGAAAAATAGAAAACATATCTATAGTATATAAAATATTTATTCTTTTCTCCATGAACAAGCTTGGATGCATTTCACATAGCCATTCATCATTAAATAGGCAAAATACGAAAGAGTATATTAAATACAAGTAACGGGTATTTAATGATCCATATTTTTGTAATTATTATTATTTTTTTTTCTTTTGTCAACATAAAATGTATGACACGTAATTGAAGATATAGCAGCTGTTTGCTCACCATGTCAAACTTTGTATGAAAATGAGTTAAAATACCAAAATTTATGAAGTTGCATAATTATTCAGCGTAAAATGATTTCTCAAAACTACAATCAAGATTTTTTCCCGCACAGGGTTTGATTTTTGTATAGTAAATATAATAATTAAAAAATTACTAATTGCGAAGTGCAAGATGTTAGCCAAGTATTATCTATTTCTTTGTTTTAGATATTCAGTTTTTACTTTAAACACTAAAAACACAAGAAAAGTGAAAGGCCGTATTGTTTTTAATCCTAAAATTTCTTGAAGGATTGATTCCGAGATGATTTACCGAGAAAACCTTTAAAACATCAGCCTTATTTTCATATCAAAAACGCATTCAGTCGAACTGGGAATGAAACCAGGTACATTCTTTTATGCAATCCGTAGGGATAGCCAGGGTCTAGGAAAGGAGGAGGGGTTCGATGATCGAATGGGGTTTACAGTACAAGACTTTTTGAGCAATGTGGATCAAATAGAGAAATAAATAATGTAATTGTTCTGCAAATTGGGGGTATGACATTTAACACCCCTAGCTATACGTTACTGCTGCTGTTAGCTATCAAAGCTGGAAAAAATTTATAAAAAAAACCCTGGAAGGAAAACGTATAAACATTTTTTCTAAAATCAACATTCTAGAAAAAAAAATACTTGTGTTCAATAGAAATTAAAATGAAAAATATTTAAGTCTCCTTAAAAAGAAATACCTAATATATTATAATTTTAGAAAAATTAACATGGATGGCAGCCAAATTTCGTTCGGTTAATGGAATTCTATCAAAAGCTATTCATAATTAAAACATTTTTTTGAACCCAAGATGTTCTAGTTATTTTCACAAGCAAAAGAAATAAATTTAATTTTTAACGCACATTATTAATTTAATAATAAAAGAAACTCAAGTAAGATATTTATGCCATCGTTTCTACTGTATTTTCTTTACTTTCATTAACAACAACAACAACAAAAAAAAAAAAAAAAAAAAAAAAAAAAAAAAAAAAAAAACCGGACATCGACCCCACCACACCATTTTGGGGAGTCCCTAGATTATGCCCAGTTGTGTCAGCATTTTTAAAAACATCAGGAAGTCAGCTGACTCAGTATTTTACCGGCTACGTTTTTTTTTTTCAAACTTTGATTGACGGGACTGGCAAAACACATCGTGAGGAGAAAAAGAAATGCATCTGAGGGGAGCTAGGTGACCCAATCCATTCTTAAGCTGCGAGTTAATAGGTAAATATATCAGATATAAGACAGCCATCTTCACCATCTTAACATGGAAAGCTGCATTTGTTAAGAACAATCAAGCCCGTAGTAAAATTGTCAAACTAATCACTATTTGAAGGAAAATGAACCTTACATTTACTCCATATAAGTTAATTGTTATTCACGATCGCTATTTATTTTTATACCCCCCCCCCCCCTCAACTCTCTCCCGTTCTTTTCTAATACTTTCCAACATAGTTGAAAAGTGTTTTTCTGTGTGTTCGAACGATAACTTCAGTAAAAATGACTATCGAAATGACATTTTAGTATGTTGTTGTGGGATAATTGGTGATGAAAATGAATAACATCACCTAATTAGTTCCGTATTTAACCAGGGTTGAAAAAATGAAATACACTGAACTCCATGGGACCATTTTATTTTTACAAACATTTTTTAAGCGGAGTTAAAATTCATAAATTACTTCAAAATGTTAGGAAATATTCAAATTATCACATAAAACGTGGAAAAAATTCAAAATATGTTGGGTAGTTTTTTAAATAAAAATTGAAATAATAACTACACCCATATTATATGAACCGATATATGAAGAGATCACGTGACTCATTGCAATATAAAATGTGGCTTCCATTTATTCCCGCTGTGTATACATAGCGTACATGTTTAAAGATCGTTTAAATGTATATTTAGTGTTGCATCCGTCTTATTTTTGCGTATTATCTGTGTATCTATTTTCTGTGTCAACGCAATTACAATATTTTTACTTTCCCTGCAATACATGGTAATGTATAGGAAAAGTATAGGAATCATGCCGAAAATCGCAACTCGAGTTTTCGGCGGATCTACACGTTTCGAGACCTCTAGAATACGAAAAAAACCATTTTTAACGTGACGTCTGTGTGTCTGCCTGTCTGTGCAGATTTTGTATCCACTCTAACTAAAAAACTAATGAACCGAATTTCATAAAATTTGGTAGGTAAGCCACTTGTGGGCGAATGTGGTGCTGATTAGTTTTGGGTACAATTCGGGATAAAAGAACCCGCCTTTCTTTTGCGAAATGGACCGCGAAAGCTTGTATTCACTCTAGCTGAAAAACTAATGGACTGAATTTCACAAAATTCGGTAGATAAGTCACTTGCGGGTCACCCTAGTGCTGATTAGATAGATTTTGGTACGATTCGGAAAAAAATAACCTACCTTTTTTTGCAAAATGACCTGCAAAAATCACCAAAATCTAAAATAAAAAACTACGTATGCTGAAATATATCTATTAAATACTTGTTTAATACGTAATTTTTAACGAAGAAAAGAATAAGATCAACCCCGTTACACCAGGACTAGCCGTTCTCGAGATATTTTAGTTTTTTCGTATTTTATCTACGCCACCTTTCAAAATAAGTCCAGTTATCAAATGAGAACGAAAATTGAATTAAAAGTGAATTAAATTTAATTAAAATAAAGAGAAGGTGGATATAAGTCTGCAGGGAAAGTCATGTGCTGCCCACATCAGATTTTTTATTTTAAATTATCACTAAATTTTCTTTATACCTATACAAAGAAGCCCAATATTAACGCTAAACTATAGCTTACAGAATATAAACAAATCAAACGATTCTAAGGTGAGTTGTATAAGAATTGCTGAATTTTATTTCATGCAAAATTATTTAGCTCTAAAGTCTGGAATATAAGTGATATGAATGAAATATTTATTGATGTTACATAGAGAGGTAAACATGACTGAGAGAAATGATATAAGCAAACTATGCAGTTTCTATAATAACGAAATATTATAGTTGCGACGCAATATTAACTGCAAAAGCATCGTAAACACTTACATCGTAAACACAACTGAATAAAGTTTATTTTGTGCAATTAGTACTATCTTTTTTTGAGATTAATTATGTCGATGGCAATTTTGAACCTGTTTAAAAATGTAAATAAAATTGTATTTTAGTTGGAAAATGTTTCATAATTAATGCTTTACGCATGATTACTTTTTCTTGCTGTCATTTTGCCTTACTTTAAAAATTTTGGGTTAATCACTTTTTTTTATTATTAAAATTAAGTTGCTATTTTTTCCGTGGGCCAGGGTACAGTCAATAGTACATTTTGACTGCTTTACATTTCTTCGGTATGATATCTAATTTTCCAGAGGCACCACGTTAAATTATTATCACAATTATCATTATTATAATTATTATTATTGATATCAATTTCATTGTTACTACTAATTTCAGAGCATTAGGACAAATCCAGTACAATTTCCCCATAATGAATTATTTTCACAATTTTGTAAATAGTAGTCTTCTTAAACATTATGTTAACTGTGTTTTAGACGTTTTACACCATTTCAACAATATGTGTTATGTTCTTGTTTACATTGTATATACCGGGTGGTCAGAATTAAAATACCCCTACTCTGAGCTCTCTATACATCGAACTACTCAGGGTAAAGGCTCCAAAATTGTTGAACATACTATTCAAGACATGGAGAAAGGGATTACGCGAAAAAAGAAACACCGATAGGTGGCGCTGTACAATAGAAAATATGCTGAAAAGACACAAAATAATCACAAAAAAACAAACATATGCGATATGGAATTTTTCCTTTTTAATTTCTTTTGCTGATATGAAAAAAAAAAGAAGATAAAAAAGTGAAGAAACTTAAACTGTCATTGTAACTGCAATTTCGCATTGTAAGCACAAAAATTTACATAAACTCTTGGTTTGCAGCTACTATGTTCTGGGCATAAAGGGGATAAAACTGGGAAATTTTCATTCTTATCAGCGATGGCTGTCACACTGCCAGAACGCGCTTTGCTTATGAAGCTGTTTTATGAAAACAAAGGACATGCTGCAGCTGCACTTCCAGAGTTTCGTCGACTTAAGAATTTGCGCAAAGGACCATTACTTCCACAAGCTCTCAGGAGAATGATCGCTCGATTCAAGAAAACTAGACATCTTGGAGTTCAGTCGGGTCGAGGACGCAAATCGACTCGTTCAGATGTCGTTGACGATGTTGCTACCGCTATTGTTGAACAATCAATGGATAACGTTATAGGCTGTAGTAGTGCACGTGGAGTGTCACGACACTTGGGTGTTCCCTACAGCACAGTGCGGAACGTACTGAGAAACATAGTGCATTTTTTCCCGTACAAAATTAGTCACAATCACCACTTGCTGACCATCGACAGGGAGAAGCGACTGACCTTTGTATTGACATTTCTGGCTAGAGTTGAAGTGGATGCATCGTGGCCATGGCAGACTCTATGGAGCGATGAAGCGCATTTCCATCTAAGTGGAACAGTCAACACCCATAACTGTCGCATTTGGGATACGGAAAACCTCCTGTACCTTCCAAGAGATTCCACTTCACTCACCGAAAGTTACAGTCTAGTGTGGATTCACAGCCACATTCATTCTTGGACCTTTCTTTTTCGAAGAGGCTACTCCCAATGGCCCTGTGACATGCACCGTGACGGCCAGGAGGTACAAAACATGCTCAAAATTTTTGTTGTACCCCAACTGCAACAGCACCAATGTCTTGATTCAATTACCTTTATGCAATATGGAGCGCCTCCACACATTGGACTCTGTGTACAGCAGTTTCTTCGGCAACATTTTACTAATGGTAGAGTAATTAGTCGTGCGTTTCCGACAACCTGGCTATCGTTCTTCAGATCTTAATCCCTGTGATTTTTGGCTGTGGGGATACTTAAAAAGTCTTGTTTATCGAGGACGTCTGGTAACCGTGGCAGATTTGAAAGACAGTATCACTCTGCATGTGAGAAGCATCTCAATCGACCAATTACGATCCGCAGTTGAACAAGCTGTCCACAGACTGCAGATTTTACATCTTGAAGAAGGGAACCATATTGAACAGCATGCCCTGCATCGATAAGGTCCTTGTGATATGAATGTTTGGTACGTTCGAATAAAATGTGTTACAAGTGTGTATTTTGTGTCTTTTCAGCATATTTTCTGTTGTACAGCGCCACAAATCGGTGTTTCTGGAACTAATATTTTTTTTTCACGTAATCCCTTTCCCCATGTCTTGAATAGTATGTTCAACAATTTTGGAGCTTTTACACTGAGTAGTTCGATCTATAGAGAGCTCAGAGTAGGGGTGTTTTAATTCTGACCACCCGGTATTTTCAGTTAAATTTGTGAAATATATTTTTAAATATTAGACAAAGGGCTAGACGCCTGCGAGCACCTCAGCCCAGCTTACTGAACCTTTTTAAATATTTTCTGTAACTTTGAGATTGTACTTACGTACACCCAAACCATATGTGAGTATATATGTATACTCGCGATGTGCCCAGTTGTGCTATCCAGTCATGTAAGGGAAAACCTTCGAATTACTTTACAAACTCTTTACGCATAAAATGTTAGCAATCAAGTTGTAATTTTAGAAATGCACCTACCTTTGTAGTGATCTTGACCATCCATAGTGGTTCTCATAATGTCCATTAACTGCTGCTCTAGAGGATGCCGTAGATTATCGAGCGGGCTGCTTAGGTTACTGGTAATCTGTCGATCCTGCAAAAACATCTGAAATTAAACTATGTCTATAGATGCTGACTATTCAAAACACAATATTTTATAGAAAATATTTATAGACTGCCTTTGTCTTACAAATATGTATATTGATAAATAAAATATTTGCAATTGATTAAAACTTATATTATAAACACCATGCTGATGAGCCCTTAATAAACGTGAAACTTACCCATGTATATACACTGGTATTTGCAATGGGAGTGTCTTCCAAATTTCGGGACGCCCATAATGGGCGAGTTTGGTGTTTATGAACTAAATTTTAAACTAAATTTTATGACGGCCACGTGGAAGGACTAAATTGTCAGTTCTTATAGAAGTTTGTAAAAATTGTGGCTTATAGCAAGTTTCTTGCTACCATTGCAGATATCGGCATTCTATGCTGAAGAGAGCCTAATAAGCGCGAAACCGGCCCATGGATGCTGGTAGAGATGTGGGTCGGAAAATTTTCCGGAAATGGGAAAATTGTCAGCTATGTTTTTCCGGAAAATTTTCAACTTTTTTCTTTTTTAATTAATTTGTAAATAGAATGTAATACTCTTTCCAAACTATTTTTCTGAAAAGCAAAAAGCTTTATAAGAAATTTTTGATTGATTTTTCTAATTTTGAGAAGGGAAATGAAGGAGGGCGGAGGACAAATGTGTGTATATGCGATTTATTTTAAAGGAAATGGATGACCACTAAAAGGGTGACATTGTACTCATTTTTATAAAAAAGCAAATAAAGTTTTAAGAAGCCTATTCTTTCAATATTAAGTCATCCAAAATTTATAAAAATATTAAGAATAAGAGAATATTTCCGCAAATTCTGCTGAGGGCACATGCTTTAATAGCTCTAAATTCATATTTCACTCATCTTGCAAATTGCTTCTTCTTACACGCAGGTATTTTTTTTTTTTTAATTTAATACTTTATTTTTAAAAGTGCTTAATTACAAGCATTTTTTAATTTAGTTTTGTTGTATAATATATTTATATATTTAATAAATTATTTTTATACATATAATAAACTAGTAAATTATTTTTCTTATTTTTAAAGAAGATGGTAGCATGTTTCCCTTAAATTATCAGTAGGTATTGAAAGAAATGCAATATAATATTTAATGTATTTTTCAATTACAATCAGTTTTTTTTTAATTATATTTCACAATCTACTTTTCATACTACTAAACAGTAAATTATTTATGATTCTGATAAGGTTTAACAATTTTAAATTATTTCTCATGCTTTTTCATTTTTTTTGTGCAATGTTTTAAAACTGGAATTTTGAAGATAAAAAAAGAAAACATTATTATAGATGTTATAGAATTTAGTTTCTAAAAGTTTTCAATAGTAAGCGTATTTAAGGAAAATAATAAACTGTAGCTGCCAACTGCAATATACATATGTAAGAAATATTCATGTATAGAATTTTTTATATATTTCTAGATTTAAACCTCTTTTTAGCCTTGTTATATAATATAAGTTTGACTGTAGCTGTAATATAAGAATGCGTACTTTTAAAAGTCACTGAACATATTATTTCAGTTAAAATATAATATAGAAAATAATTTCAAAATTTTTCGAAAAATCACATGTCTAGATCCTGGTATCTGCAATGGGAGTATCTTCACAATTAAAACTTATTTCAAGTTTTTTGTTTTTAGGTCAATAACTCTCCATGAGCGATGTGTTATAAATAGATAAGAAAAAATCTGATGTGGGCAGCACATGACTTTCCTTATATAATTCAATGAATACTACTTTTACAGTTAAAAAAAAATGTTATTCTTATAGTAGATACTTTTATTCTTTTCAAGATATTGAATTTTCTTCAATTAGTCGTCATTTTCATTGATTTAGCGTCATTTTTATCCATTTGGAGAGATTTTCGTTGATTTGGCAACATTTAAAAAAGTCGCCAAGTTGGCAAAATTCCGCCAAATTCATCACCAAAATCTTGCCAAGCGTTATGAACGGAGACGTAAGTTATTCTTACAGCAGATAACTGACTACTGGCGTTCAAATACAAAAGTACTACTCAAAGTATCTTTTCTCGTGAATGAAACGAATTAGATCCACGAGAATGATGTCACCAAATTTATCGCATGATATTACATATGAAAAGTGAACATGTTTTCTTAACAGTTAATATTTTTTTTTAATTTATGGGATTTTTTGATAAATTTAATTGAAAAATGTGCAATATCTCGAGAACGGTTCATGCTAGCGTTTCAAAGTTTATATCAATCGTTTTCTAAGGGAAAATTACATAAGAAATGTCTATTTGCGTAACTTTATTAAAGGTTCTGATTTTTTCAAAATTTCACTCGAAAATTTAGGGGGGGTTCTGAACATTCGATTGTGTTTTAAAACAATAGGCTTCCAGTATTCGCGGATTGTGATTTATGTACCAAATTTCATACGAATCGCTCCATTCGTTCGTGAGATATCGTCTCCACACACACATACAGAGACATCACTTCAAAAACGTTCGACTAGTGATCAGGGATGCTTGAAACGTGCTCTCTTATCGAAAACTCGAATTCGAATTTTTGACCCCGTCACAATACTTTCCTTATACATTATGTATATAAGGAAAGTAAAAACAATTGGTAACTAATATATCTGCATTATGAAAATTTAGGGGGGTTCTGAACATTCGATTGTGTTTTAAAACAGTAGGCTTCCAGTATTCACGGAATGTAATTTTTGTACCAAATGTCATTCGAATTGCCTCTTTCGCTAGTGAGATATCGTCTGCACAGACTTACTGACACACACACACACACACACCACTTCAAAAATGTCCGATTCGTGATCAGGGATGCTTGAAACGTGCTCTTCCGCCGAAAACTCGAATTCGAATTTTCAACCCCGTCACAACACTTTCCTTATACATTATGTATATAAGGAAAGCAAAAATAATAAATATGTTTTTTGTGTTTATTTCATGCATAAAATTTTTACTTCCCTTATATACAATAATGTATAAGGAAAGTATTGTGACGGGGTCAAAAATTGGAATTCGAGTTTTCGACGGGAGAGAACGTTTCAAGCAACCTTAATCACGAATCGAACATTTTTGAAGTGATGTCTGTGTGTGTGTGTGTCTGTGTGTGTGTGTCTGTGTGTGTGTCAGTGAGTCTGTGGAGACGATAACTGACGAACGAATGGACCGATTCGAACGAAATTTGGTACAAAAATCACAATCCTTAAACACTGGAAGCCTATTGTTTATACGCAATCGAATGTTCAGACCCCCCCCCCCCCTAAATTTTCGAGTGAAATTTTGAAAAAATCGTCAAAAAATCAAAACCTCTAATAAAGTCACGCAAATAGGCATTTCTTATGTAATTTTTCATTACAAAACGATTGACAAATTTTAGAACGCTAACATGAACCGTTCTCGAGATATTGCATATTTTTCAAAAAAAAAATTTCAAAAAGTCATAAAATAAAAAAAATATTTCCTTTTGAGAAACATGTTCACTTTTCATATGTAATACCATGCGATAAATTTGGTGACATCATTATCGTGGATCTAGCTCGCTTCATTCATGAAAAAAGATACTTTGAATAATACTTTTGTATTTGAACGCCAATAGTCATTTATCTGCTGTAAGAATAACTTATTTCTTCGTCCATAACGCTTGGCGAGATTTTGGTGACGAATTTGGGGGAATGTCGCTAACTTGGCGACTTTTTTAAATGTTGCTAAATTAATGAAAAACTCGCCAAATGGAAAAAAATGACTTATTGACGAAAATGCAATATCTTGGAAAGAATATAAATAACTACTATAAAATTAATCTATTTTTTTTACTGTAAAAGTAGTAAATTCATTGCATTATATAAGGAAAGTCATGTGCTGTCCACATCAGATTTTTTTATTTAAAAAGTTAAATAAAAATTGCATTTTGGCTTCAAAACTGGTTGATACTTTTTAATTAAACTTGTGCTATTACTAACGAGGTGCAGTGAAACATCGTTTATATCAGAGGTTCTCAATATTTTTATAAATGCATACCACAAAAACCAAAATTTAAAAATTTCAGTACTACCAATAAAAATATGTCGTATATACAAATAGGAAGTGAAGACTATTATATAATTACGAGAGTTATTAAGTTATTATTAAATATTTTTTATTTAGTTTCTAATAAAAAAAATAAAATAAAAATAAAAATAAATTTTAAAAATACAATTGAGAATATAATTATTGATTAACAAAATGATTAAATGTGATACTTGTGCTTTGTGACAGTCTAGTTCCATTTTACATAATTTTAAACGTTAATTTGACAAGTCCAGTTTTGTTCTATATTTGTTTTAAGTACATAATTGAAGAAAATACTACTTCACATAAGTACGTTGAACAAAATAGCATTAAAAATGTAATTGCTCTTTCTGAAATGGCTAACATTTTTGTTTAATCCAGAAATTGACTAGAGTTGTTTTTATAATTATCTATTAAAATTCTATCACATATTAGTGAATTGCTCTGTTTCATCAGAAGAAAGGTATTCGTCTAATGCTACAAATTATGTATATACCAACAGGTATCTTCTCGCGTACCACCAGTGGTAAGTGTATCACTGGTTTATACGTTTCGCAAGGGATTAGTAGGGGAAAACGTTCAGGTTAGGAGTTGTTTCTGACTGGAAGACGAGGGCTCAAAACGTTTTCGAAATAATTGTAGTCACCTAATTTTTCAATGCCTACTTCCTTTAAGGAAGTATTAGAAAGTTATGTTCTCACCGGCAGCAGTTTTATTTGTGTGCTTTAATGTATTTAGGAAAGAAAATTATTTTTAAATTTTAGTGAGAATTAATCGAAGAGGTTCTAACCGAAATGTAGATTTTGTAGAAATGGTTTTAATTTTGTTAAAACCGCCAATAATAACTTCGCCATTATAATAATAAAGATTATACTAATTCTTAAACTATAAAGAGAGTTACATGATTTTTCTTATATATACTGCGATAGAACCTACATCTACATTTCTTAATTATTACAATCAGGAGTATAAATCAATTACCTACGCAGAATCTATAGAATAATGATTTAATTAAGTTTACTTTGAGGGTCATACTATACTACAGGACGAATAAAAAAAAAATTAATAACTAATTTTAATCATAAAAATAAAACCACTATATTATTACAACTAAAGATGTGGTTTGGAAAAAATTTTCGGAAATTTTCTACTATATTTATCAGGAATATTTTAGGTCCCCCCACTCTTTTTTCTTTTAATGGATTTGAAAATGAAATGCAATTTCAAACCTTTTTTAAAGCAAATAGCTTTACAAGAAGTCTTTTATCATTTAGTTTTCTAACTTTGAGGAGAAAAGAGATGTGTGTGTGTGTGTGCGGGAGGGGGGGGGGGGGCTTTATTTTGAAGAAAAATATTTGAGATAAAATTATAATTCTTTATTCTGAGATAAAAGCAGGAAAATTTTTAAAAAGCCTATTGTTTTAGTGTTAAGTGTCTTCGCAAGTGCTTTTGCTAACTACGTGTCTTCCCAAGTGCTTTTGTTGAAGATAACACTAAATATATGTTTAACTCATCTTCCATCAAATTGTTTCTTATCTCATGATACTCAATCATTCAATTAATAAGCATGATGTGAGGAAGCAAAAACAAAACTTACAAATTTCTCACGACTCAGTATTACTGGAAAACAATAGGCTTATAGTAGTTGCATATTAAAATAAACATACTAAATTATATAGAAATCGTTAATGTTTTTCGCGAAATAAAGACTACCGCTGAGAGAAAAAAAATAATAATTTAATAACGACTTGTGATAATTTTTAAGTTAAAGTGCAATGGGAAAGCAAATTTAACGATTGATAAAATAAGAGCCAATTAGTATTGGACTGAAATGTTAACATTTTCATTTAAGTTTTAAAATCTTTAGTAACGATATATTTGTATTTATAATTTAAGAAAAAAATGCAAAATAAATTACAATTATACTAAAATTGATAACAATTTAATTATAATTATTTATTTTTAAATTTTGTAGAGTTTTTATAATTTTTATATTCGAAAATATTTTACCTCGCACGTTCATTCAAATATTCATATAATGTCGTTGTTGAAATAAACATTAGCCGTCAGAATTTATTATTAATTTAAGCGGGATCTTCAAAATAATCCTTCATTAATGATAAAAATGTAACAATTAGTTTTATTAAAAAAGTTCTGTATGTGCAACTGTTAGGAAAGTGGATTAATTAGATATTTATTCCTGCTTCTACAATAGTAATTCAATTGCATTTTTTTAAGTAAAATGGTTTTTATATAATGATAGAAATAATGCTCTTTATAAGAAATAATGAACATTAGGTAAATGCATGCACCATTACTCGCACATCTTTGTGAATATTTGCTTGTACGTTGTTAATTTTAAAACTTTATGTAAAAATTAATTCTATTCAGTTGCAAAAATTCATTAAGTTCTATGTAACATCTGCATGAAAACATCTTTCATTTAAATATTAATGATAAAGTTAAAAATTCTAAAAATATATATACATAAAATTTAAAAATATAAATTTATCAAAAATCAGACATTATCAATATCTTCAAAAGACTCATATCAATATTTTGTAGTCGAATGGCATACATTATCCTACAGAAATATAATAGTCCTGTATAAATGGCAAGATGACAACTGCGACGACGCGGATCACTTTTTAAATCCGATTCTTTCTTGCCTCACGCCTTCCACCCCCACTCTCTTCAGTCCTCTTGAAACTGGCAAGAAGGAATGTACGGCGTCTTTGCCCTGCATTGTTGTTTCTCGCCTCACGCTCTCTTCAATCCTTCGCGCGCGCTGGCACTAAGTAAGGCAAGGATGAACGTTACTGTCCTTCGCAAACTTGACTGTTGTTTAAAACCTCGCCTATGTCGCGTCAAAAAAGAAAGTTAACTATTAGACAAAGAGCTTGAAGCTAAACGTTGCAAAGCCAATTTCTAGAGCCCATTATATTCTTATCTCAACATGCTTTACAGCTAGTTTGTAATGTATCTGGGTAATAATCAGTTTATTTCATTTTTACAATTTACATAACAGTTTTTTTTCAAATGACAGTTTTTAATTTCTTAAACTATTTATAGTACAGAGAAAGTACTGATTTTCTCAAACATGTTCGAATTCGAAATTTTGACAAATAAGCACGTTTTAAGACCTCTTGAACTCATTTCGAACACTTTTGGAAAGATGTTAGCATGTGTGTATGAGGTGTGGGCACGATAAGACAAGAACGATTGCCTACTAATATTGAGTTTTACGCGTAGATACATTATGTGAAAAGTATGAACTAGATAATATTTTTAATAATTCTCAAGATTAGAACTCGAATTTCAAGATTTTCATAGCAATATTTACTATAGCAAACGATGATAATTCTCAAAACAATGATGACAGTATGCATGGAAGTGATAATTTGAACTATACTATAAATGTTAATGGATTCAAATAATTTATATGAACACATATAAATAAAATGCATCCAATTTATCGGCGTTACAAAGTAGCTGCCAAATTAAAAACTAAACGATCCGGGCAATCCTGAGACTTTTCATTCGACTTCTGAACCACATAGACTACACCTACGTAAGATAAAGTAAGAGGTCATTTGACCTCTGAGCCGAACAATGAATATTTTTAGAAAATTATTTTCTGCATTCACATCTAGACAATATATACAGTATAGCACTCAATTTTGATCTAAATCGCTTCAGTGATATTCGAAATTACTACCGGCCAACGATTTGACCCACGCCCACCCACTGACAAAAGTCATTTCAAGTATCTAGGATGTATTTTTCGTCAAAACTCGACTTGTTATTAAATCATGATCACCATATTTTTCTTAGACGCACCGGTTAAAGTAAAAAACGTTACTTAATTTACTACTAAAAGTATATCTATATATAAAAAATCTGATATGGGCAAAACATGACTTTCCTTATATAATGCAATGAATTTACTACTTTTACAGTTAAAAAAATGTTACTCTTATAGTAGATACTTATATTCTTTCCAAGATATTGAATTTTCTTCAATTAGTCGTCATTTTCATTGATTTAGCGTCATTTTTATTAATTTGGCAACAGTTAAAAATGTCGCCAAGTTGGCGATATTCCGCCAAATTCATCGCCAAAATCTCGCCAATCGTAATGGATGGAGAAATAAATTATTTTTACAGCAGATAAATAACTATTGGCGTTCAAATACAAAAGTATTATTCAAAGTATTTTTTTTCATGAATGGAACGAGCTAGATCCACGAGAATGATGTCACCAAATTTATCGCATGGTATTACATATGAAAAGTGAACATGTTTCTCAATAGGAAATATTTTTTTTTATTTTATATAACTTTTTGATAATTTTTTTGAAAAATGTGCAATATCTCAAGAACGGTTCATGTTAGCGTTCCAAAATTTATGTCAATCGTTTTCTAATGAAAAATTACATAAGAAATATCTATTTGCGTAACTTTATTAGCGGTTTTGATTTTTTGACGATTTTTTCAAAATTTCAGTCGAAAATTTAGGGGGTTTTGAACATTCGATTGCGTATATAAACAATAGCA
The DNA here is from genome assembly GCA_951213105.1 of Amaurobius ferox. Lineage (NCBI taxonomy): Eukaryota > Metazoa > Arthropoda > Arachnida > Araneae > Amaurobiidae > Amaurobius > Amaurobius ferox. The sequence goes on along the minus strand of OX578136.1, from coordinate 52,749,491 downwards.
TAGCTGCCAACCTCCAAATATGAAAAACCGGCAGATTTTTGTGCGAAAATATGAAAAAACCGGGAGATTTTGATACGCCCAATTTTAGACGATGCAGACAGATTGCAAAAGTGAAATTATTTTCACAATCAAACGTAATATAAAGAGGACCGCGCACAAATGCCGTTTTTCACGATACTGCTGCAAAATAGCCTTTCATTTCATTAATATTACGTTTGAACAATAGTTTTTCTGTATAAAATACGAAATAATTATAAAAAAATTTGACGATGCTGACAGATTGTAAAAGTGGAAATTATTTTCACAATTAAACGAAATATATGGAGGATCGCGCACAAATCCCGTTTTTCGCGATACTGCTGCAAAATAGCCTTTCATTTCATTAATATTACGTTTGAACAATAGTTTTTCTGTATAAAATACGAAATAATTATAAAAAAATTTGACGATGCTGACAGATTGTAAAAGTGGAAATTATTTTCACAATTAAACGAAATATATGGAGGATCGCGCACAAATGCCGTTTTTCGCGATACTGCTACGAAATAGCCTTTCATTTCATTAATATTACGTTTGAACAATAGTTTTTCTGCATAAAATACGAAATAATTATAAAAAATTTGACGATGCTGACAGATTGTAAAAGTGGAAATTATTTTCACAATTAAACGAAATATATGGAGGATCGCGCACAAATGCCGTTTTTCGCGGTACTGCTACGAAATAGCCTTTCATTTCATTAATATTACGTTTGAACAATAGTTTTTCTGTATAAAATACGAAATAATTTAAAAAAAATTTGACAATGCTGACAGATTGCAAAAGTGGAAAAATAGGTTCATAATAAAACGAAATATAAGGAGGATCGCGCACAAACGTCGTTTTTAGCGCTACTGCTGAAAAAAATAGTTTCATTTCATTAATATTATGATTGAACAATAGTTTTGTATATAAAACAAAATAATTTAATAAAATTTTAGTCGATGCAAATGCGTTTTCCCCACATTAATTAGATAATCATTGGTCATCTCTCTCGTGACACTGTGGAAATAATTGCCGTTTGCGAGCGCCGATTACACGATAGCTGAGAAATGCATTTTTAGACGAAAAAACGGGAAAACTTCGATTTCAAAATTTGTGACTTCGTTTCTCATTTCGTAATATTTTCGGAAAATTCGTAATCTATTTCCGATTTTTTTACTTTTGTAACCTGTAGATACAAATACAAAAATACAAACGTCACTCGCGATCTATTCCTACACCGCGGTAGCAGAAAACTGCACCGCGGAAAACAACTGAAAGTCACGATTTGCATTCGAGTGATTTCTGCCTAGAAAGGGGGAAAATAAGGGCCGTTGAGTGAAAACCGGGAGATTGAGCGACTTACCCGGGAGACCGGGAGATATAGCGAAAAACCGGGAGTCTCCCGGTAAAACCGGGAGAGTTGGCAGCTATGCAATAGGCTTCCAGTATTTACGGATTGTGATTTTTGTACCAAATTTCGTTCGAATCGGTCCATTCGTTCGTCAGTTATCGTCCCCCCCCCCCCACACACATCACTTAAAATGTTTGATTCGTAATCAGGGATGCTTGAAACGTGCTCTCCCGTCGAAAACTCGAATTCGAATTTTCGACCCCGTCACAATACTTTCCTTATACATTATGTATATAAGGGAAGTAAAAAAGTTATACAAGTCACAATCACTCTGTTTCTTCCAGTTCTGAGAAAAGGAAATATTCAAGCAATCATTTTCTAGTACTGACTACTAAAATCATTGTTCTCGGAATTACTTTGTTTCTCCAAAGAAAATGACAGCTATGGTAATCTTAAATTACGAATAATTCGAGTCCTAATAATGTAAATTACTAAAAAATTTACCTAGCTGTAATATTTTACATAAAGCTTTCACACATAAAATTTCATAATAGCACGGACATTTATTCTTGAGTTATCGTGCGCTCCCCCCCCCCTCCTCCACACACGCACACACAGATTGAAATATTTTCCAGTGTTTGAAAAGTGTTCAAGTCCTAAAACATGCTTTTCCATCAAAATTTTGAATTAAAAAAAGTTCGGAAAACAACTTTACAATAGTATGAAAAAAAATCATTTGTAATAAAAAAGAAAAAAAACTTTTCACAGCGGCACTCTTAATATAGCGAAACTTGTCTATAGCAAAGTTTGAAAAATTTTTTAAAGTTGTACTGAATACAAGAGGTTCGTAACATCCGGGCTATATCTTGGAACAATGTGAATGAGAATTTACGTATTCCTTTCAAAAACTTCAGCGGCAAAGTCTACTTGGTTTTTAAGCAACAAGCATAAATAAAAGAGAAGTGAGTTCATTCCCCATACTTCTTTATTTTTATCCGGAATGATGCATCGTACACTATGGAGAATCGCTCAGATGCAGATGTCGGAAGATCACATTTCGAAAGCCGGGAGAAAAAGGGGAACGCAAACCTTGGTCTCACAAACGCGCTATATGTGCTGGACTAGAATCCCCTCTAAAATTGTATAAGTCACGTGTTGTTCTCCAAGCAACCCGCCAGGATCCAAAACCCTTCATTTCCAAGCGTGAGACCTGAAGGCTAAAAATAGCTCCATCATCTTACTTTACTACTCTACATTCAGACACGCTCACTACGATTCTCCCAAGTTTTAATGATTGTGCTCTTTAAGGGAATGCGTTCAAAACAGTTCATAAAAATAGCAAAAGTGGAGAGTGTTTTTTTTCCTTTGTTTTTTTTTCTTTTAGGGAAGAGAAAGGTATACAGTTTCCGTCAGCGGATTTTCAGAGGGCGTCGGGTACGCTAAGTGAAGCATTCAATGATGTGATAAGGAGTTCCTTTATTGTATCGTTTGATACAATAAAAAAAAAGAAACAGAATGGTGCTTTCTTTCTCTATCATTATCTAATTCAAACAACAAGAGATTTACATTGGTTTTTACTTTTCTTACAATACATATAGTTGAAAGTATGTTTACTTTGTCTACAATACATGGATTAATTTGTGTTCTCTACAGTATCAAAATCTGATGTGGGTAGCACATGACTTTCTCTACAACCCATTAAATTCAGTTCAATTGTCCAAAATGACAAAGATACTTAGTTGATATTCTATCCAATTTACAGGTTTAATTAGTTTTCCTTTTCACATGGCAACATATTGCATTTTAGAACGTTGTCTTTTATTCAGCAAAAAATACATTTTGTACAGTTAAATATATTTGGAGTGAGAGACTTTACTCGACTTTCTCATACATTAACACTCAGTGGCGTACTCAAAAATTTTCCACGAAGGATGCAAACTATCTTAGTAAATAAAACTAATTATTAATAATTAAATCATTTATGATAAATAATACAATAATAATTAATAGACAAATAATATTACACGTATAAATTAATAGACAATAACTAATAATAATTAGTTAATGGTATTAGTCATAAGACGACTTTCTATGGATTCCAAAGGTTCAATTAAATAATTAATAGGCAATTAAATTAATATAAATGTATAAATTAATTGACAAATATTAATAATTAATGATGTTTATCACAGCAATGATTATACGGTGCGTTTTTATGGAAATCTAAAGTAATTTCAATTAAATAACTTCCAATTTTAACTCAACATTTCCAGATTTCTAATGAGTTTCCCTAGTATTTCAGAATACCAACTAAATGTACTAACTAATGATTAAACTCACTCATTCCATCTTAATGAGTTCCGCGAACGGGTAGATTTAAGAGTAAAATAATATTTGAAATAATTAGTTAAAAATATATTTTCCTCAGAACTCAACTAGTCTCACCCCAGAAAATTAACTGCAAGATTAAAATAAATTAAACAAGAAAGATCAATCATGCTTAAAGCATTGATTATGAAACACTTTCCAACTTCAATGTAATTTTATTTAAAAAGTCTAAAATGCAATACATTCCTCGGTAATATTTTAAAACTTATCACAATACTACATTAATTTATTATATTTGAAAACTTAAACCTTCATTGAAAAAATGAACTTCATTCAAATGACGGCATTGAAATATAAATTGCCTGGTTTAAATATCTTTAAAATGCGATACATTCCACGGTAATATATTTAAAACTATCATAATACTATGATAATATATTATATTTGAAAACTTCATCGAAAACAAAAGAAATTAATTCAAATGACGTCATAAAATAAATAACACGCCTGCCTCTATAAAAACAGCATTTCATTCATAACTTTCTCCCATTCATTTCATTCATCACAATACTATAATAATTTATATTATTTAAAAATTAAGACCATGGAGCTACAAGTAATTAAACTCTATGCTTAAAACTTCATCGAAAAAAAATCGTCCTTCTCTTTATAAAATCAATTAACATTTCATTCATATCAACCATGCAGACTCCATGGACTAAATTATTTTGTGTTAAAGAAATACAGCAATTCCAATACAACTCATTCTACATATTTTGCTGTTTACATTTTACATAAGTGAAAAATAGGCTTCGTTGTAGAAATAATCAAATTTGGATAATCATTTAAACTCAAATATATTGTATTTGCGTTGTTTCAGTATGTAGATGCACAAAATTTAAGCAAAAATGAAGTAGTTTTAGGCCGGATACAACACTCAATATGAATTAAAAAGAACTTAAAAAAATCACGATTTTGAAACAAGATGGATGCCATATATCATTTTGAAGTGAGTCATGTGATCTTTTCATATCATGGTCACGTGATCATTTCATATAAGAGGTGTAATTATTATTTTAATTTTTATTAAAAAACTACTGAATATATTTCGCTGAATTTTTTTTTTATATATTTTATGGAACAATTTGAATATTATCTAAAATTTTCGAAGCAATCTGAGAATTTTAAATCCGCTTAAAAAATGTTTGAAAAATTAGGTCCCATAGGGCTCAATGTATTTCATTTTTTCAACCCGGGTTCAATCCAAAACTAATTGGGTGATATTATTCATTTATATTCCCATAGGTCCTACAGACCGTCTGAACAACATACTAAAATTTCATTTTGATTAAGTCATTTTTACGGCAGTTATCGTGCTAACGGACAGACAGACAGACAGAATGAACAAAGTCATAAACACTTTTCACCTTTGTTGTAAAGTGTTAAAAACTGAGTACGTGGTCGCCTCGCGCGTTAATGTGAAACTTTTTTAGGGAATGGGATATACGGAAAATGGAGTTATAAATGAAAGAGTATAACAGTCATATGGAGGTAAATGTATTTAGATATGGTCTTTCAGTAAATTTAACATGTCCGTGTGTTAAATAAATAATACACACAATATAATACTGTGGTACAAAAAATTATATTTATTTATTTTACTTATAGTGCCTGAAATATAGAATTGCCTGAAATACATTGCGTTGTAAATCCGCAAACTCCTTCAATTATTTCCTAGTAAGATATTTACTTTTACAGAAAAGTAATAATTAGTATGAGGAAAACTTGTGCAACGTATTTAAGCACAAACAAGATAATGATATAATTTGCATTATCATTAATTACACCGTTTTAGTTTAAATTTAATTCTTTAATTATAGCGATTAGTAATATATCAGTTACAAAAATATTTTAATTTAATTTGCAGTTTTATGCTAACTGCGTTTATCGGTTGTTTCTTATGCCTTTATTTTATTACCCAGGTCATTCAGCTGATCCAAAGGGCAGCTAATTCCTTACGCTTGTATTTAATTCAAAAATGTGATACCAAACGTGTGACCACATTCCTTAAAAATAATAAATTGATTGTGATACTACTCGATGAATGGCCATATACGTAAGCTAGTATTTAAGTTTTTAGAAAATTATATACAAAATATTTTTGTATGGGAATAAATCGTTTTATTGCCTTTAAAATTATATTAATTTTAAAACAATATAAAGTTCCTGCGTTATTTGAATAGGTATTTTCCCTACTTTTAAGTTTCCATTATTAAGTCTAACAGGCAGAATTTGTACGGTCATGTTTGTTTACATCAAGGCTAAACTCGTTGCTATTCGGCAAACTAATACTGTAACAGTATAAATTGGGCACAATGGTTTATGCCAATATACCTTATGTCAACATACATTGTGCTTTGCCGTAAAACATGGTTTTTTTAATTTAGAGTTCCCATTTTTCAGATACTTTTTATGATTTGCCTCAGTTGAAGCTACTCATGGCGAGTAATACATATAAGCTTTTACTCAAAAAACGTTCTTATATTTACTTGTTACAAAATTCATTTATTGTGTTTAACGAGTCACAATACATAAAAAATGTTGTTAGTATAGTATCATAATGGGGGAAAAAAACTACATTTTATTATCTTTTGTTCACAAGTAATTCATTTTTAATGGCGCTTCAAAATTTTCCTTTACCAAATTGGCAACGGTTGATACACGTTAATAAATCAGGTACATTTACACAGATTGATGTTAATAAATACAATTTTCACGTATAACACAGCTTTAATTATTATCTTTTTGTTTCAGTTATTATTTCTGCATAGAAAACAATGTTATAAAAATGTTGCATCTTTACTGATTTATGTCCTCATCTTGCATGTTACAAAAGTATCTATTTGATATTAGTATTTCACATATATCTAAATGTAAAATTTCATGCTCATTTGTTCGCATCCTTTGAGGTTCGTTTACCACCTAACAGACATGCAAAAGGCATCATTTCAAAATAGCCAAAACATCAAAATTAAAATACATTTTAGTGAAAATATTGACTTTTAGCAAAATAACTTTTCTCTGTGTTGAAAGTAAAACAGTAAAAGTAAAGAATATTCTTAACATCAAACTATTTAAAATGGTATATTTATAGTAGCACTTATAATCTTTCAAGATTTAGAACTTAGTCCAAATTCCATAGAGTGAAAGGATAAAAGAAGACACAATAGTTTCTCAAAATAAAGACGTTCTTAAGTCTCTTCGGATTTAATTTTATCAACTAATAGAATCGAGTATTTATTTCTACATCCTTTGACAAACAGTCAAGAGATTTTCTTAGCAGACTATCCATTTCAGGAGTAAAGCTTTGAAAAAGTAAGTACGCTCAAATTTTTACGCCCTTTTAACTTCTTTTTCAATGGTTTATTTTTTTTTTTAAAAGTCGGTAAACTTTATCCTTAACAGTTTTGCAGCAAACAACTTTTACCTGATAACTTTACCTTTTCATAAATCATATATACCTTTTCATAAATCATATATATTAACAAGAAAGATCAATCATGCTTAAAGCATTAATTATGAAACACTTTCCAACTTCAATGCAATTTTATTTAAAAAATTCGAAAATGCAATACATTCCACGGTAATATTTTAAAACTTATCACAATATTACATTAATTTATTATATTTGAAAACTTAAACCTTCATCGAAAAAATGAACTTCATTCAAATGACGGCATTGAAATATAAATTGCCTGGTTTAAACATCTCTAAAATGCGACACATTCCTCAGTAATTATTTTAGAATTATCATAATACTACGATAATTTATTATATTTGAAAGCTTCATCGAAAACAACTGAAGTCATTCAAATGACGTCATAGACAAAATAACACGCCTGGCTCTCTCTATAAAAGCAGCATTTCATTCATAAACAATTTCCCATTCATTTCATTCATCACAATACTATAACAATTTATTTTATTTAAAAATTAAGACCATGGAGCTACGAGTAATTAAACTCTATGCTTAAAACTTCATCAAAAAAATCGTCCTTCTCTTTGTAAAATCAATGAATATTTCATTCATGTCAGCTATGCAGACTCCATGAGCTAAATAATTTTGTATCAAAGAAATACAGCAATTCTAATACAACTCATTCTACATATTTCGCTGTTTACATTTTACATAAGTGAAAAATAGGCTTCGTTGTAGATATAATCAAATTTGGATGAGCATTTAAACTCAAATATATTGTAATTGCGTTGTTTCAGTATGTAGATGCACAGAATTTTAGCAAAAATAAAGTGGTTTTAGGACGGATACAACACTCAATATGAATTAAAAGGAACTTTAAAAATCACGATGTTGAGACAAGATGGATGCCATATATCATTTTGAAGTGGGTCACGTGATCGCTTCATATAAGAGGTCTAATTATTATTTTAATTTTTATTTAAAAAACTACTGAATATATTTCGCTGAATTTTTTTTTTTTTTATATATTTTATGGAACAATTTGAATATTACCTAAAATTTTAGAAGCAATTTGTGAATTTTAAATCCGCTTAAAAAATGTTTGAAAAATTAAGTCCCATAGGGCTCAATGTATTTCATTTTTTCAACCCGGGTTCAATCCAAAACTAATTGGGTGTTATTATTCATTTATATTCCCATACGTTCTACAGACCGTCTGAACAACATACTAAAATTTCATTTTGATTAAGTCATTTTTACCGCAGTTATTGTGCTAACGGACAGACAGACAGAATGAGAACAAAGTCATAAACACTTGTCAACTTTGTTGTAAAGTGTTAAAAAAGAAATAGTAAATTCACAAAAATGGTATTTAACAATTGTGCCCCTTTGCACAGTGAAAAGAACAATTTGTAAAAAAGTAGAAATCAATGAAAAAAAAAGAACATGGTAAAAATTTTCTTTTATGCAAATTCAAGGAATAAATTCGTTCAGAAAATTCACAAAACGCATGGCAAACAGGAATAAAATAATGAATTAGCGAACTATTTTCTAGCGAACTATTTTCGGAGAACTATTTTCAAATAAAATAAATTAAAGTAGTATTGTGATAATTTTAAAAATATTGCCGCTGAATGTATCGCATTTTAGAGATGTTTAAATAAAATAAAATTGCAGTTGGAAAGTGTTTCTTAATCAATGCTTTATGCACGATTGATCTTTCTTGTTTTTTTAAATGAATTTACGGAAAAAATATCATCTGCAGAATGCTATTTCTATGGGAATTTCGTTTTTAACATTTCACAACATAGATGAAAAGTGTTTATGACTTAGTTCATTCTGTCTGTCCGTTCGAACTATAACTGCCGTAAAAATGACTTTATCAAAATGAAATTTTAGTATGTTGCTGAGACGGTCTGTGGGATATATGGGAATGTAAATGAATAATATCGCCCAATTAGTTTTGGATTGAACCAGAGTTGAAAAAATGAAATACATTGAACGCTATGGGACCTAATTTTTCAAACATTTTTTAAGCGAAGTTAAAATTCACAAATTGCTTCGAAAATTTTAGGAAGTATTCAAATTATCCCATAAAATATATATATGTAAAAAAAAAAAAAAAATTCAGCAAAATATGTTTGATAGCTTTTTAAATAAAATTTAAATACTAATTATTGCACCCATATATGAATATTTAACTAATAATTGCACATAATATGAAGAGATCAGGTGACCCACTTCAAAATAAAATATGGCATCCATCCTTTTTTCCCAGAGTAAAAATGGTGATTTTTAAAGTTCTTTTAAATTTTTATCTAGTGTTGCATCCACTCTAAAACCGTTTTATTTTTGCGTATTTTCTATGCATCTATATTTTGCGCCAACGCAATTGCAATATTGAGTTTAAATGATCATCAAATTTTGATTATTTCTACAACGAAGCCTAATTTTAATGGATGCAGGATGTAAACAAGTGATTGTAAGATGAGTTGTATAAGAATTGCTGAATTTTTTTCATGCAAAATTATTTAACTCTGGAGTCTGGAATAAAAGTGTATGAAATATTTACTGATTTTACATAGAGAGCCAGACGATTTATATTTCGAAGACGCCATTTGAATAAAGTTCATTTTTTTCGATGAAGATTGAAGTTTTCAAATAAAATAAATTATTGTAGTTCTGCGATAATTAAAATAATATCGCCGTTGAATGTAACATATTTTAGAATTAATAAAAATAAATTAAAATAAATAAATAAAATAAAATAAAAATAAAAATAAATAAAAATAAATTAATAAAAATAAATAAAAATAGAATAAAAAAAATAAAAAATAAATGTATATAAAAAAAAATGTATCATATTTCAGAAATGTTTAAATAAAATTGCAGTTGGAAAGTGTTTCATAATCAATGCTTTATTATGCATGATTGATCTTTATTTTTATTAATATCTCGATAACCCCTGGATCTAGAAACTTGAAACATGGACTAAATTTTAAGTGGAGATATTTTAAGGCTACCCATAAAATTTCATGAAATTTGGTGCAGTCGTTTTTCAGTGAAGAAGAGACAAATACGCACATATAGACAGATTTGAAATTTAATGTATATAACTGTAAGGAAAGTAAAAATCTGATGTGGGCAGCACATGGCTTTTTCTGTAGACTCAAATTCATATTTTCTTTATTCCTTTAATAATTCGTTAGATTGAGTTTTATTGCACCAAATATTACTAAATTTGCATTTTTAATTCAATTTTGGTTTTTATTTGGTAATTGGACATTTTCCCGAAATCGGCGTAGCAAAAATGCAAGAAATCTGAAATATATTTAGAACGGTTAGTCCTAAAGTATAATGGAGTGCGTTATATTCTTTTCCTCGTCAAAAATTGCGTATACAGAGGCTGTTCACACATTTTTTAGACGATGTATATTGTATTCACAAAACTAAATTACATAAAATTCTTGTGTTTTAAATGTTCTATTTGACATCCCTTATTCTGAACTATCTTTCGACACCGCAATTTCCAGGATAATAATGCCTTTTGAAGTATCAGAAGAGGTATTCTATCCCATTCCTCCTGAACAGCTTTCCAGAGTCCTGTAAGAGTTTTGGGACGACGTTTGGATAATGCAGATTTTAAAAGTCCGAAAGGACAAAAATCCATAGGTGATCAGTGAAGGGTATGGCCTTGATACCAGTTTTTTGTTCCATTTCTTTTAGGAAATTTACAGTGGATTTTGATGTGTGACTGCTAGCTTTGTCCTGATGGAGTCTCACAGATTGATGGCACTGTGGGTAAAGCGATGGTATTTCATTCAGAAAAATTGGCGATAAAATATGTTCCTGATAGTATTTGGAGTTAATCTTGACATTTTTTCCCACTCTCTTTATTTTTAACTTGCCATTATAAGAAAAACCAGCAACAATCATGAATCCCTTAGAAAAACTCTCTTTCGATTCTTTGAACCATGTACTTAAATTTTTTTCTCCCTTTTTATGATAATAAATGGCTCTTTTTTTGTTGCAATCATTTAAATACACCCATGATTCATCTATTGTGACAATTGTTTTCCATTTTTCTTTGGATAAGTGTTTCTCATATATAATTCTGCAGCGTGTCCTGCGTTCAGCCATATGATTTGGAAGAAGACGATGCACATTGCGTTTTTTCGCTTTCTTAAGATTTAAATCAACGTTTATCATTTTGTTTACAGTGGACACCGAGCATTTTAATGATTTTGCAACTGTCCTTTGACTAGGGGGATTTTCTATTAACATTAAACAACGTATCTTTGCAATATTCGAAGATGTCCGTTTTTTCCTTGGATACTTGTTTGGAATTTTTGTCAAAATTGAGGTTCCAATTTGACTTTTTTTTCCTTTCCTGTTGACGATATTACCTATCGACGCTTTAGATATCACAAAACCATGACTCTCACATCGTTTTTGGATAACAGATTATGCATATTTCTCTTCGGAAAGAGCATAAATGTAGCCTTCGAACCACTGTTTTGTTAAAAACGCCATTTTTGAATAAAAACAAAACTTTCAAGCCGCAGACGATAATTTTGACTTTTAAAAACATAGTACAATTAGAATTATTTCTTTTGCAGCAAACGATTTTTTATTACCGCTTACCAAAATCGTCTAAAAAATGTGCGAACAGCCTCTGTAAAACAAAAATTCATTTGATATTTGTATATAGTCTTTCTTTTTTTCGATTTTGGCGATTTTTGCGGATCATTTCATAAAAAAAGGCAGGTTGTTGTTCTCCGAATCGTACCAAAATCTAATCAGCACCAGGGTCGACCATAAGAGACTTATCTAACAAATTTTTTGAAAATTAGTCGATTAGTTGAGTTAGAGTGGAAATATATAATTTTTGCGGGTCATTTCGTAAAAAAAGGCAGATTGTTCTTTTCCGAATTGTACCAAAATCTAATCAGCACCAGGATGACCTACAAGTGACTCATGTACCAAATTTTGTAAAATTTGATCAATTAGTTTTTTAGTTACAGTGGATACAGGCAATTTTTGAGGGCCATTTCGCAAAAAACGGCGGGTTAGTTTATTCCGAATAGTACCCAAAACTAATCAGCACCAGGGTCACATCCAAGTGACTTACCTACCAGATTTTATGAAATTCGGTCCATTAGTTTTTGAGTTAGAGTGGATACATACATTGCACAGATACACAGACAGACGTCACGCTAAAAATAGTTTTTTCGTATTCTAGAGGTATCGAAACGTGTAGATCCGTCGAAAACTCGAGTTGCAATTTTCGACATGATACCAATACTTTCCCTATACATTACCATGTATTGCAGGGAAAGTAGAAATGAAAATAATATCACGTGTATGCAATGGAAAATCTCCACTCTTGGAATAAAGAATAATAAAGAAGTCAAGAACAAATTCGTGGATCTGTGGAAGACTAAGCGGGAAAAAAAAAGAAAATCTGTGAAAAATTCATTTTTATGCATAAAAAAAAGGAAATAATTAGCAATATCTAAGATTTTCTATAAGACAAAATCTAGCATAAAATCGTGAATTTGTCAAAATATAATGGTACAAAAAACGAAGAAAATGACTAACATAAAAAAAGAAAGAAAAAGGTTTAAACGAATTTGTAGTAGACTTTTTTTTTTTTATTTCCCAAAACTGAATGAATTCTAGAGGTTTTTATCTAGAAGTCAGCGAAGCTAAGAGCAAAAGTAGCAAATTTCCTAATAATGTCTACTAGATAAATTGTGTTCAGAAATAAACTAATTTGGACAAATAATTCGATTTTTACTTTCTCATATCATTGGGAAAAAAAGTATTATTTTCTTGAAAATTTTCAAATTCGACATTTTTACATTTAAGTGATTTGATATTTGTTAAAAAAAATTGATGTGGGCAGCACATGACTTTCCTTATATAATGCAATGTATTTACTACTTTTACAGTAAAAAAAGTTGCCAAGTTGGCGACTTTCCGCCAAATTTGACGCCAAAATCTCGCGAAGCGTTATGGAAGGAGAAATAAGTTATTCTTATAACAGATAAATGACTATTGGCGTTCAAATACAGAAGTATTACTCAAAGTGTCTTTTCTCATGAATGGAACGAGCTAGATCCACGAGAATAATGTCACCCAATTTATCGCATACATATGATATTACATATGAAAAGTGAACATGTTTATCAACAGTTAATATTTTTTTTTTAATTTACGGGATTTTTGATAAATTTATTTGAAAAATGTACAATATATCGAGAACGGTTCATGATAGCGTTCTAAAGTTTATGTCAATCGTTTTCTAAGGAAAAACTACATAAGAAATGTCTATTTGCGTAACTTTATTAAAGGTTTTGATTTTTTGAAAAAATTTTCAAAATTTCACTCGAAAATTTAGGGGGTTCTGAACATTCGATTGCGTTTAAAAGCAATAGGCTTCCAGTATTCATGGATTGTAATTTTTGTATCAAATTCCATTCGAATCGCTCCATTCGTTCGTGAGATATTCTCTCCCCCCCCCCCCCCCCCCACCACCACCACACACAGACATTACCTCAAAAATGTTTGATTCGTGATCAGGGATGCTTGAAACGTGCTCTCCCGTCGAAAACTCGAATTCGCTTTTCGACCCCGTCACAATACTTTCCTTATACAGTATGTATATAAGGAAAGTAATAAGCTTCACGACAGAGCTTATGATAGTATAAATTTGTTCCAAACAATGTCGATTGATCTTCAAGTTCATATGTTCTGATATATTTATTATACGAGTACATCGTCCTTGAACAGAGTGACTGCAATAAATATTGTAGCCCGATTGGTTTATTTCACTTATTCCATTTTTAACACTTTACAACAATGTTGAAAAGTGTTTATGACTTTGTTCATTCATTCTGTCTGTCTGTCAGCACGATAACTGCCGTAAAAATGACGTAATCAAAATGAAATTTTATTATGCTATTCAGACGATCTGTAGGACCTATGGGAATATAAATGAATAATATCACCCAATTAGTTTTGGATCGAACCCAGGTTGAAAAAATGAAATACATTGAGCCCTATGGGACCTAATTTTTCAAACATTTTTTATGCGGATTTAAAATTCACAAATTGCTTCGAAAGTTTTAGGAACTATTCAATTTATTCCATAAAATATATAAAAAAATTTCAGCAAAATATATTCAGTAGTTTTTTAAATAAAAATTAAAATAATAATTACACCTTTTATATGTAGCGATCACGTGACCCACTTCAAAATAAAATATGGCATTCATCTTGTGTCAAAATCGTGATTTTTAAAGTTCTTTTAACTTCATATTTAGTGTTGTATGCGTCCTAAAACCACTTTATTTTTGCTTAAATTATGTGCATCTACATACTGAAACAACGCAATTACAATATATTCGAGTTTAAATGATCATTCAAATTTGATTATTTCTACAACAAAGTCTACTTTTCACTTATGTAAAATGTAAACAGCAAAATATGCAGAATGAGTTGTATAAGAATTGCTGCATTTCTTTAACGCAAAATTATTTAGCTCATGGAGTCTGCAATATAGCTTATATGAATAAAATATTCATTGATTTTACAGAGAGAAGGACGATTTTTTCGATGAAGTTTTAAACATAGAGTTAATTACTTGTACCTTCATGGTGTTAAGTTTTTAAATAAAATAAATTATTATAGTATTGTGATGAATGAAATGAACGGAAAAATGCTTATAAATGAAATGCTGCTTTTATAGAGAGAGCCAGGCGTGTTATATTTCGATGACGTCATTTGAATAAATTTCAGTTGTTTTCGATGAAGTTTTCAAATATAATAAATTATTGTAGTACTATGATAATTTTAAAAATATTACCGAGGAGGAATGTATCGCATTTTAGAGACGTTTAAACCAGGCAATTTATATTTGAATGCCGTCATTTGAATGAAGTTCATTTTTTCCGATGAAGGTTTAAGTTTTCAAATATAATAAATTAATGTAGTATCGTGATAAGTTTTAAAATATTAGAGGAATGTATCGCATTTTAGAGATGTTTAAATAAAATTGCATTGAAGTTGGAAAATGTTTCATAATCAATGCTTTATGCATGATTCACCTTTCTTGTTTTATGGGTGCACATATTTTTTCCAACAGAGTGTATACTGCCACAGATAAGCTAATTGAATCAAATTTATTGGTATGACAGGCCTGTTGCTAATTTGAATAAGTATATATTTTAAGGAATTCTTACGAAACATTTTAGAAGAATAACTTGGGAATGATATCTGAAAAAATATATATATGTTTTTTTTATACTGATTGTAATACAAATGGAATTAATAACTGTGGAATAGGAATGTATTATTAGAAAATCGAGTACAGACTTCAGGTATTTAAATTTTAATCAGCTTTGTTTAAAAGGTTAATCCAATGGCTTAATATCTTTCTTTAGAAAAACTTTTCTGTATGTGATTTGAATAGCTAGTTTTTTATGAACAAATTCAGAGAAAGGGAAACATTATTGATATATATTATTGACACAATATAAGTCCATGACAGTTTAAATATTTTGTATAGTATTCATCACACCGATGTATGCTGAGCTGTATCAAAACTTCAAACAAAAACGCAGTTATTTTTTCATTTTATCATGTTTGACAAAGATTTTGACATAATACATAAAAAATTTCAAGTACATTATCTTAATAAGACTGTAATGTCATATACAATAACAACTGATTCTAATTTTCAGACATCAACCCACACAAGAACATTTTCTGGAGGAAAACATTTGATGTCATTCCAATGAGGCAGTTTACAGAAGAAAAAGGAAAAAGAGAGAGAAAGAGGCAGACGTCCACAAATTTTTGTACACAAGCAACCTCGCCCCAAACCCCTCTGAGACAACGATTTCTTCAAACACAACAGCAAAGTTCTAAAAATAGATTTTACTTTCCTATTATAAATTCAGATGCGCCCAGATGCATTCGTGCTTCACGATTGCTAATTTCAATTATGATGCAATTTAAGGAAAGTTTTTACACACTTTACAGCCTACACAAACGAAAATAGGTTCTTTTTACTTTTCATAGGTACATAGACATAGGTACATAGAGCAGAAAAAGTGGCGGAGTCAAAATTGAAATTGAGTTTTCGACGGATTAGCACGCTTTGAGTATCCCTGTCAGAAATTGACTCACTGGATGTGTGTGTGCTGTGAGTCATGTGGGCACGATATTTCTGAAACAAATTTTGAAACGGACATTATTAAATCAACAGAGTGTAAATGGAAATCCTATCAATTCTGGAATGAGATAAAATCGTGGGAGATAGACTCCAATTTGATTGAACTTTTTCTAAAAATTCATAAAAACTAATAAGTAACTTATTTCAAACAAACAATAATTTTATATATAACTTTACATTAGAAAATGAATGAGTTTATTTTTAGAATGCATGGGTTTAGAAAATTCTACAGGTTTTCTGAATGAGTTCATTAAAAATCGCATAAATTTAGAATGCGTTAAGATGAGTACATGGTAAGATGAGTGCACTTTTCATGTACAATAACATGATGGATCTATTAAGATCTTTCCCTTACGGACAGTGGCGTAGGCAGAAAGGGAGTGGATTAAATAAGGGTCTATACTGGAAAACAAAATTTAGCATTGTAAATCTCCCTTATTTGGTTATACCCTCCCCTATTTCCTCCCTTTCAAAATCCTGGCAATGCTAATGTTTGCAGGTACTATGTGCTAACACTTTTATTTTCCCACACTATATACAGAAATTTTCGAATTCGAGATTTTAAAGGATAAGACCGTTTTAAGACCACCTGAACACATCTTGAGAAGTTTCGGAAAGACGTCGTTCGTCTGTGTGCGGCGTGTGTACTTCTGCGAGTTGTGAACACGATAATTCACGTATCGTCATGAAATTGCAGTGAATTAGTAGCTAGTATTCAGTATTTAAAAAAGTTAGCCAGACTTAACTTTCCGTAACCATTCTCCTCTAAAATCGTATAGAACTTTTCATAACCATTCCCCTCTAAAATCGTATAGATTTTGAATGTAGCCGAAAAGTGTTTGTGACACGAAATCACTTCTATGTAAGGGAAATATTAATTAAAAGATAAAAAGTAAAGTATTTATTATAAATACAACATAAAATAAACCAGTAATGGTATAATTCGGTTTTGAAGGCGAAAACAATTTTTATTCAAGCTATAAAGACATTACCAACATAGCCATGTTTGTTCACCTTTTTCTGTCTGCTTAGCATTGTTGGTGTTCTGTCTTTACATTCTGAAGAATGAGGTTGCCCTTTTCCTCCGAAAGCGGTTTATATAGTTAGTAATTTATTTTATGCAGTACTTTTAACGGATACTTTACTTTTTAATTATTTTTACAGCATATTACAGAGACGAGAATATTTAAATAAACTCATATAAAAATTCCAAAATTTTGCATTTTGTAACAGTCAATTAAAAGAGGAGGACTAAAGACGCAGAAATACAACTTTTTACGACCTTTTAATACCTGGATATAAATGCTCGCAAGGCCAAGTAACACTTTTTTACTTCTCAAAGGCATACACGCTCTTACTGGCAACCCTCCAAATAAACAGTGTTTTAATTGCTAGCGTATAGGAAGTGAAAAAAGCCGCCAAGGAATTTGGCGGGAAAAAGTGCAACGTCAATAATAATAAAAAAAAGAACAAAGATGGCTTATAAAAAATGGTAAATGAATGAGTACAAAATTAGAGCAGAAACTCTACGTTGCAACTTTTTCTAGAGAGTAGAATATGCATCTATCTACCTACCTATAAATATATTTCTTCCGTTATTAAAAAACATAATACAACGTACTTGTAGAACATTAAGACTTGATTTCACACAAAGATCACAATACTCAGAAATCGGAAATTAAACACGGGTTTTCTGATTAGTGCTCACGTGGGCTGATCCATACAGCATCCTGGCCAAGTTAAATAATATTTTAGACTATATAGAAAATCTATTGCTATCATCATACAATTTTTTTTTTGTATAGCGGGAAAGTGTCTTTTTTCTGATTTTTTAACTTATATTTTCCTACTTGATGCTGTACAGTACTGAAGTGCTTGCTACAATACAGTACTTCAGCAAGTTTCTTTAATACACTGTCACAACACAAGTCGCTCATTAAACTGTTCGTCACCATGTGATAGATATTAATTATAGTATCTCCTCAGGTTCCTCGTTTCATTAAGATATCCAACCAAGTTCAGATTTGTTAATTTTATACTTGATTCTAATATTAATAGCCCGTGTAGGAATATGAAGCTATAAATCGCACAATATCATCAAAAAGAGAAATATGAAAATATAAATTTTCGAAATATTTGATCTTTTTTTTACTTTAAATGCTTGCAAATGCACAATGAATTAGTAATAAATTTAACAACTGAAAACACTTTCATTGCAGATACTAGCATACATGGCCCGGTTTCGCGCTTATTGTACGCTCGTCAGCATGGAATAGATGATATCTGCAATGGCAGTAAGAAACTTGCCATATGTCATAATTTTTGCGAACTTCTATGTCAACTGACAATTTTAGTCTTTCCAACTGGCCGGCATAAAATTCATCTAATAAAATTTATTTCGAAACTTGAAATAAAAAAAAATAATAATAATAATTGTGGTAAATGATTCATAATCTTTTCAATTATTTCATTTTATATCACATAATTATTTCTATTTTAAAGCGAAGTATATGTTATTTGACGCAGCATGCATCATTCTTGATAAATCGAATCTTTCTTGTGCTATAACGCCGAAAATAATAAACATTTAAA
Source organism: Amaurobius ferox (assembly GCA_951213105.1). Classification (NCBI taxonomy): domain Eukaryota; kingdom Metazoa; phylum Arthropoda; class Arachnida; order Araneae; family Amaurobiidae; genus Amaurobius; species Amaurobius ferox. The sequence goes on along the minus strand of OX578136.1, from coordinate 52,730,477 downwards.
TGTTAACGTCCTATCACATGAATAAATGCATGAAGAGATTAAGAAACACAAAATAATGTTTCAATTATCAACCTCTTTTCTAACAACTGTAAATCAATGTAAATTGAAATATCATTTAATTTTCAGAAGCAAAATATTTTGCAATAACCTCACAAATTTCTGGGTCCGATTTGGCACGAAATTTTCACATAAAAACGTAGACAGGTTAACCCACAACGGATATATTCATTGGACTCAGCAATGATGGATAAATCTTTCCATTACATAGCGCTGAAATCCACTTGCTTATTATTTCCGTTTTATATTATGCGCTCCGATTTCCATGATTACACGTCTCCAGCAACTACACTGAATGAGCAGAGAAATGTAGCTAAGAAATATTTTTCGAAATATGCAATCTTCCCTATCGGCTGCAAGCAACGCGTTTATTTAATAAGAACATTTAGCGAGGAACATACGAAGGAACAAGAAAAATTGTTAGATGTAAGCGGAGAAAGGTTAGCTGATTAAAATTCCAAGAAAGCTCTCAATCGCCTCAAATTCGAATAAAAATTCCACTCCGCCTATTTCCGAAATTTTTAAACACATTTCACAAAGTATTAAAGCTAATAAACGCAGAGGGGAAAGATAAAAGATTATATTAGGCTCAGACGGAGATACCAGTAGTTCTCGAGCTACACCGAATCGCGTACCACAAGCTATCAGGAATGTTTGATAGGGTGAAGGTGGATTGTCTAAATTTTCTACCATGAATCAGTTTATTTTTCAATTTTACAATAGTGTAAAACAAATGAAAAACAATCGGTTTAGCCTCATAAACAAATATCTAGAGTAAAAAGCGCCACGAATTTCTCATACATCTTGTAGTCTTGGATAACCAATATTTTGTATATCATATCAAGAAAGTTCTAAACAGATCATCCCTCCACTACATGTGGATCATAATTTAGCGGAAATTGCCGTTTGTCAGCACAGGGCAGGCAATGAGATAATTAGTGAGCACGAACCATTTAATGAAAAGATTAAAACATTTCTGATAGACTGTATTTTTCAAACACAGCAGCGGTTTAAAGTATTAAGCCCTGTCTAGTGTCTACGTTAAAAAAATTCTAAGGGATCAGGATTATAAACCATTTTACTTTTGTATTATTACGAAGTATCCTCTTGATTCTGGAGTGGACCCTCAGGATGCGAGATTGAGTCGGAATATCTGGATGACTTAAGCTTTATTCCAAAGCAGCAGTAAAGGCAAACAGTAACACAATACATTTAATAACTTGCTGTATTGTGCTACTAGAATTACTATTTAGTCACCAGAATAATCATCAAATGCATTAAAACAGCAAGTAAATAGATGTTCAACCAACTCACAAGAAGATCGTATTTTCAAAACACTAACATATTCACAATTCCTATTTACTCGCATCACGTAACATTGCTCTCTAAATAATGAGCATTCTTATATACTCTTTATGATATGTTCCTAAAAAACATGCATAACTGGGCAAATTCTTAACCGATCTATGGAATTCTCTGACCTTTTAGTAATGACAATTGATACCTGTAAATGTTCTTTTCCAGCAAGGTTTCTTTTAACACAGGGAAAACGATATTGAGTGAAGATAATGGTAGCAGTATCACCGTATAAGGGATTGTTAACTGTTCACTTTGCTACTAGATCCAAAAGATCACAATCGGGAAAATAAGAATTAATATTAAATATGTAAAGTTGAATTAAATATTTTAATTCTTACTTTTCCATACATATGGATTCCGATTGTGATTTTTTGGATCTAATAGCAAAGTGAACAGTTAATAATAGAGTACAAATGATATATTCCTTTGCATCAAATTCTATTGAATGAGATAAAATGAAAATGTATTCTTATAACGGATTTCTGGTATTCACTAATTGTAACATTTGTTTTAAATTGCTCATTTCGTTCAACCCCACATATAAGCTGAAAAATGCCCGATTTGTTTTCGGGATACTTAAAACAAGTATATCTATGGAAGACTAGAATTTAAATTTTCAACACCGGCACCTGATGCTTTATTTATTTATTTTTTTAATACATATACAGTATATTAAAGGAAAGAAATTAGGAATAGCACCGTCGGTCGCATTTTCACAATTGCCGAAAATAAATTAATTTTAGCAATTGCCTATAAGATTTGACGAACAGTTTTCGCCATAAACATTTCTGGTGGTGTCTTAATCAATAATCAGTAATTTTCATTTAATTTGGGATGGATTTCAGAATTCAGATTAATTTATGACATATGAAGTGGATACAAATTTTGGCGAATAAAAATTTAATTTGTCGGGGAAAATAATTGTATTTGGCGATTTGGTTGGCGAAAGAAATAAAAATACATCACAAATCCTGGTAATAATTATTAACCAGCAAATTCGTTAAAACTTCGTTCAGCAAATTCGTTCGTCGCCAGAAAAAAGAAAATTAACTGCTAGGGAATGAATACAAATTTTGAGATGATCATTTACAAATGTGTTAGTTTTTATTCATTTTCGTTTCTACGAGCAATACGCTATACATTTTAATTTCGATTCACAGAAAATATTCAAATTGCATTGGAGGAGGGGGGGGGGGGGGTGATTGGAGGCAAGGGCATACGAAAATATAGAAAATATTAGAATGGAAACTTTACTAAGGTGTCCTACTTCAACCGATATTTATTTGTACAACACTGATTAATTTCATTTTCAACAATCCTAATAGATCTGATTTTTAAGGCATTGTTTTCTAAAGTTTTCTTATTGGTGTTTCGCTGAAGGCTATTTATTGATGGACAATACAATTCTAATACAATCGTAGGAACATAGAACTCTAAAAGCACACTATATTGTTCAAATGCATTTGTTGAGAATGTGAATCAACATATGAGACAATGACGTGCCTTAAATTTCATGATTGATCAGAACTACAAATTATTGCATTTTACATAGTTGTCATTTTATATACTTCCTTACAAAACTACACCCAACTCTTTTTTTACACGAATTTGAAGTTATAAGGTTAAAAAAAGTCTTCCTGTTTTGAAAAAATTATTTGATCTAACACGATTTCAAAGTCATTGTCTTATACTTATGTATACTTATTTTTTACACGAATTTCTGAAGAACGTATCTACCGTGTAAAAAAAGAGCTGGGTGTACTCGACATAAAAAATTCCTAGTATAATATGCATGCATTATGGGTAATATTTAATATAATTGGTGAGAAAATAGGAAAGCAAAACATGCCAATTTTAAATATATAAAATATTAACTAATATAACCCTGATGCCTTTGGCGTCCGTTTTAAAAGAAATAAGTTATTTTTAATTCTATCTAAGCCTTTGGAAGAAAACATAACTGAGAACTTAAGATTACTAAGAAAGAAAAATTGAAAATTATTTAAAAGGAGAAAATATTTACATTTATTGTTTTCGACAATGCGATCACTCTAATGTGAAAAGGCTTAACAGACCAATAATTTGCATTTGATATATTTCTTTGAAGAAAAGAGGGAAGGGGGGGGGGAGGAACGAACAGCGTCCAAGTAAAAATTTAATTAGCTAAGAAGAACGCTCCGTTTTTTAATATGAACACAGAGTTCAAGCAGCAGTGAACGTGAAAAGTCAATAGGTGATCGGAAAAATTTAGTGTTCACGTGGAAGGTTATGAAAATGCTGATGGTCTGGGTTAGTATTTAAATTGAAATGTTTATCCGTGATTGAAACACGTTTTGGACGGACGGACGCACGCACGCACACCATCATCATCTCAAAAACGTCTGATTCGTATTCAGGGATGCTTGAAACGTGCTCTCCCGTCGAAAACTCGAATTCGAATTTTCGACCCCGTCACAATACTTTCCTTATACATTATATGTATATAAGGAAAGTAAAAAAATGGTGTGGACAGAACCTGCCTTTCCCTTCATGAATTTACTTCTTTCAATGTAAAAGAATGATGCACAAAATCAAACGTTGAAAAGGACACGCACTTTTTGACAACATTTTCGGCAATTTGGCGCCATTTCTAATCCGTCAAATTAGTCGTTAAAATTTTCGAAAAGTGCTGCGCATATTTGACGATACTTACTACTTGTCAATTTTACGTAATTTTTTAGATACATTTATTTGAAAAACATGCAATAACTCGAGAATGATTCAAGCTAGCATTCTAAAGTTTATGTTATTCGTTTTATAATGAAAATTTACGTATAAAATGATGATTTATCTAACATTATTGAATGCCATGATTTTTTGAAAAAATGATTCGAAAGTTTGAAGACTCGAAAGACTCCGATCACGTTTAAAATGAACAGTGTTCCAGTATTCACGAATCGTAAAAATCGCACCCCCCCCCCCCCCACACACACACGCGCGCGCACACACATACACACACGCGCGCGCGCACACACACACACACACACACACACACACACATCACTTCAACGTTCGATTCGAGTTCGGGGAGGCTTGAAATGTGCACTTCCGTTGAAAGCTCGAATTGGAATATTCGACCCCGTTACAATATTTTAAATTCAATTAAAATTTAAAATACGATACTGATTGACGCAAATAGGTTTACGAGCATCAAGGTTAGTCAGGAAACGAAAACAATAGAAGACTTCTATTCACAATCTATTTGATACTTCAGTCAAAATTTTCTTTATGAAAATGAAAAATGTCTGGCTAAATGTACTATATTGCTACTATAAGTAAATGCATGGAATTATCTGTTATTTTCTCTGCAATGCACAAAATATGCATAAGAAGGATATTACGACGGTCCATTTAAAGTATTTAATGAATGGTTAATTGGTTAGAGTTCGACACTCATTTTACCATTGAATGTTAATCGGGACGTAACACTCGTATGCAATTGAAGGATTGTAATCAAGAACGAATTGCTCATTGATGATGCATATTAATCTTAAAGTTATGGAGATGTGCTTGAGAGAGAGAAATCCTTACTCCATACTTATTTTTTTGATGTGAATAACATCTATGATTGAATGTCCGGCTGAAATCGGAGCGTTAAGAAAAATGTAAATATATCTCCGAACCGAATACATAAAAATATAAATAATTTAACTTTGTCGGAAATAGGGTACTACAATTTACGAATATATAAAACACCATTTCAATATTTTAAGCTATTTTTTTTTCAGGGTCTCTACTTTGTTGATGCTACAAGCGAGTGCCTATTGGGCAATACAGCCCTGATGTGATGATTAAAGGTTGCAGATATTTGCGTAGTACGAATATCCCTATCAAATTTCGGATTCAAACCTCAGGGTTGATTCAAAAGCATATTCTGCTAAGATGAGTCCACCTGTATAAATTTATTTGATTAAATGAACAAGACATATATCCAAGAAGAAAACATTCTGTATTGAAAGGATACTCAGAATGCACCACAATCCAGAAAGAAAAAAAAATGACGTCGCAAAAATGGAATACCGTTACAGAGGAGCTTCCTATTAATAGCTCCACAAGATGTGATTCACGTTGGCGCTCCCCTTTTCGTAGTATAAAGTAACGCAAGCAAACACGGGCGGGATCATTTTTAGATCCCTGTGTGACACTCGCGAGGGCCCCGAAATCGACGCGATCTAAAACACAAAAGATTTAGTGAGGGGTGGGGGTAGACTGAAATGCGTTTGGCGTTTCCATCTGTGGGTTGGTCAACGCCCTTAGCAACGTGGCAGAGATCGATGCGTTTGTTAGAAGCCGTGAGCGCATTCCCGGCATTAGAGATAATGCATAGGATAACGAGACGAGAGGGCTGATTGAATAAAAAGTGGTGAATGAAAATGAGGATGAGGTTTCATTAGACGGGGAAAATATAAAACATTGTTTCCTAATTTGCTTCATCTTTCGCCGTGAAAACCGAAATAATACGAAAGCGAAAACAGAAATAAAACGAAACCAGCAGATGGTAGGTCGAAAGATGACGGCGGAATAGGAAGAGAGACAGGTGACAATGCATTGAGTGGTTATATATTCTCTATGCGAATATTTGATAACTCTGCATACGGTTTTTCTTTTCTAACTAAAGAGGAGAGCCGTTAATGGGGCTTGAGCCCTTTAAAGATCAAGTATTGTTGCTAAAAAAGTCTGCCATGATTAAGGCTAACCTAAACTAAGCTATATACACGAATTCAGCCTTCTGGAAGATCAACATGACCCCACCCCTTCCCTCCACATAATCCACCTCTGCGTATGCTCTTGTATAATTGTAAGCTTAGCAATTTTAAATAATAAAAATATATACAGAAAATAACAAAAAATAAAGTACAGAAAATAACAAAAAATAATGTACAGAAAATAACAAAAAATAATGTACAGAAAATAATAAAAAATATTTTCTAAAATAGGCAAGATTTAGCGATTGCCAGAAAAAAGAATGCGAGAAAAGACCCCCCTCCCCTAATCATACCCGTAGCCAAGATCTTGGAAGGGGCTGGGGCGTCAATCGAATAGGAAGTTACAGTGATGGATAACCAATGTAATTGTTTAGCCAATGTGTGTGTGGGAGAGTCTATGACTCCAAATTCCCCCTGCTTACATTGATCCAATAAAAATACATCTTCAATTTTCTAACATCATACCAAACATGCATAAAAGCAGATTTCAATTTTATCCAATTTTACGGATCTATTTTAATATGGCATATTTTTGTTCTATCCAGTTTACTTTAATCAATTTGATGTATCAAAGGGTTCTTGCATAGTAAGTAAACGCTCAATCTCAAAAATAAAATGATGCAGCGGCGCATCTATTCTCGGTGAATGAACGTCCTCGGTAAATGTGAAGTACATAATCCAAGAGGAAGCTGGCTCCCTTTCACAGACCCTAATTTCCTTTGAGTTCAACGCCATCTGTTGAGCAATCAAATTTTTAATTCTCTTTCACTAAAAGAGCATCCTTCGAAGCACAGAGAATCCCAAGAGCATGCGGCACTTTCTGAGCATTTCGGCAACATTACATTTCTCGGCAATAAATTAAATATCTGATGCTATGCGCTCCATTCAATTTTCTCATAAATTCATTTCCATAATGTGTGAGTGTACTAGTATATAGTATAGAAACTTGCAAAATTGTTGAATACTTTACTTACTTTATTTTATGTAACGGCGCTGTTATCTATGTATATTTTTTTTTAACTTGTCAATAATTTTTTAATACTTACATAATTTAATTCCGTGCAATAAACTGTTCAAAGCTTTATAATGGTCAAAATTGAGTTTTAGGATAAGCTTTAATTCGAAACTAGTTAATTTTTTAATAATAAAGCAACGGGCAACAAGAATACTGGTAAAATATGTATCACACTTTCAACATATTATTACCAAGTTCAATAAATCTTTATTCCCAAAATAATATATATTATTCAAAAGTTCCAAAAATAATTTTTACTAGATTACCAAATATTGGGTATCTTAGGTATACATGTTTAAAATTTTGAATTAATTCAAACTTTTTAAAAGAGCACTTGACTTAACTATAAACTAGTTTTAATAATAAAATATTAAACACGCTACACTAATCTTGGAAAGAAAGCGAAAACTTCTTAGATTTACACAGTTAAAGAGATAAAAACAGACGTATCGTATTAGCCTCTCTGGAATTTGATGCCGAATCTACATCAGTAATAATCTAACCTCTATCTATAGTAGTTCCCGAGAAATATATGTTTTAAGAAAAACTTTTTAGTGAAAACAATATTATGAAAAAATTTTTGTCAAACAATTTAAAATATTTCAAGAGTTTCACCGTTCAAAACAAAGCATATCTTTTCGATGCCACTGAACTCTTGTACCCAAGAAAAATAAAACTGTTCTTTATCTTATTTTTCCCTATTGGATTTTCGCCAGTACATATGAGTCTGCAGTTGATATATTTATTGCCAGAATCTTGGCCAAAACATAAAAACTCGTTGATGAGAGTATTGTGTCGGAAGCTGTTGACACTTCCTAAAAGACATAAACGTATGTACCAGCAATGAAAAACTTCGTGTATTGAAAGCAAAATAACAACATACTATAAGATATTTCCCACATATTAGGATATAAGAAAAACCCTCATACCCATGTCTATCGGCGATACATTTGGCGCAATATTGCCAAATTGGCGACTTAGGGGCAATGTCAAGTTAACGATCATTCAGTATCTCATAAAAAACACTGATGAAAGCCACCAAATCGCCCAAGTACTTCCAACGATTTCAAACTCAATTTTTGGACAAGGACCCGAGTTCTTTTTCTTTAAAGTGAGCAAGCGATCCAAGAATATAGTCAAAACATTCGAAATTTAAAAAAAAATTAATAGATTTTTAAATATTTCCAAAAGAACCCTAAAACCTAGTAAAACTACACATTATTGAAACACGGGCCAACGGCCGTACCGTGCTGAAAACACCGGTTCTCGTTAGATCACCGAAGTCAAGCAGCATCGGGCGCGGTTAGTACTTGGTGGGTGACCACCTCGGAACACCGCGTGCTGTTGGCCATCTCGGGTGCGGTATCCCCGTGGTTTGCGCGCTAGATTTGCACGCTACCACAAATGCCGCCGTGTTCATGCGGAGTACGATCACGTTAAACATGTGGGTCCGTAAGTCCTTCCGAGAGGTTGGTGGTAGGGGAAGGAGGGTACGGTCCCTGTGGATGCCTCCCCCACTGGGTTCCGGTCTAAATTGGGTGGCACTTCCCGGCCGTCCATTCAGTTACCTTACACCTTTCTGGTAGGTCGGACGGTCTGGGTCTCAACAACAACAACATTATTGAAACACTATCTACTCTGTTACGTTTTAACCTAGAGTTGCGCTTTTTTTTTTAACAAAACCTAAATGTGTGAAAAGTTACAAGTGCAAAAATCAATAGATTTTTTTATACACATTTCTAAAAATGGATAAAATACGACAAACGTAAAAAATGACACATTCTATAACTACGCCTCTTTCGTTAGTTTTTGCACCAGAATCTCGTTTTTTTATTTTAAAAGAGAGCTAAATATCTGGAAATTGACAGGTTGCAGTTAAAAATTCAAAAAGAGGAAAAACAAAATGAACAGTTTTTCCCATAAATTTTCATAGATGGACAAAAATACAGCGAAAATTACGGTTGAAGTAACGAAAATAAAAACTGATGTAACCATGGCTAAAGAACGAGTAACGCTCGCTGTTTCCGCCTCCTTATCTGTCAAATAACAAACAGCTGTCAATTTATTTCTTGACAAATAATAGAATAAAATTTACGATTCCTATTTTAAAGGTTTTTAAAGATACATTTACAATTTTTGGAATATAGAATTATTTCAATATTACAACTATGGTCTCAAAAAATCGCTGGAATTAGAAGAAAATTGACATAATTCCTATTACGTGCCCCCCCCCCCTCCCACGTTTCCCCCCAGCATTTCTTATATCTTAGTCCCTGTTCTCCGATTAACATACAATTTTTACTCTTATTTAAAGCGCATAACCGACTAAAATTGCCATAATTGCGATTATAACCCTTCCATTTTTAATCTGTGTTTTGATTTATTTTAGTCACTGACCCCGATGTACTCAGATTGCATAAGTGGTCTGAGAGACATGTGCATGTTAAATGGGCACTTAAGATCAAAGGTCGCGTAGCGAGTCAAGGTTTATTAGAGACATTTTTTTTTTTAGATTTTAATTTATCAAGCCAGCTGCGCGGGTGTACCCGTATCGCAAAAATAGACTGAGTGGCCGAAGTGTGCTGCACCTGCGCAACAGTTCATAAGCAAGTCAAAGGTACTTAGTTCGAGGGTAGCCACTTAAAAAACGGGAGCGCTTTTCTTTTTTTTTGTTTTAAAAGTAATAGGTAAAAAAGTGACCGCTAGTTGCGGGCTCGCAGCTTATGAGCTTTAATTCTTATCGTTCTGAAGACGCCATGTTTTCCTGTAATATTTTTTCCAACTATCGTATCGAGTTTTAGAAAGCCATCTCAATTTCCTGCATTTCAGAGCCATTTTATCAAAAGACCTATTTGTTTCCATGGTTAACATGGAGAAACGCATTTTTGTCCTTAACTTGCTTCGTTGTGCCTACCGTTATTTTGGCGCCAGTTTTATCTAGAAAATGACGTATGTTGCTGTTTTAATTACGATACGTCACTGATACAGATGTTGTTTAGCCAATGAGGGCTTCATTGATAGGTGACGTATGAATTGTTCGGATTACGTTCGTGGCAGATGATTCGGGATTTGAGACGAGCAAGGACGTTCGACCTAACAAAAAAATTCAAAATGGGAATTTTGGAATTCGAATAATGATGATGACTGTGCAGCAGAGTCCGCTTGGATTTCATTTTCGAGAAGAAGAAAAAATGTATTCTTGGCATAATGTATTTATCCTGCAATAATTCTCTCCAGTAGCTTTCTGCCAAAAAGTATTTATTGAAAGTAATCTGTGAGCTGCAGTTTAGATTCTGGCGATCCCGATATCCAACTGCGGAGTCCGGTTGGAATTGAGTTCCGTTTTTACATATTAGTACAGTGTTCTGAATAGATCATGGCGAATGTCGAGATGTAGACGATGCTGTTTTCCCGAACGAATGTGTGTGTGCGCAGCGTTTGCTTATGCTTTTCCCAGCAAGAATGCTTGCTATGCAAGTCTTCCTTGGCCATCCAGGGCCCGACGAAATTGTGCTAAACCCTAGAGAATTCAGTGTTCAAAAAAGTGATGAAAGACTAATGGATTTAGTTTAGAGACCGTAATTTCGCCAAGGACCTTCTGTGTACATACAGTGCCGTGTGAGGAGTTTCAAGTTTACCTGCTTTTAACTGTTTTTATGTTTAATTTCTCAATTTTGATGATTACTTTTGTTTTAAATATGAAGTCAGAAGTAACTTCCGATTAATAATTTACTATATACATAAAAATAAACTTTTTGATTTTCTTTAAAGCGAAAAAACTTTTCAACTAACATCATGTTTCAAATATTTGTATCTTTATATAACGTGTCAAAGTATTTGAATCTTACGTAATTATAATTTGTAATAATACCACTTAAAACACAATATATTTGCCCCATTTTATCAATTTTAGCTGATTAGTGCAAAACAGAAGTATTCATACACTCACGCAACGGAATCAGCTATTACTTAACGAAGACAATATTGAAAATTATTTAATGTAATAGAAAATAAAATTATTTCTAATGAAACAATTGGAACTAATATTTTCAAGAAATCGCAAATATTTCAGTGAAACATAAAAAAAATCTGATGTGGGCAATACATGACTTTCCTTATATAATGTAATGAATTTACTACTTTTACAGTAAAAAAAAATAGGTTTTTCTTTTAGTAGATACTGATATTTTTTCCAAGATATTGAATTTTCAACAATAAGTCGTCATTTTCATTGATTTAACGTCATTTTTATCCATTTGGCGAGATTTTCGTTAATTTGGCAACATTTCAAAAATTCGCCAAGTTGGCGACATTCCGCCAAAATCTCGCCAAGCGTTATGGATAAAGATATAAGTTGTTCTTACAGCAGACAAATGACCATTGGCGTTCAAATACGAAAGTATTACTCAAAGTATCTTTTTTCATGAATGGAACGAGCTAGATCCACGAGAATGATGTCACCCAATTTATCGTATGGTATTACATATGAAAAGTGAACATGTTTCTCAATAGGAAATATTTTTATTTTTATATGACTTTTTGATAATTTTTTTGAAAAATGTGCAATATCTCGAGAACGGTTTGTGTTAGCGTTCTAAAATTTATGCCAATTGTTTTCTAATAAAAAATTACATAAGAAATGTCTATTTGCGTAACTTTATTAGTGGTTTTGATTTTTTGACGATTTTTTCAAAATTTTATTCGAAAATTTAGGGGGGTTCTGAACATTCGATTGAGTATAAAAACAATAGGCTTCCAGTGTTTACGGATTGTGATTTTTGTACCAAATTTGGTTCGAATCGGTCCATTCGTTCGTCAGTTATCGTCTCCACAGACTCACTGACACACACACACAGACATCACTTCAAAAATGTTTGATTGGTGATCAGGGATGCTTGAAACGTGCTCTCCCGTCGAAAACTCGAATTTGAATTTCCGACCCCGTCACAATACTTTCCTTATACATTATGTATATAAGGAAAGTAAAAATCACTTTTGTTTGAATCAAGCTATCTACACGCTTGAATCAAGCTATCTACACGCTTGAATCAAGCTATCTACACGCTAATGATTCAAGATTTTCAAAGCTGTTTACACGTTCATAAAAGGATTTATTGCATAATTCTTTTAGAATTCTACACATTATGACTTCTAAAATCCTTTTTAAAACGTGTAGCCATGATTTTTTTTCAAAATGAATGGACTTTTGAACGAAAATATTATAGCATGTACATATAGAATCTATTGAAAATATTAGCACGCGGGTTGGTTAAAGGTTGATCACTTCACAGCATCGTGACTATGAAGTGACGTGATATTGCCCATTATAGTTTTCCTGTGTGATATAATATCAAGTCCAAAGAGGCGACCATCCTCTTGGTCTGCCGGGCTTGCGGTCTACGTAAAAAGATTTCGCTTCTGTTTTAATCAATAATATTAAGTTTTCACAGGTTACAGTTACAGTTTTAATTTACAACAATGAACTCCTTATTTAGTCAACTATGAAGAAAGTCTATGGGGGAGCGACCTTCATGTTGATGCGTGATTTTAAAACGGGAACATCCTTGCTGTAATATGACCTCAATGGTCAAAATCGGTTTATTAGTAAGAGAAGTTCATAAAACAAAAAATATTTTAAAGTGGCGGGTAAGAAGGCTTTATTCACTTCGCCCAATGAATTCAAAACTAAAAGCTATTTGATAGACATGGTGCGGGTCAGGTCAAAATGTAAAACAAAATTTTGCACCAACTACAAAATTTCGATATTTTAGCATTTCGAATAGTCAAAAGTAAAATCCTTGTTAAACAAGAAAGATCAATCATGCTTAAAGCATTGATTATGAAACACTTTCCAACTTCAATGCAATTTTATTTAAACAAGTCTAAAATGCAATACATTCCTCGGTAATATTTTGAAACTTATCACAATGCTGCATTAATTTATTATATTTGAAAACTTAAACCTTCATCGAAAAAAATGAACTTCATTCAAATGACGGCAGTGAAATATAAATTGCCTGGTTTAAACATCTCTAAAATGTTATACATTCTTCGGTAATAGTTTTAGAATTATCATAATACTACGATAATTTATTATATTTGAAAACTTCATCGAAAACAACTGAAATTAATTCAAATGACGTCATAGAAAAAATAACACGCCTGGATCTCTCTATAAAAACAGGATTTCATTCATAACTTTCTCTCATTCATTTCATTCATCACAATACTATAATAATTTATTTTATTTAAACATTTTGTTTAAGACCATGGAGCTACAAAAAATTAAACTCTATGCTTGAAACTTCATCGAAAAAAATCGTCCTTCTCTTTATGAAATCAATTAATATTTCATTCATATCAGCCATGCAGACTCCATGGACTAAATTATTTTGTGTTAAAAAAATACAGGAATTCTAAGGGACGAGCCGTTTATGAGATGTTTTAGTTTTTTTAGAATTTTGAGGAACTGGAGACGTTTTAAAATACGTTAAGTTGTCAAATCAAAAAAGAAAATATATTTAAATTGTAAATATTAGTAAATATTACATTTAAAAAAAAGTATCCTTGTCATTTTAGGCAATTAAACCCAATTCAATGGATTATGAAAGACAAAAGGAATTTATGTCGGTCGGGAAAGTCATGCACTGCCATCCACATAAGATTTTTTTTTTCTAATAGCTGTAAATTGTGTTTCAAGCAAAAACGAGTATTTCTTGGAATATGAATGCATTTTTTGAAGAAACGTTTGCAAAAATTTATGGAACAACATTGCAAACTCTTAACATCCATGTCGAGCTCAAGTTAACTCCTGTATTTTCCGGGTTGAGTTCAAATGAGCAATGCCTGAAAAAGATCAGTCTTATCTCTAATACAGACTATGCACCTAAAAAGTGATCACACAGACACGATACGTTTTGAAAAAATTAAGTACATATTATCTAACTGCTATAAATCAGAGCCACAATTGAAGAGACTAAAGCAGGGAAGCCAGCAACAGGGAAGAGGATTTCCACAGCTCATCATTTCCTGTTTCATAACTACTACGTTTCCTGATGAGACTTCCATCCTAATTCCTGTACACTATAACGTTTTACCACACCATGGGAATTCTTGGGTATACTCTGAGGAAATGCCGTACAACCCTTTTAGAGCAAGATATGATTTGAAAAGGTGCAACTCAAAATATCAAATACTAGAATAATTTTTAACTTTAATTAGCAAGCGCTAATACGGAGTAAATAAATGCTTAGAGACTCCACACAATTTTCTCATGCATTCACATTCCATATCTATATACAAAGGAGGTATCTCTCAAGAGGAATTTGAACTGCTGATCTCCACATGCATGGCCAGTCCGCGCTCTATCCATACAGAGACGACAATATTTCCTTTTATAGTTAAAGTGAACCAACCCCCTACAATTATTTATGTTAAAATATCCAAATCATAATAAATGGAAGCCACCAGTCTCTATTAATCTCTGGCAGAAGTCTCTCTTGATTTGACTGAGGTGGCTGCTAATCTTTTATTATTTTGAAAAAGGAGATTGTCTTGACATCAATAGCGTTTTTAGGGGGGGGGGGGGGGGGGAGACGTTTTGTCAGAGTTAGTTCTTGTTTTGCTTTGCTGACTTTAACTCGAAATAATTTCTAAATTATAAAAAATATATATAAACAGTAAGCAACATAAATGTTCAGTAGGAACCTCAGTTTTTAAATCAATAGATTGTTTTTACAAGCTTTTACAGTTTTTGAGTAACTGTCTTATCAAGTCGAAGAAGATTGAAAATATTCTGTTTTTAAGATTGTAATTCTTATACTCCGAAAACTAAAAATGCTAGCTATAAGCATTAAGGAAGTAATCTGTAATTCTTTGAAAGCTCTACAAGAATATATAATTGGATTTCAAATAACGTTCTTAGTTTTCGAAATATAGTGATTACAGATTTGATATTTAATTGTTTTTAAAAGAGGGGGGTTCATATTTCGATCTATTAGCTAGCTGTTAATCAGGAGTAATATATAGTCCTTTGAAAGTCCTATATAAGGATGTATAATTCGGCTCCGTAGGACTAGAGTCACTGCCGATACTTTTTTTTAGGGGGAGGGGCTCCGAAATCGGTTATCAATCAACATATTATCAATTAATTACTTTACTAAAAAAAATTCAGGTCAATCAGGTTTCCATTTAGCTCAGGTTAAATGAAAACAAGCAGACAAACAAATGAAACTCCAGTAAGAGTAGAGAAATAACACAGGACATAAATCCTTGCTTTTGCTGAACTGCCGTCTCATTATCCCGATGAATGTGTCGCACTTTGCCGAAACGGGTTAGTACATCTAAATATCCGTTTTATAATACTTTACTAACGAAAATTTAATTTTGAAGTGAATTCATAATGACAATTGAGTGAATTATTTTTTACAACACACAAAGAGGTCACACGAAGTTATATTAAACATCAGGTTAGATATTATGAACGCTGTATACTAGATTTCCATATCTATCCTAAATAAATGTAAACAAATAAATGGTTAATAAGAACAAGCATTAAATACTAAGCAAAATATTTCTTAACATAATATATTCAAAATTCACATTTCCTTGAAATCTTCGCGTTGACAATACGCTTGAAAGCACATTCGCTTCAGCACAACAGATTTTGCATAAATTTAAACACTTGCGAGATGAATACATTTCCTTATCATTTTTTACGAAGGATTAAAAAATAACAAGATGATTATAAATTCAAAATCACTGGAAAAAATTGTCATAAAATCCAGAAATCCAAAGATATGAATAAAACATTAAGATAGTACTTTCCAAATAATTCAACCATGTATAATATAAATATCTTTATTTGCGTATAGTAATTTAAATTTCGACCTTTATTTTTTTCTTGATTACTTTCCTTATATATATATAATGTATAAGGAAAGTATTGTGATGGGGTCGAAAATTCGAATTCGAGTTTTCGACAGGAGAGCACGTTTCAAGCATTCCTGAATACGAATCAGACGTTTTTGAGATGATGTGTGTGTGTGTATGTGAAAGTATGTGTGTGTGAGTCTGTGGAGCCAATATCTGACGAATGAATGGACCGATTCGAAAGACATCTGGCATAAACATTACAATCCATGAATACTGGAAGCCTATTGTTTTTATACACAATCGAATGTTCAGAACCCCCCTAACTTTTCGAGTGAAATTTAAAAAAAAAATCAAAAAATTAAAACCTTTAATGAAGTTACATAAATGGTCATTTCTTATGTAATTGTTCATTAGAAAACAATTAAAACAAATTTTAGAACGCTATCATGAACCATTCTCGAGATATTGTACATTTCTAAAAAAAATTATCAAAAAATCCTATAAAATTAAAAAATATATAACCTATTATGAAATATGTTCACTTTTCATAAGTAATAGCATGCGATAAATTGTGTGACATCATCCTCGTGGATCTAGCTAGTTTCATTCATGAGAAAATATACTTTAGGCAATACTTTTGTATTTGGACGCCAATAGTCAGTTATCTGCCACAAGAATAACTTATTTCACCGTCCATAACGTTTGGCGAGATTTTGGCGAAATGTCGACAACTTGGCGACTTTTTTAAATGTTGCCAAATTGATAGAAATGACGGTAAATCAATGAAAATAACGACTAGATGATGAAGTAACTATTAAAGTATTTTAATATATGGACTATATCGCTTATTGCGGATGCTATAAATATTGATGATTGTTTCGAGTTGCGCGAAGTATAAGTTAATTGAGTATTTTGAAATAGTTTTACATGTTGTCATTCTGAAAAAAGACCAATGTACAATTCAGCGATAAAAACACAGCGCCGTTGATCTTATATATTATTTTTTTAACACTTTACAACAAAGTTGAAAAGTGTTTATGACTTTGTTCATTCTGTCTGTCTGTCTGTCCGTTAGCACGATAACTGCCGTAAAAATGAGTTTATCAAAATGAAATTTTAGTATGTTGTTCAAACGGTCTGTAGGACCTATGGGAATATAAATAAATAATATCACCCAATTAGTTTTTTATTGAACCCGGGTTGAAAAAATGAAATACATTGAACCCTATGGGACCTAATTTTTCAAACATTTTTTAAGTAAATTTAAAATTCACGAATTGCTTCGAAATTTTTAGGAAATATTCACATTATCCCATAGAATATATAAAAAAAAATTCAGTAAAATATGTTAAGTAGTTTTTTAATTAAAAAAATTATTTAATATAGGGAAAAAAACAAATTCAATTAAATTCTGACTTTGGGATATCTTCCAGAAAGAAAAGAGAGAGATATTATATAATAAATATCTCTCCATTTGTTTAAACGTTTTGCATATGGGAGTGGCTTCATATTTTAAAATAAATTTGGTAGATAACAATTTTTCATTTTTTTTAAATTTTATATAACTCTTCTTGATAAATTTAATTGATGGCATTTTAAATGCACTTTCCTACGTCCTAGAGAGTTAAAATTTGGTACACAGCTTAAATTTGTTGAACATTTTATTCGACAAAAATTTGATGGATCTTTAAATATAGATCATACATTTTTTTCGAAATGGCCTGAAAATAATCCCCGTTCACTTCTATAAATCATTGGTGTAATATTGTTAAAAATTCTGATGTGGACAGCACATGTCTTTCTCTGCAGACTCATATTCGTTCTCTTTATTTATTCAATGATAATTTGAGTTTATCTGCACAACATAAGTATTTTAAATGACATTGAATTTACACGTTAAACTTAAATTTGGTTCTCATTTGATAGCTGGACTTATTGTCAAAGGTGGCGTAGCGAAAACGCGAAAAAACTAGAATATCTCAAGAACGGCTAGTCCTAGAGTAATAGGGTTAGTCTTATTCTTTTTGTTGTCAAAAATCACATATAAAATAGGAATTTAATTGATATAATTGAGCACACGTAGTCTTTTATTTTTATATATAACGATTTTTGCTGGCCATTTCGCAAAAATAGCCCGTTCCTTTTTCCCGAATCGTAGTAGAATAACCTACAAATGATTTATATACAAAATTTTGTTAAATTTGGTATATAAATCACTTGTAGGTTATTGAAATATTATACTCCAAATTTTGTTAAATTTGGTTCATTAGTTTTTAGCTAGAGTGGATAAAGGCAATTTCTGCGGCCATTTCGCAAAGAAGGCAGATTCTTTTATTACGAATCGTACTATAATCTAATGAACATCAGGATTTCCCACAAAAAACATACCTACCAAATTGTATGAAATTCGGTCCATTAGTTTTTCAATTAGAGTGGATGTAATATCCACACAGACACACCCTTACACACACAGACGTCTTCCTAAAAGTAGTTTTTTCGTGTTCTAGAAGTCCCAAAACGTGTAGATCCTTTGAAAATTCGAGTTCCGATCTTCGGCACGATTCCAATACTTTGAGTACATACACATACACATATATATTATCTGTGTATCTAAATTCCGTGCCTATGCGATTACAATAGTTGTGATTTTAAATGATCCCTAAACTTTTATTATTTCTTCAAGGAAGCCTAATTTTAACATATGCAGAATGCAAATATCTCAAGCGATTGTAAGATGAATTACATAAGAATTGCTGAATTTTTTTCACACAAAATTATTTAGCTCTGGAGTCTTGAATACAAGTTATATGAATGAAATATTCATTGATTTTGCATAAAGAATCAGATGATTTATATTTCGATACAGTTTTAAACATTTAAGTATAATAAATTACTGTAGTACTGTGATAATGTAAAAGATATTACCACTGAATGAATCACATTTTAGAAATGTTTAAATGAAATTACATTTCAGTTGGAAAGTGTTTCATAATCAATGCTTATGCATGATTGATCTTTCTTGTTTTATTGTAAAACTAGTAAATCCATTGCATTATATAAGGAAAGTCATGTGCTGCCCACATCAGATTCTTTTTAATTTATCGCAGAGATGACAAAATTTCACACACGTTGTATCAATTAATTGAAAATAAATAAATAAATAAATAAATATATTACACATAAATATTTACAATTTTCAGCAGAATCAACAGTAGTTGAAGAAATAATAATGACATTTAATTGCAAGCTCAGATTTGATTTCCAAGACGTTGAATGATATAAAATGCTTGCATGTGTGTCAAACAAAAGAATCTACATAGGTAAGAAATGCGTTTATAGAGGCTGTGCCAAATTTAGAAGAGATAATGTTTGGTTTTGAAACATCCACCATTATTAGATTTTGGTATCAAAATAGGATACTTAAAATACTTATTTTTATCTGCGTGTTTTAAAAACTAAGCGATATGATGCGTTTAATTAATAAAGAGCTCTTGGGATTTGCTGATTGGTGATACTTCTTAGCCAAATTCTTGAGCAGAAAAGACAAGAATAAAGAAAAAATGTATGAAGGAATCTTTATATGGATGGCAAATGGTGTGTATAGTTCATTTTCAACGGAAATAGTAAGCATTTTTCTTCTCTTTCGTATACATATTTCGTATAGTCATACGAATTTTCGGAAAAATTGCAAGTGATATCTGCAGAGCTGGAAATCCTTAGAAACCCTAGTATCCCATATGGAATTTAATGCTGAATCCATGTTAGTAATCACTTAAGCATTATATGTAACTAATCCTGAATGATTTTCTAGATGTTTCAAGAAAACTTTTAAACCGGAAGTGGAAAAAGAGCCAGAAGCGAAAATTCTAAGTGAACCCCCTATACTCTTCTGGAATGCAATACTGAATCCATATCAGTCATCATCCAAGTTATATCTATAGCAGACAATAGACACCTCGAAATAGATGTTTCAAGGGAAATGTAAAGTTATGAATCTGAAGTGACAGCGCCAGGACCGGAAGTGAAAATCCTTAGTGAATTCATTAACTTCATCCGGAATTTGATACTGAATTCATATAAGTCATTATCTAAGATCTATCTATAGCCAATTATGAGAAATAGTTCTTTTAAGAAATTTTTTTGAGCCGGATGTGAAAATTCTTAACGAATCACTCAACCTTCTCTAAAATTTGATGCTGAATCCATATCAGTTATCATCTAAGCTCTATCTAGAACCAAATCTTGAGAAATATATGCTTCAAGTGAAATGAACTATAACCACTCTTGAGAAATAGATGTTTCAAGCGACACGGATTATAATCCAATCTTGAGAAATAGATGTTTCAAGTGAAATGAAAATATTTGAACCGGAATTGGGAAAAGGACCGGAAGTGGGAATCCTTGGTGACCCCCCTGTCCCCCCCCCCACACACACACATTTACGTCAAGAATGTGATGCTGAATCCAAATCAGTCACCATCTGAACTCTATCTATAGCAGATCCTGAGAAATAGATGTTTCAAGGGGGAAAAATCATAAAAACAATTGTATGGCAACATTTTTGCGACCAACAAATCTTGTTATTCCAGTAACCTTGGTACTATGTATTGTCACAATGTGCTATAGCAACGAAATTAGCATTTGCATTTATCGCAAATGTTTTCTTGGCAAAATTCCAAATGATTTATTACAGCACGAATGAATCCTAACAACACTGAATGTTAATACACGAAAGAGTCAAATAAAGCCCCTCACTACGATTTCTGTTTACAGAAAGGGTTCACAAATGCTCAATACAGATTCTCCAAGCTGAAGTAAAAGGTAACTTCAGTTAATAAAAATAAAGCTTGAGGGTAAATAGGTTAAAGCTTAAGAATCAAGCAAGTGAATATAAAACAAAATTGCCGAAGTCAGTCACTAAGCTATTTTCGCTAAAGCTTCACACAGAATAAATATGAAACAAAACCCCATCCGCTTCATGAATATTTATTTATGTACTACTAGCTAAGGTGAAAAAGAGGGAAAGCTCTTTGCGTGTTTGAAGATAATTTGATCAAAAGAACGGAACTTTAATGCGTTTGCATCACGAAAGTAATGTCTACTATAATCCGAAAACAGTTTATCTCATCGTTTTCTAAGCTTCTCCACAAATTCCTTCATTCTACGAAATCACATAGACTTTAGATTTCAAGGAATTAAGGGGATATATTGAATTGTTATCAAGTGATTTTTATAATGTACATGTGGCGAACATTTCGCCAAATTTGACAATCTTGCTTACTTTACTTTAACTGCTTTCTTTACATTTCAGATCTCATGAACGCAATATAGAAGATTTCATTCTGGCGATATATTCAGGGAGTCAGAAGATGAGTAATATCTCGAAAATGCTTGAAGCTACGACTCTGAATATAACCACGTCCATTTTCTTAAATATTAAAAATATGTATAAAACTAATGGAACTTAGTTTAATAAAGTAATTATATACATTTTTAGATGTTTAATTTTATAACAGAATCATGTTTAGTAGCGATGAATTTGGTTATTTTGTGATAAACTTTAGCTTAGTTCATTCATGAGTATAGATCATTATTTTGCGCGAAATCAAAAGAAACAAGGAAGACCAATCATGCATAAAGCATTGATTATGAAACACTTTTCAATTGAAATGCAATTTTATTTAAACATCTCTAAAATGCGATACATTCAGCACTCATATTTTTTAAATTATCATAGTACTACAATAATTTATTACACTTGGAAACTTAAAACTTCATCAAAAAAGATAATGCTATAAATAATCTGCTTCTCTATGTAAAATCAATGAATATTCATATCACATATATTCCAGACTCCAGAGTTAAATACTTTTAAGTGATAAAAATTCAACAATTCTTATACAATACATCTTACAACCGCTTGATTTGTTTACATTTAGCATGCTATAGAAATCAGACTTCGTTGTAGGAATAATAAAAAGTAATCATTTAAAATAAAAAAATATTGTAATTGCGTTGGAACAGAATTTAGATACACAGATAATATGCAAAAAATAATGCAGTTTTATAACAGATGCAACATTAAATAAATATAAATTTAAACCATCTTTAAACATCACGATTTTTACATAGGGCAAAATGATGGATGTCATACTTTATTTTGAAATGAGTCACGTGATCTTTTCATATGGGTGTAATAATTATTTCAATTTTTATTTAAAAAAAAAAAAAAAAAAAATCTAACATATTTTGTTGAAATTCTTTTTACACATTTTACGTGATAATTTGAATATTTCCTAAAATTTTCGAAGCAATTTGTGAATTTTAATTCGGCTTAAAAAAAGTTTAAAAAATTATCTCCCATAGGGTTCAATGTATTTCATTTTTTCAACACTGGTAAAATCCGAAACTAATTGGGTGATATTATTCATTTTCATTCCCATATGTCCCACAGACCGTCTCAACAACATACTAAAATTTAATTTTGATAAAGTGATTTATACGGCAGTTATCGTGCGAACGGACAAACAGACAGACAGAATAAACAAAGTCATAAACACTGTACAACTATGTTGAAAAGTGTTGAAAACTAGTTCACAGTGTACAATGCCTCGAAATAAGGTTTAATAAACAGACGTATATTTTGGAAATCACTGGATTTCTTTCTTCGGTGCAAAAAAGACTGGATCTTAATGCCCAAATGAGAACTAGACCATGCTGGGCAAGTAAAGGGCAGAATCCAGTATGGTATAGTATTAAGTATGGTAGTACTACCACATCTAATGTGACTAAAGAAAAGCAAAACTGGAAGAAAAGGAGAGTAAATAAACTCCGAATGCAAATAAGATAAAATAAATAAATAAAAAACAAGATCTTGCCATACCCGGATGAAATATTATGTTATTGATAAATCATTAACCAGATTACTAGAGTTTTTATTTCATATGAAAAGTTTCAAAGAAAGTCAAATCGAAATGAACATTTGAATAATAGAGGCAGAAGAGAAATCAAACAGGCACTAGCCATTCAGCAGTGATTAGCGATTGAATATTTATTAATTTTTTGGTTTTGGGGACAATTTTAAGGTTTTTTCAAGCAGTACTTCGCATTTCCTTTGATCAATATTTGATAGTCCGCATTGACAAGGAAAATGCTCCAATTATTGAAATTTTTAATAGGGTCCGTAAAGGAAGAAAAATTGATTTTATTACTAAGAGAGAATAATATTTTGAAGTCAAACTTGTTGAGGATTCTAGCAATTCTATGACTATTTTTGGGACGAAATGGAAGTCAATAAGTTTAACGTCAAAGCGGTATTTTCTCCTAACAATAAATTAAATTTTTCTTCCCTTAAAGATTCTATTGAAAAACTCAATATTTAGAGTATTTATCAAATTCCTTGTCAATGCGGATTATTGAATATTGCCTTGAAGTATTACACGAAAGAACATCAAAATTATGTTACAAACCAAGAAATTAATAAATATTCAATTGTTAATCATTGTTGGATTGTTAGTTATGCCTCCATTATTTAAATGTTCTTCAGTTTTTGATGTATTTCTTTGAAGCTTTTCATATTAAAAAAAAAAAAAAAAATCCAGAAATCTGGATAACGGTATCAATGACACCCCCATTTCTCCAAAGTTGCATTACCACGTCTAATTATGTGGCTTTCTGTCGCGCTCTTTTCATACATCGCACTTCGAGTTCATACTCTGCATTTTACTTATATTTTGCATTCGCTTCTCGATTTCATGAACTCTACATCTTTATTGTTTTCGTTTTACTTCTCTTTTGTCATATTAGGTGACACTACCGTATCGATTATCTACTTTGTTGATTTTCCGGTATGATCTAACTTTTATTTGGGCTTGCTCGCACTAAAGAAGAAAATTCAAATATTTCCAAAACGTAAGCCTGTTTACCAAACATTTAGCATTTTACGTTGTGATCTAGCTCATTACTTTCTATTACAACTAATCGTAGAATGGGGATATTGTTTCAACAAGGTTTGTTTCTGGTCCGATTTTTACAAAATTAGAACTTCCATTAAATATAAACCACGAACTTTTACAGCTCGAATTAGATGAGAAAAACATTGGGCATGCATACATATACAATTGTGCATGTTTTAATAGTGTAGCTATACATTTTTCTTAATTTCGTTGCAAAATCAAATATATTGCGAAAGGACACGTGTCAAAAGGTCTTCTACTCTTAGAGTTATTTAATTTCAAAGAATATCCCAGAGAGAGAGAGAGAATACAAATTTTTTTTATTCTTAGAATTATTTAAGATCAAAGAGCATTCTAGACAGAAAGAAAAAAAAAACATTTTATTCTTTAAAGCTCAAAGAATATTCCAGACAGAGAGGGAAAGTTATTTTATTTAGTTGAGTTTTGTAAGAGTATTCCGGACAGAGTGACACAAGTAAGTTATATAAGGTTTAAAAAGCTGTATTTTACAGCAACAAAAGTATAGCAATTAAATAATCTAATAAAATTATTTGAGAGACAGGCCGGTCAAATAAAGTGCTTCGGTATGAATTGAAAAGATGTTCCTATTACGCATTTGAATAAAATATCGGTGCTATATATGTAAGATTTGAATGATGCAAAAGTTTTATGTCAGTAAAATCCTATTTTATAGTCTACCGTATCAATTGAAACAAAATTTACACCTTTTTGTTCGAAAGTAGTTTTAAATGTTCATTCTCTTGCTATTTCACTACTGTATATATTGAATTCAATTACAACGTATTTTTCTTATCCTTTAAATCTTTATGTTTAAATTACTGTTTGAAAAAATAAATTCTCATTAATTTTTCAAAGTAGTGCATACAGATAGTATTGTTTCCATGAACATTTGAATTAAAGATTTTATCGGAACAAGCATGTTTTAAGACATCCTGAACACATTTCGAACACTTTCGGGAATATATCTGTCTCGGTGTGTGAACACGATAAATCGAGAAAGAATGAACGTATCTCATGAAATTTTATATGTGGATACAATAAGTAAATAATTAGAACTAGATAAAACTTTTTTTAATTCACAAAATTAGAAAACGGTGTATTCGAAATTTAAGATTTTCATAGCATTATTTTCTATGGAGACACCCAATTCCCGGAAAAAGGGTAGTAGCATAGTTTGTACGGAAAATAATAGTTTGAACTATGATATGCATGTAAATATGTAGTATTAAAAAAATCTGATGTGAGCAACACATGACTTTCCTTATATAATGCAATGAATTTACTACTTTTACAGTAAAAAAAATATGTTTTTCTTATAGTAGATACTTATATTCTATCCAAGATATTGAATTTTCGACAATTAGTTGTCATTTTCATTGATTTAGCGTCATTTTTATCCATTTGTCGAGATTTTCGTTAATTTGGCAACATTTCTAAAACTCGCTAAGTTAGCGATATTCCGCCAAATCCGTCGCCAAAATTCACTAAGCGTTATGGACGGAGAAATAAGTTATTCTTATAGCAGATAAATGATTATTGGCGTTCAAATACAAAAGTATTACTCAAAAGTATCTTTTCTCATGAATGGAACGAGCTAGATTCACGAGAATGATGTCACTAAATTTATCGCATGATATTACATATGAAAAGAGAACATGTTTTTCAACAGTTAATATTTTTTTTTAATTTATGGGATTTTTTGATAAATTTATTTGAAAAATGAACAATATCTCGAGAACGGTTCATGCTAGCATTCTAAAGTTTATGTCAATCGTTTTCTAAGGAAAAATTACATAAGAAATGTGTATTTGCGTAACTTTATTAAAGGTTCTGATTTTTTCAAAATTTCACTCGAAAATTTAGGGAGGTTCTGAACATTCGATTACGTTTAAAAACAATAAGCTTCCAGTACTCACAGATTGTGATTTTTGTACCAAATTTCATTCGAATCGCCCCATTCGTTCGTGAGATATCGTCTCCACACACACACCATCTCAAAATTGCTCGATTTGTGATCAGGGATGCATGAAATGTACTCCCCCCCGCACACACACACCACCTCAAAAATGCTCGATTCGTGATCAGGGATGCTTGAAACGTACTCTCCCGTCGAAAACTCGAATCCGAATTTTCGACCCAGTCACAATACTTTCTTTATATATTATGTATATAAGGAAAGTAAAAAGCATATTTCTAACAGGCGGCAACAGACAGTTAGTTATTGGTGCGACTAGTCTGCTGCCATATCGAAGAATGAAATAAAATTTTATTTTAGAACTTTAAAAAATAAAAGAACGCAAGAACATAAAATGATATATTTTACCCTATTCTAATAACTAAAATTTTAGGAGGGGGGTTATAACCGAATGAGGGAAGGTTACAGTGCTAAATTTGTTTAGCAGGTATCCTTTTATTAATATTAAAAAACAAAAAACAAACAAAAAAAAAAACTCTGTTTTGAGGCTTGCATGTACAAAAAAAGTGTGCAAAAGCAAGAAGTATAAAAAAGTGTTGAAGTAAATCAGTCAAAAGCTAGAAACGGAAATTTTGAATCCACCAAAATACTTTCCCATTACATTTTTCTATGCATGCAGGGGTGAAAAAATACTATATTTATAATCATTGCAACTATATTTATAATTAACTCTATATTTATAATTAACTCTATATTTATAATTTCTGCAACAAGACTGTCGTAACTATTTTCTTTCTAACGTAACGGGTCGTTCGATCAAAGAGTGAAGAAAGAGATCAATAAAAGTCCAAAACAGTCCCGTTATCGATTATGGAGAAAAAGTTGCAAGAGAAAGAAGATACTCTAAGCACACAACTACGTTCCCGAGATACTACAACAAATATAGAAATGGAGCACTAATAATTACCAGGTGTTAAGAGTGCCTAGAAGTTAAAAAATCTGATGTGAGCAGCACATGAATTTCCCTTCAAATTCAAATTCATTTTCTTATTTTTTTATTTCATTATGCATTAAATCGAATTTGTAGAAAAAAACATGGGTGCGTTTCTTATGATCCAATTTGCAATTTAATGCATCTTCGCTTCATTTAGCAACTTAATACACTTTAATGATTTCAGCTCTTCAAAATTCCAAAAACTAGAATATCTCGAGAGCGGTTCATCCTAGAGTCATGGGGTTAGTCTTATTCGTTTTGCTGTCAAAAATTACATGAAGAACAAGTACTTAATTAATATATTTTAGCAAGTTTAGTCATTTATTTCAGATATTCACGGTATTTGCGGGCCATTTCGCAAGAAAAGGTCGATTATATTTTTTCAAATTTTGCAAAAGAGGGTCTATTCTATTTTATCGAATCATACCAAAATCTAATCAGCATCAGGATAACCCTCAAGGGAGGTAACTACTAAAATTTAAGAAATTTCAATAAATAGTTTTTAACTACAGTGAAAAAGTGTTCATTTCCACAGGATTAAAAATTTAAATATCTCGAGAATAATCCATCTTAGTAATTGAATTGATCTTATTACTTTCCCTGCAATATATGGAAATATTTTTTTTTTTATTTTATATGATTTTTTGATAATTTTTTGAAAAATATGCAATATCTCGAGAACGGTTCATGTTAGCGTTCTAAAATTTAAGTTAATCGTTTTCTAATGAAAATTTCATAAGAAATGTCTATTTGTGTAACTTTATTAGAGGTTTTAATTTTTTGACGATTTTTTCAAAATTTCATTCGAAAATTTAGGGGGGTTCTGAACATTCGATTACGTTTAAAAACAATAGGCTTCCAGTGTTTACGGATTGTAATTTTTGTAATAAATTTCATTCGAATCGGTCCATTCGTTCGTCAGTTATAGTCTCCACAGACTCACTGACACACACACACACACACATACTGACACACATACACACACACAGACATCACTTCAAAAATGTTCGATTCGTGATCGGGGATGCTTGAAACGTGCTCTCTCGTCGAAAACTCGAATTCAAATTTTCGACCCCGTCACAATACTTTCCTTATACATTATTGTATATAAGGAAAGTAATAAGTTACAGAAATAATAAATATGTTAAATAAAACATTTCAAAGTAAAAAAAAAATTAATTTTGAAATATTTTATTTAAAATATTTATTATTTCTGTAACTTATTACTTTCCTTATATACAATAATGTATAAGGAAAGTATTGTGACGGATTCGAATTCGAGTTTTCGATGGGAGAGCACGTTTCAAGCATCCCTGATCACGAATCAAACATTTGTGTGTGTGTGTATGTGTGTGAAAATATGTGTGTGTGTGTGCGTGTGTTAGTGAGTCTGTGGAGACGATATCTCAGGAACGAATGGAGCGATTCGAATGAAATTTGGTACAAAAATCTCAATCCGTGAATACTGGTAGCCTATTGTTTTTAAACGAAATCGAATGTTCAGAACCCTCCTAAATTTACGAGTGAAATATTGAAAAAATCATCAAAAAATCAAAACCTTTAATAAACTACGCACATAGACATTTCTTATGTAATTTTTCCTTAAAAAACGATTGACAAAAACTTTAGAATGCTAGCAGGAACCGTTCTCAAGATATTGAACATTTTTCAAATAAATATATCAAAAAATCCCATAAATTAATATATATATATATATATATTAACTGTTGAGAAACATATTCACTTGTCATATGCAATACCATGCCATAAATTGGGTGATATCATTCTCGTGGATCTAGCTCGTTCCATTCATGAGAAAAGATACTTTGAGTAATACTTTTGTATTTGAACGCCAATAGTCATTTATCTGCTACAAGAATAACTTATTTCTCTGTCCATAACGCTTGGCGAGATTTTGGCGACGATTTGGGCAGAATGTCGCCACTTAGCGAATTTTTTAAATGTTGCCAAATTAACGAAAATCTCGGCAAATGGATAAAAATGACGCTAAATCAATGAAAATAACAACTAATTGACGAAAATGCAATATTTTGGTATAAGTATCTACTATAAGAATAACCTATTTTCTTGCTGTAAAAGTAGTAAATTCATTGCATTATATAAGGAAAGTCATGTGCTGCCCACATCAGAATTTTTTCCACTTGGTGATATTATAATTATCCAAGTTATACCATATTAATAAGACAGGATATGTGCAATACTTCAAGCGATAAACAATGGTATACAGGATATAAACTCTGTCCAAGTAAAATCGGATCGTTTGCTAACACAATGTTGTAACAGGATATAACGTTTAACTTATTAACTGAAATATATTAACCTATTAATCAATTTTCCTAGAACGAATGATTAAAGTCTTTCCAGATACATGGCAGCATTAAATGGAATCAGTTTCTTTTTGAAGAAAAACAATAAATACTGTCGATTTTGAAACGACTTATGGCATTAATTCCGAGTCTCGCACATATTATAGAATTTTATTAATAAATAAACATATACGTACGAGAAAACATGTATTTAAAAAAATAATAATAATTTCTTTTAAATCTAAATTTTAAAGTCTGTCTGTCTGTCTTTCTTTCTGTTTGCTAGCTGAAACCATATTTTAACTAATCATTTTGAAAAATTATGATAATGCTTTACTTTGTTAGGAGTAATTTTTTCCATGTTTCAAAATTTTGTTACCAATTGGTTATCGAGACATTAAAAATGAAAATAGTTCTTTCCTATAGGTTAATTAGAGTTTATTGACAAAGATCCAAAGAGGATTTGCTGCGCCATACAAATGGTATCGAAATACAGATATAAGCAAGGAATAAAAACAAGTGTATAATCTAAAAGGGGTGACATTGTGTGAATAAAACATGACAATGGAATATGTAAAACTGAGAAAAACTTTTCTATAGAAGTTGTATTAAGGCACACGCTTTTTACTTTAAATGCAATTGAAATTAAAAATCTGATGTGGGCAGCACATGACTTTCCCTGCCGACTCATATTCATATTCTCTTCATTTCTTTTATAATTCATCAAATTGAGTTTAATTGCACAAAATAACACTAAATTTGCATTTCTAATTCATTTTTTATTTTTATCTGGTAATTGGACATTTTTCCGAAATCAGAGTAACAAAAATGCAAGAAATCTCAAATATCTTGAGAACGGTTAGTCCTAAAGTATAATGGAGTGTATTATATTCTTTTCCTCGTCAAAAATGGCGTATAAAACAAGAATTTCATTGATTCATTTGAGTATACACTACTTAGTCTTTTTTTTAGATTTTGGCGATTTTAGAGGGCCATTTTGAAAAAAAAAGGCAGGTTCTTCTTTTCCGAATCGTACCAAAATCTAATCAGCACCAGAGTATCCCACAAGTAACTTATCTACCAAATTTTGTGAAATTTGAACAATTAGTATTTTAGCTAGGGTACATATATGAAATTTTTGCGGGCCATTTCTTAAAAAAAGGCAGGTTGTTTCTTTTCCGAATCATGCCAAAATCTAATCAGCACCAGAGTATCCTACAAGTAACTTATCTACCATATTTTGTGAAATTTGGTCAATTATTACTTTAGCTAGAGTGGATATATGAAATCTTTACGGGCCATTTTGCAAAAAAAGGCGGGTTCTGTTTTTACGAATCCTACCAAAAACTAATCCGCACCAGGGTCTCATCCAAGTGACTTACCTACTAAATTTTATGAAATTCGGTCCATTAGTTTTTTAGTTAGAATGGATACATACATTGCACATATACACGGATGTCACGTTAAAAATAGTTTTTTCGTATTCTAGAGGTCAATATAGTAGTATTCTAGATGTCGTTATATGTCTGTACAGACAGACAGACAGACGTCACGCTAAAAATAGTTTTTTCGTATTCTAGAGGTCTCGAAACGTGTAGATCCGTTGAAAACTCGAGTTGTGATTTTCGGTATGATTCCAATACTTTCCCTATACATTACCATGTATTGCAGGGAAAGTAAAAATATCACGTCAACTAAGCAAAGGGAACGAATTATTTCTGTCCTGTAAAAAGTCTTTAAAGTAGTCTAACACTTTGAAATGATAAGCCAGAATATGTTTTTAGTAATTTCTTCAAATTCAATAACGAAACTATAATTCTTACGAAAATATTAGTTAGTTCTGACAAGAGGCGCAATCTAGCTCTCAGCGATTGATACTATTATTTTCCTGTTGCATGGAGCTTTTAACGAAGCTATTTTAGTTTCATTACTTTAAAAATAGTTTGAGTTGTACGTATTTAATTACATTGTTACTGTTTCCGAATTCATTCTATGCAATAAAAGGTAAACAAAGATAATCTAACTACACAGGTGAAGGAACGTCATTTCCACTTTATCTGCATTTGAGAGATATACACAAGTAGCACGCTGTAAACTGTTATAGAATAAAGAAAAAAGATATTCATTTTATCGCCTTTTCCCCCAACTTAAAGCCAACACGCAAGTGCGACCATCTTTTTATTTTTATGGGGTTTGGGAAAAGACTTATGAGATAATGAAATCTGATATTTTATCAGGAATTACAAGCGTGTGTATTATGAACACTGAAATTCAGAATTAGAAGAAAGAAGTAAAGGAATTGTTTTTCGCAAAGTTGTTTTTCATTCATGTTGTCGGAAAGATTTTGCTTCTTTTCATGTTCTTAAAATCTTCATAACAAGAAACTAAACCTGTATAAGCGCCAAGAAAAATATTATGAACTGTATAATTCGATGAAAGTGCGAGTATAAAAAATCTAATGCGGTTAGTGACGTTGACTTTTCCAAACGATTATTTTCCTACAATACATGGGCATGTATAGAGAAAGTAGAGAAATCATGTCGAAAATAGGAACTTCAGTTTCCGACGGATTTACACATTTCGGGCACTTAGAACGTGAACCCACAATTTTTAGCGTGACATGTGTGAGTGTGTGTCTGTTTGTGCAATGGGTGTCTACTCTAGTTTAAAACAATTCTAGAGATTAGATTTTTGTAGATTTGTAAAAATACAAGTTACTTTCTTTTTTCTTTCAAAATGGCCCACAGAATACATTAAAATTCGAAATGAAAGACAAAGTATACTGAAATGTATTAATTAAAAACTTGTTTCGCACGTAATTTTTGACGATGGAGCAAATAAAATCAACCTTATTTCCTTAAGATAAACAGTTTTCGAGTTATTTCAATTTTTTAGAATTTGAGTGAGTTGATGATGTTTTACACTGTAATTCAAAAACTATTCGACATTTTTTTTTATTTTGTAGTTAGTCACTTGTGGGTTAAGCTGGTATGGATTAGACCTTGCTACAATTTGCAAAAACAGAATCGGTCGAAAATCGTTAAAATCTGAAACAAAACTACGCTGAAATGTTACATAAAAAAATGTCTGTATGTGTGTGTGTATCGTCTGCAGCGGAAAATCGTAGCATTAATGTCCCTCCACTATCAGAGTCAGAAGGGATCTGTGTCTTGAAAAAGATTACCGAACGTTCATAGTTCGTTCTACCCCTATTCATATTGCAGCTCCTTTGCTGGATCCGATAAAGCAAAGTAAAAATTTAATCCAAGAAACAGCTTTAGGACGCAGTAGAATTTCTGAATAAGTTCGCTATCGATATGAGGGTCAACATTTTGACAAAACTTGCAGGCTACATCTCCTAAACATGCGGAAGTGGGGAAAGCAGTTCGTACAGAACATTTCCAAAATGCATTCATTGTGTGGTGGAAAGGAACATGTGGTAATTCTAAATTGCCAAGACTGACTGTAAGAGTTCTTTCTGCTCTTGTATACCCCCAGCAATTACAGAGAGAATGTTCAGCAGATTCAGTTCGATCTACACTATAAGAAGGAATAAGTTGAATTCAGAGAGCTAGCATTTATTTCCCACAATTCGAAATTGATGAACCGTTGTGAAGAAATAGTGGCTGTGAAAATACCAGAGTCATCATTGGAACAGCGGCCATTAGATCATCACATCTAGAATATGCAAGGTTCCCTCACAAGTCCTTATGCATCCCTTTAACTATCGATTGAAATGTTCTAGAGCTGCAAAAGCCAGGTCTATTGGCAGAAAAGCTACTATATGCGCTATCGATTGAGAAAGTTTGCAGGCCCTCTAGAGGAGAATTGAAGAAGTTATAATTTATATCTCGAAAAAGAAGCAAGATAGACGAAAATTTTCAATTACAAAGTTATAGAGTTTTTTATTTAGTAAGGAAAGACGTGTAGTTTGCACATAACATGTACACAGGTGAAAAAGAATGAGATCAATGAAATGTGATAATTATGCAAATGTCGTCATTATACTGAAATATTTCTAAAGGAATTGGCAAGAAATGCACATGCAAAAATAATAATCGTGTAACAAGATAATGTTAATTTATTCAGAATCATTCTTTTTGTAGTAAAAAATAAATGTTGCATAAAAATGCCAAACGAATGATGCAGTACAATAATTATCCTAGAGGCGATGCAAACTTTCTCAATCGATAGCGCAAAGTCGTTTTCCTATTAGCAAATCCTGCTTTTGCAGCTCTAGAACACTTCAATCGAAAGTTAAAAAGATGCACAAGGACTTATGCGGAAACACTGTATACTGTCATGATGGTGACTAAGACTGAATAATTACAAGACTGCACAAATATTTAATATAATAACCAATTGGAAACACATTAAATTTTTTCTTATTTTTGTTAGAAAATGATTCGATTATTCATTATTATAGTCTTAGGAGCAGGACTTTTTTTTTTTTTTTTTTTTGGTGATGAAGTTGAACATGTAACAAGAATTTTATGAAGAAGCTTTAATATGGTGACAAGCGGTGTGTACACTTAATTTTCGACGAAACTGTTAAGAATTTTTATATTCTATTGCACACTCCTGCCGCAAATGACATCTCCCGAAACGGAAATGAAAATTTTTAGTGCATTTATTACCCTTCCAGAATTTGATGCTGAAACCACAGGAAAAAGGGGGTGAAATTTCGAAAATACTGGTTCTCACGCGAAATTAACACAAAATGTTTGCGTAATGTAATTAACTATGGGATAGATATTGAAGGGAAAATTAAAAATGAATTTAGGGTAGAAAATAAGCTAGGAAAACATTTAAACTAGGATTTTTATATTAAAAACATGTAGAAATGCATTAGGCATTTCAACTATTATTGTTTATTAAAATTTTGATAAAAATGTTAAGAGACATTTTTTTTATCCTATTTGAAATGACTTTTGTTTTTATTCTAAAAATCACGAAATATTCTGAGTTGTTAACGTAATCTAAAATTTCATAATGATGCGTATTCTTGTATTGATGTATCTAACATGTCATTCTAAATGTCCGAAACATGTCCACGTGGTTTTAAAGAATTTCTGTTAAAATTTTGAATTCAAAACTTTTCACGAAAGTAAAACTTTCTCTCTATATATAAAATAGAAAAAAGTAAAACGCAAACGTTATATTGGAGAAAACACTATTTTTTTTCATTATTTTTACGCAACTCCCCACTATACAGAATTCTACACAATTTTTTATTTTATCTCTCTCAATCTTAATCTAGTTTAAGGAATAACAGGGCTTGTACGTTGTGCCCTACTTTTCTTTTCTCGCGGTTACATTGAAGACCGATCAATACGGGAATCAATAAATACCACTAAGAACAAAATTTCAATCACGTTCAGTTGCGAAGCTCTTTTCTCGTCGATTCTTTCAGTTTGATTTCAAATCCCTCGCAGTGGAATTCAAGCCTCCACAGTGAAGACTGCGAGTGGTATGGGAACGCAATAATAAAAAACGAAGAGGAAATAAAGGGGTTTTATTGTGCGACGAAATAGAAAATTACCTTTACTAAAGATTGGCTTTTCGTGGTTCTAGAATTTATAGAGGAACGAGATGATCTGTGTCTTTCACACAGATTTTAAGAATTCTTCCACGTTGGAATTGAGAGGTAAAAATTCCGAGCCTTTATCGCGTACAAACATTAAATTAGAATGCGTGGCATGAGGTGCCTTCTTAAAGAATGGGAAAGTAGTATGACAAAGAATCTAAACAGAAATATATGAAGATGTGTGCTACATATGCATCAGTTGTATATGAAAAAGTGCGGCGTCATTTAACATAAGGTAA
The DNA here is from genome assembly GCA_951213105.1 of Amaurobius ferox. Lineage (NCBI taxonomy): Eukaryota > Metazoa > Arthropoda > Arachnida > Araneae > Amaurobiidae > Amaurobius > Amaurobius ferox. The sequence continues at coordinate 52,695,389 of OX578136.1, read as the reverse complement.
AATTATTCATGCATGTTTAGATACAAAAACAGGATATGTTTGAACAAGGAAATGAATCTAGAAACAAGTAAATGTCGGCAGTCAAAGTTCTAAATAGAGAAAAAAGTTAGTCTATATAAATTTACAAATGGCATTTTCTTCGGGATTGGAGAGAGTTTCTTCTATTACTCGTGACAAGACTAACTTGAACACATTGTAGACGCTATGATATGACGCATTGTAGATACTTACTCAGTTTTGGCTTCATATGCCCATTAAACGTACATTGACTACATGGTTTCCATAGAAACGGAAGTTCTTCAGTTTATATTTTTATTATTAAAATATAGAAAAAAATGTGTAGAATTTTGAATATTTATTTTAGAAATCGATTGATCTGAACTCAAATCATTGGTGTATATATATATATATATATATATATATATATATATATATATATATATATATATATATATATATATACTAAGAAATTTAGTTACTTGTATGTAATAAACTAGATACTTATCTCTTATTAAAAATGGCTGTAGAGCTTAATGAAAAAGTTCTGAAGTGCATATGTGAAATTACAATAGACTCAACAATAGGCTGGAGAAAAAATCATTATAAACAAGAAAGATCAATCATGCATAAAGCATTGATTATGAAACACTTTCCAAATTCAATGCAATTTTATGTAAACATCTCTAATATGCGATACATTCCTTGGTAATATTTTCAAAATTATTACAATACTACATTAATTTATTATATTTGAAAACTTAAAACTTTATCGAAAAAGTGAACTTCATTCAAATGACGGCATTGAAATATAAATTGCCTGGTTTAAGCATCTCTAAAATGCGATACATTCCTCGGTAATATTTTTAAAATTATCATAATACTATAATAATTTATTATATTTGAAAACTTCATCGAAAACAAATGAACTTTATCCAAATGACGTCATCAAAATATAAATCATCTGGCTCTCTCTATAAAAGCAGCATTTCATTCATAAACTTTTTTCCATTCATTTCATTCATCACAATACTATAATTTATTTTATTTAAAAACTCAAGACCATGGAGGTACAAGTAATTAAACTCTATGGTTAAAACCTCATCGAAAAAATCGTCTGCTTCTCTGTGTAAAATCAATGAGTACTTTAATCATATCAGCTATATTGCAGACTCCATGAGCTAAATAATTTTGAGTTAAAGAAATGCAGCAATTCTTATACAACTCATTCTACATCTTTTGGTATTTACATTCTCCATAAGTGAAAATTAGGCTTCGTTGTAGAAATAATCAAAGTTGGAAGAAATAATCAATCATTTAAATTCAAATATATTGCAATTGCGTTGCTTCAGTATGTAGATGCACAGAATTTAAGTAAAAATAAAGCGGTTTTAGGACGGATACGACACTAAATATGAATTAAAAAGAACTTTAAAAATCACGATATTGACACAAGATGGATGCCATATTTTATTTTAAAGTGGGTCACGTGATCTCCTCATATAAAAGGTGTAATTATTATTTTAATTTTTATTTACAAAACTACTGAATATATTTTGCTGAAATTTTTTTTATATATTTTATGGGATAATTTGAAAATTTCCTAAAACTTTCGAAGCAATTTTGTGAATTTTAAATCCGCTTAAAAAAGTGTGAAAAATTAGGTCCCATAGGGTTAAATGTATTTCATTTTTTCAACCCGGGTTCAATCCAAAACTAATTGGGTGATATTATTCATTTATATTCCCAGAGGTCCATAGACCGTCTGAACAACATACTAAAATTTCATTTTGATAAAGTCATTTTTATGGCAGTTATCGTACTAACGGACGGACAGACAGACAGAATGAACAAAGTCATAAACATTTTTCAACTATGTTGTAAAGTGTTAATAAAACAGGTACTAAATATGTATAAAATACCCCTCTTTCCCTGTTCCCTATATAACGTAAGTAATAGAAAAATGGATTACATTTGTGATATATTGTTAAAATTAGCTTGTAACTACACCCAAAGATTAAATGATAATTTAATATATTAAAAATCATATATGTAATACAGGTACTTAAGGTACTAATCCCCTTGTTCCCTGCATCAACAAACGTGGTGTATATGCATGAATAGTGTAAATGATGAAAATATGCAAATTGGAAAAAAAAAACTATACATGGAGTTAGGTCCCAGGACAAATGGGGTTAGGTCCCAGGCCGCTCAAATAGCTGCTCACGTCCTCGGACGAGTCGGACGGTCTGGGTCTTCAACATGGAGTTAGGCCTGTGTCGCCGTGTTCACGCGGAGTACGATCACGTTAAACATGTGGGTTCGTAAGTCAGTCCTTCCGAGAAGTTGGTGGTAGGGGAATGAGGGTACGGTCACTGTGGATGCCTCCCCCACTGGGTTCCGGTCTAAATTGGGTGACTCTCCTCGGCCGTCCAAACAGTTACCTTACACCTTTCTGGTAGGTCGGACGGTCTGGGTCGCAACAACAACATGGAGCTAGGTCTTTCCTGGCTCCCTCAGATTGATGACATGAAAAAGAAATATGTCTGAAAAATTGAAAAGTATTTACGAAACCATGTACGTATCAAGGGCCATACCTGGCCAGTTAATACTAAATTTCTACGTTTCTGTGTGCATAACTACATTTTATTACAGAAATTATGTACATGGCCCGACGTAAAAGAATGTACAAAATGGATCAGGTTTAATACTAATAAAATAAATTAATTTAAGCAGCTTGATGCCATGTAATAATAATAAGAGTAGAATACAATATAAAGTATTAATTGTGAAAATGAATATGAATAAAATAACATAAAATGAGTTACCACTTGCACTGGAGACTTTTGAGTGGAAAATGTAATACTTCCTTAGCATTGAGTCAACTCAAAAATGTTTACAGTTACGGAGTCAAAGTGTTGAAACCCAGACCGTCCGACCTACCAGAAAGGTGTAAGGTAACTGTTTGGACGGTCGGGGAGTCAAAGTGTGTAACTGGTTAAAATGAAACATGGAGAATAGTAAAATATTTTTATTATTTATTATTAATCAAATAATTGATAACATTTTGATTTTATACTAGTAATTTTTATGGAATTTTAGTGGTCACTTTGATGATAAAATGATTAAATTTATTGATTATGAAATAGTGGTTGATACTGACCTGTCAATAAGTTGCTGTAATTGTAGCATGGTGTTGAATTTAAATTTAAATTGTGTTTTAATGAAGACAGAAATAAGGTTTGGCGAGTATTTACTTTGGATGGTGGTGTTTACTAATTTAATGATATTGTCTTTGTAGTAACATGGTGTACTTAACTGTCTTATTCTTAATAACTGACCATTAATTATATTTTTAAACACTGATTTTGAAAGATTGGATGAATAATGTTGTAGTTTGTTGACTCTGAAATTATATGATGCTGTTTCGTCATATATTTTAATTTTTAATTTATCTTCGTTTTGAATTTTTAAACTAAAGTTAAGGTAATTGATCCAGTGTGATGAATAGACATTTTCAATAAGTTGTAGATTAGGAGGATAAAATTGAAAGTTTAACATTTGTGCACCTTGAGCAATTTTAATAATAATTAGATCATCAATGGATCTGTACATGATATGGTTGTTGAAGGAGTGCTGAATTTCGTAGTAGTGTAGATAAAGGATTGGACAGAACTGTGAATGAGATTCCTCATTGTGATACTCCCATATTTAATTTATAAATGCAATGACCCTGAGATAGATACTGGTTGAAAAGAATGAATGTTAATAACATTTTGAATTTTGGTATAGTGATGCTTTTAAAATGAGTAAATTGTTCGTATAAATTTAGTATGACTTTAAATAAATCATAAATGTCAATGTTATTAAAGAAGTCTTTGAAATCATATGTTTATATATCATGGAAGTACGGTAGTTGTTTTAAGTTTTTAATTAGTTCTATATTTTTGATTATATATATATATATATAAATTCTCCATTTATTTAACTTTATGAAAAAGGTATAAAAAATACTCTATTTTTGTTTTAAAACAAATATACTATACTCACTTCGGTTTTCATTTAGATTATGATCCCAATTTTCAAAGGGAAGAGAAAAAAAATAGAACGAACATGGGTGCACTTAAATTGTTTTTATTATATTTTGCTAAGTTTCAACTATTTACTACTACTGGCATCAAAGTAAGGCAGCTGGTAAAATTACCAGAGTTTGCTATGTGTTACTGCATATGCTTTCTGCAGGGGATCTTTGTCAAGATGTTTAAATTAAATAGGCGGACAACTTACCAAGGTGGTCGCGTTTATTGTACATTTTCATATCTAAATATCTAAAATGAAAATATTTTTTTTTTTATGAAACATCAAGTAAATTACAAACGTGTATAAAATTCCTTTTTCAATTGCTATATATTACGAAAAGTATTTTCCGAACTATAAAATGATTAGCTATCTCCAAAATTATCAAAAATAAAATTCTTAGGTTCCCCCCTCCCCCTAGAATTATACAAGTCACATATACCGTACTCTAATTTATATTTTCAAAACCGTCCACACACCTTGGCTTTTATTAATCGTTTACGCATGAATTGTCATATGAAAAACACCTTTTACGCAATTTAAAATTAATAAACGAACAAACATAGTATGTTTTCAAATTAGATCAATGACAATATTTTTTAAAACACGAGTACAATCATGCATCGTTACAAAGTTAAGCGAAGCGAGGCTTTTTAATCATGACACTCATTTTCAATCATATCCTAATAAAAAAAAAATGAGATGTTTTCTTATTTATTACGCAAATAACTATAGGTAACTAGATGTTGCACCTGTTATATGACGGGGTATATAAAATTCTGACAAGAATAAAATGTTAGAAAATTTCAAAATGGTTTACCGGAAATTTCCGCAGGGCCAGAGCTGAACTTTCAGATTTAGGGTACCCTGCTGAATGATTCTAATTCTTTATTAAATCAGTCCTAGATATTTTTAATTGCAGTCAATTTTTTCTAATGCCACTATAAAGGACTACATGTGATTGAAAAGAGGTTTAGGATACTTCATCAGGGTACCCTAGATCTGGAAGTACAGTTCATTTCCTGACGGAACTTGAAGCAAAATATTATCAGATTTCTTAACTTTTTTAAAAGGAAGTTTTTGTTTTTTATACTTAGAGGGCAGTTTTTACCATGAAGTGGTGTTTGTATGAGATTTCAATACGTTTTGTAAAAATATTTATAATATGACAACAATACATAATATGATGCAACAATGATATAGCAAGCATTGCAAATTGTACTTTACCACCGAGCACCATTAATTATTCAGGTTCTTTTCAATTTTAGAAATTGAAATCAAATTTATCTTGAAGTTTTATATAAAAGTACTTACCCTCCACCATAACATAAAATGAGCCATCAATGATTAAAATCGATTCAGTAGTCTAGTTTAAGTTGTAGGGCAGTCAACAGTGAAGAAAATGGCCGAAAATTCATGATTTTCTAATTTTTGAAAATATAAATCAAATTTATCCTCAAGTTTCAATAGAAAAATATATACCTCCCATGAGAACACACACAATTAACTATCATTCATTACAATCGGTTCAGTGGTTAAGGCTGTAGATCTCCCGACAGTAAAGAAAAAAAAACCCAAATCGGAATGACAATCGTAAGTGCCATTTTAAAGTTATATATATATATATATAATAATAGAAGTTTGAAAATCCAATGAACGAAAAGTAAGAAGATGTAACACGATAAACCTAACATATATATATAAATCAAATTCCTTCAATAGATGCAATAATCTTAGGTGCAAAACTTCTTATGCTGACCCATCACAAAAAACTCCTTATGCTAACCCATCATAAATTAATAATAATTCCACTTCACAAAAATTCTGCAAAGTTTTTAATTGCATATACAAACTTAATTGTACTATTTGTAACTTATCCTATATTGGCCAAACCAGCAACACTTTACATCTGAGAATGAATGTCCACAGAGATCATATTAAAAATTTTGACCATAAAGTCTTTAATGATCTCCCTACTAAAAATCAATTTGAATATTAGCACTTTGCTACACACGGATTTAAAAATGTATCCCTTCATATTTTAGATATTAAAATTTCACTGACTGATAGATTAGTATTTGAAAATTATTACATTAAAAAATATAAAACTCTCTTCCCCTATGGTTTAAATCAAATTTATAATAATAATAATGTAGGTAACAATAGTTTTGAATACAATTCTAATAAATCTTTAGCATATAAACATCTTTTTCAATATTCAAAGTCATTAACTCCTAGTAAAAAGCGATATAAGCGTGGCAAAGGAAAAAGTAACTTAAGTAAAACTATTGATTACAATGCAGACATTTTGAAATTACAATATAATTATTCTCAAACTTTCAAATTTCTACCTGTTAGAACTTGGTTATATAAAGTCAGAAAATGCAAATTAAGTATTGTTTAGACTAATTTTTTAAAATTAAAATTAACTCATGAGCATTTTAAACATTTATTTTATGATTTGCTTATTTCACGTACAAATTTCTTAAATTACCACCTTCTCCATTCACCAAATCCACATACTAAAATAGCTTACAGTGTAATTTCTTTTAAACACCCTATTCTTAATTCTCTTAACTTCAATAATTTATTTGCAAAACATCAGCACTTGTTACCAGTAAAAGAAATCAAAATACAAAAATCATTCAAATATAATTTACCAATTGGTAGAACTCTTTACAATTACAATGAAGTTTCCAAGACATTAAACTCCGATGACCTTACATCATGTGCATGCAGCAATAAAAATCTTGCCCCTTATGTCAACTCCTCTCATGGACACATTATTACTGGGGATCTCAGTATAGTTCAGGATGATATACTTAGGGATATTATGAATAAAGGGTCTAAATTTCGCATTCCATTCTGCCATCACCTTAAACAACTTCTTCAGTCCATATCTTTTGATTTTGATAAATTCATATATCAACTTGCTTGTTCACATTCCATTCCTATTGAAGCATTCCATCTATGGAAGTATACTACCTTACATCTACTTAAAAATGTTATTATAAACATTAAATTAACGAAGCCTAGGTATCCTTATAAACAACTCCTATCTGCTATTAAAGAACTACAACAACATTCTGTCATAACTTATGTAGATAAAGCTTCTAATAATTATGCCATCATTTGTAAAAAATATTATGTTTCTCTGTTACAGAATTACTTAAAAAGTAATCACATTTTTAAACCCATTAATAATCAAATCACATTTTTAAACCCATTAATAATCTGTCTATCAAAATTAAAACTAAAATGCTAAAATTATATACACAATTAAATATTAATTGTAAGTTTTTTAAATTTCCTTATGTTACTTTGGTTCCTAAATTCCATAAATCACCTCTCAGTTTTAGAACAGTCACTTGTGGACATAATACCTTTACCACTACAGCTAGTAAGTATTTGCTTAACTGTTTAAATAGAATTAATGAATCTCTTAAATTTAGGAATTCAGGATATTTCATTTTAAACAATAGTTTTGATTTAGTAAATCACCTTAGCAAGCTTCCACACATTCTTGGTTTCCATACCTTTGATTTTAAAGACCTATTTAATAATATTGTCATTAAAGATTTATATAAAGTTATTATCTCTCTTTATCATGACTATCTATCTTCCAATAATGTTGCATTTAATGTCAAAAACTTTCCTATGCTCTTGCACTTTGTGTTATACAACAATTATATTATTCAAGGTGATAACATTTATTTACAAACATCTGGTGTACCACAAGGTGGCTGTAGTAGTAGTATACTCGCTAACTTATATCTTTATTATTATGAATCTCATTTTAACTCTAATTCATATATTATATATAGATATGTTGACGACTTAATTTGTATTATCACTGATGATTCCGAACCAATTAATATTGATTTTTACCCATCTAACCTAGAATTAATTCCTAATGAGCCTAGCGTTAGTCAAACTGTAAACTTTTTAGGCCTAAATATAGATACCCTCCATAACCATGTAATCACCAATCTATATGATAAAAAAGATTCTTACAACTTCACTATCATAAAGCTGCTATCATACCAATCTTGTAATTCTATTCAATTGTTTAGAAACATCATTTTAAACCAGCTATTTCGAATACATCGACTTTCTGATCCTCGGTTTCACTTTCTCCACATCAATAATCTTAAACGCATTTGTCAAAATTACCAATATCCGGAAGTATTTGTAAATAACATTATTAATAATTTCAAATATACCACGTAATAATTTTACACATGCATTATTTATCTTTGATTGGATAACTCAATTTTGAGAATTCACCCATTCTTATCACCTAACTTACCATTTGGCCTGAGTCTATTACTGTTTACTATTTTCGAATGACTATTTTCCAATTGTCCTGAGTCCTATACTGATTACTATTTTTGAAAGTCTCCATACATATTATGTATCGGTCAAATGTATTCATTCCGGTGCCCACTCGCATTGACGAAGTGAGGTGAAATGCTCAGTCGCTTCTTCCACTTACACGTGGTAACAATGCTTGTGAGTTCATATTTCTGTTCGAGGAGGTATTAATTTTCTGATTTGTAATTCAATTGATTTATTTTTCTCCTTCCACTAGCCAGTAGACAGTTCCAATGGTGTCTATAGTTAAATACTATCGCCATTGTCAGAAACTGGCTATTCTATCGGTTTTAATTCGAATTGTATGGCTGTCCTGATGAGAATGCAATTTCGAACTAACCGCCATTTTTTGTGTAGTTTCAATTGATTGTTCTCTATGTCTTCATCTTTTATCTTGAGCTAATTATTATTGCCTTTTCTCATTTTTGCCGTGTTTTCTTTTTTATTTTTATTTATATACTTTTAGTTGTGAATTTTGTATCCTTATATTCTTCTCATCCCCCTTTCATTTGTAGTGATATGTTACCTTCTATCTTTATCCTTAGTCTTGGGCTATAGTTACTTATTTTAACAGATATGCTAGAGATGGGTTTTTTTGTACATACAGTAGTTTATGCATAATTTACGATTAAAATCTTTCATTTTTTATTTATATATATATATATATATATATATATATATATACATAGTTTTCGATTAAAAAATTTCAATTTATATATATATATATAGATATACATACATAGTTTTCGATTAAATATATATATATATATATATATATATACATACATAGTTTTCGATTAAATATATATATATATATATATATATATATACAGGGTGTCCCAAAAACATTGACCTCGGCCTTTATTCCTTAAATATTGAACGTAGACATATATAATAAATTACAAAGTTACGTAAAAAAGGTACAGAATGTTACGAAAAATGTACCCCTCCCGATCAATGTCGATTACTATACGACCCCTTAACAAAACATAATTACTAAACGACTCCTAACTAAAACAATTACTATTACGACTCTTTAAAAAAACTCAATTATTTTACAACTCATTAACAAACTGCACATTCTACATGACCTCCTAACAAGACGTATCTGTCACATGTGGGTGCGAACACTGAAACTCGCCATATTTTCAGCCAAGTTCATAATTTGTCGTCAAGTGCAACAGACAAATACTACTGGCTTTTCTTAAGTATATAGATTCAACAAAATTAATCTGATCAAACATCTGGTATGAAATCATTTTTTTTACAGTAGGGGAAAATGGGGCACTTTGGGACATCTTAAATTTCAAAATCTGGTTTGAAATTAAAATCTTGTTATTTTAGGTACAATTTATATGGCCCTCTTGTACATTTGCTGATGTGTTTTGAAAGCTGTACTACAAATAAGAAATAATTTATCAAACTTTTTAGTTTTTTTAACAGTCAAATTTTTTATGTAAATTTTATAGAGTAATAGTGGGATTACAATTTAATTTGTTTAAATGAAACTACATATCAAAGAAAGTTATATTTATTATGAAATTAGTGTAAAATGGTCAATGTAGAGTTAATTTTAAAAGCATGGAAGCCTTCAGAAAGAATCTGGTCTGTTTCAGTACCTTTTGGATACATGATACTAAGCCACCTTGGGAGACCAAATAGATTTTTTTAAGTGACTGCTGCTGTATGTAATGATTTTAATTTGCTATAGTCGTTTGACTTAATCCTTTGTTACTCAAGAAGCATCTACATTTTTCATCTGTTAAAATGGTATGCTTTTTTCAGATTTTTCACTCTTATGTGCATTGTATAAAATTGTTACTGCTCAAATCCAGAGTCTGCTTTGTTAGTTATTTAAATTGAACAATAAAACTATAATTTGTCTTAGAAAAGTTGACAATTAATATTTTTTTTTTTATCCATTGAAGGCAATGTCACAATCTGATGGGGCACCTTGAGACATTAGGAGAGTTCCAAAACTAAAAATATATATTAATTATGTATAAGACATTTAAAGTGAAATATACTTTTATCTCATGCAGAACTGTTTAATGTATATGATGTAAGTATCTGGTTAAGATACAGACATAATTATAAAAAAATATTTATAAAAATCGATAACTAAAAATTATCCCAAGGTGCCCCACTTTCCCCTACACTCAGTTTCAATATAAATGAGCATAATTTTTTTCAAATTGCTAAATCCTTCATACGAAACTTTCCATACATTTGTTAAAAGTTTATAACTTTAGAGTTGTGTTTAACAGATTTCAAATGTGTCGACATATTTATCTAATTGCACGTTTTCCCAAGACAAATAAATCTTACAGTTTGAAACCCGATATCTGTTTTGACAAAGTAATAACATCCCGATACATTTCACAAGACATGTTTTAAATCCATTGGGTAAATGTTATCATTGAAGCACAAAGATACCGCGAACTTGAAAAATTTGATAAATTGGCACAGTTTTAGAATAAAAATAAGTAAAATCCACATCCAGAAAACCATGAATCACACGCCCCAAGGTACGCATGTGAAAACATTTCTAACGTAACAAATGAAACGTAACCCGGCATTTTGAAGTTGGTCTAGCCAAATAAGAAAATATACGCTTCTTAAAGACAGTGAACTTCTCGGCAATTATCAGTGTTTTCATTCATAAAAATAGATGAAGCTATTCCGGTGTAGAGAAACGAGAAAGCTGCTTGTTGACTGTAGTCTTCAGAGAATCCAGATTTAAAAATAGCCCCCATGCTATGTTGAGAAAAAGATGAAATTTGCTTTCAAATGATATCAGTGTTTAGAGGGGCAAGAAAAACTGTATTATGGATCTGATTTTTGTGAATTTCATAGGAAGATAGAATAAGTAAAAATGCACGTTAAGAGCAATAAATTCATCTTACAGTAAAATACTGCTTTGTGTAACAGATCTGTAAATACACATTTAGTATAGAAAATATATAATTCAATCTATTACATACAATATAAAGTTTTGTGTGAATTTTCTTAAATATTAACAAAAAAGCGTAAAATTTGAATGCATAATTTGGACCACAATAGACTTTTTCTCATTTTGAGATTTTGCCATTAAATTAAATTTCCAAGGGGTTTAGCGACCAAAAAAGTTTGAAAAAATAAATAAATAAAAAAACACTGGCTTAGCTAATAAGGGTTATGACCCCGCACATGTCCACGTCATTGACTACCGTTTTGCAATTGACTTTACAAACCAATTTTTAATATGGGGTTCGATAGACACCTCCCAATCAGTATATAGACATCTATGTACAAAAAGGCGGAAAAAAGGAAATTTGCATCGTTTGGAATACTGGTGTAAGGTCAACAATAGCAGCCCTTATTTGTTCCCGCATCAGTCAGCTGGAGAAAGAGGAGGGACATTCTAAATCACCTTGTTTAAGATCCTAAACATAAAATAACAGATTTAACAGAAAATAAAAGCTCAGACTTATTTGACCAGCTGTAGTTTCATTTTTATAAAATTAACATCATTATTAAAAAGAACAATTTATATAAAATTTTTAGCTTTATATAAATTGTGAAATCCTTGCTCCAAAACTCTGAGAACAATGCATTGTTTTGATTCTATTTTCCAAAAAGTCGCCCTCGCCGGTTCATCGCATGATAAATTTACTTTCAGTAAAACTATTGCAACAATGAAGCCATTAATAAATAAGTTGTTATACATTCTTCATAGTGTGCGAATTTATTAAAATTATTAATTTACATTTAACCGCACCAGATTTCGCTTCTCTTCTATGCATGCACTCTGGCTTCGTTACATAGCCCAAAATTTGAAATTAAATTGTCAACTCGCACATTTGTGAAACACGGCTACTCAAGTTTAGCATGTTGTTTTCCTATCGTGTACTTTATATGTGTTGAGTTTGGAAAATATCGGAGGAGGCGTCCCCCCATAAAGGTTCGTTGAAAAAAAAAAAATCTAAAGGGAAAGCCTCCATTCGACTTTTTCACACATTAATATTCCATATATTGCTTAGAAACCACATATGGTTCTATATATTTGTTTACTTAAATCGTATAAAATCAGTATCAAGATGAAAAGAAAAAAAAACATGTATTTTTCATATGCGCACAAGCTATTATCTTAAAAGGTTTCAAGTCTTTAAAAATTATTCTTTTTTATGTTGACAACACCCCAACGAAGCCATATTGAAATGGATGCATTTAACTAATTTGTTACTGTTTTAATAAAGTTCCCCAGTTTTTTAAATCAAGCACTTTTCAAAGACAATTTTTTATTTTTCAAGTACCTTATATCTTACTTGTTTTTGTTAAATTCAAGTAACAAAAATATTAAAAAAGGGTTTAGCTATCAAACATGTAAATCTTTTATCGAAATAAAAAATAACAAGTAAATTATTTTATGGGGGGAAAAAACCAGCGAAAGATATATATAGCAAACTATTTGACTGATCAGAGCCTAAAGTAAAACTGCGTGACAAAACTAAAAATTTTAAATGAAAGAGTATAAATCAAAGACTTATTGCAAAATTAAAGCGCTTCCAAGAGTCCTTATAACCCCCCCCACACACACACACACACCGAAAAAAAAAAACATTTTTCAAGAATTTTTCAACTATACCACCACTATTATTCCCGGAATTAGAATCTTTTTCCATAGGAAATAATGCTAAAAAAACCTTAAAGTACGATTAATTTGAGTCTTACTTACGGAAAAGCTAGCGAGTCCCAAATTAAAAAGTATCGGAATAGATGCATATACATATTTATGTTTAATTATCATCTATCTAATCCACCACATAATTTTAATATTTAGAATGCACCAAGCTTCTGAACAGCAAAAAATTATTTTTAATTTAATTCTTCATTCGCAAGTAACTTTGTTTTTTAATTTGCTAGAAGAATTGATTTTTCGAAGTTGGCAAACGTTCCGTCAGGCGTGATGGGTTGACGCAGAGAGAGATCTGTGCCAAAATAAGTACGATTTTCTTTCATCGGTTAGTTACTTGAATAACGATTTCCATATAGTCATTTTCCAGACGAGCGAATTGTTTTCAATACAAGTTCAGTGATATCTCGAATAACTTTTGATCTAATTAAGTAAAATATTTAAAAAGATTCTTTAATAAATTAAAATATATATTTTCAAAGTAATACGTGTATTCATTCTAGATTGTCTCATCCTGGCATACACAGAAATACGTATATTTCTTGAACAGACGAGATCAGAAGGTTTTACATAATATTTTTTACGTCACAAGGAGGCTCCAATCTACGTTCACAAACAACGTTCACCACCACTGTTTTCGAAATGTACACATAAAAATCTAATGTTTACAAAACATGACTTTCTTTACAGATTAAGAAATTTCGATATTCTGGAGAGGCAATTACAGAAATTAGAGTTTTCTTACAACACGATCGCAATGAATATAAATAGGTTATTTGTGTTACAAATAAAAATAACATACTCAATTTAATCGAAATCACTTGATTCTTAAAAAGGGAAATATCGCGCTCCATGTGGAAAAGTAAAATTTTTAATATCTTGAGTAACTCTTAAACAACGCTGTCCACTTATTTCCGGCTAAGATACAGGCATTTATATATATATATATATAAGAATAAAATGGAATTAAAAGGACGGGGATGACCATATATGTCTTACATAAAATGGTAGAGGAGGATTGCGACTCTTCTTTCCCGTTTAAAAGCAGATTTTTACAGCCAGGGCAAACGCTCACGGCCCCAATGCAATACAAAGGTCGGTCCCCCATATGTGCAGAGACGAAAGCACCATATAACAGGACAGGAAAGAACAACGACCAGGAAAGATGGAGGTAATGAGGCGCTACACACTATCCTTCTGTTAAAGAAAGAAATTACGCGCATGCGTGTAGAGATAAGAGTACCGCATATCGACTATTATATTCCAATATCACGATTGAATGGATTTCTGATTTCTTGATCTTTGAAAACAGAATTATAATAACTCTTCAAGAAATACTTGGGATAATGTTTTTTTATAGCTTCTTTTATAATTTTCTGGTGACATTCAGTGCAATCCGTTTTGAATGTGTTAAAAACTTGGTTCCTCTTGAAATGTCCGATAATAATGTTCCTGAAAACATTCCTAGTAAAATTAGATGTCCAATCTATGATATGGTTGATCTTAATTTTATATAAGTTACGTTAGTCGTACAATGTTGTATATATACCTTGTTGTCTATGTTTTCTAATAGAAAGGTCCAAAAAATTCACCGTTTCATCGTCAGTATCCTGATTCTCGATGAGCTCCAATTCTTTGGGATAGAATGAGAAATCGAACTTAGGAGCGCTCTTGAATATTTTGGGTTATTTCAAGAGCGCTCCTAAGTTCGATTTGGGGGACCGACCGTTGCATTGCATTGGGGCCGTGAGCGTTTGCCCGGGCTGTAAAAAGTTGCTTTTAAACGGGAAAGAGGAGTTACAATCTTCCTCTACCATTTTATGCAAGACATATGGTCATCCCCGTCCTTTTAATTCCAGTTTATTCTATGTCTTCTACTTCGGATGTAAGAGCAGCTACGCTTTGCTTTGACAGAATTGTATAGTGTGGTGACATTTCGTTCCCATCCTCTTTACTTTTTATCTGTTTATATATATATATATATATATATATATATATATATATATATATATATATATATATATATATATATAAATTATTTCATAAATACCGTAGTTTAATAAAAAGGATACTTATTGAGTTGCAGCTTCTCACTTTTCTTTCATTGGACTTTCAAACTATTATTATCATATATATATATTTCTCATTTAAGATCAAAGGCATGCGATATCCCGAGAACGGCGCATGTTAACGTTTTGCAAAGGATCTCTCACAAAAACGCTACTTCGTGGTGATGGTAGGTCAATCCCCCCCCCCCCCCCCCCGCTAAATACAAAAACAAATATTTCCTTCAGAAATAGTTATGAAATCTCAAAATGGTTTACCATATAATGACATCCGGCCGCCCATTTTTGCTGCTCTATATCTTCGGATGAGTCGGATGGCCTGGGTTTTCGACCATATAATGACATATAAATTTATGCGAAACTGGTGCAATATTAACTCTATGTACTCTGCAAAAGGATCCTGACATTCCTTCAAAAAATCCTAGCACTCCTTCCTTCGTTTTAGTCGCAGTTGATTAAAATAAAATTAACAAATGCCAGCTACATATTCGAAAATGACATTTTGGCGACTACTAAGAACAGAATGCTGCCACGTTTCTAAATTTATTCGCTTTTAATTAAAATAAATACACACACGATGACTGTTTTTGTAACAATTTTAAACGTAGTCATTTCTTTATAATTTTGTTTCAATTTTCGAACATGTCAAAAAGAAATCGAAAAATTGAAGGCATTTTCCTGGTCAAAGCTCCACGAAAATTAATAGGTCCATGACATTTATCAAATGAAATAATCGAACAAAATTTCATTGGACTATAACTGGATTTGTGCAAAAGATATCGCGTTGAGAGTCACAGACAGGCAAACACCATAGATTTAATGGTTGATTTGTATTCAGGGATGCTTAAAAAGGAAAAGCATCCACCAAAATATCAGCGTTGAATTGCGGATCCCATGCAATATTCTCTTTTTATATATGCTATATATTGTAGGGAACGCAAAAAGTGCAAATATCTATAGAATGGTCTATCCTATCATCTTAAAGGATTCGAATCGTTTTCTTGAATAAATATAAATTCGAATATTATTTGTCCTAAATATTTGGTGAGAATTAATAATATTCGTAACAATAGCGACTTTTCTTCGTTCGATAACATTGAAAGTATTAAATAGGCTCTTGTGTTCAGCGATTAAAACAATCATATTATATTTCGCTCGAATAGTTAAATTCTTTTGGGGTGTAGAAAGCCCAGACCACACGACCAACCCGAAGGTTTCTTTTGGGGTGTATCGTACCTCACAAACTCAAAAAATGTACATCATTGAAAAAAGCTGATGTAGTCAGCACATAACTTTCTCTACATAGTGCTTCAGTTCTTTCACAGCGAAATAATGATATATAATATCTACAACACAATGATTTTAGCACTGAATTAACATTACGTAAATTGAAATTCGCGCTTTTAGCATTAATGCCAAATAGACTAATCAGTGAAACAGAACAACTAATTGTTACAAATCCTCATCAAAATGCAATTGACATTTAATATACAATAAAATAAAAGACTATTGGCGAATTATTGGGTGTTAAAATACAAAACAATCAAAAGTATTCTTTTACGTGACTGGAAAAAATTAGCACTACGAGAACAAAGCTAACAGATTTGTTGCATAGTTCTGCATATGGAAAGTGAACCTATTTGATGATACTACTTTTATGCAATTTTTTTTTCATACATTTATTTGAAAAATATGAAATATTTCGAACACATTTCATGCTGGCGTTCTGAAGTTTGCGTCATTCGTTTTCTAATAAAAATTACCTATTCAATGATTATTACGTATGTAATAACAGTATTAATATTCCTGATTTTTTTAAAGGTTTTCAAAAATTCATTCGAAAATTGGAGGGGTAAATAGGCTTTCGAATATTCGATTGCGTTTAAAATCAATGAGGTTTCAATATTCACTGATTACAAAAATCGGACTAAATTTCTCATTCATTTGTTCATGAGATATAGTTTCCACATGATCAAACACCCACACACCCACATATATACTCAGCCGTTACCCCCAAAACATTCAATTCGAGTTAAGATATGCTGGAATTGTGCTCTCCCGCCGAAAACTCGAGTTCGAATTTTCGACTTCGTCACAATACTTTTCCTATACTTATACTATGTATGTAGAAAAAATAAAAAACAGTTGCTCAGGGATATTTATAAAATTTCAAAATTTGAAGTAAAGGTTTCTACTCCAATACAATATTTTCCCTTTACGTATACTACGTGCTGTAGAGAAGGGACTAAATTACAAAATATTAAAGAAAAAAAATTTCCAGTTATCGGGAAAGAGAACACTTAAGACGATCTGCAGATTAAATATACTATCTGGCAAACTGAGATAAAAACCAAAGGCGGATTATGATAATCCCTCGAACGATAATTCCTGGAATGTTTTTATTTGGCGTCGCAGCTATTAATGCCACCAGTTAGGAAATCTAGCATGTTCGGAGTTCACAACTGCGGTACAAATTACGAGTTCAAAGTTTAAACGCTTCATTAGTGGTCTAATGAGCTGCGGTTGAAAATTCGATGACGCTTGTACCAGCATTAAGGAGCAACAATTAACGAAGAACATTTTAAAATACCCAGTCAAAACGACTAACACCAAACGATAATGGATAATACAGGATGATCGTTTGCATGATAGGTAAATGAGTTCAAGTCCTAATTAGCTGCACCTGCAAGTGATGCCAGACAAAATAGGAGAAAAGAATAGATTGTTAAAATAGCTAGAAATATATATAAAGTAGAACACACCTTTAAAAATTCCATATTTAATGATATTTCGGATTTAATGAAGAAATTATGAACTTTTAATTAGCACAACGTTAATTCAAGCCGATTGACTCGTTTTGAGTGAAAATAAAAAGTTATAGAGTAGAACCCGATTATAACGATAATATATTCAGTGAGATTCCGGATTTAAAGAGGAAATTATAAACTTCTAATGTGTTCAATGTTAGTTGAAACCTAATTTGCTCGCTTTTAACGAGCAAAACCTTTAGGATCCCGGATTTAACAAGCGCATAATAAATTAAAGCCGAAAAAAAAATCCTACTAACTTTGCTCATGAATAGTTATAGAAGTAGAAAAGGATATGGGTTGGGCATCAACAGAACTAAACATCAAACACTCCAGAAATATATATTCCCACAACCAGGAAAGGTGTGTCGGGGATTTTCGGATTATTTTTTATTGTAACAGCTGCAGAGTTGAAAACGAAAATATTTGATAGAGTTTCTGTGAATAGTCTTCGTGAAAGAAGAGCGGAACAGTGTTCCTAAGGAAAAAAAAATCTGATGTGGGCAACTCATGACTTTCCTTATATAATGAAATAAATTTACTACTTTTAGAGTAAAATAAATAGGTTTTTCTTCTAGTAGATACTAATATCCTTTCCAAGATATTGAATTTTCGACAATTAGTCGTCATTTTCATTGATTTAGCGTCATTTTTATCTATTTGGCGAGATTTTCGTTAATTTGGCAAAATTTCAAAAAGTCGCCAAGTTGGCGACATTCTGCCAATTTCGTCGCCAAAATCTCGCCAAGCGTTATGGACGAAGAAATAAGTTGTTCTTACAGCAGATAAATTGGCGTTCAAATGCAAAAGTATTACTCAAAGTATCTTTTTTCATGAATGGAACGAGCTAGATCCACGAGAATGATGTCACCCAATTTATCGCATGATATTATGTATGAAAAGTGAACATGTTTCTCAATAGGAAATATTTTTTTTTTCTATTTTATGACTTTTTGATAATTTTTTTGAAAAATGTGCAATATCTCGAGAACGGTACATGTTAGCGTTCTAAAATTTATGTCAATCGTTTTCTAATGAAAAATTACATAAGAAATGTCTATTTGCGTAACTTTAATATTGGTTTTGATTTTTTGACGATTTTTTCAAAATTTCATTCGAAAATTTAGGGGGGTTCTGAACATTCGATTGCATATAAAAACAATAGGCTTCCAGTGTTTACAGATTGTGATTTTTGTACCAAATTTGGTTCGAATCGGTCCATTCGTTCGTCAGTTATCGTCTCCACAGACCCACTGACACACACACACACACACACACACACACATACTTTCACACACACACACACACACACACACACACACACACACAGACATCACTTCAAAAATGTTTGATTCGTGATCAGGGATGCTTGAAACGTGCTCTCCCGTCGAAAACTCGAATTCGAATTTTCGACCCCGTCACAATACTTTCCTTATACATTATGTATATAAGGAAAGTAATAAGCTCGAAGGGAAAGATGATATGTATGAGTTTCTAGAATAAGCATCTATCTATATTAATTGCCAAGTGTCCGTCTGTCACGCTTTTTTTAAGCACTTCCCGAATAGATAGAGACTTACAATTTGGTACACGGCTCGATCGTTCAATAACACCCCCTGGAAAAATCGAATTTTTCGAAAACGTTCTCTAGAGGGGGTGCTCCACACCAAAACCTTCGAAAAGTGAAATGATAGGAAAGCATGCTTTGCCATAGAGACTTCAAATTCGGTGAATGGGTAAATCGTTCGAAAGGAATAAAGTGTGCAATTTCAGATTTCCAATATTTTCTACTTAAGGGGTGCCGCATACCAAAATGTTCGATTTACCGAATAAATGAGAAAAGGTTCCTTTAAAATTTGGTAGAGGCTTGAAATTTGGTATATGGAATAATCATTTAATAAAAACACCCAAGACTATTATAGTTTTTCAAAAACGTTCGTTTAAGGAGGTGCTCCAGAGGAAAACGTTCGAAAGGTGAATTGATAAGAAAACATACTTCGGGATGAGATAGAGATTTGAAATTTGGTGTACGGGTAGATAGTTTGGAAGGATTTAAGTGCACAATTTCAGCTTTCCAATATTTTCTATTTTAGGGGGGATCGCACACAAAAATGTTCGATTTTCGAAATGAAGTAGAACCACTCCATTTAGAACGTGATATAAGCTTGATATTTGGTATATGGGCGAATCATTTAATTGAAAACCCAAGAATGGAGTTTTTCAAAAATGTATATTTAAGGGGGTGGGTACTCCACAGAAAAACATTCGAAATGTGAAATGATAGAAAAAGCATGCTTTTTGCATGAAATTTGGTGTACGGGTAGATAGTTTGGAAGGATTTAAGTGCACAATTTCAGCTTTCCAATATTTTCTACTTTAGGGGGTGTCGCACACAAAAATGTTCGATTTTCGAAGTAAAGTAGAAACACTCCATTTAGAACGTGATATAAGCTTGATATTTGGTATATGGGCGAATCATTTAATTGAAAACCCAAGAATGGAGTTTTTCAAAAATGTATATTTAAGGGGGTGGGTACTCCACAGAAAAACATTCGAAATGTGAAATGATAGAAAAAGCATGCTTTTTGCATGAAATTTGGTGTACGGGTAGATAGTTTGGAAGGATTTAAGTGCACAATTTCAGCTTTCCAATATTTTCTACTTTAGGGGGTGTCGCACACAAAAATGTTCGATTTTCGAAGTGAAGTAGAAACACTTCATTTAGAACGTGATATAAGCTTGATATTTGGTATATGGGCGAATCATTTAATTGAAAACCCAAGAAGAATGGAGTTTTTCAAAAATGTATATTTAAGGGGGTGGGTACTCCACAGAAAAACATTCGAAATGTGAAATGATAGAAAAAGCATGCTTCGCGATGAGATAGGAACTTCAAATTTGATATACGTGTAGATAGTTAGAAAGGAAGAAAGTGTGCAATTTCAGTTTTCCAACATTTGCTATTGTAGGGGGTGCCGCACACTAAAATGTTCAATTTGACGAACAAATGAAAAACGCCTCCCTTACAATGTGATAGAGGCTTGAAATTTAGTATATAGGGTAATCATTTGATAAAATAAAACCTACGATTATTACGGTTTTTCAAAAATGATCATTTAAGGGAGTGCAACACAGAAAACCGTTCGAAATATGAAGTGATAGAAAAACATGCTTCACGATAGGATAAAGACATCAAATTTGGTGTACTGGTAGATAGTTTGAAAGGAAGAAAGGGTGCAATTTCAGATTTCCAATATTTGCAACTTTAGAAGGTGCCGAACACCAATATGTTCGATTTTCGGAATAAATGAGACACGCTTCTTTTAAATGTGATAGAGGCTTGATATTTGGTATATGGGCCAATCATCTAATAAGAAACCCAAGATGAACAGAGTTTTTCAAAAATGTTCATTTATGGGTGTGCTCCACAGAAAAACGTTCGAAAGGGGAGATGATAAAATAGTATGCTTCGGGATGAGATAGAGCCTTTAATTTGGTGTACTGGTAGATAGTTCGAAAGGAAGACGTGCGCAATTTAAAATTTACAATATTTTCTTCTTTAGGGGGTTCCGCACACTTAAATATTCGATTTGCCGAATAAAAGTGAAACGCGAATTATTAAAAAATGACAACATTCAGTGGTTGCTTATTGTGAGACCGTTGATTTTCAACGGGTATTCGGCTAGTGTAAACTATTACCCTAAACAGAAATTTCTTCGACAAATGTAAATTGGGTTTTTACGTTGTTTGGGGGAAGGGAGGGAATTTAAACAATATTTACTTGTTTTGACAAAAATATGGTAGAGATTGTGAAATTCCAATGATAGATTAGAGATAAGTTGTAACTCATATACCCATAACTTAAAATATACGATAGCTATGTATAAATATGTAAAAAATAGATTCATCAATCAAGGGGAGAATAAAATGCATATATCCAGTCATAAAGTTATATATAATCAACAAATATCAATGGTGAGATTTCGAAAATTGAAAAACAGAAAATAACCAAGCATTAAATTTAAACATGTGGAAAAGCACTGGGCTTAAAAAGGAAATTACTTTGAACAGATTCTTCTTCAGGGCATAATATCTATTCAAAATGACCAAAAAAGGCTTGTTTCTGAAAACGGAGATAGATGATATTTATACACTCCGTCTATTTGGCCTACAAGCTTAAAGATTGAAAAATAAAATAGGAATCAAATATATTGGACCTGAGAAAATTCTGCACATGTCGTCTCTTAAAGCAATATATTATGAGACTACTGTTGCCATTCGCAGGAATTCAAAAAGAAATTATAGAGATAAATTGTGACACCCAGTTAAAGCCGGGCGTGGTAGCCCATTGGTTAGCGCGCTGGAGTTGCACTCGGTAGGCCCGGGTTCGATTCCAGCCACTGCCAAAACTGCCGCCGTGTTCACGCGGAGTACGGTCACGTTAAACATGTGGGTCTGTAAGTCCTTCCGAGAGGTTGGTGGTAGGGGAAGGAGGGTACGGTCCCTGTGGATGCCTCCCCCACTGGGTTCCGGTCTAAATTGGGTGGCACTTTCCGGCTGTCCAAACAGTTACCTTACAACTTTCTGGTAGGTCGGACGGTCTGGGTCTCAACAACAACAACCCAGTTAAAGCCAAAATTAAACTATTAAGACATTAGCAAACAGAAGAAACGTGAACTAATTACTAATAAGCTATAACTAGAGAAAAGTAACCCGGGCAAGAAAGCACCATGATTAGTAATTCATAAATATTAAAAGACGCAGCAAAATGAAACAATGTCAAGTAAATAGAAATCAATGAATAAATAACAAATAAAATGATGAAAATTCGAAAATAGAAAATTAAAGCAAAGCAACCATGCCTATAAAAGAGGAAAAACACTAGGCTTAATGGAGGTTAATATAGAATAGATTTGTCATTAAGGTTGAGTATCTATCTAAATTAACCAATAAGTATACGTGTTACTAAAATTGGAGATAGTAATTAACTATGAACTCCAATTACTCAACCGACAAGCATAAAAAATGAAAAATAATAAAAGAAATATTATAATTACCAGAGAAAAAAAAACATCGTGATACAATGCACAACATTCTGATGCGAAAATGGCAATTCAACTGTTGAGAGATAAAATTCAGTGTTACCAAACGTAACAGTTTATAATTTGTTTAGTATTTTAAGCTCTTATAGTTTTCGAGCAATCATCTTGTTGAAGAAAATTTAAAATTTTCCGTTTTTCAAGTGTGTAATGATTATATTTCAAAAACTAAAAGTGCTATCAGTGCTAGTGAATTTGTATCTCTTTGAAAGCCCTACAAGTGTATATAATTGGATTTTGGATCGAGATGTTAGTTTTCGAAGTATAGTGGTTATAATTTCGATATTTTAGTATTTTAACATGGGTTTTCCAATGGGTGAAATCTGTAATATTTAAAATGCTATGAGTGCTGCAGCTCAATGTGTTTACTTACTCCATAGTAAAATATTGGTGTCCAAGCACGAGATATTTTGCTTTATTTTGAAAAAATTAGGAAGTAAAATGAACTTGGAGATTTTAAAGATATTTAGTGATTGATGAGGTTTAAACGAAATAGATGGAAATACAAGTATTCCAAGTACATATTTATGTGGCTCCGGGCAAGTTTATAGATTACGTTGATTCTAAAATCATGTCAGATATTGTATAAGTTTAATTTATAATATACCGCCAAGCAAGTTAGTAAAATAATTTGGTATTTTGAAGTGAAGTCTGTGTTTGGAGTATCCAAATGAAATCGGGGCAAAAATTAAAAGCTAGATATAAACAGGTAGAGAGTAACTTGTATCGCTTTAAACTGTAAACGAAACAAAAGAGTCTGCGAAAATCGAAGAAACTTATTGAACTTGGAGTTTTATTTTACAAAATGTTATCCATGCAAAACCATCTTAACCGGACTGGAGCCACAACTAATTTCTTGTCCTTCCTCTAGCGTTTTTCTTTTCTTTTTCTCGAATTTTCATCTAGTAACGACTTTGTTCCTGAAATCACGTATTACAATTCAATTTTGACCTATGCATTATTGTTGAAGTTTGATCCTTTTATCCTGACGATAGAGGCATCCTAAACCGGTTGATACTTTAAATCAACTTAATCAACTACACTCTTAGTAACTTTGTTACTAACTAAGAGTGTATTTTGCCTATTAATTTTGACAGCAGAAAGCTCAAATTTTTATATAAACTAACTAGTAGCGATTACCCGCGGTTGCTCGGGATGATAAAAATGACAACGGAACTATAGGGCCGTGAATCTTATACATTGTTTTTTTCACTGTGTAAGATGTAAATTCAGTGTATTATGTAAGAAAAAAATCATTGCATTATATAAGTCATAGCTGCATATGAAAGAATATTCCTCATAAAATGCTAATAATTAAATAACTATTTTTAACACTTTACAACAAAATTGAAAAGTGTTTATGACTTTGTTCATTCCGTCTGTCTGTCTGTCCGTTAGCACGAAAACTACCGTAAAAATGACTTTATCAAAATGAAATTTTAGTATGTTGTTCAGACGGTCTATGGGATCTATGAAAATATAAATTAATAATATCACCCAATCAGTTTTGGATTGAACCCGGGTTGAAAAAATGAAATTCATTGAACCCTATGGGACATAATTTTTCAAGCATTTTTAAGCGGATTTAAAATTCACAAATTGCTTCGAAAATTTTAGGAAATATTCAAATTATCTCATAAAATATATAAAAAAAATTTCACCAAAATATATTCAGTAGTTTTTTTTAATAAAAATTAAAATAATAATTACACCTCTTATACGAAGCGATCACGTGACCCACTTCAAAATAAAATATGGCATCCATCTTGTGTCAAAATCGTGATTTTTCAAGTTCTTTTTAATTCATACTAAGTGTTGTATCCGTCCTAAAAACAGCTTTATTTTTGCTTAAATTCTGTGCATCTACATACTGAAACAACGCAATTACAATGTGTTTCAGTTTAAATGATCATCCAACTTTGATTATTTCTACAATGAAGCCCATTTTTCACTTATGGAAAATGTAAACAGCAGAATATGTAGAATGAGTTGTATAAGAATTGCTGCATTTCTTTAACGCAAAATTATTTAGCTCATGGAGTCTGCATAGCTGATATGAATGAAATATTCATTGATTTTACAGAGAAAGGGACGATTTTTCGATGAAGTTTTAAGCATAGAGTTTAATTACTTGTACCTCCATGGTCTTAAGTTTTTAAATAAAATAAATTATTATAGTATTGTGATAAATGAAATGAATGGAAAAATGTTAATAAATGAAATGCTGCTTTTATAGAGAGAGCCAGGCGTGTTATAATTCGATGGCGTCATTTGAATAAATTTAATAAATTTCAGTTGTTTTCGATGGTGTTTTCAAATATAATAAATTATTGCAATATTATAATAATTTTAAAAACATTACCGAGGAATGTATCGCATTTTAGAGATGTTTAAACCAGGCAATTTACATTTCAATGCCGTCATTTGAATGAAGTTAATTTTTTATTATGAAGTTTTAAGTTTTCAAATATAATAAATTAATATAGTATTGTGATAATTTTTAAAATATTACAGAGGAATGTATCACATTTTGGAGCTGTTTAAACAAAATTGCATTTCAGTTGGAAAGTGTTTCATAATCAATGCTGTATGTATGATTGATCTTTCTTGTTAACACTTTACAACATAGTTGAAAAGTGTTTATGACTTTGTTCATTCTGTCTATCTGTCAGTTAACACGATAAATGTCGTAAAAATGACTTTACAAAATAAAATTTTAGTATGTTGTTCAGACGGTCTGTGGGACCTATGAGAATATAAAAGAATAATATCACCCAATTAGTTTTGGATTGAACCCGGATTGAAAAAATGAAATACATTGAACCCTATGGGACCTAATTTTTCAAACATTTTTAAGCGAATTTAAAATTCACAAATTGCTTCGAAAGTTTTAGGAAATATTCAAATTATCCCATAAAATATATAAAAAAATGTTCAGCAAAATATATTCAGTAGTTTTTTTTAAAATAACAATTAAAATAATAATTAAACCCTTTATATGAAGAGATCACGTGACCATTATATGGAGATATCACGTGACCATTATATGGAGATATCACATGACCCACTTCAAAATAAAATATGTTATCCATCTTGTGTCGAAATCGAGATTTTTAAAATTATTTTTAATTTATATTTAGTGTCGTATCCGTCTTAAAACCGTTTTATTTTTGCTTAATTTCTGTGCATCTGTATTCCGAAACAGCACAATTACAATATATTTGAGTTTAAATGATAAATACCATCCATACTGTGTCAAAATTGTGATTTTTAAAGTTCTTTTTAATTTAAATTTAGTGTTGTATCCGTCCTAAAACCGTTTTATTTTTGCTTGATTTCTGTGCATCTGTATTCTGAAACAACCAAATTACAATATATTTGAGTTTAAATGATCATCAAACTTTGATTATTTCTACAACGAAACTTATTTTTTTTTTTTAGAATGTAAACTGACTAGGCTGTAAGATGAGTTGTATAAGAATTGCTGAATTTCTTTAACGCAAAATTATTTTGCTCAGGAGTCTGCAATATAGATGATACGAATGAAACATTCATTGATTTTACATAGAGAAGCAGACGATTTAATGCAGACTTCTTCGACGAAGTTTTATGCACAGAGTTAAATTACTTAGAATAAGATAGAGTAGAATAAAGCATTGTAGTACTGTAATGAATGAAATAAAAATGTATGAATGAAATATTTACTGCTTTTACACAGAGAGCCAGGCGATTTATATTTCGATAACGTCATTTGAATCAAGTTCGTTTTATTCAATGAATTTTTATATTTTCAAATATAATTAATTATTGCAGTATCTACATATACTAATTGGCTGTCACACGTTTTTTAGACACTTCACGAATAGATAGAGACTTGAAATTTGGCTCGGTCGTTCGATAAACCCCCCTGGAAAAATCGAATTTTTCGGAAAAGTTCTCTAGACGGGGTGCTCCACACCAAAACGTTCGAAATGTGAAATGATAGGAAAGCATGCTTTGCCATAAGATAGAGACTTCAAATTTGGTGTATGGGTAAATCGTTCGAAAGGAAGAAAGTGTGCAATTTCAGATTTCCAATATTTTCTACTTAAGGGGGTGACGCACACAAAAATGTTCGATTTACCGAATGAGAAAAGGCTCCTTTAAAATTTGATAGAGGCTTGAAATTTGGTATATGGGCTAATCATTTGACGAAAACACCCAAGACAAATACAGTTTTTCAAAAATGTTCATTTAAGGGGGTGCTCCAAAGAAAAACGTTCGAAAGGTGAATTGATAAAAAAAAAAAAACATGCTTCGGGAGGATATAGAGATATCAAATTTGTTGTAAGGGTAGATAGCTTGGAAGGAAGAAAGTGTACAATTTCAGTTTACCAATATTTTCTCCTTTAGGGGGTGCTGCACACCAAAATGTTCGATTTTCGAAATAAAGTAGAAACGCCCTTTTTTGAAACGTGATAGTGTCTAAATATTTGATACATGGGCGAATCATCTGATAGAAAACACAAGAAGAATAGAGTTTTTCAAAAATGTATATTTAAGGGGGGGGGGGGGGGGGGGGGGTACTCCACACAAAAACATTCGAAATGTGAAATGATAGAAAAAGAATGCTTCGCAATGAGATAGAGACTTCAAATTTGTTGTACGGGTAAAAAGTTAGAAAAGAAGGAAGTGTGCAATTTCAATTTTCCAACATTTGCTATTGTAGGGGGTGCAGTTCACTAAAATATTCGATTTGCCGAACAAATGAAAAACGCCTCCTTTATAATGTGATAGAAGCTTGAAATTTAGTATATGGGCTAATAAGAAAAACAAAGATGAATACGGTTTGACAAAAATGTTCATTAAGGGGCTGCTACACAAACAAAAGTTCGAAAGGTGAAGTAATAGAAAAAACAAGCTTCGCGATAGGATAGAAGCTTCAAATTTGGTCTACCGGTAGATGTTTGAAAGGAAGAAAGTGTAAAATTCCAGATTTCTCATATTTGCTACTTTAAGAGGTGCCGCACACTAATATGTTCGATTTTCCGAATAAATGAGGCACGCTTCCTTTTAAATGTGATAGAGATTTAATATTTGTTTGGCATATGGGCAAATCATCTGATAAAAAACCCAAGACAAATAAAGTTTTTCAAAAATGTTCATTTATGGATGTGCTACACAGAAAAACGTTCGAAAGGAGAAATGATAAAATAGCAATTCTTCGGGATGAGATAGACTTTAATGTGGCGTACAGGTAGATAGTTCGAAAGGAAGAAATGCGCAACTTAAGTTTCCCAATATTTTCTGCTTTAGGGGGTTTTGCACTCCAAAATATTCAATTTGCCGAATAAATGTGAAACGCGAATTATTTAAAAATTTACATTATTCAGGGGTTGCTTATTGCGAGACCGTTGATTTTCAAAGGGTATTCGGCTAGTTGTGATATATTACCGCTGAATGTATCGCATTTTAGAGATGTTTAAATGAAATTAAAGTTGGAAAGTGTTTCATAATCAATGCTTTATGCATAATTGATCTTTCTTGTGATTTCTTAATACTTTTCGTTGTTCAGTAAGCCTGTGAGAAATAAACCATGGTGATAGTTTCCATTTAAACTCATATTTCAAACCTGCGATTTTCAGAAGTGACTAATACATTCAATAAACTCCCACAAAACTCAAGAGATTTAATTGACTTTCACGTTAAAATCAACGATTTCTAACCTTTTTCGTTGGGAATCATGGAGTTAGAGAGTAGAACTCCTACGAAAAAGTTTCGTTTTCCATCAATATCTCGACAACCCCTGGTCTTATAAACTCGAAACTTGGACTACATTTATGGGGGGCTATTTCAAAGCTACCCACCAAATTTCATTAAATTCGGTTCAGCCGTTCTTCCGTGATGATGAGACAAACAAAAGTGTCGTTTTTCTCTAATATCTCGAGAACCACTGATCGTAGAAACTCGAAACATGGACTAAATTTTAAGTGGTGCTATTTCAAGACTACCCACCAAATTTCATCAAATTCGGTTTAGCCGTTCTCCTGTGATGTTGGATCATACATACATACATACTTTTCTTCTTTATATATACAGGGTGCCCAATTATATCCGTTACACACCCCTTAACTTCTAAACGGTGACAGCTTAGGCCATAAAATTGGTGTCTAGGTGTAGTAAAAAGGCTATGCGCTACTCGATGAGACAACTTACAACGCCATCTATCGGAAATTTTTTGAATTAGCGGTTCTATCTCGTAAACGGTGAAAGATACATGAAAAAAGTCAATTAGAAAGTTGTACAGCACTCTCGATTTAGTACGAAAAGATACCTTGCGCACATTAATACTCAAAACAGAATGCAAAAAATGAACATTTGTTTGGTCACGATTTCGAAAATTGTCATGTCATAAAGAGTGGAAGAAAGAAACTGAGACACTTCCCTGTCTTCAGGATCATTTATTTACAATAGTATATTGCTCAAAATGCTCTCCGTTAGCCACTATACACATTTGCACTCTGGACTGGATTTCTCGCTGCATATTGTGCAACATGGCAGGTGTTACGGATGCACAAGCATCAGTAATGCGTCGTCGAAGATCCTGCAATGTTGGCGGAGGGGTCGCATATACCTGCCCTTTTATGTGTCCCCATAAGAAGAAGTTCAATGGGGTCAAGTCAGGTGAGCGCGGGGATCACTTGACGGAACCACCATACCCGATGACTTGATTCTGGAATGTCTCTATTAGGTACTGCTGAACGTTTGAAATCTTATGCTGAGGTGCGCCGTCATGTTGGAACCATACATTTAGGAGTTGGTGCAACGGTAGATTCTCAACTAAGTCGGTTATTACATCCTGCAGAAGCTGCAAGTACCGTTGTCCTGTTAACGTGCCCTCGTAAAATACTGGTCCAATGAGCCTGTCATTAAAAATTCCGCACCAAACATTAATCGACCAGCGTTGTTGATGTCGAACTTCGACGGCATATCTCAGATTTTCCAGCGACCAGGTATGAACGTTCTGTCTTTAATAGACAGAACGTTCCTCGAAAAATATGCCTCATCCGTCCATATTATGTCTGCCAGGAATGTTGGGTGGACCTCTAAGTTATTCATCACAAAGTTGCACCACGTGTAACGTCTCTCAGCATCTCTTGGCAGCAATCCCTGCACAGGTGTGGATCGGTATGGATGAGCACCCGATTCATTCAGGATTTTCCAGACGCGGCTTTTTGAGAGGCCACAATTTTCACTGATCATTCTTGTGCTGTTCTGAGGATGGGCGAGAGCGTATGCTAACACATCTTCAGGTTGCACTTTGCGTCCTACATTACGAGGTGTACGAATTCGAGGTCGGCTGGTCACGCAGCCCGTCTCCCTTAAACGTTTTACAACTTTTAAGATGGTCTGCCGTGTAGGATGCGGGCCTTGAGGGAAACGTTAACGATACAGCCTTGCAGCTGATTTTACCTTAAGCCCACATTCACCGCAAATTAACAACATATCGCAATACTCGTTACTGCCAAATTTTGCCATAACTCCCCGCTTTAATGTACAACCCAGCAGAAACATCCTTTTTATAGTAGTAGTCTCTGGTGAACAGGTATGACGTTCCATCCTCATTTGCATAATACATGAGATCCATGTGATTTTTATACCCGACATGGTTGGGTTGAGCTGTGTGTTTGGAGAGACGATTTTGCAAGATCAGCAGAAAGTTTTCATGGTTTGTAGAGACATTCAGTAAAACACGCAACCGTTGGGGACAGAACCATGGTCCTCATGAATGCGAATCACGTGTATTTACCCTGCGCCACAACACAGGCTCGTATTTAGTCCGTAAGGTGGTCTTTTCTCGCTTCGCTTCACAATCAAACAAATGTTCATTTTTTGCATTCTGTTTTGAGTATTAATGTGCGCAAGGTATCTTTTAGTACTAAATCGAGACTGCTCTACAACTTTCTAATTGACTTTTTTCACGTATCTTTCACCGTTTGCGAGATAGAACGGCTAATTCCAAAATTTGCCGATAGATGGAGTTGTAAGTTGTCTCATCGAGTAGCGCATAGTCTTTTTACTATACCTAGACACCAACTTTATGGCCTAAGCTGTCACCGTTTAGAAGTTAAGGGGGGTGTAACGGATATATATGGGCACCCTGTATATAAATAGTGAATATAAACTATTAAAATCTTTATTAATATAGGTTTTATAATATTATCTAATTATTATTTATTTACGTTTATTATTAACAAGTACTATATTTTAGTATAAACTATTATTGGTAAATTATATAATTAACAATCAGCATTTATATAATTCGTAATTATTAACAAATAACATCCACTCTGTATTTTTAGTATAACTCAAAAACTTCTTGGAGAATGATCTTTATAAACAGAAAATCACTAATATTTGCAATATATATTTAAAATACTATTACAAAATTTAAATAATTTAATATTAAATAGTATCGTTCACTTCCAAAACGCATGAGTACATTTTGATGTCAATGGGAAATTTAATTTATACAATACACCAAAGACAAAACCGATTGGGAAAATATCAATAAACAAAAAGGTTTTATATTTCAAGACATTTCAGCCAATAATTACGATAGCAGTATAAACATCAAAGAAAGCAATAGGAAAACACCCATTTAAGAACAAGCATATATCAGGAGAAAGGGCAAAAACAGAATGACAATCAGTTTATGCTCCAGCAATTGAGCTGATCGAAGTGCCACTATAGCTCAGTTTCTATTTTCGTAACACAAGGTAAGGAAATGTGCGGCACCGTTTCACGGAAATCTGAATGTTTTGCTAGACCATGACCTTTGAAGGTTCTTAATACGGTCTTTTGGAAAGTATTTTTTTTTCTCTATATTAAATTATTCAACCTGCAACCGAGTGATATTAGCAGTAGTGGAAAACTCTCAATCGCGGGTCATTCCTAAGCACGCTGCACGATTTTGTATGGCCTGCATTACGTTGCAAAATAATATTATTAACCGCGATATAAAATTAAAGGCGATATGTTTTCCCCATTTACCTTTATTATATCAGCTTTCTTTAATAAAAGTAAAAAATATCCCGGTCTTTACATTTTAGTTGAAATTTAAGGAAAGAAATTTATGAAAAAGCCTTTATATGGTGGCAAATAGTGTGCACATTTCATTTCTGGCGACACTATTAAGTATTTTTAATCTCTCTTGCCTACTTAATTCGTACAAATTTTCGGAAAACCCGTAAGTAATATCTGCAGAAAGGGCTGTGGAAATTTGCAGTGAACCCCTTACATCCACTAGAATTAAATAGTGAATTCATATCAGTCATCATTTAAGCTCATTTATAGTCAAACTTGAGAAATATATGCTTCAAGTAAAATAACTTTTTTGAACCGGAAGCGTAAATCCTTAGTACACCCCCCCCCCCTCATCCCGTAGAGGAAATAAGACATTTTTCTTCCCTCTACGACTTTCTCTGGAATTTGATGTTGAATTTATATCTCAGTCACTATCTAATATCTATCCATAGCAGATCCTGAGAAATAGTTGTTTCAAAGAAAAGTTAAATATTATAAATAAAATAATAATAATAAATAAAAAAAAAACACCGATAGTAATTTTTTTTGACACCAATGACATTGTAGTTACGCCTGGAGCGTTGCCCGAAAAGGAAGATTTGGAACTCGGTAAGTGCAAAGTGGAATAGTCATCAAAATCTAATATCTGGAGAATCTAATATCTTGTGTCTGGGGAAATTATTGGCGCAAAAAGCAAATTGATAAATCCATATGCATAGCAAAGGGAATTTTTTGCCTGTATGCAACGCCCTGTTATAGGATAGAAGTCCCTTCAATGTAACTCTGTATAATTTTAATAATACACTGCGTCGTTACTGATTTGAAATAAATATTTTTATCAGAAAAATTCTAAAATCCATGCTTTAAGGAGTTTTGTTCTCAATGGTTCTTTTATTGACTATTGATGAGCGGTAATGACCACGAAACTATGGCTTACAGGTGGTGAAGACATTTGTGTTTCTTTTCTTTGTGTGTTTCTTTTCTTTTTCAAGCATTTTGTGTTTCTTTTCTTTGTCAAATTGGCACGCGTGCCGCAGATCTACCACACTTGACATAAATAAACTTTTCCTAATTCCAAATTATTATATTCCTGTTATGAGTTAGAAATTCCTAACTATGGACATTCTTTCTTTATTGTATACATAATTCAAAGATTAGTAATCTGTGTTAAATACATTCACTTCTCTAAATTAACACAGTAGCTTAGCTGATTGAGCTTATACCTATGTTGGCCCAGTGCCAAGAACTGGAAGCGTGCGCAATGCACGCAATGCAAACTTAATGATATATCGACAAGAAGAGTGGAATATCTGGGAGAGAAATTCTAAAGCGAAATGTCCGGGCATATCCAGGTCTATAAATAAACGGAGAGCAGGAAAATAAGAAAAAGTAAATCTAACATGCAAATTATGTTATATAACCATGAAGTGAAATCAACAGGCGATTTACTAGCAATAGAAATTAAGAAATCATATAACATATGTTTTAACACATTTTGAAGAATATCTAATGATATGCCGACAGAAATAGTTGGATATCATAAATTCATATCGAATTACCCGGGTTGATCAAGATTTAGCACAACGAAAAGCAGGAAAATTATTTTGCTTAAATTTCAGAGAAATCGAAAGACAATTGAATAGTAATAGAAATTAAGAAATCATACAATTTAAAAACTAAAATTATACAATATATTTTGAGGAACAGAAAAAAAATGTATTAAAATAAAAAGTGGAATATTTTTTAAAATAGATTTTTTGATTTAAAAAAAATGTGTATTTCAAAACCATATACAGTCCAAATGCAGAATTTTAAAATACGTAGAAAGATTTTAAATAAATATTAGTATATTACAATTAACTTTTTATCATAACTTACTTTTTTTTACAATCAAAACAACGGCAAAAGCCGAACAAGGGGGACAAATCAAACTACACATTTTAAAGTAGAAAGGTGAAATTTTCATTTCGATATGGCTGAAAATGTTTGAGAACAGATTAACATCAGAGAACTTCTTTTGCTATCAACTAAAAAATGTTAATGTCTTATAAACACGAAACTTTGTTTTTAAGTATTTTTTGACGATACAAATCGATTGGTGTACAAAAAACACCATGTTTATTGTTTAGGAACGAGTAAACTATAGGCTACCAAGTTGTCCTTTTCAGCTACAAAGATTAAGGTTGGTTAAAGATTGAAAGTTGGTGTATAAAATATATCATGTTCTTTCAGTAGATTTATTTCAGACTATGCAAAATAATTTTTGTGGTTGAGATACTATCACCGACGCTAAAAAACATGACTCATTTCATTATTATTTTCCGGTAATTGCCATGAGCATGAGCACTACATGCATTTATTTACCCGATGCAAATATACATATATTTTAGAAAATTCAAAAAAATTATGTCGGTAATGAGTGACCGCTGATTGAAATAAATACGATTTTCGTACATTGCTTTAGGTCTTTTTCATGATAGCATAAAATTTTCACCAGGTTTC
The DNA here is from genome assembly GCA_951213105.1 of Amaurobius ferox. Lineage (NCBI taxonomy): Eukaryota > Metazoa > Arthropoda > Arachnida > Araneae > Amaurobiidae > Amaurobius > Amaurobius ferox. Next base: position 52,660,726 of record OX578136.1, on the reverse strand, counting down.
AGACTATCAAATAGTGAGAAAACCAAACAGCATAATCGCTATTTAATGGGAAACAAATAGAATAAAAACGTAAAGCAGACGATAACCATTTTTTTACAAACAAAAAATATTAATGAAATTTTATATTATTTTAACTTAAACAAACCTGATAATTGTGTGTGGATGTGTGGATGTGTGTGTGTGTGTGTGTGTGTGTGTGTGTGTGTATATATATATATATATATATATATATATATATATATATATATATATAACATAAATAACAAATAAACTAACGGCAAAACAAAACGCTATTAAACTGCACAAGTTGTGCAAGAAAGAAACCGTATAATTTCAGTAAAAAGATTAATTCGTCATTCACATAATAATGCGAAGTCAAAAGAAAATTTTGCTATTCACAATGACACGCTCATATGTCTTTTGGAAGTTAAGCAACGCATTGCAGAAGGGAAGGAGTTTTGCAACAAGAAATGGATGATTTCCAGAAACAAAGATAAAGCGTAAACAGCCAGCACCTGCCACGCATTTGGAGAACTGTTTGTAAATGCTAAATTAGTCTCTCGACGACGTTCATACATGTAAAATCTCGAATATTTAATACGAAAAAACAAACAGGCATAAAACGATATTTTCAAGTTATAGATAAATATGAAATTAATCAAAACTGTAATTTTGGTAATTAGTGCGTGATTTCATACACAATCAGAAGTAATAATCACTCGTTTTGAGCAGGTGTCCCCAAACTACGTCCCCCCTGGCCGGATACAATAAGCGTAATTGGTTTTTGCGGCTTGCGGACGCTTTGACAAAAAAATGTGGGAAATTATGCGACTAAGTTTAAATTTTTTGTTAATAATCCTAACAGAATTGTGTTGTTACAAAATGAGCACTTTATTGATTTTTTAAAAATGAAAAATCATTTAGTTTGTCTCAAAATCCATTTGATATTGTTCCTTATTACGTTGATACAAATAAGCAGTTAGAATTAATAAATCTGCGATCAAGTAATCCATTGAAATCATTATTTATGAAATCATTATTTAAAAATGAAAACGTAATTAACTTTTCTATGTTGACAGAAAGTACCTAAAGCAATGAGAAGACATTTGCCGGGAAAATCATCATAGAACAATATATGTCTCTTTTTCGATACAGATTACCCAAGACTTTTAATATCCTAATGTGGCCCTCCTCCGCTCAATAAGTTTGAAGACCCCTGGTTACAATTACCATATGCATTCAAAAGGAGAGCATGGGTTTTGTTTCTACTTTATAAATTATCTTCTATCCATTTAAGAAATTGTTCTATTTTTTACACCCATTTTGAAAAACAAATACATTTGAGGATCACAATGAATAAAATTACTGTTAGTGAGAAATTAACTTTCTAATCCTTTCATAAAAAATAACAGTTACTTTACCTTAAATATTTATGCTTCAATGATGTTGATATAGTAATAGTAGTATGGTATTGATAACTATGGCGGACCCTAAACGGCCGGTAAGGTTCAACATCCAAAGAATTAAAATATACCACGAAAGGCAACGATATGTCTAATTTGAGCTTTCTAGGAGTTGCATGTTTCGGGTTATTTCAAAAACCATGTATCTTCCGATTCTGGGTCCAGAACGGACTGGACCGATAAGGCTTCCAAAATCCAAAGAATCGAAATGTACCAATGATATCCCAAATTTTAAGTCACAATGAAAAGTAGAACCTGGCTAGTTAGGGCCTTAAAGGTCTGAAATGTGACAAATATGTGTAATGAAAACAACAGGTTTATCTGACACATTTTTCCGATAACTGTTGTAGTTCGGGCAAAAGTGGCGATCGCATACTCTTTCAGTTTGAAACGTGCCTTTCCTGAACTGAACAATCGACGTGCCCTCTCTGCTGAATAATACAAGAGGGTGGGAAAAGGAAACAGGCACTAAACGAAGCAAAATTTTATCGACAACTTCCTTCATTTACACAGAAAATATGTTATAAATTTTTTTTTTTTAGAAAATTAAAATAAAAGTTATACTTCGTCGTAAATTATTTGGGTAGACATTGTTTGCTTTGTCTTGCCTGACGCTTCACCGCTATTTACCTACAAGCTGAGAGAAAACAGAATGAATATATTATATATATATATATATATATATATATAATAAAGATGAAATAAATTAAAATTTGAAGCGAAATAGTGATGCATCCATAACAGACAATAGAATTCTATTACTAACCAGAAATAACTCAAGAGAATGTCGGTCATATACTAGAATAATCAGGAAACCACAAATAATATAAAACATCAATCAAAAGAAAAACTGATATGTTAAACAATGGAATGAAGCTGATGTAATAGTAAAATCTTCAGGGTGCATCTATCATACACCAGCCTCGTAGTAGCACATTACATTTAATGGTCTGTTACTATGAAAAAAAAAAGACCATTTGACCACCCCTATGCGCCACATTTGAAGCAGAATGAAATACTTGAAAAACTGAAAGAAAAAATAATAATTTGAAAAATAACTGACTTGCAGATATAGAAGCTGATAGGCCTAAGCCAGCACTACATGTGAAGTAAATGTTATAAAGAAGTTATTGCCAATCCATGAATGTAAAGTGTAAAATCTATGCCATTCTCGAAAACTGTAAAAAGTAATTACATACTAAAGAATGAAGAGATAACTACCAAATAAAATGTATTCAAAACAGAGAAAGTACTCAATATTGCAAATATAAATGATTAACACTATTAACCCCATGAAATAATTTAAAGAGTTAATAAGTAATAAATCGAATAGACAATCGAATGTATTATTCGATTATAGAAATTAGTCCAGACATAGCACGAACACTTTGGATCTATTTCCTGGCAAAATGCACTGTTAGATGATGCAAATGTATCGAAATGCATAATAATGTAATCTATAACCACAAGTAGCAGTAAATTAATAATAAGAAAGGGGAAAGGTTAAATGGGGAGTATATATATAATTCTGTAATGGTTATAATTCTGTAATGCATTAGCCTTAATAAAATGCTTTAACATCGTTATCGTAAACTTATTAACTATACTATTAACCAAATAAAATGGATACAAGTAAAAGTTAGTAGTTTGGATAAAGGTTTCTTTTTATATATAATTTATGACATTTTTTATCGGATAATCTATAAATTCGATACAATTGATTTTTAATGATGTTACGAAAGATTTGATCTGAATTACAAGAGGTAAAACATAATAATTTATTGATATTAAAATTAAAATGACTTTTTTTTTTATTATATAAATTATAAATAATTCTATTAGAAGATTCAAGACATAGATTAAAATCCAGGAAGTTAACCTTAGCACTAATAGAAGGTTCATTGTTCAACAGTTTCAGATTATATCCGGATTATATATATCCACCCGTTACCTCCAACTCACTAAACTGACTCTCAGTAATCAGCATCGTATAACTGTAGATATCCTAAAGAATTTTACAGGGTGTCCCAAAAAGATTGAAACGTGTTTTAATTATTTACCTGTTGGAGATAAGTGGGCAATGTATATTGCAAAAATGTTGAAAGTAAGGTAGGTACACTTTTTAAATTTTTATACGACCCCCTTAGACAAATTTGGTCAATCAGAAAATTTTATTTTTAATGCAACAAGATCCTTAAAAAAACCTCATATCTGTATCTTTAAAATAGAGCGAGTAATATTTAATTGAAAATTAAATATTGTGAATGGGGACAGTATATCAAGTTAGAAATGTAAGTTTGTGACATATCACAAAAAAGATCAATGTATGCATATTTTAATTATGTGCTCCAACCACGTAGTGAGTACCACTGCTTTATATGATCTCTGTCTGTGTAATGCTTTATTTAGATGAATTTGTGATAAAAAATTTTGACATATATTAACGTATTTTTGATCTAAACAATTTCCATCGTCAATTTGTTTATGATCCCTATTTTCACTGATGAAACAGCCTTTCACATGGTGCGGAAAAATGGCATAAGTCAGAATTTTTTCCTTTATCATTCAGTTGATTTTAAAGATACAGATATGCGGTTTTTTAATGATCTTGTTGCATTAAAAATAAAAAATTTCTGATAGACCAAATTTGTCTAAGGGGGTTGTATAAAAATTTCAAAAATGAAACTTTTTAAAAATTAATGGGAGGACTATTTCATTAACGTAGTCTTATTTCCTTTCCTACCTTACTTTCAACATTTTTGCAATTTACATTGCTCACTTATCTCCAACAGGTAAAGAATTAAAGCACGTTTCAATCGTTTTGGGACACCCTGTATAGGATATCTACGCTTAACCACTCGGTCATGGCTTGTTAATTTCGGTAAGGAAAAATAGAAATGAACCGCTAATTTACAAAAATGAAAAATATTGAGGGGAAAAAAACAGCTATTTAATTAACAATTAATGAATGATACTTAAGAGAAAAAAATTAGAAAGAAGTGCAGTTATCACCGTGACACTTCCTACGTTTTTATAAAACATTTCAATCCAACCAAATTTTACGTTCTTAATTGGATCAAAACCGAATTGAACCTAAAGAGCGTTTTTTTTTAATTGTTCGCCCGAGAAGCTTTAAAACTGCAGAGCTCTCCAAAAGGGAGTAGCAGCAGATGGCACAGGTTAAAAATAACAAAAGGCTATGCTGCTCACAAAAGTCAACAGAGCGGTAGATCTTAACTGGATTGTAACATTCGTCTTTTTCTTGCCTTGCCCGTGATCCAATTCTCTTCCGGGAGTTTTTACTCCGTTTTTTAACTTTCCCTACAAAGCATAGTAAAAGTTTTATGTTTCTATTAGTATTTTTATTTTTTCTTAAAGGTCAGTTCAGTACTATTTTGTAGGATCTATCTTGTTTAAAAGTATCTGAATCGTGATATCACACTCGATTTTCTCATTCATATCCCATATAAGCCCATTATCATTACTATCAGTATTGCAGTGACAGTAGAGTAACCTTAGTATCTGAATCGTGATATCACACTCGATTTTCTCATTCATATCCCATATAAGCCCATTATCATTACTATCAGTATTGCAGTGACAGTAGAGTAACCTTAGTCTGAACCTATGAGTCGGAAAAATCGATTTTTCTCCTAAAAAGTACGATGTCTAAAAATCTTGAAATTATTTTTGAAAATCGACGAGTAATTTAAACAGCAATTAGAGCACACGTTTTGTATTATATTAATAGTTTTGTTGAATATAATGTCTGTTTAATATGAAAAGTCAATTCTCATAGCTACATTTAACACATTTTAAATTTTATAATTGTTTTGATAAATAATTTCAAAAAGTTGCCACATCTTAGAAACAGTCTATGTCAGCATAGAGTTTCATTTGTTTTCCAGTGAAAATTACAAATTGAACTATTTATTATTTAACATAATTGACGGTCATGATTCTTTTATGATTAAAACAGTTACAAAAACTGTGATGGGGGGGGTTCCCGAAATATCGCATCTCTTTGCAGGGCAGGCAAACATAAGTAAAGTCAGTACGAGTCATGACGAGCAGTAACGTATTTAGACTGGATAAAGACTTTTGTTCCAAACATATGTTTTGGAAATAGGTAGTGTAACTTGTTCGAGATTATTTAGATTCTGGTAGATAAATTCTGATTATAGAAAAGTAGTTTTATTAGTACACTCATTTATTTGTGAAATTGAAGTAATATTTTGTTTATTTTTCTTGATGTCAGTGCTCTGAATGCAACGTAATATTACGATTTTCCCCCTTCGCCCCCGCAAATTTTAGGCATTTCACTAATTTGGTTATATCTTAGCTTCTAATTATGCCTTGCTTAGTTTTTAAGAATATTTTTCCTTGCTTTACCTAACAAAGACCGTGTATCCGAATTGAATGCGCCCCGAACGTTTATTTAGGGCGCATTATGCTCATGCAGCAAATTATTTGTTTTGTTTTATGGGAGCATATCATAAGAGCGTGTTTGGTTTCTGAGAATTCGCTGTGATTTCCGATGCAATTTTAATCATAGGCTTGCATTTTAAATCCCGGAGAAAGCCAGGTGCATTTTATCATAGATATCCTATATAGGTTATCTACGCATTGTATCGGGTGATAGACATGCAGTCTTTGAGGACTTTGTGGTCTGGGACAAATGGAACTTTAGAGGGGTACGTTTCCTATATTCCCTATATAAATATATCTAAATGCTGTCGTCGCATAAATAGAAACTAAGTTTATATAAAACGTCTCCCGGATGTGTGCCTGAAAGAAAACACTGGCTATAGATAGATAATAATGGTATCATCATACTCTTTGACTGTCACATGTCGTCAGTGCGCCAATGAGTTTTTCCTAGTATTTCTCCTCTAAAGTTTAGTTACGTATTTTTTACGATAAACTAGTCAATTTTAACGTGAGATAATGAATAAACTAAGAGTGTACATCTACTTTCTTCTATTATTTATGTTACATTTTGTCTGAAGAGAGGGTTAAGCGCATAAACGTCATTATTATATGAGGTCACTGGAGTTTCAATTCCAAATCGCGTACTCAGTACAGATCAGGAGTGTCGACAGGTTAACACAGATAAGTCAAATGAATCCAACTTATCAGCGTCACTAAGCTGTTGCCAAATGGAATTTAAGAAAAGAAACTTTTAAATAATTTTTACGACAAAATAATTTATAATAGATAATTAGAATAATTTTAATAATTAGAGCATAATTTATCAGAATAATATAGGTCTAAAATCTGAAAGATATATTTTTTTTCTTCTTTCTGATAATGACTGCGATAGATATGTATGGAATTAAACACTATGGAATAGGAATGCATGAGAAAGTAGAGTGGAGACTCACACTGATTCTTATTGTTTTCCTAAGAAATATCTGAATACAAATACGGAATAGGAATGTATGAGAAACTGATTCTTATTGTTTTCCTAAGAAATATATGAATACAAATACTTTTGTTTAGTTACAAAGTCCCTTTTTTAAAAAAAAAATTTATTTACTACACATACACATTTTTTTTAATCAAATAGGTACGACCATTGCGAAAATTTTAATGACCAGTTGCATATGATTTTTCAATAAATCACGAAATGCAGTTGAACGTCAATTTATCGATTCACCGGGCATCATTAATTTCGTTCGTTAAATCGAGGAAATTCTTAAATAGGTATAAGTCATTTTATTTGGGATCTTGCATGGGCGGCAAAATTTCGGCATGAACTAAACTGAGAACTGAATCAGCGATTAATAGAAAGCCGCATTAATAGTAAGCCACAGATAAAATGTTGTAGGCATTTAGAAATTCATATTTTTCGTAATGTATGAGAAACTAGATGGGGTAAAAAGGGGAGATGTCAGATGACGATATATGCCTTATTCAGCTTAATGAGGATTAGGTTTATACAAACGCCGCGCGCGCAAGTTTCTCTATGCGACTCTGGTTGGCCAGGGCAGTTGTAGAGGATGAGGAGAGCATCGGGTTTTATCCCCCGCTATATCGATCTGCAGTGAGTAAAGGCAGGCGGCTGAAGGTATCTGCGAAAGAGAATTGGGAGCATTTGTGAATGAGAGGAGAAAGAGAAGAGGATACTAAGTTGAAAGGCCTTAACAATAAATACTACGTTCGTGTGAAATCCTACGAACCCTAATTAAAATGCGCTAAATAATCTAAAAGTTATTTTTTCATATGAAAAACTTCGTACATTATTTTTTTTTTCTTACTGGATTTATTTCTCAATTTGATGAAGAGCGATCAAGATAAAATATTGAAATATTTTCAAGACGAAAGTCGAGGGTCAAGTTCGTTTTTTTTTTCTTTAAATCACCAATATCACATGAAAAATAGAAACTGAAATTGTAACCCCAGTCTCGTCTGCGCGAAAATCCAAATCCTGTAGAAATTGCTATTATTTAATATTGCAATTCTGACACGATTACGATTTTTGCGTCCAACAAGGGGCTTAATCTAAAAAGAAGATTGAGATCATATTTTAAATTGAGTTCATTGACTTTATTTTAAACAACTCTACGTAACAAAATACGAATTGATCCAGTTTCAAAATTGGCAAAAGACATCGCCCAATTTCGGTAATTTTTCTAGCACACATTTATTTTCCTGATCACAGTATGCAGTGCATGGGATAGATGAATATTTAACGTTCTATTTGCCATATTTACCAATTTTACACATATCGCCATACACAATTACAGAACATATTTCATGTGTAGAAAATATTTTCAGATTTCATTTTATTGCATTCATTTTTAAATGGCTCAAAAAATCGATATTTGGTCACCATAACTTACAAAGAATTACTTTTGAATATTAAAATTATGCATTAGAAATCTAAAATAATATTTTGTAGAAAAATATTTACATTATCACAAGTCAAATATATAGAACAATGTAAAATTAGATATTCTTAAAAGACGTTCAGATGTAAAATATTATTTATGACTAATTCTTTAAGAATCAAACCATTAATTCATTACATTTAAATTTTCTGAGGTGTTAGGATATCATTGAATATTTAAACAACAGCTTTAATTTCAGGGAAGTACCTGGAAATTCTTAATTTAATCTGTATACAAATTTATATTCATATATATATGCTACCTTTTCCACAGAAAAGAATATATTCAATTATCAGAATAAAAATTTAAATGTAAATTACACTTTAATCTCATAGCATATTCTTTTGTTCAAAATTAAACACATAATAACTTATAAACAAATGTACATTTAAATATTCAATTCAAATACTTCCTTATAATAAATTTGTGAATGTATTTGCATTTTTCATTTTAAAATAATTTGATAAAGTTATATATATATATATATATGGCTGTGGTTTTGCTTCTATGGTGATGTTAATATTTTACGTTTACTTGAATTAGTTATTTTTATTATTACATTTTTCTAATATATATATATATATCACATTTCTCCAATATTCATAGAATTCTAATATCAAATTTTGCATGACAAAAAAAAAAAAAAAAAAAAGATAAGAACGGAAAATAACATCAAAACAAATTTAATTCATCTTACATAATGTTTACTTTCATAAAAATTGCAAAACTTACTAGATATTTATAAATGATAAAATTAAAATATTCAACATTCCTTATTGGAATGGTATGTTTCTTCAGAAAAAAAAAATCCAAATAATAATACCAAACACCACCAATCATTAAACAAATCAAGACTTTTTTTATAATTGAAGAAAACTAGTTCCATAAAATTCTAAAATTAAAGTGATTAATGTGCAAATTCTAAAAGATTTTAATCATGAAAAAAAAAAAAAAACTTTTTCCACTATCTATAAACTTACTAACTACAGTTTAAAGCTTCATTGACTCATTTTGGAAAGAAGATTAATAATGTCAGTATTTTATATGAGTACTGTGTTCTTTTAGTGTTTAATATTAACTAACATGGTTAATTCTTTTGGCTTCATAATTACATGATCTTTTCTCATGTATGCACATATACATACTTTGAAATAGGTGCATTCTTGAAAAATATGTTTAATATTAAATTAGTAGTATATTTAATTATATCAGTATAGTATATTCCATGAGCAAACACAAACTCTTTAAAAATATTTTAAAAAGCTATAATAAATAAATTGTTTAAAATACTAACATAGTTTAATACACCGTGAAAGAACAATTTCAATTTAAGCATTGGAACTTCATTAAAAACATTTGATCTATAAGGATGAAAGATTTAAATCTTTAATTTTAAAAATCTTTTAAACAGCTATAATAAATGAATTATTTAAAATGCTAACAGTTTAATGAGACAAAAATTTTTAGCATTAAAAATGGTGCATCAAAGAAATATTTATTAAAAATGATAATTTGATTAATATATGTAAAGTAAGTCTAAAAACCTTTTTAAATTCTACGTTGCATATATTAATCCAAAAATCTATATGTATATACACTGCTTGAATATTATATGCATAACACGATAGAATAAATGCATGATTTATTCTAGAACATAGTTTGTGAACTGTTATTTTTAAGAACACAGAAATAAAAAACAAGACTTGTGATTTTAAATTCGAAACAATAAGAATAAAGAATGTGAATGATATAAGAATTCGACAGTGTTCCCCAATCTTAAAAAAGAACATTTCTGGCAAATATTAAATAATAAAGCTTTCCGAAAATTGATATGCAGGTTAATTCACTAATGTTTAAATCTAGAGTTTAAGAAAAGAAATTTACCTGGAAAGGCAAGATAACATTTCCATCCCTGTTGTCGTCTCCAGTCATGTCATAGTTAGTATTTGTTCCAAGTCCATGAGGAAAAGGTTTACCAACAGGCATTGATGTACTCCGACGAAATTTGGACGGCGATATAACCATAGAATGTTGGCCAACATTCGTTTGGGTCTTCTTCATGGGTGAGATGGGACTCATATTTGGCACGGACCTTTTATGATTTGTGATGTTGACTGCATTCCATGCAGATAGGGCATTAGGAGTCTGAGGAGTTGACCATGCTGTCTGATGAGGATTACTCCAATTTGTGTAAGCTTTAAACAAATTAGGTTGCGGCTGATGCCTATTTTGAGGAAAATTGTGAGCACCGGTAATTGCACGCCTTTGAGGGGTAGGCTGCTGTGAGAGATTTAACTGAGGTCCCATATTGGTATTTAAAATTGGATTTGTAGATGTTGCAAAGTTTTGGAACGGTAGAGAGCCATTCATGGCTGGTATTCCTTGAACAAATGTATCATCTGTACCTACCGTAGACCAGAAACTTGGGGCAGTTGACGTGATATTTATTGTATTCGATGATTCCGAAAAACCAAGTTGTAAAGGTGAGCTTGTAGTCCCTGGTGATGAGGAGTCCAAATTTTTCTTTTCGTTTTGAACATCGTCGGTTTCTGATTCCTCATTTTTTTTATTTCTCAGAGAATAATCATCTGAATTTTGGTCTCCATTTGTATTGTTATCATTGGAAGGAGACAGCTGCTGAAGTTGTTTGCCGGTAGATTTATCAAGCAGCAGATCATCTTGCATCGTATGCGCGACCGGCTCGCTCGGAAAAAAGAGAGAAGTGCTACCAGAATTTGTCTGAAAATCTACTGGAGATAAAGCTGCTACGCTCGAATTTACACCGAAATTGTAATCATCCATCAGACGGCCAACTTGATTGCGTATTTATTTATTTTGCTTCAGCTGGTCTCTTCACGTCTTTCGCGACCGACGACTACTGTGTTCGACCGTCCTGTGTAATGCGCACTGCAGCATCGAAACCAAACGACGGTAACATTTTCTTTACACTGCGCGGTTGCCAAAAGCTAAATGCGATATGCTGTTAAAATCTAACATTTTGCATTTAAAATATTTTTGCTTACACTGTAAAGCGAAATTAGTAATCATATAAATCAAAATAACAGTGAATATTGTAGTATTTTATGATAAAATCAAATTAATGAGGAATTTTGTATAATATGTTTTAATTTCATTTTTTTTGCACACTATGATAATATACATTTATTTTGTATCGGATTATATATAACAAGTATTTATTAATTTCATTTAATGATTCCAGATTATACATTAAACACTGAAATTTATTTAATGTTTTGTATGAATGTCAATATTGCATGGCAACCATTTATTAAAATGTGACATACATGCGCTTCTCTGCTGGTCTGTTTCGGATTTAACGATTGAGTTATTGAAATTTTAGTGATCTATTTCCGTGTTCTAAATTATTGTTTATACCAATGACGTTATTAAGTATTTTCCATTAATTATTCCTAATATTTCTGAACTTTCGAGTCAATATTTATCTGTTTAAAGTTCTTTAATAGATTATGTAAAATGACTGATGAAAATAACACAGTGATTGTCTCACCAAAAAGTGATGAAGTAGCAGTAAATGTGGAAAATACGAATACAAATGACAAGTATGGTTTTGTTTGTAGCCAAGTTTTAAAAAATGCTGATTTAATTAACTGAAACTTTAGTTGTTTTGTTGCAAAATTCACTTTTAACTTTAGAAGTATACCAGGCTATATAAAATGTAATTACTAGTTTGGGTGGTAATGCTTATACCATATTGAGTTTGTTTTAGATTATTTGTTTTATTTTGTTAAAAATTAAAAAAATATCTGTTATATATTCTTCAGCTATGAAGTGACTAGTATTAACCTACATTACATACAGGCCAAATAATTTGGCACCTGAGGCAAAATTTAACACAAGCGCCTGCCTCTCAACTCTCTTTATAGTAAGAAAAAAGATGTACCCAACATAAGACTTATTGTTCAGAAAGTTATGTCATTCACTTTTAAATAAAGAATGCACATAAAATGATTTTTGCAACAAATTGTAAAAATTATATTTTATAGTATTTTTATATATGTTTTATTTTTATATAGTATTTTTTATATGTGTACATCTAAATTTTCAAAATATTGAAGATGTTTCCATGGTTTAAGCTCCTCAGATAATCAATGGGCTAATAACATTTATTACTTGGAAAAAATGTTCAAAATATTATTCTATTTGCTTATTCGTTTGAGAGATATAGCTCTAATTATAGGGGGGGAAAAATATAGTTTCTAATATCTCGAGGGCGGTTCTTAGTGATTTCTAAATAATTAATAATTGCATTCACTCATTTCAGGTTTAATATATGCATGAACAAAACATTCACTCATTTGATAACATTTTGAGTTTATTTATTTTCTCCAATGAAGATAAAAAAAAACATGAAATATCTCATGAATGATATATGTTATCATCTTATAAATAATGGCATTCACATTTGAATAAAGACCACATATTAAATACCTATTATATGTCTATGTTTTTATAATGTTTATTCTATTTTCTAACTTAATAAAGCAAGATGTCAGTCTGTGTGTGCAGTCTATAGCACAGAATCTAAGAGTCATATGATCATGAAATTTGGTACACAGGTGCACTTTAGGGCACGGTAGCTCAGTGGTTAACTCGCCGGAATTGCACTCGGTAGGCCCGGGTTCAATTCCCTCTGCTGCCAAAACTGACGCCATGTTCATGCGGAGTACGATCACATTAAACATGTGAATCCGTAAGTCTTTCCAAGAGGTTGGTGGTGAGGGAAGGAGGATACGGTCTCTGTGGATGTCTCCCCCACTGGGTTACGGTCTAAATTGGGTGGTTCTTTGCAAGCCTTCAGGTCAGTCATGTGGTCTGGGTTTTTCACACCTTTCTGGTAGGTCAGACGGTCTGGGTCTCAACAACAACAACAGGTGCACTTAGCCGGCCACTCAAATAGCGGCTGTAAACCCCAGGGTCAGTCGAGTGGTCTGGGTGTTCGACAGGTGCACTTCAGCTTTATTTTTTTAATATCTTGAATCAGTTTTTTTTATTTATTACATGTTTAAGCCTGATTCACAACGATTTGGGCCGATATTCACAAAAATCAATTCCTTAATTACCTAAAATATTCTCAGAGTCTTGTGACCATTGGAAAGATTGAAATATTCTCTTTCAAATAAACTGTAAATGGAATCCATACAATAGACAATTCCGGTCTATTTTTTATATTTCTTTATTCGATTCGAAATGTTTCAAAATGAGGAAAAACATAAAAAATTTTATTCTCCGAGCCGTATTTATCTTTTTATTTGCAATCAAAGTTCGCCTTTCCGATTTTTGCAGGAGAACGATTCAATTTGGTGCGAACGGGATGTGACGTCACAAGGTTCTAGTCGTTCTCATCGCACGAATCTGTGAATGTGTGTTTACATTAGAAAAGTTCTGTTTATTATGTCTAATACTTATAAGTATTGCATAGTTCCAATGTGCACTTCTACTAGTATCACATCACCAAATAAAATCTTTATATATGTGCCTAAAAATGATGTTCATAAATAATGGTGTCAAGCAATGAAGCGAGATACTAAACAATATCCACCACTGTCATTAAAGACAACTCGTTTTGTATGTGAAGGTCATTTTGAAGTAAGTTACATTTATGTTATTTTTTATATTAGTATTTCATATTTGAAAATTAAGCTCTTTTAAACTAAAATTTTAATTATATTTACGGTGTCAAATCAATAATGGGCCATCATTCCCTATATGTACTTTATATCTTAATATAAATCACATAGCTTCTTAATTTTACAGTTTAACATTCCATCATAGTCTTTTTTGTAAGACTGGATGCCATTAGGTGATGATCAATGCTAATAAGATGCTATGATTAGAAATTCAATGTCCCCTTGATTCAAAATTATGCAAATTAATTCATGTGTCACTAAGAAACATCATATTTTGTTTTATCTATTGATATTCATATATTATATATTTATTGGTGCAATTTCATAGGTAATAAAATTATTTTTATAGCTTACTAGAAAATATGCAACACAGATTAAATTTTAGAGGGTTGACTACTAATGGTACATAATAATCTCTAACTTGCATTTGATGTTGACTTTGTTTTTAATGTTAGAGTAATGAAATAGAAACGAAAAATTAAGGAGTGTATAGATAATAAATCAGTGTCTGTATAATCAAATTTTTAAAGGTTTTGTATGAGAAGTTTTTACTATGATTTATTAAACTTAGAAAATTCTTAGAAAAATCTAGTTTGTGATGTTCACACTGAATATTTGGATTTTTCATAAATTCAGGTAAATATGAAACGATGGAGATAAAAGTAAAGAGTTGAAACTTCATATTAAGAAAATGCCAATATCGTTTCAGTCAATAATTTTTGTGGCGCTGGGGTAAGTTAAGTAGTCCTGCATTGTATGCATTTCCATGGCGAAATATCTGAAATATTTATTTAAACTGCCAATTTTGTAAAAATAAATTATTGGCTCAATACAATAAAACTGAAATAATAAAGAATATTTCTACGTATTCAAAATTATTTTACTTTTCAATTTATTTTTATTTCCAAATAGTCTGTACTATATCCTACAACTATGAAAAAATACTGGTTAATTATACTCATAATTAGAGAATCCTTAATTTAAAAATAATCAGAAATAAATATACTACACCTTTCTTTTGTGCTATATAACAATAGAGGTTACTTTCTTAACTCTAATGACACCTAGATATAATTCTCAAAGCATTGTGGCATTTTCAAGCATTTCATCCATAGGAGTTTTATCGTCTCCTTTTAAAAACTCCACAAAACATTTTGTTCTGAAAAGATGTTTCATGCTTTGGAACAACTTGTTTATGAACCCATTTTCACAATTACTGAATAGTAAACAATGTCTTGCACTGCCTTCATCAAAACTGAATATATAAATAAGTAAAGCTTGGTTACCATATTTCTAATGACCAATATGTCTTAGGCATTTAAAAATTAAATTAGGGCATTATTTTTCAACCGTTAATTTAAGAAATTTTGACTACATTTTTTAAAGGTGAAATTTTTTTTTACTTGATATAAATATGTATTTTGAGCATGTAACATTTTCATATAATAATAGAGATTCAATATTAGCACCTTTTATACTGAACAGTTTACTGTACTGGTAAAAAATGTACCCAGTGTTGCCAAGGATTATTTTTTAAGTAGGGTTTTTAAAATTGATTTCATTCTATTCAATTTTTCAAAAGGTATAGTCTCCATGCACAAAACATTTTGTTCTGAAAAGATGTTTCATGCTTTGGAACAACTTGTTTATGAACCCATTTTCACACTTACTGAATAGTAAGCAATGTCTTGCACTGCCTTCATCAAAACTGAATATATGAATTTAAGTAAAGCTTGGTTACCATATTTCTAATGACCAATATGTCTTAGGCATTTAAAAATTAAGTTAGGGCATTATTTTTCAACCATTAATTTAAGAAATTTTGGCTACATTTTTTAAAGGTGAAATTTTTTTTTACTTGATATAAATATGTATTTTGAGCATGTAACATTTTCATATAATAATAGAGACTCAATATGAGCACCTTTTATACTGAACAGTTTACTGTACTGGTAAAAAATGTACCCAGTGTTGCCAAGGATTTATTTTTTAAGTAGGGTTTTTAAAATTGATTTCATTCTATTCAATTTTTCAAAAGATATAGTCGTGCTCTGCTCACTTTTTAGCAATAATTTTTTAAAGCAAATAAACACAATTTACATGTACACACTAAACACCTGTTAAAGTACGCCCTCACTGATAAGCTTGAACTATAAGCTAGCTTACAGGAAGGCGTGGCTATTTCTTCCCTTATTTTCAATCCTTTATAAACAACGTAATGACAGACAATGATTGGATATGGGATGTGACTTTTCATGAATGAAAATTTCTTGTGCAAGGCGAATGGATCTGCCATTTTGTGTCAAACATGGTTCTATTAATTAATTTTTACAGAAAAAAGTCATATATAATACTAAAAAATATGAATAATTTTCCACGAGTAACATGACATTCGCCCAAATATAAACAATATCAAGACAAGGAAAGACACTAATTATGACTACTTTTACTGACATTTTCTGGGGGGCAAACTCAAGCTCATGACGTACAATATCGACAGGCCTGATTCTCACCTTTGTTATATTGAAGGGGGAGTGTGACCCTCTTCCCTTTACATCCCCTATGGGCGACCATGACTTCATATTTAATAAAATGATTGCAAAAGTTCATCTAATTTAGAAATAAGAAAAACATTTAAAATGTTATATCTTGTATTCATCTGACATAGGTAATATTTTAAAGTCTTGTGCATTTCATTCACTCTTTGCATTTTTATTTAAAATTATTTTATTCACCAATAAATAAAACTTCTTGAAATAAAACTTATGAAAATATGAATTCCAATATACATTTCACTTGTAATACCAAATTTTTTGCCAAATTTTCAGCCTCCCCAGTCAAAAATCTCACGCTACACTACTAATAATGTTATAATGTTTGCTTAAGTGTTTATAATGTTTCATTTTTTCCATATTGTTTTTAAAATACAGAGCCATCATGATAGAATCAATCTTGGGCAAATTGTCTGATTGCCCTTTAACAAAACCTGAATCCATGTTTACAATAAAATAAAATAAGGAACAAATAATTTAAACTCAAGCAGACCAAGAACAAATGCGTAAAATAATTATAAACAAAATTAAACGCTAACTACTTGCAAATATCTCAGTAGAAACAGCACATAGTAGAATGTTGCATCACAGGTCGTTCGGGACATGTGACGTCACAGCCAATCATGGGCCGTTTTGTCTTTGAGAAGATTTTGCGGTTTTTCATTTCTTGATATTTAAATAAATAATTATTTTAAAAGATTTTCGCTTGGATATTTGAAATCAGAAAAAAATTCTCTATAAATATCAATTGGTTTTAAGAGCTTTTAAAAAAAAAAATCGGAATTGTCCATTACTAGATGATTTTTAGTGAATGTTTAAAAAATGTATACTTTTCGTGCATTTTAAACATTTCCAATTTTTATATTAAATAATATATAGAAATTGACTTGCCATCTACCATTCAGTTGTATTAACATTTGCCTAAAATACCACAGATTACTCTAGAAAAAAATGAATTCATAAACCCATCCGTTAATTAATTATAGTGTTTTTATAAACGGTAGGTAATTCCATGTCAAATCATCTATCTTTTTTAAAAAATGAAAGTTGGCATAAAAGTTTATTACCTAGAACTGTGAAAATTTGAGAATAGACGAGTTTAAAATTTGGATGAGATGCCATAATATCAACTTTGGCGAAAAGCAATGTTATGTTGTTGTTGTTGAGACCCAGACCGTCCTACTACTAGAAAGCAATGTTATGTGAAAAACCTATTTTAATTTACCTTTATTTCTAGCTATAGCCACGAAACTTTATACAGTTAAAGAGTATACAGATTACAAAATATCCTACAATTTTGATTTTCATATGTTTTAAAAGTGTGAAGAATTGAAAAATTCTGGAAAAATGGACTGAAATAAAACAGCTTATAGAAAAGGTCACTACTGACTAGAAGCTAATTTTTTTGTGAAATGTTCTTTAATATGTGAGTTAATATATAAAATAAAAATATTGTTATCTCTATCTTTTATGGGGAAAATAACGGTTTATATTTGATAACAACTTCATTAAATTTCGATGGTGATTTTTTATTTAGTTTTAATGATAAGTTTTGGTGTTAATTTATAATTTTATTGCTTTTGTTGAATATGTAGAGAATTGAGTTATTCCAAAATTTATGTATAAATTTAAAGCTAGATATTAAAAAAATACATTAAATTCAATGTGATTTTTCTTTAATTAAGCGTTTAAAAATTTAATGTTCTTTACTTATTACATTGTACATTTAAATGTATTCACTTACCTTTGTAAACATTTATTAAATATTAAAATTGATTTAAATAAAAAAGAATGACTACAATGTCACTTTAAAATTTCTAACAGTTTTTTATTATTACATTTTTTTTTAATCTGAAATTATATACAGTATCATAACATTTTAGTGCATTAACTTAAAGCTAAACTTTATTACAATACATTGAAATAAACTGTTCAACATTTATATACTTTTAAGAACATGCTTTAAAGTATTTAGGAGGCAGCAAAATAACAATAATGTACTACAAAAATTTTAAGAAAATTGATTACAAAGTCAAATTCTGTAAGTAGAAACTTTCTTTCTGCAGCTCAGTTTATTCCTTGTCAGGTAATAAAATTGGGGGTGGCTGTGGAAGGTGTCGCATATCCCCAGGAGTGGAGTGGTTTGTTTTATATTTTTTGCTCTCTCCCACCATTCTCTGCAGTATTAGCTGAGCATGCATAAGGAAGAGCATATCAGAAATAGAAACAAAGATTTTAAAATTTCGACCTCATGTTCTTTTTTTGCAACTGTCATGGTAAATCATCATGCGAAGGCATAGGAGGTACTGTTAAGAGGTTTGTAAGAAAAGCTAGCTTGCAATGTCCATATGATGATTAAATAACAACACCACAAGAAATGTTTATATTTTGTAAAAAAAAAAAATATATATATAGAAAAATTTACCTTCAGATTTATAGACAAATGTGACATGATGAAAATACGAAGTGAACTTTCAAACAGGTTTGCTAACAAAAACAATTCCTGGTACTCATGGTTTTCATACCACTATCATTATCAAAAATAGCCACACAGTTAGTGCATTTTGATGAAAATTATAGTTTAGTTTTTGATCTCTGCAATGAGAAGTGGGAAATAGCATACACATAAACCGTTAATTGTTACATAGCTGTTATTTGTGACTCAGACTTCTAGGTTGGGATTGTTAAAGAAGTATGCAGTGAAGAGGGTAATATTCTTTTGCAATTCATGCAACCTAAAGGTCCTGCAAATTCTTTTTTCTAGCCTTTGCAAGACCATGTGTGTCATGTTCCTTTTGCATATGTGCTGTGTACTTTGTCAAAACCAACTATCAGCAGTACTGGTAGATGCTATACATTTCCTCAGAAACATTTGAAAATAGCAAAAGAAAAATACATTTCTACCTTAAAATTAAACAGTCAGAAGTTACAGGGAAGGGGCAACATCTTTTAAGATATTGCTTTTTATTTCTTCATGTATTTTTTATTATCAGTAAGAGTTATGTTCTATTTAGTGTTTTTTTAGCTTTGTTTTTCTAGACTTTATTCTAAATATTTTAGAAAATAGTAGGTATTGATTTAAAAATGTATGCACATTGTTAAGTGTATGAATGTTCTATGTGGTTACCTAATTATGTAGCAAATAATTTTTTGAAAGGATCATGAAATTTACTGATAAGATACTCTCAGGTAGCCAGGAATTGTCTCCAAGTGCAGAGCAAAACTGATCTGCCGATACTAATCACAGCACTTGGGAGCGCAATTCTGAGTTTCATGATTACTTATTTTAACTATTTTTGCTTGGGTAATTTTTAAAGATGTATAAAGATTAATCTATGAAGAAAATTGAAATTTTTCTATATAAAGATGTAGAAACAATTTGAATTTAGTATTTTTATAAATTTATATAAAGAATTATTTTTAAGATAGATTTGTATAAAAGCCAGCTTATATAGAGTGTGAAAAAAATTGTTCATTATTAAAATTTTGTTTGTAAATTTGAAAAAGAAAATCACAATTTCACATGCCTAGCTAAATCGCCATTCTAATTTATCCTTAAAACATCCAGGACTCAGCATTTGTCTTAATTGCACCATTAGTTCACATCATCAGGGCTTCTGAGCAAAAGGATTTATCCAGTCACAATTCTCATATTCAATACTATAAACAAATGAAATTTCCTTGACATAGACTTGAAAATAAGTGAACTAAGGGATTTTTGTATCACTGCTTAATTCTCAGGCAGCCATTTTGGTTCTACTACAAAACTTCAAGGATCTGTATTTCTTAAACTTTCTTAAGTAGGAAGATAAAATTTTGTATTTTTCATGAGACCCATAGGGTCAAGTACTTCAGGCCAATTTTCATTAAATTCTGAGGTGGTGGGTTCCATGGCCTGGATGATTTGACATGGAATAACCCAGGCATGTTTTTATTTTTTTTAGACTGATAGCAGAAGCAGACCCCATTATTACCGGAGCTCTTCTGCGAAAATGAAGTCACTCCCCTCCCCATTGGACAAGGGAGAAACATGCTTTTTTCCTGATCTGTTGCATTTATTAAAGCCAATCCCCACACACGGGTGGCTTTTTATGCATTTTCCGATACGCTTTGAACTAATTGAAGTCCGGAAATACAGCTTAAGATGCAACTACACATACTCAGTCTATTCATACACAGTCTGTATTCATTTCTGTGCAATCCTTGCTGAGGTTTAGACTAAGCATAAATTTAGATGTGATTTTGTATCATGCATGTTACTTTTTCCTTCACATTTTCATGAGAGGTTAAAATGGGTTTTGGTGTTTGTATTATTTAGTAGTGAATAAAATATCTCAAGAATGCTGCATGTTAGCATTTTAGAAATGATGATATTCAGTTTAAAAAGTTGACAGATTAAATATTGATTTCCATGATGCAAAATCATAAGGGATACAAATTGTTGTGTAAAATTTGATCAGTAAAATCAATTGGCCATTTAAGTTTATTGATTGAAATAACCACACAAAACTTGAACCACACACATTTGAATAGCCTTATTTATTTGAGAGATATATGTGATTCGTATTCAGGAATGCTCAAAATGTTTTATTTTATCCAAGTTGGAGAGTCGAATTTTTTAATTTGCACCCCTTTACATATGTTATTTATTGTAGGAAAGTAGAAACAAAGAAAATCTTTACAGGTTCTGTGTAAAATTACTTTGAATTTACATATAAAAGTGAGAATCATTTCTCCATACAAGAAGTGTTGAACCTGGTTCTGCAAGTAAAAACTATTTGATCTATCAAAATGCAAAATATTATGTGTTAGAATTTTAGTGTTCAGATGTAGTTTATTATTTTTTTTCATCAAGAATGTATGCAAAAATAATGTCCAGATTTTTTGTCAAAGAAGTTTTAATACTTAGAAATATGTTTTTGAGTGCTTGTTTCTTGCTACTCAACGTTAATGGCGAGTGACCCTCGAACAAGATCTTTCTGTACATATGCTCCTAAATGGTGCCTTTATAATATATTTATATATTCTTAACAGGAGAAATATAGTTTTTCAAAACGCGCCTCATATGGGAAGGAATATAGTGTTTAAATTAATGTTTTGTGAATAAGCTTCTTTTCTTCTATCATGATTCATATTTAGCTTTAAATATGTGAAAGTTTATTTATTTTTTACGAGAAAGGTTAGTTTTTATTTTTGCCTCTCATGGTGTCTTCAGTTGAGAAGGATATGGTATTATTTAAGTTATTATATTTCCTGAAATTTTTCCAATTTGTGATGCCTCAATTCAAGTGTCGTAGGTAAAGGCAGGAGGCAATAATGTAAACAGAGGCAGTTTAAATGTCAAAGAAGGACACAGTTTTAAAAATGTCTAATTTCTTGAGATTGCCTTTATTTTACTGCCTAATTTGTCTTGAATCCCAGTTATGACAAGATACATTATTAAAATTATGTTTATATTCTCTGAGTACTAAAGCATGTATTCCCTTTAACGCTCTGATTCTACAACTAAAGTACAGTTTTAAAACCATTTTTAGTTTTTAAAACTATAATAAAAATTTCAATTTCGGCACCAGGTGGCCACCTCATCTCTTATCATGACCTTGATTACATATTGTTATAAAAACTAAATGATATGCTGAGTAATCCTTGAAATCAGACCATTGTTTATAAACATGTTAAATTCATCTTTTTAGTTTCTCTGGTATTTCTATTAAGAATTTCATCACATAGTAATTTATTAGTAAAATTTCCAATTTTTTTTTTTTTTTTTTTTTTTTAACAGAATTTATCATATTACTTTGATATAACTTGTATTACAGACTGGTTTTAGTCCATGATCTTTTATCATTGGTCTATAACAATGTAACTTATTTAAGTTTAAAACCAGTTTATTTCCTTTGTAAATAGCAACCACTGATCTAAGGCCTTGGCTGTAGAGTGCTGACCTCAAAACTTCGACTCAGACTCTTTTTTCCCCACTATACAACTCCTCTTGTATTCAATATCTGACTCCGATACCAACGTAAATAGTAGTAATATTTAATTTTTCATGTCAATAGTTTTTAATTGGTAAACATTTGATGTTTTTAAAATGTATTACTTTCCTAAAATCTATTTTAAAAATTATTAAAAATTAAATATTTCAAAATAAAATATTTTTACATAGTTTTATTTAAGTGTCGAAGTCTGTATATTTTTACCTACTCTTAACTCCATCTACTGACTCTGCACAGCCCTGTCGAAGGCATAAAATTTCATATCTGGAATATTCAAGGGAATAAATTATACACACAGTCAATGATTAAAATTCTCAAATTTTGCACAACTTTTACTATATAAAAGTATTTGAAATTTTATTTAATTTAACCCCATTGCTAATTTAATCCTTATTACTAGTTTTGGGTATCTTTCATACTTTTTAAAGCTAATTTTTCGTACATTATAATGGCAGAACTTAACTAATATTTTTTAACATGATCTTAAGACTTTTATCTTATTATATCTGATGAAAAATCTTCATGACAAATTTTGGGTGTTTAAAACTTTAGAAATGTATTTTGTATTCCAAAACTTGAACCTTTTATATAATAAAAAATACAGGGTCAGTGAAAGCAAAATAGTCATGTTGATATAATAGACAGACATGGAGACAACACCACTGCATAAAAGAGCTTGGAATTAACAAAAGAAGGAAGAAACTGATTCACGGATAACTTGGCTTTGTCAAAAGTAGAAAGGTAAGTTTTAAACAAATCGAGTTGAGAGTGGCTGTTGAAAGACCATTTCAGTATAGACCAATCTAACTATAATAGTGCGTTAATTTCAAGAGTATGTCAGTGTTATCAAAATAAGTCAGACCTATCATCAATTATTTATAACTATCTTATATGAATTTATCCTCTCTGCATTATGGATAAGTGGTTGACAAAGATGTTGGCAATGAGAATCGAAAACAATGATGAAGAGCCTTCAATGACACAGTCCAAGCAACCAGAACGAAGAAAAGTGGTGAGAAAATATGATTCCAATTACTTAAAATTCGGAATTTTTTTGGAAGCCACAGTGCATTGTTAGTTTCGAAGTACTCGTAAACTACAGTATGTGACTGAACAAATTACATCGGCATATTGAGATGAAGCATTCTGATTTCAAATATAGGCCACTCAAATTTTAGAGCTGAAAATATCCAGAAAGAAGCTTTCACATTTTACTACGATCAATGGAAAAGCTATATAAGCCTTATACCTAATTAGTTTGAGAGTCCTTAGGCCCACCCCCTGAATAAATCACTGGTTAGAGCTAGGTGGGGTGCCACGAAAGATCGACGTTCTAAAAAGTGGGTCACGGATTCAAAAGTTTGGGAACCACTGATCTAAACCATGTTCTTTTTTGAAACCATGATTTTTCAATTTAATAAGAGAACCCCACCCCATTTTTTTCCAACTCTGGTCAGCAAGCATTTTTTAAGCTTAACATAATATTTAACTATTTATTTTTAAGTTATAAGTATTTTTTATTTTTTCTTATAATTCTTTGATATTGCAGTAAATCAAACTGCTGCTTGTAACAATAAAACTTTCTAATCCTTTCTAAAAGAAAGCAAGCATATGAAAATTATATATTTAATAATTTATTTTTTACTCTATAATAAACAGTGAATTATTTATGATTCGAAAAGTGTTTAACAATTTCAATCTATTTTTTGTTTATTATTTGTTTTTGTACAATTGTATTAAATTTGTAATTTAGGAAAATATTTTTCTATAGTTACAGATAAAATAGATTTATTTTATAAAATTTCAAAAGCACAGGTACTCAATAAAAATATTAAATTGCAGATGCTGACTACAATATATAGGTAGTAAAAATTTTTGTGCATAGAATATTTTTATATATTTCTGAATTTAAACCTTTTTAACCATATTATTCAATGTACAGGTTGGCCATAATTAAAGTAGAGGTGTTTAGAGCCCGATAGTGAGAAAACTGTTGGGCCAAACTCAGCTAAATTGGCAGTAAATACTATTTAGACCATGGGGTTTTGATTTTTGAAAGAAAAAAAAATAGTTCGGATTTTTGCCATTGCAGGCCAAAGTGGCACTGTAATGTCTATTTTTGGAGTAAAATAGGCATAGGAAGTACAGAAAGTTAACATTTTAGATGCATTTTGAAAAGGACATCACATTTACATTTTATGCGTATTTAGTGCATTTTATATTTACATTTGCATCTTGCATTTATATATGTATGATATTAATTTTTATATTGGCATCATTTACATGTGTGATTCAATATGTTTTCTTTGCATATGTTCCAAAAAGAGCATTTTTTGAACAGCATTCTCTACTGCAGAATGCAGCAGATCTCCATTGATTTGCTTGATGTGCAATGTCATTCGGTTCTTCAAAGTGGCTAAATTATCCACATTCCCATGGTATACTTAGCGCTTTACATGACCCTACAATCAAAAGTCACAAGGGGTCAGATCAGGTGAACAGGCTGGCCACTTCATAGGAAACGCTTGACTAATTATTCGGTTGTTTGTAAAATGCTGTTATAGAACTTCTTATGCGCACAATGCAATATGAGGGGGGGTGCTCCATCCTGCATAAATATCGTAGATTCAAGACATCCATACTGTTAAAGTTGTGGAATAACAAAGTTCAGCAGCATTGTTTGATACTTCTTATTGACGGAACTTTCTGTACTTCCTATGCCTATTGTACTCCAAAAATGGACCTTACAGTGTCACTTTGGCCTGCGGTGGCAAAAATCCGAACTATTTTTTTTTTCTTTTAAAAATCAAAACCCCATGGTCTAAATAGTATTGGTTGAGTATTGCAAATTTGGTTGAGTTTGGCCCAACAGTTTTCTCACTATCGGGCTCTAAACACCTCCACTTTAATTATGGCCACCCTGTATATATGACTGTAGCTGTAATGTAAGAATAAATACTTTTAAAAGTCACTGGAAATATTATTCTAGCTTAAATGTAATATGTAAGAATAAGTTAAAAAATTTTCACTTTTGAAAATTTTTCAGAAAACCCTCATTTCTAAAGAAAGGTAATATAAACTGAAAAATATAGGATAAAAAAAACTGATAATAGGAAATTTTAATGGATTCAACTGAAGGAATTCATTTAAAGAATATTTTAGAAGTAAGTTGATTACATGGCAAAAAACAAAATGACTAACTAATATAACATAAATATGAATTAAGGGAAAATAATGATAAAACTTTGTAAAATATAATTTGTTGCATATAGCTTCTTTCAAATTAGTATTAGTTCATTAAATGACGAAAATATGAATTGTCACTCAGCAAAATAATGCTAGCGATATTAATTCGAATATTATTATTAAGAACTTTAAAATAATGAATATTAAAAATAGTGGAGAATAATAAGTTTAGTTTTGACTAGTTAAGTTTTCAACTTACGAATTTGATAAATTTTAAATACCATGTATATCAAATTACCAGTATTTTATATTAGTGCCAACAAAGTTTTACAAGAATACCGGTTTTCAGAATTCTGGTATTGGATTCCTCTTTAATAAAACTAGCCAGCAATTTTATCCATGTATGGATCTAATTTAGATGCTTTCATTGCATGTAGAAAAAAAGTAAATGAAAAACACACATGCACCTATATTTTAATATTATGTTTGTTTTTTATAACAGCCGAATAAACTGTTGGGTGTGCTTTGGAAGTACTGAAGATGATAAAGATGCAGAATGGGTACAGCCTTGTAAATGTCGTGGCACAACAAAATGGGTGCATCAGACATGTCTGCAACGCTGGATAGATGAAAAACAGAAAGGTAACAGTTCTGCAGCAGTTTCATGTCCTGCTTGCAATGAAGAGTATATTCTAGTTTTTCCTCCATTTGGTAAGATTATTATTTTTACTTTATATGTTGAAAAATTTAAATTTTTTAAATATGCTCAAACTGCTGCTCATAAGCTAAAAAGGCTTAGAAAACCTTGTATAAAGCAGCATATAACAATAATAAAGGTGTCAGTTTTTGTGTTTCTGAGGCAAAAAACAGCCATCAGGACAACAAAATAGCACAGATAACACTAGCAAAGTAAGATCGGCTTTTGTAGTAATTAACATTCATTTCTTGTTCCATTTGGTATCCCGCCACATTTGCTTAACAGGATCTAATTTTACTTTAGTGAATGTAATGTATTTGTAATGATGAAGGGGGTCTGTAACTGTTCTGATTTGTAATGAAGGGGGTCTGTAACTGTTCTGATTTGTAATGATGAAGGGGGTCTGTTTTTTTTGCTCATGAAAGGAATAGTATTATTATTAATATTATTATTGTACTGCATGCTGCTTTATACAAAGATTTCTACACTTTTCCCCTTGACAAAAAAAAAAAAAAAATCATTGAAAGATAACATTATGAGATTGTTAGAGAATCATAATGGGCAAACAAACATTTTACAGTGTTGAATCCATAAAGATCTTAATGTGACCATTTTTATCCAAATTTAAGATTTCATTTTAATACATTCTTGAGGAAGGAATTTTACTTAAAACTTAAATATAAATTTAAATGTAAATTTCAGAGTTTTACATTTTTCTGGAGATCAGCAGAGAATGCAAAAATCAGGACTCTCCTTATAAAATAAGTTGGTTGCTATTTTTCCTTCGAATTTTAAATAAGGATAACTTAAAGCATACCTGCCAACTTTTACGAATTTTTCGTAATTTTTACGAAAATTCTCTTATTTTACGATTTTACGCGCGTAATCAATTTCTTTAAGATTTTTAATATTTTTTACTAATTACGCCTAAAAATCGCGCCAATTTGCCGATTTATCGCCAAATTTATATATTTACACCAAAATGTCGCCAAGCATTTGGATTGCTTGTCACACGAGAACGTTCTCGTGTGACAAGCAATGCAAATGAACGCAGACGTTCTCGTGTGACAAGCTCTATTTATTCTGGTACTTCCAGCACGCAGCGTTCAAGAAACGGACAGCAGACAATGCTCGTCTTTCTAACCCGGAAGTGTAGGCATAAAATCCCCCACAGAAAGGAATCAAAAATAAGTTGTAGATTTTTGTTTCCGTAATCACCGTGATGTATGTTATCATATATATCATTAATACATATGTTGTCATTGGACTCAAAGGGGAAACAGAAGAAAAAACTTCGCACAGCATTTGAAAATATTTGTTTTACTTTTACCCCTTTTTGTTGAGAGTCCAAAATTACCAGTTTGCATCCATTTTCTTCTTCTAATGATTTCATATCAGAACAATAGACCTAATTTATTTTTATAGTGCGAATAAAAATAAAGAATTATTTTACTAAGCAAATTATATTTTGCTTAAATTTTAAGATGAGCAATTCAGTCTTTTCTTTTCAGGCTTTGCTGAGAGTACATAATTGCCTTTTTCCATCCATCTCCATCCCCTGATTATTACACATTAACTTTACTAAACTAGTTTATTTTTATATTTCAGTTGATTATAAAGGTCACCTTTTTAATTATTTTCATATAAATGGTAATTTTTTTTTTTTTCATCTCTGCAGCGGTTGCCGAGAGAACGCTATTATCCTTTTTCATCGATCTCCATCTCCTTATTGTTGCACATTAATTTGACTAAATTAACTTTTCATATTTTGGTTGATTATAAAGGCAAATTTTTTTAATTATTTTCACATAAATAGTACGATCGTGAAATTCAGTTTTTTTTCGCGGGCGTTTCCGAGATTACGCAATTATCCTTTTCCATCGATCTCCTTCTCCTTATTGTTGCACATTAACTGGACTAAAGTAGCTTATTTTCATAGTTTGGTTGATTATAAAAGTTAATTTTTTAATTATTTTCATATAAATAGTACGATCATGAAATTCAATCTTTTTCTATCTGAAGCCCTTTCTGACACATTTTTATGAAAAGATATTTTTGAACAAAATAAACATTTTCTTTAAAATATACTGCCACCAATTTTTATTTATGTGTAGACACTAGACAATGCACATTTTAATAATACATGATAATTTTATGAATGTGTTTAAAAATATACTGCAGTTTAAGAACAAAAAATTTGTGTCTTCCCAATTGTAAAAAAATTTTTTTTTGTGAAATTAAGTTCATAAATCCTGACTATTGTAATGATTTAAATTCAACAAAACTGACAAAATAAAAGCATGAGTTATTATAGATAACAAAATCATAGTTTAGAATTAATATAAAGGAATGTGTTAAAATTAAATTTGCCCATGTATTTAAACAACCCTGTTCTTAAACGCAATTGTCAAACTTGCATTTTCTAAATATAATTGAATTATATCATTTTTCATCATTACATAACGAATTATATCATCATTACATAACGTAACGTTCTGTCAAAATATTTTGAGAGATGAAGGATACAATGTAAATAATGTACAAATGAACATGCATACAACTGTTTCCAAAGAGATCTCAAAACAGTTGTGTGTTTCACATATTTGTGCACTATTTACATTGTGTCCTTTGAAAATCAGATTTATGTCGATTTGTTCTGTAAAACTCATTTTACGCGCTATTCTGATTTTTTTTCAAAAATCTTCTGATTTTTACTCCAAATAAGTTGGCAGCTATGGTTTAACTAACATAAATTTTGGGAATTGATTAAAAACTCAACTTTTAAAATGCTTGGTAAAAGAATTTTAAAAGACCAAATTTGTATTCCGCAAATGTTGGGTTGGCACATTTTTTGCATTCTCTCTTAAAAATTATGCATTAATTATATGAAACAGTGCAAATCCTGCATGGCATATTGTTTCGTGTAAACAATATGTCAAACAATATGTATGAACCAGCCGTTACAATTTTTTTAGACAAGTAAACAAATCAAATAAAAATTAAATTAAAATACCATTACAATTCATAATGTTAATGTATTTTAGACAATCATTTTCCTGTGTAATTGCTGTATCAATTTACTGAAAATTATTGTTTCAATCATACATAAAAATGTTATGAAGACCTTAAAATTTCAAATAATGTGTTATTGAATCTTGCAAATTACAAAAAATATTTAGTTTTATACATAATCTAGAGTATAAAAATGTGTAATGATTGGTGGCTGGTGTGATTGTTTTTTTGAAATACCCAATAAAAATGTCACATCAATGAGAATCTTTGTAAAAAGTTAGATTTTCAGAACCAATCTTTTTTAAAGATGTTTTTGTAGCACTTTACAAAATATTTTATATCTTGATTTTCAGCACAGGAGCACTTTCA
The DNA here is from genome assembly GCA_951213105.1 of Amaurobius ferox. Taxonomy (NCBI): domain Eukaryota; kingdom Metazoa; phylum Arthropoda; class Arachnida; order Araneae; family Amaurobiidae; genus Amaurobius; species Amaurobius ferox. The sequence goes on along the minus strand of OX578136.1, from coordinate 52,630,889 downwards.
TTTTATTTTACTTATGCAACTAGAATACTCAGAGATTCCTAACAACTCCTTTTTTCTGTTTGAATATAATGTTATGCTATAAGGTGGGTGATCATTAATTACCCCGAAAAGAGCGATCAGAAATTACCCCAGTCCATCCTATAAAGTATAAAAAGTAGATTTCAAAAAGAAAAATGCTTATGCTTTAAAACATAAATAGTATCAGACTCACGAACCTTTAAAGTCTAAAAATCTGTTGAAGACTGGAAAATTTGAGCAACATAATTAAACACAAATTAAGGCACAATGCAAATGCAGCTGTTTAGAGAATATGCTGAATTCCCTTCTTTAGTGCAACAAACCTGAAGTCATAAAGACGAAATGGGTTAATTTTGTCTTTTTTTACACAATTAATTAAAGTTAGTTCTAGCTGATCTATCTAACACTAGAAAAGGGGATCCAATGTATCCTAAAAAAACTGTGTGTTGCATCGTATTAATTCATGCTTAATTAAATATATTGTCTGACAACTCTGGGACTGCAGTGAAATATTTTGTCCATAACAAAAAATAACTTCTTTCCATTTTATGACCTTTTTGGTTACAAGGTTCACACTAGAGGATTGGCTTTTTTTTCGGAAGGTATTGTAAGAAAGGGACAGGGATGTGTAAAATAAGACAGGGCATATTTTGCTCTGTAAGAGAAAGAACAGGGCACTGTGACCTTCTAAAATAGCCTAGGTGGAACACTATTCTGTTATTAAAAGTTTTCTGTAATAACATTTGGAATTGATATACTAATAATAAACCTTTTAATATAATGTTTAGTTATTTTCCTTTAGAACACCTTTAGTTACTTTCCTTTATAAATTTATGTGTTCAATTTTATTTTCTAAATAATGCTTATGCAATAGTTACCAATTATTAATAAAATATATTTATACTAATTTTCATGCAGTATAAGTATGCTACTTTATAGTAAGAAATAGTAAGAAAAAGTAGTAAGAATAATAGTAAGAAAAATTACTATGTATAATAAAAAAACATATTTATATTTGTGTGTAAGATCAATAATAAAACAGCAGTGTAATGTTATCAATCAGTTTCAGAAGGAAAATGAGCTTTTTTCAGGATAAGAGAATCACTATTAAAGTAGGAAAATGCATGTAGATAAATGTTTTTATTGTCAATGTATTTGAAAATAAGTATTGTGGTTTTTATAGATATATATATAAAAAATATTATGTTACCCATTAGTTTTTTAAATATTTCTTAATTTAGAAAATTACGTCTTAAATTTTAGGAAGAGAGTAAAAAAATCCACAATAACTTTGTGATGACCTCTGCATTTAGTTTTAATAATAGAGGGACTCATTAAATGCAAATTCATAATTCTGAGGGTTTGATTCCTTGCTTTAAACAGCCAGTGATGCTGCCGATGCATTGTTGCATATCAAATACCCAAGAAAATGAAAACAAATGCATAAAATTTTAAAGCATGCATACTGTTAGACATGCAAAAATGTTCCTGGTTTTCGGGAAAAAAATTTCCGTGACTCCTGACATGCCATGCCAAGGACAACAAAGGAAAAGTCCATGTAAAAGGCAGAATGCACAAAAATGTTCCCAGTTTTCGTAAACAAAATTTCGATTCTCGACAGATGCTATGCTGCGGACAACAATGGGAATGTCTATTCGAGAGTCAAAATGGCCAAAAATGTTCTCGTGTTTTACAAAAAAAAACTTCCATGATTCCCAAAAGATGCCATACCACAGCTAACAAAGGAAAATTTCATACTAGACCGGTACATGGAAAAATACTCTTGGTTTTCACAAAAAAAAATTCTCATTTCTCAACAGATGCCATGCCACAGACAGTAAAAGAAAAGATCATGCAAGAGCCGGGATGTGCAACAATGTTTCCGAATTTTACGATTCCCAATAAGCAACATGCCTTGGATGAAAAAGAAAAATCTGTATTAGTACCGCTTTTCAGCTTCTTAATCGAGTTCTATGGCTATGGTAGAGTCTGACTTACATATACATCAACTGAATAACCATTTCCTGAAACAATGCATACAGGGGAAACTTGTACGTAATATTGCAGACCGTTTCGATTTTCCTGGATTCGTTCCGTCTTATTATGCTTATTTCAGAAATTTCTTAGATATGCCTTTGCCAAGATGTGCCATGGAAGGTCCACACTGTTGCATGTAATTTCCTGAAAATGTACAAATTTCCTGAAAAGGATTCAAATTCCCTGAATCACTGCATCTGTGGAATACAATTTAGCCCCTCTGAAATGTTGTTACCAAATATTGAATTTTGCATTTTTTAATCATTATTCTTAGTCAAATTATAATTATTCTTAGTCAAAATCCAAAGAAAAAGAAAAGTAGCAGCTATAGAATTCAATCTAAGACTACTTCTGTATTGACTTCCTACAAATATTGAATTATAGCATCCAACTCAATATTATATTGGAAAGTTATGAATTTTGCATTTTCTGCCATATTTAAAAAAAGAAAAAAGACAAATTTTTGGCTAAAAATTGGACCTTTTCAGCCCAAAATTTATTCTTTTTATTTTCTTATGGGTTAATCTATATCATTATTAGTAAGTAATTCCTGAAAGTTCTGTCAGCAGTATTCACAGAAATTTGCATTTTTGTATATCAATTTTGTTTTAACATATATACATTTATATGTACAATCATATTTTGTTTTAATATAAAAATATTTTGCAATTTTGCAATCTGTTTTCATCTGCTAATATTTTTGTTTATTTTACTTTTTATACAGAAACATTATTTTTCAAATATATTACTAATGAATTAGCTATATTTTCTTAAAGCATCACTAATAAAATGTTATTTATTTGGACACTTAGAATGATTTAGACTCATTAGAAACACATTTGGAGAGAATATATTAGAATTTGATGTATTTGCATTTATAATTTTAATTAAAAATTAATATATTTTTTATTAGTTTTTAATTGGCTCAGAAAAACTGCCAAAGGACCCATGTTTTTAGGGTTATATGAGTCCCCGGGACCCAAGTTATACTAAGTTCACGGCGACATCACTGATAGCTTTATTTACCTTCATCTATTTTTTTTACAGGACGCCTTGTGTTTGTATTGGATGTAGCTGATAGAATCATGTATAAAGTGTGTCCTTTAGCTACTGCAGGTATTGTAGTTGGCTCTATATACTGGACTGCTGTTACATATGGTGCTGTTACTGTTATGCAGGTAAACTGCTTTGCAATTTGTATGTGAACTTGTATTTTATTAATTCTGATTAGTTTTCTGAATTGAATTATATTCTTGGCCTATTTGCTTACTGCTTGCAAAATTCTTTTTCTAAAAGAAATTTTTTAATTAATCAGCAAACAGTTATTGCAGTTAAAAAAAAAAAAAAAATAAGAGACAGAAATATTGTTTGTAAAATGAGAATTGCTTAAAATTGTCATTAAATGATAACAAGAAAGATCAATCATGCATAAAGCATTGATTATGAAACATTTTCCAACTTCAATGCAATTTTATTTAAACATCTTTAAAATGTGATACATTCCTCGGTAATATTTTAAAAATTATCACAATACTACATTAATTTATTATCTTTGAAAACTTAAAACTTCATCGAGAAAAATGAACTTCATTCAAATAACGTCATTGAAATAGAAATTGCCTGATTTAAACATCTCTAAAATGTGATACATTCCTCGGTAATATTTTAAAAATTATCATAATACTATAATAATTTATTATATTTGAAAACATCATCGAAAACAAAAGAACTTCATTCAAATGATGTCATCGAAATATAAATTGCCTGGCTCTCTCTATAAAAGCAGCATTTCATTCATAAACTTTTTCCATTCCTTCCATTCATCACAATACTATAATAATTTATTTAATTTAAAACTTAAAACCATGGAGGTACAAGTAATTTAACTTTATGCTTAAAAGTTCATCGAAAAGATCATCTTCTCTGTTTAAATCATTCATATCAGCTATATTGCAGACTCAATGAGCTAAATAATTTTGCGTTAAAGAAATGCAACAATTCTTATACAACTCATTCTACATCTTTTGGTGTTTACATTCTGTATAAGTAAAAATTGGGCTTCATTGTAGAAATAATCAAAGTTTTATGATTATTTAAACTCAAATATATTGTAATTACGTTGTTTCAGTATGTAGATGCACAGAATTTAAGTAAAAATAAAGTGGTTTTAGGACCGATACAACACTAAAACGTGAATTAAAAAGAACTTTATAAGTCATGATTTTGACACAAGAAGGATTCCATATTTTATTTTGAAGTGGGTCATGTGATCTTGTCATATAATGGTCATGTGATCTCTTCATATAAAGGGTGTAATTATTATTTTTATTTAAAAAATTACTGAATACATTTTGCTGAAAATTTTTTTATATATTTTATGGGATAATTTGAATATTTCCTAAAATTTTTGAAGCAATTTGTGAATTTTAAATTCGCTTAAAAAATGTTTGAAAAATTAGGTCCCATAGGGTTCAATGTATTTCATTTTTTCAACCCGCGTTCAATCCAAAACTAATTGAGTGATATTATTCATTAATATTCCCATAGGTCCCACAGACCGTCTGAACAACATACTAAAATTTCATTTTGATAAAGTCATTTATATGGCAGTTATCGTGCTAACGGACAGACAGACAGATAAAATGAACAAAATTATAAACACTTTTCAACTATGTTGTAAAGTGTTAAAAATGTTGAAATGATATAAAAAAAAAAAATCCTACATTATAGCAGAAATACAACATGAGAAAATTTCAAAATAGGAAAAACTCGTAAAAATATAAATAAAAGGCATTTCACAATTATTTACATATTACAAAGAAGATATCTCCAAAATATTTATAACTTTATTATATTATTAAATTCCAAAAAATAATTTGAAAGTAAAACTTTCTTCACAAGCTGCCATCATTCATTGAAAACGTTAATTTTCCACTATTTATGTAGTATAGATATATCTGTAAAGAGTGCATCAGATAGAATCCTTTCTATAGAATGTGAACATCTTTTATTTTACTGTTTTAGAAAACATAAAAACTTTAGAAATTGGTAACATAAGATGACAAACTAGAATCTTATATATGTATAAACTTCTTTTGATAAAAAAAAAATTTAAATCTTCAATTTATACAGCTCAAAATATTGCATTTTCACCTAGTGAAATTTTTTTTAATGTTTATAAGGTGCAGTTCAACAAAAAAAGAGTTAAGAGCATCACTGCAATGCTTTAACTTTATTCAAAAGTATTGCCTCTTATGATTCAGGCATTTATCCTACTGAGACACTAGGTATAGAATGGTGTGGTCATAAAAGTAATTGGGGCATTCAGGAACCTCTTCCAAACTCTCAGTTCATCATCTGTCCTTAATCAGCATCTGTGCAAAGATTTCTTCAATTCATCAAAAACATGAAATGACTGAGTGATAGGTCTAGTCTGTATAAGGGGAGGGGCACAAAACTTACCACTTGAATTTCTGAAAAAGATCTTTGATGGCATTTTCTATATGGAAGCAGGCATTATCATGGAGCAGAAGAAAGGTTTCCAGGTCTTTTTGACTTAATTGCATATTGCAAGGTGGTCAACATTTCTTCATAATGTTGTGCATTCATCATAACTGCATGCTCCAGGAAATGAACAAGGGGTGGTCCAGTTTGGTCAAAGAAGGTCAGCATCACTTTTCCTGCACTACTACTGATGGCCTTGGATTGTGTTGAAGAGGATCCTTCATGTTTCCATTGTAGACTTTGTTTTGATTCCAGTTCATAATGATGGCACCAGCTCTCATCTCCAGTGACAATTTGCGACAGGAAACCCTTCCCTTCATTGGCATATCACATATCACTGCAGATGTTGCAGGGACATTGCCATATGGTTTCAAATGGTGAGTGTAAAGTGTGTTCATTGTGCACACACTTTACGGAACTTCAAGCTGTCTTTTATAATAGAAGGTATAGATGAATGGAGACGATTTCTTCAGCGATTTGATCTACCATTACACATCGTTTTTCACCAATACACTTATCCACTTCTGTAAATAATGGCATCTGTAATGCGATTTGGAACACCAGATCACTTGTCTTCCAGTGATGTACATCCTTCCCTTCATGAAAGCACTTATACCATTTCTTTATTCTTGCAAATGACATGCAATGCTCTCCATAAACATTTGTCATTCTTCTATGGATTTCAGTACCTCCTGCTCCTTTTGCTATCAAAAACCGCACTATAGCTCACTCTTCCTTCTTTGATGCACATATTTGGATGGCATATACAATGGGTTATCTACCTTTGCAACATCTAGTGGACCATGCATGTGTGCATCAATTACTTTATGTCAGTGCTTTTGCCATGCTAATAGGCATTATTATCTATCCTGTTAATTTTTCCACAATAATCTTTGGCTTGTGTTTTATTGACTGCATTGTGTTTTATTTAAATACGTTTTTTGTTCATTGCCAATTACATTATTTTCTACCATATAATAGGTATTTATCACATTTTTTTTGTTTAGTTCGAATTAAGTTGTAAGAGATCAAAGTAATTTTTGCACATAATTGTAAATGAATGACAAAACATTTTTAGTGTAACATAGGTTGCACTGAGAATTAAAGTTATCTCTGAATTTATCACTATAATTGTTTAATTTCTCATTTGCTGCATTTTTTCAAAATAATTCAAACATTTTGAATTTTAATAATTTTATTTAACAGCCCAAACTTGAAAAAAAAAATAAATTTTTTTTTTTTAATTGCAGTTCTGTTTAATAATTTCTCCTTTATCCTGGACAATATTGGTCATTATTTAAAATAAAATAAATTTACGAACAGATTTTTACAGTGTCAGAAATGGTTTGGTGTCTTAAGAAGTAAGTCAATTAGATTTAGAATACATTATTGGAATTGACTGCACTATAATAATTTGTCACTATTGTACTAAGCATTAATTATATATATATATATATATATATATATATATATATATATATATGCCTTTCTATTATTAGCCCCCTCCTTTTAGTAGCTCTGATTGTATATTTTCACTTATTCTTGCCTTTTCGCATTACTGTTATTTATTTCTTACGAATAGCAACAGTAGATAATTTCTTTTTCCTCTGTGAATGGCAACATTAGTCTCTTCATTCTGGGTTCCTAGGTTCGACAGGTTCATGTATTTGTAGTGTTATTTTCCAGGTATTCTTGTTTCCTTTTATTTTTTCTTCTTTATATGTATGTTGTCCAAGTAGAAATAGTTTATAGATATAATCTATCTATTTCTTCTGAAACATACATTTTTTGTGCTTGCTTCGACAAAATACTTGAACCTGAAGAAGTGTTTTGGAAAGGTAAACAAATCCATGATTTAGGCCTAGCCCTTGTCCATGTGTATAGCATTAATGCTTGGATTTCATTTGTTTTTCTTTTATCGATTCCATACCATTGATTTTTGTTGATTTTCTTTAACTTGATGATTCAAAATTTGTATTTTTTTCCATTTGATTGAAGATTTGCTGATTTATACTTTTATTTTGTAGGCTTGTTAGAAAATTAGGTTTTTCGAGTTACAGCTTCTCACTTTTCTTTCATTGGACTTTTAAACTATTATATATATATATATATATATATATATATATATATATATATACAGTACAGGATCTATTATCCGGATTGCTTGGAACTTCAGGCATTCTGGATAAGGGGTTTTTACGTAATACTTTTCTAAAACTTACTGGAATGGTCTAAAATGTTATAGAAAATTATAATTTATTTTAAAAACATGTATTAAATACAGATTTTTTATAATCCATATGAAAAGATATACTTGGTTAACTAAAATGCAAATTACATATAATTATAGTATCAAATTTAGGGATTAAGAAAATTTTTGAAAGAAACAAATGTCTGAAAAAAGTTGATTATTTTGGGTAGTTATTAGAAGTCTTTTTTTGGAACATTTCAAAGGTGCTTCTGCTAAAATATTAGATGAATAAAGTGGGCCTTCACCATATTCATCTAATATTTTAGCAGAAGCACCTTTGTTCATATCAAAATATTTTAAAGTACTTTTAATAAAATGAAGATGAGAAGGATGTTCATTTTTAATTGAAATGAGAGATTCAACTATGGGTGCAAATATATCAAATTCTAATTTATGCTCTTCAAATGTATTTCTAATAAGCCTTATAATTCTAAATGCCTGAATAAATAAAAAAATTTAATTTCGTTATCCTAAACATATATCTCAATTTCATCAACAATATGTTTTAAAATAATATCCCAGCATAAAAAGCCCAAAAAATATAAAATATTAGTTCATGGAAACAGATTGAAAAAATGGAAAATATTTAAAAATAAAACGAAATATATCGGGGATCGTGTTTACATAAAAAAAAAAAAACAGCGATATTGCTAAACTGTCTTTTATAAAATACTAATTAATAAATGTAGCACGTTAAAACTCCATAAATGTACTGCAATGAAACTTTTTGATAGGGCCAATTTTCGGTTCAAAATAGCCATTTTCATCCAAATAATAGGATTTCATTGAAAATGATTTTGATGTTGGAATTTCATCAATGTTTTTTAAAATATTAAAGATGTGTATATTTCTACGAAGATGAAAACAAATCTGGTTTCTCTGAGAAAATGACAACAGACGGCTCTGAATGACATTTTATAGCTGCTATATTTTTCTTCGCATTTCGGCAAAAGTTAACTCTCATTAATTTCGGGAATTCCTTACTTAAACGTACTTTCTATCATCTCGGAAATGCGCTGATGACCTTTTTTTTTTCAATCTTTTCCAATAAATGTTTGTGCAAAATAGTGTGAATTCTGTGTGGCACATCGCGTTTGAAGGGCGTAGACAAAGCAAATAGGATTTATTTAGCGATATCGGAATATTTCTATTGAAAAAGTTGGAATACTTTTACTGAAAATCAAAGTCCTGGAACAAAGAGCAGAAAAGAAAATGTAACAAATTCGGAAAAATCGAAACCTTTGTGCCTAGTGTGCTCTGTCCTATATACCCAAAAAAGAATGAAACTCCATTAAAAAAAGCACCTTGCCGCGACTTGTCCGTAACTAAGGCTCCTGTATATACAGGAGCCATATCCGTAACTAGTGAAGAATGGAATGACATGTTTCGCCATGAAGACTAATTTGATAGATCCTTTTAGCCTTCATGCGTTTCGCCCGTGCCGGATGCAGCCGCTTCGGAAATTTTCGGGAAAAAGGTGCTACTTCAGATATTTTCCAGAAAAGAGGAGTTGCGCTATGGAGATACGGAACTTCCCGGAAAAAACACGATCCACGGAATATTTTCATTCGCTCTCGTGAGAATTCCTCGCGTTCGTTTTCGAAATTTAAGAAGGATCAGCGGCGGAGAGTGCACGTGAATTCCTGCGCGGCATTTTTTTCTGCGCGGGATTTATGAATTTCGTGCGCAGATCGCTCATACCCTGGAAAAATGTAGGCTTCAACGCATCATTTTTTATTTTAATTGATATTGCTAATTACGGCAAAAAAGCATTTGGCGGGATTTTAAACAAAAAATCGCTATTTGGTGCAATATTTAGCAAATAATCGCTTGTTGGCATAGAATTTGGCATTATTTTGCCGAATTCCGGTTTTGGGAGAGTCCGGATATTGGGGTGCCGGATAAGAGGTCGCGTACTATATATATATATATGTAAATATAAAAGATAGATTTCTAAAGAAAAATATTGAAATGAATTTTAGTGTACTTCCGCACCGCAGCATAAAACACTAAAAATATATAAAGGGTTAATATATAAAAATGAAGAAGGAAGGCAACATCAAATGCTTACACAATGGCGGTAAGGGGTAGTGACCTTACTCCCCAGTTATCAACATGCATGTCTTAAATGCCGCAGCACTGCACTCCTGGACACCAGCACTGACTGTAGCCAACCTCCGGAGTGATGATCAAAATTATCACAAGACCTTTTATAAAGGAAAGTGATATTAAAAAGTATTGGTCCAAGCCTCAGAGACAGCTAAGTTCATGCCTATGCTTCCTCTTTATAACATCAAAATAATCATATTCAGCAGTTTAGATGTATGTGATGTCATTACTCTCAAAGACGTATAATCAATGTTCATAATGACCTCAAATATTCACACATATTTAACCCATGTTTTTCATTTTTTCCATAGTAATTTTTGATGTAATGGATCATAAATTGCATTGGATATCTTTGCCTGAATGCCTGTTGTAAGAATTTTCTGTCACTTTCCAATCTGGTGATGTCATTGCTTACAATTCTTTTTGCTAGACCACCAATAAATACATTCCTAAATATATTCAAGTGTAAATTAGATGTCCAATGTATGATTCCTGTTGTAGGAATATTATAAGTTATTCTTTTATCATATATATAGAATGACAATTTATTATGGCTGAAATCAATACTGAGATCTAGAAAATTTACGACATTATTCTGGGTTGGTGGATTTTCTTCCAATATTAAATTTGAGTGATAAAATTCAAAATTCATTCATGGAAACTTTCGTTTTCGTAACCTATTAACAAATCATCAACGTAACGTATGTAAATTATTTCATTGTTAATATGGGACATTTTTTCAAAATGATCAAGATAGATGTCTGCTAAAATTGACGAACATCCCCCACCCATGAGGATGCCTTTGATTTGCTTATAGGAATTCAGACCGTTATATAGGTAGTTTTCTTCTATAACTATCTTAATCAGATATCTATATTTGTTAATTTCGATATATATTTTTGCATTTCAAATTCCCCGTACAACAAGTTCAGTATTCGGTATAATACCTTGAGTTCAATATTGTTAAATAGCTCTTGAAAATCATAGGTTCTGAAAAATAATTTTGTTTGATGATTCCTCAAGATCTCTATGACCTCGTAGCTGTTCCCAACAATATAAGATCCCCGATCTTTAATTTTCTTTAATATAGGTTTCAATATTGCGAGAAGCAATTTGTTAGCTTTAGTGAGGTAAGTTTCGAATCCAACTGTTACTGGTCTGAAGCTTTTTGGAGTTTTATAAAGCTTGGATATATTTATTAAGTATGGGTATTTTATTCTTTCTGTGTACTTAATTCCTGCCTTAAGATATAAGGCTTTGATTCTGTTATTAATCACTTGGTGTGTCATGGTTATCATGCTGTATAAAGCTTGATTTTCATAATTTGCCATAAGGGTTTTTATATAAAGGTATTTGCAAGTAAATGCATAATTACCAGGTACTTTATCGGTGTAAGTTATTATATATTGTTCTTGCAATAACCTTAGATTCTTTATATCCAGTTTACATCCCGTTTGACAAGTATAATACTTTTTGTAATAATACTCAAAATCATTCAATACTTTGGATCTCCATTTGTTGAATGTAAAATCTGGGATGCTGAATTTTATAGACATCTTATATATAAATGCTTCTATATTCTTTGTGAAAGTATCAGAGGATTTCCTTTATGTGGATTACGGTATTTTGTGCCTAATTTAAAAGCTCTTATTAAGGCATTATTATTGATTACTTCAAGTTTACCTGTAACTATATGACCTATAACAGGATCTCTGATTAAGATAGTTATAGAAGAAAACTACCTATATAACGGTCTGAATTTCTATAAGCAAATCAAAGGCATCCCCATGGGTGGGGGATGCTCGTCAATTTTAGCAGACATCTATCTTGATCATTTTGAAAAAATGTCCCATATTAACAATGAAATAATTTACATACGTTACGTTGATGATTTGTTAATAGATTATGAAAACGAAAGTTTCCAAATGAATTTTGAATTTTATCACTCAAATTTAATATTGGAAGAAAATCCACCAACCCAGAATAATGTCGTAAATTTTCTAGATCTCAGTATTGATTTCAGCCATAATAAATTGTCATTCTATATATATGATAAAAGAATAACTTATAAAATTCCTACAACAGGAATCATACATTGGACATCTAATTTACACTTGAATATATTTAGGAATGTATTTATTGGTGGTCTAACGAGAACAAAAAGAATTGTAAGCAATGACGTCACCAGATTGGAAAGTGACAGAAAATTCTTACAACAGGCATTCAGGCAAAGATATCCAATGCAATTTATGATCCATTACATCAAAAATTACTACGGAAAAAATAAAAAATATGGGTGAAGTTTGTGTGAATATTTGAGGTCATTATGAACATTGATTATACGTCTTTGAGAGTAATGACATCACATACATCTAAACTGCTGAATATGATTATTTTGATGTTATAAAGAGGAAGCATAGGCATGAACTTAGCTGTCTCTGAGGCTTGGACCAATACTTTTTAATATCACTTTCCTTTATAAAAGTCTTGTGATAATTTTGATCATTACTCCGGAGGTTGGCTACAGTCAGTGCTGGCGTCCAGGAGTGCAGTGCCGCGGCATTTAAGACATGCATGTTGATAACTGGGGAGTAAGGTCACTACCCCTTATCGCCATTGTGTAAGCATTTGATGTTGCCTTCCTTCTCTATTTTTATTTTCATTTTTATTTTTACATATTAACCCTTTATATATATATATATATATATATATATATATATATATATATATATATATATATATATATATATATATATATATATATATATATATATATTGTGAATTAATGTATACCTTTCCAAGAATGGCCACAGTATACAACTTGCATATTGCTATAGACACATAGCCATTCAGCATTCATCTGCTTTATGTTGTATACTCTATTAGAGTCATAAAGCTGAAAGCTATACAGTAGGATAGTGCTCTTATGAACATATTTTATGTTTTGTATTTGCATTCTAGTCAGTGACCAAATGGCTAACAGTAAAATTTTTCTCTTATGGATGCACCATTAATGTAGACAAAGTAAGCAAACTGGCATTCACAGTAGTAGAACTTTTCAAAATTTATCTTATTTAAAAAAGCAACTAAAAAAAAAAAAAACTGATTGACTGAAATAAAATATGTTAACAGTATCTACTCGGAGCATCTGTACTCTAGTACCTTTTAATGCTTATTATCTGTTAGTAACTTTGTACCAATTATCTGGTGTGTGAGTCTCCACTTGACTTTCTCATGCATTCATATCCCATAGTATTTAGTTCTACTTATCAGAATGAAGGTTGTATGTAAAATATTTCCTCCGGTCCTAATATCCCCAAACACATACATATCACACACTTTTCTCAATTAATATTATTATATTACCTCCTAATGAATTATTAAAAATATATTTTTTTAAATGAACTTCAGATCAAATAATATATAATTTGAATGGGAACTTCAATGGATTTCATTTTTGAGATTAAAAGAACATAACAAAATTGTAGCAGTATGGATATACATCACGTTGATGATGCTTCAAGTATAGTGACTGGAATACCTAGTATCACGTTCAATAAAAAAAATTGGGAGAATTGTCCAGGAAATGCAACAGATGGCGCTGCAGTTATAATGGACCTGCTCATAGCAGACAACTCTATACTTTTTTATGCAAAAAATGTGTCATTTGAAATTAAAAATTTAAATAAACTAACTGTTTAAAATATGTTTTGACTTCAAAATAGGGTTTCAGAAGAATTATTTTTCTACAAAAAACAATTCCTATTACAGTTAACACGGAGATATTAATGCAAAATATATATTTTTAAAATTCGTTTTCTGCACTTACACAGACTATTTCATCGGTCTGTGATGCGTTAAATTTTTTTTTTTTTTAGTATTGTTTTGTAAGAAATTTCATTATTATTTGGTAAGCTAATGTTATATAATTATATAACATATATATAAAATCATACAATTTCATCTTACAACTTAGGGAGGGATACAAATCTAATGTAAATTTACCATATGTTTGTTTTAAATAATGCATTTGTAGACAGAAATGCATATAAACTTTCTTTTATACAAAAAATGAAATGAAATAGCTGAGGTAAAACTTAAAATTTTTTTTGTAAATATGTCATTTTGTGAGTTGTGTTTGGTGAAAGATATAGTCAAATTTATTATTATAACTAAATAAATAATAAAACTTACCTGGCAGTTAATTTCATGATTTCAACAATACATTTGCACCAGTTGAAAAAAATGACATATATAAATTGAACAAAATATTTGCAGATAAGGTATTATATTACATAATAAGTTTAATATTATGCGATGTCTAATGTAAAAAACAAAAGTGTAATATAGATATATACATCCTTACAGAAAAAAAATCTGATGTGTGACTATTATCTAAAGAATTAAAATATTGAATGAAAGCCTACAATATGCTTAATTTGAGCTTTTTAGCTGCTTCAGTTATTCCCTGAAAACTTGTCCCTGCGTATAGTGGGCCTAAGACAAGTTGGACTGATAAAGTCCAAAATGTGAAAAAAAATGTCATATATGAAACCAAAAAGAAAAAATCTAATGTGGGCAGCACATGACTTTCTTTATATAATGCAATGAATTTACTACTTTTACAGTAAAAAAAATAGGTTTTTCTTATAGTAGATACTAATATTCTTTCCAAGATATTGAATTTTCGACAATTAGTCGTCATTTTCATTGATTTAGCGTCATTTTTATCCATTTGGTGAGATTTTCGTTAATTTGGCAACATTTCAAAAAGTCGCCAAGTTGGCGACATTCCGCCAAATTCGTCGCCAAAATCTCGCCAAGCGTTATGAACGAAGAAATAAGTTGTTCTTACAGCAGATAAATGACTATTAGCTTTCAAATACAAAAGTATTACTCAAAGTATCTTATTTCATGAAGGGAACGAGCTAGATCCACGAGAATGATGTCACCCAAGTTATCGCATAGTATTACATATGAAAAGTGAACATGTTTCTCAATAGGAAATTTTTTTTTTCATTTTATATGACTTTTTAATAATTTTTTTTAAAAATGTGCAATATCTCGAGAACGGTTCATGTTAGCATTCAAAAATTTATGTCAATCGTTTTCTAATGAAACATTACATAAGAAATGTTTATTTGCGTAACTTTATTAGTGGTTTTGATTTTTTGACGATTTTTTCAAAATTTTATTCGAAAATTTATAGGGGTTCTGAACATTCGATTACGTATAAAAACAATAGGCTTCCAGTGTTTACGAATTGTGATTTTTGTGCCAAATTTGGTTCGAATCGGTCCATTTGTTCGTCAGTTATCGTCTCCACAGACTCACTGACACACACACACACACACACACACACACAGACATCACTTCAAAAATGTTTGATTCGTGATCAGGGATGCTTGAAACGTGCTCTCCTGTCGAAAACTCGATTTCGAATTTTCGACCCCTTCACAATACTTTCCTTATACATTATGTATATAAGGAAAGTAATAACGGTTTAAAGAATACTATCTGCTTTAAAGGAGATAAAAACTAAATTTAAAAATAAAAATATTTTACTAGCAAAAAAGTATCATTATTATTTTAATATTTTATATGCCTTTATTATGCCCCTGTATTTATTCAAATACACTATTTACATTTATTCATCTTTGAAATTTTTACTTTGATTCTTTGTGTGCATTTGTCTCTGTTGACACCTTTAATACAAAAATGAAGACTGGTTATTAAGTAAAATCTCAATAATGTTTTTGTCAGTTCGACCTTGTGGCTTTCACTTTCTATAAAATTTAATCTAGTGTTTGACAAAGGGTCAAATAATTCACTTATACTATCTCTGTGAAGTAAATTTATAGAGAAACCCGTTGTAAATTTGTACTCTAAGTTTTTAATAAAATAAAATTATTGAGGGGTACACAAGACCTCCATCATCAATTGCTTTTGTGGATGATGAACATTCATTTGTCATTTTCTCTGATCTTCTATCTGCATTTCACATTCAGCACATCTAATTTTGCTTTTAAATTTTCTGACAACATAACCCGCAACATAATAAATTAATCTATTATCACTGTACTGCCCATCAGGTTCATTATTAGATAAAATTTGTGAAAGATCTGAAATATTTCCATTTTCAACAAGTAAAAGAATTTTAGATAAAATTGAATTTTCAGTGGAATTATCAGGTCATGTTATAATTAATGACTCAATCACAGATGGGTCATCATTTCCAAAGATGGATCAGTGCCAAATTGTTAAATGACAATCATTCACAATAGTAACAGTTAAAAACAATTGAGAAATTAAATAAATAACGATACTAAAACGATTAACAAAAAATCAAATTACGATCTAGAAAAATTTAACTAATAGATCAGTCTAATCGATAACTTCAACTGACGATAACAGATGGCGTTCCACTCTCTTGTTCCCCATTTTACCCGATGTGTCCTGAATTATTGGAACAAGTTTTTCAATACCTTTCTGTTACGAATGTGACACTAGGTATTCTAGGCACTGTACTTCAGGTATTCTGTTTTAAATAATGTTTTATAACTGCATTTTTCCCCTCGGTATTTTGGCGAAAGATGACTTAAGTTAATTTTGATGATCAATAAAAAGCGTTATTTCCAGTTATGCTATTATTTTATAGCCCTAATTACAGTGTTACTACAATTCTACAGTGTTATTTCTGGTAGCAGTAATACTTTAGCAGTTGAGGTAGCAATAATACTTTAGCAGTTGCGGTAGCAATAATACTTTAGCAGTTGAGGTAGCAATAATACTTTAGCAGTTGAGGTAGCAATAATACTTTAGCAATTGAGGATGCAGAGATGATATTTGAAAGTCAATTAAAAGTCAGTTTTATATCGTATTTAATAGGCACTAATTTTATTTCTTGGCATTTTGACAAAAGATATAGCTGAAGTTAATTTTAGAAATTAATAACAAATATGCTATTTTAATGTTTGGTAAATATTTTAGCAAAAAGAATTTGCTTTTAGATTTGGTATGACACATCATCTTGGAATTTAGTATGTTGAATACCCAGGTTACTCGACTGGCCCTAGGGCTTACAGCAGCTGTCTGAGTGACTGGGAATAGGAATTTAGTATGTCGAAAGCCCAGACCGTCCGACTCGTCCTGAGACATGAGCAGCTGTTTGGACAGCTGAGAAATTTAGTATGTGTAAAAGTCAATCAGAAGTATATTTTCTTTTTATACAATGATTTTTTGCTCTAATTTTGTATATGATAATTTAAATTAATTTCGAGAATCTAAAAAACAATGTTCTGAAACTAAATTTTAGCAGAAAGAATTTGCATCCTGTGAATGCAAAGATAGCATATCTACTAGGGTTTTGTATTTCAAAGTCAATCAAAAATTAGTGTTTGATTGTATTTTTGCATCACTTTTCTTTATCTTGTTATTTGTGTGAAAGATATCAAGTTAATTTTGCGAATTAATAATAAATGCATTATTTCGATGTTCAGTAACTGTATTAGTAAAATGAATTTCATTTCAAGGGATCATGCATCATCCAGAGATAAGTATTTAAAAATATCAGAAATCTGTTTTCTATTATGTTCTATATACTGAGTTTTTTTTATAAAGTATAGCTCAAATGAATTTCGGGGATCGATAAAAGATGCTATTTCCAATGTTCAGTAACAAAAATATAGCCAGATGAATTTATGTCCCGTAGATATGAGGATGTTGCAATTCTTGCTTCTGTTTATAAATATTTGCATAAATTACCATTGTATAGTGCATAAACAGGAAGTCTGATTCTATGCAGTTAAAAAAGATGTTATAGCTGGCCATTTTATTACAGGGCATTTAGAGAAATTTATCTGGTGACTAGCCTGTCTAAAATGGTCTGAAGTGAGTTGAATAAAACCCTGAACAACAATCAATAAGTATTTGAAATATAACCATTAATGAAATTTTTAAACAATGAAAGGGAAAGGTAAACGCATTGTCATTTTGCAAATGATGGTTACATCTATTTTTCGCATTACACACCTAAGTTATATATTGTATATAGCTGTTTGATAAGTATCATCAATAAGTGTTAAACACAGTATAGAAAATAATTCAGTTTTATCACCTGTATTCACTTTTATCACTTTGTTTTTATTCACTTTCACTTTTCTAAACTTTTATTTTCCCTGTTGTATTTTTGTGTTATTCATTTTTGTATTTTATTTCTTTTTGTGCTTAATATTGTTCATTCATTTTGTATTTTATTTTCTGTTTGTCATACATTATTCATTATATTCCCTGCATTTTTTTCCCTCATCTTAATCTGAGTATATCTTATTTTTTATTACTAGATTCTTGGCCACAAAGAAGGTTTAAGCACTATGGAACAAGCTGACCCCCTTGTGCTTTTAGTTGGACTTCCTACAATACCTATAATGTTAATATTAGGCAAAATGGTGCGATGGGAAGATTATATACTAAAAATATGGCGAAGATACTGGAATAGAATACCAGGACTTGGAAAATTACTTGGATGTTCATCTGATTCTGATAGAGAAGGCCTTTCTGAGAGACCTCCACCTGATGTTGCCACTTTTTCTGATCCTATTTCTGCCACTCGTGTTCTATGTGGTGCATTGCTACTTCCAACCATGGCTACTATGTTCGGTCGAGTATTTTTCAATCACATCCCACAGAATCCTCAAAGAACACTACTTGTAAGCTTGTTTATATTTTTTACACATTATTACTGGTTCACAGTTAAGGTTGCTATAGTATTTTGAAACACAAGAAATTTGTAAATTAGTTTTTAAAACTTAAAATGAAGAGAAATCCTTTTTATTCTTGCATAATTGTGATTGTGAACTTTTTTTGTTCAAAAATGTCATGTTTTCCAATGTCATCTAGGTTATTAGCATAAAATTTTAATTTAATTAATCAAATTTTTTTAAATTTATGTAATACTATAAAATTTAGTTAATCTGCAAAAGTTTAAATTATATTTTCAATGGAAAGTCAGGAAACATTTAGAATTTTCTTCAAGGATAGCATAGCAAACCTGTAAGATATACAGTAGTTATTAGTGCTGCCACTAGACTTAATGTAGACTACAGTGATTATGTTCTCGGTGAAATTAAGGGCAACTACTATTCAATGTATAAAAGTATTTTCATTTTAGATATCAGCTATCAATAGCATTACAAGTAAGAAAACGTTCTAGACTAAGGCATGATTTGTGTCCAGCCTAATACTTTCCAACAGTGACAAATTTACTATGAAGCTTATATGGATCATTCCATGTGAAATCAAGAATAAAATGTACATTTCAACTTGACTTCTTTAATTTTTTTTTTTTAATTTGGTTTGGTGATTGCAGTTATTTAGCAAAACATAAATATCAAATAATATCCCCCAAATATCTTTTGATTCAGGAAATATATGATCTTGAAAATTGAAATTTTTACAAAAACTGAATTTCAAAAATTCTTACCTTATCACTTAATAGTGCATAAAATGTGAAGGCGAAAATCTAATTAAGAACTGTACTAAAAATATGAGGGCCCATGCACCTGCATTAACCCTTTCACGACGGCGGCATTCCGGAACTGCCGCGGCCCAAAGCACAGAGCGCTTCGCTTCCGAACTGTTCCTAGGAGACTGCGATTTTTTTGAGCTAAGCCTGACTCTCAAAAAAAATTCACTAAAAATCACCTATTCAACACAGAAATCTACTGTTTTCAGGAATAAAAGAAATATTTATTTTTTATTTGATGTATATTTTTCATGCAAATACTAATACAAAATACTCGTTAGATGCTCCCATTCTTTTATCCGAAATAAACGAATAACTTCACTGCCTCTAAAACCCAAACAAAAAAAAAAAAATACTCTCTTATATTCCTATGATTCACCAACGAAATCATAAAGCTGAAATCAAAACAAAACCCGAAGCTCAATTATAAAATTGTTGATGCTGCGAAAATTGCTCTGTCTGTTTATATTACAAAATCATGTTTTACCGCTCCAAATGGAGAAATAATTCATTGGATCCTCCCTATGCCAAGGTCTAATATTTGCAAAATACATTGAAGTTGTTTCCATGGGCATTTAACGCCATCTAGTAGACAAATTAAAATGTTCCATGTGAAAACACGCGTACATGGCACTCGCCATTTAGGGTAAAGTTTTCTCCGCCACAAGAGCGTGGCATCCGTCCTTGAATGCAAGTTCGCAGCCGCCACGTGGGCGGGACAACCGTTGCGAAAGGGTTACTTGTGGGGGTACACACCTGGCTAATTTCAGAGGTTGTCCCAGGTTCTCTAAACCATAGACTTTCAACAGTAGATATGCAACGGACTGCACTTATGCTGCCAACTCCCCCCCGCTACACACACATACACACACCTTCCAATAAGTTTACCACACTACAGATGAAATCAAAATCCTGCCCTGCTAAAAAGGACAATGATGACAAGGGATCGAAACAAATTAGGTTCCAACTGTTTGTTCTCATATTTGAGACTCATTACAATAGGCATATTCTAATTGGCCATCCCCAGTTAAAGAAGGAGACTGACAAACTTGAAAGATTGGGTATAATGTACAAGTATGCCATAAATGTATATGATTTTTTTAGAAAGAAAGAAATCATCCCAGAAAAGGCTGATTAGTTGTCCCCATTTCTCACAGTTAGTTGCTGTCGGCTCCACCTCCCCCTCTCTTTCATCCTGATCTCAGTCAATATGTCGTTGTTGCTCTTGTTTCAAAGTTGTATTCTGCATAACACTGATATAACCTTTAGCTCACCTTTCTTTCACCAAGATTTGACACTCCTTATTTTTGAAATTTGAGGCCCTTGGGGACTTGTATTGCGACTTGTCGCAACATGTCCACACTAAGCAATTTTTTCCCCCTTTTCTCTTTTCCATCTGGAAAATCTTACTTCAGTAAAATTCTTTAATAAGATCCTATAACCACCTCTTATTTGGAGTTTAAAGGCAATTTTTTAAATTGATCTGGGCATGCCTTAATGATCCCTTTGAGATCTTGAAATCTTATCACTTAATATAGTTACAAACTTGGAATTTGTATCAAAGCATTGTGTATATTACGATAGATTGAAAATAATTGAAAAGTATTTTTTTTTTTTTCATTCTTAAAGTCACCAATATGATCTTTGACCTTTATTTAAAAAACTATAAATTTGAAATTCTGAAAGAAAAATTGTATTACACCTCTTGTTATTTTGAAATGAAACCAATTTTCAAAATGGGTCCACTCTTAGAATATTGTTGAAAATATATATAATATTAGATCTATTTTAGGAAAATGTTCAAAATGTCATGAAGCAAAAATGTGCAAATGCATGCACATGGTTTAAAAATGAAATTGAAAGCTTCAGAAAAGTAAAACTATTTAGGAAATATTCAGTATGTTATAAAGAATTAAATAACATGTTATAGCACCATAAATAACAAATTGATTGAAATTTTAAATCAACCAAAACCAAAATAGACAATGGTTTCAATGTAAATATAACAATTCCTGAAGTACTGTTGCAAACTCTTAAAAAATGGAAATAGTGGTCTAGGAGGTTTTCTCTTTTATTGTTCTAAAAGTAGCATCGTCTCTCCAACTGAAATGAGACACCAAATGTTTTATACTTTTGGGTGTGCTGAAATTCAATGAAAAAATCTAGCTTTGCTATTAAAAAAAAGTAAAAGTAAAGTAAAAATTTGTCATTTTTACTTTCTCGTACAACTGTATAGATGCAGCATTGTTTTCTGAAATTTTTTCGAATTCGAGATTTTGACATATAATCATGTTAAGATCCTGAATTCATTTCTAGTACTTTGGGAAATATGCCTTATGTGTGTGTTCATGTCTATGAGCTTTATGTATGATAATTCAAAACCAAATGCACATGTTTCTATGAAATGTTATGTGGAGATACATTATGTGAAAACTTTGTATTGAATTAGTTTACTCAGATTTAAATGTGGTGCTTCTGTGGACTTTATTACTTAAAACAAAATAACCTATTTAAACTCACCTTCAAAATCCACATGGAAATGCCATTCAGATTTAATAAATATAAAGTGAAATAATATTTTTTTAACAAGGATTATCAAAGAAATTGAACTTACCTTTCAAAGATATTGAATTTTTATCAATTAGGTGACTTTTTCATTTATTTAGAGTAATTTTTATCAATTTGGCAACATTTTCATCAGTTTGATAACATTTTAAATAAAGTCGCCAAGTTGATGTTATTCCACCAAATTCATCACCAAAATTTTTTGCCATGCATCACAGATAGACAGACGGAAAAATGGGTTATTCTTATAGTGAGTAGAAGATAGATTACTTTTTCAATACATGAAAAATATACATTTTTTATAAATTTATGAAAAATTGTGTATTAATAGTATAGATTCAATTTGAAATTTGTTTGAAAGGAAGTTTTTCGATCTTTCTGCTGGTGTCAAGATGGAAGCTCTATGATAATATTTTCAGTTGCTAAGGAAACAAATTTGTGTGAAAATCGACCCAAAATCAAGTAAAAACGTAAAATAAATAAAAAAAAAATAGTTTGAATTTTTAAAATATTTTATCAAGGTGCATCATTCTGAGCCCTTAAAGTACCTGTGTACAAAATTTTATGGCAGTATGATAGTTAGATTTTCCACTACATATGCAGACAAATACACAGACATCTTCCTGTATTATTTTATTGTATTGAGTAATTTGTGCTTAGTTACTTTGTTCAAGTTTTTCCTTATGTATAATTTTGTGTTCATTATTTAATTATTTGAAGTTGGAAATTTCATACATTTCATATAAAATACATTTTCACAAAACAATTAAATCAGAATCTCACATTTTGACACTAAATTTTGTTCAGTAAGCATTCAAAGTAGTGGAATATTCCTTTCTCAAGAAAATGTAAACACTAAGTAATTTATTACCATATCTTTACTGTACATTATCAGTGATCTTAATTCATCTTGAATTGATTTGTTGCATGGAGAAAACTGATATATAAATTATAAGTAGATAAATTAGAGTTAAACAAGTTTTAATTGAAAAGCCAAATTAAAAATAAGAGTTTATTTACATTGATACTTAGCCATGGCACCTTAGACCATATCCCAATCACAGTAGAGTTTATTCACTTTATTTTTCTAAAAATACATTGAATATAAATGTAATAACTGAAAAAAAAAGATAAGTGCATAAAATGATAAAATTATATATTCTGATATATTATTTAAAAAACTATATAAAAAAAAATTTAATTGGCATGATTATATCAATAATTTTTCAGATTCAAGATTTTTTATAACATCAACCTCAATCAGAGAAATTATATGGAAACTGATAATTGAGATATTATTATGCAGACAAAAACCAATCTGAATCAACATACTTGAAAAAGCATTTTAATGTATTTATAAATATACTTTATAAGGAGAGAAAGTTTATTTTTATGAACATACACTTGTCACTCAGAGTATCTAAATAGAGGTATTGCCATCAATCAAGTAATAGTTATATGAATATTACAATTATAGACAAGCAAAGTATACAAATGTAATACATCAGACAACAGTATTTGTTGGTTTCATCAGGTTTAATTTTGTCTAATTTGTTGGCTATTCTCAGTTATGTCTAATCTATTGAATTTGAGCTATGATCACTTCTATTGCTACTTATGAATCTTTGGATGATCTAGTGTATTTGTTGTCATGTCTTTTGTGTTATGCTCACTCCTATTTTCATTTGCCTATTTTCCAGTAATCTAGCATATGTGGCGTCATGCCTTCTGGTGAATTTGTGCACCTCTCTCTGGATGCATCTATTTATTTCTTGAGGAAAAATTTTAATACACTAATAGAATACCACAGCGTCCTAAGCTAATAAATTACTACTACATCCTATACTAATATAATTTTTATTTTGCTACCTACTACACTAATAAAATGTGGTGGTAACACCCTCCTCCCCCACTACAGACTATACTTCTAACCTAATAAACCCTGTTATCAAAGTTATAATGCCATAATTATAGATGCAAATGCATCAAATTCTAATTTATGTTTTCGAAAAGGTTATTTCTAAGCATCCAATTTGAAAAACAGTTTTTCTATGTAAAAAAATAAATAATTATTAAAATCTTAGTCTATGCAAATAGCTTTTAAAAATTGAAAATATTTTTACAATGAAACAAAATATACTGAGGATCGTATACAAATGCAGTTTTCTGCAATATTGGCAAATGATCTTTCACAAAGTATTAAGTAATAAATAAAACATGGCATTAAAAATCCATAAATATAAAGAACATTTTTGGCTAAAGGACTTGTTGAAGTATGGTGAGTTTTAAAATATAGATTTTTAGTTGTAAAATCCTTAAATTAGGAAATTTATTCTTGAATCTTTAAACTTTTAAAATAGAGCGGGACAAATCCTAAGTGAAACTTCTAAACCATTCATGACACTTAACATTTTTAACTCTAGTTAAAATAGAATTTTTTGGAAATAATTATAGCCTAGATTATTTCCAAAAATATAATTATTTCCAATTATAATTATATATATAATTAATAATTATTTCCAAAAATTCGGTTTCCTAAAAAAAAACTTTGAACTATCAACTTGAGTTTCCATAAGTTCCAAATCTGCCATTCAGATTAAGTATTGTATCTTGTAATCATCAGTATATTTGATCTGCACTCCAAAACAAATTTTATGCATAGACAAAAATAACCGGGCATGTATGTGTTTAGAAGACACTAGGCCAGACAAAAAGAACTTCTCTTAATGTTATGTTTTGTTATTTTTACTTTCCTTATATACATAATGTATAAGGAAAGTATTACGACGGGGTCGAAAATTCGATTTCGAGTTTTCGACGGGAGAGCATGTTTCAAGCATCCCTGATCATGAATTGAACATTTTTGAAGCGATGTCTGTCTCTGTGTGTGTGTGTGTGTGTGTGTGTGTCAGTGAGTCTGTGGAGATAATATCTCACGAATGAATGGAGCGATTCAAATGAAATTTGGTACAAAAATCACAATCCGTGAATACTGGAAGCCTATTGTTTAAGAACATAATCGAATGTTCAGAACCTCCCTAAATTTTCGAGTGAAATTTTGAAAAAATCATCAAAAAATCAAAACTTTCAATAAAGGTACGCAAATAGACATTTCTTATGTAATTTTTCCTTAGAAAACGATTGACATAAACTTTAGAACGCTAGCGTGAACCGTTCTCGATATATTGCACATTTTTCAAATAAATTTATCAAAAAATCCAATAAATTAAAAAAAAAATATTAACTATTAAGAAACATGTTCACTTTTCATATGTAATATCATACTATAAATTTGGTGACATAATTCTCATGGATCTAACTCGTTCTATTCACGAGAAAAGATACTTTGAGTAATACTTTCGTATTTGAATGCCAATAATCGTTCAAACTACAAAAGTATTACTCATTATTTATCCGCTGTAGGAATAACTTATTTCTCCATCCATAACGCTTGGCGAGATTTTGGCGACGAATTTAGCATAATGTCGCCAACTTGGCGACATTTATAAATGTTGCCAAATTAACGAAAATCTCGCCAAATGGGTAAAAATGACGCTAAATCAATGAAAATGACGACTAATTGAAGAAAATCCAATATCTTGGAAAGAATATGAGTATCTACTATAAGAATAATATTTTTTTTCACTGTAGAAGTTGTAAATTCATTGCATTATATAAGGAAAGTCATGTGCTACCCACATCAGATTTTTTTTCTTATTTTAAGTTTATTTGCTAAAATATACAAATTGTGTTGAACATAATTTTGGTATTTTTTCCCTCCATAATTATTTAAAATAACCTAAGTATATAAAACTGAGGAATGGAAGTTGAACCTATAAAATCTGATGCCTAGGAATTGATAGCATATTTCAGGTTCACAGTATCAGATTTCATCTGGATAACTGGTGTGGGGGCTTAGTCTATATAATAAAAGGCAATGTCTGTGTGTGTCTTATACACTATACGTTCAGCGACCGCACGTCGGAGAGCTACGAAATTTGGCAATCAGAGACCCAAGGGGTGGGGGTGTGAAGGGGACACTTGAAAACCAATTTTTAAAATTTGAATTAATTTTTTAGTTATTTAATGTTTTATGTGATTTCGACCATTTTTTCCCTTTTTTCCCTTCTTTCTTCACCATCCAGACGTTGTAAAAAAAAAACAAATCACACCACCGGAAAGAGCAGACAATTGCGAGTAAAATTATATCAATTTCAAATCTCAGGGACAAATTCTAATATTTTTTAAATATTTTAAAACAAAAGTCACTTTCGGTTCAAAAAAACGAACTTTGGTTTTTAAATCCTCACATCGCAAAAAGTTCTAATGATTTTGACTAATAATTTACACTTTTAGAAAGGTCAAAGATCTGGCATTCTTACAAGTCCAATCTGGTCAAGAAATAATGAAAATTGCCCGCAGGATCGCAATTTTAAAGACGTCATGATTTTAAATTTCTCGGCGATCCACTAAAGTAGTTCTTCACCGGCGTTGAGTTTTTTCCCTGTTTTCATGGAGACCTATCTTCCGGTTTTAAATTATTTAAGAGCTTGGCATATATATTGTATACATTGGGTGAAATTATTATATTTATATGATATTTTAAGTGATATATTGGTGGAACGATATGGATGATTGATGGAACGATATGGATTTTTTAAATTGATATTTTCATTTATGGATATTTTAAATGGATATTTTAATTTATGGATATATTTTAATTTTATGGATATTTTAAATGATGGAACGATGGATATTTTAATAGAACTTAGCATGTGGTCATTATAAAATTTAAATTAGCACGCGGGAATTGCACTCGGTAAGCCCGGGTTCGATTCCCGCCACTGCATAAACTGCCGCCGTGTTCAGGCGGAGTACGATCACGTTAAACATGTGGGTCCGTAAGTCCTTCCGAGAGGTTGGTTGTAGGGGAAGGAGGGTACGGTCCCTGTGGATGCCTCCCCCACTGGGTTCCGGTCTAATTTGGGTGAATAAAAAGAAAGTTATGGAGATTGTAGCGGAGGACGCAGTAGCCCAGTGGTTAGCGCGCTGGAATTTCTCTCGGTAGGCCCGACTTCGATTCCCGCCACTACCAAAACTGCTGTCGTGTTCACGCGGAGTATGATCACGTTAAACATGTGGGTCCATAAGTCCTTCTGAGAGGTTGGTGGTAAGGAAAGGAGGGTATGGTCTCTGTGGATGCCTCTCCCACTGGGTTCCGGTGTAAATTGGGTGAATAAAAAGAAAGAGTTATGGAGATCGTCGTGGAGGGCGTGGTAGCCCAGTGGTTAGTGCGCGGGAATTGCACTCAGTAAGCCTGGGTTCAATTATCGCCACTGCCAAAACTGCTGCAGTGTTCATGCGGAGTACGATCACATTAAACATGTGGGTCTGTAAGTCCTTCCGAGAGGTTGGTGGTAGGGGAAGGAGGGTACAGTCCCTGTGGATGCCTCCCCCACTGGGTTCCGGTCCAAATTGGGTGAATAAAAGGAAAGAGTTATGGAGATTGTAGCGGAGGATGCAGTAGCCCAGTGGTTAGCACTCGGGAATTGCACTCGGTAGGCCCGAGTTCGATTCCCTCCACTGCCAAAACTGCTGCCGTGGTCACGCGGAGTACGATCACGTTAAACATATGGGTCCGTAAATCCTTCTGAGAGGCTGGTATTAGGAAAAGGAGGGTGCGGTCCCTGTGGATGCCTCTCCCACTGGGTTCCGGTCTAAATTGGGTGAATAAAAAGAAAGTTATAGAGATTTATAGAGGGTGTGGTAGCTCAGTGGTTAGCACGCGGAAATTGCAGTCGGTAGGCCCGGTTTCGATTCCCACCACTACCAAAACTGCCGCAGTGTTCACGCGGAGTACAATCACGTTAAACATGTGAGTCCGTAAGTCCTTCCGAGAGGTTGGTGGTAGGTGAAGGAGGGTACGGTTCCTGTGGATGCCTCCCCCACTGGGTTCCGGTCTAAATTGGGTGGCACTTCCTGGCCATCCAAACAGTTACCTTACACCTTTCTTTTAGGTCGCGACAGCGAGTTTGCCATGGTCAGAATTTTCAAGGGTAGCGAACAGGCTGGTCGCCAAAGGCGTCTAGTGTAAAATAAGAAACCCTGGAGTGGATATTTAAAATTTGTGGTGCCATTGGTTATCTAGAACTTAAAATTAAGGGTTAGAAAAATAGTGTTGAGATGATGTATGATGACATATGAAGAGCTTTATTCCAAAAAGGCATAAATCATTTTCTCTTTTCTGTCTCATATGATATAGCTACTGATACTCTTTCATCTTTCTGCCTGAAGATTATTTACTACGAACTACAATACCACAGTCACATTGTATGAGGCATGTAAGCGAAAGTGATTTAGATCTTTTTGGAATTAAGCTCCTCATTTGAGGTTGGCACCTAACTTTTAACCTGACTCCAGGATACAAGTAACATTTGTTCAGCTCTGCTTTGCAAACCAGAAGATTTGCATACTTGCCCAAAGAATAATAGAGTATGCAAAAGAAATTGATAGCTAGGGTAGGTTATTAAAAGTCAATTATAAAAGTCTATCTTAAATTGTGTTTAACAATCTTATTTTATTCTCGCCATTTTTGTAATGGATAACTTAATTTATCTTAGGGAATTGCTTAGAAATTGCTATTTTGGACAAACAATTTTGCTTCTGGCGTACAGTTTCAAACAAACATATATTTTTTATTAATATAATTGTATTTCATAAAGTTGTTAATAGAAAACAAGTTGCATTTTATTATTTTGATACATTTACATGTGATGTGATTGAGGAAAATATATTTTAACTGGTTTAGCATTTTTTATTATTGTTTGACTTATTTTTCAATTTTATCTGACAACTTTATGAATAGTTGGTGGGAGTACTGGTAATGTTCATTACCGCCAACTGAATTTTTTGTTGCTACAAAAATTGTCTATTCCAACATATTCTCTTCCCAAGTAAAAATATTGTTACTTAAATTTCAGCTATCATGCAAGTATCTGACCAAGTTAAACTTTCACTATGCTTTGTAAAAACATTGTAAAATCCTTATTGTTTGTATTTTGTTTTTGTTTACAAAACAGGTGGTAAGTTGTACTTGTTTTGCAAGCTTTTGTAAATTATCGTGGAATTCTGGGCATATGCTTGCAGAGCCCCTGGTGGGGAATCTCTGAGCTGAGGTTTAGTGTTCAAAGAAGTCAAGAATGTATGAAACTGCACAATGCCTGTATGATATTGTATCACCTATAAGAAACTGCACAATATTTTAAAACTGTTATTGCATGTATTGTTCACAATTTGTTGCTATTTTACTGCCATTATTTTCCACATCTTAATTTTTAAGTTAATAATTGATCATTTTGAAATTTATAAAAAGGTTTGGCAAATCCAAAGCATTTGTACCTAAATTATGTCCTTATATTTTTAATTGTAATTGAAGTTTAAATGCCTATTAGTAGGCATATCTAATTTGCTTTTTATTTATATAAGGGTGTCTTTCTCAGTGACAGGAGCGTACTTAAGGAAGAATTGGGGGAGGGGGAGGGGATTAGTGTGTGCTATGTTTGTTATTTATGTGGAAATAGATTGGAAGTTTCAGGCTCTAGAACAATACAAAGCCACTGTACTGGGCCATCAATCTGATAAACAGTGGTACCAGATAACTACCATATGTTTTGTGTTTCCTGCCAAATGGAACATAAAGCATTTTAGATGTACAGTTTAAGACTATGCAACTCCTTGTGTATATCATATATTTTATTTGTTTTTTATTATGTGTGATATGAGGAGCTAGTGTTATTTGAAATAAAGAAAGTTTAACTTCTTATGTAATAGAACTAATTGTTTTTGTTTACTGTTTTATAGGGAGGAATAACATTTATTGCTGTGAAAGGAGTTTTGAAAATGTACCTACGACAGCAGCAGTATGTGCGCCAGTGCCAACGTAAAATACTTAACTATGACAAAAATGCTGTTTTTCCCCAATCACCCACGACTTCACAATCTTCACAGACTGACAGTGGTAGTAGCTCAAGTAGTGAATTGTAGAGATGATTAAACTATTTAAATTACTTCATTTTTTATTTAGTGGATAATCATTAAAGATCTTTACCTCTTTAAAAATTATTCAGACTGCTTTTGTGTTTTAGATTTGGCCAATTTAAATTAATTGTTGAATTCCTAAAATAAAGTCTTTTCATAGATATTTTAATAAAATCATATTTACTTTATTATATGTTTGTTTTTGTTTTTTTTAAAGTTCCGTGGGACCTATAAATAGATTGTTAAGTTCACAGTCTTATGTATATTAACTACTGAGAGGTTTCAGTGTAATTTTATTTTCTAAATAAATTGCACTTCAAAATAGCAGTGGACAGAATTCATATTCATTGCATACACGTTTTTGATAGGTTTCATTGTATTTTGTTAACGATCTTGGTTTTTAATATATGAATTTATATATATGAACAGTATCTCTAAAATGTCAAAAAAATGTAAAATATTTCATTTCGTAAGTGAAAAAATATTTTATTTGAACACTAAATATTAATAGTCTATAAGAAAAACTTAAGCAGCATATTTAAGCACAATTAGAATAATAATGTAACATACAGATAGCTATTCTATTTGTGCTTAAATACATTGCTAAAAGCTTCTTTATCATTTGTACAAAGTGTCTTAATTTGACATTCTCTGTAATTTATATTTTGGACCAAAGCTAATTAGAAAGTTAAATGTTAATAACTGAATATGTTAAATTATACTACATATAAATCACTTGCAATTTTTTAACTATAATATACATTAAATAAATATTGGACAATTATATTAGTATAATTATAAAATTGCATTGTAATAATTAAAAAGTGTCACCAAGCTTCTTTATCATTTGTACAAAGTGTCTTAATTTGACATTCTCTGTAATTTATATTTTGGACCAAAGCTAATTAGAAAGTTAAATGTTAATAACTGAATATGTTAAATTATACTACATATAAATCACTTGCAATTTTTTAACTATAATATACATTAAATAAATATTGGACAATTATATTAGTATAATTATAAAATTGCTTTGTAATAATTAAAAAGTGTCACCAAGTGTTTTGTTTTCTTGCTGAAATTAATTTTGGTAATATTATAGAGCCATTTTTTCACAAAGAGAACATTAAAATTACTGTCTTATGGGGATTTAAATTAACATGATATACTTCTGCATTCCATGTTATATGCTATGCAAAATTAAATGCAATACCAGAAGTGTCATCAAGTTAGGCAATTTGTCATAAAATATGAACTATGAATTTTTATTTTGTATTTTTAATCTCGATTAAATATAGTTATATTTCAGGAAAAATATATTTTTGGAACTTTTATGTAAGCAATAAACTACAAGGGGAAAATATGCTTCGTTATTTAAAAGTGAAAAAAGAATATTTTGTGAAATTACAGTTGAAATTATGACTATACAAAATAAAAATATGGCATAATTATAATTTAGTTGCTTATTGAATTGTATTGCATGGCTTTCAAAAACTATTTACTACTACTACTACTACTACAATTGATTTAATATATTCATATTTTAAAATATGAAGATAAAATATGAACTGTGCGTTTTTATTTGATATTTTTAATAAAAAAAATGGTTATGGTTTAAGGAGAACATATTTTTGGAACTTTTATGTAAGCAGTAATTTACAAGGGGAAAAAATGCTTAGTTATCTAAAAATGAAAAAATATTTTTTTGCGAAATTTCAGTTGTAATTATGACTGTACAAAATAAAATATGTAGCATAATTATAATTTAGTTTAGTTCATTGAATTGTAATGGCATAGCTGTCAAAAAGGGAATTTATCCAAGCTTTTCAAAGATGGAAATTGAGTCATTGTTCATTTAGATTGCTATTTACTGCTACTACAATTAATTTAATATCTTCATATTTCAAAGTATGGAAAAACTTTTTTTTCTGTAATTTTTCAACAATTTTATTGAAAATATAGTTATTTATTTATTGGTGAAGTTGTGTTTAATAATTTTGTTATCATGAAATTAATATCAGAAAATATTTCCTTTGCTTCTTTTCTTGTCCTAAAATTTCAATGAATTGTAATAATGCAAACCACATTTTTATAACATTCTAAAGTAGTTTAAACTCATCTGTATTTTGAGGGCAAAATTACACTGGTCTACAAATTGAAAAGTAATTTTCAAAACAGAAACCACAATAATTGAATTTTATCTTTTTGTTGATGCTAAATCTGAAAATGAAGTCTGTTTTTTCGACCACATATAACTTTTTTGTTAAACAACCTTGAGAAATTGCTGGAAAAGTATAAAATTTGCAAAGTGACTGAGTATATCAGTATATGAAATTATACAAAATGTTAAATAAATTTGCAATACTCAATTTTTTTAGCTTTTTACATAAAAAAAATCTTGTAGAATATAACTATAAGAGATAAAATGTACCCACAATATGTTATAGCTGGAGTTGGAGAACACATAAATTACTTCTTTCTTCTGTATGCGTTAGGGTCTTCTCTTAGGAGAAAGCAACAGTAGTCACTCATCATCGATTCGTCCCATCTACCTTGGCAATGCTGCTCAATTTGCAATATGTCCTGATGGAAGCATTCTCCCTGCACCCAAATTTGGTGGGAAAAAGTCCAGATGTGAATGGAAATAATGAATTTTTAATGACATCCAGCAGCCTAAATTTTTGGTTGGAAAAAGTCCAGATGTGAATGGAAATAATGAATTTTTAATGACATCCAGCAGCCTAAATTTTTGGTTGGAAAAAGTCCAGATGTGAATGGAAATAATGAATTTTTAATGACATCCAACAGCCTAAATTTTTGTAGTTCAACAAAAAATTTTGTACTAAAAGATTCCAATTGTGTGCTTTTTTTATTGCTAAGAAATCCATGGACTACATCCTTAAAGGACTTCCATGCCGCAAGTTCTACATTATTCAACCTGCTGTCAAAATTGTCATCACTGGGTAATCTTCTATTCTGAAGCCCAACGAATATACCTTCTTTTAATTTTAGCTTCATTTAACCTTGGAAACAGTTGCTTTAAATATCTAAATCCTTGTTCTTTATTCAGTACTTTCATAAAATTCTTCATCAACCCCAATTTGATATGTAAAGGTGGCAAAATTACATGCTGTGGGTTGACTAATGGAGCATACTTAATATTTTTCCCCCTCTGGAGTTATGGTGTCTCTTTTGGGCCAGTCTTTAACCACATAATGTTCACTTGTTGCATGACTGTCCCACAAGCATAAGAAGCAGCAGTATTTTGTAAAGCCACCTTGAAGGCCAAGAAGAAGACCGACAACTTTGAGGTCGCCACAGGCGCCATAAGTGAGCATCGTAATTCACTGCTTTTAAAATCAATGACATGCTTTCATATGTCTCTTTCATTCCAACAGCATGCGCTATTTGTATGGAAGGATGCTTGTTTGCATTATGCAGTAGCACTACCTTTAAGCTGGTTTTGAATGAGTCTATGAATAACCGCCAATCATCAGCTTTATAAGAAATACTCAGAGCAGACATCAAACCTTGTATATTGCAGCAGGAACACAGCAGATCTGTCTTAGTGAAATATTGCATTGATTCTTTATTTCTGTTTCTGGAATAAGAAACTTTGGTATCATTATGCAATAAATTTTACTGCTTTAAATGTGAACCTAGAATTTCTGCTTGTTGTTTTGATAAATTCAAGTCGTGAACCAAATTGTTCAGTTCTGCTTATGAAAGGAGATGTGGTTCACAATTTCATTTTTCTGGTATGAATTCAACGTCTTTTGAAGCTTGTGCTGCCGCAGTATTTTCAGAACAATTCTCTTCAGAATCAGAAATTTCCTGCCAAGTAGCTGGGGCTGTGAGAATAGGTAAATCATCACCATATGCAACTGGTCTCATAGCCAATGGAACATTTGGGTACACAATATTACTTTTATTTTTTGTAGAGAAACCACTGACACTTGTTAAACAGAAGTAGCAGTCATCATAATGATTTTTTGATTCGCACCAAACCATAGGTATTGCAAAAGGCAAATTCTTTTTTTTTCCCTTTTAACCACTGCATGAGCTTCACATAACACCTAATATACGTTAGATGCGACGCCCACAATTTATCCTGATCTCGTAGTGGACAACTGAAATGCTGTCTCTTTTTTGTGAATTCGCCACAGACATAGCAAAATAAATTCAGAGAATTTTTACATGAATGTGTTTGCCGACTTATTATTTAAATAAAAGCCGACGTAAAATTATAAAACAAAACACTATTTTGATACTTGATTGTTTTACATGAACTAAACTTACGTTACTGGAATAAGTATAGGGCACTCACCAAACTCTCAGAATTTAATACGGATTACTATACACACAACCACACCCGCCAATGTCTGTAGTTGCACTGAGAAATTGTGTGATTTCAAACAGATGCAGCGGGGATGACCAATTGGTTAAAGTGTTGCTCATTGGTACGGGGAGAATGAATCATCGTTTGGTTCTGGGTAAACGTGACATTATAGAGCATTTTTGATTATATTTTCTATTTTGGCATTGAAACTGCTTTATAAAACACTCATTGCCTTATCTGTTCCGAAAATTGTATAGACCAGTGTATTAATTTTTTACATATATTTAGTTTACCGAAAATATACACTTATGCATAACTTTGCTCAGTTAAGCATTGAAATTAAGTTTGTTTATTAAAGTAATGCTCATTATCTGAATGTATTTTCAAGGATGCAATTTTGTTTTTCTGTGTCAATATTTAATTAAACTGATTGGTTATTAATTTCGCTGCTATATTTGTT
Source organism: Amaurobius ferox (assembly GCA_951213105.1). Classification (NCBI taxonomy): domain Eukaryota; kingdom Metazoa; phylum Arthropoda; class Arachnida; order Araneae; family Amaurobiidae; genus Amaurobius; species Amaurobius ferox. The sequence continues at coordinate 52,596,046 of OX578136.1, read as the reverse complement.
GATGATTTATTATTTTCCACTTGTGATTCTTCTTATTTATAATATTTTAATGAATGAATTAACACATACTTTTTTTTATGAAGTACTATGTTGTGAAAAGAAGATAAATTATATCTTTGTATAAACCTCAAAACTATTTAATTTTAGAATGTTTAAAATTTTGATTCGATTAATTTATAAAAATATTCATCATCCTCTCCCTGTTTTAATATGTTTCCATTCTTTTAAAAAGAGAATGCTTGTTAACTATTTTGCAGGGTCCATGCACTTGCTCCAATTACATTAAATTGCACCAATTACACTTGTCTCCTACAAAAACTGCATTTTCAGCTTGCTTTGTACCATGTTCTGCCAATTTTATGATCAACTGAGGCTGAGAAAATATTGTAAAAATTCTAAAAAAAATATTCTAATTAATAAAATCAAGAAATCAGAATCATTTTGTAAGCTTTTGACAATCTTTGGCAAACAAAATTGTTGCCACAGTTATTCAGCCTGATATTTATGAAAAACCTTGTGTTCAGTAGCTTTTTCTTCTGTTTCTGAAAATTTCTCTGAAATTTCAAAGTCTGCAATAGTTGGTGATGAAAATAATCTGCTAAATTAAACAGATTATGCAATGTGTTGACTAGTTCATAAGTATAAGACTTAAGTTTCAGTTTGAAGGGGCTTCTTTTGTCACTCATGATTTCTTGCTTGAATTAACATGATGCATCATACAAACTTGACCATAATAAACCTAAGGGGTGCAGAAAAATACAGTTTTGAACTATTAGCAAGATGCATGTATGAATATGTACTATTAGCAAGACATATGTAAGCAAATCATTATTTAAAATTTTTTAAGTGTCACATTATAGTTCTGATTATAAACAACAGAGTGTGTTGCTATAACGTGAGAAAGTTGTTTTTTGTGTTTTAAGCTCCATTAGAAAATTAAACGAATCACACCACATTTCTTTTAGGAATTTTTAGGTTGAATTCTGATTGAGTTTGATAAATTTATGTTGCATAAAAATGTTTAATTTTTTATATGAAGAACTGTTAAATTAAACACTTCAGAGTTGCTATAACGTGAGAAAGTTGTTTTTTGTGTTTTAAGCTCTATTAGAAATTTAAACGGATCACACCACATTTCTTTTAGGAATTTTTAGGTTGAATTCTGATTGAGTTTGATAAATTTATGTTGCATAAAAATGTTTTAATTTTTTATATGAAGAACTGTTAAATTAAACACTTTAAACACATAGTATCGGCAGATTTGGTTTAGAATGGGGAAAAAACAAATAAGAGGTTTGTGGTACATTGCTGTTTCTGTGACATTCCTTGCATTTTCATGTCTATATGGACAAAAATTATAGTTTCAAATGCAAACTTTAGGCGTGCATATTTGTGTTACACTTCATTATTGAATAGCTCATATCAAATTTATCCCAATATATGCTTAATTTAATGTGAATCGGAAAAAAATTGAAGGGTAAAAAGTACACAATCTTGTTTAATGTATATCATATTGAAATAAACTATCTTATGGTGTACATCTACAGTCATCGTATCCAATGTAGTGCATTTTGCAGTTAAAATCATATTTCCAGTTTTCTTTTACGGGCAAAGTTAAACTATTCTATTTTGTATATCTGGAGATATACTACTTGGGATCCATTCTATAAGTTTCTGTTGATCCGTCTCCCCTGGGAAAGTGCCCTACCACTTTTTGTCTCAACTTAAAATTCTTCAAAAATTCTATGAAACAACTCCCCCCTCCCCCCCCCCCCCCCCTCAAACATTGGGTATAAAATCCTGTCATCGAATAAAATAAATTTATTGTATATGAGTTTGATAGTTTTCCGATAAAGATTGTACTTAATAAATAAAAAAAAAATAAAGGTTACCCTTTCTTAAATAGGTGTATATGATTTTTTAATTTCTGGAGCATTTATAAAAATTGATTTTAGAAAGTAATTATAGATATTTAAAAACAAAATTTTAAGAAAAATGTACCATAATAGCAGAAATTAACCTTGTCTCTTCAAGATTGGCCTTTTGTATACTTTGTTTCTTTTAGCCGAAAATTCCAAGTCCCCACCCCTCCATAATCAGCGATTTTTTATCATCTTTGTGGGGGCAGGTCAACGAAATTATTTTTTTTTTAGTAGAAAATTCCCAATAAGTGCCCTTTTTCCAGGCTAAAATTACCAATGATGATGTTGCTGCTGTACATCATGCGGGCACTTAAAGGGAATCTTTCCACACTAATTTTTTTTTTTCTATTTTTGAAAGACTAAAAAAAAAATCATGATGTTTTCACATTCATATAGCAGCTTAATAGAATTTGGTTTCAGTCAGTTGAATAATTTTGGAGAAAATCTGGTAATAAAGTTTCATTGTGCAAAAATGCTTATGAGCCAAGCAATATTTGAAAATAAAATTCGGTTGTTGTTTTTGCAAGCATATAAAAAGCTATACTCTCTCTCTCTCTCCTTATACAACACTAGAACAAATTACTCTATGTTAGTTAGGTCCTAAATAAGCATACACAGCTTAAATAATACAAATGTCACTCTTTTTCCGAAACTTCCATTTAGAATTAATAACTTTCAAGAGATTCATTTTTTCTATGAATTCTGGAAATTGTACAATGCAAATGTTTTGCTTAAAATCCCTTACACTTCATAATTAAAAATAATAAGATTAAGCCGGGAATCTTAGAGCCTAAAAAAAAGTTAATAAGCATCCCCTCCTCACTTCTTTCCTCCATTAAATGAAACAAAATAGAAAAAGTTGAAAGAAGATTATTAAACGAGTACATTCCCTCTTCAATAAAAAATACTTTTAAAGCTGTTTTTTTTTTTCACAATTATGCCATGTTTGCTGGAAATGTAAAATCTAACTATTTTTAGTTTAATATCAATATATATATAAATATAGCTTTGAGGGTTCGGATTTTTTTACGATTACACCATTTTCAGGAACAGGTGGTTATTTTGACTTGGTCAAAACATAGGATTGAGGATGGAAGTAGAAGGAAAAAAGTTGTTGAGGTTAGTGATTTCCATGATTTTTGAGGATATATTGGAGAACTTATTATCCTTCATATTATTTATTGTAAAATTTACTTTTAGCAGCTTGACTTTTGTTCTTGGGTCTCTACCATGTTTTAATCCACAGTTTTTAAAAATTTTATATGGTATTACTTTATTTTATTTCTGATATTTTTGGCATTTTTAGCAAGTTTATTTGGTTGTTGAAAATTTATGCAACATTGCTAGCAGGATGGATTCCGACCGAACTCCTGAGAGGTGCCAATATTTCTTTTGCTATTCTGTGGCAGAACATCTATAAAATCAATGATTTTTTCATGAAAACCAGAAGTATTTTTTGCACATCCCACAGAATGCGTGCTTTAAAATTTTACATATCCATTTACACTTTTTTTTGTGTGTGTATTTGATGTGTTGCAATGTATTGATTGTATCATATAGCATGATATCTCTGCTCCAAAACGCTAGTTTGCTGCATCAATTTTGCAACTTCTCTGCTCCAAAATGCTAGTTTACAATGCCAATTTTATGATTTTCATGCACCAAAGTGCTAGTTTACTGCACCAATTTAGTGATATTCCTGTGTTAAAGCTGATACAGAATTTCATATCCAGTGCATGGTCCCTGGTTTTGCTTAAAAGTTGTATTTTTTCCCCAATTTAGAATTATTTCTGAATAAAATCTTTAGAAATCAGAAAGTGGTTGTTATAGCCTGGTCAAGGGTAGGGGGAGAAAAGAAAATGGGTCATGACCAGATTCTTAGGCAAACTGGTACCTAGTGTTTAGTGCATGGCTGTTTTGTTAACAACTTTAAGCTCAAGAACCATGTTGAACTAGGGCTGAAGTAAAAACATTAACTATTGTGACCATAAGTTTAATTAAATAAAGTATATTTTTAATGAGCATTTTGCTTTTTCAAAATATTTGTTTTAAAATCAATATTCCTCCCTAGAAATGTTTTTAATCAAGTGGCCAGGTCCAGTTTCTGGGTGGAACAAACACCCCTCCCTCAATGGAATATTTTCTTTTTATCTAATAACCCCACCCCCCAACGGAAAAGTTTTTGTTTTTTTACTTTATAAATATGCAAGAGAACTTTATCTGCAAAACATGTATTTGTAATTTTAGTATAGCAAACAGTATAAAAAATATATTTAAGTGAATATTGAAAATTGTTCTTACTTTAAATGTAAAGCTGCCTTTTACTTTCCTTCTGTGATTGCACTGTAACTGCATAAGAAAAAGTGACAAGGACCCAATAATGTTAAAAATATGGATTCATTTTTTTTAAGGTCAAAAGTTTTGCTTATATTTTATGATTGAAACCTCTCTGTATTTATTCTTAAATATTTTACTATCATAGCTCATAATCTTCAGTTATATTGAAATTAAGATAAATATAAAGGGATACAACTGGCTATCTTGTTGCCAGACTGGTAGAGAAATTTGTCAGGTGGCTTGCCATGCAAAATGGCTTGGGGACTATGTGAAAAACAATTAAAAATCTGAATACATTTGAATAAATTTAATGTAAAAGTTACTATATTAAGAAAAATTTATAATTTAAAAACTATCAATCTAGCTTTTTACCAGTAGTGTGTTGCAAAAATTTTAACAGCCAGTACACCTTGAAAAATACCATCATTTATTCTCATTCATGTTATGTTGTTGTTGAAACCCAGACCGTCCGACCTACCAGAAAGGTGTAAGGTGTAAGGTCATGTTATGTTGTGCACTAATAAGCAAGAGCTTAATGCACATTTTGTAATTTATGAATTCTTGTGATATGCAAATTATTCACATTCTATATTAAGCATTTTTCATAATTGATTTCAAGTATTTCTCAAAATATTACAACCACTATTTCTAAATATTACAACTACTATTTTTAAACATTGAAAAATTTTAATGGCTGGTACACCAAGACCAATATGGGTCTCCCAAGAAAATTTGATAATAAAATACCTTTAGATTGGAAATAAATTTCGTAATATTAAAAATAAATTACATAATATTGGAAATAAATTACATATATAAATAGGAAATAAATTACATATATAAAAGTTTCGAGGACAAGTTTTCAGTATCCAAGGGAATTACAGTTTTAATTAGATTAACAATTTTAATTAGGCTGTAAAAAATATTATATGTTGTAAAAAATATTCACCATATACAACTTCAAAAGGTCTTTGACCTTTTGTTATATACACATTCAGGCATTTCAGATAGTAAGGCTTTTTGATAGCAATTTGTTCAAGCATTTGTATTGAATTTTTATTTAAGGGAAAATGTAAAATGTATAGTTTTGTAATTCTAATAATTTGGAATATAAGTTACTACTCCCAAATGAATTTACATTAGTTCCTCAAGTCAGTCCGAACTCAAAATTCTTGTTGATTTCAAAATTGTAAAATCATGATCATTTTAATAACTATCATTTGCTGTTCTGCGTCCCATATATGATAGGCTTTTCTTATGCCACATGTTATAATTGTGTTATTATACAATTTGAAAATTTAAACAAGTTATTAAAATGTTCAAAATTTCAAGCAAATAATAGGGTGTTTATAATTGTTATGTAAATTTAGTCTACATGTAAGTACATAATTTCTCTTAAAAGTTTTTATGTATAATGCAATTACTATAGATTTGTATTTCATGTGTATATAATGCAAATTTAAATTTTAGGAAAAAATGCAATGTAAATACATTTGTGACTATTTTTATTTTCAGATTTAAAATTAATCCTAGTTTCAAACTACTATAGTTTAAACTAAAGATATACAGTAGGGTGGAGCGAAAAAATGAAAGTTGAAATCTTGTTTTGGAATACCTGTCAAAAGTTGCGTATTTGTAAGAACAATACATGTGTAAAATATTATCATGTTTGAACAAGTCTTTGGGCCCTCTACCGGGGCTTATTTTTTCTCCAAAAATTTTAACTTTATTGTACTTTTTGAATCAAGCACAAAATTAGTAATTTATTCATTATTTCATTGCATGCTAATAATTTTTATTATCATTGCATGCTAATATTTTAATTATTCATTAATTAATTAATTTGTATTCATTGTATTCATTATTCTAAAATAAAAATATTAGCATGCAATGTAGCATTAAGTAAATAGGTTACGATTGAATGTAAATAGGTTATGATTGATTTCTTTTCCAAACGATAGATATCACTAATCCTTTATCAGCGCAGAGTTCAGTTATCACATGGTTTTATTATTCATTATTCGAGAGGTCGTTATTTGGTGACTGTTTTTAGCACGACGAAGAGCTACTATTTCGCATATGTTTTGATGATTATGGTGAAGAAGTACATTTGAAGAATATAGCCGAGTCGAGTATTCGTGATAGCAACAGGTATTAATTTTTTGAATTCTTTGTTTCGCAATATTAGTTGAATATTTGTTTACATCGTTTGCAATAATGGCTGGCGGTGTAAGTGGACGATCTGTTACCAGAAGTACAATTGAATGTCCCATTTTCGGTGCCCCATCAGAACTTAAGAATACAGTTTTGCCAACTATTGAAGACACTATAAAAGGTTATTTGTATTTTAGGCATGAATTAAAATGTGAAAGATCTGGCCAAGAACCAAGCATTTTGGAAATATCCAAAAAGGTCGGACAGCAAATAGAAGAAATTTGGCAACGAGCTTCGATTCCCACAGTCTCACAAAAACGCATCCTTCAAATGATTTGTAAGCATTATAATATATATCTCGGTCTCATCCGATATCCCAAAATCAAAAGAAATGAAAACTACAATGTAAGAGTGGAAACTTTTAAAAATGAATCAACGAAGCTGTTTGATATCGCAGCTTGTAAATGCCAAATATTCACTTTTTGCTCTTACCATAAGTCGTATAAGGTTCCAACTGAAGAACAACCTTTCCTTCTAGATCAGAGATCAACCAGAAGAATGGTTATTGAAACGATTGATATAGTGGAAAGTAATAAATTAAAGAAGAAGTTGGAAAGGATAAAATCAGAAATGGAACGGGAATGCCTTCATCTTCAACTGCAAGAACGCGTATGTATTAAAAGCGTTGAAACTGATAACTTTGATGAGGGTCAACGTAGCATCATTATAATTGCAAAACTGGAAGAAGTGCAACTGATACGTTCTCTGCAACGGAGCCATCAACATCAAAAGCGGGACAAATGAGGTTTTCACTTCTAACTCTCTCATGGGTGTGTGACCAGTACGGCATTTCTGACAGATTCGAGGCAGCAATTACTTCAGCAACGTTACAGGATGTCGGTATTGTGGCAAAGAATGATTGCTCTAAAGTCGCTGATAAGAGTAAGATTCGAAGACAGCGACAGGAAACACGTGCTTCACTTCAAAACCTACAAACTGGAAGTGGAGGAGGCTTGAAAAGTATATTTTTTGATAGCAGAAAAGACAAAACTCTGTCATAGGAAATGGTTGGAGACAGATACCATAGAGGAACTTTAAGCATAAAACATGCATCTATGATACAAGAACCAAATTCTCTTCATTTGGGGCATATGACGCCGGCTTCTGGAACTGGGAAACAAGTGGCGACATCAATATGTGATTTTTGCATTGAAAATGGATTAAACCTCGATGAACTTTTAGCTGTTGGTTGTGACTGCACGGCCACGAATACCGGAAGAAAGAACGGTACTACTGCGGTCTTACTGAATAAAGTGGGACGTATTTTTCAATGATTAATCTGCCAACTGCCTGCGATCGAGCTGCCTCTGCGTCACTTATTCGCATTCCTTGATTGTGCAACTAGCGGTCCCCATGAATATTCGGGGCCAATAGGTAAATTGCTAGAAAATTGCGAGCAAATGCCACTTACTCAATTTGAAGCAATTGCTTGCATCTTGCCGGAAATAGACCATAGTGATCTCAGTACCGACCAGAAATACATGTATGAAATGTGTCAAGCGGTTTCGTCTGTTCAATGCTCCCTAAATCTGAGTATCCGTAATCCAGGAAAACTGTCACACTTGAGATGGATTACAGCCGCAAACAGAATGCTGAGGCTTTACATTGCAAGTGAGAGCCCATCTTCAAATTTGAAAATTCTGCCCGAGTACATAGTAAACGTTTGTGCTCCAGTTTGGTTCCAGATAAAAAAACAACCCTCTTTCTCGAATGGAGCAAGGCAAGTATTTGAGTCAATAACATCATCTCGTTATCTAAGTGACGATCTCAAAAAAATTATTGAAAAATTATCCTCTCATTCAAGGGAATGCATATTTTTGCCACCCGGAAAACATTGTTTAGCAATGCTAACTCATGAACGAAGGCACATCAAAGAACTCGCTTTACGGAGAATTTTGAAGACTCGAGAAGTGGCCTCTGTTCCCACAGAAATAAGAGAATTCCGTATTCCCAAGCTGAACTTCCTCAGACTACATTGATGTTATCAAGTGGTATGCGTGTTGAAGGCCCAGACTACACGACTGACCCGAAGGCTTACAGTAGCTGTTTGTGTGGACACACTGGCATGCGTGTGAAGTAACTGCACTCCCCCCCCCCCCCATTCTAGATGGTGTATCGAATGAAAGTCTCCAACAATCGATCAAAAGTACTGAAGCGGATTTGGAGTTCGTTCAGTTCCCCTGTCATATTCAGGTGGTGGAACGCTGTGTTAAGATGGTGACCGAGGCTTCTTTGTCCGTGATTGGCCAATCGGCTAGGGATAACGTCATACAAGCAAAAATTAACTCTCGAAGCATCATGTCATCGTTCAAATCGAAAAAAGATTTCCAAGTGGTTTAATGACGCAATGGTGGCTATTCCTTATGGCTATAATTGACTAATGACTATTAAGGTTTCTTATCTAGTGAAATACTGTTACTTATATTGTAGTTACTGTGTGCCTGTGTATTAACAACTTGTGCATAATGTTCGTCTCTTCACTCTTTATGGTTTCTTAGTACTAAATAAATCATTTTCCAATTTTACTTCTAATGTTAAAAGAGTGATATATACATATTATACAACATCGCCTGGTAGAGGGCGGAAGACATACTTTGAATGCCTCCAAATTTTAAACTTATGTTGAGGGATATAAACAGCAACTTTTTAACCCTATTCCATTAGTTTTTAAGGAAAAAAATTTTTTTCACCCTATTTCACTCCACCCTAATGTACAGTATTTAGTAACTATAAGTAAAATAATGTTTGTATGTATAGTTCCAATTTGAGCTGTATAATATTTTTAATCTCTCTGACTATGCCAAATTGTTTATAAGTGTAAGTTAATGGATCATAGTTACATTCAAATAACTAAACTATTCATTTTTTAATTTGTCAAGTTTAGTCATTTATAAAAAAGTCACCTGCAGTATTTTTATGTTGTATTCACTTAAGAAGGTTTAACTTACATTATTTCATTTCAAAGTGATACAGAAAGAAGATTCCTTCGAAACAAAAAGTATACAATTTAAATAGCTGTGATGATTTGATTGAAATACAAGATATTGGAGGAGTTCTGTTTGGTGATGTCATAATTTTATACTTTGCTTTAACGTTATGTTGAATTAATTTTTTATCTTTCTGTTTTTAGCAATTCTTTTAATACAATTTTTTCTTTTGTTGTAAATTTTAATAGTACAGTGTGAGGAAAGTTCTTGCACTCACACAAATACTATTTATCATATGGTATTATACTTAGATTACTTAATTTTTATAGATGTGCAATTTTCATTTTGTCATTCAGCAAATGTGCTTTCTGCAGGTTTTAAAATAAAAATTTAATGTGTTTGTAAGAGTGTTTGCAATTGTTCAATGACTGGAATACACTCCTATTACAGATAACAGTATACATGGACTGGTTTTGTACTATCTTCAATGGCAGCAAGGAAACTTACTATATATTGCAATTTTGTAAGAAACTAGTCTGTGGATGCTGTCATCTATAATTGAAGTGTATTCCAAATTTTAGGGAATGTTTCCTACAGACAGGTTCTGAATTTGAGACCAATGGTTTACTTTAATATCTTTAGCCAGTTTGCTAGCAAACTTTTCTAATCTTATGGCAGATGGCAAGAGTGTATGTGGGTTATCAATTTTTGGCAATCACTGATAATTATTAGCTGTTATTGGTAGATAGTATTTTGCATGTTTTTTTTTTTTTTTTTTTTTTGCACTGCAAGGATCTCTAGTTCAGGGGTGCACAATTGTAAGCTTAACCCGATAATTATTATCTTTCATATTCATTTTATCTTTATAACTTTGCACAAACAGCACTTAGTCAGTGAGTCACATTATGCTGCTGAATGCACACATTCTGTGTTACAGTACATTTGCTTTATTATGATGCAATGTAATTAATAAATCTTTGTTAACTTATGTTAGAATTAATTATTTATTGAAATTCTTCTGCCCTAACCTCCTTACACAATATATGGTCCGAAAACCAGCCCCGACTCTCGAGATGCATTTATCCGGATCGCAAAGGTCTCATGTCTACTAACACTGAACTAAAGAAAATTATTTTAACCTTAAACGGTAAAAAAAAATTAGTGGGTTAAATTTTCTAAAAGGCAAATATAAGACTGTCATTGAAATAAGAAGAAAAAACAGAAAAAATAAATGGAGATAATAGCTTTAAATGTTCAATGGCATATTTCCAAAAGTCTGGATAAGAGTAAGTATAAAAATTTGGTAGCAGCTGCCCAAAAGATGTTAAGTATCTTTGGAAACATATTTGTGCATGAGCAAACCTTTCAATTATGAACCAAAAGAAGTCAAAATTGCAGGCTGATTTAAAAAATGTGAATTTGGGTGATATATTGGATTGTTACAACAGAATTAACTCTTAACTCTAGTTTTGTGAATGAAAAAAAAAATGTAACATGACATATTGATTTTGATATTTTAATAAATAGTTCTAACTACTAAAGGATTTTTGTTGTCAGTTTCTTTCTCACTCAACAACTGCCCTCCCCCCCCCCCCTTTCAAACTAATAGCTGTGATTTGCAGTATAGACCTTTATATTTGGACCATAGTAGTCATGAAGTTGTACACCTCTACTCTAATTTAATCGTCTCTTGCTTCAATAACTGATAATGGCCACATGTTTCTCTTTTAAGAATATACTTCCTACAAACATAATTGCAAATGATAAAATATATAAAAAAGGCAGTGATTAAAAAATTCTAAATATAAACAGTAATGCCATACACTAAAATGAAAGATTCAGCAAAAATCTGTGTAAGAACTTTCCTCGTACCCAGTACATATATGAGTTATTTTCCAGAAAAAAAACTGATCAAAAACTATAAAACTATTTAGTCTATATTCTGCAACTAATTCATTATTATAATAAGTTTTGTAGTTAAAACTAGTGTTGTGACTTCACTATTTTGAAGAAACTAGGTACTACTTGAAATAATTTTATGCCAACTCCATGGATTATTATTTAGTTTATAAGAAGGGTTATGAAATAAATTAAAAAAAATATTGAGGCAACTCATGACTTTACCTCCATACTGTGATTAATTTAATTTCAACTGTAAGTAATAAACCTAAAAGCACTTATTTATATCCATGTACTAGCCCTGAAAATTCAAATTTTCATTTAGTAAGAAGTAGCCAGTAAGCAGTTTTAGTCTAGTGGTCACTCTATCATAGATGTTTTATAAAATTAAGTATGGGTATACACTTAATATGTAATTAATATATATACATGTATTATTATATAGTATCCTGTAAAGTCATTTAACGACCTTTATTTCAAGAACCGTTAGTAGTAGATATATACTTCCAATTACAAAAATGTTGTAAATGACATAACAATTTATCATATAACAGTTTTAAATCGAAAAATATATTTCTTTAACATATACAAAATCTAAGTTTTTATATGATCCCCCGGTCCCCAAAGTCCTAATTAGTAAAAATGTATTCATACATTAGATGTAGAACTAAAAAAAAGTTTGATTCTATTATGAACAAAATTTACAAAGATATAAAACATTGAATTTTATGACTTAAATCATTTTCCCATGTCTGTGAATCCATCATTTCAGGCTAGAGTTGAGGGGCCATATAAAACTAAAATAAAATATTTCAGGATATTTGTTTTACATTTCATTTAATGGCATATCTTTAGGATTTTTTTACCAAGGTGTCCCAGGAAGTCCTTTAACACCTATTAATTTATTTCAAAGTAAGACTATATATGGAATATTTGCTGACGAATTAACATGACCCTCAATTTAATTTGTGTATAACTCCTAAATTTTCTGGGAAAAGGGCTGAAACTTTGAACTAATATCTCTGTCAATTTTGCTCATAAAAGAATCAAACTTTTTGAGTACTACATGATAATGTATGAATAAAATTTTAGTAATTGGAATTTTGATGACTGTCTAAAAAGTTAGATTTCGTATATTTTTGGAAACTGTAATGCGATAAATTGTTGCCTCATTTGAGATATTTTTGTAATTGGAATTATACATATATCTACAACTAATGGTTCTGGAGATAAAGGTTAAATGATTTTACCAGACACCCTGTGTGTGTGTATGTGTATATATATAGAGAGAGAGAGACAGATGAGAAGAAAACACATCTTAAATTTCTGGGCAGTTGTGGTTGGGTAGTTGTTTCATTCAATCATCATTCTGCATTATTGAATCAACCTATCTTAAGTACCTATTTCCGGGTGTGCCATGGACTAAATATTTTTTACTCTGGATCAAAGGAATGTAATTTAATGTAAATCAAGCTAGAAACCAGAAAATATTCAACTGGTTATCTATCCCTTCACCTTTTTTACTCTGGATCAAAGGAATGTAATTTAATGTAAATCAAGCTAGAAACCAGAAAATATTCAACTGGTTATCTATCCCTTCACCACCCATGGAGCATGATTTCATTGTCACTCCTACTCATTTGCACAAGGCAGGCAATGAGACAATCGCCGAGCACAAAACTCTTTAAAGCAAAGAGAAACTCCATTTAAAGTATGCCCTTTCTAAACAAGAAATCACATGTAACTATTCTTTTCATTACACATTTTCTTGTAAAATTCATTTGTTACATAGACTGCAATAGCTGTCAAATTATTACTAATCCTATTAGATAAAGTTTGCAACATTTGGAGTGTTTGATGACTTTTACACTTACAGAGCAAAAAGGTAGGCAGAATATATTCAATAAGCTACTTTGAAAAAGTGAGTCATCCTTAAGAATAAGAACATTAATATCTGTAAAACTGGAATTTAACTTTTGTTTAAAATGAAATTACACCAAAATATGGAATTTTTTCCTGTAACAGAAAGGTTGTTACAAAAAATGCTTCTAGTTGAATTGAGAAATTAAAATATTTAATAATCCTCTTTCCATTCATTTTGATGGCTTCAAAAATTCTGCTGGGGGTAGGCTTGTAGATTCCGAATAACATTTGTCCATTTTCTTCTGTTTTTGAAGAATAGTCTCTTTAACTCAACAGAAGACTCCTTACTCTTTATAAAATGACCCAAAACATTTTCTAAGGCAACAGATGTTGCTGACCACTGAAGTAACTTAATCTGATTTTTGACAAACCAAGTTTTTACTTTACAACCTTATCTGTATGATAAGTAATAGTGTTATCTTGATGAAAAGTGACAGACAATAAGGCAACAGTTTTTCCCTTGACACATTGATGTAACTAACTCTGAATTAACTTTGTCTAGTAAAAGATGTTTGCATAAAAGTCATTGCCTGCCTAAATTCTTACTGAGCTTCCTTTTTTTCATCCAGATAAATGCATTTATTCCTGTTTAAACTACGATTCTAATGAATAGCCACTTGAAATGTCTAATTAATATTTTTCTTAACAAGAAATTTCACATTTATCTATTCTTTCCATTTCATATACTTGCAAAATGCATTCTTGTTTGAATGCTTTATTAATGTGGAATTTTGCTTTGTTTTCAAGTGTTTAATGACAATTTTTAATAGTCTGAACATTTTGTATATGTAAGCAGACATCTGCTTTAGTGGCTATAACTTATGCAGACAAAGCAACCACAGACACACTGCATAAAAAAAAAATAGTGTCTAAATAATTTCCTTTTTTTTTATTATATTTCTTTGTTTCTAAAAAAATTGCAAATCACGTTAAAATGTGAAATAGAAAATGTTTAGAAATGAGTTGACATGAGTATAATCTCAGCTGCTGACTTTTCACTTGAAATAGGTCTGATGTCAACTGAAATTTTGCTCATTTATCCACCAATAAGGATGTATTGCTTTTGAAATTTTAATGTAAATACACAGAACAGGTGATGATGACTGTTTAGCCAAAAAAACAAAATAATCTCTTTTAATGCTCCGTATCTGTTGGTAACTTGCTACTTAGTTTCAGGAGTGTGAGTCTATTTGACTTTTTCAAACATTAATATTTCACAGTATTTAGTTCTGTTTGTTTCACTATCAGAATGAAGACCTTAAACTCTTGCATTTCTAATATCCCCAGACACATACGGATTCATTATTACATGACCCTATATTGAAACACATCATATATTTAATTAAATTAACTTCAAATAAATAATATATAATCTGTAGTGTAAAAAATATTACAGTAATTATGACAAAATATTGCTTATAAAATCTTCATAATTAATTATTTTAGAAGTTATATTTTTCACTGTTGAGCAAAAGCAAGAACAAAATAATTATTGAACAAAATAGTCAATAAATGTTTGAGATATAACTTTTCACAAAGTCTTAAAACAAGGAGATAGTTTCCTTTTACCTTCATCTTTTAAATAATGTAATTAAGATTAAACTCGTTGCCACTTGGCAAACATTAATTAGGCAGTGGTGATGTGTGATGGTAATTTGAGGAAACAACACCTACCCAAACAACCCGCTACCAAACAAATTTGTAAATTAGTTGAAGTGCATAAAATATTTTGAATAATGTACAATTAAAGTGGGAGTTATCTGTTCGGCAGTGGACTGTTTGGGCAGACACGGTCTCCCCAAATTCCTTTCATGCTGTGCCACTGGAATTAAGTTCTTTTTTCAAGCAACGTACCTCAGTGAAAAAATATATATATTGTTATGAAGCATTTATTTTTCCTATGAAACATAAAACTGATTTGTTACAGCTAATATGGTATTTTTAATAGGTGTTTATTTTTGGAGAATGACTCATGTGCAATACATTAAAACTACAGTTGAAATCAGTTATAATGGATCTTTCTTTATAACATTAAATATATAATCTTGGCTGAAGGCCAAATGCACATGGTGTAATGAGACTATTTGTAATGTGTATAAGAAAACTTTGTCTATATTAAACCAAATTCTAATGTAAATTCTTATGAAAAATGCTATAAACTAAATTCCTGAGTAACTTACAAGAGCTTTTTTATACAAACTTTTCTATTGTACACTCAAAGGGTTAGAAAACCAAAGAACAATAAAAAAGATTTAAATAATATATGCACTTGCAACAGAAAAGCAAACTTCCATTATAACTAGATTCATTATAACTGGTTTCCACTAATCAACTCAAAATCTGACGGTGTTTCTATAATACTTTTTGGGAATATAATTAGCAAGAAAATAACAATACTTTACACAACAGTAAAAGAAAGTGAAATATTTCATATGTTTGTAAATACATTGTAACATGAAAATAGGCGCACACTTGCAGGGATTTATTGTTTTGCCTATAACGAACATTTTAAATCGTCCTTTAAAGATTCATTATAACTGGTTTCAACTATGTGTATGCTCATAAGTCCTTGCATCTTTTATTTGTAAGACAAGTGTTTTATTTATTATTAAAAAATCTATAGTTGTGAAGTAATTTATAAATTTAATACATAGCTTTTTATATAATTTAAGTGTTACCTTTTATAATTTAACTTCAATTTTATACTAATGTGAGCTTTTGGTTGTATGCTAGTATAGTTATGTATTTCTTGTTTTTTATATTTTAAATTACAGTTACTGTAATTACATATTCATTAATGTATTTAAATATTTTCTGTAGAAAGAAAAACAATTACTTTGCTAAACATTATTGTACTTCAGTTACACACTTGTAGTTATTAAGATTTGTTCAGATGTTTTAGAAGTTATAGCTGTTCAATTTAGTAAAGATTTCTACTGAAGCTTAGTTTTTATTAATATAATTGTTGTATAACTCCATTTTTATGTACTGCAAGGTTTTTGTACATAATAAAACTATATTTTAAAAATTTTGTCTAACTTTGTGTTAAATTGTGATAAAATCAGAATTATGAGAATTGTTATACAATATAACAGATTAACAGATTTTTTTTCACACAATACTTATAAAATAAAAAATTGTAAAAAATTTAAATCATACCATTAAAATTCCCGAAATTAGAAAACCTTTAAATTTAACCCATTTCATATCTAGGCATTATCTGGAAAATCATTCTTCAAACTTATGGGATTGACAGACCATGAAGAAATGGATTTTGCATTTATTTATTTTTTTCTTTTAATCTGTAACTTTCCACATATTTAGGTACAAAAATAAAAGATTCCAGTGCAAAAATTAACAGAATAGATGGTGTTTAAAAAGTATTCTTTTGGGAGCTTTTTATTTTTAAGTATTTTTATATAAGAATCTATTAACTTTTTTTAATTGAAGCCAACTTGTGGAAAAAAGTTTTAGGTTATAGTGGCATGCTCAAAATTCTCAACCCAAATTGTAGCACCCTAGTAAATAAGATTAACCATCCCTATTCTAGGCCAAGAATTAATTTTGCTAATCATGAGGCATACATGCATGGTCAGGCAGACTTTAGTAATATAGATATTATAATGAATTTTTTTCAATTTTGAAAATATTTAAAAAATGAAGGCCATTGGTTCAGTATTGCTGAAAATCATGTTTTTTTATTTTTTTTTTATTTACTAATATAATCATTACTACATTTCATTTTAATCATTCAGGTCTGTTGAGCAACACATCAAAAAAGTCATTGAACTATGTTTATAGATGTAATGTATGTAAATCAGAGTCAAAATTTCAATGCCATCACAATACTTAATGTATACCAAGTAGAGATAGTAAAGTATTAAAGCTGTAAATATCATAGTTTCTTTTACAAGCCATTGTTTCAATATTGCTGAAAATCATGTGTTTTGTATTACAAATTTAATCATACTAAATTTCATTTGAATCATTCAGTTCTGTTGAGCGATACATCCAAACAGTCATTGAATCATGTAGATATTCAAAATGTATAGATCCATGAAAATCAGAGTCAAGATTTCAATGCCATTACAATATTTAACGTATACCATGTAGGAATAGGAAAGTATTAAAGCTGTAAATGTCCTAGTTGTAACTTTTTCCAGCATAAATGATGAAAAAAGGTAGGTTTGCACTTTTTAAAAAATTCCATAAATTAATTAGATTGGTATTTTCACAATTATTGAAACACAATACAGTTTAGCCAATTTATAGTAAATATATTTTGTTACATTGTTATTGGTCCGGTCCTAAATATGCTTGTTTGATATGAATAGCCTGGCATTTGATTAACTGATCATTCGCTTAAACATCGGCCAAACCATTTTGCCATTGCATAATGTTGCCTGTTGTACCCTTAATGAGCACCACAACATCCATGCCTGCAGGTGAAAATCGAACCCACAAACTGGCAGTTAAAAAAGCACATAGGAACGTTTGCCTTTGACCTCTTGGCTACTGGACTGGCTCTGATTCCAAATATTGGTAAAAGTAATTATTTTTTGTAAACAAGATCAAAATAAGTGAACTTGATTGTCATATGTCTGCCAAGTTTCTTTTTGTTTCATTATTCATGTACATGGATACTTTTAAATTTCATTTAAAACCTACAGTAGTGGATGTTTCAGATTAAATTTGGCTGTTTAACTCCTAGTCAGTTTGAAATTCTTGACATTGATGCAATGGAATTTTCTAGTTATTCATTGACTGATAAGTCCAGTAGTGCAACATAATACCTTTGAAGGCATTATACTGTACCATAATTTGCCCTATATCTTAAGAGCCAGATCTAAATTTCTTGTCTTCTAATGGAAATGTATCCGACTAAATTCGGCAAATATAAAGAGATTGCTAGTAAATAAATATAAAATTCAACATGTAATATAAAAGCAATTGTATGACAACATGATTAAATTTGAGTGCATTTATTGATTTTAAATGTCATTACACAACCATGTTTAAAAACAAACTACCTTTTTGTCATTCATATAATGGTGCTATCTTGCTTTAAATATTTTGATCTTTGTGTATTGATGTCTTAATGTTATTCATGTGGTTTTAATTTAAAAAAAAAAAAAAAATGCACCTTTATAATAATAATAATAAAAATGTAAAAGTTTGTTGCTGCACTTTCAGGAAAGATGGTTTCAATTTTACCCAAATGTTCAGTCAGAGATAAAATGTATAAATTTACAAAATGCTAATAAATTATTACAACTTGTGGTTAAATTTAAAAAATGCAGCATACAAATCTACATATTTTTAATTTACTCGGATGCATAGTAAAATGTCTACAAAAAGTTATAATATCAGTAGATCCTTTTAGCTAACTTCAGAATTCCTATAATGTTCATGATACTAGAACTAATTTCTAAACAGTACTGTGCCAGTACTACTTAAAAATCCTATTTTCATGATCATTAGATAATACAAAGAAATATTAAGACCAAACACATGGATTTTTTAATATTTATTAAGATTTAAATTACAGTTTATGCATCGCATCTTCTTCCAATAAAAATTCCACATTTAATAAAACAATATTTTACAAAAATATAGCATGAGTAATGTTCTCCCTAGATGGTTTTGTTAGGTGGGTTTTCAGGCTTATAAATTAAGACAAATCAATAACAAAAAAATCTGATCACTAGCTACCATCCAATAAAACTTCTGACTGCATGGCTGTCAATTCATTCTAGAGAAAACACTAAGCATAAGCAATATTAGATAATCTCCTATATTTTGATATCAAAGGGGAATATACTAAAGAAGGTAGCACCAAACATAAAAATCACACATAAGACCTAAATATGAGAAGAATTTTAATGCACAAACCCTAAAATGTTTTCAGTTATATAGTAGTGCTTAAAAAAATGCACTACCTCACAAAAATGTATTTCCACAGCACTCTACATATGTACTATGTCTATATATTGTAACTAGACACACAATACATGTATTGCATCCCATTTTCAAATATCACTGAAGATTGCAATAACTAATGGGGAGACTATAAAAGGAAGAAAAATTGCTCATTCTGTTGGTTGTTACACTGCATTATAATAGCAATATGAAAATATGAACAAGGGAAGAGTGGTTGTTGTTTTGGTTGTGAAAAGGTTATCTCTTGAATATAAAGAGTCCTTCATACTGATAACAGCATCAGAGGAATGACTTTTTAAAAAGACAGACATTTCAGTTTTGTAACTATTTTCTGCAAATCTACTAATTAATTTGTTCTGTTTACTGGTTTTGTAAAAGCTGCTATAATCTAAAGCTTTTGCTCATCATAAGAATAAAAGAATCATCAAAAGCAAATATGGGATCAAGAGGTAGACTAAAATGGATTCAGTGCCCTTTATTTAGTATTTTTCTTCTAAGGGCCATTTTACTGCTCCCAAAAATATATTTGGGGGACAGTGAAAAGCTTTACAATTTTTTTTTCTATATAGGAACATATTTGAGTCTACATTATGACACCATTTAATGCCATGCACTGAATCCATTTTTATCCACCTCCTGATCCTGTACTAGAGTCCCCTATTATAGTCCCTTCTTTTATGTTTACACATGTTGTATAAAATTCTTATCCCCCCCCCCCCACACACACACACACACTATCAAAATTTTGAATATTAAACATTTTAAACATATAAAACAGAATATGAAATATGTAAGTACTTTAGTAGTTTGGCCAAAAAAGGAGGGAGCGGGATGTCTTTTTAATATGCCAGGAGCCAGATGTACAGCAGACCAACATTGTAAAAATACATTTCTTGAATGTGATAAACTTAAAATATGGTGTTAAGGTAGATTGTTGGATCAAAGATTTGGTTCTTCTAATATTTATTACAGTAAACTAGGTGCCATATACTCAACAACCTGTGCAAATGATAGTAGTACAGTTTTTTGAGCAGTACTGTAACACATTTATGGTACTTATGTGTGAATATTGTCAGTATGTCAAAAATAGAAAAGATTACACAGAATACACTACAAATATTCCAAGCAGAAACGTTTTGACTTAGGCTAGATGTCACATTAAAACACATGCTTTACTACAAACTGTGTCATCTAGTTTACCCTTTTATGTATAACACTAGTTTTGTAAATAAAATTAAGTACAAAATTTAAACAAAATAAATTCTACATTTTAAAAAAGTACTAATTTAAAATAAAGAAAATGAAATTCAAAACTTTAAAATTAAAAGCCATGTCAAGCAGTGAACAAACTAAAGGTGCATCACAATAATTTGTGAAATAATAAATTATAATTCTTGGGAAAATGTTAAAATTTTAATAAAATTTAATGAAGTATTTTCAAAACTAAAATTTCAACCAATGAGTCCAAATTTTGTAATCTGGGTGGTTCTATTTTAAAATTAAAAACAAGTTTCAATTTTAAATAATCTGAAATATATAACAAGATTTTAGAAAACATCAATAAATACTAAACTCTTAAGAAATGAAAAAAACAATACACATTTTATAAATTTTTAAACAAACAATATGTATATATATTTTTTCAATAGAAATTTGTAGAAAGAGATTATACTTTTCATAAACTTAATACTACTTTTACTCACATTGCCATTCACAGTCGCACATAATAAAAGTGAACAAATTCCACTAAAATATAGTAAAATGAAAGCTAAAACTTTATGCCTTTCTAAAAATCTATCTGCATATTCATCATTGGCACTTTGTCATGGTTGATCACAAATAATTTGCCAAAAGTGATGGCTATACTTGCCAATGACTTAAAATATAGCATCTTACTGATTTCAGTATAACACAAAACTAGCAAATTTAAAGTGTATTGCAACAGGGAATGTAATATAATAAAATTATAGTAAAAAAAAAGTAAAATTATAAATCTAGAAACAGAATAAGAAACTATTATACACTAAATATGATTTTTAACTTGAAAGATATTATATAAGTGGAAGGATTTTTAAATCCTTTAAATCAATAAAATGTCTTTAAACTTTTATTGAATTTTCTGTAATTAATGTTAATAAAATGTACTAAACTACTATATGTCTAAAGTATTGATTGTTTAATAAATGCATATAAATATATTTTAAAAGAGTGTATGAATTCATACACAGGGCTGATAAAACAAATAATATTTATAAATTTAGGAATAGCACACCATTCTGCAGATTCATAAAGTGCTAAATTTATAAAAATCTATTTACATATAGCTTATATATTATTAGTCATTATAAATATGTTCTATTCATTTTTTTTATAATTAAAACAATCTTTTATTCAACAGAGTTTTTTAGATTCATAGGTACATTTTAATACCTTCAAAATTGGTCTATAAAATTAAATACAAATTTTGAATTTTGGCAGCTTACGAGATAGAAATGGCTTTAAAATAGTGTTTTCTAATCAAAATGCAAGAAACAATGAAATATTATGTATAAGAAATATATATGATTATTCTTTAACTGTAACTCGAATAAATTTATATTTTTAGAAGAAAAACAAAGTGCAATTAAGACATAAATGGTTAAAATGAATATTATGAACTATTTATTATATTAGTATATGCAAATCGATAAAATATCTTGGACAGAGGATGTTTTCTTCTTTTTAGAATGATTTCCTCCTGCCCCATATTAATATTTAAATAAAAATATAAATGAGAATAATCTGATAACTCTTACTCTGGACAATTAACTTGTATCAAGATTTCCAAAATAAGAGAGCATTTTTTAAAATTAGTGATATTTTCACTCCACTATTCATAGACTACTTTCCCTATTCCATCCAATATTTTAAGCCTGCGTTTAGAAAGCACATTTTTACCACTCCAAAGGCAGATTTGTGACATATTACGGAACTTTGAAGAATTATCGGCAAAAAGATAACTGTCTCTTTTGCACTTTTCAAGAAATTTAGTAGTAGATTTGGATGCATGATTGGTAGCCTTATCCTGATGGAGTTCTACTTTTCGAAGGCTCTATGGATAAAGGGTGGTATTTCTTTAAATGTAAGAGTTAAAAATTATTTAGGTAATATATAGAATTGATTTTAATATTACTTAACTTTTCATAACTTTAATTTCCCATTTCCCTTTATATGTGAAATCAGCAATAGTCATGAATTATTTACTGAAACTTTCTTTGGATTTTTGAAGCCAATGTACGTCTTTTTCATCCTCTTTCGCAATAATTATAAATCGACATTTTTATATTACAATCATTTAAATACACCCATGCTTAAACAGAAGTCACAATATATTTCCATCTGTTTCTGGTTAAATGATTTTGATAAAGAATTCTACAACATATTCTATACTCAGCTACATGCCTAGGCAAAAGGCAGTGAATATATTTTTTGATTTTTTAAGATTTAAATATTTGTTTATTATCTTGTTTACAGTTAATACAGCAGTATTTAAAGACATTGCAATTGTTCTTTGAGTTGGTGGATTATTTTCAAGACCACCTTACTTATAAAATTATTGTAAAAGTTTGTACCTTCTTTGGATTTGTTTGCTACTTTTTTTTTTCTGGTTAAATGTAATGCTTGACAATGTTTCCCTTTATTAATAATATTAATTATTGATAATTAATATTAATAATAAAGGGAAGATTAGCATTTAAAAATGCTAATCTTCTAAAAATGTTCTTTACTTCTTTTGTTATGTGAATTATTTTTTTATCAAAATCATTCTGAAAATATGTAAACATCTTCTGTATTTCACAAGAATCAAACTTTATAAAACAAACTGTGAGCTTAAAATTTGGAACTTTATCTTTGATAAATAGTGCAAAGTATAAATATATATATTTATATAGCAAAACCCTAATTTCACATTTTTCCCATCCTGTGCATCATTTTACATCAGTCTGCATAATTTCTTATATCAACATGTTTCCCCCATACAATACGTTTTTACAATCGCACATCTTCTTATATAGTAAATTTAAAATATTTGTTGCAGGAATATTTTACGTATATAATTTTCAATACAGCAGACAAAAACTTTCAATTCATATTGAAGAGTATGCTTTATGGATACAAATGTGTTAAAATTAGAGGTCCAAAGAATTTGCCACATAATGGAATGTTCATGAGATGAGAATATTAATGATCACAATGAGTTTCAGTATTTATCAGGATAGCTGAATGTTGGTCACAAGTTACCAAATGGTATTTAAAATTTTAAAAACACATCGACATGCCATTATAGCAAGTAGATTTCTTGTGAAATCTTTTTTTTTTTTTAAAAGCTTAAAATTAAAGGCGAAGCTGAACCTCGTTCACATTTCCAAATGAAAAGAAATGTGATGTCATGCTTGACGAGGACTTTGGAACCATTTACTCAATGTTTATTTTAGTACTATTTGGCCAGGGGGCCAAATGCAACCTTAGAGGGGTCTATGATATATATATATATATATATATAATTACATTTGGCTCGGTAACAAAATATCTCCGAGGGGATGGGTTAAAGCACCCCCTCCCCGATGTATGCCTGAAAGAGGCACTGCATTTACCCCTGTTTGTTTTTCATTTTATTTGACTGGTAGGGTTTTGTAGATGACCAGTAACAAATTAGCTGTACCGACCAAATTGGCTAGTAGAAATTTGAGCGCATTCAGCAAACCTAGCATATATGCTAATATTCAATGTATCATTAAATGTACTGATCTTGGTGAAACACTTTTCATTTGTTTATGATTGATATATAAAAAATATACTTGCAAAAATTTTTCTGTTATTGAAAAAGTTTAATTCAAGCTAAAGCTAAGCATAGATAGCAACTGAAAATAGTTTTTTTTTTAACTAAGCACTAAGACTTTTTTTTAATTAATATTATTAAATGTCATTACAATGCAAGAAGTAAGCTTGAATGCATTTATATTTTTTATATGTATTGCATTTTCCTTTGACCTCAATTTTATGTTTTTCTGTATCCTGCTATTTTTAATGCTAGTCTGCTGAAAAATGTAAAATCAGTTTTTCACTATATAAAAAAATTCCTGCCTGTATTAACAATAATATATATCATGCAATATCTTAACATTTTATTATTTACTTTTGAAAAATGGCAATTGGATATATGCTTCTATTATCTATTTAAAATTTTATTTCCAATGTAATAGCAATGCCATTAAGACTTTAAATTTATACAAACCTTATATCCAATTTAAACTTATATTAATGAATTTAAAGCAAACAAATTTCCCTCTTACATTACATTAAATATTAAATAGTAGTATATTTTTATATAAATGCAAAAAAGAACACAGTCTTCACACACACACACAATATATACACTCACGGACAATAAAAGCTGCACACCAAGAAGAAAACATGGTACAACCATGAAATGATGTAAATAGGTAGAAGGCAAACTGATATGCAAATGATCCCAATCTGGTGTGATTGCACATGATTGTACACCCGTGAGTGGTGCTGCAAGTATGAGCCAGAGGCCTTATATACCTGATTGTAGTTGACGCCCCATCAATGTGAGAAGCTTCAGCAGACGCAAGCACGAATACGGAGTGAAAAGAATGGTGGGTAGATGCCAGAAACGTCGATATACGCAACTGATGGACTTCGAGAGAGGCCTGATCATCAAGCTGAAAACCGCAGGGTTGTCAGCATGCCGGATAGCCCGTCACATGGATCGTTCAAACTATACCGTCAGACAGTGTTGGGAGCACTGGTCACGGGACACCACCCAGACATGGAGGACCAGGTCTGGACAGACTAGGCATACTAGAGAGGATCGAATGATAGTGCAGCAAACACGTATAGAGCCCATGGCGACCCGATAAGCGATACAAGCACACGTAACAGCTCCTGTGTGCCCACGAACCATATCTAGATGCCTAAAGGAAGTGAATCTGTGATCCCAGCTTCCCTTACGTGTGTTGCCGTTAACATGGGAACATCAGCAACTCCGGTTGCAGTGGTGGTGTGCCAGAACAATGTGGAAAGCCACAGATTGGTGATGTGTGATGTTTAGCGATGAATGCTGCTTAATTTTAGGGATCGATGATCAGAGTGTCCAGGTGTGGAGGTTCCTTGTACAACGCCACAATCCCAACTTCATTATCAAGCGCCACACCAGCCCCACTGCAGGCATCATGGGTTGGGGAGCCATAGCCTATGACAGCCAATCCGCTCTAGTAGTGGTACCTGGAACATTGATGGGCCAGCGATACGTGGATGAGATTCTACAGCCCCATGTCCTCCCATTTGTTGCTGGGATTCCAGGTGCACAATTCCAGCAGGATAATGCCCAGCTGCACACGGCTTGGGTCGCCCAGGCCTGCCTGACTCATGTCCAGACACTTCCATGGCCTGCCTGCTCCCCAGACCTGTCGCCTATCAAACATGTGTGGGACCAGTTGAAACGCCAGCTGCCTTGTTGCCACAATCTTTGGGATTTGGAATGTAACGTCCAACAGGTGTGGACTCGTCTGTCGAAGGACAACATCAGGCATCTGTTCGACTACATGCCAGACCGTATTGCTGCTTGTATCACAGAATGAGGTGGTGCGACGCACTATTGAGAATGATCGGACTGTGTACCATAGCTCCCTCTGTATGTGTTCTGCTGTGCTGTTTTTGTGATCATGTACGTGATGCCATCCAAAATTTTCTGGATTGGAGCTGTATAACTGAAATGTTAAATAGTTTCAAAGCGTGCCGATAGATGACAGTAGGTACTTGTTTTGTGAGCTAGTGTGCGAAATTTCAGTGCACAGTTCTCGCTAGTATAGACGCCATTTTGTTTGAAGTTGTTTATACTGCATTGTGCTTTTTATGATGGATACAAAAAAAGAACAGTGTGTTTGCTTTAAATTTTGTGCGAATCTTGCTAAAAGTGCAACAGAAACTGTGGAAATGATTCAACAAGTGTTTGGTGAACATTCACTGTGTCGAACTCACATTTTTGAATGGCATAAGCATTTTAAAAGCTGGTCAAACATCAGTTGATGATGATGAACACACAGGAAGACTTTCGGCGAGCACTCCACCGGAAAACATCGACAAAATTCGACAGTCCATTCATGAAGATCAACGTCAGACCATTCGAGATCTCTGTGATAAAGTTAGAATTGGATATGGAATATGTCAGTGAATTCTCACTGAAGAATTGGGAATGCATCGCATCGCCCCCAAATTCGTTCCCAGGCTGTTGACAATGGATCAAAAGCAACACCGAATTGATGTTTGCGGCGAGCTTTGGCAGGTCGTTTTGGATGATGAAACCTTCATTACCAGAGTAATTACTGGCGATAAGAATTGTGGGTTTATGGGTATGATCCCGAAACTAAGCAACAATCTTCACAATGGAAAAGCCCAAATTCACCAAGGCCAAAAAAAATGCAGACAAGTGAGAAGCAATGTGAAGGGTATGTTGATTGTGATTTTTGACATTAAGGGAATTGTGTATAAAGAATTCATGCCAGTGGGTCACACTGTCAATTCACAGTTCTACTGTGATGTTCTGAGATGCCTTCGTGAAGATGTCAGAAGAAAATGTCTGGGATTGTGGTGAGCAAAACACTGGATTCTTCATCACGATAGCACGTCTTCCCACCATTCATTCAATACACAACAGTTTTTAACCAAGAATTCGATGACCATCATCCCCCACCCACCTTACTCACCAGACTTGCCCCTGCGACTTATTTTTATTCCCAAAAATGAAATTTAAGCTAAAAGGCTGACGTTTTGATACCATTGAAGAAATTCAAACAGAATCGCAGGCGGTGCTTGATATACTTACGGAAAAAGACTTCCAGAAAGCCTTCCAGCAATGACAAAAGGGCTGGGACCGATGTATAGCTGCAGGAGGAAGCTACTTTGGAAGGTGATAGTGAACCAGAGTTTCCCCCAGGCACTTTTGGAAGGGCGCAGCGCCCTGCCTGCCCTTTTTTTACCAGAACAGCGCCCTCCTTGCCCTTTGTACGAGAAAAGCGCCCTCCCTGCCCTTTTGTTAGCAGATCAGATCCCCTGCTTAGCCTTTTGTTAAGAGAGCAATGTCTGTCCTCAAACGAAATTTAACCAGTTCAGATAAGTCCCAGAGCCCTTTCTCTGCGTTCATTACCGTAAATTTTGATCGTGTCTCTCCCCCCCCTTCTTGCTCCCTCCTCCTTCAAAGAAAGAAAAAGGGTGATCTAGTGCCAATAAAAAGAAGATTGACAGCCTCATATCACTTCTTTCCTCCCCTAAAAGAAACAAAACGGAAACGGGAATATTAAGCACGTACATTCCTTCTTCCATCTGATGAAAACTTTCAAAACAGTTTTCTTTTTCAACTTAAATTTTTGTTAAATTATTTCATGTTTGATATGCATTTGAGTTATAAAATTCTGTAAATGTAAACCCCGTACGCATATTTGCTCTAAAACAAATATTTAAAAATATAGACTTCCGGACTAGGGTTCTTTGCGCCATTTGCGAGAAGATGTTTACGTTGATTCCGCCGATTCAGTCAAAACCCGAGGATGATAGAAAGGATGGGGGAGAAAAGTTAGATTAGCGCGGTGATTTTAGCTGGCTTGAATGAAATATGGGAGAGCTTATTTTCTTTATATTGTTTACTAATTGCGTTTAGCTACCAGCCTAGTGGCTTTTTGAAAATTCTCTTAATATGCTTTCTTGTTGCAGACTGCGTATCTCCGCTACGCGCGAAAGTCACGGTAAAAAGTACTCCTATTTGTTGTTTGTGTAATAGCTATCGACTGTGTATTTGTACACCGCTGCTCTTAGAGAGGATCGAACACCACTCAAGTGGTGGGACCCGGACTCCCCAACAATTTTTGAGGGAGGAGAAGACATGAAAAATGCACAAAAGAGAAATATGAAAAGGAACCCAGGAATTTGTATGGGCGGCCCTGATATGACTACTACGCGTTATATACAATATAATGAAAACTCTGCTCCATGCAATAATGATACGCGGAGCTGATTTGCTCTCAATGCAGGCCATGCAATAGCTATTGACTGTGTATCTGACCACGGCCGCCCATAAGGAGGGTCGGACACCACTCAAAGTAGTCGGGCCCCCAATAATTTTTTGAGGGAGGAGAAGACATGAAGAATGCACAAAAGAGGAAAACGAAATATGAAGGGTAAACCAGAAATTTGTATGAGCGGCCCTGACCCGACTACTACGCAGACGGATGTAGTACGCGTTATATATAATATAACAATAACTCAGCTCCATGCAATAACGATTCGACATATTTAATTCGTGTAGTGGATTTACAAAATTAAGCGCCCTCTTTTAACGAGTGTATGTAATCCGCATACAATGCATGCAATAACGATATATACCTTGTGCAGACGCATGCAAATCGTGTGACATTGTGTTATGAACACGCGCACTATGCGGGCTTATGGATTAACATATTGGCCCGTTGCACGACATCCGCATAGCAGATTTGAAACACAAAAAAAAACCCTCATATTAGCGACTAGTCTTTGACCCGCTCCGCGGACGCATGCAATAACAATAATAATAATCAAGCTCATTTAATAACGATACGCCGGCTTTAGGGAGGTATGCAGTAGTTGTTCGCGTACTCGTCCGCTACGCGAGTTTACGGCTAAAGATACGGATGCTGCGCGGACACACGAACGTACGTTGCTTGCACTATTAATAACCCTGCTCCATGGAATAATGATTAACTTAGCAACTAAACATTTGCCAATCCATTGTTCAATACTTTCTTTATACGGTGATTTTATGGAGATTTCTAGAATTTTATTTAGTTATTTAAAACAGTTTTTTTTTTTTTTTTTTTTTTTGTAATCAATATATAGCAACAAACAATTAATAAATATTTTTAACGTTTAAATATATCTTATCCCTTAAAATCATCAAACCTCATTGACTAATGAGAAAATACTAAAAATCAAAATTTAATATTCTACTTATTATTATTAAATTTAAAAAATTTAATAAACTCTAAATTTATATAAATTCAATAATTGCAATTGCTAATAAACCTAATTGCTCAAGACTATAATTGCATTTGATGTAAAAATTGCATTTATTCAATGATAAATTTGTTCTCAACAAAAGAAACATTTTCATACCTTAGTGGTGGTGGCTCCAGTCCGATAAAACCAAAATGGTTTTGAATGAATAACATTTTGTAAAATAAAACTTCAGTAAAGTTCAATGAAGTTATTCGATATTTTCAGATTCATTTATATTGTTTACAGGATTCCAATTTGCTACAAATGTCTCGCTAACTGTTTATAACTAGTTAGTACTTTAGTTTTCACAACGATTTTATCTGGATGTTATAGACCATAGACTTCAGGTTAAAATATAAAATTATTTTATGAACTTGTTTTTCAGTATATAAATTAAACTTATCTGACCTGAAATCAACCTGACCTATAATCTATAGACTTGTCTGGCGGCACATAAATATGTACTTGAATATGTATATTTTCATTTCTTTTGTTCAAACCTAACCAATCATTACACATTTTTAGAATCTCCAAGTTCATTTAATGCCCTAATTTTTTAAACAAAATAAGATTATCTCATACTTATGCACACATATTTCACCAAGGAGTAAGTGACAGATTCAGCTGAAACAATAGTAACATTTTAAGTAAATTAAAGCTTTCCCACACATTGGAAAACCCAGGTTAAAATACTAAAATATCGAAATTATAACCACTATACTTCGCAAACAAAGAGCTCATCCAAAATCCAATTATATACACTTGTAGAGATTTCAAAGAGCTATATTCTTGCATAATTGTTTACAGGTTTAGTTTTTGAGATAGCATTACAAACTTAAAAAAGGGGAAATTTTTAATCTTCTTCAACTCGACAAAACGATTACTCGAAAACTATAAGCACTTTTTAAAAATATTAATATAGATTTAGCAACTAAGTTTCCTAATGCATATTTTTATCCCTTGCTATTTATATCTGTCTTTTATGGTTTCGAAGATATTTCGAGTGAAAATAAGCAAAATGAAAAAAAAAAACTTGCTCGGACAGATACTTTTCAAAAAACAAGTTCAAAATATTAAAAAATTGAAATTAATTTTATATATTCACAATCTTGACCCTATTTCCTACAAAACAAGAAAATATATTTACATTTTTGTGTATTAGACGCGACAAAAGTGTTTACATTTTTTTGCAAAACTCTGATTTTCGTCATAAAAATCCCAAACATAAATGTTATTCAAACATAAAAAATATGTGCCCTTTTTTATTAAGAACTGCCCTTTTTCTGGTAACAGCACCCTGCCCTTTTTTAATCCTGGGGGAAACTCTGTAGTGAACATTAACTGATGTGGTTAGTTTTCAAATTTTCACAGCGCCAACCCGGGAAATTTTAGATGGCACCTCGTATATCACTCATCTGTATCCTTCCATCAATAAAATTTCAGGTCCATCCTATGCTTTCTTCTTGGTGCGCAACTTTCATTGTCCGCGAGTGTATATATATATATGTACACACATAGAGTGTCAAGGACCAGGCAAATAACTTGGCAAGTATTAGGGTTATTTTTTTAATGCAGGTGTATAGAAAACCCCTATACAGCTACACCATGAATTAACTTTTGTGGGGGCTGATCTCCTTTTTTAGCTGAGTGCAGAGGAACTATCATGCTTACTATTAGAGATAGTGAAAAAATTACAAAGTTGTAGAGCACTGCAGAATTTTTACTAAGCATATTTGTTCACTTGCAAAAGATGAAAAATAATGCTCTAAATAATGATTTTAAAAGGACCAATTTTATTAATCTGCATTTAACAGTATAAACATAGAGATATGGAAAAACACACGGAGACAGCTTATTACATGTGTGCAAGCATGCATCATTGCTAAAGGTGAACATCTATAATAATAAAGGAAGATGTCTGGCTGTGTCATCTGTAGTGAAAAATCTAAATGTTACATGGATATGAAATTTGGTATACATGTACATCAAGATATCTGATGATATACCTTGGTGAAATTTTTTTTTAATTCGAATTAGTTTTTTAGTTATTTCAAAACTAAAAAGCTTCGTGTTCATAGCTGATTTGTACCATATCTATAATAGCATAGTAGCTGATGGTGCCATCTGGTGTTGCGATCTTAAACATAAATCGTTGTTCATTAAATAACTTTTACATTAGAACATTAGTGCATTTGTTGATTTTTGATTCTTTTATGGATACAATATTCATTGGTGAAACTTGGTATTCAATTTAAAATTCTGGTGAATTCATTGATGAAATACTGATATTTTGTTTTAGGAAACAATTTCATTTTGCATGATCGAAAAGAGAATTTACATCATAATCATTATCAGAATAAAAAACACATATGTATTTTTCAGATTTCATGTAATTAAGTATTTAAAAATTTGATTCAGTTGACCATTTTTAAAGTCTTAGTGAAGCCAAAGAAAAATTAATTTTAATGCAAGTCTCTCAGGGAGGGAGGAGTCATGCAATCCACCCATTTTTTAACTGTGGTCAGAGCTGCTTAGACTTTGGTTAAGAGAAAAAATTCTAATATCAAAAGAGTGTGATCATATTGGCCACATGGGAATATAAAAACTAAAATATATTTAAAGTAGTTTATAAGTTTGTAACAAGGATTTGGAAATAAAAATAAATTGTGCTAATTTAATAATGAGAGTGAGTGGGTTGCTCATCACGTATAGTATAACAAGGAGGAGTGAAATTATGTCCCATTACTCATTGGTGAAATTTGGCATAAAATTTGTAGTACTTTCGTTTGAAACAAGCATTTCAGAAATTAATGTGTTATTTGCATCCTCATTTGTATTATTTATTAATAGAAAATGTATCCAGAGTTGCTTGGGATTTAAGAGGCAAACCTCTAAAAAATACTACACCAGAACTCATAGCAAATTCCTTAAAACCAAATAACGTTTAAACAATACATTCTCTTATAACAAAAATAAAATAAAATTCTGTTGCATTGGTGCACACACAGCTACATCATGACTGCTCATTTTAAATTCTAAGCAATGTCTGGTACATTTTCTAGTTTTGTATAAAATCAGTTTTATTTTGTTGCATTGTCAAAGTGTTTTATTATTATTATTATTATTTGCATCCTCATTTGTATTATTTATTAATAGAAAATGTATCCAGAGTTGCTTGAGATTTAAGAGGCAAACCTCTAAAAAATACTACACCAGAACTCATAGCAAATTCCTTAAAACCAAATAACGTTTAAACAATACATTCTCTTATAACAAAAATAAAATAAAATTCTGTTGCATTGGTGCACACACAGCTACATCATGACTGCTCATTTTAAATTCTAAGCAATGTCTGGTACATTTTCTAGTTTTGTATAAAATCAGTTTTATTTTGTTGCATTGTCAAAGTGTTTTATTATTATTATTATATATATATATATATATATATATATTTTTTTTTTGGGGGGGGGGGGGGTGATTATATACACTGGTTTTCAGTGTTCCTTTCCATTTTTTTGCAGTGGAAAGAAGATGCTTTGTACTAATTTTACAATGTTCTACAACTTTGTAATCAACTTTTTACCTCTATTTTTAACAGGGAGTAAGATAACTCCTCATACCCCACTAAAAATGAGGGGGTCAGCCTCTGAAACATTGTCTTATCCTATAGCACCATTAGGGTTTCTTATATTTCCTATACACTTGCATTAAAAAAATATATGATAACCCTAATACTTTTTAAGTATATTGGCCTGGTTCACGACTTTCCTCGACACCCTGCATATACTCACTAACATAATTACAGAAAATTTTCATGAACTAGCCATCACCAAATATAGCTACATTTAAAACAACCTTTTGCTTCCACCCAGTGAAACAAAGTATACTTTATTTAACCCTTTTGGCAGTTAAATAAATTAATAGTTATAAATTTTATAAACAATTAAAATGCATAAATTTTATGATATTTTATTGCCAAATTTTAGCAACTCTTCTATGACTGACAAGTAAAGAAAAATTCTTCCAAAGACATTTTTCTTTTCTTTTTCAAAATAACAATCTAAAAATATCAATATATATATATACACATTTCAAATAAATCACAGGTCTTTGTTTACAAATACATCTAGACAATAACCCAAAATATGATACTTTTAATATGCCCTTTACATTTGGAAAATGAAAAAAGCATTTTTTGACAAAGCTGCACTATGATAGCACAGAACACATATAAAACAATTTTTCCAACTTGTTGGAGAATACTGGAAGATTCAGGAAATACCCATTATTTTCATCCCTTTTGGCAGAGTTAGCCAACTGAGATTCAAAATTTGAAAAATAGTCAGATAAAATACTATTAAAAACTAACTTAGTTTTCCTAATTCAAACTTCTTGAAAATTTCGGATGCTGAGAAAACCATTGAATCGATAATACCAGCAACAGTGAAAGTCCCACCAACAATTGCGCATACCTATAAAATAAACAGGAAGGAGATATGTTTAGAAAATTGAACTGTTTAAATTTATGATCTACCACACTCAAAATGCAAAATATATTTATTATATAAAATTATAATCGTATAATCATAAAACTTGCCAAAAGATGATATTCATGATCCCAGTCTAGTAACTAGCATCCCCAATGCCAGTTGCTGTATTGGAAGTATGATACATAAAACTGCCATATTAACTACTATAATATGGCTTCAAATTTAACATCACTCAATAATTTGTCATCCAGAATTTTAAAAAGTGAAGCTTGAATATTTAACATCACTCAAAATAAAACAAATTTAACATCACTCAATAATTTGTCATCCTGTATTTTAAAAAATTGAAGCATAAATATTTATAAAAACATATATATTGGTAAAGAAAATGAATTTCTCCAATAATAATCTTATATATTCAGAATCACTTGATTCTACATACATTATTTCATTTAGGTGTATAATTATTTGTTATACTATAACAGAGTATATACCAAAATAAACAACATTTCACGCTTTTTTTATTAGCCCACGGCTTTTTATTACATAAAAAGAATTTATCATATACTGGTGTCCAAAATGATCTTTACATACATAAGAATAAGTGGTGATTTATGCCCAAGTTGTGCATGTTTCCCTGCAAACTTCTACAATTCAGGATTTAATTTTATCAACTCAAAACAGTTTTTATGGCTCTAAAGTATCATTTAGATAGAATCTTTGATCTGGCCAGCAGTCCACCGTTTAGAGGCTGGACAGACATTTATTGAAGTGGCAAGTTGTTTCATAATTAATTTCGTATTGTATGTACTCATATTTGACTTTTCAGTTTGTATTTATGTGTTATGATGCTATGTAATTATCCCAAACAAATCCATTAAATTATATTGAACAGTTGAGAAATTGGTGTTTTTGTGCATGTAAAGGTAATTTAGGACATTAGTGTTATATATCCATTAAAGCTAATATAGTAATTATTTAGATAATTTGATGACTTTGCTCAGTTCATTATGTGAAACCTGGTTATAATGTCACATTATGGAATTCAAAGTGTCTGACATAAAAAGTGGAGTTGTTGTTGTTGAGACCCAGACCGCCCGACCTATCAGAAAGATGTAAGGTAACTGTTTGGACGGCCTGGAAGAGCAATCCAATTTAGACCGGAACCCAGTGGAAGGAGACATCCACAGGGATCGTACCCTCCTTCCCCTACCACTAACCTCTCGGAAGGACTTACAGACCCCATATGTTTAACGTGATCATACTCCGCTTGAACACGGTGCCAGTTTTGGCAGTGGAGGGAATTGAACCTGGGCGTCTACCCAATTCCTGCACGGTAACCACTGGGCTACCGTGCCCCATATATATATATATATATTTATATATATATATATATGGTTACCTGCAACAGCAGCAAGAAAATTTGCTATGTGCCACAATTTTACAAACCTCTATGGAAAGTCGGACCTACCATGTAGCTATATTCGAAATTCATACAGATTGAGTTTAGACTGCAATGGCCACGTATTTGAATTTAATATTGCTGCTAATAAGTTTTTGGTCATTAAAATATATTAATATGGCCATATCGCTATTTGAATCACCCCGTGTTTTATACAAAATTCTCCCTTTTGATGAAAAAACTATTCATTTCACACTTTGAATGAAGAGCATCTTTTCGTTTGTTTATCTTGTTAAAAGAGGTGTGTGGCTGTCTGAAGCCTCTGGGAGAAAGTTTATGGAATTTTTGATGGATGATGAAATATTGTGCGATTCCAAGAATTTGTGTTTGGCTCAACCAATGAGAGTCTGTTTTAGCAAAAATGCCGACTTTGAAAATTCTGAGCACTCGAGAGATGACCCTGAACTTCGACAGTTATCAGACATGTTTGTGTCCGCTGATCAAAATTTTGTGCTATTTTCTAAAGGTGATTTTCTAAAGGTGTGCCACCTTTAGAAAATATAGGGCATGGTCCCTTGAAATCTACTTCCTAAAGAATTTTTTAATATAATTTTTACTAAATCAAAGAATGTTTCTTATTTTATTGGCAAAATCTTAGGTCCAGTTCTAATTAAAGGAAATAATGTGTCATCTCTGTCTGGTTATAAAAAGGAAGTAATAGGCTAGCATAGCTACTGAGTGGTGAGTAATATTCTTTGCATACCTGATGTTCTTTATTTCAGCTACTTGAAGAACATATGAAAGTGAATCATGGTCTGCAACATTTGGATAAAATAAGTTCTTCTTCTCCCAATGGAATATCTTTGTGATTTAAGTTCTGTGGATCAGTAGGTAATCAGTGGCCTGCAGGGTTTTATACACAGTAATGTTTTTCAATTTGGATTACCTATAAGTTTCATTTAACATCACATGATCCTATGAGTGCACTATAGTTTCTTTTATGTCAGGGAATAAAATTAAATATCCAAAGCGGAGGAAAATTCCAAGAAACTTTCAAATAATAACTTCAAATAAATCTGACTGGAAAGTAAAAGAAAAGTGTAATATATTCTTTGATAAGAACTTATTTACTTATCTCAATATTACTAATTAATTGGAAGGTTTCTATTGATATATCAAAACGTATGAGCTAATAAAATATTAAAGCTTTGCTAGTATTATTGCGTAATACAAGTTAGAATCAAAAAGTTCGGAGACTGTGTTGATATCTCCAACCCTGATTGGAGGAAAGGGGAACTATTTTAACGTGGCATAGAGGCACATGTGACATAAAAAGAAAGAAGCAGGTCCGCAGTGCAGGGTTTTCCCAGACAATGCGTGTCACTGAACTGTAGTCATTCATGTCAGTCGAAAATGGAAATGGTGTTTGAAGAACAATGTGGATATATCAAATTCTGCCAGCGTTTGGGGAAATTGCCAACAGAAACATTACACATATTGCAGCAGGTGTATGGTGAAAGAGCAATGTGTCGTGTGAAGGTATTTTCATGGCACTCCTGATTCACAGATGGTCACAGAAGACAATCTGCGGACTGGGCGGCCATCAATATCAATTACGGAGTACAACATTCGAAAGTTGGCAGAAATTGTGTGTGCCAACCGACATCAAACCATCAACGTCATTGCTGAAAAAGCAGGAATTTTATATGGGAGCTGCCAAGCTATCCCAGCGGACAAACTGAACATGCATTGTGTGTCAACATATTGTACCAAAAATGCTAACCGAAGATCAGTGTGGTGAGTGCATGCAGATCTGTGGAGAACTGATTGACATTACTGACAAAGATCCGACATTCCTTTAAAAAATTATCACTGGTGATGAGACATGATGTTTCTTTTACGACCTACAAACGAAACAGCAGTCCTCACATTGGAAGTCACCATCGTCACCGAAGTCAAAAAAGTTCCGTTTGGACCATTCAAAGGGGAAGGTAATGCTGAAGGTGTTCTTTGACCAGAAGGGCTTGATGCATCATGAGTTCATACCGGAAAGGGCAATAGTGAACAAGGAAAGGTAAACACGGCTCCTGATCGTTTCTATGATGCTATCTGCCGGAAATGCCCAGAACTCTGGAAAAGCAAGGATTGGGTGTTGCAATATGACAATGCCCCCAATCATCAGTCTTTCATGGTGCAGTCCGCACTAACCAAACATGGAATGTCAACCCTTCCACACCTTCCCTACTCACCCAATCTTGCCCCATGCGATTTTTGCCTGTTCTCCCATCTTGAAAACGAACTCAAAGGAAGGCGTTTCAAGAGTGCATCTGAGGTTGAGGAAGATGCGACGGCTGCACTGAAAACCATCTTGTCCAAAGGCTTCCAAGAATGTTTTCAGCAACTGTACTTGAGCTGGCAGAAGTGCATAGTTGCAGAGGGGGAGTACTTTGAAGGTGGTTGTGTGTAACACATGATATCAATAAATCATATCCGTCAAGTAAGCCAATCTCTGAATTTTTTTATCCTACTTTGTATATCTTTTTCCCACATGGTATTATTTCTTATGCTTGAAATACATTTACAAAAATTCTTAAATGAAGTATGCGGTAGCTTTGGCTACCAGGAATACATCAGGATGGCTTAATTCCATTCCAAGCAGTGGCGAGAACCAATGTAAACTATAATTAAACTATAATTAAATTTTATAAAATTTATGCTTAAAAATTCTAAAATCTTAATTATGTATTATTAATTTTATTTCACTACCGATCTGCCTTCTGATTAAATCTATTAATTCTCCCCCTCCTAATTTGAAGCTGAGACTATTCCAAATCCTTCTAGTTGGTGTCTGAAATGTTCTATTTATGCCATCTTAGTTGTGACAATATTGAAATATTTTAACAGAAAATGAGGGAAGTCTATGAGTTGATTACTATAGAGTGTAATCAATTTCAGATTAGAATTATGTTGAAGATGCAAATTAGAATGCACTGGAACTTAGGACTTAATTCATTTCTTATCGGAATGAAGTGTAAGTTGTCATATTGAATAAAAGAAAATACCTGAGTTTTTTAGTGGGGGGGGGGGGGGGGGGGAGAGAGAGAGAGAGAGAGAGAGAATTTATTTGCCAAAATGATTTTTCAGTCACAAAATATTCCCAGTCACCAAGAGCCGAACTGAAATATACAGATTGCAAAAATACTCATAACTAAGTATTTGATTTCCAATTACTTTTCATTCATATTTATTAACATTCTGCTTTCAACAGTGTTATTGTTAGAGAATGCAATTTTCTTTCAACACTAAAAAGTTTTTTATCAGGAGCAAATGAAGCACATGTTAAAGAATAATGTTTCAGTAGCAGTTCAGTATGCATTCAATAGCAGTTTTACATAAATGGGGAAAGTTTCCATTATTTCCTTTCCAGAACTTTAAGAGATTTGAATCTTCATTATTCAATGCCTCCTTTAGGATTATGATTATGCTGGATAGTAATTTCAAGATTATGAATATGATTACACAAAGAAATTTTTTTCTGATTCTGATTATTCTAGGAATTATATTTCTTCAATTACAATTAAAATTATAATTTTGCTCAAAAAATTTTTTATTATGATTAGTATTACACAAGGATTCTTTTCTTAGATATAATTATGATTATAACTTTCATTAACAATTCCTTAAAGAGATACGATTAACTGCAGATTCTGGAATAAAAAATTGGGATACTACAGAAGAAGAAATTCGAAATTACTTAGAAGACAGCTTGCTTGCTTTCACCAAGTAGAAACGTTTTTGATAAAAAAACAGTCTGTGTGTCGTGGGACAGTATTGGAATTTTCCTGTCGCCACTTCACTTCTAGAAAGTATTACCCCCCCCTCTCTCTCCGTGGAAACGGTTGACATTCCATGGCTATGAGTAAGAGACCAGCTGCAGTGGTGAGAAAATGGCAAAGGACGCTATCTTATTTTTAAATAAAATGGACACCTGCAAGAGGGCTAGAGCCCCCCAATTTTTAGCCAACCCTTGGGAAGGGGCCAAATCCAGTGATTCGATGGAGCCCGGCCGCGTCACTGAATTTATGGGTTTTCGAACCTATAGCGGCCAAGCGTCAGTTATGGAGCCCGGCCAGGGGGCCGTCCGAGATCCCGACGAAGAGAAGAAGAGTTGAGAGAGAACTCAGTTGGTAATTTTCAGAGTTTAGACTGGGTCGTCTAATAACCGACGGATGAGTGCCACCTCGATGCCGTCCTGCCGTACCTAAAAGGGGTAAGTCCTTTTGTCCTCTCCCACTGCAGACTGAGTATCAGAGAATATATATTATTCAATAAGGAAGTTAACTGCCTAACTTGAGGGCTATTATGATATTTAATTTAACTAGAGAGGGGGAAATGATCAGATCGATCATTATCCAATACCTACTTAGCGAATGTAAATATGTTCTATGTAATTAAGATGACATTTTGTGGTTTTTTAAATTTTAAGTAACAAGTTTTGAATATAAGTATTTTAAAATAAAAGCTTTATTAACTTTTAATTAGTATTTATTGTGTGTTCTCGTGATGCATTTTCTAATTAATCAGAACCTGGAGATATGCTCGGTAATCGAGCAAGTGGCGTGCAGAAGTACGATTAACGGCCAATGTGTAATTGTAAGATTTCAGCGGAGCCACGCCACATATTATGGCGCCGAGACCAGTCTTGTGCACAGTTATCAAAGTGCCTCGATTAATATTTGACTGGATAATGTAATTATTCAAAATTCAAAATTCAGAGAAAATTTTTTTTGTGAAATGAATATGCATCATGGGAAGATCTTTGTAATATTGTAAATAATAAGTGAGTTAATATTAAATAATTTGAAAGTAGATATAAAAATTGTACAAGATGCCGGATACAAATAGTACAGAAGCGCCCGAGCAGGGAGGCGAAAATCAAAGTCGTTTACAGGGGTTAACCTTTTTACTTGGGGTATTCGAAGGAAATGCTGAAACAGACTGTAAAATATTTTTCGATCAATTTGATTCGATAGCCAAGCTAGGAAAATGGACCGAACCAGAAAAACTCGTAGTATTAAAGTCGCGTTTAAAGGGAAATGCACTAAAATTCCTAGCGAGTTCGCCGGAATTACGTAAAGAAAATTCGTACGAAGTACTAAAGGAAAGGCTACTAGAATTTTTTTCACAGAGGACTAGCATAACGACCCGCCAAATACAATTTACTCTAACTAAACAATTTGAAGGTGAGAGCGTTAAGGCATTAGCACACAGAATCAAATGTATCACGCTGACTTATCTAGAAAGTGCAGGTGATTTGAGTAGCGAGGAGTCGAAAAAAATCATTGACCAATTAAGACTAGGAAAATTTTTGGACGCACTAAACACGCAAATTAAGAGAGAGGTGCTAAAAGCAAACCCGTTATCCTTCGAAGCGGCGATTGTAATAGCAGAAAATATTGAAAACGCAATAGCAATTTCTCCACCTGAAACAGAAGCTGTAAACAATATTTTCGCGCACCCTGGACCACCGGCTTTACAAACGGAAATCGAAAAACTACGAAAAGAACAGGAAAATGCTAACAGATATTTGTTAGAAACATTAGGCGAACAAATTAACGCACTTAGATTGGAACAAAACACACCTAAAGCTAGAACTTCTAATAATAATATCCCTAATGATATGTTTTGTCTATTTTGCGGACGCACAAACCATCTGATGATAAATTGTAGACTATATAACCGGGAAAATGAAATGCGTAGATCCCAGAGTTCACGCCCACAGCAGTTTAACAACCAGAGCGAAAGGCAATATACGCAAAGAGAAAGGCAGGGGCCAGCTAACAATTTCCCCCGCGGAGAATACGCAAGGCGAAATCCGGGGTTTTCACGTACATTTAGAGGAAACAGATACAATGAGAGAGAAAATACATTCCCCAGAAGAGCTGCTTTAAACTAGAGAGGGGCGGCAATTATCATAAGCTCCCAAAAAACCCGCCCCAGTTAAGTTACGATGGATTTGGTTATGTTGATAACCAGGGAGAAATAAAGAATGTACAAATTCATAAGGATAGGAAGGTGTGTAAATACGAAGTGATTTCTGCTTTAGACGAAAAATTAGGAGAAAAATCTATAAAATTACCTACAATACAAGTTATGTTTAATAAAAGGCCCGTTGCAATGATGGTAGACAGTGGAGCGACGATTAGTATAATCGGAAAAGAAGAATTCCAAAAAATAAGGGAAATATGTCACGTCAAATATTTATCTAGATCAGTCACAATTAAAACGTTGGCAGGAGAAAGACTAAATTATATAAACGTTATACAAACGTCATTTAAAATTGAAAATAAAATCTTTAAACACATATTCTACGTTACTACCGCCAAATTTCCGCATAATTATGCTGGGATAATCGGTTTTGATTTTTTGAAACTTCATAACGCCATCATCGATACTAAACAAAACATAATAAAAATAGATAATATAATAATCCCTTTAGGAGAGCAAGAAAGCGTGCTAAATATAAATTCAGATACAGCAATTAGAACGCGCAAGAAAATTAAAATAGACCCGCAAGAATCTAAACTAGTTGAAATTAATTGCACTTACACAGAAAATAAATTAGAAAATTATAATTTTGAACCAAAAATTTTAAAACAGCCTTTAAACATCAACCCAACGATTTTTCACTTAGAAACAGAAGAGACTAACCCAAATAAATTCATATCAATTAAGAATGAAGGATCACATAAAATTACACTTAATAAAAACACTTTGATAGGGAAATTAAAACACAATATTAAACAGGCTAATGAGGAAATTCACCTTACAGATACTAATAGGAATAAAATAGAATTGGAAGAGAGAATAAATAAAATAAGAGAAATTAGACGGAACGAATTACTGGAAACAGACTTTAACTTAGACCACATGCCAGTCGATCAGAGGAAAGATTTATTGAAATTATTAATGGATTACGGAGACGTATTTTCCAAAAATTTAAACACTTTAGGATGTACTGAAGTAGTAAAACCTAAATTTATTTTATCGCACCAGAATCCGATAGAAATTAGAGCTTATGACGTGCCCTACGCTTTGAGAAAAGAATTAAAAAGACAAATTGATGAAATGTTGCAAGCAAACATAATTAGGCATAGCGACTCTAATTATAGCGCAGGAATGGTTTTAGTGAAAAAACAAAATACAGATAAATTCAGAATTTGCTTGGATATACGACTCTTAAACAGTATCTCACAGAACTTTAATTATCCAGTACCAAAAATTCAAAATATTATGACAAAACTAGCAGGTTTCGAATTTTACGCAAAATTAGATTTCCAGAGCGCATTTTCACAAATTTTATTACCAGAGGAAGAAAGACATAAGATGGCATTCACAAGCCCATATGGAAGATTCGAATACAATAGATTAATATTTGGACATAAAACTAGCGGCGCGTGGTTTCAAAAAGCTATAGATATCGTTCTTAGAGATTTACACGAACATGACATTTACGCATATTTTGATGATGTGGTTTTAGCGGCACACACATATGAAGGATTAAAAGAGAAATTAGAGCTTGTTTTTCAAAGGCTAAGAGATTTTAATTTAACATTGACACCGACCAAATGTGAATTCTCTAGAGAGAAAATGGAATATTTAGGGTTTACAGTGACTAAACAGGGATTAAGTCCAACTGATAATAATACAAAAAAAATTGTTTCTTTTCCCAGACCAAACACTGTTCGAAAACTTAAAAAATTTTTAGGCCTATGTAATTTTTATCGAACATTAATCCCAGACTATGCGCAACTCACCGCTCCACTAGTTGAGCTAACGGCTAAGCGGAATAAATTTTCATGGTCTCCGCAATGCAATGACGCATTTCAAGAACTACAAAATAAATTTTTCCAACATCCTTTAGTGCTACAACCGGATTTAGACAAACCATTCTACCTTAATACAGACGGAAGCTCGACCTCTATTTCTTCAGTTCTATTACAAAAGAATAATGAACGCTTACAACCTGTACTTTACTACAGTAAAAAACTTAAACCACACGAGCAAAGATATCCCGCAGTAAAAACAGAGCTCATGGCTATATTCTATGGAGTCAAAAATTTCCACAATTACCTTTACGGAAAAAAATTCTATATTATTTCCGACCACAGACCCCTTAAATATCACTTAAAAATTTCTAACCCGGCTAATTTAGAAGCCCGCTGGCTATTAAAACTATCTGAATATGATTATGACTTTATACACATAGACGGAAACTCCAACATCTTAGCAGACTATCTCTCCAGAGAAAATTTCGAGAACAACCTCAGTAACATAGAAATTGTAGAAAAAAAAAATAATATGGAAACAGTAAACAGCTTAGAAAATAAATCCCAACTTCCAAATATCAAAGAAATACACACAGAGCAAATTAAAGACGAAATTTTAAATAAACTTAGGAATAATATTAGAGAACAACAGCATAGCAAAACTAGGGATTTCGAACAATATTTTATTGACCCAGAAACGGATTTATTGATGTATGTCTCGCAAGATAAAAATAGCATCCGCGATAGCGCAATAGAACGGGTAGTGGTTCCGAAGACATTACAAAGTAGAATTTTACTACATTTGCATAGCCCTCATCAGGGAGTAGGAAAACTGTACGATTTGGTTAGCAAACGCTATTTTTGGGTTGGAATTTATGGAGACACAAAGAATTATGTAAATTCTTGTGAGGACTGTAGGGGACTCAAAGGAGTTCACCCCCCCTTCCCATTAGGTAGGAATGTAATTCCGCACTATCCCGGAAATTTACTGTCACTTGACATTTTGGGACCTCTAAGAAGAAGTAAATATGGGAACCGGTACATTTTGACTGTGGTATGTCATTTTAGCAGGCACGCGGAACTTTATCCGATAGATAACATTACGGCAAAAGTGAATTTGTGTTGACGGACCGCGGGAGCCAATTTACTAGCCAATTATTCAAAGCTATACTTGATAAACTAGATATACATGCAAAATTAACTTCAGCAGCGAATCCGAGAACAAACGGAATCTCAGAAAGAATTAATTCAGCCATAAAACGTGCAATCGAGTGTTACAAACAAGACGATTGGGAAACAGCCGTAGGAATTCATAAAGCATGTTATAATGCAGTAGACCACCCAGCCACAGGTATGTCACCGAACTTCTTGTTCTTTTCACGGGACTTACCATTATTTATGG
The DNA here is from genome assembly GCA_951213105.1 of Amaurobius ferox. NCBI lineage: Eukaryota > Metazoa > Arthropoda > Arachnida > Araneae > Amaurobiidae > Amaurobius > Amaurobius ferox. Next base: position 52,551,672 of record OX578136.1, on the reverse strand, counting down.
ACATCGTACCAAATAACGCGGAAGAGACTCAAAATTATATACGAAATCAACCTCAAAAGCTGGAAACTATGGCCGTAGCTTACAAACAAGCCTACGAAAATTTAATCCGCACACAAGAGATACAGGAGGAAAAATATTTACAAAAAGCAAAATTTAGAAAACTAGAATTAGGCCAAAAAGTTTTTGTCAAAAACATTCCAAACTTCGGAAAAAAACGTTTTAGAGGCCCGTATAGAATAATAGAAAAACTAACAACCCACTTATTTTTATTAAAACTAATTAAAGATCCTAGGGCAAAGCCAATCAAAATAAATATAAATCGCATATATGAAATGCCTGATAGGAGACCGCATTTATTGCATGAAACACAGTTCGACGCGGAAAGCCAACCGTTTACGGGAAGAGACTCCCAGAGCGTCTTACAAAACATTGCGCCGAACATAAGCGTTGCCACCGGAGAAGCTGATGATCGCTCCTTCGAGGGCATTCTCCCATTTCAACTCGAATTGGAAGAAAGCCTCTCTCCGAGGAGGGAAACGGAAGTCCGCTCCCCCCTCCCGCCAGAACAGATTCAAGAGAGACAGCAAAGCGTCGCAGACAGATCGGTAGAAGGGCCTGGTCAACCGACTATTACTATCACAGAGAATACAACGAACACTGACAAAGTTAGCTCAAATAATATAAATAATCCCCAAGAGGAGGAGAACGTAGAAAATATACATAAACAGAAATCAACCGTTTACGGGAGAGTATTTCGCAACTCTCATTATAATCTGAGGCCACGGAAAATAAAATAACATGAATAGGTCAGTGGAAAATAATTTAAAGTTACACGTAGGTCACGTAAATAGAAGTTAAAATAATACCGATTAAAATTAATCCAGAGAAAAGGTTATCTCAGTAAAGACTTAGAGGAGTAAAACGAAATGTAACAAGAATTCTTTATGATTAACGTGCCATTATAAATAATATTTAAAGAAATAACCGTAAAAGTGAGGCAATTAAATTAAACTTTCACGTAATTTAAAAACTTAGGGAGTTAAGGTAAGATAAACTGAGATGCAGGCGTCTAAAGTTTAAATGACCGGACAGACAGAGCGATCGGCTGTCAGTCGAACAACCTAAGCAAATCTAATTACTAAAATAAGTAATTTAAACTTTAAGTAAGCAAATCTAAGCACCCAAGCGAAACAAGTACATTAAACTGTAATCCTAAAAAAAAAAAATAAGAGTAATTTCACTCACGGAACTTCCAGAAAAATTAATATGTGTAATCCAATTTGTATAAATCCGTTGTGCAGCACACAAAGAGAAAGCACACTGCCGCGTTGACTTTGAATTTTTTTCGACTCTACTCGCTCTAGTCACATGACAAGCGGAAGCAAATCACGTACGCGGTTTCAATTAGAGAGAATTACCGTAGGACAGAATCAAAGACAGCGTCTGTTATTGGCCCACGTAAACAGAAAGAAAAGAAAAAAAAACTTTTGTCAGGTCGTACGAAAAGTGACCGCTGCTAGCGTAGGATGTATACGGCGGTACAAGCCTTTACCGGGGATGGCAATTTTAAACCGGACAGCCGGGTGTTACGTAAGGAGGGGAATCAAAAACGTTTAGAAATTATTACAGGATTATTATTAGAAATGAATAAAAGAAATGGGTAGAGAATTAAGTTGAAATTTGTAGAAATAATTAGAAATGAATAAAGAAATGGGTTAGAGAATTAAGTAGAAATTAGTACAGAAGTGATTAGAGGATGGAGTAAAGTAATTGGTTAAGACTGAATTAAGTAGAGAAATGATTAGAGGATTAATTAGAAATGATTAGAGAAATTAATTAGGAATGAATAAAGAAATGGTTAGAGAATTAAGTAGAAATTAGTAGAAAAATTATTAGGAATGAATAGAGAAATTATTAGAGGATTAATTAGAAATGATTAGAGAAATTAATTAGAAATGAATAGAGAAATGGTTAGAGAATTAAGTAGAAATTAGTAGAAAAATTATTAGGAATGAATAGAGAAATGGTTAGAGGATAGATTGTGGTGATTGATTAAGGTCTAGAATGAAATAAGACATTTAAGAGAGCTCTTGTAAATAAGAATAAATAATTCTTAAGAAAACAAACATTCCTTGTTCAATAAGAATTTCTATAAAGAATATGTATATAAATGATTAATGTAAAATAAAGGTGATTAAGATAAAATAAATGTATTTAATGTAAAATAAGTAGGTTAAGAATGTAGAAAACATTAAAAGTTAAATGTTCTCTGGTACAATGCAGTGGACAGAGTTCAAGGACTCCAAAGCTCCTAAGTCTAGTTGTATATTAAAGTACGAATAGAATGTCTAATCTGAAATTACATCAGCTTTTTTTATATTGATAAAGTACATTGTGGAAAAAAAAAAAACTATGTGCATTTACATACCCTAACTATGATTACTGCAGAAGTTTGCAGACACGGATCCGGTCTTCAAAAAACGAAAGTTGCCATTATAAAGACGTTTGCAGCAACAAAGGCGTAGTTTTACAGCTCACATAAGCCTTTACCAGCACATGTATGCAGCATCATTAACCGAAAACGAAATCATGCCTTCCTTGGACCAAAGGGTACCAAACAATGCAACTTCATTTTCATCGTTTAGTGCAACGTTGTAATGCAACTGCATTTTTATCGTTTAATGCAACGTCTTAGTGCAACTCCATGTTCGCAGTGTTAAGTGCAACGTCATTTACACAGTTTTAGTGCAACTTCTTTTTATAAAGTGATGTCACAGCTGATCCTGCTCAGAGAATATTCCTTCCATATGGAATATCACTAATTTTGTCACAGCCTACAGAACAATATCAATCCTTTAGTGTATAATGTGAACGAACAATTGTTCCCAATTCATGTGTTCTCATGACAAACTTTCATATTTTGTGAACACAAGTAACAGACTGGAAAGTACAATCAGTATGCTACATTAGACAGTGACAATATTTACGCCAACGGACAGTGACAATATTTATACCATACGGACAGGGACAATCTCGCACCTTAATTAGTTCTTGGACATACATGGAGAGACAGAATATTTCCATACCTATAGGGCGTGTCATTATGTATATAATTTAATGTATAATTTTATTGTTAAATGTTATTGTTATCTCTGTTTATATATGTATACTGTGCATAATTTGTAACCCTTTATTCTTTTGGTAGTTTAAGCTTTTGAAAAAGAAACTTGGTTTCTTTTCCCTTGTTTGGGGGAAGCCAGTGTCGTGGGACAGTATTGGAATTTTCCTGTCGCCACTTCACTTCTAGAAAGTATTACCCCCCCCCCCTCTCTCTCCGTGGAAACGGTTGACATTCCATGGCTATGAGTAAGAGACCAGCTGCAGTGGTGAGAAAATGGCAAAGGACGCTATCTTATTTTTAAATAAAATGGACACCTGCAAGAGGGCTAGAGCCCCCCAATTTTTAGCCAACCCTTGGGAAGGGGCCAAATCCAGTGATTCGATGGAGCCCGGCCGCGTCACTGAATTTATGGGTTTTCGAACCTATAGCGGCCAAGCGTCAGTTATGGAGCCCGGCCAGGGGGCCGTCCGAGATCCCGACGAAGAGAAGAAGAGTTGAGAGAGAACTCAGTTGGTAATTTTCAGAGTTTAGACTGGGTCGTCTAATAACCGACGGATGAGTGCCACCTCGATGCCGTCCTGCCGTACCTAAAAGGGGTAAGTCCTTTTGTCCTCTCCCACTGCAGACTGAGTATCAGAGAATATATATTATTTAATAAGGAAGTTAACTGCCTAACTTGAGGGCTATTATGATATTTAATTTAACTAGAGAGGGGGAAATGATCAGATCGATCATTATCCAATACCTACTTAGCGAATGTAAATATGTTCTATGTAATTAAGATGACATTTTGTGGTTTTTTAAATTTTAAGTAACAAGTTTTGAATATAAGTATTTTAAAATAAAAGCTTTATTAACTTTTAATTAGTATTTATTGTGTGTTCTCGTGATGCATTTTCTAATTAATCAGAACCTGGAGATATGCTCGGTAATCGAGCAAGTGGCGTGCAGAAGTACGATTAACGGCCAATGTGTAATTGTAAGATTTCAGCGGAGCCACGCCACACTGTGCTTGAAGAAACTATTTTTGAAGCATTTAATCATGCCACCGTCAACAGTTTTTAAGAGTGACTCTTTAGCACCTCTGGTTTTATTGCGACAAAAAATGATCCTGAATGTATTTGAATGTTTGTTTTCTTGAGATAAAAATATGCAGTAGGTGATTTACAATGATTCAATTATTATAGTTAAGAGCACATAAAGTAAAAAACTACTATAAAATATTAAATTTTAAAATAAAAAGTTTCATTTCTAAATTAATGTTGTTTTATTACACATTTTACTTCTTATTTTACTTTATTAATTTATTTAATAATATTTAATAAATATAAATATTACTTATAAATAATTTGAAATAACTATTCAGGGTATTCGAATATTTAAGATCTGGTTAATATTTGAATTCCATAAAAGTGCCATCCACCCATCTCTACTTACATCTTATCTTCTTGAACTTATTCCTGATACAAGTATGGATCGCTTATAAAAAATGTTACAATATAATAAATAATATTTCGGATTTTTGAAATTTGTTATAAGTGGGCACGAATATTAATCATAACTATCAATATACCAATGCCTATTATATAAATGAACATATATAACCCCAAAGTAAATAACACCCAAAATATCTTAAACTGCTATTTATAAGTTAATAAAGCATAATTAAGATAAAATTAAAAAAGCTTATATTTTGAAATTAAAAAAATTCAAAACAGAATTTGAAGAAAATAATGCAGAAAAACTTACAGTAGTTAGAAAACTATATAATGGAGGTCGTGATTCAGTGTACTTCACTGTTATGGGTGTCAAGTCATAACGAAACCAGATTGCTGGCATAATTCTGCCAGTGTGACTAAAAGTAACAGAACTCTGAAAGTAAAGAAACAAATGAACATAGTTTTTGCATAGATGCATAACAATTGTTCAAAATAAATAAATATAAACATTTAAAAACAACATACATCCAAAATCTGTAAGTCAGGACTGTAGTTAAAACACAAAATTTTGTCTAATTTTCTAAAATAATAATTTGGCTGTAAAAGAGATTTGGTAAATTAGCTCTGCATATAGAGACAGATTAAAAGTTTTGGGAACCTACATGAAGCCTTATTAGGGACCCCTATGTTGTTTTCATGTTTCAACAATAAGTCTTAATAATTTAATACTAAAAAATTGACAATTTTTCTATAATTTATTTCTATACAGAATGTATGTATTCCTCCATAACAGGTTTTATAGAAATATAATTTTTTACTTTTTTTAGGCACAAACATTTTTCTTCATTATTTTATTATGAAAAATATGTAGATATTTATTATAAGATACTTATTACTTCAAAACAAAAATATGGATATTCATTTTATGGTTAAAAATAATCTATTCTTGTTGCTAAATCCTCAACCCAATTCATAATGCAACACAGCCAATCATAATCAATGTGATCTGTAGTATGAGATTGGGTTTGACTGTGCCTAATTTTCCAATTTAATTCAGAACTCTGGTCAGGCTGACCAGGCCCTAAATTTTCAAATTTAATATGGACTGGGTTTGATGTTTAAATTCGATCTGACCTTGGTCAGGGCCTTAAAATTTTGTTCTTTGCTCAAACTATAAATTTTTGACTATATGCATTCCTCATGTATTAACAAGCAAAGGATCTAGTCCCATATTAGGTAACTATTTTACCAGGCAACGACATGTTTAGCTACATTTTGAATATTGTAATTTTTAAGATAGATAAACTTAAGCAAGCTACCGAGATATCATCAGGGCATGATTATGCATGACTACAGGGGCCATTGTCCTAAGCCCATAAATTTAGGGAGTCCTAAATTTTACAATGAATATCTGAAATGAAAAAAAAGTTTTTAAAATAACTAAGAATATTAGCACTATATAAGTAAACCTCAGCAAAATTATTCTAATTAATAATATAAAAATATTCTAATTAATAATATAAAATATTCTAATTAATAATATAAATTATTCTAATTCATAATATTCTAATTAATTCTATAATTATTCTATTTAATCTTTTCTATGATTCTAGGTTAAATTTATATCCCTGTGTCTTCTTTTAAAATGAAAGCATAAAATTTGACTACCCATAAATTGAAATTGAATGATTTTGGTTTTTAATATATTATTTTCTTTAAACACTAATATACTGTTTGTATAAACATCTTTTTGAATGTTTGATAGGGGGCATACAAAGTCGCCTAGGTTCAAGACTCATTCTTATGTTAGGCCCTTGATGTCACTCACTCACCTATATAACAAATATAATTAGGTTTTGTATTAAAATAATTTTGTATTTTTTTTAAATTGTTATACACAGGTATTACAAAATATAAAACGAATTGCACAATTCTACATGAAAAAATGTTCTTGAATTTTATTTTAAAGTATTTTGGAACATGGGAGTAAAAACACAAATTTGTCGTTTGCAATCTGAAACATTATATCTAAAACATTATTGTTAAGTGAGTCAACTCAAAGTGTATCAATTTTTGGTTTTAAGCTGATTTTAAAATAAGTAAAGTGAACTTAATATTCAGAAAAATCAATGCAGCTTAGATTCCAATATTTACGTGCTAGATGGTTTAAATAAAATTTTACACAGATTTCTTTTTTTTTAATTTATTATAACTTGCAAATATTTTGTTGTGTTTTATTAAACTTTTTTTTTAATCTTGACAATTTTTCAAACTTCATTAAAATTGTGATTATGATGAAAATTAATTTAAAATCTTCATAATTCAATAAAAAGGATACAACTTAAATAGCTGATGAGAATACCAATTTTAAAATTTCACAACTCAACTCAAGTTTCACAAGTCAAAATTTTGATGGGAGAGTAATAATACAACATCACCAGATTTTATAGAATATGAAAAAGAAATCAAATATAGGGCTCATTAAATAATGTTAAACTAGCAATGACTAGTTAAACTAGCAATGTAGGGACTCAGATTACTTAGCAATATTTCATACAATTTTATGGAATATTTTAATTTGTTCCTCCTGATATTAAAAATTTTAAAATTGCATCACTTTTGAAACAGGGATGTGATAAGGAAGAGCAAATTTTGTTTGCATATCAACAAGAGAAGCACACACCAAGGAAGGAAAAAAATTTCTCTAAATAAAATTGAGATATATTTATTTTAGGTGTTAGAAATATACCTATCACAGTCAAATCTTTACACAATTAGACAACCAAAGCTAGAACTTATTAAATATTTGATATATTTGCACAGTTTCCAATCCTTAAAATGCCCCTATTTTTTGTTTACAAATTTTAAGGCATTTACCTCATAAGTCTTTAGTAATTGATGTTTTTTTACTACTGGAAATTTTTAAAATAATTTAAGCAGGGGTATTACTTTTATAATATCATAATTTATTCATTAACTTATTAACACATGCCTAATACTAAATAAACACAAACTGAAAGCAAATATAATTCATTTTCTTAAATATAAAGTTAATTGGCATACTTTTGACATGATTTGATATATCTTAAGATAATTTTACTGTTTTAATTAATTTTAAACTTAAATGTGAATTGTTTTTTGATGTAAAACGCCTTAGGGTAGGGGTACAGAATAAATCATGAAAGAAATGTGACAGGAATGAAACAAAATTATGTAGCAGAAATACTGCTATACTCAACAACATCTGTGCTATATGCCAGTATTGCTTATTGCTTGTGTTGACCGTACTCTTGCCTGGAGGAGCGACTGTAAGCGTTACATCCTAACTTTTCCTCATAGATAACTTCATCATTTGTGAGCAGATTCGGACAAAATAAATTGCACTCTATTAATCTATCAGAACTGTATAATTTTCAGAAAAAAAGTCTAAAAAACCCAAAAAATGTTGTAAACTTTCCCTAGGTATTTTGTGCAACTGTCACACACACAACACACATCAACCTTTTCCCCTCTGAAATATACAAAAGGAGTGATGTTTCACATCAGTTAATAATGAGTAACATAGTTAATATTTTAGTCTTAGAATCTCCTTATTTTTACTTCCTTTATATACAATAATGTATAAGAAAAGTATTGTGACAGGGTCGAAAACTCAAATTCGAGTTTTCGATGGGAGAGCACGTTCCAAGCATCCCTGATCACGAATCGAACATTTTGAGGTGATGTCTGTGTGTGTGTCAGTGAGTCTGTGGAGACAATAACTAATGAACGAATGGATCAATTCGAACAAAATTTGGTACAAAAATTACAATCCGTGAATACTGGAAGCCTATTGTTTTTATAAACAATCGAATGTTTAGAACCAACCTAAATTTTTGAGTAAAATTTTGAAAAAATCATCAAGAAATCAAAACCTCTAATAAAGTTATGCAGATAGACATTTCTTATGTAATTTTTCATTAGAATACGATTAACATAAATTTTAGAACACTAGCATGAACCATTCTCGAGATATTACACATTTTTCAAAAAAATTATCAAAAAATTATATAAAATAAAAAAAACATTTCCTATTGAGAAACATGTTTACTTTTCATATGTAATATCACGCGATAAATTTGGTGACATCATTCTTGTGGATCTAGCTCTCGTTCCATTCATGAGAAAAGATACTTTGAGTAATACTTTTGTATTTGAACGCCAATAGCCATTTATCTGCTATAAGAATAAATTATTTCTCCATCTATAATGCTTGGTGAGATTTTGGCGGCTTTGGCCAACTTGGCGACTTTTTTAAATGTTACCAAATCAAAGAAAATCTCGCCAAATGGATAAATATGACACTAAATCAATGGAAATAACGACTATTTGACGAAAATTCAATATCTTGGAAAAAATAAGTATGTACTATAAGAATAACCTATTTTGTTTTTACTGTAAAAGTAGTAAATACATTGCATTATATAAGGAAAGCCATGTGCTGCCCACATCAGATTTTTTGTTTTGTGAAAAGAGTAAGAACTCTACCATGTTTAGCAAACAGTTTTCTAAGCATTCAGCCATATGTGAAGCCCAGAAGGTTTTATTAGATTATATATTTAAAGCTGACAATTACTTATATTTTCACCTCAGTCTAACAGTGTTAATTGTTGCTTTCGTATTTGTTCAAAATGAACTTAAGATATGACAAAATATTTAACAAGTGATAAAATGAGATTTATAATATACATCAACATTAATCTGAAGACAGTAAAAATAAAGAATATAAAACATAAATCTGATGTAGACAGCTCATACTTTTAGCCACAGATTCACGCAATCACTGGAGATTTAAATATATTAGATGAACTCTTATTAAGAAAATACATTATATGCAACTAAATTTAGACTTGAGCTACTATACCTTTAATTCTATAATTAATTGACAGCATATCTTTAGATATTGATAAATTCATTTATAATACTGCTTGTACATTTGTTATGGAGATTGAGGCATTTAATAAATGAAAATTTAAATTTGTTGGATATAAGCAAATAATTTATTATAAATCATAATCTGGCCACCCCTGTTAATAGAAATAAAATTAACATAGCTGTAGCCCAAAAACACACAAAAACTTTATAATTACTTACATAGATAAAGCAGCAAATAACTGTGCTGTAATTTTAAAAAAAAAATTACAAGTTAGGGAATAAAAATCTGCCCTTAATCATTGATATATTTAAATTAACAACACACACATAAAAAAAAATACTGATGTACAATTTCTAACTCAATTTTAGCAAAATATACAAAGCTAAAGAAAAAGCCTAATAATCCAAATTTCCCTTACATTGTCCTAATCCTAAAATTTCATAAAAATCCTATTACCTTTCGGTCAGTTACTGGTGGATTCATTACCGATTTTAATACAGCTAATAAGCCCCTACTAAATACACTTAATGAAATGCATGAGATAATACTAATAGGATAATTATTAAATATACTGAATCAGTTTAAAATACTGGTCAAGTTAATAATGTAAAAGCAATACAAATTTTGATTTTAAAGATTTATTTAATACAATTGATTTAAAAGACATGTTTCATGTTATATGTACCTTATTTAAAGAAATAAAAACTACAGTTAACTTAATTTATTTAGAAGTATTCTAAACTTTATGCCTTATAAAATTTACTTATTTTACTTTGGTCAAATGACCACTGGTCTACTGGCAGACCACTGGTCTACTGCAAGGCTCTGCTATCTCAAGCTACCAAGCTAATCTATATATGTACATTATTATTAGAGAAACTTTTCTAATTTTAATTATCAAATTCACCAATTTATTAATGATGTACTGGTAGTCATTTTTGAATATGTTAATGATAATATTATTCTCACTTATTACACCCTTCGTACCTTGAACTTAATGATAAATTTCCATTCAATAATGTAAACTTCTTAGATATTACAATATTACTTGACAATGATAATAAATTAGTATTTGATATCTTACATAATAAAGGAAGATGTTTGTATGTGTGTCTTTTCTTTTTATCTGTGGAGTCTGTAGTGGGAAATCTAAACCAAATTTCATTGTACAACAATGAAATTTGGTACACAGGTACTTCAGGACATGAATAGGTGCACCTTGATGTAATTGTTTTTAATTTCAAATTAGTTTTTTAGTTACTTTATCTTTTAATCCCAATTTAGGCCGATATTTACACAAATTGATTCCTTAGGGATCTAAAATATTATCATAGAGTTTCCATCTTGACACAATAGGAAAGATGGAGAAAAGTTCTTTCCAACAATATCTGAACAGAATCTGTGGGTCAATTCTTTTATATTTAATTATTTTTCTTTAATACACCGAAATTTGCATTTTTTACATGATTTGATGAAAATTAAAATAATAAAAATAAAATGTGTTGGAGTGTATATAGATCAAAACAGTATCTGTAAATACAGCATCAAACCGGTTTGATGCTGTATTTAATTCAACCTACATTAATAAATGGATCATGAAATGAAAAAAGCAATGAGAAAGGGCAGGAAAAGTAGTTCATTGAAGGATTTGGGAAAAGAAAATTAATCAGTGAATAAATAGTATATCTGCCAGAAATGTCTTTAGGGGCACATTCTAGACAGATATACTAAAATCTGTTGTTACTATGATTGTATAAAAACAGATAGTTAAAAATTTATGCAATCTGTGCCCAACAATGGATAAAACCAGATCCATAGAGAAGAGACACAAGAGGACAATATTCAACTAAAAGACTAAAATAACACATAATTATGAAAAATATAACACATAAATAAACAAGGTGCACAAACATGTAATACAACTCACAAATCTTGAAAAAAGTCCGCCTGCTGGAATCCCCACCATGTGAGTGGAGTGAAAGTGCGATGGAATGGACCAGTTGAAATGAAGTTGAAGTAGATGATAGTCGGTAAAAGTATTATGGAAAGGTTAAAACCAAGAGTTCAGAAATAAACCGTGAAATTACCACTACGATTGAAATCACTTAAAATAGGGATAACACTGTTGTTGTAGCTTGTTTTTATTTTCCTTGTTTTAGATATCTGCCTTAACGGTTTTATTAGTATTTTTAACTTTTTTCTTTACCTGCCGAAGTGGTTTTTAACACTTTACAACAAAGTTGAAAAGTGTTTATGACTTTGTTCATTCTGTCTGTCTGTCTGTCTGCCTGTCCGTTAGCACGTAAACTGCCATAAAAATGACTTAATCAAAATGAAATTTTAGTATGTTGTTCAGACAGTCTATGGGACCTATGGGAATATAAATGAATAATATCACCTAATTAGTTTTGGATTGAACCCAGGTTGAAAAAATGAAATACACTGAACCATATGGGACCTAATTTTTCAAACATTTTTTAAGTGGATTTAAAATTCACAAATTATTTCGAAAATTTTAGGTAATATTCAAATTATCCCATAAAATATATAAAAAAAATTTCAGCAAAATATATTCAGTAGTTTTTTAAATAAAAATTAAAATATTAATTACACTGCTTATATGAAGCAATCACGTGACCATTATATGAAGAGATCACGTGACCCACTTCAAAATGAAATATGGCATCCATCTTGTCTCACAATCGTGATTTTTAAAGATCTTTTTAATTCATATTTAGTGTTGTATCCGTCCTAAAACCGCTTTATTTTTGCTTAAATTCTGTGCATCTACATACTGAAACAATGCAATTACAATATTTGAGTTTAAATGATCATCCAAATTTGATTATTTCTACAACGAAGCCTATTTTTCACTTATGTAAAATGTAAACAGCAAAATATGTAGAATGAGTTGTATAAGAATTGCTGCATTTCTTTAACGCAAAATTATTTAGCTCATGGAGTCTACATAGCTGATATGAATGAAATATTCATTGATTTTACAGAGAGAAGGACGATTTTTTTCGATGAAGTTTTAAGCATAGAGTTTAATTACTTTTAACTCCATGGTCTTAAGTTTTTAAATAAAATAAATTATTATACTATTGTGATGATGAAATGAATGGGAAAATGTTTACGAATGAAATGCTGCTTTTATAAAGAGAGAACCAGGCGTGTTATATTTTGATGGCGTCATTTGGATAAATTTCAGTTGTTTTTGATGAAGTTTTCAAATATAATAAATTATTGTAGTATTATGATAATGTTAAAAACATTACCAAGGAGCCAGGAGATTTATATTTAATTGACATCATTTGAATGAAGTTCCATTTTTTTCAATGAACTTTTAAGTTTTCAAATATAATAAATTAATGTAGTATTGTGATAATTTTTCAAATATTACCGAGGAATGTATCGCATTTTATAGATGTTTAAATGAAATTGCATTGAAGTTGGAAAGTGTTTCATAATCAATGCTTTATGCATGATTGATCATTCTTGTTTAAAATTAATTTTGCACATTTTTTTTGTGTAACCAAAGTATTTGCAAGTTTTTATTTTTACCCCCCAGGGCGGTTTTTATTTTATGATGTTTCCACTATATTTTGAGTACCATACTTATACTGTGATCTACAAATAAGGTAAGAAAATTTTACATATAGCACAAACTTTTTAGATGATCAGTATGTGTTTGTGTACACTGATTACTATCCAGGCGTTTGATTCAAAGCAAATAGTTGATGATTAGATTTCTAAATATTTAGTTACTAAGGCAAGAAGAATAATGAGGGAAGAACTGTACATTAAATAAAAATTGATGTCTCTTGTCATAAATAGTAGTATTGAATGAGCTATTTTGTATATAAATAGTGATATCAAGATCATTTACAATTTTAGACTGTTGGGATTCATTAGGTATTAACTCAAGATCAGATGGATTAAGTGTGGATAAAAAATTATGTGCAGCATGAAAACAAAGAAAAATGTCATCAATGTAGTGAAAAATAGAAATTTTTTGTCTAATAAGAGTGGATTGTTTTTCATAAAAGTAAAGATAAATATTAGCGTGGATACTAGTGGATTCTTCTGGTACGCCAATTGTTTGGAGGTAAACAGCATTACCATGTACAAGATAGTTGTTGTTGAGACCCAGACCATCTGACCTACCAGAAAGGTGTTGTTGTTGAGACCCAGACCGTCCGACCTACCAGAAAGGTGTAAGGTAACTGCTTGGACGGCCGGGAAGTGCCACCCAATTTAGACCGGAACCCAGTGGGGGAGGCATCCACAGGGACCATACCCTCCTTCCCCTACCACCAACCTCTCGGAAGGACTTATGGACCCACATGTTTAACGTGATCGTACTCCGCGTGAACACTGCGGCAGTTTTGGCAGTGGCTGGAATCGAACCCGGGCCTACCGAGTGCAACTCCAGTGCACTAACCAATGGGATACCGCACCCCTACCAGAAAGGTGTAAAGTAACTGTTTGGACGGCCGGGAAGTGTCACCCAATTTTGACCGGAACCCAGTGGGGGAGGCATCAACAGGGACCGTACCCTCCTTCCTCTACCGCCAACCGCTTGGAAGGACTTACGGATCCACATGTTTAACGTGATCGTACTCTGCAAGAACATGGCGGCAGTTGTGGCAGCGTGCAAATCCAGCGCGCAAACCACAGGGCTACCGCACCCGAAATGTGCCAACAGCATGCGGTGTTTTAAGGTGGTCACCCACCCAAGTACTAACCGCACCCGATGCTGCTTGACTTCGGTGATCTAACAAGAACCGGTGTTATCAGCATGGTACAGCCGTTGGCTGTACAAGATAGTTGTGAAAAGGAATAAAATATAATAAATTATTAAATGTAGATGAGTCATATTTAGACGAGATTATTTAATTAGAATAAATCGAATAGTTGTTTAATGACTGAAAATAAATCTTTGATGATGTTATTAAAAATATCTTTAAAGTCTAAAGTTTGGATTAAGTCAATGGTAGTAAAGGATTTCAGTTTGGGAATAAGTTCATAGCTGTTTTTTAATGATGCAATGTGGTTCTTTAGAAATTTCATGAAATAGAGTGTTTAAGACTTTTAGAAATTTTTTACGTGTCTTTGTTGCATATAAGTTATGTCCACTAGTAACTGATCTAAATTTTACTGAGTCCTTGTGAAATTTGGGAATGATAACTAAATATGGAATATTTAAATTTTGATGAGTATCAAAAAATTGTTTGTAATTTGGAAATAAGTTTTCGTTTTAAATCATGTATGGTTGTTTTTTGCAATTTGAAGGTATTGATTTGATTTAAATTGGATAATAAGGTTTTAATGTAGAAATATTTACAGAAAATAGCATAGTTCAATGCCGCTTTATCAACATATGTAAAAACTAAGAATTCTTGCATTTGTGCAATAGTTTGTTTTAATTTTGATAATAGAAAATTAGACTTGTAAATATACGTATGTGATAACTTGGGTTGAACATGGGATAAAATTTTAGATTTCCAGACACAAAAGGCTTCCATTGGAATGGAGTGTGTAATGGACATTTTATAGATTAAAGATCATGGGAGAGCATGTTAAGATAGATTTAAGGTGATTTTTAGAAAGTAGTCTATATTTAGTTCAATATGACATTATGAGTTTCAAGGAAGGGTCAGTGATTAGATCTAAGTTACCTGTTAATACATGAACGAAATGAGGATTGATAAATGGTTGCAGTACAGTGGAATGACAATTACACAGATGATATTTTATCTAATGAAGTTGAGGATATTGTTACAACTATAAGAAAAAAAAGAATCCAATGGCTCGGAAATATGATGAGGATGGAGGAGAGGAGAGTCACTAGAAGGCTTTTGGAAGGAAACCCAGGAGGGTCAAGATCTCGAGGAAGACCTAGGATCAGATGGAAGGAGCAGGTAGAGGAGGATTTGAAATGCTTCGTATTAGCAATTATAAGAGGAAAGCGGCCAATAGAAAGGAATGGTCAAAAATCTTACAGGAGGTCAAGGCCCTACAAGGGCTGTAGTACCATGATGATGATGATGATGTTTGGAAGTCAGTTTATCTTAGTTTGATGAAAGTAGTTGCATACGCATACATACATACATATATATACATATACGAGGCATGTTTTTTATGTAAGTACCGTTTTGCGATTCCGCTGCCGCAGCGCTACGGTCGGCGTTCCGCGCATGCGCGCTGGTTACCTACATCTCTTGTCTACGCACTGACGCCATTACAGTCTGATTCTTCATTGTATACGTTGTTTACTGAGTGTTTAAGATGCCTCCGACAATCGTGAGTCCCGCCGATTGTGAAGTACGGGCTGTTATACGATTTCTTAGTGCTAAAGGCGTAAAACTGATCGATATTCATCGTGAGATCTGTGAAGTTTACGGACAAAACATTATGAGTGATGGAATGGTAAGGAAATGGGTGAGAGCATTTAAAGATGGCCGCACAAATGTGCATGATGAAGAACAGAGTGGGCGTCCTTCGGTCTTTAATGAAGATTTGGTGCAGAAAGTGGAAGAAAAGGTGAGAGAAAACAGACGCTTTACAATTTCATCAATGTGCGACTGGTTTCCTCAATATTCTCGTAGTGTTTTGTATCGCATTGTGACCGAGAACTTGAATTACCGGAAATTGTGTTCACGTTGGGTTCCAAAAATGTTGACGGATTTGCACAAAACCCAACGTTTAGGCAGTGCATTGACTTTCCTTGAGCGGTACCACAATGAAGGTGAAGATTTTTTAGACCAAATTGTTACTGGTGACGAAACATGGGTGGCCTATGTCACACCAGAATCAAAACAACAATCCATGGAATGGCGACATTCATCATCACCCAAAAGAGTGAAGTTTAAGCAAACAATTTCTGCCCGGAAAATCATGTGCACAGTTTTTTGGGACAAAAAAGGAGTATTGCTAGTGGAGTTTCTGCCTCGTAATGAGACAATCAATGCAGCGTCTTATTGTGAGACATTGAACAATCTGCGTCGTGCAATCCAGAACAAAAGACGTGGCAAGTTGAGTAAGGGTATCGTTTTGCTGCATGACAATGCCCGTACACATGTGGCTAATCGGACCAAAGATCTCATCAAATCTTTTAAATGGGAAACTCTAGATCATCCTCCATACAGCCCTGATCTGGCGACTACCATTTGTTCCTGCACTTGAAGAAACACCTGGGTGGTCAGCGTCTTCAAGACGATAACGAAGTCAAAACAGTTGTGATACAGTGGTTAACAAGTCAGGCGGCAGAATTTTATGAGGAGGGTATTCAAAAACTGGTGCCACGTTATGACAAGTGCCTCAATATTCACGGAAATTATGTAGAAAAGTAGATTAAGGTACAGGCTTTCATGTAGAAATAAAATTATTGCGATATCTTTGCACGTCTTTTTTTAATTCCAAAACGGTACTTACTTAAAAAACATGCCTCGTATATATATATATATATATATATATATATATATATATATATATATATATGTTATAAAAAATCCATTGATTTATATAGTCAACTGTATTTATTCTCTTATTTGATTTCTTTCTATTTTGTATACTGTTTTCAAAGAAAGGAACTATTTTTATTTTACTGTAGTACAGCAGTATTTAATTAGAAACAAGATAATAAACCACCTAATAAAATAAACAACCAAAAATATCATTCACTATCTAATTATCAAATTTTATAATTTACTGGATAATTTCTGAGGTAGAATGAATATGTGCACTGACCAGATACGTGTTAGATTAAAAGTAGTTGATTTTTATTCTAAGATGCCCGAATTGTGTCAAACTGTTGAAAATTTGACTTCAAATTTTTGACCTTGTTGAAACCTTTTTCTATATATATATTCGTACAATGAATTATTTGTAGGGTGAATAAAAAATAATAAGTATGGTCAATGGTATCACTTTTCCCATAAAACTCAGCTAAATCATTTTAAAATAAAATTTTTAATATTAAAACTGTACAAATATTTAATATTAAAACTGCACAAATATTTATTATTAAAACTGTACAAAATTTTTAATATTAAAAATTTACAAATTTTATTTAATCAATAAAATTTGTAAATCATATTTTATCACCTAGCTAAATTTCAAAGACATAACTAAACTATATTTTGAAAAAAAAATAAAGATAAAATATAAGATTGTTAGAATATGTTAAAAGGTTATGTTGTTAATATACAGTTTTAAGGAATAATTGTAATCTCAAGTGAAAAGTCATAAAATTTATTTATATTTCATAAATTAGTATTATTTTCGGGAAAATTAGAGCAAACATTTCTTAAGTGATAGTCTAACTAAAATAATATTAATAATAATAATAATTTATGAAGAAAATTACCTTATAAGCATACGTATATTGAAAAGAGTTAACTGTTAGTCCATCAAGGCCCTGATAAATAGTAGGGACTATCTTCATCACGTAATCATGTGACTCAATATCTAAACAAAAAAACATAATTAACAGATTGTAAAATTTCCAGGCAAAATTTTGAACACAAATTATACATATTTAAGTCGAAACAAAACATTTGAAATACAAAATAATAAATGAATTTAAATTTATTTTGCCACAAATTTTCCTTTCTCAAAAATGATAAATTCAGAAATAACATAGAATTTAAAATTTACTATGTATCTATTCTAAGGTGAGAAAAGAAAATTATTTTGTATCTTCAATTACTAAGTTCAATATTAACACATTAAATTTTAGAACATTTTATTCTATGGATTATATAGTCATCAAAATATTAAATAAATATATAGGTATGACACCCAAATAACAAAACAAAATTTTAAAACTTTTCCAATTTTACAGAAAACATTTCTAAAATTTTCAAGTGAAAATATGCTACATTGCCAATAAATAAATTTAAAAAAAAAAAAAAAAAAAAGAGGATAGCTGATTATTTTTAAAAAGGTAAAGGCACAAAAGATTAAATTTTATTCAATTTCAAAGTAATTATTTTGTAAATAATCTATTGCTTACTAAAAGAAATCTAAAACACAGCATGCATTACATTATTAGCAAAATAAAACATGATTTTGAAAAAAAAAAATTACATATTCAGCAATATATAGAATGCAAGTTATTCTTTTGCATAAACTATGTATATTTGATATGGAAAAATTATATATATAATTTTAATACATCTTAAACAATTTTGATAAAATCCAAATATATAATTAGCAAGTGGGATCCAATCAATGTCTGGGCAAAAATATCTCAAAAAATGTAAGGCCTAGTAAGCTGAAATTTGGTAGGAAATTGGTTTGTAGGCCAAAATAGCATGAGCACCCTAGTGACCGAAAGTTTAATTGACGGGGGGTGTGCTACCTCCCAAGTTGGGTTCCTCTGTTGCCCCAAGAAAATTTCAAATACCATAAAGCATAGGAAGCTAAAATTTGGTAGGTATTCTGTTTTTACCCCAAAAAGGGGCATAAGTACCTTAGTAATGGGAAGATTTCCCAAGGGAGTGTGCTAGCCCCGAGCTGGGCTCCTTTGTCCAGCTAAAAATATCCAAATTCAGCTTCATTATTATTATTAAGATTTTCTCTTTTATATATACAGGGTGTTGCCTTGAAGTGGCGACAATCTAGGAGGGGTGATATTAGACATCAAGAGGAACAAAAATTACCATAGAACATGGTACCGCAAATCACGTTTAATCGGTGAAAATCGCAAAAATAGACATTGTCCTCGCACCACTGTCCCCTCGAAAGTTCAACACAAGTCCAGTGTTAACGTCTAGGCAAGGATCCTCAGAGATAATCTGTTGGGACCGCACCTTCTGCTTAAAAGCCTCAATGGTGCAACATACCTTGTTTTCCTGCAGCACGTCCTCCCGGATTTGCTACAGGGTGTATCGGCGTGCGGCAGAACATATGGTTCATGCATGATGGTGCACCAGCACATTTTTCCATTGTGGTACATAACCACCTCCATGCTACATATCTCGGGAGGTGGATTGGACTCGCCGGACCGGTTGCTTGGCCTCCACGATCCCCAGATCTCAATCCCTTGGACTTCTTCTTTTGGGGACACCTAAACTCACTCTTGTATCAGACGCTTGTGGAGACATTGGAGGATCTCATAGCACGGATCGTTGCCGCTACGGCAGACATCGCCAGCATACCCAGTATCTTTGAACTTGTCTGACAATCGTTACTCCGTCGCTGTCTGCTGTGCAATGACCTTCGTGGCCACAACTTCAAACACAATGCCTGTAATCATTTCTCTTCGTCTCCTTTCTGACATTGAACTGTGCTGCACAGGCTGTATTGTAATCATTCTGTCAATTAAATGGTTTTTGAACTTATTCATTTTACTTTTTTGTACTTATTTTGTACATGATATTGTACTTTATTTTGTACAGCATAGGCTGTGTTGTAATCATGCTGCCAAGTAAATGGTTTTTCTACTTATTATTGGTCTTTTTGTCCCACTCGACGTCACACCCTTCATAAGTATTTTGTGATTCTCACCGATTAAACATCATTTGCGATACCATGTTCTATGGCAATTTTTGTTCATCTTGATGTCTAATATCACCCCTCTGAGTTTGTCGTCACTTCAAGGCAACACCCTGTATACTAGCTTATAACCCATTGAAAAATCAAGATATCATATGTGCCCGTTCTAGGCCCACTATAGAATCTATTCATATTTCAGATCTCAGAAAGTCCTTTTAGTATGGTAACAGTTTGTTTACAACAATGATGATATGAATAACCACTATCATAATATAATGGTTGTAAGATAGTTAAAAAATAGTCCAATATTCAGCTTCAAAAGAAAATAATAATTATAGTGAAGTTGAATATTGGACCCTAATTGGATATTTTTGGCTGTATAGATAAACCCAACTTGGGGCTAGCATATCCTTTCAAAAAGACTTTCCATCGCTAAGATACTTATGTACCCTTTGGGAGTAATAACAGAATACCTACTAAAATTTAGCTTCCTATGGCTTATGGTATTTGACATATTCTTGGGCTGACAGAGGAACCCAACTCGAGAGGTAACATATAACATATGAGATAACATATAACTCGAGAGGTAACATATAACAATGTAAGAACTGATTGCATACCAAATATCAGCTGCCTAAGCCTTACTGTTTCTGAGATATTTTCGCCTGGACATCAGATCCACATGATATTTATATACAGGCAGGGGCATCCCGAGGGCCAAACAACCCATGCGACTGTTTGGGGCCTCATGCTTGGAGAAGGCCTCAAAATTGGAAAGGATTATTACTTTTTTTTAATCCCAAGCCTTTCTTAATTTTCTTTTCAAGCAAATTATTTCAAATTACTATCTTACTACTAATTAGCTCCTCCTTCGTTTACTTTTATTATTATATGCAATTTTGAATTTCACCAGGGTCATTCGGGTTTGAGTGCTTTCGATCTGAATAGGGTTTGAAGCTGTTAAGGTAGTATTTTTTTATTAGTTTTCATCTCTTAACGTTTCTAGTTTTTGTGATTACAGGCAGTGTTTCTTTCAAGACTTTTTGGCTGGGGGGAGAATGAAATTTTAGGGGGCCAGTTTTTCTATTTGCCCTACATAAATATATCTAAATGCTGTGCCTTATAAATAGAAACTAGGTTAACATAAAATCTCCAGGGGGGCTAAGTTTAAGGGAGGTTAATGCCCAGATATTGGATTTTCCTTACAACCCTGTATATGGATAGAAACAAAGTTGAATATTGGACTCTTTTTTATTTTACAATAATGGTTATTCATATCACCATGGTAGTAAACAAACTGTCATTCAACTCAAAGGGCTTGCAGAAATTTGAAAAATGAGTATATTCTAAAGAAGCCTATATGATGGGCCTATAAAATATTTTTAGGTTAATATGAATCTGAAAGACTCACATTAATATTTGATTATTCTATTGCTATTTTATCATATATTTTTCATACAGTGGGTTCAATGGAAATATCAGTTATTCATTTATAAAACTTTTGAGACATATATTTATGACTGAAATTATGCGGTAACTACTAGTGAATAGCATAATAACTTTCAAATTTCACTTGTAAATCAAGGTGGCTGTAAGATCTCAGATAAAAAAATTCCCTGATATGTATAACTATCTACTTTTACTGGATATAGGTTTAACAAGCATAAAAAGTCAATTAATAAACTTGAAAGTGATAATTAAGACTAAATAATTAAAATTAATTACTTTCAGCATTGAAAAGTATAATAAAGTATAGTATTTATGTTAGAGTTATATAATAACGGTATTATTACAAGAATATTAATTTTTCATGCATTAAAATTCTAGGTAAGCTATAAAATTCAGCTATAAACTTAGCTGTGTTTTGTAAACCCAGTCAAGAATTCATATAGTTAAATATCACTTACTGTAATAAAATAGAATGTCAAGAATTCATATAGTTAAATATCACTTATTGTAATAAAATTATGTATAAACAGGAACAGTATTTTTTTAATCTGCTTTTTTTGTCATATGAAATATCTTGATAACTTTCAAAACAATTAGTGATCACAGAGAAACTTTGAAATTTTAAAACTTTCAATACAAGTAGAAATTTGTATTTTGTTGGTAACTGTACTTCTAATATAATTTCTAAAAGTAATCTCTTCTTTTGCTCCAATCAATTTTATAATGGTGCCGCATCACAGTTTCGACACTATAACCTTTATAAGGAAAATATTCTATTTAACAAATATCAGCTACATATTTTGCTCAATTTTTATTTTTATTAAGTTTACTTTTATCAATCCCTTATTGTAAGGGAATGATTTTTTTTTTAAATTTTAATATTCTACTTAGAAATTTTAAATCTGATTAGGAATAATTATCCATTCAATAGATATATCTATATTAGACTTAATAAGATATATGAGTTTAATTCATTAAAATGTTCACTTTAATAATAATAAAAGTAATTATAGGTAATAATAAGTTTGTAAGGTAAAATAATTCAAATATTAATTCAAATTCCATTATTTCTTCCAGTCAATGTAAAAATGTAGTTTCTTAATCCCTTAAATATGAAACTTAACTGGGCAAAAAAAGCTATTCAGATGTCTACATCACTCTTTATTTGCACATACTTCTCTTACTGTGATAAATATACAATTTTTATTATTAAAATTTTTATTATGAAAATTAAAACAGTAAGAATTTTTTAACTGCTTGTTTTAAGCATCTAAAAGAAATAAACCACCAGGAAGAGGTTTAAAGATTTTGATCACTTTTGGTTGAAGGACAAAAGTTCACATGAAAATGTCATGTTTTCCGAAAATGACCCATATAAAAGATACAATTAGAAAACTGTGTTTTTATCTCTTACTACAGTTACTAACCATCTTTTTTAATTTGGTAGACAAATTTAATATTAAATTATATTGTGTCTCCCAAAGAAATCCACATCGCTATTTGAATATTTGAACCAACTCTGTGTGTCCTGTGTTTTATCAAAATATCATATATCTTCTCTATGTGAGAGCTGCATTATTTATTTGCTTTTACTTCCTAGTTCTAAGGGAACTTCTTCTGTTGCTGGACACAGTTCCAGATTTTCTGATGTGATATGCTGGCTGAGATTTATTAACTTTGGAGGTGATGAAATTTTAACAGTTGAATTTTGGTTTGACCAATGAGAATGCTTCTAGCAAAAGACACTACTTGGAGAGAGGTATGATGGACCATTTTACTGGGCAAATGACGAAGAGCTTAAAAGTATGGCTGACACATTGGTGGAATCTCTACAAAAATGTCTTTGCCTTTAAACTAGGGAGTTGGCCCTGAGGTACTAAAAGTATTTAAAACTGATTGACTCTATAAAGTAATACCAAGAAAATTTTACGTTTCTGAAAATATGTTGATCAATAACAGAAGAGTGACATTAATCCTAGTGGCAAAATTTCTTTTACATTTGTGTTCTCAGTTGTTTTGTGTATTTATTCTAGTGTATTTTCTCTTCACCAACCCAGAACCAACCCAGAAAGCAAGCTGATGGACTGCCAGCTCTCTAATAATAAAACAAATTTTGGGGAAATGCTCCTTTGGTAAAAATGTCACAAATTTACACAATTCTCCAGTGTGTGTTATGGAAATGGAATACCCGATATATGTTGAAATTTTGCTAATTAATTTAATTCCTAAATGAAATTTCCATTGTCTTTTTCGGACATAAAACCCATCGGTGCGACTCAGTTTTGCATTAATTGGAGTAATGAACCTGGGAAATATCGAGTAAGTCAATATTAATTATATTTATAGTTTTACATGTCCTGGAATTTTATGAATAACTACTTTCAATGTACAATTGGTCTTACTAGTAATATTGCTTAATTCTCCTCCCTTCTAATTTGATAGATTATAATTTGATAGCGATAGATCCTAATTATTCTTAATAATGTTAATGAATTTTTGCACATGTTGTAGCATAACTAAGCATCATGACAGGAAAAGCCACCTTCTAGGTCCCTGTTACATACTTTGCATTACCTTTGGTAAGAGTATTGGCCTGTTCCCAAAAATGCAAAAACCAAGATGTTTTTGTTCAGAATGAAATTACATAACAATTAATAAAAACAAATAGATTGAGGGAAGAAAAAGAAATGTATGAATCTGGTCACCTTTTTATAAATGTGTCTAATAACTCAACTTTTAATTTACCAGTAACAATTATTTAGAAACAAGATTAGAGAAGGATCTTTATTTGTCTTAAGGGCTTTTTATGATTCGTTTATACTTTAAATTCCTTTGAACCATCAATGCATTTTTAATTAGCTGTATGAAAATACTAGCCATATACTTAATAAAAGTTCTGAATATCAGAAAAACCATTTCAAATTGAAGCATAAAAATGGAACACATTTTATAATTCTATTAACATGGAAATTGGGGTATGTGAAACAATATTTCATCTTCGATCACTTTATGTTGCCATTTTTTAATGTTTTCAGATAAATCAATTATATCATTATTTTTCAATTCTTAAAATGTAAAAATAATTATCTGTTGTAACTATAAATAAAAATATTTTAAGACCAGTTATTTTTACATAGTTAATTGAAAAAATTTAGGATATTTTTTTTTCTGCACATGATGGTATAATAATAATAAATTTTGTGTGTCTAGCTTTTCTTGAGTTATGGATGAAAGAATGTTAGACATACACACACACACACACACACACAAAAAAAAAAAAAAAAAAAAAAAAAAAAAAAAAAAAAAAAAAAAAAAAAAAAAAAATCAAACATTTATATAAAAAAAAAATAAAAAAAAAAATTTTTTTTCAAACAAAATTCCGAGATTTAAGATTTTTCCCATTATCTAGGGGTGAAGTCCCATTTGTATGCAAATCTACCTTTGGCAGTTTGGGCTGTATAAGTGTCCTTTAATCAGTCAGTCTCACTCAGCTGAATATGATCACCATAATAATCAAATGAAGCATAGAATGCAGTAGAGATGGTGAAGTTTAAATAAAAAGAAAATGTGACCTAATCTGTGTAGCTAATTAAGCAAAGAGCATAAGGTGAAATGTTCACCACAGGTGCACTAGTTAATATACAGTCACAAACAAAAATCTAAATATTGCACCATGACAAATTAACCTGTGGCAAATCCCCATGACAAATTAACAATTAAT
Organism: Amaurobius ferox; assembly: GCA_951213105.1. Classification (NCBI taxonomy): domain Eukaryota; kingdom Metazoa; phylum Arthropoda; class Arachnida; order Araneae; family Amaurobiidae; genus Amaurobius; species Amaurobius ferox. The sequence goes on along the minus strand of OX578136.1, from coordinate 52,526,524 downwards.
AAAAAACAATATATTACAAAATATTTTACATTTTACTGATGAACAATCTTGCAAACATCAGATCCTGTATACAATGGGTTGGACACCACTATTTCATTATATGTGTGAGAAAGCAAAATACAATACCACATCTTTTTAAACACATGCATAACTGCTGATTTAAAAACAGTACTATTAAAAGAACTACTTTATAAAGCAGACATGTTCATATGGAACTATGGGCTTTATAAGGTAAGCATGTTCAATTGAAATATTAAACTATATGTAAAAAATGTACACACACATTTTCAATTTAATGAAACACTGAGAGAAATCAATGCTTTATGATAATAATTAAAAAACTATTTTCTCAGTACATAGTTAATTTTATATTACTTATAGTTTCTTCTGTGTCTGTGTTCTACTTTTCAAAATATGCAATGCTACATACCTTTTGCAGCACTTTTGTCAACTTCTTTGAGAGGATTAAAACTTCCTTTTACAGAACTACCCTAAAGAAAAAATATTTACAATAAAATTACTTCTAACAATAAACTAGTGATTACTACTATTAGTTTCTAGAAGAAATAGTATCTTATCCTAGAAGTTTACTAATAAATCAAGATGGATTTAACAAAAAAATATTGCTGCAAATAATTTATATAAGGGTCATTCAGAAAAAGTAATACCCATTTATGTATACAGTTAGTGCAGGGCAATGACCACCATGCAATCAAAGTTGTTTATTCTCAATCATATTTTTGCTTAGCTCACAGCAAGTTCCATGTTTATTCAGTGAGTTTTACAATCGAAATGATGAAAAAAATTGAACATCCCCTAATTAATGGGGATGCATATTGTGAAACACTGCAAAAACTGCATAGAGCCATTCAAAACAAACAGTGTGCCATGTTATCTGAGAATGTGGTGTTCCTCCATGATAATGCTCATACTCATTTGACTCAGATGATCAAAATGCTACATCAAGACTTCGAATGGTAGGTTCTGGCCCATCTTCCATACATGACTTTGGGTTATTTCTACTTGATTGTTTCTGTAAATGAAAGGGTTTTCGAAAGGACATCACCTCACAACTGATAATCTGAAAGAATGTGTGAAAGAGTGGTTAAAGGCACTGATGGTAAAAGTATGAGGCAAAATCATTCAAAAACTGGTTCCAAGATATGACAACTGCTTGAATAACAGTGGTAAGTATGAGGTGCTACCAAAAGTTCGCAGAATCATGAAAAAACTCGGTAACTACTGATATTTTCTTCATGCATCTGTAGATGGCACTGCATACATCATTTTTGAAAATACATTGCTGTGTCGCTTCCTTTTCAAGCAATGCTTTCTTGTGTTTTGCATGCTTCTTGTGTTTTTTTAACATCATGGTTGTTGTGTTTTGTGATTTAATCGATAGTAAAAATGGATGGTGTGAAAGAATAGCAAGTGTGTTTTGTTACAAACTTGGGGAAAAGTGATGCAGAAACACATTAAAAGCCTAAGCAAGCTTTCAGCAAAAATGCATATGGCAATAAAATAAACTATAAATGGTTTAACAAGTTCAAAAATGGTTGAATGTCAGTTGAAGATGATGATCATTCTGGACATCTCTCAACCAGCAAGACATCCAAGAATGTTGCAAAAGTACATGAAATCATACAAAAATATTGTCGGCAAACGATTCATGATGTCTGCAAAGTTGTCAGATTATCTTACGGCACATGTCAGTGAATTTTATCAGATGAATTGAACATAAGAAAGATTGCTTCCAATTTTGTGCCTTGAGTGCTCAGCAACGATCAGAAGAAACATTGGATGAAATGTGTTAAGATATTCCAGAACAGGTTAGAAATAACCCAGACAAATTGAATAAGCATCAGTTTTCTGGTTTATACAATTAAAACAAAAAATAAATGGATGAAAAAATATATTTAATAATATATATTTAATAATATATACTTTGGGACTGTGTCTCATCAATTGAAGCCACAGAATACAATATCACTATAGGATTTTTTTATATATTTTTTCACTGTCATCTGTTTGTTTTATTTTGGCAAAGGTTTTTCAAATTCATTTTTTCAATTTCTAATATACTTAAACTTGAACTTTGATTATATCAATAATTGTTATATCTTATTAATTTCATTACAAGTTACTTTAGAAAGAAATACTTGAACAGAATCAGTTTTATACATTTAGAAGTCAATCATTAATTTACCACTGGATTACCAAGTCCGGGCATTTATTATATACACTCAAAAGCAAAGTTCAATTATAAAGAAAGTCTGTACAAAACAGGATTATAACTATTCTTAGAAAATATTTTATGAATATCTTATAAAGGAAAAAATTTACAATAGCTATTTTATATATTATGTTTGGCTTCATGGGTGGTGTCAGAAAAAAAAGATTCACAAGAAAAAAAATAGGAAAAAGCAAAGAATATGTTATCACAGTATTTTAGAAAACTTCAGAACAATTTATTGACTTAGGTCATTCCAATTCAAAACAATTTTAAATAGCCTGAGATACTTTTTCACAAATTGAACAGAACACTCACAGATTAAAAGAAAGAAGCAAATGTACAAATTGTGATAAATTACATATTAAAAGGAAGAAACAAAAATGCAAATTGTAATAAATTGCCTATATCTTTAAAGGAATATGTTAAATACAAGCTGAGAAACTATTGCCATATATGATTTAATATATAATGATCCAATATAAATGTGCAAAATAATTTGCTGTTTAAATTGAGATGATAGATTATAATGTGGTGTCTACTCAGCTTGCATTGTTTTAACAGTTTTATAACATAAGAAAGCTATACCATTTTTACAGCATACCTTTAGAAACTAAACCATTATTCAAAAAGTTAAATTAAAAATTAAGTGTGCTAATTTTACCATTTGAGTTCCAAAGCTAACTTCATGAATAATATGAGACATATCAATAGACTCAGGTTGTGAAGAAGCAGAATGAGTAGAAACATGAAAATTGCCAGGAACCTAGAGAAAAAAATCATCAATATAGAAATAAATGCAAACTTAAATTAAGTTATATAAGAAACCATCTTTTTCATTTTATTAGTAGAGAATGTTTAGGAAAGTAACATTTTGCTGTTTGCAATTAACATGGAAATATAATTTATGAATATGCTTAGTTATAAAGCTAATACAATATGCTCCTGAATTAACCCAAATTCATTTTTTGTATATATGTAATTTTATGATTTTTGTTTCATTACTTCTATTTCACTAAAATACTGCAGTAGATCACTGTAATGCTTTTGAACAGTATTAAAAGTGCAAATTGCTGAATGTGAAGAAAGTTAAATGCAACAATTCTTAGAATGAATATTTATATAATGATTAACATAAAAGATTGCAAATACGCTATAACTGCTGGAAAAGAATTATCTCTAAAAATATTTCATTTAATAAAGCAGCATAAAATAAAATTAACTGTAATTAGATTTCTCTTTCACAGGGCCAGATTTATGCATGGGTTACTAGGACCGTACCCTGGGTTTCCAAATTTAGGGGGCTTTCAATTTTTGCCATAATGGTCAAAAACTTCTAAAAATTTTTTAAAATAAATATGTCACGTGCAAGAAAATTTCAGTACAATTACTCAGTATCAAAGCAAAATTAATGTTGTATGATCCAGATTTCCATTATACAATTGACATTAAAATTTATTTACTATTAACAGTATAAATAAATAATAAAATGTTTAGTAAGGGGCCTTCACATGCAATAAAGCCATGGGCCCTATATACTGTAGGTCAGGCCCTACTCCTTCTGGATTAAGAATAAAAGGAGCATTTACACAAATGTACAACCTGTGTGTAGTTTCTCTCTTCTCTGGTGTAAGAGATACATTTTCTGCTCTATACATATTGTCTTCTTAAGAAAGAAGCTCATATTTTACTTCAAAAACTAGTTGATATTTTTATTGTGCTATTTAATTACACAAAGTAATTTTTCCAAGGATAAAAAATAGCATAACATCTGTTATGTAACAGATACATGGAAAAAATGATTATAAAAATGCCTAAATGAAAATATATATATGTGGAGCTAGAATTGTTTGTTTGGGGGAGCTGGAAGTGATAAAGCCCTTTTAGCTCAAAAATTTCAGTTACAATGTAAAATAGTAATATACATTCGAAAAATTTTTGGAGTGTTAAAACAGCTTTTGAGGATGCTTAAAAATAAATATGAATAAGCACTCTAAGCTGCAACCGAACTCTGCCAATGAGAAAATATAAAGTAATTGCAAAATGCAAAAGTACTAATTAATGATTTTAAAATTCAAAATAAATTATTTCTATAAAGAAAAAAAAAAGAGGAAGACAGAACAAAAATTAAAATTAGTGCGATACGAAAAGCTAAATCTTTATACCATTTGTATAAGAGATATAAGGTCTAGTACAACTTCAAATTGATACATTTCTTGAAATAAAACATTGATACAAATAGTTTCCAACATGACTGGCAAGTTAATAAACTTATTATTTGTAACTGAAGTTTCAAAACTCAAATAGCATTACATGTTATATCATTATACATTATGTAATGAGAAATATTTTATAGGAAATATAGTTTCTACATATTGAATAATTTAAATGTGTTTATAAAATCTTGCTTTTAAAAAAGAAACTGTATATGTTCAAACATTTAGTAATATAACCAAAATTACTATGAAAATTACCAACAAAATCAGTGTCGCAGATAATTTTATAAAATTACAGTTGTTTCCAATAAAATTTTTACTTTACAGTATCGCAAAGCTAAGGAGAGACAATTTAAAGGAATATTCTTTTTCATAAATAGATTAACAAAATGAAACTAGAAGCTACTTGCAGCAAATATTGCACAGTTACAACTTGTCAAAAGATTGGCAACAAGAAAGTTTTAAACATCATCCATGCAAGTAACTAGGATGCAAATTCTCTGGGGTTTGCGAACTGGAGCAAATCAACAAATTAACATTTGTTGGATGATCTTGTTGAATTAAAGAGATTAAAGTTATTTCTAAGAGTTGTTTTTCAGCAGTCTATCAATGAAAACCAAGTCAATATGGAGTGCATAAGATTGACCATTATTCCCCCAAAGAAATAGCAGATTTTGAGTTTTCTTGTAAGAACAATTCATCACATTGACCACAAATTTAAACAAATTTTGATTTTAAAGTAATTGATGAAAGACAGTTATGTTTTGACCGTGAAATTTGCATTGAGCACATTGCAATTCGCATTGATCACATGCACCACATTAATGATCACACATTTAAAATAAAATTTTGATTTTTAAGTAATTGATGAGAGTCAGTTTAGATTTAAAAGTAATTAGACAAAAATGATATACATACTTGTGAAAATAATTATTTTTAGAAAATATTTTTTCTGTTTCTTTCTGTGTGATAAACTAATCTAATTTCTCAATAAAATTAGACATGCAACATCTAAGAAAATCGGCAGGACTGAACCTGGACAACAATCCACTAATAGATATCCAGTGGGCCTGAATTTTTTAATACTAAGAACGAACCTGGGCCGGCTCAAAATCTCGCATATGGATTTCCGATAAGCAGACTCAGCGATTGCATAGGGTCCGCAAGACAGAAAATGTGATGCCGTGAAACATTTTATCAGAAATTCGAGGGACCAGAATGTTTTAAAACTAACGTACAAACCCCGGATTACCCCAAACCTCGCATTTAGATTTATGATAAGTGGACTAAGCAGTCGCTTGGAGCCCCCCAGATAGTAGATCCAAAGATGCTACACCTTTCAACAGCAATCTAAGGAACCCAACATTTTTTTTAACAAATTAAGAACCTGGGCTGACCCCAAGCCTCACATGTGGATTTACAGTAGATAATCTAAGCAGCCCAATGCTACAAAAGCATTTAACAGAAATTTGGGGATGCAATTTTTTTTTTTAAACTAAGTGCAAACTTGGTCTGGTCCAAAGTATAATATGGAATTATGACAAGTGGACTAAGTGGTTTCGAGGAGAGTAAATACAATGTTGGGAACCACTACAGTAATCCAAAGACCCAAACTTTTTAAAACTAAGTACTAAACTGCACGGGCAAGACATCTCACATGAGGATTTACAATAGGAAGACTAAGCAGTCACTTATGGATTCAAGACAGTTGTCGTATCGACTTTTGGAACACCATCCCAGTTTCCTGTATTTCTGAGTCATTTTGCCAAAATACTTTTTGTTTCCGTAGGCTAAACGTAGAGAAGTAGGATTTCATTCGGAGTCTTTGTTTTTCCCAAGGATGGCTGCCACCAACTTTTCATCAAGAAGTGACATTTGTTGCAGCTTTAATTATGATACGTCACTGATGCAGGTGTTGTTTAGCCAATAAGGACTTGATTCATGAGTGACATAGGAGCTGTTCGAATGACTCTCGTGGTATTTGACCCTGAATTGTGATGGAGTGTGGGCTTCCATGAGGAGACGGCGATTTCAGATGATTAGTTAAGTTTGCATCAATTGATATTGAAAATGAAGGTAATTAAATTTAGAAGGTTGAGTTGGAGTGTTCAACGAATGGCTAAGATCCTTGCTTGCCTCAAAATGGAAATTAATCGCCATTGTGATGGGTTTTATTATGGTTTGATTTCAATGAAAGAATTTGTGCGTAGCGAGCAGTATACGGGGAGATGGAAGTGCTGCACGAGATTATGAAATGCCAGACTTTAAACTTTGACCATCCAAGGCCCTTCGTGTGTGCAAAATAGCTGTTGAAGTTGGGTATTCCGCTCCTTGGATAACCCTGCTGTATAGTTGAGTACAAGTAAATCTGTAAGTACGTTTTTATATTTGAGTAGATTTGCATAAAGAGAACTGCTATTTACAGATGAACAAGGAAATGTTTTTTGTAACTGCTTAAAATATATTTTAATTATGATTTGAATAAATATTTGTCATTAAAATTAACTTGTTCTGCTTTCCACAACTTGTTAAGTTTATGTGTTGCTCCTTTCCATTAGCGCTGAATTATGGCTGACCAACCGATTCCTATAATAGGCCAGGGAATAGAACCTGGTCAACACAACACATATTGATATTTGGTAGCATCAAAAATTCTATATGATTACAGTACTCTTCAGAAATATTACCTTCTACCTTATTGTTCCTTACCTAATATTACCTTACCTAAAATATTACCTTACCTAATTGTTCTGTGATAGACGGCAGTTGCCGATCTCCTACTTATTTTCAAACTGTTCTTATTACCATAAACCAATATCACAATTTGATGCCATGTAGGCACTTCAAAATTTGCTAATCACCAATATAGATATAACACAGTAAATATATTGTTACGAAAGTTTTTTTTTATTATTATTGCCCAAACGACAATACACCTGATGCAATGAAACATTTTACAGAAATCCTGCTGACTCGAGTTTTTTAAAACTAAGTACAAATTCAACCCTGCACCTCACAGGATTATTTATAATATGTGAACTAAGGGCCTCCCTTAACGCTCCTTGTCAATTAAATTCTATAGCTTTGCATAAGATGGCAAAACTACATCTTCTCAGTTGTATTCACAATTCACAAGACATTTATAGGAAGAGGGCAGTGGCGCACCCAGAATATTCCTAAGGGGGGGGCCATTGGTGCACAAAATTTTTATGAAGGAGGATGACTCCTCGATAAATTTTCCGAGAAAAAATGATCAGAGGCCATATCAATTAACAAGGCGGTTGTCTTTTTTTGTACATTTATTTTTATCAAATTACTAACAATTCTTTAGTGCAGTGCAAGAGAATTGAATGATTAGAAGAAGTAGTAGTAGATATTTATACAAAACAACACAAATTAAGAAATAGATGAAGATAAAATTATTTGTTCTGGTCTGCTTATACTGTATACTTGTTTTCAACCACTCTCTCATGATTACATATTGTTATATTATTCAATTATGATCTATACATATTCATAAAACGAAGTCCAGCCTCCTGTTTTTCTTTGTAGCCAGAGCATTAATTATCTGGTCTGGATCAATTTCCACTTCACGGTGAATGTTCATTGACGCCAGTCCATTCAGTCTGGTTTCACTCATACTGTTTCTCAAGTAAGTTTTCAACCTCTTCATTGTGGAGAATGACCTCTCAGCACTGCTTGTTGATACTGGGAGGGTGGCATACACTTTTAAAAGTTCAAACACAGTTGGAAAAGTCCTTTGGTCACAAAAGTTAAGCAGTTCGATTGGGCTTTTAGTTTTCTTGTTCAATGCAAAGACCTTCATGTACCACAGATGTAGTTCAGCTTTTAGAGTATTATCTGATCTGGGTCCTAAATCATCTGCAAATTTCCTTGATAAGGCAACAAATCTCTCGTTTTCTTCCAGTGTCGGCTGCCTTCCATTCGGAATGACAGATGCAAAACTTTGTAGAAATTCCTTATGTTTGAGAAATTTTTCATGGAGGTGAGTGATGAAATTATCAATCCATGGAATGAAAATAGAAAGTCTGTAGTATTCTTCAGGAGTCTGTACGTTGAAATTTGATCTATAAATTTGTCTGGTGGCACGGCGTGGTAGAGTAATGTTTTCTCCATGCTGTTCCAGCTTCTTAACAGCTTGTTCAAACAGATGGTGAAACTCGTTCTCTGCGTTCTCTCGAATTATAGATATAGCTTTCAAAACGTCTTCTACGTCACTCACAGCAGTTGCCAGATCAAGGTTAACTTCCTGCAGCTTTTCACTCAGACGAACACTGTAGCTGAGTAATCTGTCAGCTGAAACAAGTGCTATGACAAACTGTGATGTTAACATTGAACATAACAAGGTATGAGCCTCTGTTGATGTCTCCTTGTCATTCCAGGTAGTAATCTCCTCCAGAGCGTCGATTACTTGATCAAACAATGAAACCATAACTGTGACGGCATCATGTCTCTCCACTCAACGAGTAGGGCATAATTTCTTCAGTTTTTTGGCACTGATTTCTGTCTCTTCCTGATTAGCTGCATTAATTTTGCTGGTGAGAACAAGGTTTCGTTTTGGTGTGTTGAAAAAACTAGAGATTTTCCCTATTATTCCAAAGCTGTTTCGGATATCCGGAACTCTAGATGAATAAGTTATGGCTAAGTTCAAACAGTGTGATGCACAATGAACGTAGGGGCTTTGGGGTGTTGCTCATATATAATTGCTTGGGCGCCATTGTACTCTCCACTCATTGCAGAAGCTCCATCGAACCCTTGTCCACGGAGGAAAGACGTATCAATGTTGCAGTCTGCAAGGCCTTTAAGAATAGCATCTGCAATTGCTCGACCTGTAGTTTCAGTCAGGGGCACAAACTTAAGGAAGTTCTCCACTATCTTAAATTCAATTTTATACTTATCATTTGTTTCAAACCGTTTCAAATAACGAACGCAAAGTGTCATTTGCTCTACCGTTGCAATATCTGTGGTTTCGTCACATAAAACCGCAAAACATTTGGCCTCATTCACCTCAGTTGCTATGTGCTTCACAATGGAATCATTGCATGCTGAAATAATCTCATTTTGTATATTCCAACTTATGTAAGTTGCATTTTTTGCACAACCTTGTAGATGAGTTTTCAGTATTTCTTCTCCTGCATCAACTCGGAGTCGCAAAAGGGCTCTAAAATTTCCTTCGCCTTGGCATGGTTCTGACAATACGTCCAAATCCCCACAGTCTCTATGCCCTCTCATGGCCAGCCCTTGCCTTCCACAAAAAATCACTGTTTTGATAATAGGTTTAAGAATAGCCCTATTCTGCAAAACTTGTTTTTGCTTTCCTCTGTCCATTACTTGATCCACAGGAACCGTTTTTCCTTCCGTGACCCTTAAGAACTCATCGGCTTTGAGAACTGAATCCTTATGATAGAAAAATTTTTCATGTTGACTGAACTTCTCCAAGGCCTTCTTCCAATTATTAAATCCTTTTGAAACAAGTTGACCTGTAGCTTGTGTGGATCTTAAACCGACTTCATGGGGTGCAAAGAGAACACAAAATTTGCAATAGGCACTGTCCTCTGCCTTTGAGTAAGCTAGCCAGTTATGCTTACTCAGCCAAGATGAGCAGAACTTCCGAGTGTGGTGAGGTTTTCCTTGACTTGATACAGCACTAGTGACAGTAGCAGGAAAACTGTAATTTGCATATGGTTCCCAAAGATTTTTTAGCGCTGTTATCCTATCTTCATCTGTGAGGTTAGATTTCTTGACATAATTAGAAATATCTGCAGCCAGAATTTCTATTTCAACTGTGTTTGGTATTGTGTTTTGTCCTACCTTTACCTCCTCACAAGCGTTTGAAGACAGCCCGGGGTCACGGCTGTTGCTTGCTTCGACTGCAGCCTCATCAATGTAACAAGAGCTCAGGGAAACGTCGTTGGGAACGTCACTATTTTCAATCTTACTTTTTTTTTTAAAATAATTTCCCAGTGTCTGTTGGCCTAGCCCTTTTCGTTTTTCACTCATTGTCTTTTTTTTTACCTTGCTCCTCAGTTATTCAAGAACAAAATTTGCTATATAGCCGAAATACGCACATAAACACACACACTGATCGTTAAAGATGCATTTCACTGTAAGATCAGTTGAAAGTTCAGGACCATTATTAAATTCAGCTATTCACCACGCAGGCCCTCGTTCCGAAACTACCAATTCACTGTTATCACCTTGTGTCGTAACGTCGCACTTTATTTCAACTCACAGCAACACTTAATTCGCGAAGCGTTGGCACGATCTATTTATTCACTTCCACAATTTTCTCACTGGGTAAACGAAATCCTCGAGTTTTCGAGCGAACAGCCGCTTCCCCGCCGTTCACTCTTTATATAGGGCCACGGAGGCGCCTGTGACGTCACTCTACACAGCACTGGTATAGTACGACTATAGCGAGAAGGCATTTGGGTCACGTGATTTTGGACGAGTCCATTAGTTAAATTCAATCACAGGTAGAAACGTCTTAAGAAGAACGGGTTTCCAGAATTGGCGCCTTTAGTGCGAATTAATTTATAATTTGTACAGTACGATAAAGAGCTTTATATGTATAATTACATTCAGTGTAAGTGTTGGGATATGCTGGAATTGTTTTCTTCACAATGATTAAAATTATTTATTACAATAATGGTTGTAAATGTTTTTTTTTTATAGTTTCTCGAAGGCAGACCTAGTTCTCCCTTGTGCTGACAGCGCCCTTCGCGTTTTGCTTTGTCAGCCCAAGGGGGGGGCCAGGGCCCCCTCGGCCCCCCCCGTGGGTGCGCCACTGGAAGAGGGTGACAGAATTTGTTTAAAAAGTTAAACATGTATCACTTAATATGAGACTAACTCTTTATGCTTCCAACAAAAGGTGAGAGAAGATTTATTTACAAATGCATTGAACAATAAGAGAATCATAGGGCGATTTACCACTCCTTTCCCAACCATACAACTATGTAGAGAAGGAGGGAGAATCAATTTATGCCTAACCCCTCTTCACCTACTCAAATTTTGCATAAAAATCTTTGTACTTCACTGAATGGTGCCAAATCCAGTAAAAACTGCTCAATTTAGAATTTTTTAGAAAAAAAAAACCGTCTACACATTAACCACTGATTAGAAATCAAATTGGATCAAAATCAAATAGGTCATTCTAAAGTGATGCTCTTTCAAACATTTTGACATAGAAGTGACTCAAGAAGGAAGCTATGCTCCAATCATCAATTTGTAAAAACAATTAAAAAATATGCATAATTGGACTGAAAGAGCAGGGGTAATTGTACATGGGAACAATACTGGAAAGGGCAGTAAGGTAAGCATAGATTTAAAAAATAAATAAATATATTAGATAGTTGGAAAAATTAATTTTTTTAATTAAATACTATTTTTAATTTGTATTTAAGATTCATTTACATAAAATAAAAATGACATACTTATATTAGAAAATAAAAATAATAATAAAGTTTCAAACTACAATAATCATTAACTTACTTTATTTACATAGAATCTTCCTTCAAACCTGCATCCTTTTTTATCGGGACCAAGAGGAGTTTTTAATGTGTTTTCAACGAAACCAACCTCATGACGACCCATTTCATCTTGAATGTCCAGGCCCAAGACTATAAAATAAAAATATGTAAATTTTTCAATAAAAACAATTTATGTATACATATGCATTCAAAAATAGAATTCTGTCAAATGTTCTGATACAATACTTTTTCTCTCTTTACAATAAAATACATTTTTCTTCTCTTAAGGATCCTATAAAAAACACAATAATTGGTGCATTTGTCAAATTCCTTGTCAAGCTGTCTAGTTTAGTGTATTAGTCAAACTAAATGTGCCTTAAAGTATCACTTGACGGACCATCAAAATTATGTAAAAAATTAAGAAATTAATAAATCTTTAAAGGCTAATCACCATTATATTGCTAGTCATCAGTTTCATTTTCTTCTTACTCTTTATTCTAAAGTGCTCCTCAGTTTTTGATTTGGATTTCTTTGAAGCTTTTCATATTAATAAAAATTTCAATAATTTCAATAATCTGGTTAATGATTTGTCTATGATACAATATTTTTTGGAGTTACAGCATGATTAAATATTTTCTATTTTTCTGTTTTATTAATTCTCTGCATTGCATTTGAGGTTAACATTTTGTGCATTTTATTGGGGGTTTTCTTTTTGTTTAACTGTTTTGTCATACTAGGTTGTGCTACCAAACTGGATTCATTGGTTTAGTGATTTTGTTAAAACAACATAGTTTAGCTCACGCTTAACATTCAACTCTGAATTTGTTTGCACTGAAAAAGGAAATCCAAAAATATTCAAAACGATCGTCTGCATTCTACATTTATTTTTGCAGTATTTTACATAGTGTCTAGTTATTTAAGATTCTCTGTAGTTGTAATTGCTCTGCAGGCAAAGTATATGTGAAGTATATTAATATTGATAAAAGAAATGGTTCCCAACATAAAATGCACTGTAAATAAAGATAAATTAGTATACATACATTTTGGAAATCATTCAGATTTCTAACGCAATAAGTCATCTTAGCCATTTTCAGATTAACCAACACAGTCTTGTGTTTATTATGGGCATTCAGGTCAACTTGTAGCACTAAAGAAGAAAATCTAAATTTTTTCTGAACCATACCTATGCTCAGTTATCTTTATTCAGCTGCATTTCATGTTGTGAACATTAATGATTGTGAATAAAGTCACACACAGGCTTTACTTATTTAAATATTGCTTTTCCCTTAAACAATAATGAAGTTAGTGTGCTCTATGATTGTGCGCTAAATCTTCAACGTGTTATACAAATAATCTTCCAAATCTTCCAAACAACCTTTTCTGCAATACAATTTTCATAAGCTATTGTGGAATGCAAAACTTCAAAAATGTATTTACTAGTTGAAAACTTTAGAAAGAATAACATAATATTAAAATTTGTAATCTTAATTTTAAAACCAAGGTATACAGTTAAAATTTCCAATTATGTTTTTACACAAAATAGCAAATAGTAATAATAATAATGAATAAAAATAAAACCTGCAGAGGAAGCTGAAGAAATTTTCAAATATCTATTTAGCTCTCATATAAAATAGCAGGCAGTTATGCTCTCATATAAAATAGCAGGCAGTTATTAATTTAAAATTGACAAAATAACAATCCTCTATATTTCTTAGAATTTAAATCATTTATTACTTTAAAAAAAGATTGCTAAATAAACAAACAAAAAAAAAAGCAAATGGTTGTAGAAAAGTAAACAAATGAATTTTGAAGTGAGTAATAACTAGAATAATTGTAACACTTCATACACTGTAAAACATTCTGCAACCTTTGCTTATTATTTTAGCTACTTTGTTGACAATTTCGGTAAACTGATAAGAAAAGCCACAATTACAGGCATTCATAAAAATTACAGCTTTATTTCTGAAATATTCAGCTAATTATCGTCTACCGAAGTGTTATTTTTGTATTTATATATATGTATATTATCATAACTATCAGGAACCTTACTTCCCACCATTACAGACAGCTGACTCTCCTGAAACTTTCAGTAACATGCTTACAAATGTTTTACAGTGTATAGTGTTTTATGGTGTTTAATAAGTGTTATGATCGTTCTAACTTTTAAGCAACAATTTGAGTATTTAAAATTAGTAACTACTGTTGAAGATACATCATGTAATTTGCAAAATCTAATTCCTTTGCAGAAACCATTTGAATCTCATTCATGTTTAGCAAATTTACTGTAATGCGTTTCAATGGAGATTTTGAGATATTTAGTGTCCTCCTTGCCTCTCTAAAGATATACTATACTCTAGAAACTAAAATTAGTATAATCAAATATGGAAAATTTAAAGTTTTCTAATGATACTATATACATATTTGAGCAGGGGCGACCCTAGTATACATGGTGCCACCATGAAAACGCCGTTTTCTAATGATACTATACATATTTGAGCAGGGGCGACCCTAGTATACATGGTGCCACCATGAAAACGTCAAAACGGCGATCTCCTCTCCCCCCTCCCCATCTCTTAAAAAAGAAAATAAATTATAAAACATAATAAAATTAACTCGACTTTCTCGTACCAAAATACCTTTTCAATAGCTATTTCCCTCCCCCCCCCCCTCCAAATTTTACAAGAAATTTTTTGAAAAATTGGTATCATGGATCCAAATGATTCCAATTAAAGCGTGTTACCCTTCACTTTAATGGGCTTGAAAAAATATTTCGATTGATACCATACTTGGCAATGTACCGCACGGAGGGGTGGTCCCTTTCTCTCAGAGGGGGGCTAATGACGTCACAAACAAAATAAATTGTATCGCGGCTATCTTTCACAACACTTATTGAAACCATAAAGTCTCGTGATCATCGAGCCGCAAATAAAACCCTTTTATGCATGATTATGTCAAATTGTGTCCTATGCTGCCATGCCAAAAAATATATATAATTTTGAATATAGTTTTAGTTCGAACTAAAAAAAAAAAAATTCCATCTAATTCTAGATTTTTCGATAACGAAGCCAGATATAAAGTTTCGCAAAAATCCATTAATATTTGCGACCGCTATAGTGTACACAAGAAATCGACCACAGACGGGCAGGGACCGTATAAAAAGGTAGATTTCATATATTTTAGAAAAATGTATTTTTCAATTTAAAACTGTTATAAGATACATTGTTACCTCATTTACAACCTTTTTTAATTGGAAGTATATATTTACGACCTACGTTACGGAAATAACGGTCGTTACAGGACTTTCTCGGACACACTGACGTAATCACACATCGGCATTATCGACGTAAAACCATCTATCGGGCTAGAGCTACCGCTAATTTGTTTTATCAAGATAGCCTTTGATCTGATATTCTATTGGACTAATTTTTACGATCCTTCGTCACGATGATGCACCTATAGAAATTTCAACTGCAAAATACAATATACCCCTTTCATCATTATCTTTAATGGGTCCATCGGTATCTTCCGAGTTCCGACTTAAATCCTTCCGGGTTCAAGATATTTTTTGATCGAGGGGAATAGACAAAGCATCTCATCTTTCAAAGTAGGGCATAAGAAATTCACCCCCGCGAGACAGCTATCGGCATGAAGGCCCGAAACCTTATAAGCGGAACCCTTATGAGTGTTGCTACGATTTGAGAGGCGCGTGGCAGGAAGAGCATAACTGGCTCATCATTCTGATGCAAAAGATAACTATTTTCTATATTTAACTATTTATTTTTCGTGACTTACTACGTTGAACATTTTGTATCTGATAATAGTGGAGATTTAGTAGCTAGATAGTATCGGTTTGTACCATTGATAAATTGGACAATTTTCAGCATCGTCGGTCTGGACCATATAGCTTCCCAGGGCTCCTGAGCTTTAAGGCAGCCCCTGTCATACCATTAAATAACGTATAAAGCAATGGCTTTTTAAAAATGCGAACACTTCATTTTTTTTCTACAAATCTAACATTTTTACGTTCTCGTAATATTGCATAAAAATTTAACAGATAAGCATGTTTTAATATTTCTTGTACCTATTTATATTTAAAATTAACACTTTTGGAAATATGTCCGTATGTGCGTGAGTTGTGGGCTGGGCACGATAAATCTCGAACGAATAGAATTCCGCTTTCAAATTTATGTGTGAATGATAATTAAGTGAAATAATAGAACTAGATAGAATTTTTAATCATTCTCATGGTTATAACTCGATCAATTATAATAGCATTATTTCCTATAAAAACGATGATAACAATCATGGTAGTATATAGCATATGGGAAAATTGGTAATTTAAACTTTTGTATGGATGTTAATAGCATCAAAACATTTTGTATTGAAATAGATAAGTCAAACGCATTCAATTCATTAGCATCACTAAGTTGTTGTTAATTTTCTTCTTCAAATTTCTGTTTTACTGCCTGTATGATATTTTCACATTTCAATGCAATGGATGATATTTTCATTGCAATTTTCATTTATTCAATGCAATAGATGATATTTTCATATTTCAATGCAATGAAACTCATTAATTCAAACATTTCATTGAAAATTTTGCGTAATTCAAAGAAAAAAAAATTCTAGACACTGCGAAAAATATTATTTTTTTTATTGACCTATAAATAAGTGTTTTTATGAGGAGCTTGGCATTGTTAAGATTGGAAATGCAGAGGGAATCAAACACGATTGCATCACCCTACAGTTTAAGTTTATATTGACATCGACGGATGTTTTATTTTCGGGGATCTAAGTAGTAATGAGTTTGGGGATCCATATTATGTCTTTTTCATAAGTTAAAAGATTCTAGGCTATATTTTTGAGGCCAGAGCTCCAAACGAAAGCTTCCTCTGATAGGTAAACTCGCTCTATTGTACGATCAGAATGTTTGAAGAAAGCAGTAGCATAGCAGAAACTTTAGACCCTAACGAGTAAATAAAAACATATAAGCAAATATGATAACATGTTACGCAAGTGGTAATGTGATGTTGATGATGTCATTAAACTACAATACTTGACATCACTATTGAGTTATTAACTTATAATTCATTATGTCCATAAAGGCCCCCGAAACTGTATATTTGTTACTGCTGAAATTTAGATGATTAAGAATTAAGTAATAACACACACACACATATATATATATATTTGTATTATAAATACCAGAGATTGATCATTTATTGAAAATGGTCTGTAGAGCAAATGTGAAAATAAAATGGTCTAAAGGGAAAATTTGAAATCAAAATTGACTCTACGACAAGCTTGAGAAAATTATAAATAGAAAATTATAAATAGAACATTATAAATAAAACAGGTACTAAATAGGTATGAAATACCCCTCTTTCCCTGTTTCATATATAAGGCAAGCAATTGAAAAAATAATTACATGAGGTGAAAGATTGGTGAATATAATCCCTTAACTACAGCCTAAGATTAAAATTCATTTTAAGTGTTGTAAATCATATATGTAATACAGGTACTTAACGCACTAATCCCCTTATTCCCTGCATAAACATATATGGTATAAATGCATGAATAGTGTTAAGATGAAAAGTTTCAAACAGAAAATTTTCCCATATATACAGGGTGTCCCAAAAACATTGATCTCGGCTTTTATTCCTTAAATATTGATCTTAAACATATATAATAAATTACAAAGTTATGTAAAAAAAGGTACTGCATTTTATGAAATCGATAAAAATTTTCAGGGAATTAAATTTGAATACAAAATTTAAATTTTTATACGACCCCCGTACAAAAACATTTCCAATGAGTAAAATGTGCCCCATACACTAATAAGGTGATGTACAAAATTTCAGCATTTTATCATAAAAAGTCCCAGAGATATGTTTAAACAAAGAAGGTGAGAGATTAATCACAAATTAAAATGTAAATGTTTACAACAAGAGTACAAATGACGCAAACGCAGAAATGCATCATAGGCAAATAATATCTGCCTCTTATCTTTAATGGATCTTTGGCATGGATGGAAAATATTTTGAACAAGTTTTGTAATCTTTGTGTAAAGTTATTATTTCTACACAGTGTAGATACTTTTATACCAATAAATAGCAAAATTATTACTTATTTATGTAATCATTGTTTTCTTTCGTAATTTGTGTATGACTCCTGAAACGCGATCTGGCGACATGATTTTTCCCCTCTGAGAACCCATGTCGATGCATCGAAAAGTGGTTTAAGTCAATATTCTTGTCTTTTCATAATTCTGAGACTTTTTACGACAAAATGCTGAAATTTTGTACATCACCTTATTAGTGTATGGGGCACATTTTACTCATTGAAAATGTTTTTGTACGGAGGGGGGGGGGCGTATAAAAATTTAAATTTTGTATTTCTTAAAATTTAGTTCCCTTGAAAATTTTAATCGATTTTATAAAATTCTGTACATTTTTTTACGTAACTTTGTAATTTATTATATATGTCTAAGATTAACATTTAAGGTATAAAAGAAGAAAGAGGTCAATGTTTTTGGGACACCCTGTATATACTATATAAACTTTTTAGGTTATACATAGTTTTAGTAAAATGCACTGAAAAAAAAATCTTTTTTAGCTATCACAACATTGTATTGATTGGGAATGCATATTATTTAGTAAAGAATAATGTTGAATATATTTT
This sequence comes from Amaurobius ferox, assembly GCA_951213105.1. Classification (NCBI taxonomy): domain Eukaryota; kingdom Metazoa; phylum Arthropoda; class Arachnida; order Araneae; family Amaurobiidae; genus Amaurobius; species Amaurobius ferox. The sequence continues at coordinate 52,507,907 of OX578136.1, read as the reverse complement.
GAAATTAAATTAATTTAAGCAAGTGTCAGCATATTTATATATATATTTTTAACTATATACGTATATAAAAATACGCTGATGGATTATTAAATTTTGATGAAATATTGTATTGTCATCGCAAATGCGTACGTGTCGAAAGCCCAGGCCGTCCGACTCGTCCGAAGACATGGAGCAGCAAGGTGAGGGTCCGGGGAAAAAAATGAAAATCGGCTCGGTAGAAGTGGGTCAAAAATTGATTTCAAGATTTTACCTAAACAAACGAAGTCTTTAACAAAAACAGAAAACAAAATAATGTCTATAAGTGTATAGAAGTCGTTGAAATTTCCACGATAGATTTCCATTATACTGATTCCAACGAATATGTTCCAATGAAAGTTTTTGGGGCATTAACAATCATAAAGGATTTCGTCAAAAAATAATGTTTGAAGTCACATTAGCAGGCCAGTCTCCTTATTTATGCAGTAGAGAAACAGCAAATTATAAATTATTATTTATTATTAAATCATTACCAGCAGCAAAAGAATTCAAATAATATAAATTTGTATTTTTGTCACTTGCAAATTTGTGTGTAACTATGTTATTCAATATTATTGTTAGAACCCATTTTCCACTATTAAAATTCAGAACGTAATTTTTTTTAAACACATTATTATATTTGATCCATATATTTAAACTACTTTTCTACAAACTTTGTGTCTTTTTCGTATCGTTACTTGTGAAAAGAAGCTACATTACGAGCCCCTTCAGAACGCTTGGACTACAAAATATCAGCGTTTACCGTAGAATCTAACGTCATTAGTGTCTAAAACTAAGCAAACTCTAAGTAGGGGGATGAAGGAAATGCCATTCTCCAAACCGAAAATTTAAAATACCTAACCACCTAGTATACCTAACTATCATTTACAGAATTGCTAGTGTAAGTGCAATGACGCACGGCTATTGCAACCCATTTTCAAAGAAATCTGCAAACGGATGTCTGTCGACAACCCCACACACAGAAACGTCATTTTCAGAGATAAACCGGTAATGGGTTTCATTGACTCATTTCGCTTTCAAAGTTGTCAAATTAGATAACAAACGCAATTACGAATGAGAAAAGTCAACATTTTTCCTGCATTAAACATCGTAGAAATCGGAAGTGTGCGAACATGTGGGTCGCGTCTAGAATTACCTAATGATATTCAAATGGAGGACTTGTACTCTATATAAATCATTTAGTCCTCTATAATATTCCCTAAATAAGTTCAAAAATACGTTTAAATCGAAACTACATGCAATAAATGAAAATCTTTAGAACAATATGGTAATTCTAATCCGATTGATGATATTTTGGGGGACTTGATACTTATAATAATAAAATTATTATACGTGTATAAAATCTGAATCGTAGCTCTAAAAAGCGAAATTTTAGCCAATCATAAAATTAAACCCGCTTCACTGTCTAGAGGTTCTGTCTGCGATTTTTCGCAGTTCTGAACACGGCAAACAATATTGTTTATATTTAAAATTTTATATATTATTTTAATTTTTGAATATTTCTCGGATCATTCTTTAGAGTTTAGAACATTGCTCAGATCATTCCTCATTCCTCATTCAAAAAAAAAAAAAAAAAAAACGTTTCTAGGCCAAGAATTAGTATTCTAAATCAAGGGACATGCACTTTACATGCACACATGATCAGACGGATATTAATAGTACAGATAAATATGCAGACCAAACCCTTATTCCAACCTACTGTAATTGGTACAAAATGCCTGAAATGGATAAGACTATTTTCTTTTACCAATAGCACTACGTCTTTAGTATATAGGCACTCTATACGTTTAAACTTAATTAACTAAATAATCTTTATAGAAAACACAAAAAAATGTGGGAAAATGTAATAACACAGAAATAACGAGGAGTAGAGTGTTGTAAAACGCAGTCACAATAATTTGAATTTTATCCTACATAAATACCACACCAAATTGATACTTATTTGAAATTGCATTGAATTTGCAGTTTCGGAAAATTATTTTTTCATTTGGTGATTTTTCGAATTATAAAACGACTCCAAAATTCTGAAACTGCGTCTCAAGAACAGTCCTATTGTAATAGGATAGATTGATTTTACTGCTCTCGTTATTAAAAATTATATTTCATCAACAAAAATGTATTTAATCAATACATTTAAGCACATTTAGTCTTAATTTAGTCTCCAGAATACATTTAAGATCCAGAATACATTAACTGTCTCCAGAAAGTTTAAATGATGCACCAATAATTTCAAATGAGATGGACAATAGCTATCTGACTTAGACAATCCAACTGTCTTAGAAGTGAAACCCGAAAATGAAACGGTTTTCGAATATATCCATCTCTTTATCTGGAAACACAAATTAAGACATTCAAAGATATTTTCGAACGTTTTGCGTTTACCTGAGCAAGATAACCTCGGCAGGGTTATGTTCAAATGGACTAGAATGCGGTCATTGTCCCCAGGATTATCGACGAAAAGCTCGCTCGTCCTGCAAAAGAAAAAAAAAAGGATAAATACGAAGAACAAACACCATTAACACGTTAAAGAAAAATAAATTAAAAATATGAAATACTATTTATTTACAAGGAAATTTAGTCTCATAGTCACAGAACCCGCCCAAAGGAGGAGGGTGTAATTTGCGGTACACAGGAAGTTATCTTGCTTCCATTGCAGTTATCGGCGATTCCATGCTGATGAATGCTAAAAAGCGCAAAATTAATCTACGAAAGCTGGTATCTGTAATGGCAGCGCTATTCAGAAATACCGTAAAATCACTGATTTCGTTATATTTTATGAGTGTTCGATAAATAGATTAATGTACATAGCTCAATATACGAGGGAGATTTCAAAGACCAAAAATATCCTCCATGAAATATTCTTTAAAATACGAGTAATAATAAATCAATCAATCTGGAATTCAAAGTTTCTCATCACGATACGGTGTAATGGGTAGAGTTATTAGTTAAGATGCCAGCAGTAACCGGTTTCTTTCTCTTGCAAGGTTTGTAGAATTTATCTATATAGTGTTTGTTCTACACTAGATTCGTAAATTTCTAAAAAATCAGACATGCTTTAGATGAGTTATCGTTGGGCTTAGACAGAGAAAAGTAAATCGAATCCAACTCGAGAATTAAGAACCTTAGTTATTTTGTTTCATCACTTAAAAAAATATAATATTTCACATCCGGACATGTCGTAAAAAACTAGTATTTTTGAAGAGTTATCTTTGGACGTCTTTAAGGGTTATTGACTCTCAATTAGCGCAATTTCAATTCGAATACTTTCATCATCTTGCAAGTCTCTACAGCATTAAAAAAAATCTCATGTGGGCAGCACATGACTCTTCCCATATAATGCAATGAATTTACTTCTTTTACAATAAAAAAAAAAAAAAATGAAGATCTACGGCACAATATCATTAATCTTGAATTGTACATTCGGCGCTTATCCAGATAACATGTAAAACTATTTCAAAGTACACCCGATTAACTCTAAATTGACAATTATCAATATTAATAACTTCCGCAATAAGCAAGTTTTGTTGTAAACATGCGCGCAAGCAACATATATCAAAACAAAATTTTAATAAATACATGATCATTATACAATTTTTAAAGATATTATTATCAAATTCACCTTATAGAAAAAATTATTATATATGTTACAGGTATTCACTTATTAGTCATAAAATACTTATGTATTATCGATGTATGGGAGAAGGGGTACACACAAAAAAAAAAGTAGACTTTTTTTTTATATATCACCAATTATACTAAAATCTAATCAGTACCAGGATAACCCACAAATGACTTTGGGCTGAAATTTGATCAATTAGTTTTTGAGTTAGAGTTAATACATACATTGCAGACAGACACACATACACAGAGAGATATACACAGACGTCACACTAAAAATAGTTGTTTCGTGTTCTAGGGTTGCTCGAAATGCGTAGATCCGTGGAAAACTTGAGTTGCTATTTTCGACATGATTCCAATATTTTCCCTATACATTACCATGTATTGCAGGGAAAGTGAAAAAGAATAAAGATGTACAAGAAGGGAAATACACTCAATGCCATAACAATTTGCGCACCAACAAGTAATTGTGGGATCGTAACGAAACTTGGCATGACGTACGTGTCAGGCAGATATGCAAATGATTAGAAATACAGCGTGATTCCGCATTGTGTAATGCCACCAGAGGGCGTTGAACTTCGTTCTCTCTGACGCAGAAAAAAGGTACGTAGAGCCTTTTTGCCTGTACTTAATCTTTTGCAGAGGGACGCTTTTTCATTAAGGATGCCGTTACGCCGCCATCGAAGACAATATGATAAGCTGTCAGAGTTGAAGAGTGGAAGAATTATCGGGATGATGGAAGTCGGGTGGTCAGCTCAGCCAGTAGCCCACCACCTAGGCCGTTCTGACTTTACTGTGAGGGGGTGTTGGACCAGTGGACGAGAGGGAGGTCACATACCCGGCGGCCCGGCTCAGGACGCCCTTGGCAGACCAATAGCTGACAAGACCGTCACATCATCCGACACGCACGCACAGCGCCAACTGCACCATTGTCCGCCATCCAGACAGCAGCACCTTCACTACGGGCCTTTATGTCTGTCCGTACAATCGCGAGGTGCCGGGCTGAAGGACATTTAGTATGACAGCGCTCATTATGTGTGCTGCCAATGACACCCACCCACCGTCGTCTCCGTTTGGAGTGATGTCGCGCTCGACGGGATTGAACGCAACCGAATGGAACCAGGTCGGCTTCAGTGACAAATCGAGATTCAATTTGGGCAATGATGACAATCGTGTACGTGTGTTGACGAAGCCCCGTGGTGAACGCCTCAATCCTGCCTTCACTTTACAGCAGCACACAGCTCCCATAGCTTGTGTGATGGTATGGGGTGCCGTCGCATACGACGCCCGGTCACCTCTAATATTGATCCATGGAACCATGACAGCCCAGTGGTACGTTCGTGACATCCTTCAGCCACATGTGTTGCCACTCATGGCATGGTTCCTAGGAGACATTTTTCAACAGGACAATGCTCGGCCACACACAGCAATGGTGTCACAGGAATGCCTGCGCCACATTACCACCCTTCTCTGGCCTGCCCTATCCCCAGATTTGTCACCGATCGAGCATGTCTGGGATCACTTGGGACGGCAAGTTGGACAGCTTACGAGTTTGGTCGAACTAAAGGCGCGTTTACAACAACTGTGGAATGAGATGACGTAGGACATCATAAGGGACATGTATGCCTCAATGCCTGTCCGTATCGCATCGTGTATTCACGCTAGAGGTGGCCTAACAGGATACTAGAACCTCTGTTCATTTGTAGTTTTTCCTGTAATAAATGATCCTTTTACTTTGATTTTGAAATCACTTATTTATATCAAGGTTGCACTCACATATATAAAATTTCGTTCGATTCTGACAACTCTTTCTTGGTGTGCAAATTTTTATGGCAATGAGTGTATATAAAACTGAGCCAACATCATATACGCACATCTTGCAGCAATAACATATTTAATAGTATAGATGACACGTCAACTAAGGGGTTATCCGTGACTGCAACATGCAATAAAAGATCTGCAATGTGAGTGCGCGATCATGAAATAAAAGAATGATTGCAGCCGCCATTGTTTATGCAGCCGCCCTCTATACATGCATTGTGTTCACAAGCATAATGATCGTTCTCAATCAGATGTTCAGACATTACTGTTTGCTACTAGTATCAATGGGAAGCCTATGGATAAAAATCTGATGTGGGTAGCATAAGGTTTCCCTACAAACTCAAATTTATTTCGCTTTTTCAATTACAGTAATTCGAGTTTTTTGCAAAATTAACACATGAAATGGATACGTATTTGACATACATCGAATTTTCAGTTTTCAAATAATTTCCTTTTTCATTTGGCGACGGCGTATTTTAAGGGGATTAAGACGTGATAAACATTCAAAAAACCGATTTTTTGTTACCAAGTACAAAAATTAAAATAAATTCTGCAGATTACAAGAATATATAATCTATGTACTACTTTTCATCTCTAAAGCAAAAATTGTTTTCTCGGGGGGGGGGGGGGGGGGGATTACCTGCTTTGATACACTTTGTGTATATCCGATAGCATCTACATGCATGAAATTTTACAAGAGCATAGAATTTATGATTGTGTATCTAGTGAACCTAAACTTTTCTACTTAAATTGTTTAATATTTTTAAAAAAGCGTTTGGAAAATATGCATATATTATTGATACGTAATAATTTATAAACGCCTTTTAAAAATACCAATCAATTAAAGTAGAAATGTTTTGGTTCACTTGATGTACAATCATAAATTTTATGCTCCTGCAAAATTTCATGAATGTAGATGCTAAAGAATTTACATAAAGTATATCAAAGCAGGAAAAAACACATTTTGAGAAGACGTTCTTTGAATGGACATTAGAATGGACGTGGCATTTGTTGTTTACATTTTAAAGGTTAACATTTTTACCTTATATGACATCATGAGATAAAAAGTACATAAACTACATATTTTTGTCATCAGTAGAGCTTATTTTAATTTTTGAGCTACTAAACTAAAAATCGAATTTTTGAATGTCTAACACGTCTTGGTCCGCCTTAAAACTAGGTTTCAAATTCCCCCCAGTTTGCTAATTCCCTCCAGTCTGCAAATTCACTTTTGTTGAATAATCTTGTTGAATTAAAGAGACGCTAAAATTCCGTTTACGTTGAAAATATTCTTTATTTTATGATTTCTAAGAGTTGTTTTGCAATAGTTTATCAATGAAGACAGGGTCAATATGGTCATAAGGCTGCCGTTTCTTCTGATTATTATTTCTCAAAGATATGACAGATTTGGAATTTTCTAGTAAAAACAATTCATCACATTGACCACAAATTCAAAATCAAATTTTGATTTTAAAGTAATTGATGAAAGTCAGTTTTGCTTTTAACGTAATTGGTGAAAATCAGTTTCGATTTAAAGTAATTGGTGAAAACTAAAATGATACATAACTGTAAAAAAAATATTTTTAGATATTATGGTTCCTTTCTGTGTGATAAACTAATCTAAGTTTTGAATTAAATTAGACATGCAACACCTAAGAAAACGATTGAAAATTAAGTGACTCAAGAAGAAAAGCTATACTCGCTTCGCTATAATGTAGCATTCAGAAAATTTAAAAAGAAAAAAAAAATCTTGGAAACAGTTTATCTTAGAGTAATAAAGATAGGCTCTATCCGTTTTGATATCAAAAATTACTGTGAGGCTCGTACTTTACAGCTCGGATAGAAGATATATCGGTGGGCAATAACCTCGAGATTAAGAGATCAGATGTCCGAGTCTTGCTTTCATCCAAACCTACTGCTGTTTGAATATCACAGTTGATGCTGTAATGAGGCTTACCTGACCAGCGGAAAATAATTGAAGATTGAGAAAAAAAAAGAATGGTGGCGGAAATTTAGAGTAAAATAGGTGAATTCGTTAAAACCGTACATACATTTAGGTCTCAAATTAAAAGAAGATAATGCGAAGTTTCTTCCTCACAACCTAGTAGTTCATTTAGTAGAGCGCTTGTTTTGAGATTAAAAGGTTGCAGTATCGAATCCTACTTACTATAAGCAAACCGTCACACTATTTTCATAATAATCCTTCTATGCATTCATAATTTGGGCCACAGTGTTAAACCCACCGCTGAATGTGCTTTATTTAACCTGTTAAGTGATCTGTTAAAAATACCGCAATATACACAGCACACTTTGACAAGCGCACTAAATGAAATTTGAATCTTACCCGAATGAAATATTTTAATGAGATCTGCCTTAAAAAGCGCGGTAGATTGACCGGGTCATCCGCCAAACCATTAATTGCTCACAATCTCCATTGCGTCACGAAGCGGGAGTGGTGTCGAACCAACAAAGGGGCCTTCCCGACGGAAACCGGGAACTCGCGCGCTAGGCCTCAGCCGTCTCTTCCGGGATGTTAGTTTTCCTGTCAGGGCCCAGGACACTGGCTTTTGGTCGTCTTTGCGGTGGGTTTGCATACAGCTGCATTCCTCGTACACAAACAATATCCGTTGATCAGATGAAAACAATCATGCATTGACACATAATGTAGAAATCTACTTAGTACATTCGCTTCACATTTATAATTTTGGGGGAATAGAAGGACTTCTTTGTTGTTAAGTTGTTCACAAGTATTACGTTGGAAATGCTAGGGTCTTCAATGTACAGACTAATCTCATATTAAGACCCCTGATCCTAGTGCAGGGGTTATTAACCTTTTACTTCTCTACAATACATGGCATTCTATAGATATAGTATATGCCGGATTAGTCAGGCCTATAGCATTGGATTTAAAAGTCACCTGTGGATTACCCTGAGGCTAATGAGATTTTATGTGCAATTTGCAAAAATAGAATCGGCCTGCAAAAATCGCTAATACCTGAAATAAAAAACGAAACATGCTGAATCGTATTGATTAAATGCGTATTTTAAAATTTTGGCGTAAATAATTTTTAAGGACAAAACAAAAAAAAGAAACTACATAACTCTAGAGTCAACCGTTTTCGAAATATTTCAGTTTTTTTGAAATTTTTGCCACGTCGCCATTTTAAAATACGTTAACGCCACATGATAGTAAAAATCGAATTAAAACAGCAGATTCGATGTAATTTAGAATAAGTAAGTGTGTTATATGGGAAATTAAACTCATTTTAATGTATTATAAAAGAAAAAGATAACATGAATTTGAATCTATAAGGAAAGTGCCCCGCAACATTTATTTTCACTTTTATATCACTCCTAAAATAGAACTTCCTAAATTTACCCCTTCAATTTCAAACAAATGGATCAGTGAAACAATGTGACATTTTCTATAAAGCACTCCACACCTCCCCAGTAACCAATTTACACCTCCCCATTGAGACGCACCTCACAGGTGAAAAACTGGCCATAAATCGCAACTACGAAACTAGAAGCACGTATTCTCCGTCTCGTGGTTCAAGTACCTCTTTACAAGTAGCTTGCGAGCTTTACTCCTTTTAATCCTAAGAGACTCAAGCGGACCTTTAATTCTTATTTATGCAAATATATTTTGAGGTTGAACGGTTCCAACATCTAAAGAGACTCGAAATTATTGAAAGTAATAGAAGGTTTTCAAATTTAAATATTCAAAAATAAACAAAAACTTTTTCGAAATTTAAGCTATTAAAAAGCAAAGAGAAATTTCAAAATTTAAATTATAGAATAGCAAACATTTTTTTACGTTCTCTGCAATACATGACAATGTATAGGGAAAGTATTGGAATCATGCCAAAAATTGCAACTCGAGTTTTCGACGGATCTACACGTTTCGAGACCCTCTAGAATACGAAAAAACTATTTTTAGTGTGACGTCTGTGTGTGTGTCTGTGCAATGTATGTATCCACTCTAACTCAAACACTAATGGGCCGAATTTCATAAAATTTGCTAGGTAAGTCACTTGAGGGGTGACCCTGGTGCTGATTAGTTTTTAGTACGATTCGAAATAAAAGAACCCGCCTTTTTTTGCGAAATGGTCCGCAAAAATGGTCTGTATCCACTCTAACTGAAAAACTAATGGACCGAATTTCACAACATTCGGGTGATAAGTCGTTTGTGGGTTACTCTGGTGCTGATTAGATTTTGGTAAGATTCGGAAAAAAATAACCTGTCTTTTTTTGCAAAATGGCCCGCAAAAATCGTCAAAATCTAAAATAAAAAACTACGTATGCTCAAATATGTCTATTGAATGCTAGTTCTATACGTAATTTTTAACGAAGAATAAGACCAACCCCATTACACTAGGACTAGCCGTTCTCAAGATATTTTAGTTTTTTCGTATTTTTTCTACGCCACCTTTGAAACTAAGTCCAATTACCAAATGAGAACGAAAATTGAATTAAAAGTGAATTAAATTTAATTAATATAAAGAGAACATGGATATAAGTCTGCAACGAAAGTCATGTGCTGCCCACATCAGATTTTTAAATTCAAATTATGGAAAAATAAACAGGATTGTAAAAAATTCAAATTAGTGAAAGCAAACAAAGTTTTTTTTTAAATGTTAATTAATCGAAAGTAAACAAAATCTTTTTGAAATTGAAACTGTAGTAAATGAACAATGCTTTTAAAAATTTAAATGATTGAAAAATAAACAATGTTTTTTAAATTTAAATGATTGAAAAATAAACAAACTACTTTTAAAATTAAAAATTATAAAGAGAAAAAAAAATTTTTTTTAATTCAAATTACTGAAAAATAAGCAGAAGTCTTTGAATTGTTAAGACAGAAAGAATAAACAAAAGATTTTTGAAATTTTAAAAGCTTTATCCAATTTTGTCAATTTAAACTTGTATTTCCATTGATTTGTGTTTAATTATTGTGTGAAATTTGTTTCGTCAAGTTCTCCTGAAAACTATGTATTTTCAGAACGAAAGAATGAAATCGCGCTAAGATGGTGGCATTTTTCAAAGTTCGTTGATGGGGGTTGATAAACTACACTAATCCATTTAAATTTCATAGAAAGAATAAAGGGGGGAGGGTACTTACTAGTTAAATATTTATTTGATAATCGAATGAGTGAATGCTTTGAAACTTTTCAACTGCTTTTATTCAAACACAAACATTGTTTAGACGTTATCGAATCGTTCTCGAGATACTAGATTTTGCTTCATTTGTATAAGGAGTCAGATATTGCTCGAATGAATCAATAGAATTATATGAAATTTGGTATGCTTATTTTAATCAGTAACAACAAAAATTGTATTCATTTTCAGCGATGATTATAATAAAGCTCTAATTTGTGTTACTGTTTTTTCACAATTGCGAAGTTGTTAATCTGCTGGAAATGTCATGTGTTGGACACATCAGATTTTTCAGCGACACAGCATTCCCGAAGCTATTACGGAAGCTTCTTTTTCCCATTTGAATCTATGACCGTAGAGATAATTAGCACCCGGGTTCGCCACAGGTTCTTCCGCCAGCAGCTTCTTTTATATCAAAAGCTTAATATTTCCGCCATTATTTCAGCTGCTCTTGCATTACTCGATCTTAATAAGTGACTGCAAAAGTGCTTGGTGAACATGAATGGGTAAAAATTATTCATCTTAAATCTTAACCAACTAGTGGTCCGCGGCGGAGTTTAAGTGGCCTGCAAATTTTCAGTGAACCATAATAAATAGAATACCTTTTGATAAAATTAAATTAAAACAATGTCTTTTAAAATGACCACCTTTCAATATTTAATCTCAATAGGCTAATAGGCACTTTATCGTAATGAAACACAACGGCGTCCACAGGGATAGGAATCATATCTTCCCCCTCTTCAACAGACAATGGCTGAACAATTTAGTTCTCTAGCTAGGGGGTCTATATACGAAAACGGAATCTAGTACTGTAACCTCCCCATCCGATTCACGATCCGCCGATTTTCCAAGATCTTGTATACACATGTACTTAAGGCACTTAGAGTTAATTGAATATAGCTTTTGACAACCGTTTATTTCCTATGGACTGGGAGTGAAACATTTTTGAGAAAAAAAAAAGTCCTATAAAGAAATTTTTTCTAAAAACTGGGTCGAAGTTGGGCATCGCTGGAATAGATATAAGAAATAACAAAATATAAAATTAGATATCATAGGCATTCTCCCTATCCGTGGTTCACTGCCAGTCCCGAATCAATGATTTTACAAAAAATATCGACAATTAGGAAGCCGTATCTTCAACGGTGATGTCCCATTTCATCTCTTCCCATTTTATCCTGCGTCTCTTGTTATTCCCATTTCGTCCTGTCTGCACCCCTCCTAATTACCTTGAGGTCCTCACCTGTTGGTAGAGGGGAAAACTGTGTGCGTTCCCCAATAGTCTCTTCTCTTCACAGCCCTCCTCGCCTGTTGGAGGGATTGAGATTTGTTCTCCTTGCGGCCGTTCCATTTGGAATGACTTTACTTTGTTAAAAAAATATACAGTAAAGATAATTTCCCTTTGAGAAGATCTATGTTCGTCTATATCTATTTTATACATAACTAGCAGTATTCCCGTTTTCGTATTGAAAATACATTATAAAGAAACTTAAAATTTACCATCAGGTGCACATTCCTATAGAATTCTTAAATGACATTGTTATTCAAAACATTCTATTACAATAATTAAATTAAAGCTCCAAAAAGGAAGTTCTCTATTCTCGCTATACAAAACTCAATATTTAGTGTAGTAAAATGAAGGTCGCGTATACTGCACCCTATTTAAAATGACTGATGGGTAGGCCCCATAATTTTTTTTTTTTTTATTGTTAATATTGCTAATGAAGACAACATAGAATGAAAATCTCGAAAAATGAACAACCTGAAAATTTTTCTCACGAAGATGGTTAACAATCATTGACATATTTTTCTAATTGCCCGAACAAACATTTTTCATTTCTATTTAGAATAATTTACTTGCAATTTCCCAATCTGCCTTCGATTCGACAATATCTTTGACATTTAGGTCATTTTTTCATTACAAACAAATGTGCCTCTGTCTCAAAGAAACGTTCAAAGTTCTTTCAAAAATGCCATGAGTGACATATTATTTTAAAGAATTAGCTAATTGTCATAACATTAATAATTGATAAGTGATAAAAAAGCTCAACATTATTTTCTTTGAACATTAAATTGTGCAGATTTATTTTATGAGATTATATTACTCCAGAACAGTATTATAGTTTTTATTTTTAAAATACTAGATATCTTAATCGAAGCTATACGATAAATATAAATCCTTTGGACGTTTATATCGCCAAACCTATTAGTTAAATATGTAAACATTTTTTTTTACTTATTTTGTTGAAAAGGAAAATATAGTGCACATTATGATTATATAAAATGATTTCAATATTTAAATATTTTTTCGAAAAGATCACAGTTTTTGTCCGAGCAATGATTTGCTTCACTTTGCTTATTTTCACTCGAAATATATTTGTAAATATAAGAGATAAATGTAAATAGTAAGCGACAAAATGTTCAATAGGAAATCTAGTTTCTTGATTTATAATTTGTTTTATTCAGTTTTTCAGGACATCCTAAAAATGTCACTTACCTTAAAGCACTTAAATACTTGTGAAGCAATTTTAAATTCCCTTCCCTACTTGATCATTCTAGAATTTTTCAGGTTTTATTTTTTACTGAAATCACCAATTATTTCCGATTTTGCGTGTCATTTTCTTTGTTTCAAATTTTTTGATATTGGCATTTCATTTTTTTGTATTTCTAAGTTGAATGACCATTTGATATAAAATTTTGCTTTTATTATTATTAAGAATGCAGGCTACTAATTTTTCTTTAATTTAAGCGATAACTTTAGGTGATTTTTTATTCATTTAAATTTCTGTTTTATTGTTTAATTATTTATAAGCAATTTCTAAATTATCTTGATCGCAATATTTCGGTCATTTTTTGAAGTTATTTTATCAAGTAATATGAACTCATCATTTTCATGTTAAAATTTCATCATTATGTTTTCTTTTTCATAGCTACTAAATTATTTAACTATTTCATAACTACTAAATTCTTTATTTTTTTACTTTTCTGAATTCAAAAGTTTCAATATGGAATTTCGTATAAAAATGGCTAAAAAAATCGGATGTAATATTTTTTTAATTACTCGCATGGGCTAAAATTTCAGAATTTTACTGGTTTGGCTCGCAAGTTCCAGTTCCCGAACTTGGTCTGAGTTTGAAGAAAATTTTGAAAACTAGTTACATTATTAATTACTTTTACAAATTTACACTCAACATTTTCCACAAATGTTCCCCAGCTTTCACTAGTAAAATATCAATTTAGGTACAACATATATGAGGAAATCAAAGTTTAAGAGTTTCTGGAAAATACCCACTAAAACCCAACAAAGCCCAATAAAATTCGGGTGGGTTGTGTTTTTAAAAAAATTCTGCGTTTTTCAAACCTTTCAAATTCAGAAGTTTAGCACATTTGAATATAAATTATTTCGGGCCGGACCGGGCCGAGATTCAATGGTCTTTGAACATAGCTAGGCCGGGCTCGGGTTCTACACCTGTAAAGTTCTTCGAGCTCGGGCCGGGTTTAAGCATTGACTCTGTCGGGTGGGGTGAAAGTGAAACTGAATTTTTGACACACGGCCTTTACGTATGTCTATGTGTGTGTAAAGGTCTTTTGTAAGGCCTTTACACACACATACACATCCGTCCGTCCAAATAGATGCTCAAGTCCTTGTTGACGAGCCGGACGGTCTGGGTCTTCAACACACATACACATAGCCAGGTTCTTGGGATGTTGAAAATACTAAGTTTCGTTTATGTAATTTTTCAAGCAAGAAGAGGTATGACTCTTAACCCCCCCCCCCTTTGCTTATGCTACTGTACACAATTACTGATATATACAAATATATGACCCTAAAAACGTTATATTGAAATTCAAACTTGTAAAGCTCTCAAAAATTGGAATTATAATGTTTTACTAAGTTATAATACTTTTGCTACTAGAGAGTACATTACAATACTAGAGAAAGTGATAGGTTAAAAAGTTTTGGATTCTGTTCGTCAATTAAGGGTTTGCACAACAACCACTACATAAACATATATATTCATGGTACTACAAAACAATTATAAGTACCCATTTCATAGGGATATCTGACAAGACAGGATTTACTCTATCTAAATTATTTAAATATATTTAAATAACGCCAAACAACATATTTACAAGCAATATTTTTAATTTGTTCTCCTCGGAGCTCTTCGGAACTCATCCCCTAAGGGAGTCATTTGCACCCCTCTCAGTTGGGAGAAAGGGTGAGAAACAGGTGTACATTGGATAAGGGATGAAATGCTACTATTTTAAAAAAGGGTAGCGCAAGGGACGAAATGGGAAGAGATGAAGTGGGAATAAACCATCTTCAACAGGCTCCGAATTAAGTAAAGAATAATCTATACATGAAGTTTACAAATCATAAATTGTATTATTGTTCCATTTATTTTTTATGTGAATACCATCTACAGTCATGGTATTCGGATGAAATCGGAGCGTTACGAAAACTATAAACACTTTGGACGCTTATGTCCGCTTATATTTCCGAACCTAATTGATAAAAATACAAACATTTAGTCGGAAATAGGGTACCATTTATAAAAGTACAAAAATAATTTCAATGCTTCAATATTTTAAACTATGTTTTTTAGAAAATAATTAAAAAAAAAAAAAAAATCCGAAAGAGTTTTCACATCACTTTACATATGTTTACTAGAAATATTTTTAGACTATTAAATAGATTTAAATAATAAGCGACAAAAATATTCAATAGGAAATTCAGTTTTTAGATTAGTAATTTGTTTTTATAAAGTTTTAATGGTAAACGAGCAATCAATAGTCTTGTCAATTTGAAGAAGATTGAAAATTTTCCGTTTTAAAAGTTTGTAATGCTTAAATCTCGAAAAACTAAAAGTGCTAGCTATGAATAAATAGCAAGGGAGTAATTTGTAGCCCTTTGAAAACCCAAGCCAACAAGGATATATAAACAGAACTTTATTGGAGTTTTATTTTACAAGATATTATTCACGCAAAATCATTTCGACTCCATCGGATTGGAACCACCACTGGTTTTTTAAACCCATATTTTATCCAGTCCTGCTCTTCCTGACACTTTCCAAGGGAAGTCAAGTGGTTCGACAGAACCAGGCTTAGGTGTGCTTAGATGTGCTTAGGCCATGCTTATAATTCTAAAAACCCACTGCTCAACATTCTTCAATGCAAGGTCAGTAGAATGGCTTATGTACCATTAACGTTCTCCTAATCTTGCCTTCGTCACTGTCCACACCATTATGTACCTCTAACATAATGATAATTCAAATGTCAATTTTGACACTCCTAAAATTTGGGGGTTCTGTGATTTTTCTCCACGAATCCTTTGATAACTGACTAACCACACTGCCTGCACTGGGCTTAAACCTAACTCGGGCTCGAGCTCTACTATTCGTGATCGCATCTCGTCACATGGCACACACAACCAAATATTGTGACCCAAAATAAATATCCCCTAATATTTACTCGGATGTTAGTTTCCTCGAGTGTTTGGTTTTACAATCTCCATCCCCCCTTTATTTCCGTCACCTAGATCAGATGCAGCTGTACTGGTGTAACTATTTATCGCAACGGATGTTGGGAACAGGATCGTGGGCGGATCGGAAGGAGGAGGAGGGAGGATGAGGAGAAGCGGATCAGGCGAAGACCCTATTAATGGGAACGCATATTCAAGGACAAAGAAAATCAATGAGGATCCCATTTCAATGAAGCTCACTTTGCAAATTAATATTTTATAAGATAACTTAAACTGATATTTTATATGATAAGTGAAAAGTTAAGTATAAGATAAATTAAGTTTATTTTATAAAATAAGTTAGGTACTAATATTTTATAAGAAATCATTATCGAGTTTTTTGAAGACAGGAGTAGGAAAACTCTGACCCTCGCAGGCTATTTATGGCTTTCCATATAATTTTATGTGGATCGCCGGAGGATATAAAATAATATGAACCACGGTGAAAAGTAAATAGATTTTTAAATGATATTATATATATATATATATATATATATATATATATATATATATATATACATATATATAATAGTAGTAGTTTGAAAGTCCAATGAAAGAAAAGTGAGAAGCTGTAACTCGAAAAAACTAACATTCTAACAAGCGTACAAAATAAAAGTATAAAACAGCAAATCTTCAATCAAATGGAAAAAAAAATACAAATTTCGAATCATCAGGTTAAAGAAAATCATCAAAAATTGATGGTATGTAATCGATAAAAGAAAAACAAATGAAATCCAAGCATTAATGCTATGCACACGTGGACAAGGGCTAGGCCTAAATAATTACATATATTTTGCATTCATTATAACAACTTTTTCTCCAATATGATAAAAAATATCTATTTTAAAATGTTATTTGAAATTTTAGATATTTAAATATGAATTCGGAAAATGCTTGGAACGCGGCAAAATAATAACGATTTGATTCGAAAACCAACTCAGATTCTCAACATCCTAACATTTGGAGAAATTATCGGCAAAAATGCAGATCACTACAAAATCTAAATTTTAAAAATCTAAGGTCATTGCGCATGTCTTTTTATTTTCGATACAATACAAAGTATATACATATAAAGTGAAAGTCTTGTGATGGGGTTAAAAAATACAATTCTCGTATTTTGAGAGATGAACACTTTCAACATCTCTGAATACGAATTACCGATTTTATCAATAATATATGAATCTGTGGAGACGTTATCTCACGAACAACTTGAGCAAGCCAAACGAAATTGTAAGATTATTTCAATCAAAAAACGTATAGAAGACTATTGATTTCAGAGATCGGGCAAGTGTAAAATCCTCAATTTTTTTAAGTTTTATTCAAAAATTGGAAAAATACTTTAAAAAAATAATTAAAAATTTAAAAACAAAATAGCTTTTTTACATATAATATTTTTATTTAAAAGCGAATGGCATAATTTTACAGGAGGGCAACATGCGCGATATTTCAAACTTTTGAACTAAAATGGAAAACTTATAAAGAAAAAAAAAAATGAAATATGCTCACTATTATCCATAGCGTCCTATCCGTATCACCTATATCCGTAGCGTTTACGGCTTATTTAATGCTTTCCCTCCCTACTTTCTTTCTAGAAAAAAAAATCAACACAGAAATTAAGTTGAAAGGTAACGGCTAATCCAAGGAGCATTTGCTTAAGAAGTGAAATAGATTGTATCTGTGTAATTTCTTTTTTCAAAATATTACTGAAAAATTCACAAAAGTAGAAAGACGAAAAAAGAAGCCTTTGAATTTCACACCCCGTTAATTTGTCTGCAGTCACCCGTTAATCAGGTACCCTATTTAACATCACACAAATTTGGCAAACAATATGTGAAATGAGTGAATAATTTTTAAGTATTCTTAACCAAATATAGGCAGATACCTCTAGTTAAGCATTATCATGACCCATCACTCTCGAGAAATTAGAAATTTTACTTTTCCACTGGGAGCGTGATGTTTGCTTTCTCTGCTTTATCGTTTTCCCGCAAATTCGAAATAAAGTCTGAAAATAAAATAATGTGTTGGACACTTTTAGAATATACAAGAATAAAGATTGGAAAGCATATTTTTATTTTGACGTAAGGTCGGGCTATCCGGCTGAAATCAGAACATTATGAAACATTTTGGTCGCTTATATCTCTGAACCTAACACACAATAAAATGCTATAAAAAATCTTTTTAAGTTACACTGTTTAACTAAACCTCACTAAAATAAAAAAAAAAATAGTTTTTAGCTATCCCAATATTCTTAGTCATATGTGACTAAAAATAAAACCGTGGGGCGCTCATAAAAGATTTATATTTGGGCATTAACAGAATTTTAAAAAACAATAGAAGTGATAACATAAAAATGGCATATATATATAAGAATGATTACATTCAATTCATTAAAATATTTCTTTGGCAATTTTGATTTAACAATCCGTCATTCTTATATTATATCATTTCTATGTTATCACTTCTGTTCTTTAAAATTCTGTTAATGTTTAAATACAGTTATTATTTTAAAGGCACTCCACGGTTTTATTTTTAGTCACAAATGACCAAGACTGTTGTTATAGCTAAAAACTATTTTTTTTTACTTGTGCATTTTACTAAAACAGTGCAACTTAAAAATATTTTATTTTATACTTCTTAGTCTTTTGCGATTTTGTAACCCATTTTTCATCAGATATCCAATTAAAATCTTTTTAAAAATCAAAATATTTTTTAAATACTTTATTGAATTCGTCACGACCGATAGTTGTCTGTTTCAACTTCTTTGATGGCATTTTTAACATACTTCTCTATACGTCCAAAAAAATCTGAAATTTGGTACACAGCTTAGTCCAGTGGAGCATTTTAATGTATTAAAATTTGGCGGAATCTCAAAAAATTGAACATGCATTTATTTGAGAAATGGCCTGAGAAAAATCTTCTTCACTTTACATAATCCCATTCTTGTAAGATAGTTTAAAGGAGACCAAATTGTGGAGCATATATATATATATATAAAGAAATTTTTTTAAACTATCTTACAATAATGGGAATTTTACGGGCCATTCTGGGCAGGATTCCGATGAGGGGTGGGGGGTGGGGGGGTCAGAATTCGGGAAGGGGTTCAACTCAATTTGATGAAATGTTGTATTGTCATCGAAATAAGTATGTGTATAACATTTCAAGAAAATCGGGTCAGTAGAAGTGGGTCAAAAATGTATTTCAATATTTGATCCAAACAAACAGAGTCTTTAACAAAAACAGAGAACAAAACAATGTCTATGAGTGTATAGAAGTCGTTGAAATTTTCACGATAGATTTCCATTATGTTGATTCCAAAAAATATGTTCCAATAAAAGTTTTTAGGGCATTAACAACCATAAAGGATTTCGTCAAAAAATAATGTTTGAAGTCATATTAGCAGACCAGTTCCTTATTTATGCAGTAGAAAAACACTAAATTAATCTTATATTTAACATAATGTCCTTTAAAATCCCCCTTTATAACTATAATTAACTCCAAACTAGGATTATAACCCTTCAAAAGAAAATCCGCTCCAAAACACCGGAATTCGATAACGAATTAATCCGGCACCCACCATTCGCCCCTTAATCCTAAATATAGGCGTTCAATTAAACGACACTCCCCCACAACGGATATCCCATAATAAATACACTACGCAAAATCGCTGTACCTCCCCATTCACCTCAGGGATGCACATTAGGAGGGGCGAATTCTCCATCGGTGATTCACGCACACACTCTCCTTCTCCATCGATTCATCCCCCGCATCCGTTGCTAGTGCATCCCGGATGCGGCATCCGCAGAAAATCAATGCAGTTCCTCCCCCAAAACTTCCTGGCCGTTGGAATGGCATCGAGTAGTAGCGAAAGTCCATTCATGAATTTGAGGTTCATTCACAAGTTGGAATTTCATTCATAGATGTAGGTGAACTCTTGCGATCTAGGAGGATGCTGGACTTAATATTTCACTTTTCCTGGATAAAGTTGGTTCTAAAATGGGATATGGAAAAGGATTGAGAAAATGGATTGTCATAGAGCAACCTCTATACCAAAATTGGCGAGAAATGGAATATCAATAATTGTATTATTATGATGCCTTACACGATTACTTAATATTCCACAATTTAAAAACAAATAAATGAAAATAGAGCATAATGTAATTTTTCTGTAAATCGTTACTTTAATATCATCAGAGTAAGAATAATTACTTCTCACAAAAAGGCTTGGCGACATCATTTTTGGCGTTATAAAACCAAGGAATCTTGGTCATGCGCATTACACATATCGATCGCTACAATCCGATGCATTCAGCTTAACTTTGGCACAGTTTATTCAATTTTATTTTTACTAGCCGGAATGCAAAGCCTAAAAACGATCCTAAATAACAATTTGAAAAAGAAAGTACCAGAATCGAATCATTTTAAACCACTATTTGTGCGGCGTAATCGATAAATAACTTTTGCTACAAAATATGTTACTTAGTTTTAAAAATGAATTCAGATCATTAATGGAGACTAGGGATATCCGCCCACTTTCGCTACGCTTTTCAACCACTACTTTCGAAATGAGAAGTGCACATAAAAGTATTAAAAAATAAATAAACATTTTTATTCTTTCTAAATTGTCCAATCCACCAGGAAAATATATGCAATGTAATAATGAATGTCGCCATAGTCGTGATTCAAGTAAAAATGCACATTATCTCCGCACTAGATGTGTCCAACACATGATTTTATATATACAAATTATATATTTTCATTGTGTGGAAAAGCAATAACAAGAATTGATATCTTTATATGCATCGATTTTGCTGAAAATTAATAGGTTTAGTGTACTTATATAAATTTAAATTAAATCAAATTTCATGGAAATCGTTTAATCCTTTCAAGAGATATTACTTTCCTTGCGAGAAAAATAAAATGTTTATCCTGAGAATGGCTCATGTAAACGCCTGAATAAAGGTGCCAATTCGTAATTGATTAAAAGTACGTGTTAAATCATTCACTCACTTGATAATAGTGGGCGCATTTAATTATATGTATATATATATATACTTTTTCGTTTAGATCGAAAACATCCAACACGACGCATATTACCGTCGTATAAATGCCACTTACTTTTACACAAAGAAAATATGTATGTCTGTTTGATATTTTTAAAGGGAGTTATTTTTTGTTTTTTAATTTTCTGAAATTAATATTCGAAAAATCAAAGGCCTTTTCCAGGTCCAATTTCCCTAAAAAATAAATAGACATCTTACGAAATAAATTTACCTAAAAAATAAATAGACATCTTATACAGAATGAAATAATCATATTAAATTTTATTTGAATTTCCCATTCAAAATTATTGTTTCATTGATATATGTGTGCCCACCGTTTATATACTTTACAAGAAGAAATTTTGATTTGAACTGAGAGTTCAAGCACCAAATTTTACGAAAGAAAGAGAACTCTTTTAGTTAGGGTATATATCTTTCCTTATAAGGCTCCTTTTCCTTTTCACTAAGATCATCCCCAGGAACACTATAATATCTTCGTTTGTAATTCTACAGCTGTCATACCTTAAGACTCGTTATAGATAACAGCTATAGGTGGAAGACATCTCCTGGATATCTGACGATTAAATCTTCTGAACTCCCCCCCCCCCCCCTCTGCCGCCGACTACCATTTTTCCAACTTCTATAACCAATCATGAATGAAGTTCATTTTTCTTTAGCTCTCTTTTCTATCATCGTTTATTTTATATTTTATTCAGTTTTGCTTTCGTATGCACGTTAAATACGGGGATATAAATATTTTGACCGCTACAAGCGGACTTCAATCAGCATTGTACTGATTAAACGTGCATAATTCAATCGTATTTAGTGTGCCTCATTAATACGAGCACACTAAATACGAGCTCATTATAAGTGGGTTATATTGCATGTATTTCAAATTATATCCTGAAATACTTACGCGGTCGTTCTTTCTTTCCTCCAGAAGTTGGGACACAATTTTTTCTAATACAGTCTGGCATGATTTAGCTCATTTTTGCTTTTAATCCTACTGCTATTCTCGAGTTTTCTATATTTCTACATGTTGTTTTCCAATTTTAAAGCATGTCTGAATCGAAAAGTGCCAGGAAAGCGGGCAAGTTCGTAGTGTATGGATGATAGAAAGCATCCCGGATGCCGCATCCGCATGAATGAATAGTGCTTCCCCGTAAAACATCCGGACCGTTGGGATTCGAGTGAGTAGCATTCATTCATTAACTGGGTTTTAAATTTTGAATGCACTGATGACCGTAGCGGACTATGGTAAGGGCCAGAGACCGCCACAACGAATTTTTTGAGGGACAGTTTTACTCTTTTTCCAAAGTTTTGGATGTTATCCTCCAAAGCAGGAAGTATTGCAACCAATGTCGGAATCACGAAAACTGGGGTTTCAGTCAAATTTTGGTGACATTTAAACAGAAGTATTGATAGTACAAAAACACCAGTATTTTGGTATTGCCGATTTTTTATATTTATAAAACTATCAAACCGAAAACTTAATTACTGTTATTTTTATTATTTTTTAGAGTTCTTAATAAATGTAAGAAATAAAATCTTTCATTGTATCATTTTGTTGAGAAGGTTCAATTATGCATTTGCCATTCAATTGTTTTCAAAATGCACTAAAAGTACAAATTTTAGGATCCACACTTTTATTTTAAAATGCACTGAAACGAAAAGAAACATGCTCACATTTTCATCTCATGCAATAAAAGTGGGTGACTAGAAATTCTATAAAACTGATATTTCATTATCAATCAGTATACTTCAAAATATCACTATAAAATCATTGGTTAAATATATGGAATCATTAGTACCATTAAATATACGAAATCAACGATTTCACACATCTAGTGGAGATATTTTGGAGTACATCGATTTTTAATGATCGATGTTTATTAAAATTTCTAATCACCCGCATCTTTACTGTATGAGATGAAAATGTGATAATTTTTCTTTTCGTTTTATTGAATTTTTACAAATAAGTTTGGATCCTAACTGCTTGCTCGTTTCATCCGATGTAATCAACTTATATTAACTTGGAACTTTATTCTCCATTCATTACGCAATTTAGTGTTTGAGAACAGAAGGCATTTTTGAAAGTTTTAACTCTTATACCGGTAGAACCGATAACGGCAGAATCACTTTATTTCATCAAAATCCTTAGGACCGTTTTCAAGATGAAATTATATACAAACATACATGAACACGGCGCTTTATAGTAGGATATAAGCTTTGTTGTTTGTGACGTAAATAATGTACGGTCGGAATATCTGTCTAAATTCGGATTGTTACGAAAAATATAAATACTTTGGACGATTATATCTGCCAATGTAATAGATAAAAAAGTAAACAATTTATACTTGTTTTGTTAGAAATACGGTACAATTCACGTATCTACAAAAATAATTCAATATTTTAATATTTTGAACTCTCTCTCTCTCTCTTCCCCCTCCTCTTCCGAAAAAAAAAAATAAATAAATAAATAAAAAGTTTTTGCTTGAGCACCTTTTCGCTTTAGTTTGTTTATTTTTACTCGAAATATCTTCTAAACCCAAACTATAAAAGATAGATATAAACGATAATCGACAAAAATGTTTAGTTGGATATCCAGTTTTTAGATCACTAATTTGTTTTCACGAAGATTTTATATAGCTTTTGCAATCGCCTTCGTCAAGTTAAAGAAGATTGAAATTTTTCCGTTTTTAAAGTTTATAATGCTTATATCTCGAAAACTGAAAGCATTACAAACTAAGAATAGAAAAGCAAACTAAGAATAGTAAATGAGTAATTTGTAATCTTTTAAAAGCACTACAAAAGGAAAAAATCTGATGTGGGCAGCCGGAATTCAAAATTTGCAAATCATGATCTCCTATTTGGCGTCATTTTTATCAATTTGGAGACATTTCCCTCACTTTGGCAACATATAAAAAAGTCACCAAGTTGGCGACACCCTGCCAAAATTTTCATCTAGCGTTACGGACGGAGAAATGAGTTATTCTTGTCGTCCATTCTTACGTTCTTTCCTAGATATTGAATTTTTATGAATTAGTCGTCATTTTCATTAATTTAGCGTCAGTTTTAAATATGGCCACATTTTCGTCAATTTGATAACATTTAAAAAAAGTCGCCAAGTTGACGACATTTCGCAAAATTTGTCTCTAAAATTTTGCCATGCGTTATGGATGAGAAATAGGTTATTCTTATAGTAGGTAAATGACTATTGGCGTCCAAATAAAAAACTAGTACCCGAAGTATCTTCTCTCGTGAATAGAAAGTGCTAGATTTACGAGAATGATGTTAATTTTATCGCATAATATTGCATATGAAAAGTGAACATATTTTACGAAAGTTTAATTTTTTTTTTAATTTTATGTGATTTTTTGATAAATTTATTTGAAATATGTGTAATATCTTGAGAACGAACGGTTCATAATAAAGTGTCAATCGTTTTATAATGAAAAATTACATAAATTATTGTTTACGCAACTTTATTGCATATTTTGATTTTCGAATTCGAATTTTCGACCCCGTTACAATACTTTCCTTATACATTATACTATGTACATAAGGAAAATAATAACTGAATTTTGAATTGAGTTCTTAGTTTTTGAAATATAGTAATTGCAATTTCGATGTTTTCATAAATTTAAGCAATTTCAAAAATTGTGGTTATAATTTCGATTTTTTTAAAAAGATTTTCGATTTTGCGATTTTAAACTAGAAAATGTAAAGTTGTTAGACATTATGCCGACGTTGTTCAACATAAAACTGACATCATATTCAGTAAAATCTACTACACGTAGTCTAATTTGTATACACTTGATGTCCGGTCGGAACTTTAAGATTTAATTGATTCAATTATGTATTTCATACTGCATAACCTGCCAACATTGGAGAATAACAATCCAGTAGATAGTGCGGTGAGCATCTTTTACAGTGCTCTACAAGTCAGCGTACGATCTGTTCAATATCATTTAAGAGAAAAAAGGGATTTTTTTATATCACAAAAAATATTATGCTTTTTTTCAAAAAATGGTAACTCACTATAATATTGAAAATACCTACTGCATAAGAAAAATATGTTTACATAGTCGGTGTATGTATAAAAAAACATAGTGGCATAAACAGAGAAATCTTAGAAGGGGCTCACTGAAACAAAAGACGTTCAGCTGTAATTTAGTTAATTAGTAAATGAATGTGGATAGGAAAATACTTTACGGACTCTATGGCCTATAAAATAAGGGGAAAAGAGCATATTTTAAAGAAAATAATCCTTCATTTTTATGTAAACTGCAAAAATGTGAAAATACTGTTTAATTAATTTAAGATTTTATCAAAAATAAGATGGATGGAAAAGGATGTGTAAACATTACATGGAAAATTAATATATACACACGAAATCACACTTAAAAAAAAATAATTAATAATGAAACATATTGCAAAGAAATGATTGTTGTGCATTTTTTGATTCGCCGACGTGGTTGTCGAGTGGTCAAGGCGAGCGTTTCCACAGCAATCGCTCGACCGCCGCGTTGTGGGTTCGAGTCCCACGTAAGGCTGTTTGGCCACGTATGGATGTTTGTGTTGTGGGCGCAGTGTATGTCCGCCCCCCTCTGGTGCGCCTGGGGCAACGTCCTAGGACGACTAAATGGTTCACGTTCTGGCCGCTGACAAAAAGGCGAATGATGATGAGTCAAGTGCCTGGCCATTTGATTAAAAAAAAAAAAAAAATTGATTCACATAATTTGAAACTAAACATGGATGGAAAAGAATGTTTCAACATTGCACGGGAGTGTAATCTATACCCGTAAAATCGCACTTAAAAAATAATCAATATTTTATGAAAATATTGATAAATGAAACCTACTATAAAGAAATGAATGTTGTGTAATTTTCATTCACATAATTTAAATTAAACATAGATGGAAACGGATGTTTCAACATTACACAGCAATGTAATCTATATACGTTAAATTACACTTATTTGAATCAGTATTCATTAATAATGTGAAATGATGCAATTTAGTACTGGTACTAGATTCATATACGGAAGAAACAAAATGGTAGCCACAAGTTCCACCGAAATTCTCTTTAACAAGAATTTTCATCGAAAAATCCCTAACTTTAGGGAATTCTAAAAAAATTGACAAAAACCGACAGATTTTTGTCTAAAATCGAGAAACCGGGAGAAATCACCAAAAAACGGGAGTTTCCCGGAAAAACCAGCAGAGTTGGCAGCTATGACATACCACAGGCCCATAATACCAGTTGTAAACGAAATAATTAGGTCTGAAAACAACATATAAATTTTGTGAATTTTAGTGGAATTTCATTTTACAAGACGACATTCACGCAAAACCATTTCGGCTCCACCGGACTGGAGCCACCGTCGATTTTTATTTATATATCACGGAAGGGAAGTTTCCTTTAAACGAAGAAAAGTCTTATTTTTGTTATTTCAATAAAACATCTTCCATAATTTATTATTCATTCTTACCAACGATACGGTACGATATACATACGTACCTTTCTTTGACCGCCAATGTGAAATCTATCCTGGCGTTGAAAAGGAAAACATCAAATAACAAGAAAGATCAATCATGCATAAGCATTGATTATGAAACACTTTCCAACTGAAATGTAATTTCATTTAAAAATTTCTAAAATGTGATTCATTCAGTGGTAATATCTTTTACATTATCACAGTACTACAGTAATTTATTATACTTAAATATTTAAAACTGTATCGAAATATAAATCATCTGATTCTTTATGCAAAATCAATGAATATTTCATTCATATAACTTGTATTCCAGACTCCAGAGCTAAATAATTTTGTGTGAAAAAAATTCAGCAATTCTTATGTAATTCATCTTACAATCGCTTGAGATATTTGCATTCTGCATATGTTAAAATTAGGCTTCCTTGAAGAAATAATAAAAGTTTAGGGATCATTTAAAATCACAACTATTGTAATCGCATAGGCACGGAATTTAGATACACAGATAATACACAGATAATATATATGTGTATGTGTATGTACTCAAAGTATTGGAATCGTGCCGAAGATCGGAACTCGAATTTTCAAAGGATCTACACGTTTTGGGACTTCTAGAACACGAAAAAACTACTTTTAGGAAGACGTCTGTGTGTGTAAGGGTGTATCTGTGTATGTTTCTGTGTGTCTGTGTGGATATTACATCCACTCTAATTGAAAAACTAATGGACCGAATTTCATACAATTTGGTAGGTATGTTTTTTGTGGGAAATCCTGATGTTCATTAGATTATAGTACGATTCGTAATAAAAGAATCTGCCTTCTTTGCGAAATGGCCGCAGAAATTGCCTTTATCCACTCTAGCTAAAAACTAATGAACCAAATTTAACAAAATTTGGAGTATAATATTTCAATAACCTACAAGTGATTTATATACCAAATTTAACAAAATTTTGTATATAAATCATTTGTAGGTTATTCTACTACGATTCGGGAAAAAGGAACGGGCTATTTTTGCGAAATGGCCAGCAAAAATCGTTATATATAAAAATAAAAGACTACGTGTGCTCAATTATATCAATTAAATTCCTATTTTATATGTGATTTTTGACAACAAAAAGAATAAGACTAACCCCATTACTCTAGGACTAGCCGTTCTTGAGATATTCTAGTTTTTTCGCGTTTTCGCTACGCCACCTTTGACAATAAGTCCAGCTATCAAATGAGAACCAAATTTAAGTTTGTGATAAGGCTTTCACACCTCTGTGTTAAAATTGTATATTAAAGTATTGTTTTATTTCTGTGTGATTGAAAGTGTCAATTTCGAAATATAAATGTCTTTTCTACATGTTTTCAATTACATTGACTTTTAAGGGAAGTGAACTCTAAAATCGCAAAAGTGTTTATGTTCCAGAAAAATAGTAATAGTTTTGTATTTTCGCTTCTCAGTCGCTGGTTGGGAACTTGCAGGTTTTGCGCACGCGCGCGTTTGAAAAAGGATTTTGGAAGCAGTGTGGAAGGAGTCGTGGAGAAATGTAGACGTGTGTGTTTGATTCGCGTATGATCGCGAATTTTAAGAAAAGGTGGATTAATTTTGAAAGTGGAAGGATGTGATTAAAATATGTAACATAGTTCGACAAGTTGTGCGTAGAGTCGTTTGGCTCGGTTCAGAGATGAGTCACTCGTGTTTTTAAATGAATCAGCCTGGTAGTAATGGAATAATGAGTCTTGTGAAAAGAGAAAATGGTTCTTTCACTGGTCGGCTTGAATCGCTAATAGGGCAAGAGGGAAAGCTCATTTTACAGCGATTTGTATTTGCCTGACTCCTCCTTGTGTCTCTGTGGTACTCACCAGAAAATGTATTAGTGTTTAAATTTTAAAAGGGGCAATTTCATCATTTGTGTCTTGTTAATTTGGTGTTGTCTTGTAAAGGTCTATGCTTGTATTGAGACTTATTTTTTTTTGACTCACGAGTCAAACTTTAGGCCACTCTTGGATTTTGGTTATTATGCTGGTCATGATCTTGTTTGTTTTTGTTTTTTTCTTTGATGTACATGTACATCGCTCAAAATTTACACTAAATTCCTCTCAATGGAACATATGTCATTGGGAACTTAATGCAGGTATTTTCCTAGTATTGTGCGGAAAAATTCCCCGCTTTGCAGGAAATTTTTCTCCCGGGCCCCGAAGGAGTGTGATAAGGCTTTCACACCTCTGTGTTAAAATTGTATATTAAAGTATTGTTTTATTTCTGTGTGATTGAAAGTGTCAATTTCGAAATATAAATGTCTTTTCTACATGTTTTCAATTACATTGACTTTTAAGGGAAGTGAACTCTAAAATCGCAAAAGTGTTTATGTTCCAGAAAAATAGTAATAGTTTTGTATTTTCGCTTCTCAGTCGCTGGTTGGGAACTTGCAGGTTTTGCGCACGCGCGCGTTTGAAAAAGGATTTTGGAAGCAGTGTGGAAGGAGTCGTGGAGAAATGTAGACGTGTGTGTTTGATTCGCGTATGATCGCGAATTTTAAGAAAAGGTGGATTAATTTTGAAAGTGGAAGGATGTGATTAAAATATGTAACATAGTTCGACAAGTTGTGCGTAGAGTCGTTTGGCTCGGTTCAGAGATGAGTCACTCGTGTTTTTAAATGAATCAGCCTGGTAGTAATGGAATAATGAGTCTTGTGAAAAGAGAAAATGGTTCTTTCACTGGTCGGCTTGAATCGCTAATAGGGCAAGAGGGAAAGCTCATTTTACAGCGATTTGTATTTGCCTGACTCCTCCTTGTGTCCTAAGGTACGAATCAACCAATCTCCGTAACCAACCAAGATGTCGAATTCCGCCAGCATGATGTTGTGTAGTCAAGTTTCCCGACCATTATGGATTTTGTTCTGCGCAAGAATCTCGATGAGTTTATGCCGAGAGTCCATCCTGATATCCTTTCCCATGGTACAGAATTGTAAATGTTATATTTAAAAGAGACGAGGTAAAGTTTTATATATATTTAGTCTTCCACCTAACGAATAGAGTGTTAATTGTCAAATCCTCGTGAGCATCGAGTCATTGATGATGTTATATGAAAAGGTCGTATATGTTCAAAGTATACAAATGTGATATATAAATGTCAAGTATAATATGAGGAATATTGTGTTTATTTTATGTATCAGAAAATATGTGTATTCTCTTGGTTCCTCTTCCTCCAGGGGTGTTCTTAATGGTCACCCTACCGAGTGTAACTCTGAGTTATTGCGAGAAATGCTTGTACTCCACTGTTTTCGATCAACTGCCTTGTTATTTCATGTTTAATAAATGTGTTTGATTTCAAAACTTTGTCTTCTCTGTCGAGTATACCAAAACGTTCGCGACAAGTTTAACGTGTAAATTCAATGTCATTTAAAATACTTATGTTGTGCAGATAAACTCAAATTATCATTGAATAAATAAAGAGAACGAATATGAGTCTGCAGAGAAAGACATGTGCTGTCTACATCAGAATTTTTAACAATATTACACCAATGATTTATAGAAGTGAACGGGGATTATTTTCAGGCCATTTCGAAAAAAATGAATGATCTATATTTAAAGATCCATCAAATTTTTGTCGAATAAAATGTTCAACAAATTTAAGCTGTGTACCAAATTTTAACTCTCTAGGACGTAGGAAAGTGCATTTAAAATGCCATCAATTAAATTTATCAAGAAGAGTTATATAAAATTTAAAAAAAATGAAAAATTTTTATCTACCAAATTTATTTTAAAATATGAAGCGACTCCCATATGCAAAACGTTTAAACAAATGGAGAGATATTTATTATATAATATCTCTCTCTTTTCTTTCTGGAAGATATCCCAAAGTCAGAATTTAATTGAATTTGTTTTTTTCCCTATATTAAATAATTTTTTTAATTAAAAAACTACTTAACATATTTTACTGAATTTTTTTTTATATATTCTATGGGATAATGTGAATATTTCCTAAAAATTTCGAAGCAATTCGTGAATTTTAAATTTACTTAAAAAATGTTTGAAAAATTAGGTCCCATAGGGTTTAATGTATTTCATTTTTTCAACCCGGGTTCAATAAAAAACTAATTGGGTGATATTATTTATTTATATTCCCATAGGTCCTACAGACCGTCTGAACAACATACTAAAATTTCATTTTGATAAACTCATTTTTACGGCAGTTATCGTGCTAACGGACAGACAGACAGACAGAA
Source organism: Amaurobius ferox (assembly GCA_951213105.1). Taxonomy (NCBI): domain Eukaryota; kingdom Metazoa; phylum Arthropoda; class Arachnida; order Araneae; family Amaurobiidae; genus Amaurobius; species Amaurobius ferox. The sequence continues at coordinate 52,477,004 of OX578136.1, read as the reverse complement.
TGAACAAAGTCATAAATACTTTTCAACTTTGTTGTAAAGTGTTAAAAAAATGAAAAATTGTTATCTACCAAATTTATTTTAAAATATGAAGCCACTCCCATATGCAAAACGCTTAAACAAATGGAGAGATATTTATTATAAAATATCTCTCTCTTTTCTTTCTGGAAGATATCCCAAAGTCAGAATTTAATTGAATTTGTTATTTTCCCTATATTAAATAATTTTTTTAATTAAAAAACTACTTAACATATTTTACTGAATTTTTTTTTATATATTCTATGGGATAATGTGAATATTTCCTAAAAATTTCGAAGCAATTCGTGAATTTTAAATTTACTTAAAAAATGTTTGAAAAATTAGGTCCCATAGGGTTCAATGTATTTCATTTTTTCAACCCGGGTTCAATAAAAAACTAATTGGGTGATATTATTTATTTATATTCCCATAGGTCCTACAGACCGTCTGAACAACATACTAAAATTTCATTTTGATAAACTCATTTTTACGGCAGTTATCGTGCTAACGGACAGACAGACAGACAGACAGACAGACAGACAGACAGACAGACAGACAGAATGAACAAAGTCATAAACACTTTTCAACTTTGTTGTAAAGTGTTAAAAAGCAAATTGTTTTCATGTAGGAAGAATCCTACAATTTCATGCCTGAAGAGACCTGTATTTAAACGCAAAGATTCTATTACTGCGCGTAGGAGTTTTAGTAAGTATAATTCGCGTGGGTGTAGTACTAAATTGGTAGTATTATTTTATTTGAATATCACAGACGAGTCCAATTTGTTTCTACCGAAAAGATATTGAAGTTTCCATTTACATTTCACAGAACAATTGCCCGATTTATTTTCTTTATAGCGTATTGTGCATAATGATACACAAAATGATTGTTTCTTTATATTTTAAACATTCAAAAATTAAATGAATAGGCTGATTCAAGATTGAAAACTTCCAGACACATTGAATGTGTTTTTTTTTTTTTTACATTACAAAATGTTAAATCAAAATAAGGATTAGGCAGAATTGTAGAAAATTCCATAACTGCAATATGAGCTTTATTTCTAGAAAAGTGAACATTCTTACTAATATAGCAGTTAAACATTGTCAATTATTTTCCAGTTTTATAAATAAGTATTTATTTGTTTAGCTGTACTCTCTGTTTGCTACGTTCACCTGCGCTGGCTTTATGGACGTGTACTCAACAAGATTTAAAAAATAACTAGCTGCGGTGCCAGAAGCTAGTTATTTGCCATTCGCTATTTTTACACTGTTTTATTTAGTCTGGTTTCTGTCTTTGTTTGTTTGAGTCAAATATTGAAATAAATTTTTGATCCACTTCTACCGAGTCGATTTTCTGCAAATTTTACTCACATACATATTTGCGATAACAATACAACATTTAATCAAGTTTAAGTTGATTCCCACACCGGAATCATATGCCCAGAATGGCCCTTAAAAATAAAAATCCCATTGTTGTAAGATAGTTTTAAAAATGTTATCTTTTATTTTATATATATATATAATATATATAATATATATATATATATATATATATATATATATATATATATATATAAATATTAATATATATATATATTAATATATATATATATATATATATTTGAAATGTAATAATAAGAATATGTAAAAATAAAAAAATACAATTCAAGTAATATTAACAGCACCATCCCAAATTCGATGATTAATTAGAATTAAATTCATCGTCAGGTCTGAGTATTTAATTCCAATTAACCCAAACAAATGCCTGTTTCAGATTAAGCAATAGTACATTACTATAAATACTTAAACTCAGACTACAGGCAACAAAAATTGAAAAAGGATACATTAAGAAAATTGTATTACCATGCGGCATGTACCATTCTTCTACCACGTGTATACACGATCAACCTCAACAGCTTAATCTAGAAGCACCGGAATGAACAAGTCGAAATTCTACCAGGGAGGCAGTACGAACGTTCACGGAGTTACTCCCAAACCCGTCCAGTGAGTCTAAGCTGGAGACTGGACAAGCAATTCAGAATACAACTTCCCAAATATGCAAACATGAATATGAATCAAAGATGAAAATTCCTACTAAACAAGTAATTCATATGAAAAATGGATAATCGAGAATGCCACTATACACCATTAAAAGGGCGCTCAAAACGTAGTTTCAATACTGACAAAAGTTACATTTTTTTGCGAAAATAAAATTCAAAACATTAATGTTAATGCATCTTATTTTCCTATTTCTTGATTTTTCTAATGTTTTTGACTTAGTTTATTATTTTTCATTTTTATTTATATAATTAATAATTATATATAATATATATATATATATATATACACATACATATATATATATATATATATACACATATATACATATATATATATATATATATATATATATATACATATATACACATATACACATATAATATATATATATATATATATATATATATATATATATATATATTTTTTTTTTTTTTTTTTTTTTTTTTTTTTTTTTTCCCCCTACTGTATGTTAGTCACTATAATTGGGAATGTTTTCTAGGATGTTATCGAGTGAAATTTGATACACTGAGTTGATAATTTTAATAACAAACTTGGGGGGATATGCATTATTAGTCGCTGTACTCAATAATTCCATAAAGTGCGCTAATTTATAATCTTCATCACAAATTTTATTGATTCTAAGAGCCTGGTTTATTATAATATTTCTAAATACAGATATATGCAAACAAGAGTCAAAATGTTGAATTTTTGATGTATTAAATTTAAAATCCTGTCTTTTATCATACAAGTTTATAACCATATTACAATTTTGTAAATTTAAATTTAAATCTAAAAAGTTTGCAACATTTGTGTCATTATTACTTGCATTTAATTGTAAATTTTTTGGATAAAAGTTTAATATTATAGGGATATTATTATTTGGGGATACACATAAAATGTCATCTAAATATCTAAACATGTGCATATTATGCAAGCTTGGATTAATGTTTTTTTCATGGAAGAATAAATACAGATTAGCTAACAATGATGAGGCACACCCCCCTTGTGGGATACCAACCTGTTGTTTAAAAAAAGTACCACCATGTTGAATATAATTCTCATAAAGACTGAAGTTAAGTAATTTTTTAAATAGAAAATTTGAATATTTTAGGTTGATATTATATTTATCAAAAATTCCTAATATAACTTTATACAGATCATCTATATTAATATTATTAAACAAATCTTTGAAATCAAAGGTATAAATACTACGAATATTTGTAAGAGTTTTCAATTTCTTAACTAATTCAAAACTGTTTTTTACAATATGACAATTATTTGAGATTTCATCTGACAAGGATATTTCATGTAATATCTTTAATACTAATTTTCCAGCATTAGTAATGTAAGAATTATGCCCACTGGTAATGGTTCGAAAAGCAACAGGGGATTTATGAAACTTGGGTACTAAAACAATATATGGAATGTTATTACAACTATTTTTTAGATGGATTTGCTTATATTTGGCTGATATTCTATTGTATAAGATTTTAAGGTTAGTTTTATGTAAATTATAGATTTGATTATTAAGTAAGTGTGACTGAAGGGTATTTTTATAGTAATATTTACATATAATTGAGTAGTTTCCACATGCTTTATCGACATATGTAATGACAAAATCATTTTGTATTTCTTTAATATCATTTTTAATTGAATTAAGTTTATATGAATTATTAATTTTCTGATTATATATATAATGATTTAAGTATTGCTCTATTAAGACTCTCCAGGGTTTAAAGGCTTCTACAGGGATTTGATATTTATAACTGATTTTATAGATAAATTTATTTAAGTCAAGAAATAAACCTTTACAAATTAATTTATGTTTAAATTTAGTAGGTAGACGGTACTTAGTACCCAGTAACATCAGTAATCTTAGTGCATCATAATTAATAATATTTAGATTTCCCGTTATAACATGCCCATGGTGTTTATCTACGAAGTCTTTGTATTTTTCTAAATGACAGTGGCAATATGACTCTTTATCCAATTCATAGTTTTGATTAATATCTACTGATTTGGCAATTTATATATATATATATATATATATTAGAAAGATATAATAATCAAATCAAGTAATAACGAATATTAAAATCAACAAAACTGTTAAACCACGGCTACAATGCCGAAAAAAAAAATATTCAGCACTGGCTTAATTTTAAAGATTAATTAGACTAGACTTATCTTCAAGTCTGTATATATAAGTGAAGTCGTATATTAAATTCTTATTAACTATCTTACAATGGGAATATGTAAAGCGAATGAGATTTTTCGCGGGCTAATTCGCAAAAAAATGCCGGTTCTACTTTTCGAGGATTTCGAAATTTAATAGATTTGATTGTTCCACTGAACTAAGCTGTGTGCCAAATTTCAGATCTTTAGCACGTAGGGAAGTACGTTAAAAATGCCATCAAAGAAATTGAAACAAACATCCAGACGACAGTCAACCATCGGTCATGACGAATTCAATAAAATACTATACAAAACCTTTTTAGGTTACACGGTTTTAATAAAATGCACTAAAAAGTGGAAAATAATTTTTAGTTATCACAACATTCTTGATCATGAGAGACTAAAAATAAAACCGTGGTGCGCCCATAAAAGAATTGTATTTGGACATTAACAAAATTTTAAGGAAGAATAGAAGTGATAACATTGAAATGGCAGATATAAGAATGGTTACATTAAATGCCTTTAACATTTTTTCTGGCAATTTTGATTTAACAATCCGTCATTTTTTATTCAGAGGATGAAGGACGAAAAAATCAGTTTAATGCGAACAAAATTTTAAAATCGTATGGCGTAGTTTAAGCAAAGTGATAAGTTAAAAATAAAACGGTCGGATATTTAAAAAACTTTTTATTTATCTTTACAAATATATATATAAAAAAAATCATCGGGTTTTTTTTCGGGGGGGGGGGGGAAGTCAAGCTCTATAGCTCGATTTCAACTTTAGTTTTAAGAAATCGAGATTGTGCTCAGAGATATTGTTTACTCGGATTAACTGACACACACACACACACACACACATCACCTCAAAAACTTTCGATTCGTGTTCAGGGATGCTTAAAACGTGCTCTCCCGTCGAAAATTCAAATTTGAATTTTCGACTCCATCATAATACTTTCCTTATACATTATACTGTGTTTATATAGAAAGTAATACGAAAATTGCAAAATATGAATGACTAGAAAGTATGCTCGTCATATGAAGGAATCCAAAATTTGCAAAATATTACCTCCCATTTGGCGTTATTTTTATCAATTTGGCGACATTTGCGACATCTCGCCAAATTCTTTGTCAAATGTTCTGCCAAAAGTCACAGACGGACGAACAGAGAAATGACTTTTTCATATAGTAGATTCTTATACGAGTATTCTTTCTAAGATATTGAATTTTCATCGATTTGGTCACATGTTCGTTAATTTTTTGTGATAGTTTGTTCAATTTTGAGACATTTTAAAAAACTCATCAAAATTGCAGCCAAGTGGGACAGTTAGACTATCAGACAACGCTGCCGAAACATCATTACAATACTATTCCCTTTCAAAACACAATTTATTGATTTGGCGTCATTTTTATCAATTTGGCGACATTTTTATCGATTTGCCAACATTTTCGCTAATTTGGCGATATTTTAATCAATTTCGCGACATTTTAAAATTTCGCCAAATTTGTCGTCAAGTGGGACGATTGGACTGACAGGCAAACGCTACCGAAATATCATTAAAATACTATCCCCTTTCAAAACACAATTAATATCATCGATTTGTCAACATTTTTATCGATTTGTCGACATTTTCGTCAATTTGGCGATATTTAAAAACGCACCAAATTTGTCGCCAAGTGGGATGGTTGGACTGACAGATAAATACTTCCGAAACATTATAACAATACTATCCTCTTTCAAAACAGAATTAATTTCATTGATTTGGCGTTATATTTATCAATTTGGCGACATTTTTACGATTTGCCAACATTTGATAAATTTGGCGGCATTTTACAAAGTCGCCAAATTTGTCGCCAAGTGGGATGGTTGGACTTGTCAGATAAATGCTATCGAAATATCATTACAATATATCAACCCTTTTAAAACGCAATGGATTTCATTGATTTTGCGTCATTTTTATCAATTTGGCGTCATTTTTATCGATTTGGTGACATTTTCGTTAATTTCGCAACATTAAAAAAAGTCGCCAAGTTAGCGATATCTCGCCATATTCGTCGCCAAAATTTTCGCCAAGCGCTACCCAGAGATAGAAGACAGATAAATCAAGGTGTTTATATTAAAGAGGTATATATATTATTAATAAAGATTAAAAATGTAATTGGTTAATATTTAACTAATATATTTAATAAAAATAAAATATTAATGCAATATTTATTGTAATATTTAATAAAAATAAAAAATATTATTCGATTGGGCTGTGACGTCACCGATTCTACGGTATGCCTGCTTCCAATGAAAAATATAATTGCAAAAATTTGTAGTTGAACTTAGATGAAAACATATAGAACATTATAAAAAACAAAAATGTACAATAAAATAATAATAATAAATTTAAATCGCGGTTGGATTGTGACGTCGCTGATTCTGCGGTACTGAGTCTGCCTCTAGAACAAAATAGAATTGTAGAGACTTTCAATTGAAGGGTATAGTAAAATATTATAAAATGACTACATTTGCAAAATACAAAAGAAAAAGCAATCAAATTTACAAAATATAGTCCCGGTTGACTTTTCACAGCGGCACGTGCGAACGTCCTTTCAGACCTGTTTTAGGTCAATCGGTATCGGATTCACTTGGAATGGGATTGACACTGGTAGTACCAACAAGGTATTAGTACCTCACTCATCAAGAAGGGATCCCTTCTCTATGACCTCACCAGATACTTTCAGGTACAGAAAAGCAAATAACAGGGACGAGTATCAGCAAAACACTTTCCTGATGTTGGCATCCATCATAACAACAAGAGCACAAAAGAAATAAGCGAAACAACTATAAATCCCATCCCTTTAATTAATTTTAACTAATCACTGACCCTTCGCAAAACGAAAGCGTAAAATGCAATCAATCTCTGCACCTTTCTTTCCTCAGTCCCATCAGCTGTCGAAAAGCAAATGGATCGCCAGCAGAGCGTCTTCCGAACATCCTTGCTGAGAATCCCGGTCGTAAATCGAACGAAATGATCCTCCCCCTGATCCTCGAAAAATCCACGTGAATCTCCGTGAAGGTTAATAAACACAGAGCGGATGCGCAGGTCCTTGGGAACAGAAATTAATTTCTGCAGGAAGATGTTTGCAGTCATGAGAAGTGACATAATTGCATGGAAAGAGCAAATGTCTATAAGGTCTAATGCGCTCATTATAATTTATCTTGAACGATGGTTTTTCAAGCAAGTCTCCAGTTTGAAAAGCGCATCGCCTATGTGGTGCAGATCGTAGCGAAAATCTTGCGAAAATATACAAGTTAAAATATAATTGAAGTAGTTTATAAAGAGCCCGCATTTAGAGCGATTTCGAATTTGACAAGAAAATTGTGAACTTTTAAACAAAACTTGACTCGCAATTTGGAGCAAAGCACGAATACATAGACATTTAAATCTCAGTCTTTTTCTAAATTTTGAATTGAAATAAAAATGTATACATACTTACCAACATTAGAAAATAACAAGAAAAATCAATCATGCATAAAGCATTGATTATGAAACACTTTCCAACTTCAATGCAATTTTATACAAACATCTCTCAAATGCGATACATTCCTCGGTAATATTTTTAAAATTATCACAATACTACATTAATTTATTATATTTGAAAACTTCATCGAAGAAAGTGATCTTAATTCAAATGACGGCATTGAAATATAAATTGCCTGCTTTAAACATCTCTAAAATGCGATACATTCCTCGGTAATATTTTTAAAATTATCATAACACTACAATAATTTATTATATTTGAAAACTTCATCGAAAACAAATGAACTTTATTCAAATGACGTCATCGAAACATAAATCGCCTCTATATAAAAGCAGCATTTCATTCATAATCATTTTTTCAATAGTTTAATTCATCACAATACAATAATAATTTATTTTATTTAAAAATTTGAAAAAATGTTATCTACTATATTTATTTTAAAATGTGAAACCTTTCTCATATATAAGATAATTAAACTGAAGGAAAGATATTTATTATATAATATATCTCTTTTTTCTTTCTGGAGGATATAACGAGAGTCAAAATTTAATTGAATTTGTTTTTCTCCCTATATTAAATAATTTTTATTTAAACAACTACCTAACATATTTTACTGAAATTTTTTTTATATATTTTATGGGATAATTTGAATATTTCCTAAAATTTTCTAAGCAATTTGTGAATTTTAAATTCGCTTAAAAAATGTTCGAAACGTTAGGTCCCATAAGATTCAATGTATTTCATTTTTTCAATCCGGGTTCAATAAAAAACTAATTGGGTGATATTATTCATTTATATTCCCATAGGTCCCACAGACCGTCTGAAAAACATACTAAAATTTCATTTTGATAAAGCCATTTTTACGGCAGTTATCGTGCTAACGGACAGACAGACAGACAGAATGAACAAAGTCATAAACACTTTCAACTATGTTTTAAAGTGTCAACAAGAAATATCAATCATGCTTAAAGCATTGATTATGAAACACTTTCCAACTTCAATGCAATTTTATTTAAACATCTCTAAAATGCAATACATTCCTCGGTAATATTTTAAAACTTATCACAATACTACATTAATTAATTATATTTGAATACTTAAATCTTCATCGAAAAAAATGAACTTCATTCAAATGACGGCATCGAAATATAAATTGCCTGGTTTAAACATCTCTAAAATGCGATACATTCCCTGGTAATAATTTTAGAATTATCATAAAACTACGATAATTTATTATATTTGAAAACTTTATCGAAAACAACTGAAATTCATTCAAATGACGTCATAGAAAAAATAACATGCCTGGCTCTCTCTATAAAAGCAGCATTTCATTCATTTCATTCATCACAATACTATAATAATTTATTTTATTTACAAATTAAGACCATGGAGCTACAAGTAATTAAACTCTATGCTTAAAACTTCATCGAAAAAAAATCGTCCTTCTCTCTGTAAAATCAATGAATATTTCATTCATATCAGCTACGCAGACTCCATGAGCTAAATAATTTTGTATTAAAGAAATACAGCAAATCTAAAACAACTCATTCTACATATTTTGCTGTTTACATTTTACATAAGTGAAAAATAGGCTTCGTTGTAGAAATAATCAAATTTGGATGATCATTTAAACTCAAATATATTATAATTGCGTTGTTTCAGTATGTATAGATGCATAGAATTTAAGCAAAAATAAAGTGGTTTTAGGACGGATACAACACTCAATATGAATTAAAAAGAACTTCAAGATGGATGCCATATATCATTTTGAAGTGGGTCACGTGATCTTTTCATATCATGGTCACGTGATCGCTTCATGTAAGAGGTGTAATTATTATTTTAATTTTTATTTAAAAAACTACTGAATATATTTCGCTGATTTTTTTTTTATATATATTTTATGAAACAATTTGAATATTACCTAAAATTTTCGAAGCAATTTGTGAATTTTAAATCCGCTTAAAAAATGTTTGAAAAATTAGGTTCCATAGGGCTCAATGTATTTCATTTCTTCAACCCGGGTTCAATCCAAAACTAATTAGGTGATATTATTCCTTTATATTCCCATAGGTCCTACAGACCGTCTGAACAACATACTAAAATTTCATTTTGATTAAGTCATTTTTACGGAAATTATCGTGCTAACGGACAGACAGACAGACAGAATGAACAAAGTCATAAACACTTTTCAATTTTGTTGTAAAGTGTTAAAAAGTTAGTACATAGCGAGGTGAGCATTTTTACGGCGCTTACAAATCAGAGCGTAACCTGTTCAATACCACTTAAGAAAAAATTTTGAACTGAAAATGTCTACAGCACGGGGAAAAAATATTTAACACAGTATCAGTGGCATAAACAGCGAGAAATTTTGACTGACTGACTTTGGCGGCAACTAAGTTCTACATCTTACCTAATCGAATCAAAGTTACTCTTATAAATATAATCTTAAAAGCTATTGCATTATATACATCTTTCTTTAATATCATAAATGAGATATAATGTAACCACAGCTGACAAAGAATGTAAAACATTTTAATGGTAACATATAGAAAAAAAAATATATGTAGGAAAACTTCAAATCAGTCCAGTTTTGAATTTGTAAAAAGTAATATAATTATTTGCTTAACAATCTTAATATTTTTAAGACACTGGTCTAAGTTGTCAGACACTAAAATATTTAATAAAGAAACAAAATATATTCAGCTCTCTAATTGTAATTTAGTATAATTATATATTATTATGAGTTTAGTATAATTAGATTTTTTATATATATATTTATAATCTGGACCCCATTTCCGCCAAAATAAGAAAATTTATTTACATTTTTATCTAATTAGGCTCAGTGTATAAGCGATCAAAGTGTTTGCATTTTTCGTAACGCTACGTTTTTCCGCCAGAGAAACCCCAACCATAGATGTTATTCACATCAAAAATAATTAATATTTTACAAAAATATTAATTAATAATGAAACATACTGCAAAGAAATGAATGTTGTGCATTTTTAGTTCACGCATAATTTGAAACGAAACACTGATGGAAAAGGAGGTTTTAACATTACATTAGAATGTAATCTATACACGTGAAATCGCACTTTTTTGACACATCAGGAAAATGATTCAGCTTCTTAATGCTGGTGCTAGATGTGTATGGTAGAACATTTTTAGTTCACATAATTTTAAATGAAACACTGATGGAAAAGGAGGTTTTAACTTTACATTAGAATGTAATCTATACACGTGAAATCGCACTTATTTGACACATCAGGAAAATGATTCAGCTTCTTAATGCTGGTGCTATATGTGTACGGTAGAAATAACATGACAGTGGCATGTTCAATCGAAATTCTAGAATTCAAAAAATGTTTTTGAAAAATCCTTAACATTAGGGATTTCTAAAAAATTGCAAAAACCGGGAAATTCTCCTTAAAAAGTCGGAAACCGGGAGTTAAAAATCTCTTCTCTTTCATTGTAATTTGTATAGTTTTGTAACACCCATTCTAATTTTATTTTTTGTTACTTCTTATTCTCACTCACTAATCTGCTAATTAAGAACTTTATTACCATATTAATATTATTGTATATTATTTAATTATTTTTTTTTATTATTACCAAAACATTTTTTATATCATATATTATTTTAAATTTTACCAAAATCTATTTCAACTGCGTCTCTTGATGCCACTTATTGGCAATAACACACATAATACTAAATAATATACATAACGCTAACTATTCTCTTTTATTAAGTTATTTTAAATGAGTAATATTTGTTTGGACTGGGTATCGTTGTTCTTTGTTAACTATTTAACAATTACTGTTTATGAATATTTTACTAAACTAACTGCACTTTTCTGTGCAAAAAAGTATTCATAACTAATAGTTACTATTAATGCTCATTTAACCTAAAATTACGCGTGTGGCCACATGTGATATGCAAGATTCTCTTGAACTCATACTTCAATTTTTCTGAAATTTTAGTCTGAGGACTCATTCGGTTCTCTGGTGCTAAAAAGATTTTGGTACCAATAAAAAAAGAAAACTTTTTTCGAAATGCATCGCACAAATCGAAAAGAATTAAGAGAAAATATAAATATGCGTAACTATATGAATTAGCACCTGTTTTATATGTACTTTTTTTCCCTCGACTCAGACCATCCGACCTACCCGAAAGTGTAAGGTATCGGATTGGACGGTCGGGAAGTGTCCCCCAATTTAGACCGGAACCCAGTGGGGACGGTATCCACGGGGACCGTACCCTCCGTCCACTACCACCAACTTTTCGGAAGGACTTACGGACCCACATATTTAATGTACCCGTACTCCGTGTGAACAGGGGGACAGTTTGGGTAGAGCAGGAAATCGAATTCTGGTCGTTCGAGTGCAATCCCCGCGGGCTAACCACTGGGCTGCCCCATCTCCATATGTACTTTTTGATCATAAAAAGAATAAACCGCTTGTAATGATAAGATAAGCTGTTTTCCACCCCACCCCTCCCGATTTAATCTCATGTAAAAACTCGCCTAATAAAATAGCTGATTCAATGTAATTTGAAGTATAAATTTTCACGTTTATTTTGCTTGATAAAATTCAATTTACCGAAATAAAGAAAAAAAAATTAGCTTTTAGGGAAAGTCATATGCTGCCCGCATATGATTAAAAAATAATAGAGATTTAAAAATAGATATGAAACCCAAAAGGGATTCCACTGTATTTCAACCGTTCTATACGAGTGCCGATGGTGGATGTGGGTGTGCCATGCGTGCAGATTTTGCTATATTTCAAGCCATCCTGCGTGGGATGAGGAGCAGGCAGTCAGTCCTGTTACAGTCACCATCGTGGCAATTGACGGAGTTTCCACACCCACACGCGCATATAAGAAATCAATAAGCGATAGGTGTGATCACCAAAAGGGGTGAAGGACCCATAGTCCCAAGGAGAAAGTAACTATGATTGTGCAAGTGCCAGCTGGAAGAGAGCCCACCGTTCTGTGCTAAGAAAGCGAAATAAGAAAACGTGAACAAAATATCTATTATGGATTTAGTAAATGAATCACTGCAGAAAAAAAAAAAAAAATACTAATGATTTTGGTAGTACAGGAGTAGCTTGTCCTACATACTGGTACGAATTTACTTATGTAACACACTATCTATAATGCAGAAAAGTAGTCATTTGCATTTACGTACAAGATCCGTGGAACCACGTTATTAAACGTTGAATCAATATCATAATACTATTTTGCAGATGAAAATGGAATGCCGGTAGCTACTTCTATGAAGTCGTTTCAGAATACCAGTACAAAAATTGTTTATTCTTCAAAAGAACATACATCTGTACATGATGCATAACTATTAACTTTCCTTGTAAATATAGCCTCTTTTAAAAACTAACCTTTATTCAAATTTTCTATTCTCGGGCACGAGCTCAAACTAAGCTAAATTAATTCTAAGGCATTATTCTGTCAATCATTCTATTTCATGATTATAGTCTTTACCAGGGCTTCTCAACCTTTTCATAAATGCGTAGTACCAAAAACGAAATTAAAAAAGTTTAGCGCCACCGATACAAATATATCTTGCATATAAATCGGAAAACAAGACCATAAACTCAATTAAGTTAATGTCAAGCATTTTTATTTCGTTTCTAATAATAGAAAATCGAACAAAAATAATAAATATTAGCAAATACGATTAACAGTAGAACAAACGAACAATAATATTATTGATTAGCAAAATTATTTAATGTGATACTTGTGCTTGCTTGACAAAAATTAGTCTCTTTATGTTTAGTTCTATTTTACTTAATTTTAAATGCAAGTTTAGCTCCAGTTCGACTTTCGTTCTATATTTGTTTTTATAACATTGAAGAAATTCCTGCTTCATATAAGTACGTCGAACAAAATGTCATTAAACACATAACTGCTTTTTCGGGTATGTCTTTAAATACATTTTTTGTTGTTATTTAATCCAGAAGTTGAGCCAAGAATTGTTTTTAAAACCATCCAATAAATTATTGTCACATGAAATATCAATGAGTTGCTCTTTATCTTCAGAAGAAAGATATTCTGCTAATGCATTGAAAATAAATATTATTAAAATAATAAGCACTACTTTTGGATAGCAAAAATTTTACATTGTGTATTACATAAATTATCCACGCATTATCTGCTTGAGAACCACTAGTCTATACTGTTTCCTAATTTTCATCTGCATCTCCAATATTATTTAACCCGCTATAATCCAACAATGTTTGTGAAATATGTTGATTCACATACTTTCTCCGCCTTGATCTCCAGTAAACTTCCTTTACGAAAAACACCCTGGTGACTATCCTTAATATAATTTGTCTATCCTTAATATAAGATTGCTTGAGAAAATTGTAAGCAATTTCTGTATTTCTATGACTCTGTGTTTCGAATTTTCTAGAACGATCTGCCCCTTTGTTCCCCCCTCTTCGAAGTATGTTGTATCTCTTGCAAGTACATCAAATCAATCTTATTCATTGAACGAAAAGGTCACATGCGCTGCTTTCCACATATTTATTTCCTCAGTAAATTTCATTCACTAACTTTCATGATATTTAAATATGTGGAGTTGTTTGAAAGAGTGTGGTTTGTTTCGCTCTCCAATATCTTCAGAAAAATTCGGGCAACCTAGAAAAACTTTCGCAGTTCACCTGTTTCAATTAGCTCTTTTTTCTTCGCTTAATTTTAAGTATTAGTTTTTTTTCCCCCGGCAAGAATTCTGAATTTGAGTTTGATTATTATAATTTTTTTTTTTTACTTTTTTTCAGTTTGTGTTTTGTATTATATGCATAAAGATATTTGATAAATATCTTACTTCATTTATTTTCCTTCTGGACTTGCCTTTTTGTAAGGGGCATTTGGATATGCATTCGTTATGCCTCTATTAATCGGAATTATTTACATTTTTTAATATGACAATTTGCATATTCTTGTTTTATTTCTTTTATCGGCAATAAAAAAATATTACTAAAATGCTGTGCACTTATTTGGACTGTAAGTGATTTTGTTGACAAAAGGAATGTTTTACAAGTATGTAAGAATGATGTAGATCTACTTGATATTGAGAATGGACCACTGTTTAAGGAGAACTATTAGTAGTGCAGAATTTGCAAACCAAAGTGAACCTAGTAATAGTAGCAGATTATTACTAACATCACAAGTACAGCGCCGGATGAAGGGAAGTAAAGGTGCAGGCAAGTTATATCAATATCGGCATGACGCAATCTAGGAGGATAGAATACATGTATTCTATAGGATAGAAGGATAGAATACATGTCCTCTATAGGATAGGAGGATAGAATACATGTATTCTATAGGATAGAAGGATAGAATACATGTATTCTATAGGATAGGAGGGTAGAATACATGTATTCTATCCTCCTAGGCAGCCGCAGTGTCGAAAACCCAGGCCACTCGACTCATCCTAGGATACGCGTAGCAGTTTGAGTGGCCGGATCAGCCGCAGTGTGTCATTTGTTTCAAATTCTCACCAATGGCATACTAAGACCTGCAAAACTTGAAAGACATCCGGAAATTGTGCTTGAAGATTATATACACAAGGATCATGAGTTTTTTTGTTCGAAAAGAGATGGAATTGAAAATATAAAAGATTGCTGTGTCAAAAGAAGCTACGATATCGCAGAATTCCATTGGCGTGCAGTGGCATAAAACAAAGAAAGGAAGCACTGCTTCAGTAACCAAAAATATTGAAAAAGCTATAATTTAAAGCTTAATTGTGTTTTTTTTAACAATTTTACATAATTTTCTACTGGAAATAGCAATTCCCCATCTACAAATTTAAAACTCATTAAAAATTTCGCTTCAGTTTTTCATTGAAAATTAAGCTTTCATTAAAAATTTCGCTTCACACACCATTACCGAGGATTTGTTGCTTCCTTTCAGCTGTAGAAATGTGTCACATTATGAATGGAGAAGCAGCTGCATATGAATGGAGAGGTAGATTCCATTAAAAACTATTTTACTGTCAAATAATATGGTTTCACGAATGTATAATTTTAATTTACAATAAAAAAAATAAATAAAACTGATCATAGAGCAATGAACATCCTGTAGAGTGCAAAATACTGAGCAAAACATGAGTGCAAAATACTTCCTTGTAAAGAGTGCATAATACTGAAGGTTAACGATCGTCAAATTTCTTGATTTTATTCTGCTTAGTTTTGGGTGATGTCAAAATATAATAATAGATTGCAGTAAAAAACATGAATTTTTCTGTAAACATGCTGTTTTGAAATAAATGTCCCAAATCGAAAAATCATGTTGATTGAGAAGATGGTTCTTTGTACTTTACGTCGGATGAAGATTAAAACTCTTCTTGTTTTGTTTTATTCCCGATCGCTATGAACTTATCGCTATGAAAATTGCTCAATATTCCGCTTGAATATATAATAAACAAGAAAAATCAATTATACATAAAGCATTAATTATGGAATACTTTCCAGCTGAAATGAAATTGTATATAAATATCTTTAAAATATAATGCATTTAGTGCTGACATTATTTTAATTAACACAGTACTACAGTAATTTATTATACTTAAAAACTTAAAACTTCATCGAAAAAGGCAATGCTAGTTACACAAAATGAACTTTATTCAAATGACGTCATCAAAATATAAATTGTCTGCCTCTCAATGCAAAATCAATAAATATTTCAATCATATCACTTATATTTCAGACAAAAAGAAAAAAAGAAAAAAAAAATTCTTTTATAACTCACCAATCGCTTAATTTGTTCACATTCTGCATGCTATAGTTTGGCGTCAAAATTAAGCTTCGTTGTAGGAATAAAAAAAAGTTCAGTGATCACTTAAAATCACAGATATTGTAATTATGTTGCCACCGAATTTAGATACACAGATAATACACAAAAATAAAGCGGTTTTATGACGGATGCAACATTAAATATACATTTAAACGATCTTTAAACATTTACAGTATAACACAAAGGAAAAAAATGGAAGATATATTTTATTTTTCAATGAGTCACGCGATAGTTTCATATATCGATTCATATAATATGGGTGTAATTATTATTTCAATTTTTATTGAAAAAACTACCCAACATATTTTGCTGAAATTTGACACATTTTATGTGATAATTTGAATATTTCTTAAAAATTTCGAAGCGATTTGTGAATTTTAACCCTTAAAATATGTTTGAAAAACTAAGTCCTATCCCATAGGGTTCCATGTACACTCACGGATAATGAAAGTTGCGCACCAAGAAGAAAACATGATACAAGCGCGAAATGATGTACATAGCTAGAGGGCGGGCTGGTATGCAAATGATCCCAGTTTGGTGTGATTGCGCATGACCGTACACCCGCGAGTGGTGCTGCAAGCATGAGCCAGCGGCCTTATAAACCGGTGTGTAGTCGACGCCCCATCAATGCGAGAAGATTTGACACACGCAAGTACGAGTACGGAGTGAAAAGAATGGTGGGTAGACGCCAGAAACGTTGATATACGCAACTGACGGACTTCGAGAGAGGCCTGATCATCGGGCTGAAAACTGCATGGTGGTCAGCGCGCCGGATAGTCTGTCACGTGGATAGTTCGGACTATACCGCCCGACGGTGTTGGGAGCACTGGTCACGGGACGCCACCCAGGCACGGAGGATCGGCTCTGGACGGACCAGGCATACCACGAATAGAGAGGATCGAATGATCGTGCGGCAGGCACGTATAGAGCCCACGGCGACCAGATCCGCGATACAGGCACACGCAGAGGCTCCAGTGCGCCCACGAACCATATCTAGACGTCTAAAAGAAGCGAATCTGCGATCCCAGCGTCCCTTACGTGTGCTGCCGTTAACACGGAAATATCGGCGGTTCCGATTGCAGTGGTGCAGGGCCAGAGCAACGTGGGACACCACATATTCGCGATGTGTGGTGTTTAGCGATGAGTGCCGCTTCGTTTTGGGGATCGATGATCAGCGTGTTCGGGTGTGGAAGTCCCCCGCACAACGCCGCAATCCTAACCTCGTTATCGACCGCCACACCAGCCCCACTGCAGGCATCATGGGCTGGGGAGCCATAGCCTACGACAGCCGATCCCCTCTAGTAGTGGTACCAGGAACATTGACGGGCCAGCGGTACATGGATGAGATTCTACGGCTCCATGTACTCTCATTCGTTGCTGGGATTCCAGGTGCGCAATTCCAGCAGGATAATGCCCGGTCGCACACGGTTCGGGTCGCCCAGGCCTGCCTGAGTCATATTCAGACACTTCTATGGCCTGCCCGCTCCCCAGACCTGTCCCCTATCGGGCATATGTGGGACCAGTTGAAACGCCAGCTGCCTCTTTGCCGCAATCATCGGGATTTGAAACGTAACGTCTAACAGGTGTGAACTCGTCTGCCACAGGACAACATCAGGCGTCTGTTCGACAGCATGCCGGACCGTATTGCTGCTTGTATCGCAGCACAAGGCGGTGCGACGCTATTGAGGATGACCGGACTGTGTACCACAGCTCCCTCTGTACGTGTTCTGCTGTGTTGTTTTCGTGATCATGTATATCATTCATATGTATCCTTCCATCAATAAAATTTCAGGTCCATCCTATGCTCCTATGCTTCCTTCTTGGTACGCAACTTTCATTGTTCGTGAGTGTATTTCATTTTCCCAACCCGGGTTAAAACTGAAACTAATTGGATGATATTATCCATTTTCATTCTCAAACATCCCACAGAGCGGCTCAACAATATACTAAAATGCCATTTCGATACAGTCATTTTTACGGAAGTTATCGTGCGAAGGGACAGACAGAATGACCAAAGTCATAAACACTTTTCGACTATGCTGAAAAATGATAATAAGAAAACTAAATGGAATAAAACAAAATCAACTCGCAGTATACCAAAGGCATGTTCAGAAGTATCGCTGCACCAAATATCGTAGCTGGACGCAAAGCCAGTATACATTTGAGCTGATCACAGAGTGGTTCAAAAGAGTACTCTGTATTCTGATAGGAAATGCTCGATCTTTCGATATTCTGTGTCTTTGACCCCACGTATAAACCTAGAATATTTTATTTTCTAATGAGTTAAAAAAGATTGGCAACCTGAAGACGAAGCCCGTGGAGTTCAAGTGGAGAACTCGTCCAGCCTTTGCTGCGTTAAATATATAAGTTTCTACCTCCAAAGATTTACCCACACATCACGCAAGCAGGGCAATCTCTATCCAAATTAGGCGATCCTGATGATGACGACCACGTTCCAAGACCATACCTAGTCAATCGAGGGCGAAAAAACTAGATCATTTTAAAAGCGTAGTTGGTACGCGAGTCTGAAACTCTTAACAGATGGCCGCGAACGACCTGCATAACAAACAAACAAATGCAGTGGCTGCACACATGGGCATGAATAATATGCAATAAAAAAAAACTAGGGTAGGAAGCTCTACTTTGGAGTATTTGAAGTTAAAAAATATAAGAAACTGTTAAGGTCTACATGTGACATTATGAACCATATTGTAAAAAAACCTAAACTGCATAACTCAAGACAGGCCGTGTACCGTCATCTAAACATCCCCTGTGCTGACTGGAGAATCGGGATTAAAGAAGTTGCCACTATTTAGAATAGTCGGAGTCAAGAGTCTGAAGAAAACTTTCGAACCCCGACTCTTTTTTGGAGACAAATTCTTCAATATTTTTATTCTGATAAAAGCTCTCAAGAAAATTCTTTTGATGTGAATAACAACTATGCTTGGGGTATCTGTGGCGGAAATCGGGGCGTTTGGCAAAATGTAAACACTTTGGATGCTTATATATCCGAACTTAACAGATAAAAATGTAAACAATTTATGCTTGTTTTGTCGGAAATAGGGTACCATTTATGAATATATAAAATCAATTTTAATATTAGTTTCCTTATATACATAATGTATAAGGAAAGTATTGTGACGGGGTCGAATATTCGAATTCGAGTTTTCGACGAGAGAGCACGTTTCAAGCATCCCTGATCACGAATCAAACATTTCTGAAGTGATGTATGTGTGTGTGTGTGTGAAAGTATGTATGTGTGTGTGTGTGTGTTAGTGAGTCTGTGGAGACGATAACTGACGAATGAATAGACCGATTCGAACGAAATTTGGTACAAAAATCACAAACTATAAACACTGGAAGCCTACTGTTTTTATACGCAATTGAATGTTCAGAACTCCCCTAAATTTTCGAGTGAAATTTTGAAAAAATTGTCAAAAAATCAAAACCGCTAATAAAGTTACGCAAATAGACATTTCTTATGTAATTTTTCATTAGAAAACGATTGACATAAATTTTAGAACGCTAACATGAACCGTTCTCGAGATATTTCACATTCTTCAAAAAAAATTATCAAACAGTCATATAAAATAAAAAAAAATATTTCCTATTGAGAAACATATTCACTTTTCATATGTAAAACCATGCGATAAATTTGGTGACATCATTTTCGTGGATCTAGCTCGTTCCATTCATGAAAAAAGATATTTTGAGTAATACTTTTGTATTTGAACGCCAATAGTCATTTATCTGCTGTAAGAATAACTTATTTCTCCGTCCATAACTCTTAGCGAGATTTTGGTGACGAATTTGGCAGAATGTCGCCAACTTGGCGACATTTTAAATTGTTGCCAAATTAACAAAAATCTCGCCAAAATGATAAAAATGACGCTAAATCAATGAAAATGACGAATAATTGAAGAAAATTCGATATCTTGGAAAGAATATAAGCATCTACTATAAGAATAACATTTTTTTAAACTGTAAAAGTAGTAAATTCATTGCATTATATAAGGAAAGTCATGTGTTGCCCACATCAAATTTTTTTAAATATTTTGAACTTCGCAAAATAAAAATAAAATAAAATCCCAGAGCGTTTCCGCTTTACTTTGCTTATTTTCACGCGAAATATCTTCGGAAATATGAAAAATCGATATAAATAGTAACCGTCAAAAATATGTATTAGAAAATTAGTTTCTAAATCTATATTTAAAAAAAGAAATTCAAAAATTATAGTTTTTGAATAATCATCTAGCAAAGTTGAGAAAGATTTAAAAAATTTCGCTTTTTTAAGTTTGTAATGCTTATATCTCATAAACTAAAAGTGCTAGCTATGAACAATAAGCAAGAATTTGTAGTTCTCTGAAAGCCCTACGAGTGTATATAACTGGATTTGATATCGAGCTCTTTCTCCCGAGCACTAGTGCACCAAAAAGCATTTGTCCGAGTGATCCCCCCCCCCCCACACACACTATGTTCCTTACTTTCACTCGAAATATCTTCGAAACAACAAAAGGCAGATATAAACAGTAGGTTACAAAAATGCGTATTATATATATATATATATTGTACTATTGCTTAATCTGAAACAGGCATTTGTTTGGGTTAATTAGAATTAAATACTCAGACCTGAAGATGAATTTAATTCTGATTAATCATCGAATTTGGGAAGGTTCTGTTCTTTTCTCTTATCGGCATTATGGCCGTGAATTTGCTTCTATGGTGATGTTAATATACATGAATTGTATTTTTATTTTTTTATTTTTACATAATTCTTATTATTACATTTCAAATATATATATATATATATATATATATATATATATATATATATATATACACACAGAGAGAGAGGGGGGGGGGGCTATTTCATATTGAACAATAGTTTTGATTTAGTTAATCACCTTAGCAAGCTTCCACATATTCTTGGTTTCCATACTTTTGATTTTAAAGACCTATTTAATAATATTGATATTAAAGATTTATATAAAGTTATTAATCTCACTTTATCATGATTATCAATCTTCCAATAATGTTCCATTTAATGTCAAAAACTTTCCTATGCTATTGCACTTTGTGTTATACAACAATTATATTATCCAAGGTGATAACATATATTTACAAACAACTGCTGTAACTCAAGGGGGCTGTAGTAGTAGTATTCTAGCTAACTTATATCTTTATCATTATGAACGTCATTTTAACTCTTATTCATATATTATATATCGATATGTTGACGACTTAATTTGAATTATCATTGATGATTCCCATCCCATTAATATTGATTTTTACCCCTCTAACCTAGAATTAATCCCTAATGAGCCTAGTGTTAGACAAACTGTAAATTATTTAGACCTACATTTAGATACCCTCAATAATCATGACTTTCTGATCCCCAGTTTCACTTACTCCACATCAATAATCTTAAACGCATTTGTCAAAATTACCACTATCCGGAAGTATTTGTAAATAATATTATTAATAATTTCAAATACACCACGTGATAATTTTACAAATGCATTATTTATCCTTAATTGGATAACTCTTTTTTGTGAATTTCACCCGCTCTTATCACCTATTTACCACTTGGCTTGAGACTGATACTGTTTTGAAAAGACTTACTTTCCACTTGTACTGAGACCTATACTGCTTACTATTTTTGAAAGTCTTTATACACATTATTTTTCGCTCAAGTGTATTCATTCCGGTGTCCACTCGTTTTGATGAATTGTAAAATGCTCTGCCGAATGTTCCTCTGCGAACTATTAGACTCCCACGTGGTGACTGTGCCTTTCTATATTTCTGGTTTATAATTCACTTGGTTATTATTATTTGTCCGTCCACTAGTCAGTAGACAGTTCCAATGGTGTCCATAGGTGAATACTATCGCCATTGTCAGAAACTGGCTATTCTATCGGTTTTAATTCGAATTGTATGGCTGTCCTGACGAGAATGCAATTTCGAACGAACCACCGTTTTTTGTGTAATTTCAGTTGATTGTTCTCCATGTCTTGATCTTCAATCTTGAGCTATTTATTATTGCCATTTCTCATTTTTGCCGTGTTTGCTTTTTTATTTTATATATATTTATATATATATATATATATATATACCTTTTTAATTATGATTTTTGAATACTCATCTTCCCCTCACCCCCTTTCCATTATAGTGATAAGTTTACCTTCTATTTTTATCCTTAGTCTTTGTCTATAGTTACTTATTTGTAACTGATATGCTAGAGATGGGTTTTTCGTACTTACCGTAGTTTATGCATAGTTTTCGATTAAAAATTTCATTTATATATATATATATATATATATATATATATATATATATATATATATATATATATATATATATAATAGAAGTTTGAAAATCCAATGAACGAAAAGTAAGAAGATGTAACACGATAAACCTAACTTTTTAAGACACCCACAGAATAAAATATAATACAGCAAATCAACAATCAAATGGATAAAAAATACAAAACACAAGCTATCAAGTTACAGAAAATCAACAAAATTAAAAGGTATGGAAACAAAAAAAGAAAAACTTAAACTAAATTCAACTATCTAACTGGCTTACAAAACAAAAGTAAAAATCAACTAATCCTCAAATAAATGGGAAAAAAATAAATATCGAATCAACAAGTCAATGAAAAATATCATAATACAAAGGTATGGAATCGAAATAAGTATAACAAACGAAATCAAGCACAAACGCCATACACGTGGACGAGGCTCTAAGCCTAAATCATGAATTGTTAACCTCTACAAAAATCTAATCATGTCCAAGTTTTTTGTAGAAGCAAACACAAAAATGTATGTTTCTGAAGAAATAGATAGATTATATCTATAAACTATTTCTATTTGGACGACATACATAAAGAAGGAATAAAAAATGAATACCTGGAAAAAGCACAGCGTATGTACAATCGGTATATATATATATATATATATATATATATATATATATATATATATATATATATATATATGTGTAGCCGAATGAGATTGAAATTCTAAAGAATTTAAATATACCAAAAAATAAATAAATAAATAATGATATACCAAATTTCATGTCGCTACGATTAGTTGAACCTGGTAAATTAGGGTCTCAAAGTTTGAAACGCGACAAATATATTATATACTCTAAATTGAATGATGAATGTGTATTCCAAATATCCAGCAAATGATCCCCCCGCCCCGGTCACTAAATAATGTTTATACAAAAAAAAAATCTTGCTCACGCTTCCGAATCGAGTTAAACCTCTACCGATTCAAATGCATCTTGATAAGATTATCCTGAAACCGAGCAGATTTATGTGACAACGCAATCGTTATATCGACTGCTGCTAAAGATCAATGCAACCTTTCTGCCCCTCTGAAATAACAAATCGGATTAATCGATGGTACAGCTACTCTGTAATCTTCGAAAATTACTCAATGGCGCGAACAGTGTGGGTGAAAGCTGAAATTCCAAATATCTTCCATTCAAACGCGTAGGAAGAGATCCATTCGATGTAAAATCCCTCGAAAAGAAACGGATTTAAGGTAGGAATAAAGATGCCGAGGAGCACAGCCAGCCATCCGCCCACGCACCGAGGATGTGTCACTGCGAAGATGGAAGGCCTCGGTTCAGATGGATCAGAATGGATACTGCCATTGTAGAAGAGCTATAGGAGGGACTGACAATTCATAGGCAAGTAGCGCCTTCGGAAATCTGTGAAAGGCCAGATGAAATTGAGGCAGATATTTCAGAATAAAATTGCGCAAGGCTGGGGGAAAATGGCATCGTAATATATGATGAAATGCTTTTGCAAAGTTTACTAGAAATAAAATGTATTATATATGTTTTGTAAATGTAATGCATACTTTCGCATCAGTAAAAATTCAATTTGGGGAATGATTGATTCATGTTTGGAAGCGTTTGACAGAACATTTTTGTGGCGATTGCCGAAGTCGTAAAAATGGAATTACATCTTTCATGAAGTATTTTTTCATGTATTTTCTCATAATTTAAATGTTCTTAATATTATAGTAAAAGATTATTCTCCAAAAATTTTGACTCTGGTGCTGAATTAAAACCAGTAGCGAACAATCAGGGGAGATACGGGAGACCGCGTTTATCCAAGTAATTTACGATCATGTAATTTTTATTTTTAATTATATATATTATCCAAAATACACGTATAAAATATTTTCTGTGTAAATAAAGTAGTTTTGCTCCATTTGACGCAGTGCTCAAAACTGGCGCCTTTATGCTTCTTCTAAGTACAGTGCCTTGACCAAGTAAGAACAAGCAAGTGCCTTGAAGTCTCTTCTGGGCACTATATTCTAAGCGTCAGTCGTGATTTTCAGGAGAGACGAATCTCTCTCTGTCTACCCACGTTAAAAATATTCAATTGGAAATGGAACGAAAAGAAAATGTTCACGCAACTATTACCCAAGCAACGATTATCCTATTTAATAGACATGTCTAAGCTACAAGGAAAGGACTGTTTTTTGATCTCTCCAAATTATTTTATCACGCTTTACTAATGAGGAACACTCTAATGATGAGACGGAAGATGAGTAAATTTTTCTACAGAAAAGGCATAAATGCTTCCTTTTTTGGAGATTTTTCTTATCATCAATTTCGTCTTTACTTTTCAGCTTTGCAATTCATTATTTTACTGACACACTTGCGTGTTGCGTTAAGCATTTTACAAGCTATATTGCCAACTGTCAGAACTTTTATAATAGCTTTCATTCATTCTATAGTTGCAATTTTAATGAATTTAACTTTTTGGGATTCAATTCTGGCCACTAAGTAGATTTTATTTTGATTATTACGTTTGGTTTATGCTTGTCAGTGCACCATATGTTTGGCGCAGCATATCTGAATTTTGCATTTGCACTGAAAAACCCAAAACCAAACCAAACCAAACCTAAAGTTTTTGAATTCGAGATTTTGATGATATTTCGAATACTTGATATATTTCGAATACTTTTGAAAATAGGTCCTTTTATGTGTGTATCATAAGTCCAGTTAGGATCTTAGAAACTGGGGATTACGACCGAAGGGGAGATTAATAGAATCTATGGAAAACTAATGTAGTTTTTACTTCAAAGGGGAGAGGGGGCAGTAGATAAGTATCAAGACAGACAAGTAGACAATAGTATCTACCCAAATAATTTAACATAAGTAATTTTTATTTTAATTATAAATCATTCTAAATAAATGTATGAAAAGTTTTCTGTGCAAATAAAAGGAGATATAGACAGATTTTTGTTCCGGCTAACGCCTGATCCTCTTCAGCGCTGGCGTATTGTTTAGGCGAGACATATCAAATATGTATGTCTCTGATTGTCAGGAGATGCTACATTAGAAATTACACTGAAAGAAAATGTGCGCGCACTCTCTATCAGCTAACGTGTCTAAACTCCCGAGAGTTTGATGTTTTTGTTAATCATTTCCTCAAATATAGTGTTTATTGTCTTAAGACTATGGAGAGTCATTTTAAAAGTCAATA
Organism: Amaurobius ferox; assembly: GCA_951213105.1. Lineage (NCBI taxonomy): Eukaryota > Metazoa > Arthropoda > Arachnida > Araneae > Amaurobiidae > Amaurobius > Amaurobius ferox. The sequence continues at coordinate 52,450,912 of OX578136.1, read as the reverse complement.
GCAAATTTGATCTAGAGAATCGCTCAATTATAGGAGTTTTAATACGTTTGGAGTTTTTCTAAGTGAATTATAAATTAAACGCTTAACAAGTGAAAAAGTAAAGCTTGGCGATTGGTATATTCATTTTCTAACTTGTTTTCTTGATTTCTATAAACTAGTTAAAATAGAGTTTCCCGTGTACTATGATTTCGCCCATATGACGTTTTTTACTGAGTTGTACATAGAAGCACTTGTTAAAATATAAAGTATGAAACCTTTTATTTGGTAATTTTGACCCCTGGTTTTACGCCTCTTCAAATTATTTCACGCTTCCCATACTGATGGCATAACTACAATTTTTGGACTCACAAGCAAAACTATTTTGAGCCCCCTCCCCATTCCTTTTGGCTAAAAGTTTTTGGATGTATTCTGAAATAATTTACTACTGATGAACTTAATTATTAATTATTATATGAAAGAAATAACATATAATTCTATCACAAAAAAGTATTAATACAACATTTGTAAAAAAAAAAAAAAAAAAAAAAAAAAAAGTATTTTAAGTAGCAAACTTAGCAATAAGTTCTATCATATTCATTTTTCTAGCTTTATTATTTGCAATTGTCAGAAAAGATAATCATTTCTCACAATCACTTCATCGTGATTGACAGATAGATTTTTTTTAAGTCTTTTAAAAGTTTTGATTTGTTGGATGACCTTTCATTTCAACAGAAGCTACGGTGACCGACGAAAAACCGCAATAATACAGAATGCACATCTGAAAAATTGCTTTATTTTATGACTGGTAGATATCTAATTCTGCCTGAGGCCTCTTTCTGTCCTAAAGACCTCCACTGTGGGTGAGACCGTATATCGGAAGGACACTGGATTCTATAGCCTCAGACCGGGGCCGGCGGGATTAGTTCTGCTCTTTATCGGGCCTATGCCTGCGGCGCTGCTGTAGCTCGTGACGTCATAAAGTACATCCCACAATTTGCAACTTACATCATGTGTTTGAAAGTATGATCGTGTAAATATTGACGAAGATACAGATATCACCGAAAGGGGTTTTCTTTTAAGTGTATTTTTAAAATCTAGAACATGATTTGAAGTGATTTAGAACTAGATTCATGGATGTCAAGATTTTAGGTAGCGTATTTTTTTTCAAATCCAACGTCAAATTCGTCCGTTGAACGAGTATTTTTGCTACGTAAGAAGCTGCTGGAAATCGGGTATAAATAAACATACCTTAATGGAATAAGTAGAATGCAAATACATGTTTTTTTATTTATGCATTAGCATAATGAAATTTTTCTTAGTAAGGTTTGTTGTTGTCAATATAAACAATTGTTCGATTTATATATGTAAAGTGTAGAGTTAGAAATTTTTGCGGATTGTTGTTGCACCCCCCTAAAATTTTTGGTACCCCCCCCCCAAAAAAAAAAAAAATCATGGATTATACATCGTCAAATTTTTTGGTGTAAGTAATTAAAAAAGTAAATATGCAGAAAATTTCATGTAAATAAAATTTTTACGTTATCTTGTTCTTTTTGTGTACGTGTTTTGATTTTTTATTAGTGAGTCAAAAAGGAATCATTGATCTGCAATTTGTAAATGGTCTATGGGCAATTGTCATATTGTCGTAGCAAAAGGCAAGATTAAAATTGAGAATTTGCTACAGTACTATCAATTAATGAATAATGTAACTTTATTCTTTCAATCATCTGACCTCCAAAGAAACGGGAAACCAATGGTTTTATTTATTTTATGCACATGTGTATTAAATATAAAAATGTGAAATTCACAAATCATTGGTGTTTTTTTTTTTTTTTTTTTTTTTTTTTACATGCATTTTTGTAATTACAAAAAAAAAAAAAAATCTGAATTTCATATTTTTTTTTTTGGAAAAACTGAAATTCATATTGGCTACGAAAACTTTTCGTGGATTATTTAGCTTATTATTGTTTCATTAAAATGCAGATGACAACACTCAGCAACCTTAAAGTGTTAAAAGTAGAATTTTCAGAACTTCACATCCCAGGTGAAAATTGTCTGTCAATAAGTAACGTCTAAAATTATTTTCGTTGAAAAAAAAACAGGTAAGATTTAAGCTATTAAAATAAGTTTGGTAAAATAGTTTGTCATTGTAATACAGTATTATATTTGATATTTAACCGATTTATTCAATTTATTAAATTATTTCTGTTGTAAAAAAGCGTATCACCCGAAAGCGATTTTTTAGTTTTTTAAAAATTATTACTATTTGAGACTACTGCCTTTTCCTGTCATTCACGCTAATCTCTACATTTCATTTTACCAAACCAGGGATTTCCATTTAAACTGAAAGTGCACAATAACAAAAAATAAATATGTTTATATCACAACCCTGCTATCAATTACAAATGTAACTTCCGAAATAGTCGGTCATAATGCGCGTGATCACTTATTGACGCTTAAAATATAAATCTAATGTCTGTATTATTATGTATGTATATTATTATTAAGTATGTATGCATATTATTATTATGTATGCATATTATTAAGTATATATATATTATTAAGTATGTATTATTATTAAGTATATATATATATATTATTAAGTATGTATGTATATTACTATTAAATAAGTATTCATATTATATTAATTAATAGTATTCAATAATTATTAATAGTATATTAATTATTAAATATTATTATTAAGTATGTATGTATATTAGGATATATGTTATGTAAATCTGACAGTTAAAACTTTTGAAAGACCTTATTACAAAAATGTTTTAGGAGAACTATGTAATTAGAAATTTAATTAACTCTGCCCAAAAGCATTATTATATATATATATATATATATATATATATATATATAAGAGGTCATAATGTGTTTCTGTGCATTAGGTTATTTAAGAACAAAAGCCAGATTTCTCAAGTAAATGAATTTTATGAAAAAATAAAATTCAAAAGGTTGAAACCTGGCATTGAATCTTTTAGAAGAAAAGAAAAAAAAACCCTCGTAACTACGGAAATATTCAGTGTTTTTTTACTTTACAATCTTATTTATATTCCTTCTTTATATATATAATTTGTTTTCGTTATATTTATTCAATTAAAACATTTTTACTTCAACCAACTTCTATCACTCTAAAATATCGACTCCATAATCGACGCTGATTAAGAACTAGAGCAAAGTGTAAACGCCGTGGATGGGATGTAAGTTGTGACGTCACGAAACCTGCATCTAGGCCCGATAAGAAGAAGAAATCCCGCCGGCCCCGCTCAGACCCACCTCACCAACGTGGTACATTAATCTGTGGATTGACCCTGGCAGGTCCAGGTAATAATGAAGCAGACGCTTCCAGGTGGCGGAGAGTAACTGTGTCTTTGTGGCCTGTTTTTAAATCCGTCGGCGACTGAGGTCGGGACTCGGCAAGATCATTTTCGTGCCACGTCCGGTGAATGATTTCGCCGACCTCGCTATCCTGGTCCTGGTCTCGCTTGATAGTCGATAGGAAACCCGTCGACCCCCCTTTTTCCTCGGCATAAACCACTTAGGTTGCCGTGGGGAGTTCGGCATAAACCTGTCCTAAAGCCCCTGAGAACTCAAACCGTCCAGCTCACTCGAGGGTATGGAGCAGTTGAATGAACGGCCGGGAAGGAGTCCTAAAGCCCCTAAAAGTTGCCTACTTTTGCTACCTGATTGTTACTCAAACATAATGGATGGCGGTATGACCCCCTCAATCAAAAGAAAGAAAGATCAATCATGCAAAAAACATTGATTATGAAACACTTTCCAACTGAAATGCAATTTTATTTAAACATCTGTAAATTGCGATACATTCAGCGCTGATATATTTTAAATTATCACATTTATTATATTTAAAAACTTAAAACTTCATCTAAAAAATTAATTTTATTCAAATGACGTTATCAAAATATAAATTGTCTGGCTCTCTATGTAAAAGCAATGAATATTTCATTCATATCACTTTTATTCCTGACTCCAGAGTTAAATTTATTTTGATTGAAAAATATTCAGCAATTCTAATACAACTCATCTTACAATCACTTGTTTACATTCTGAATCCATTAAAATTAGGCTTCGTTGTAAAAATAATCACAGTTTGATAATCATTTAAACTAAAAAATATTGTAATTGCGTTGGCACAGAATATAGATGCACAGAAAATACGCAAAAATAAAGCGGTTTTAGGACGGATGCAACACTAAATATAAATTTAAAAGAACTTTATATACACTAAATATAAATTTAAAAGAAATTTTTACTCTGAGAAAAAAGATGGATGCCATATTTTATTTCAAAGTGGGTCACGTGATATCTTCATATCATATGGGTGAAATTATCATTTTAATTTTTATTTAAAAAACTACCGACCATATTTTGCTGACAATTTCTTTTATGTATTTTATGGGATAATTTGAATATTTCCTAAAATTTTCGAAGCAATTTGTGAATTTTAACTTCGCAATATATTTCACTTTTTCAACCCAGGTTCAATACAAAACTAATTGGGTGATATTATTCATTTACATTTACATATGTCCCATAGACAGTCTCAACAACATATTGAAATTTCATTTTGATAAAGTCATTTTTACGGTAGTTATCTTGCGAACGAACAGACAGAATGAACAAAGTCGTAAACACTTTTCAACTATGTTGGAAAATGTTAAAAATGGAATTAGAGAGAATAACTACATAATTTTCTTAATTAGAGCACAAATTATTCAAAATTATTATTATCCCCGGAAAAACAATAATTATTTCTACGTGAAAATGATAGTTTGAACTACACTATGAATATAAAGTGTATTAAAATAGATATATTAACACAAATGATGCAAATTCATCCAATTTTCAACTTGACAATGACCTGTTTATAAAATTAAAAAAAAAAATTTAAAGATTTTCTTTAATGAAGAAAATATGCGCATTAAACATGACACGTTTCCCGTGGGTCAAATAACCGGCAAATATATCCAATAAGGTAACGTTTTTATAACGAAATTCATCTGTCGTGTTTAGTTTTGTATTTTTAAATCAATTAACCACTCAACTTTAATAAATGCGATCACTTATTCTCTTAAAATAAATTTCATTCTCAACATTATTTCTCGCGCAATGAAACTGGGATATACCGCAGAAAAGCAAGGAGAGAAATTTCACACAAAAATATAAAATGGAAACACATCTTCAGGGAGATCGCTGTAAGGGAAATTGCGTAGGATTTGTGTTACATATGCAAACCTCGGACGTTTGTCTTATAAGTGCGATTTAGACCGAGACAAGAACCTGTGACATGTGGCTAATATTAAACCTAAATAAGCCATAGGTAAGTCTAGGGCCTCATTTGAGCACAGCTTCAAACTTTGCTATAAAGGTACAAACTTTAAATAAATTTCTTTTAAATTAGCAGCACTATTAATCAACATCATCTCAGCAAAATGTATCCAACTAGGCGCTGGGCCCTATCTTCCGTATGCCAGGCCCTGTATAGGCCCCCGTCTAACACAAGGAATTGGTGGGCATAGAAAGAAAAAATGCTAGACCAATGAAGCTATATCCTTTAAGGATGTTTGAATACAATTAGAAATTTGAAAACAGTACCCCTGTACTATGCAACGGACACCAGGCACCTGGACTTCCCACAGAACCATTTAATGAACCAGCGTTGATTCATTCATCGATTGTGGATTCGTACGTAGTACGCACCTCACGTACAACTCACGGGAAAGTCGGTTCCCCGTTCATTGATAAACACAGGAACCGTCATGAATGGAAGAGAAATAGTTTTTTTTCTCACGGGTCATTACTATGAGTGTAGCGTGAGCATTTGTAACCAGCTGTCGGCGTGAAATGATAATTTGGAAGGGGGGATGTAGTTAATATCATCAACGGGAGTAGCGGAAACAGTAACGGAACTCAATTGTTTTTTTAGCAGTGGAGAGAAACCAGGGGACGGGGTTAGCAGAAGGAAGGGAATTAGAGACAATGAACAAAAACGAAACATTAAAGCAAAGAGAAAAAAAAAAAAGAAAAATGCGAAATGTATTTATTTATTTAAATATCTGAAGTAATGTGTATTAAATAATAATGCAGATAGATATTTCAGAATTGTTTCATCTGAAATATGGGTTTCTTTTCCTTCTTTCGACCCAGATCGTCTGACCTACCAGAAGGTGTAATGTATCTGTTTGGACGGTCGGGCAAGCGTCACCTAATTTAGACCGGAACCTAGTGGACGTGACATCCAAAGGGTCTTCCTTTCTCCTGTCACCAACTTCTCAGGACTTTTGGACCCCGTTCTCGCGCATATCGAAAGCATGATAGCAGGATTAAATCGGCAAATTACATGGCCAAGATCAGTTATTATCCGGCCTCGCTCAATACGTGCGCATGTGAGAAGTTATCGCAGAATTCCGATAATACACTCCTCATTTTTCAATGAAAAATCCGCTAAAAACATAGGGTGATGAGAAAGAATAATTGTATTGTTAAAAATCAGCATGACTTGGAGGGGGTGACAATAGAAGTTTTTGAATACACGGAAGATTACAGAAATTTTTGTATAAGAAAAACTTTTCAGCATTATATTCAGAAATTGATTTTACCTGCAACTTACATTCTATATAAAATAAAATTTAAATTTGTATCTTATTTTTACAATTTAAAAGAAAAACTAACTGCAATCAGTAGTAAATAAAAAAAAAAACCACGATTAAATTGAAAAATGCACTAACTAGCTAAAATAATTAAAACTACTAAATCACTCCGAGGTTTTTGAGCTCAATCTTTAACACATTTGATGCCAGTTGCGTGGTAGACTGAATTGAGTCTTCCGAGTCTAGAGGTTCCTACCCTCACAGCAAAGATCGCCACATGAGTGACAGTGACGTTGTAGTCACGTGACACTTGGGTCACAGTGTGACATCATATTTGTGACTTCTATGAGACGTTACGTATTAGTAACTTTGTAACTTCATTGTGACTATATTCTGTGACGTTTTGCACAATTTAATTAACACGTAACAATGTGACGACATTACAATGGCAATTACAATGTGATGTCACAAACAAGTTAATATGCGACGTCACAAATGATCATGAAAATGACCAAAATGACTTTGCTGTGACCTCAATATGACTGTTCCAAGACGTACTGCGACGTCCCAAAGTCACAGTATGACGTAAATCTTACGTCACTGTGAAAAAAAAAATGCTGTTAGGGTAAGATCGTGGTGCATAGCAAATTTTTTTGCTGCCATTGCAGGTATCGGCGGCTATTCCATACTAAAGCGATAAACCATTCTATGGACCCTGTTATTTGTAGTGACAAAGGGGTCCTATATCGGTATTTTTTAATTTTATTACTTGAGGAAATACATAGGATACAAAACATTAATTCACATAACTGAGTTACATTTGTAATCAAATTGAATACAATATGAAGAAAACTGCCGCCGTGTTCACGGGGAGTACGATCACGTTAAACATGTGGGTCCGTAAGTCCTTCCGAGAGGTTAGTGGTAGGGGAAAGAGGGTACGGTCCCTGTGGATGCCTCCCCCACTGGGTTCCGGTCTAAATTGGGTGGCACTTCTCCGCCGTCCAAACAGTTACCTTACACCTTTCTGGTAGGTCGGACGGTCTGGGTCTCAACAATATTAAGAAAGGAATAATAGAATTAAGAATTTAATTTTATTTAATACATTAATAAAACATGTAAAAATTTCGAGAGTCCTAAGCGGCTGTCTAAATCAAATCTGCCTCTGAAAGGAAATAATTAATATATATATATATATATATATATGTGTGTGTGTTCCGATTTATAAACAACAGAACAGTATGAAAACATTTCTCATGGGCTATTCAACGTACAACTACTCTCCCACGCAAACTCCAATGGTATGTATATATATATATATATCTGTTGCTCGCAAATAAAAGACGCGAAACAACGGAATTCAAACCATCCAATCGCATTTCCTCAATCAGCGGAAACGCCCACAAGAAAAGAAGATGCTTGATTCAAGAACTAGGAAAACCTCGACCGCCATCTAAGAAAAGGACCGCGTGAATGAATGAAATGTGAACTTATTTTAATGAGATTCCTCTCAGAAGGAAAAGGTTTCCGCGCTGCTGGCTACGGTGAAGAACAGAAGCGGGCGTGCGAATTGGACAAGGTCCTTGCGCTTTTTAAGGAACTACAGTCTTGCTCCGACGGTGTCTTTACTTCGGCTCCAAAAGAAAGAAGAGTTGAAGAAACTCTCCACTCCTACGAAAGGAATCGCGTCCTACGATACCGGCCCACAGTTTTGTGGGAAAGAGCCGCTTGAAAAACAGGTGACAGCAGTTACAGAAGGATTGGGAAATTTCTTGAGATATGGAGCGTTTTCAAAAAGTTGAAAAGGATTCGAATACGCTCGAATTTATTTATTTTTTCCCCGAAGGCTTTTCATTCGATTTGGGTAGCATTAAGATGTATTAAAATAAATGCATTTGCAAAACATTCTGAAATTTTTTTAAAATATTTTCTCAGAATTTTAAACATAATTTATACGAAAATACCCAATATTAAAAAAAATCAATGTCGGATTTACTATGAAACTAATAAAAACTAATCTTCGAATTCCCAGCCAAACACGAGGCCGCCACTGCCCTAAGTTTCTCATATTTTGAAGTAAATTTTTTTTTTTTTCAATTGATTACGGAAATGTGCATTTCAGATTTAAGCTCTAATAACAACTCTCAATTAAATGGAGTGCCACATCAATAAACACTTTTGCATTTTTATGTTTATTTCAACCAGATTAGAAAGGAGTAACACACCACAGTGACGTAAAACACTCACGTGAAAAAATAAGTGCCCAACACATGACATTTCCTACACATGAACAAATTTTGCTATTCAGAAAACAAGATTTAAAGATTTCTTGTGATTCAATACAGCTGAAAATAAACAGATTTATCGTTTAAAAGGATTAAATTAAACATACCAAATATCTTGAAAATAGCTTGGTTATTTCGAGAGATGTCACGATTTCTGTGAGAAAACAAAATTTTCTAATATCTTGATAACGTGATAACTTCTAAAATAGGTTCATATCACTTCTAGTTTTAAAACTGTACAAAATCTTCACTCATTTTAAAATAGTGAATATATTTATTTTTTACGATATTTATTACTATTTGAGATCCAAAAGACCAAAACTTCAATATCTCGAAAAAGGCGTATCTTAGCGCATTATAAATGCTGCCCTTCACTCTTAAATAAAATAAACTGAAGTGTGGCTCATCTTTACCTTCTCATACCAGAATCTATTTTTCAGCAACTTTTTCTTCTTTTGCAAATTTTACAAATTTCGCAAGAAAAATTTTGAAAAAGAATCGTTGGTCCAAGTGATCACATGCTAACCTTCATTTTAGAGGGCTTGAAAAAATCTATCGATTGCTACCAAACTAGGCAATGTATCCCGCGGGGGACTAATGACATCACGAACACAAACATTGTATTCGCGGCTATTTGTCACTATAATTATTGAAATTGTTAAGTTTTGCGATCACTAAGTGCAATAAATAACCCCTTTTATGCATAATTATGTCTAATTTTTTCTTATGCTGCCATATTAAGAAAATATAAAATTTCGAATACATTTCGAAGCTTTTGCTCGAATTTCAAAGAATTCTGTGCAGTTCTAGATTTTTCGATAACAAAGCAGGATATAAAGTTTCGCGAAAATTCCTTAATATTTGTGACAGATATCGTGTACACAAGAAATTGATCCCAGACAGACGGGCATTACTCTAAAAATAGTCAAAACGTGTTCAGGAGGTCCTAAAGCATATATTGGCATCAAAATCTCGAAATCGAAATTTTTTGTGAAAACAATACATTCTCTATACAGTATTAGAAAGTAAAGATGAATGAATCTATGTCAGTAACAATTTTTACATAATTTATTTTATACGGGTCTTACAATTTTCAAAAAATTAAATGTTCGAAAGGTTAAGGGTCTTCTCTTGGGTGGTTGAATCCAAAAATAAATAGGCCTCTGATGTTCATCGATTGAAATAACCGTACCAAATTTCTTTCGATTTGTTAAATCCGTTCGAGTGTTACAGTCTCCATACATACAGACATCATTCAAAATGGTTAATTCATATTCAAGGATGTTCAAAATGTGTGAATTCATCAAAATTCAGAAGTCGGATTTTCGACCCCATCACCCTTTAAACAGGGTTCCTAGGTAAATCCATAAGCACCCCCAACAACTTTGTAAGTAAAGGTCCACGCGTGTACATGTTGGATCTATCTACAGCAAACGAGCGATTTGCTATAGATAGCTAGCGACGAGCTATCTATTGCTAGCGATCGAACAAAAAGATTGCAGAATTTAAAAAGGTTAAGATAACGAACTCAGTAACAGAGTGAGATATACAAAAAAAGGTAATTACGAAGCAATATCCAATGAGTAGGAATCGACACCAGGAACGAACAAAACGCGTATACAAAAGATAATAAATACCAGTCATACTTAATCATAATAAATACCAGTCATACTTAATCATAATAAATACCAGTCATACTTAATCATAATAAATACCAGTCATACTTAATCATAATAAATACCAGTCATAAGCAATCATGCTACAAAACTGTTGCCGAACGATTCGCGAGTGTTTGCAAATAATGCCCGTAGCGTAGTACTCATCCGTAAGATAAAATATATGCTCTACTAGACTCGATTCCTTTGTATATAAGAGTTATTTAGTTGTTTATTTTATCATTAATGAATATGACAGCCATTCGCCACAACCATTGTTGTGTCAAATATCTTTCTGTAACAGTTTTTGTCCATTCCTTGCCATTAGACAGTGAATGCTTTACAACTCCGTAATTGGCTTTTTTCGTCTATCTCACGTTGTTACCGAATTCGTTGTTCTAACTTTTTATATTACCCGCTAGGGATAACCTAATCCATTTTATTCGATCGGGCACGGTCACTTTACTATATTGATCTCTTGGGTATACTCATGCGCATTTCCTTACAAAGTTATTGGGTCTTTCCTAATAATCCTGTATATATTAAGTATTGCAGGGAAAGTAAAAACTTTAATGATAACCCCTGAAGTCACTAATCGTTATGATTTCCTCATAACACAATTAGTTTATCGTTTGTGCAGTCAAAATGACATCGGATCGCCAAAATTATTAATCCACCACTGATTAAAAAACTACGTTGACGTCCGCGCCTTCCCCTCGCTCTCACGAGTAGGATTTACCGATGCACCTAAACATAATGCACATTTACTGTTAGTACACGCTTATACAAATTTATAAGCTCTAATTTCACATAACGGAGGAAATAGAATGGACTGTATTTAAACAGATTAGACAGTCATGAAAGGTGGGATGGTGTGCCAATTTCCTAATTTTTGGTGCATCTAAAACGACGGTTAAAGACAATGGCATATTTCAGAAATACAAAATTCAATCAAATTTAATATAAAGAACTTAAAATATTGTAATTGATATTAAAATTAATTCAATTTTATTATTTTAATGTTGAATTAATTCAATATTAAAAGAATACGAATCACATTCAGTTATGTAACAAAACAATAATCAAATTTGATAATTAAAGTAATACTTAATAATTTAAAGATTGTAGTTCAATTAAGTCGTTTAGTTAATAAAATGTAGATAATAAATGCGGCTGAATATGTATTACTTTCCTTATATACATAATGTATAAGGAAAGTATTGTGACGGGGTCGAAAATTCGAATTCGAGTTTTCGACGGGAGAGCACGTTTCAAGCATCCCTAATCACGAATCAAACATTTTTGAAGTGATGTTTGTGTGTGTGTGTGTGTGTGTGAAAGTATGTGTGTGTGTGTGTGTGTGTGTGTGTGTGTGTGTGTGTGTCAGTGGGTCTGTGGAGACGATAACTGACGAACGAATGGACCGATTCGAACCAAATTTGGTACAAAAATCACAATCCGTAAACACTGGAAGCCTATTGTTTTTATACGCAATCGAATGTTCAGAACCCCCCTAAATTTTCGAATGAAATTTTGAAAAAATCGTCAAAAAATCAAAACCAATAATAAAGTTACGTAAATAGACATTCCTTATGTAATTTTTCATTAGAAAACGATTGACATAAATTTTAGAACGCTAACATGAACCGTTCTCGAGATATTGCACATTTTTCAAAAAAATTATCAAAAAGTCAAATAAAATAGAAAAAAAATATTTCCTATTGAGAAACATGTTCACTTTTCATATATAATATCATGCGATAAATTGGGTGACATCATTCTCGCGGATCTAGCTCGTTCCATTCATGAAAAAAGATACTTTGAGTAATACTTTTGCATTTGAACGCCAATTTATCTGCTGTAAGAATAACTTATTTCTTCGTTCATAACGCTTGGCGAGATTTTGGCGACGAAATTGGGGGAATGTCGCCAACTTGGCGACTTTTTGAAATGTTGCCAAATTAACGAAAATCTCGCCAAATGGATAAAAATGACGCTAAATCAATGAAAATGACGACTAATTGTGGAAAATTCAATATCTAATAAGTTATATAATATATAAATATATAATAATAGTTATATAATATATGTCGAAAATTCAATATCTAATATGTTATATATATATATATAACTTATTTCTTTGTCCATAACGCTTGGCGAGATTTTAGCGACAAAATCGGCGGAATGTCGCCAACTTGGCGACTTTTTGAAATGTTGCCAAATTAACGAAAATCTCGCCAAATGGATAAAAATGACGATAATCAATGAAAATGACGACTAATTGTCGAAAAGTCAATATCTTGGAAAGGATATTAGTATCTACTAGAAGAAAAACCTATTTATTTTACTGTAAAAGTAGTAAATTCATTTCATTATATAAGGAAAGTCATGTGTTGCCCACATCAGATTTTCTTTATTTGCCTCTCCCTCCCTCCTTCCAGTGATAAATATGATAGATTTAATATTACTTTCCTTATATGCGTAATGTATAAGGAAAGAACTGTGACGGGTCGAAAATTCGAATTCGAGTTTTCGACGGGAGAGCTGACGAACGAATGGACCGATTCAAACGAAATTTGGTACAAAAATCGCAATCCGTAAACACTGGAAGTCTATTGTTTTTATACGCAATCGAATGTTCAGAACCCCCCTAAATTTTCGAGTAATAGAAATAGGCATTTCTTATTCTCGTGGATCTAGCTCGTTCCATTCATGAAAAAAAAACTTTGAGTAATACTTTTGCATTTGAACGCCAATAGTCATTTATCTGCAGTAAGAAAAACTTATTTCTCCGTCCATAACACTTGGCGAGATTTTGGCGACGAACTTGGCAACATTTTTAATTGTTGCCAAATTGACAAAAATTTTGCCAAATGGATAAAAATGGCGCTAAATCAATGAAAATAACGACTAATTGAAGAAACTTCAATATCTTAGGAAGAATATAAGTATCTACTATAAGAATAATATTTTTCTTAATTGTAAAAGTAGTAAATTCATTGCATTATATAAGGAAAGTCATGTGTTGCCCACATCAGATTTTTTTAAATTGTATTCGCTACCGTGATAACTTGAAATGTTCAACTCCATCATACTCCATCGTTCGACTCCATTCCGACTTCATCATACAATACTTACCCTAAACATATACTATATTAGGTTATATACACAAAATAAAAAGCTTGGAAACAAATAGGTGGACACTGTGCAAAATATGTTTAAAAAAAATCAAATTAAAATTTTCCTGCAAAAATACTCAAAATAATTTATCAATATGCAACAAGGATAAAAACGGAGATTAAAATATCTATACTCCATTCCAATTCAATCCATCAACTTGTTTAAAAACACATTTGCCATTCAAAATAAGTGGGTCTCGTTAACATGGAAATTGTTACAAAACAACACAAAATGACTGATGAAGGCAGACAGGAGTAGGCAGTTTGAGTCACGCATAAGTCGTTGACCACCCACATGCAAAAATTCTACACCTAAACATGTTCCCACGTAACACGCTCCTGTTTAAATAAGTGAAAATGCGACTTATAACAAAGATTTTAAAACAGAGGAACGTAGAGTAATATTACGGGAATAGTCGATTTTTGTGCCCGCAGCTCCATTATATGTTTGTTTCCTAGTATTTGCTAAATACGCAGTTCGATGTAAACGAAAAGAAAAGTAGGATCATTAATATTAATTATCTTACATAATAAAAGATGTTTATCTGTAGCGGAAAATGTGAGCTTCACACAGGCCGCAGCGATTTTTTTTTTTTTTTTTAATTCGAATTAATTTTTTAATTATTTTATGTTGAAAAACGATTTTGAGCGATTTTCACACAAATTGGTTTCTTCACATTGCAAGCAACCAGACAGCATAATTACACAAATACCTACCTAAAATTCTCCAATCATTGAGAAAAATAAAAAAAGAGGAAGAAAAAAAGATAGAATTACATTTTAAAGCTGATTCCAGGCGCTTTATACTAAAATATATATATAAAGAAAGGAATTCGAAGACGAGATTTTCTTAAAAGATATCTGATATTATTTAGTGCAGCGGGCGTGGGCTACGATTAAATATTGTACGGACTAAAAAAGAAACTGGGAATTAAAATGCGAATAATGGTAGCGTAGGCGCACGCATGAAATGCCCATTAATTTGTAAGTAATTTACGAAAACGGGGGCGATGCGTACTCCAAGGATGTTTCGCATTGAAAATAAACGATATCGATTTTCAACAGGGATTGTTTGGGTCTGAAAAAGGAGCTCTGCGCGTTTCAAATGTGGAAATCAATATTGTATTTTGGAAGGAAAAAACTGTGGTTTCTTAAACTAGTGGCGACAAATGTGGAGGCCAGCACGGTTAACCTTATCCTGGTATAAAAGTGAACGCGTGAAAAAAAATTCTAGATTTATATTTGAGCTAGATTCATATCAAATGCGAAGAAAACAAAATAAAACAATATATTTATATATCTCTCATATTGAAGCATAGCGATTTTCTCATACATTCGAATTCCATAGTCATTAGCTTTACTTGTATGACAATCATTAACAGAAATGTCAAAAAGATAGATATATTTTTCCTATTTCGTACCTAAATTATTCTTTTACAATATTTCGCAGTTTAAAAAAAAAAATTAAATTTGAAGTTGAAACAGCTGAGTAATGCTGATTTATTGGAAGCATTTGGCTTATATGTGTTAATATAAACTATTTTGATGCTATTAACCTTTATAGCGCAGTTGAAATTATCAACTTCCCTTCAATATACTGGCATTATTGTTTCGAGAACTACCACTGTTACCATAATGTTGCGAAAATCATAAAATTTCAATAATTTGAATTCTAATCATGGCAATTACTAAAAATTCTATGTAGTTCTGGTTTTGTACATTAAGTATTTACACATAAAATGTAATAGTGGAAGATATATTCGTTCCTGAGTTACCATTTCTCTCTCACTCTCTCTCTCGCTCTTGCACACACAAACGAATAGCATATGAGGCAAAAAGCACACTTTTTGTCCCCAGTCACTGTACCAACCAGAAAATGGGTACATACAATCCCTATCTGTTATTCTAGTTAGCAGCGCAATGAGTTCAAATAATTGCATTCAATTTTATTTTAATTGCTCAATGTGTTATAAAAATATCCACTCACAGATGTCATTAAAATTAAGTCGATTTGTACTCAGAGATACTCAAAACGTGTAAATCCATCAAAATCCAATAAGATTTTTCACCCATTCACAATAATTTCCCTTAAAAACAGCGAACGACTGACCTAAGCTTAATTTAAAATACAAATAATTTAAGGGCGATATTTTATTTTTAACCTTCTAAAATCGATTTTTCAATTTTAATTAAAAATATATATATTACATTTTTAGGATTAATTTAAAGCAAGCCGCATCAAAATCGAACGCAAATTAAGCATACAGCAATAAAAGTGCATTTGTACATACATTTTTCTTCCCACGTTCCTTTAAATCCTTTTTTTCTAAGATTCAAATTTTTGTGTTGTCCACATTATTACATAAAGAAAAAAAATTGTAATTCTATTTGCTTAAGAAATTAATACACATGAACTAATAAAATACACATGCATTAAACATTAAATGTTAATTTTTTGAAAAAAAAAAATATATATATATATATATTTTGAAAAAAAAAAAATATATATATATATATGAAAAAATAATATAAATGGAAGCTAATAGATCAATACGTTAATAACTTGAATCCTAAGTATATAACCATTTAAATATTATATTGACAAAGACGATTTAAAACCATAAAATTATAATATCTATAATAGTGCAACTATGATAGAAGATAATAATTCTGATAGTAAATAGCTTAAAATTAAGTAGAAATGGAAAGCTAGGAATTGTAAGAAGGAAATTAAAAATATGTAAATCAATAAAATATAATAGATTACACAAACAATAAGGAAAGACTATTAATATATACAGTGGCTTCCAAAAGTGTTCGTACACTTACGAATTTCAATGAAATACTGCTCTATCCATTAATAAAAATTAATATTTCAGAATGGAAATTCTTTAATAATACCTATAAATTGTTTTTAGCAAAATTACATAAAATATTTTAAAAACAGAGTAAAACTTCTTTTTAAAAAATTAATAATCAAAAGTAACCAAAAAGTTACGTCATAAAAGTCTTCGTACAATTTAAAAAAAAATCTGTAAAAAAAAAAAAACTGTATGTAGATACAGTAAATATTGTAATATTTCGGTAAATTAGTATTTAGTAGGATATCCTTTAGCATCCACAACAGCTTTTAAACGTCTGTGAATAGAGTTTACTAGTTTTTTTGTAATTTCTGCATCAATGTTCCTCCATTCTTCGATCATTACTGTTTTTAGTTCGCTTTTCATTTTAATGTCGTGTCTTCGTTCTCTAACCTCCAGTTCTCTCCAAATATGTTCTATTGGGTTTAAATCCGGCGACTGAGGTGGTGTTTTCAGAACTTGTGGGCAATTATGAAGAAACCAGAGGCGAACATTGAGAGCCGTGAGCTTAGGCATCGTTATCTTGATAAAAAACAAAGATGTTTCTAGTACCCAAATCTTGGGCTAATTATTTAAACATTTTAAAAGACAATTTAAAAAAATCTGATGTGGGCAACACATGACTTTCCTTATATAATACAATGAATTTACTACATTTACAATAAAAAAAAAAGTTTTTCTTATAGTGGATATTTATATTCTTTCCAAGATATTGAATTTTCGTCAATTAGTCGATTTCTATCCATTTGGCGAGACTTTCGTTAATTTGGCAACATTTTAAAAAGTCGCCAAGTTGGCGACATTCCGCCAAAATCTCGCCAAGCGTTATGGACGGAGAAATAAGTTATTCTTATACCAGATAAATAACTATTGGCGTTCAAATACAAAAGTATTACTCAAAGTATCTTTTTTCTCATGCATGGAACGAACTAGATCCTCGAGAATGATGCCACCCAATTTATCGCATAATATTACATATGAAAAGTGAACATGTTTCTCAACAGTTAATATATATTTTTTTAATATATGGGATTTTTTGATAAGTTTATTTTTAAAATGTGCAATATCTCGAGAACGGTTCATGCTAGCGTTCTAAAGTTTATGTCAATCGTTTTCTAAGGAAAAATTACATAAGAAATGTCTATTTGCGTAACTTTATTAAAGGTTTTGATTTTTTGGCGTTTTTTTCAAAATTTCAGTCGAAAATTTAGGGGGGTTCTGAACATTCAATTACGTTTAAAACCAATAGGCTTCCAGTATTCACGGATTGTGATTTTTGTACCAAATTTCATTCGAGTCGCTTTATTTGTTCATGAGATATCATCTCCACAGATTCAATAACACACACACACACACACACACACACAAACACACACACACACACACACACACAGACATCATCTCAAAAATGTTTGATTCGTGATCACGGATGCTTGAAACGTGCTCTCCCGTCGAAAACTCGAATTTGAATTTTCGACCCCGTCACAATACTTTCCTTATACATTATGTATATAAGGAAAGTAAAAATGTTAGGTTTTATTCAGAATCGCATGGAGACGGTATGAAAAAATATTGAACTTTATATTCGAATTCAATTCCAGGGGACAGCGCTTTTTCTACAAATTTTTTACGTGTATGAACACTTTTGGGAGCCACTGTATATATATATATATATATATAATAAACAATGTTTTTGGCCTATTTAAAAAAAATAGCATTTATGATATTTTAAAAATACTTTAAAATGTTTTAAATTTAGTGTATAAAAGCATTAAATAGCTTCACTGTAATGAAAAAAAGCTGATGTGGGCAGTACATGACTTTCCTTATATAATGCAATGAATTTACTACTTTTACAGTTTAAAAAAAATGTTATTCTTATAGTAGATACTTATATTCTTTCCAAAATATTGAATTTTCTTCAATTAGTCGTCATTTTCATTGATTTAGCGTCATTTTTACCCATTTGGCGAGATTTTCGTTAATTTGGTAACATTTAAAAATGTCGCCAAGTTGGCGACATTCTGCTAAAGTCGTCGCCAAGCGTTATGGACGGAGAAATAAGTTATTCTTACAGCAGATAAATGACTATTGACGTTCAAATACAAAAGTATTAATCAAAGTATCATTTCTCATGAGCGGAACGAGTTAGATCCACGAGAATGATGTAACCAAATTTATCGCATAATATTACATATGAAAAGTGAACATGTTTCTTAAAAGTTAATATTTTATTTCATTTATGGGATTTTTTGATACATTTATTTGAAAAATGTGCAATATCTCGAGAACGGTTTATGCTAGCGTTCTAAAGATTATGTCAATCGTTTTCTAAGTAAAAGTTACAGAAGAAATGTCTATTTACGTAACTTTATTACAGGTTTTGATTTTTTGATGATTTTTTCAAAAATTCACTCGAAAATTTAGGGGGTTCTGAGCATTCGATTGTGTTTTAAAACAATAGGCTTCCAGTATTCACGGATTGTGATTTTTGTACCAAATTCCATTCGAATCGCTCCATTTGTTTGTGAGATATCGTCTCCACAGACTCACTGACACACACACACTCTCACACCAAAAATGTTCGATTCGTGATCAGGGATGCTTGAAACGTGCTCTCCGTTGAAAACTCGAATTTGAACTTTCGGCCCCGTCACAATACTTTCCTTATATATTAAGTATGAGGAAAGTAAAAAAAATATTCTGATAACTTTAGTTAATAATCCTGCGGATAGTGAATTCAATTATTATTATTATTAGGTATGACTTATGTTCGAAGTCATATGTTTAAAAATCAAGCAATATATGTATTAATGTTAGTAATATTATTATAGCATAGTAAAAGAAATCCCATTAAAAAAAATGAAAATCCTCTTATTTATTCAAAATCAAAGTTATAGTAAGAAAAAAATGATGTGGGTAGCACACAATATTTCACACATAATGCAATGATTTATTTCTTTCAATGCGAAATAATGATACAAGATCCACGGCACAATGTTTGTAACGTTGAAAAGTACACCGACATTGGGCGCTTTTCTGGATGACAATATGTAAAATTATTTTGAAATATCAAATTCTGTTATATTTCGCGAAAAATTGTCGAAAAATTGCTAACATATGCTAAGCAATATACTCCATAATATGTAAAGTATTAATTCATCATTGTTTTAAAGAAAGTTTCCAACTTGGTGATATTTCGCCAAATTAGTCGCCAAATAAATCGCCAAGTATTGCATTTTTGATGCTCGTTTTTATGTAATTTTTTATATAAATTTATTTGAAAAACGTGCAATACCTTACAAACGGTTCAATTTAGCGTTCTAAAATTTGTGTCGTTCGTTTTAAAAAAAAAAAATTACGTATAAAATGATTTCTTGAATTGAATGTATTGATTTTTTTCAAAATTTCTTAGAAAATTAGGGGGATCTTCCGAACGTTCGATTGCGTTTAAATTCAATAGGGTTCCAGTATTTAAGAAATCGTAATAATCGTAGCAAATTACGTTCGAAACCGTTTGTGAGATATCGCACCCACAGACTCATTCACGCACACATCACCTCAACGCTCGATTTGAGTTCAGGATACTTGAACGTGCTCTTTCGTTGAAAACTCGAATTGGCATTTTCGATCTCGTCACAATACTTTCCATATACATTAGTGTGTTTGTTAGGAAAGTAATATATGTAATTTTCAACCTTGAAAACTACTTTCTGTCCTTGAAAATAAAGAGCAAAAAACAAAAAAGCTGCATAATCTATCTGGACAATTGAGGAGTGATAAAAATTGATAAAAATGCTTTGCAAACAACAACCCATTTATAACAGATGGAAAACTGTTTCAATCTGTTTTGAAACAATCTTCCTTCAGATAAGCTTTTAAGTTTGAGTCAATTAATACATTAAAGAACAGACTTGAATGGACATTATCGAAAGTTAGATGATGATGCAGATAACGAACTGGCGGGTAACTATGAAATGGAACCGGATAATTCGAAACTGAAGTAATCAAGGATATGTCTATACACATATATATCCAAGTACAAACTGGTGCTTTATACATCACAATTCAATTTAAACTCAAAAATACTTGGTGCGAAAGTTCCGCTGAACTTGTTCATGCCCGTCACAAAACGGGGTCGAAAGCCCAGACCTGACTCGTCCTTGGACAAGAGCAGCAGTTTGGACGGCCGAGTCACAAGACGGGATAAAGTTGCAAAAAATTACCTCCCATCCACCATCTATAAAGTTGCAAAAAATTCACTAACATCTGCCCATCCTGCAAATATTATAAGCAATTGCGCTCATAGTATTTACAGACACATGCGAGCCATACACCTCTCTCATTCAATATTACTATTTCTTATACGTCTCCACTATGGAACCATACATACTATGCCATCCTGTAACACAGGATGTCCTAAAGGACATCATGTGCCCCGCGGAACCCTAAGCCTATGCATTCATTACCCTTCGAAAACTTGCCAAAGCTTGAGAAAACAGTACAACTGGTAACCGCTTACAATTGAGGTTTAATTTCTGCTTTCTTGATGTCTATGTTAAAATCTCCAACTAATATGAGAGGCAGACTTGGATCACTGAAGTTCTTTGCTGTTCCAAACATTTCTGAAAAACTGGCAGAAATTATATAACCATTAAAAAACCCTAATTCTAAATCCAATTATACATCCTTGTATAACTGGATTTCAGAGGGTTGAGGCAATTGTTGTATCAGAGGAAATTTGTAGCAATTAATTTTTTCAAAGGACTACAAATTGCTCGTTTACTGTTCATACCTAGCTAAAATATCGAAAATACACTACCTGTTCAAAATAATTCAAAATGTTAAAATACCGAAAAAATAACCACTATATTTTACACGATCAGAAATTTGATTATATATCTTTGCAAGTCTTTCAAAGGCTTATACATTATTCCCTTTCTGTTCATAGCTAGCACTGTCAGTTTTCAAGATGCAAGCGTTAAAAATTTTAAAAAAGAAAAATTTTCAGTCTTCAACTTGACAATACAATTGCTTAAAAACTATAATAGTTTTATAAAAACAAATTATTAATCTAGAAACTAGATTTTAAACTGAACATTTTTGTCACTTACTGTTTATATCTATCCTCTTTATAATTTAGAAGATATTTCGAGCAAAATGTGAAAATAGTGAAAATAAGCAAAAACTCTATTTTCTCTCTATATTAAAAAAAAAAAAAAGCTAGGTGTAGCCACTGACCAAATCACTTTAAAATAGATTTTCTATCTAAGCCGGAACTATGGCATCAAATGATTTTGAATTTGGCATGATGATTTAGAATAGATTACTATGTGCCGCCTCCTATTTTGGTTACAATCGTATAACAATAACGTTGTTGCCATTTAAAAAGAAGTTTAAATAATTGATTTAAACCGAACCTATAGCATTAAATGATTTGCAATTTGGCATGATGATTTATTACATTGTTATGTAATAAATCATCATGTCGTCTCCTGTGTCGTCTCCTATTTTGGTTACAATCGGATTTGGTTACAATCGATAGTTGCCATTTCAAAAGAAGTAATATTTAAATTATTGATTTAAATAAACGAAACGCGATTTTTGTCACTGTATTAAGAACAAGGGGCAAACCGTATAGCTCGCGAAGCGAGATCTGGGGTTGTTAAATACCAGTGAACAAGGGACGGTCTCTAACGGGCGTATTGCGTCTGCCTAGCAGGTGAAACGAAAGAGATAGCGAACAGGGGCCGAAGTTCCCTAGTATTTTAAAACATCTATTAGGTTCGGAGATATGTGTGAAAAGTGTTTACATTTATTGAAACGTTTCGATTTCAGTTGAATATCCCAATCATAGACTATTTAGGAAAAAATAACGTGTTAAAAAAGGGCTTGCCAGTCAGAAAATGTTAACACCCGTATCACACACATAGTCCAGCTAAAAGACCCTTATTATCCCATTCTGATTCAGGATAAATTCAAGCGCTCATACCAAATCGTCCTATTAGATTTCGAAACTAGAACCAATCGTACACGACCATGTGTCAGTCAGTATCAGTTGCATATCATCGAGAGAACAGTTACAACGCTTAGAAATGCACGATATGAAACGGCGGATCGCACTCTAGATACGATTCACTGATTTTAAACGGAACGCCAACTGATTGGAGAGGCAATTAAACAAATATACACATCACCCTATCAGATATTCCGTGAAAATCTCCGGCAACAATTGAACAATGAAACAATGGTCACGATCCGCTCCATTAGAAAAGACAATTGAAGGGACAGCATAAATTAAGAGCGCGATTTGTCTCGATTTGCACCCTGACAGAAGGCATCTATTTCGACGGTGTCCGGCAAACTATTCTTAGGGCATGTGCTACGGTAGAAGTGTAATACGTGGCTCACAATCGCAATCTTTTGTCCAATTAAAATTTCTAAATGCTACGTTATGTGTACTGAAAAGACCAGCAATCACGCAGTAGCAGTCAATTAGTCGAGTAAAGCCGGATGTGATGATTTATGATGGGAAAAAATATAAGTACAGTCGCACTCCTCCCCCCCCCCAAAAAAAAAAATATAATAATTAATAAAACAAAATAAAATAAAAAATAAATCGAATACCGCGCGTTATTCCGTTCCGGCTCTTCGGGTCGTATCAGTAAAATCAAATGTATCATAGACGCGTAGGCATAATAAATAAATGCTATAAATAAATGAGCAACTAATTTGCAAAAGGGTTCGTCCTCATATTAAATTTTACACCAACTTAATTTTCTCAAAGGGCAATACCCACTTTTGATAACAGATTCTGATTCTCCAGGTCAAAGCACCCCGAATTCATATAAAATTTATATATTTTACTCAAACCCTTGGCGAGTTATGACTGCTTGAAGATTCGAGTTCCTAATATTAAATGGATGTTGCAATTTTTTGATGAGAATAACATCTATATGGTTGGGGGTTTCTCTGGCGGAAAAACAGAACATTATGCAAAAATGTAAATACTTTGGACATATACCTCCGAACCTAATAGATAAAAATGTAAATAATTTTTCTTGTTTTGTCAGAAATAAGGTCCAGATTATGAATATTTTAATGTTTCGAACTTTTTCCGAAAAAACTTTAAAAAGTTGCTTTTTGAAAGCGTGTTTTTTTTTTTTTCTTTTTCTAACTGTTACTCGAAATATATAGTAAACTATAAAAGATAGACATAAATAGTAAATGACAAAAATGCGTACTAGAAAATTTAATATTAAAATCTATATTTGTTATTAAAAAAAGCTTTCATAGTTTTCGAATAATCGTCTTGTCAAATTGAAAAAAATTCAAAATTTTTCGATTTTCAAGTTTGTAATGCTCTAATCTCAAAATCTAAAAGAGAACAATAAGCAAGAATGTGTAGTTTTTTGAAAGCGTTACAAGTGTATATAATTGGATTTTGGATAGTGCTCTTTAATTTTTTCATTTTTCATACTTTCACACTAAATTTCTTTGAAACTATAAAAGATAGATATAAATAGTAAGCGAAAAAAATATGTATTTAGTTTCTAAATCTATATTTATTTTTAAAAAAAGCTTTTAGAGTTTTCGAGTAATCGTCTTATCAAGTTGAAGAAGTATGAACATTTTACGTTTTTCAAGTTTGTAATGCTTACATCTTAAAAACTAAAAGTGATAGCTGTAAACAATAATTTGATCCGATTTTGGATAAGGTTTTTTTTTATTTTTTTATTTTTACAACAGTTGAGTGTTTCATTTTACAAAACGTTAATTACGCAAAACAATTTCAACTCCATCGGACAGGAGCCACTGCCGATTTTTATTTATATTTTCCAAAATAATAAGCCTAGCAAACTAATTTTTAAAAGCTTACAAAATTCCCTTGAATAAAGCAGGCATATGTCAGTCAGCAGTTCGTTCGTGGCAATGGCTAAGGGCGCATACTGTTCTACCTGAGAAGGAGAACAGCCTGATAAAGGAACCTTATAACACTCTCAAAACAATTGCCGTCATCTTACTGACATACGCCTGCTTTATTTAAGGAAGTTTTGCAATTTTTTATTGTACGAGCAGTAGTTTTATTTATTGTAATTTAAACTAATTTCTATTTTATATTGTAACTCAAACAAAATGTATACAATTTTTCATCTTTCAATTTTCAACAAATTTTTAATATCAATTATTAATTATGAAAGTTATATTTAAAAAGATGAATAGAAACGTGGATAAATTTTAATGACAATCGATTCAGCGATGTCTGAAACCTCGTTATACAAAATTTTAGTATATTCATTTCAGTACTTACTAGGACACAGAACTATATTCAAATTTGGGGCCCATTCATCAACTAATAAGGGAAAATACTCGAAAGAAAAATTCTTAAATTACTGTGCAGTGTAAAGTTTGGACTCTAGGCATTTGTGCAACGGGTGATAAGACATTGTTATTGTATTTGAGTTGGGAAAAAATCCCTATTTTAAAGTGCAATGGCAAAATTGAAAGTCGATTCAGCTTATTAATTAAATCCATGCCTGTTATGTTGGTTTCTCGCTGTATAACTTTTACATTTAATTAATATTAAATGTAAAAGTTATACAGCGAGAATCCAACAAGCGTTTTATGCAAAAAAATTTAATTTCGCATTTCATTCAAAAATCGAAATTGGCATCAATAAATGTTGAAATTGCAAGTTAAACTAAATGCATATATTACTTCAATGTTATGAATGCCTTTGAAGAAAATCTGAGGAATGCCCTTGAAGAAAATCTGAGGAATGCCCTTGAAGAAAATCTGAGGAATGCCCTTGAAGAAAGACAAAATTTGCATACTTAGGATTTTATGTGTATGTTTTCAAATGTTTTGTGTTGATTGTTTTCTAATTCTTTCACCCAAAAATTGGTACAATTCATTTTCTAATGATAAATTACTTATAAAATGATTATTTATTTGACATTTTAAATGTCGATATCTTAATTATTTTTTTTGAAAAATTCATTCGTAAATTAGAAGGGGATCTTGTGACCATTTGATCGCGTTTAAAATCTATAGGATTCCAATATTCACTGATTGTAATAACTGTACCAAATTACGTTTGAAACGATTCATTCGTTCGTGAGTTATCGTTCCTTCTACCCCCACCCCCACCCCACCCCACATACGCAGACATACCTCAAAAACATTCGGTTCGAGTTCAGGGAGGGAGATCTGCTCTTTCGTCGATATATATAGTATATCGTCTTTCTTTATGTATAGGGAAAGTATTGTGAAGGGATCGAAAATTCGAATCCCAGTTTTTGGCGGGAGAGCACGTTTCTAGCATTCTTGAACACGAATCGAACGTTTTTGAGAAGATGCCTGTGTGTGTTTCCATGAGTCTGTGGAGACGATATCTCACGAACGCATGGAAGGTTTCGAACGAAATTTGGTACAAAAATTACAATCAGTGAATATTGGTAGCACATTGATTTCAAAAGCAATTGAAGGTTGGTAAGACACCTAAATTTTCGAATAAATTTTGAAAAAAAATCATCAAAAAATCAGAACTTTCAATAATGCTACGTAAATAATCATTTCTTATATGACTTTTCATTAGAAAACGATTGGCATATATTTTAAAATGCTAGGATGAACCCTTTTCGAGATATTGCACTTTTTCAAATAAATGTATCAAAATTTAAATCACATAAAATTTAAAAAAAGTATCAACTATTGCGAAATATGTTAACGTTTCATGTGTAATATTATGTGACAAATTTGTTAACATCATTCTCGTGGATCTAGTTCGTTCCATTCACAAAAGAAGATATTTTGTGTAATAATTTTGTATTTTGACACCTAATAAAATTCATCAACAGCCATTTATATATAAGAAATGCTCTTCTCACCGTTTGTCTGTAACGATTGACGATAAATTTGGCGAACAAATTTAGCGGGAATATCGACAAATTGGCAATATTCCGCTCCAGATATCGAAAATATCGTTAAAATTGCAAAAATGGGGCTAAGTTAACTAAAATAACGCCAAATAAATGAATTAATTATTAAAATATTTTGATATATGTACTATATTGCTTATTGCAGATGATATAAATACTGATAATTGTCAATTTAGAGTTGCGTGAAATAAGCTTTAACTTAGTAATTTAATTGGGCACTTCGATATAGTTTTACACGTTGTCATCCAGAAAATCACCAAATGTGCAATTCAACATTAAAAATATTGTGCGGTACATATTACACATAATTTTTTCACTGTAAAAGAAGTAAATTCATTGTATTATATAGAGAAAGTCATGTGCTGCCTGCATCAGTTTTTAACACTTTACAACATAGTTGAAAAGTGTTTATGACTTTGTTCATTCTGTCTGTCTGTCTGTCTGTCTGTCTGTCTGTCCGTCCGTTAGCACGATAACTGCCGTAAAAATGACTTTATCAAAATGAAATTTTAATATGTTTTTCAGACGGTCTGTGGGACCTAGGGGAATATAAATAAATAATATCACCCAATTAGTTTTTTATTGAACCCGGGTTGAATAAATGAAATACATTGAACCCTATGGGACCTAATTTTTCAAACATTTTTTAAGCACATTTAAAATTCACAAATTGCTTCGAAATTTTTAGGAAATCATCACATTATCCCATAAAATATATAAAAAAAAATTCAGTAAAATATGTTAGGTAGTTTTTTAATTAAAAATTATTTAATATAGGGAGAAAAACGAATTCAATTAAATTCTGACTTTTGCGATATCCTCCAGAAAGAAAAAATAGATATATTATAAAATAAATATCTTTCCCAGAGTTTAATTATTTTGTATATGAGAGAAGCTTCACATTTTAAAATAAATTTGGTAGATAACAATTTTTCATTTTTTTTTTTAATTTTATATAACTCTTCATGATATACTTATTTGATGGCGTTTTTAATGCACTTTCCTACGTCCTAGAGAGTTAAAATTTGGTACATAGCTTAAATTTGTTGAACATTTTATTCTACAACAATTTGGTGGATCTTTAAATATAGATCCTACATTTTTTTCGAAATGGCCTGCAAATAATCCCCGTTCACTTCGATAAATCATTGTAGTAATATTGTTAAAAATTCTGATGTGGACAGCACATGTCTTTCCCTGCAGACTCATATTCACGTTCTCTTTATTTCTTCAATAATAATTTGAGTTTATCTGCACAAAATAACAGCCATAAGTATTTTAAATGACATTGGATTTGCACGTTAAACTTACATTTGGTTCTCATTTAATAGATGGGCTTATTGTCAAAGGTGGCGTAGCGAAAACGCAAAAAAACTAAAATATCTCAAGAACGGCTTGTCCTAAAGTAATGGGGTTAGTCTTATTCTTTTTGTTGTCAAAAATCACGTATAAAATCGGAATTTAATTGATATAATTGAGCACACGTAGTCTTTTATTTTGACAATTAACGATTTTTGCGGGCCATTTCGCAAAAACAGCCCGTTCCTTTTTCCCGAATCGTACTAGAATAACCTACAAGTGATTTATATAACAAATTTTGTTAAATTTGGTATATAAATCACTTATAGGTTATTGAAATATTATACACCAAATTGTGGTAAATTTCGTCTATTAGTTTTTAGCTAGAGTAGATAAAGGCAATTTCTGCCGGCCATTTCGCAAAGAAGGCAGATTCTTTTATTACGAATCGTACTATAGTCAAATGAGAACATCAGGATTTCCCACAAAAAACTTCCAAATTTTATTAAATTCGGTCCATTAGTTTTTCAGTTAGAGTGGATGCAATATCCTCACAGACACACAGAAGCACACACAGATACATCCTTACACACAGACGGCTTCCTAAAAATAGTTTTTTCGTGTTCTAGAAGTCCCAAAACGTGTAGGTCCTTCGAAAATTCCAGTTCCGATCTTCGGCACGATTCCAATGCTTTGAATACATACACACGCACACACATATATTATCTGTGTATTATCTGTGTATCTAAATTCCGTGCCTACACAATTACAATAGTTATGATTTTAAATGATCCCTAAACTTTTATTATTTCTTCAACGAAGCCTAATTTTAACTTATGCAGAATGTAAATATCTCAAGCGATTGTAAGGTGAGTTTCATAAAAATTGCTGAATTTTTTTCACACAAAATTATTTAGCTCTGGAGTTAGGAATACAAGTTATATGAATGAAATATTCATTGATTTTGCATAGAGAATCAGATGATTTATATTTCGATACAGATTTAAATATTTAAGTATAATAAATTACTGTAGTACCGTGATAATGTAAAAGATATCACCACTGAATGTAAAACATTTTAGAGATTTTTAAATGAAATTACATTTCAGTTGGAAAGTGTTTCATAATCAATGCTTATGCATGATTGATCTTTCTTGTTTTTTTTTAATGCTGTATGTATGCATACTATGTATGTAGGGGAAATAATAATTTTTCCATGTATTCTAAGTAAGACGGAATACTCTTTACGTCTCATGCGATTCTGACTCGGACATATTTCACTGTATTCTATTTTCTCTTAATAGACTGTTTTCTGTTTTTGGCAACTTCAAAAAGACCTAAATGTCCACACAACATACTCCTACAAGGTCCTCTACAGTTGTCGAAAACAATGGCTGCCGGGCACCCGTAGCCTTCTTTCGTTCAAAACACTTCCACATGATAGAAAATACTCCCACTTCTTCGCGTTGTCATGGCAACACATTGTCAACGTCTTCAGTTTGAAAAGAGAAAGCCCACACTCTTTTCAGTAGTTGCCCTGCTTTTCATTCGGTTTTATAATGCCTGTGGACAAATCTCAAAGCCCATATGGCTTTGTTTGATTAATTCGACGATTTCTAATTATGGGGTTTTATCCTCCATATTTCAGGATGTTTGCGCTTCGATTAGAATTTCATTTTTTCGTGAAATCGTCGCAAGTTGAGTAACAAAATGTGATAACGTAGCTCGCCAACAGACACTGAGAGCACAGCTGTGACTTTCTGAATACTATCACGAACAAATTAAATAAGATCTAAAGTTTCCTGGTAAAAATAAATTTTTGGGCGATCAAACCCATCTTCTTACATAATAAAAGATGTATATGTTTGTGTCGTCTGGAACGGGAAACCTAATCATCGGTCAGTGACGAAATTGGGCACAGGAGTACATCAGAATCCAGGACGACGTGCCTCGGCAGATATTTAAAATTTGAATTAGCTTCATAGTTATTTTATGCTTTCTAACACGATTTTAAGAAATTTTCCCGCAAATCGGACCCTTAGTGACCGAAAATATTATCAGAGATTTCATCTTGACACCATCGGAAATATCGAAAAACGTTCTTTCCGAACCGAATCCGTAAGGCAATTTCTTCATTTTTTTTTTTTTTTTATTTTTTTAAATAGCGGTTGGTCAAATTACAATGTCTGAACATTATGCTTCGTATTTTCAATGACCATAACAAAGAATCTGATAATAATGTTTCGGATTCAGACGAAGAAATAATAAACAAGATAAATTTATCGGCAAAGTGACACTGCCGTTTATCAAGTTTTAATCTATCCAAATTTATCTTTTTTCATGGAATTCTATCTAAATTTGTCTTGCATCATCTCCCTTTGCATGCGTATAATTACAAGAACAAACATGAATCGTTTTGTTCCCTGATATCAGATTAGGCTACCTGTACACATTCGGGGCTGTTCAATTTTAAATCTGAATTCCAGAAAAACATTTAACTGCCTTACACGTAAGAAATCGATAAATTATTATCTTCAGTTCCTTGCAAGGTTTGCCTTACGTCATGTTTCTTTATTTACGTATAGAATATATTAGAACAAACATGAATAGTTTCATTTGTTGCGAACTGAATTTTGCTCGTAATTGCTCAATTCAAAAAATACATTTGAGTGCCTAACACTTAGGAAATCTAGAAAACATAACGTGTATACTCACGGACCTTTCCCTCAAAGTTATAATTATATGCTTGCTTAAGAGGATATTTTCCTTCCAGCCGCGTATTTCAATTTTCTCAAGTTAACCTATGAAAAATAGTCACTAGCCTCTAATTTGTTCAGTGTTTTAGATTTTTCCCAGCTTTTTTTATTTATTTTTGCCAAGTATCAGCTAAGCAGAGGAAGTGTTATGCAAAAAAATAGCCAAAAGTCACACATAGCAAGATCAAAAGAATAGGGTGGATGTTTTATCACTTTGATACTTTTTGTTCAAGAAATTCAACTGTCATTCTTACTGAATGAGAAGATGCATTGTCATGATGAAGCATGAGTCCCCTAACATTCACTTCCTAAAGAATTTCTGGAAGACGCTTAGTGGTGTACCATAGTTAGCTGTAACTGTCTTCTGTTCCTCTAGCCTTATGGCTTTGATCAGACCTGTACTTCTGACGAACACGGCATACATTACATTTTCATTGCTCGTTGTCTTTTCACCATTGTTGGTTTGGGGTCATCTTCAAAAACCCATACTTTACTTTCTTGACGTGTTGGAACGTCAAAAAACAGTATGTACGTTTCATCATCAGTTATGATTTTAGAAATAACGCGGTGTCCACCATCATTAAGTAATTTTAGAATTCCTTTACTGATTCTGACACGCTCCGCTTTTTGGTGTTCTGTTAAATTATGGGGGACCCAACGACAAGCTAATTTTTTCATATGCAGTTCTTCATGAATATTTTTATGTATAGTTGCGGATCCAATATTAAGTTCCTTCTGTATCATTTGGTAGGTACAGCGATTATCATCGATTAACATTTTTCGAATGGCCGACACATTTTCTAGAACTACAGCTGACAAAGGTCTTCCTGTGTGTTCTTTACCCAGAAGGGAATTTCGACCTCTTCTAAATTCTGTAAACCATCTGAATACAGTGGCACGAGGTGGAGAACCATTTCTACATGCTAATTGTAGACCTTGAAGACATTCTTCTTGATTTAGCCCCACTTTATAATCATAGAAAATCATAGCTCGATAATGCTCTTGCGTCAACTCCATTTTCTTTTTTTTCAAAATTTATTCTACGATAGCTAAATTGTAATTGTTACCACAAATTATCATCTGCGGACATGAAATAGTTCAAATTTAAATATCTGAGCAATAATTTTTTTTTCTAGCGTATATCGTCTGCTTCTGTCTCAAAAATTTCAGTGTGGCCCTCGTATTTTTTCTATCGCTTGCTAATAATATTCTAATATATTTCTACTTCATACATAGGCGCCTGTAAACTTTTTCCAGGGGAGGGGGGAGGTAAACTCAAGCACATGATGTACAATATCGACTGGCTTGATGCTCCCCTTTGTTATATTGAATGTCCAAGGGGGGATGTGACACCCCTGTACCTCCCCTATGGGTGACCTTGACTTCATATTTAATAAAATGATTGTAAAAGTTTTTAATTAAGAAACAAGAAAACATTTAAAATGTTATATATTGTATGTATTCATTTTAATAGGTAACATTTTAAAATCTCGTGCTCTATCCAACTCTTTGCATTTTTATGTAAAATTATTTTATTTTATTCACCTATAAATAAACCTTATGAAAATGCGAATTCTAATATAAATTTCACTTGTAATACCAAATTTTTGTCAAATTTTCAGCCTCCCCAGCTAAAAATAACACGCTACGTTACTGCTGCCTACATCAGATTTTTTATAAAAGCACAACATTTCCTCTGTGTTAGCATGTATGTTTGGCTAAATACAGCGGAAAAAATCCTAAAAATTAAACGAGCTAGAGGTTAGGAACTAATTTCCATAGGTTTAACGTGTGAAGAAATGAAACTGGAATGCTGGAAGGAAAATATCCTCTTAAGGACTTTGCTAGAAAAGTTGTATTACACAATTTTCTTTTAATGCTAGTTTCTATGGTAAATTTAGATAACACAGAAACCTGGTCTTTTTCTACATCTAATATAACACTTTCTAAAGGGGGGAGAGGGAGATAAACTTGGTCTGCCACTAAGGAGCTCAATATTTTTTACACTTGCCTAGATAGGGCCCAGCTCAATGCTTGGAGGAGATTTTTTGCTTGTAGTCAAGCGACCGTTGTTTTTAAAGAGGGACTAGGATGCTTACGAGGGACTGCGGGACGGCATCACACTATAAATATACATTATTTTCATCATTAGATCCTGCTCGATAGTCGTACAAAGAAAATTTGTCGTTACCATCCTCCTAAAACTGAAACAATGATCGGATCACTGACCGGAAATCTGTGGAATAAATAGCAGGAAGGAAACTGGTCATTTTGTGGACCAAATTTGCCCGCACCACGTCGATCCAACTTCCCGCCATTGACAGAATACAGTAGAAGATCGGAATGCTCCAGATTTCTCTTTTCCGCTGATAGAAT
Source organism: Amaurobius ferox (assembly GCA_951213105.1). Taxonomy (NCBI): domain Eukaryota; kingdom Metazoa; phylum Arthropoda; class Arachnida; order Araneae; family Amaurobiidae; genus Amaurobius; species Amaurobius ferox. The sequence goes on along the minus strand of OX578136.1, from coordinate 52,417,964 downwards.
CTGTCGTGATTCTGCCGAAAACAAAAGAGCTCTTTCATTAGTACTATTGGATCGGATGTGACGTGGGAAGAAACAGAATGCAAAACAAAAAATCAAATAAGTAAAATCTATGGAAAGGGTATACAATTTTTTTCTGGAGACAGGAAAATTGCAAGTTTCATTATTTCAAAGACAACCGTGGGCGAGAAAGTCTCATCTCTCTTTCCGATCTTGTTAAAAATGCCCCACTCGAATTTCGACAGACAGGAAATATTCCTTTTAATGTCGGAAGTTTCAAACAAATACCCACAAAAATGCAATACTGATTTTTTATATATTTTTAAGGTTGCTGCTCCCTCTTTTAGAAGATACAAGATATACTGCAACGGAACGGCCTGATTAAGAATTTTTATAAAACATTGTGAATAGATTAAGTAAATAGAATTAGTTAAAAATTGTATCCCCATATTGAAAGCAATTCGCAAAAAAATGAATATGGATTCTATAATACGTTTAAGCATAAAAAGAAAGATCAATCATACATAAAGCATTGATTATGAAACACTTTCCAACTTCAATGCAATTTTATTTAAACATCTCTAAAATGCGATACATTCCTTGGTAATATTTTTAAAATTATCACAATACTACATTAATTTATTATATTTGAAAACTTCATCGAAAACAACTAAAATTTATTCAAATGACGCCATCGAAATATAATACGCCTGGCTCTCTCTATAAAAGCAGCATTTCATTCATAAACATTTTTCCATTCATTTCATTCATCACAATACTATAATAATTTATTTTATTTAAAAAAATAAGACCATGGAGGTACAAGTAATTAAACTCTATGCTTAAAACTTCATCGAAAAAATCGTCCTTCTCTCTGTAAAATTAATGAATATTTCATTCATATCAGTTATATTGCAGACTCCATGAGTTAATAAATAATTTTGCGTTAAAGAAATGCAACAATTCTTATAAACTCATTCTACATATTTTGCTGTTTACATTTTTCATAAGTGAAAATTAGGCTTCATTGTAGAAATAATCAAAGTTGGATGATCATTTAAACTCAAATATTGTAATTGCGTTGCTTCAGTATGTAGATGCACAGAATTTAAGCAAAAATAAAGCGGTTTTAGGACGGATACAACACTAAATGTGAATTAAAAAGAACTTTAAAAATTACAATTTTGACACAAGATGGATGCTTCATATAAAAGGTGTAATTATTATTTTAATTTTTATTTAAAAAACTGCTGAATACATTTTGCTGAAATTTTTTTTATATATTTTATGGGATAATTTGAATATATCCTAAAACTCTCGAAACAATTTGTGAATTTTAAATCCGCTTAAAAAATGTTTGAAAAATTAGGTCCCATAGGGTTCAATGTATTTCATTTGTTCAACCCGGGTTCAATCCAAATCTAATTGGGTGATATTATTCATTTATATTCCCATAGGTCCTACAGACCGTTTGAACAACATACTAAAATTTCATTTTGATCAAGTTATTTTTACGGCAGTTATCGTGCTAACGGACGGGCAGACAGACAGACAGAATGAACAAAGTCATAAGCAGTTTTCAACTTTGTTGTAAAGTGTTAAAAATAATTATAAACTGCATTTTATAGTGTAGCAAAATACATCAAATTTCTATATTGCTTACCTGTTATTCTTGAAGTACCTAAAACAGTAATATTATAACAAATTTCGGGAAGACAGCTATTTTCGTATTTCTACTATTTTATATAAAATATATTATCAATATTACTTTCCACGTATACATAGTATATTGTATAGGGAAAATATCGGACGGGTCGAAAATTTCTCGTCGAAAGAGAACGTTCACGCATCCCTGAACTTGAATTTTTGAGGTGATGTATATGTGTGTGTCGGTGAGTGTCTCGATGCAATATCTCGTGTACGATTGGAACATTTCGAACGAAATTTGGTACAAATATTACAATCAGTGAACACTAGAACCCTGTTGATTTTTAACGCAATCGATGTTTGGAAAACCTTCAAATTTTTGAATGAAATTTTGAAAAAATGATTAAAGAAACAATGTTACATAAATGGGCATTTCTTGAGTCATTTTTCATTAGAAAACGAATGACACAAACTTTAGAACAACAAATTATCCAAAATATTGCATACAATTAAGAAAAAGTAGATGTTCACTTTTCATATGCAATATTATGCGATAAATTTGTTAACATCATTCTCGTGGATCTAGTTCGTTTCATTCGCGAGAGAAGATACTTTTGTATAATAGTTTTCTTTTTTGACACCCAACAATTAGCCAATAGTCATTTATTTAAGTCCTTCTCTCCATCTGTCTGTAACGCTTGGCGACAAATATGACTAACTTAGCTACTTATTTGACTAAATACCAACTTGGCAACTTTTTTATAATGGTGCCAAGACTGTGAAAGGTTCATGCTAGCGTTCTAATGAAACATTACACAAGATATAATCATTTACGTAACATTGTTGAAGGTTCTGATTTTTTTTTTTTTTTTTTTTTCAAGATTTCATTCGAACAGTTGGGGATATTCCGTACATTCAGTTGCGTTTAAAACCAATAGGGTTCCAATATTCACCGATTGCAGCATGTGTGCCACATTTTTTTCGAAACGCTCCATTAGTTCGTGAGTCATCGCATTTACAGACGGTTGGACACACACACCACCTCAAAAACGCTCGATTCGAGTTCAGGAATGCTTGAAACGGGCTCTTCCGTCGAAAACTGGAATTCAAATCTTCGACCCTGTCACAATACTTTCCCTATACATTATACTACTATGTATATACGGAAAGAAAAAACAAAAATCTCCAAGTTATGAAATCTCAAAAGGGTTTGCGCCAATTTTCCGCAGAACCGGAGCTATTAGCCTGCCAAAGGATCCGAATTCCTAACCTTCCTTCAAATCACACGTAGCCCTTTTTAGTAGTAGTCAGTTAAAAAAATATTGACGGGAGTAACTAAAACGGGTATGTGTTTATACGTGGAGGGTGTGTTTATATGTGGAGGGTTTCGTACCTAAACCTGAAAATACAGCTCTGTTTCTGCGGAAACATTTGGCGCAAACCATTTTGAGATTTCATATCCTTTTTGGAACGTTTTTTTTTTTTTTTTTACAATGACGTGGAGATTGCAAATTGCGGCGATCGGCCGCGAAATTAAATTAAAAAAAAAAAAAAAAAATCTATTTTTTCCGAATCGTACCAAAATCTAGTCAACACCTGGGTAAGTCACAAGTGACTTACCTATAAAATTTTATGAAATTTGGTCAATTAGTTTTTGAATTATAGTGGATACATATATTGCTCAAACAGACAGACTACGCACAAACGTCACGCTAAATATAGTATTTTCGTGTTCTAGAGGTCCCAAAACGTGTAGATCCGTCGAAAACTCGATTTGCGATTTTTGACACGATTTCAATGTTTTCTCTATAGATTACCTCATGCATTGCAAGAAAAGTAACAAGTGGGCTGGCCTTATGGGAACAGAAATTGACATCATATTGTTACGAACGTATCCTCTAGAATTGTGAGTGTACACGCAGGACATAAGAACAAGTCCAAGTTTCTGGATAATTAACGTTTATTCACAAACACAAAGTAAGCAGGAACAGTATACAATCAAACAGCACTTAAATGCTCCACCAATTTCACAGAATAAGCGATATTATTCTCAAAATGTTGACAAAAGTAATTTCACAAAACAGCAGCTACTATTCTCAAAACATTGACAAAAATCACAGTCCAATGTAGCTCGTGTCACGTCCATTTGTCACCTCCACTGCAACGGAGGAATGAGTCCTTTTTATAGTCTCTCCATAGAAACTTCTGGAAATATCTATATCTCAAAGAATAATCGTTCTACCGAGAAGTTTCTGAAACATTCCGGAAGTCGCCAAATATCGCCAAATTGGCAATAAATCGTCAAGTCTGGAAACCCTTCTTCTAACTTAGAAATCCTGGGCTCACTTCATCCTCACGTCATGCACTGTATTTTCTTCGCCTGGCCTTCGAGACAGACGAAAGAGGAGGCGCCAGAAGGAACATTGCGCGTTCGCAACAATATATTTTAAGTTATCACGAGGCGCTCTTGATATAGCAATTTTTATTTCTCTAGCAGTGTCTGAATATTACGATATCTTTCAAACGAATTGAATGATTGGTATGAAATTTGGTACGATTGTTTCAATAGACAATTGTAAGTTTTTACGATTTTCAGCAAGATCAGTTCACAAGAATGTTCCAAGTTTTGTAATTACTTTCCTTAAATAACAATAAAATTCATTTATGAAAAAAAAAGTTAGCTTTTTAATTAACCTTCAGAAGTTAAATTTTTATTTTTTGATTAACAAATTTTATTAATAAATTCTGAAACGGAAAGAAAATTATTATCCTTCTTATAAAAAAATGACCCTGACATACCTAGAAATCGGCAATATCGTACTAACAATGACATACATGTTTTTGTATATGCAAACATAATATCAATAAGCCCATATGTGAAACATCTGCGGCGTCACTTATCTCTATTATCAAGTTGCAATATACGATACGGACAAACCTCTGGCGTTACAGGAAAAACAATGACGCAATTAATAAATAATGTAACACACGACAATAGCTATTGCAACAACATCATTTCCTGAGAATTTCAGAAATCAATTAATTTCACAAGTAACAAAAATGGTTAAAAAATATTTATTGTATTGGTAACTATTATTATCCAACAGCAAGTTCTCATAATCTACTCAGCCGATTTTCATAATTTTATTTTTAAACGAAATCTCTGGACCTGCAGATTATTCCAAAATTTGTGACTAACTCAAGAACGCATTCAAATTTGAATTATGACCATTTATAGAAGCATATGTCCCCAGCAAGTTTTCGAAATCTACTGGGCGAATTTTTGTGACAGATCTTTTTAACCGAAACCCTGCAAAAAAAAGAGGGGAGGGGGGGGGGGTTGATCAGGGTTCCTAGAAAAGTCCAAGCACTCCAATAACTTTGTATGGAAAATTCCATGAGTGTACACATTAGGTCCGACTATAGTAAACTGACCCTGTCCGATCGAATAAAAATAATTTCAGCGCCCCTAGTGGATAAATTAAAAAGTTAGGATAACAACGTAAGCAACAAGTTGAGACATACGAAAAAAGCCAATTACATAGTTGTAGGGCATTGTTTAATAAATAGGAATCGACACCAAGGAACGAACGAAACGCGTATATGGAAGAAAATAAATATATGTTAGAAAGTCGCATCATTAGGGAGGGCCCATAACACGGTGACACCTGCAATGCTTTCCAAAGTATGCAGTAATATTTTTTTTTTCAAATTCATATGTGCGTTGTTTCTGACGGGAGGGTATTATGAACAGGCTGAACTACATTAGATTCATGTGCATGTAAGTGTTGCTTATTGTTGTTGTTATTTAGTATTCTTGAATAGGAGAGCCCTACTACTGTGTCAATTAAATGCCGTCTGTGATTCGTACGAATTACTTGGCGTTGCCCGGGTCATAAATAAACGCCCATTACTACTCAATTTACCAAGAACAAGTACGCTATCAGCAAAACCAAAAACACGCTCTCCGCAAATTATCATTTGACGGCCGTTAAAAATCTTAACTGCTAACTTTACAAGTTATTATCGTAGAAAACTTGAATTCTTTTTCAGGAAATGCTTATAATACTGTTACAATCTTATATTTAAAAATTCAAATCTGGGGATTTTAAATTTTAAATCCTACTACCGAAGCGCCAACTGTCTGGGATTCCCGGTTTCACGAGCGAGACGCTTATCTACGATCTTGCCGCATTTTTCTCAATGCGTTTTATGGTGTTTTTAACAATCACAAAGGCAATTATATAAATACAATAACTAAAAACATAATTCGAAATTTAAAAAAAAAAACGCCGAGAGGCATCTATTCGGATCCTGAAGTACCTGTGCACCAAAATTGATGGCCGTACAACGCTTAAATTTCTCGCTATAGACTGAACAGACAAACATCTTCCTTTACTAAGTGGAAGACCCAGACCGTCCGACTCACACGTGGACATGGGTAGCAACTGCTTTATTAAGTAAAATTCCTACTAATTAAACAATGCTCTACAACTTTGTAATTGGCTTCTTTCGTCTATCGCGTTTTGTTACCGAGTTCCTTATCTTAATTTACTCTAGATGCGCGATAATCCTTTTTATTCGATTGGGCAGGGTCACTTTAGTATAGAAAGACATAACTTGTGCACTCATGGGCATTTCCTTATAAATTTATTAGTTTATTTCCAAGGAAACGTGTTTAACACAGTCTCTTTATCCATCGATTTTTACGTGCTAAACACAACAAACTCCAAACGCATTTATTTGTATTGAACAAGCGTAGGTTTCAAATTGGAAACTAAATAGAACACCAGTCATTGAGTAACTAACTCTTCACATTTTATGTTACATGATATACACTTCATGAATGTACGTACGTAGGATGCATCCGCAGGATTTTACTCGCATTCTAAACAAACTCATTAAAATGCACGCATTCAGTAAATACTGTTTCAACTATTTAAACAGGAAGGAGTATATAGAGAATCCGACCACGCATTAAGCAACCCATATAGCATGTTTAAACAACTGACTCTATACGAGGAAAATAGTATAGACAATAATTCCGTTTTACAATTTACTTCTAATATTACTTATAACACTTATATAAATATAGTAATTTAAAATGGCATATTTCACCCTTTCACAATATTTACAGTATTTTCCCTTTGAAATTTACAATAGCTCGAAAACTCGACAAACAAATTTTGAAGGATTTATATATGTGTAGTGGAGGAATTGGGTGAGTCAGCTGAATAGAGTACAATAGAATTAAGTAAGTGAACGATGGGAAAAAAAAAAGTTTTTAGTTCGCACTAATATTGCAATAAATAAACAAATGCTCTTTGGTAAATGGAGTAATGGAAAGCCCACCCATATTAGCAAACATTTTTCAAAAGGCGAAAAAAAATTGCATAAAAATAACTACTAAGGATATAAACTAGATAGATTTTTTTTTCATACGGAGAACAAAACATTTAATCTTCTAACGTGAATCAGGTTTCTTGTACATCTTTTATTAATAAAATTAAACATTATTTAAGTACCTTTAAAAGACTACAAAAAAAAAAGTAAGTACTGCTATAAAAAAATATAGGTTAAATGCATTATGAAGCTTTATCAAACTTCACATAATATAATATCATTTGTTTTTAACACTATAAGAAATCTCCACGCTCCTCGGACTTTAATCTACTGGACTTCTTTTCTTCTGGGTACACATGAACACATTGGTGCAAACCCAGACCGAGGACCCTGACCCAAGAGTTTAAAGGGCATGTATCCCCGGTAGGGAAGAAAAATTGACCCCCCCCCCCCCCCCCAGTACGAAACAAGTCATCGGGGCACCCGAACCCACCGAACAGAGGAAACCACGGAATCCACCACACAGGGCACGCACCGTCCGGGACACAAAGGGGACTGCTGACCCACGCCCCGCCGAGCAAAACCAACCGCCACCAGTCCCGAAGAGGGGCGCCGACGGAGCCGACCGAAACCCCCACCAGCAGACCCGCCCGCAGCGACACCAACAAGGCAAAACGCGCCACCACAAACAGCGACGTACCAACACCCACAGAAATTTATTGAGAACAAGAAAAGGTGCCTGGCCAAGGCAGTTACAAAAGCCTACAAAACATCCGTATTATTTTACGGGTCAAATAAACATCAAACATTTTTCTATAAGAATTATAAGTATAGGAGCACATAATAAATTACACGTCTATAAATTATACACATAATAAAATATACTTCAAACGGCCTCCTAACAAAAATTCTCCCGCCGGAAGCTGTCGCCAAATAAACCTCCTAAAAATAAATTAAATAACAAAATTTGAAATATAAAATCAAAATACAAGACCAAAAACAAGAAACAAAGGATGTCCTCTCGACGCCTGAGCCCCGCTCTAGGCAGGCGTCCAAGGCTCAGAAAACAACAAACTCATAAAACCAATGCAGAAATCGAACAGAGGTCCCAAACGACAAACCTTCAATCACCAAAACTATATCAGCTTAATAAACTAATATCACAATCAAAAGCCAAAGCTAACCTGCCGGAAACTTCCAACTAACACCTCTTAGTAAATAAAAACCAATCAAATAAACCAAGACCCTAAAGTTAGTAACCCTTCACAACAACCCTCAATGTTATCAACAAAAAACAATATTAACAAGATCACCTTACCTACAAAACTAATCCAACAGCCAGTCCTTTACTGTTTAACCGTTAAACGAAAAAGAAACAAGAAAAGTTTAAGTATAGGCAAGGCAAACAAAAGCGTCAACTAAATAAACCCCCCAAAACTAATAAACCATTTAATTCCAAAATAAATGAAATAAAAATAAAATCCCATAACATTAAAATAACGTTCACCCCAAATTCAAACTTACCCGTAAAACCTATTTATAATTACTACACTCATCAACAACTAAAATTACACAAAACAAAATAAAATTAACCCAAAATCTGGTTGATCCCCTACAACCAACAAAGGACTGGCACTACCAATCCAACCAAAAACACAAAAACGCGCCGAAAGAAAAGGGTAGCGTAGCTATCAAATAAAACCACAATAAATCACCCTACATAAGGAAAAAAAAAATACACCAAAACCCTCTATCCAAAATTAAATCACACCCAAAATCAAAAAGTTCCAAATTAAACTTCTACAAAATATTAAATCATGATCCAAAAGAAAGGATAAAACAACAACAGTACTAATTAATCCAACTCCAATCAAAATATTACTAATAAAATACTCAACTAATACCTATAAATTTAAATCTATAAACCCAAAATCAAGGGATCCTAACAAAGATAAATATAATATTCAATATAAAAACTGTTTTTTTTTTTCAATATTACAATATATCAATTATCCAAATATACAACAATAAATCACCTTTCAAAATGGTAGAGAGAATAACACGTTATAATAAATAAAATCATATCAACATTTACAATTAAACAATTCATTAATACCCATAAAGCTTGTTTCAAAATCATAAGACCACTGAAAATTCCACCCTTTCGTCACAAAGACAACATTGAATGTGAATTTCAAAGGAGGTGTATGAAACGAAACAATTTTGCAGTGTTGATTTAACTTAGAAAAAAAACACAGATCGAATATCCTTTTCGTGCCAAACGATTTTTCGAAATCACGGTGTTGCATACATATAAGACCACTTCAGTTTTTCTAATAATGCAGACGATTTTTGTCTAACTCCGGAGTTTAACTGCAATCTAAACCATCTGGAAAGCTTGGAAAGAAGGAAAAAAGGCAAAAATTTGGAATTGAACTGTTTGATTCTTTGAATTATTAAAATGCCTCATGGAAGTGATTTATCTGAAGTAAATAGAAGTGCGAAAAATTTGGTTCTACAACGGAAAAGGAAAGTCGGAACGTGAAATAAGTAAAATTCTTAATCGTTCTAAAACGGCTATTCACAATGTTTTGAGTAAAAAAGAATTGTATGGAAAGCAGAAAAGATCTAGCCGCAAAAACAGTCGTCACAAAGACAACATTGAATGTGAATTTCAAAGGAGGTGTATGAAACGAAACAATTTTGCAGTGTTGATTTAACTTAGAAAAAAAAACAGATCGAATATCCTTTTCGTGCCAAACGATTTTTCGAAATCACGGTGTTGCATACATATAAGACCACTTTAGTTTTTCTAATAATGCAGACGATTTTTGTCTAACTCCGGAGTTTAACTGTAATCTAAACCATCTGGAAAGCTTGGAAAGAAGGAAAAAAAGCAAAAATTTGGAATTGAACTGTTTGATTCTTTGAATTATTAAAATGCCTCATGGATGTAATTTATCTGAAGTAGAAGTGCGAAAAATTTGGTTCTACAACGGAAAGGAAAGTCGGAACGTGAAATAAGTAAAATTCTTAATCGTTCTAAAACGGCTATTCACAATGTTTTGAGTAAAAAAGAATTGTATGGAAAGCAGAAAAGATCTGGCCGCAAAAAGCAGTTCTCAGCTTGTGATAATAGGCAAATCTTCAAGCTTGCAACGAAAAACTACCATTGCACTAGTAAAATAGCACACCAGACAAGTATACAAGTGTCTCATGTAACTGTGTGGCGAAGTTTGAAGTCGAATGTTGATGTTAAACTTCGGAAACTAAGAAGCAAATCTCTACTTCTTAAAAATCATAAAGAAGAACCTCTGAAATGGGCAAAGAATGCCATGTCCTGGAACTCTACATGAAAAAATATAATATTTTCGGACGAGAAAAACTTTAACTCAGACGATCCGGACGGCAATAACGACTACTGGCATGACTTAAGGCAAGAATCTCGTGTGTTCTTCAGTAGGCAGATGGGAAGCGGCTCCGTTATGGTGTGGGGCGGCGCTTTCTCATATGCAGGAAAATTCGATCTGCAAAGAGTTGAAGGCAAAATGAACTAGGACAGTTATCAAAGGATGTTATGCGGAAGTCTGATACCCTTCGGGCCACTTTTAAGAGGGCCAAAATGAAAGTTCCAACAAGGTAATGCTCCCAGTCATGCATCTCAATCAGCAAAAGCATGATTCAAAAGAGAAAAGATTGATGTTATAACTTGGCTTAGCCGTAGCCCTGACATAAACCCCATAAAAAATCCTGTGGAGTTACTTGTCTCGCCATGTATACGAAAACAACAAACAATATCATTCGGCATATAAATTGGAACTCGCCATTATGGAGAAATGGGACAATAATCCGGAATCTGTCCTTAAAAATTTAATGAAATTGATGCCAAATCGTGTGTTTCAATTTATTCAGAAAAATGGTGGAGCAACAACTTACTAAATTTGCTAACACTTTCTTTTTCCACATGTGGTCTTATAATTTTGTAACAGGCATTTGTGCCACTTTTTTGTTATATTGCTGTTATATTTTTTCTAAATGAATTTCGTACATGTAAGTTGCTAAATTTTATTTAAAACTTGTACTGACATGGAGTAGTTTTGATTTTGAATAAAAAAATATTTCATTAATTACCTAAATAACAAAAAGTTTCGTGGTCTTATACTTTTGTAACAGACTTTAGTCCATATGTCTTTGATAATTCTTTAGCTCCCTTTGAAAGGAAGCACAGGCAATGCTGCGGCAGGAATGATCAACAGCACTATTTCCACCATTTCTCTCATTAAACCCAATACAATTGATACATCTAATACTGACGGCACAAGAGCTACCATCATGAGTCTCTGCACATTTCAAACAGCGCTTCAGACCCGAACACCGTCCAGTGGTATGACCAAGTAGACCACAGCCCATGCATTGTAGCACTGCATAAAATTCGCGGCACCATATCCGGTGCCAGTCCGAATACACATATCTCTGTTTTTGCAAGATATTAAAGGCTGGGGCCTTAACATCAAATACCCTGTGAGATCCAGTCTTGGCCCTAATCTTAAACTTATATACAAAACAATCTCTAAACTCTACAAGGCACTTATTTTAAACAACTATGTCATCTAGGAATTCGTCAGTTTCCAGTTTTTCCGGCATATTAAAGAACATCACTTTTTGTGGTCTTTTCCTATAGGCCTCTCAAACATTGGTGAACAAGACACTTGTGGACTCTCTGGAAGATCTTGTCGCGAGAATCATTGTTGCTACGGACAAGATCCCACCATACCAGAAGTACAGTGCCTAGAAGTAGGGCACTGTACCAGGAGTCTGCCAGAAAGTGCGACAGCCTTTCATTTGCCGGGGTCGGCTGTGTAATGACGCCCTCGAACGCCACTGAGCAGCTACACTTTGCAGTACTTTGAGCAACAGTCTTTCTTTGATGCGAATGGAAATGTAAAACTCCTAAATTAGTTAAGTCTCTTTTTTTTTCACTGTTGAAAGATCAACGTGGATATGTAATTTCACTCTTTACTGGCACTATGAGTGGAATGCGGCCCTAGGTCCCATTGCAAATAATGTTCCTCTCTATGTAACAAAAAAATCTGATGTGTGCAGCACATGACTTTCCTTATGTAATGCAATTGATTTACTAGTTTTACAATAAAAAGATAATGTATAAGATTCACGGCGCTGTGTTTTTCTCGTTGAATGGACAATTCCGGCCTCTTTTTTTAATTTTTTTATTCGATTCGAAAGGTTGAAAAACGGACAACAGTATAAAAAATTTTATTTTTCGAGCTGTGTTTCATGTTTTATTAGCAGTTAAAGTTCGCCTTTCTGAATGTGGCGGGAAAACGACCCATTTTGGCGAACACGGAATGTGACGTCACAAGGTTCGTAGGTTCGTTCGCGGCTCGCGTCTTCGAGAATTGGTTTATAAGTTTGGTTAAATTCTTTAAGTTCCGATAATTATAATTGTTTTTTCCGTCCCAAACTGCCGAATAGTTATAAGTATTGCATCGCTCCAATGTGCCCGACTACTAGTTTTACATCATCAGATAAAATATTTATATCTATGCCAAAAAATTATGTTTTTCGTAAAAAATAGTGTGAAGCCAGATTGTAAACAAAATTCACCACTGTCATTAAAGAGGGTTCATTACGTATGTTATGATAATAAATAAGTGACTGTATAATCCAATTTTCAAAGCCTTTTTATGAGAAGTTATTTCTTTATGATTTAATAAATTCTGAAAATCCTTAAGGGTGTCTGTCCACTACTGCTTCGGCACTCTATTTTCAGTTTTGCTATTACGGATGAATTTAAAGCCAGATACAAAATGGATTATTAACTTTGTACCCGGTTTAGTGTATGCTGTTCGCAGTTAATTTAGAGAATATAAAAAATTCAGCGCATACAATTTTTTATATCAGTATACTGCAGTGAGCTGTTGCAATTTAGTATTTTCATTAAGTACATGCGCTTTTGAAAAGTTATAAAATATATTTTATCTAAAAAGATAAATCACAAATTTGAAACGTTCACAATAGGAATAGAAATTAAATGGAAAATAATTTAAAATTGCTTCACCTATTCAGAATCATAAATGATTTACTGTTTATTATAGGTTTTAAAATATAATATTATAAGAAATAGTTTAAAACTGCTTTTAATTTAAAAATAAATTATTAGATATTATATTTAGAATCCTCACAAATCATATAAATATAATAAAAAATATATGCATAAAAATATATATACGTATAAACATAAATATTATTTTTAATTCCCAGAAAAAATACACCGCTCAATCTAAACTTTTAATGTATAGTAAATAAACTTAACTATAAAAGGCTATTTGCACTCAAAAAATTACGGATCACATTACAAAAAAAAAAAAAAAAAAAAAATTAGGAGGTGGGTCGTCCAGTCCGATGGATCCGAAATGGTTTTGCGTAAATAATATTTTGTAAAATAAAACTTCAGTAAGATTCAATTTGTTCGATTTTTTTTTTTTCAGACTCATTTGTTTTTTTTACAGGCTTTCAAAGTGTTACACATTACTTGCTAACTGTTTATAGCTAGCTAGCACCTTTACTTTTCGTCCTGATTTCAACTGGATACTCCGACTCTAAATATGCAATTTTCTTAAAATATGAAAATTTTTTATTAACCTGCTTATTATATATTAAACTTAACAATATATCGGACGAGATTTTACATTCAAATTAATTTATAAACTTGTGGCACATAATTACGTACTTGATTATGTATATTTCCATATATTACGTTCAAACCTCACCAATCATTAAACATCTTTAGAATCCCCAAGTTTATTTAACCTTCTAATTTCTTTAAACAAAATAAAATATCTTGTTCTTGTGCACCCATATTTCACCGAGGAGTAAGTAAAGACACTGGGTTGCAACAATCGTGATATTTTAAATATTGTAGCTTTCCCAGCTATTGGAAAATCCAGGTTAAAAACTAAGCTATCGAAATTATAACCACTCGATCCAAAAATCAATTATATACACTTGCAAGACTTTAAAAGAGGTACATTATTGCTTATTGTTCATAGCTAGCACTTTCAGTTTTTATAAGAATTATAAACTTGCAAAACGAAAAATTTTTAATTTTCTTCAACTTGACAAGACAATTACTCGAAAACTAAGTCAGTAAGGTGAAATAAATTAGCTTTTTTTTTTTAAAAAAAAAATTAGATTTAAAAACTAAATTTGCTAATTCATATTTTTGTCGCTTACTATTTATATCTATCTTTTGAAGTTTGAGTGAAAGTAAGAAAAATTAAAAAGTCACTCGCTCGGATAGATGCTTTAAGTGTTTCTAAAAAGTTCCAAAGTATCAAAATTATTTTATATATTCATAATCTGGACCAACAGAACAAGAAAGGATCAAAACCAGGATCCATGTTTTCAATAAAATAAAATAATCAGCAAATGATCTATATTCAAACAGACCAAGTACAAAAGTAAAATTTCAATTGTACACAAAATTAAACCCTACTACCCTGCAAATATCTCAAGGCAAAAGGCGATAGAATGTCACATCACAGGTCGAACAGGCCATGTGACGTCACAGCCAATCACGGACCGTTTTGTGTTTGAGTAGATTTTGCGGTTTTTCATTTCTTGATATTTAAATAAATAATTATTTTAAGAGATTTTCGCTTGGATATTTGAAATCAGAAAAAAATTCTACATAAATAGCAATTAGTTTTAAGAGCTTTAAAAAAAACAAAATCGGAATTGTCCATTGTACATTGGGCGATTGTTAGGATGACAACATGTAAAATTATTTCAAAATACTTAATTAACTTATACTTCGCGCAAATCTAAATAAGTATCAATATTGATAGCATCCTCAATAAGCGATATAGTCCATATATTAAAATACTTTAATAATTACTTCATCATCTACTCGTCATTTTCATTGATTTGGTGTCATTTTTATCAATTTGGCGACATTTTCATTAATTTGGCAACATTTAAAAAGGCGACATTCTGCCAAAATCTCGCCAAGCGTTATGGACGGAAAAATAAGTTATTCTTGTAGCAGATAACTGACTATTGAATTCCAAATACAAAAGTATTACCTAAAGTATATTTTTTCATGAATGCAACTAGCTAGATCCACGAGAATGATGTCACCCAATTTATCGCGTGATATTACTTATGAAAAGTGAACATATTTCAACAATAGGTAACATTTTTTTTTAATTTTATATGATTTTTTGATAATTGTTTTAAAAATGTACAATATCTCGAGAACGGTACATGCTAGCGTTCGAAAATTTGTTTTAATTGTTTTCTAATGAAAAATTACAAAAGAAATGACTATTTTCGTAACTTTATTAAAGGTTTTGATTTCTTGAGGATTTGTTTAAAATTTCACTCAAAATTTTGGGGGGGTTCTGAACATGCGGTTGCGTATAAAACAATAGGCTTCCAGTATTCATGGATTGTAATTTTTGTATCAAATTTCCTTCGAATCGGTCCATTCGATCGTCAGTTATCGTCTCCACAGACTCACTGACACACACACACACATACACAGATATTACCTTAAAACGTCTGATTCGTGTCCAGGGATGCTTGAAATGGGCTCTTCCGTCGAAAACTCGAATTCTCGACCCTGTCACAATACTTTCCTTATACTTTATATGCATATAAGGAAAGTAAAAAGAGGGGTGATAGTACTATCACCCCTCTTTTTTGTTGAGGGTTTACAATCACGCTGTCCAGCGGCAAAGTGTGACAAAATTATTTGGGGAGGCAAAGCCAAGGGCCTAGAAAAAACTTCCACTTTATAGTACATAAATGTATGTGTGTGGATTCTTAAAACTTGTTTTCGGCTAGTCCCCCCCCCCCCCCTCTTTTTTTTTCCAAACGGAAAAAAAACATATATTTTCCTATGGCAAACTCCGGATAAGCTGAACAGGTAAGGTTCAAAATCCAAAGAATAAGGTTTAAAATCCATAAAATATACCATGAATAGCAATGCGATGATATGCCTAGTTTTTTTTCTAGCTGCTCCGGCTCTTGAGTTATTCTCGACCACCATAGTTGGACACGTTCCTATAGCGGTTTCAGGATAAGCTATATTTAGAGATTACCCCCCCCCCCCTCCCCTCCAAATTAAAATATACCCTGAAAGGTAAAGATAACAAATTTGAGCCTTCTAGCTGCTTCAATTTTTGAGTGTTTCCTAAAAAATATGTACCTTCTATGATAGCCCAGAATGGACTGGCTGGACAGGTTTAAAAAAAATATATATATATGCCACACACAGACAAAAAAAAAAAAAAAAAAAAAAAAAATTACATAAGAAATGACTACTTGCGTAACTTTATTAAAAGTTTTGATTTTTTGATGAATTTTTCAAAATTTCACTCGAAAATTTAGAGGGTTCTGAACTTTCGATTGTGTTTAAAAACAATAGGCTTCTAGTATTCACGGATTGCAATTTCTGTTCCAAATTTCATTCGAATCGCTCCATTTATTCGTGAGATATCGTCTCCACAGACTCACTGACACACACACACAGACATCACCTCAAAAATGTTCGATTCGTGATCAGAGATGCTTGAAACATGCTCTTCCGTCGAAAACTAGAATTTGAATTTTCGACCCCGTCAATACTTTCCTTATACATTATATGTATATAAGGAAAGTAAAAAATTGAACAATTACTTTCCTAAAGTAATCTTTTACCATTAAAAAATGAAAAAATAATAAGATACTAAACCTTTTACAGAATCTTAATCTACATATTTTCAAACCTCCGAACATGCGTTATGTGAATGCTAAATATAAAATTCAATTAAATTCAGAAAGTAAGTTTTGAAATTTAAAGAAAAACCAAAAAATTAAAATATAGCATGAAAGTCAACAATATACCTAATTTGAACTTTCTCCGATTCTCCAGTTATTCCCAGAAAGCTTGCAAATTCCTGTAGTGGGCCTAAGACAAGTTGGACTGATAAAGTTCAAAATTTTAAGAAAGAAAATATATGCCAAGTTTGAAGTAAAAAAGAAATGGAATATTTTTCCTATACTTTCTTATCAAAAAAAAAAATATATAATTTGAAAAAGTGATTTGTAAAATACCAAAACTATTTATAGAATATTTACATATTTTCAAACGTCTGAACATGTGTTACTCTGAAGTAGTTTGATCGATTTCAATATTTTTACTTTCCTTGTGTACATAATGTATAAGGAAAGAATAGTGACGGGGTCGAAAATTCGAATTCGAGTATTCGACAGGAGAGCACGTTTCAAGCATCCCTGATCACGAATCAAACATTTATGAAGTGATGTCTGTGTGTGTGTGTGTCAGTGAGTATGTGGAGACGATAACTGACGAACGAATGGACGATTCGAACGAAATTTGGTACAAAAATCACAATCCGTAAACACTGGAAGCCTATTGTTTTTAAACGTAATCGAATGTTCAGAACCCCCCCCTAAATTTTCGAGTGAAATTTTGAAAAAATCGTCAAAAAATCAAAACCGTTAATAAAGTTACGCAAATACATTTCTTATGTAATTTTTCATTAGAAAATGATCAACATAAATTTTAGAACGCTAACATGAACCGTTCTCGAGATATTGCACATTTTTCAAAAAAATTATCAAAAAGTCATACAAAATAAAAAATATATATTTCCTATTGAGAAACATGTTCACTTTTCAGATGTACTAATACCATGCGATAAATTTGGTGACATCATTCTCGTGGATCTAGCTCGTTCCATTCATGAGAAAAGATACTTCGAGTAATACTTTTGTATTTGAACGCTAATAGTCATTTATCTGCTATAAGAACAACTTATTTCTCAGTCAGTAAAGCTTGGCGAGATTTTGGCGACGAATTTGGCGGAATGTCGCCAACTTGGCGACTTTTTGAAATGTTGTCAAATTAACGAAAATCTCGCCAAATGGATTAAAATGACGCTAAATCAATTAAAATGACGACTAATTGTCGAAAATTCAATATCTTGGAAAGAATATAAGTATCTACTATAAGAAAAACCAATTTTTTTTACTGTAAAAGTAGTAAATTCATTGCATTATATAAGGAAAGTCATGTGTTGCCCACATCAGATTTTTTTTTTCTTGCCTAGAGTTAAATTTCACTAAGAACGAGAGTGTGCTAAATCCTAAATTTTAAAACTATAAAGAAGTAATTTATTAAAAGTGATGGAATGTTAACTGTATGGGAAAAGTTCATTTGCATAATATGGTGTTTGTTATAGAG
This sequence comes from Amaurobius ferox, assembly GCA_951213105.1. Classification (NCBI taxonomy): domain Eukaryota; kingdom Metazoa; phylum Arthropoda; class Arachnida; order Araneae; family Amaurobiidae; genus Amaurobius; species Amaurobius ferox. Next base: position 52,399,705 of record OX578136.1, on the reverse strand, counting down.
ATAAATGAAATATAACTGACTTATCTCTGACTGTACTTCACTTATCTTTAGTTTATTACTTTCGTTATATACATATAATGTATAAGGAAAGTATTGTGACGGGGTCGAGAATTCGAATTCGAGTTTTCGGCGGAAGAGCACGTTTCAAGCATCCCTGGACACGAATCAGACGTTTTAAGGTAATATCTGTGTATGTGTGTGTGTGTCAGTGAGTCTGTGGAGACGATAACTGACGATCGAATGGACCGATTCGAAGGAAATTTGATACAAAAATTACAATCCATGAATACTGGAAGCCTATTGTTTTATACGCAACCGCATGTTTAGAACCCCCCCTAAATTTTCGAGTGAAATTTTGAAAAAATCCTCAAAAAATCAAAACCTGTAATAAAGTTACAAAAATAGTCATTTTTTATGTAATTTTTCATTAGAAAACGATTAAAATAAATTTTAGAACCCTAGCATGAGCCATTCTCGAGATATTGTACATTTTTCAAAAAAATTATTAAAAAATCATATAAAATTAAAAAAAATATTACCTATTGTTGAAATAAGTTCACTTTTCATAAGTAATAACATGCAATAAATTGGGTGACACCATTCTCGTGGATCTAGCTAGTTCCATTCATGAGAAAATATACTTTAGGTAATATTTTTGTATTTGGACTCCAATAGTCGTTATCGGCTACAAGAGTAACTTTTTTCTCCGTCCATAACACTTGGCGAGATTTTGGCGGAATGTCGCCAACTTGGCGACTTTTTGAAATGTTGTCAAATTAACGAAAATCTCGCCAAATGGATTAAAATGACGCTAAATCAATTAAAATGACGACTAATTGTCGAAAATTCAATATCTTGGAAAGAATATAAGTATCTACTATAAGAAAAACCAATTTTTTTTACTGTAAAAGTAGTAAATTCATTGCATTATATAAGGAAAGTCATGTGTTGCCCACATCAGATTTTTTTTTTCTTGCCTAGAGTTAAATTTCACTAAGAACGAGAGTGTGCTAAATCCTAAATTTTAAAACTATAAAGAAGTAATTTATTAAAAGTGATGGAATGTTAACTGTATGGGAAAAGTTCATTTGCATAATATGGTGTTTGTTATAGAGATAAATGAAATATAACTGACTTATCTCTGACTGTACTTCACTTATCTTTAGTTTATTACTTTCGTTATATACATATAATGTATAAGGAAAGTATTGTGACGGGGTCGAGAATTCGAATTCGAGTTTTCGACGGAAGAGCACGTTTCAAGCATCCCTGGACACGAATCAGACGTTTTAAGGTAATATCTGTGTATGTGTGTGTGTGTCAGTGAGTCTGTGGAGACGATAACTGACGATCGAATGGACCGATTCGAAGGAAATTTGATACAAAAATTACAATCCATGAATACTGGAAGCCTATTGTTTTATACGCAACCGCATGTTCAGAAGCCCCCCCTAAATTTTCGAGTGAAATTTTGAAAAAATCCTCAAAAAATCAAAACCTGTAATAAAGTTACAAAAATAGTCATTTTTTATGTAATTTTTCATTAGAAAACGATTAAAATAAATTTTAGAACCCTAGCATGAGCCATTCTCGAGATATTGTACATTTTTCAAAAAAATTATTAAAAAATCATATAAAATTAAAAAAAATATTACCTATTGTTGAAATAAGTTCACTTTTCATAAGTAATAACATGCAATAAATTGGGTGACACCATTCTCGTGGATCTAGCTAGTTCCATTCATGAGAAAATATACTTTAGGTAATATTTTTGTATTTGGACTCCAATAGTCGTTATCGGCTACAAGAGTAACTTTTTTCTCCGTCCATAACACTTGGCGAGATTTTGGAGGAATGTCGCCAACTTGGCGACTTTTTAAAATGGTGCCAAATTAACGAAAATATCGCCAAATTGATAAAAATGACGGTAAATCAATGAAAATGACGACTAGATGATGAAGTAATTATTAAAGTATTTTAATATATGGGCTATATCGCTTATTGAGGATGCTATCAATATTGATGATTGTTTAGAGATGCGTGAAGTATAAGTTTATTGAGTATTTTGAAATAGTTTTACATGTTGTCATCCTGAAAATCGCCCAATGTACAATTCAACGATAAAAACAGAGCGCCGTGGAACTTATACATTATTTTTTTATTGGAAAACTAGTAAATCCATTGCATTATACAAGGAAAGTCATGTGCTGCCCACATCAGATTTTTTACATTGACACCATACTTTAATAATCCTACTTTGAAGTCCATTTCCTGGCACTAATAGATAGTTTCTACCTACATAACATTTGACAGATATATTATAGGGTCCTCCAAGTGATATAATGGTTAAAAGCGTGGCCATATATTCAGTAGTGAAGTATGACAATATAATTTGGGGACTTAAGAAAACATAAAACCAAGGACCAAAATTAGAAAATAAAAAGTTTCTACTTGTTAATCCATTATGAAATAAATGTGTGTATGTTTGTGAGGATTTTTAAAACTTATTTTCAGCTAGTTTACTATTTTCAGCCCCCCCCCCTCCCCCCCTAAAAAATTTTTTTTTCCTATGACAGACCCCGGATGGGCTGAAAAGGTAGGGTCCAAAGAATTTAAATGTGCCATGAAAGACAATGAGTACCGAATTAGAGCTTCTATGGTGGATTCAAGTCGGTCTAAATTGGCAAGATTCAGAATCCAAAGAATTAAAATATTGAATGAAAGCCAACAATATGCTTAATTTGAGCTTCTTGGCTGCTCCAGTTATTCCCTAAAAACTTGCACCTGCTTATAGTGGGCCTAGGACAAGCTGGACTGATAAAGTTCAAAATGTGAAAAAAAAATGGAACACTTAATTTCCTAAAGTAGTCTTTTTACATTAAAAAAAAATAAATATGAAAAAATGATAAGATACTAAACCTTTAACCGAACCTTAATCTACATATTTTCGAACCTCCGAACATACGTTATGTGAATGCTAAATATAAAATTCCATTAAATTCAGAAAGTAAGTTTTGAAATTTAAAGAAAGCATTTTTTGTTTTAGTTTCCAGTTCTAAAACTAAAAGGGCTAAATTACATGGAATTTCATATTTATATGTTTAAAAATATGTAGATAATTCTTCTGTTAAAATATTGTTATGTTTTAAATCAAGAGGGTAAGCGATGAAACGAACAGAAAGCATAAAAATTCTTTAAAAGGAATTCTCCCACCTTTTCTATTATATGTGAGAACATTCAATGTTGTGTTTATATAAAATAGAACACATAAAAATGTAGCTAAATAAAAATGTTAAATTTTCATTATTTGATATATTGTTTTAAAATAATTTTCAACAAATATTTAGAGTGTAAAATTCCACTCAACTTTCATATACATTCATATTTCAGACTATGTAGACTAGATCCACTTGCATTATAATCAATATCAGAATACAAAAGTTGTTACTATTTTAAAATTTTTTACAAAAATTTTAAAGAAAATTATTTTTTTCAAGTTTGCAACAAGTAGTACACCAATTTACTGAATGCATCTGTGTTAACATACACAATTTTAATACCACTTACATCCATAGCGTAACTGAAACTATCATTTACTTGCATTGATTATAATTATTTCCATTGTTCAAGAATTATCATTGTTCCCATAGAAAATAATATAATAAAAATCTTGCATTTCAATTTATTATGTTCTAAATTGCAAAAAATGCTAATTCTAGATGTTGCATAAAGCATCCACACACAAAACAGTGTGTATAGATGGGAATATTTTATTAGATTACTGATTAGTTATTTGAAATTATTATGAATATATTGAATATAGGAAATAGAATAAATCAAGACAGAATGAGAATATGCATGTGTGTGATTATGGTTAAATGAGGAATATAATTTTGCAAAATATTTCTCTCACTTATCAATTTAAAACATGAATTAATTATAAAAACACTGAGACAAGTAATATATGGAAATATTTGAAGCAAAAAGAAATTAATCCCTAATAAATGCATATATAATAGAACCGCCCTTTAATTTGAACCCCAGTGATTCAAAATTTTTGATAATACAAATTGTTTAGCAAGGAAACAAAAAAAAAGTATTTTTTTTATTAAATTTCCAACATTCAATGTATTTACAGTGAATAACATAATTAAATAATGTTGTATAGAAAAAGTTCAAAAGAAGAAAAAGATAAAATAAAAAATACTAGCTAAAAATATTTTTTATTTACTTACACATTAAGGAAATTATTTATTTTACTAAAATACCCTATAATTTTTTTTGTCTGATGAACGACAAAAATCTGAGATGAAACCACTATACCCATCAGCAATTCATAAACATGACATCACTGAATGCCTGTCTTGCTGTGTTGCTCTACATATTTTAAGAGTAATTTCCAGAGGGGTTGCCCCTTTTGAGTCAGCAATATTACTTTCATCAAATTTACCTTCTCTGGCCTCTAAAGACATTACAATGTTACTGTCAGAAAAGTTTTGATGGCCATTTTCATTAAAAGTTATCCATTCTCTTGTTAGGTAGTGAAGGATTTTATCTGTATATAATTTTCATACTCTTCAGAACTCCCTGGTTCTATAGGTTGAAGTAAAGTGTACATTTGGAGGCAGAACTATTCTGATGTTACAACTGATAAGTTCAGATTCAAGAAGATGCAATGGAGCATTGCCCAATAAGGCTTTTGCAGCTAGCCCATTATAAATCTGAGTAGCCTACTAATCTCTGAGTAACTGGAAAAAAGTGTCGGCATGTGACGTTTGGTCATGTGATAAGATGGCTTGTAAAGTTTTATTTTTTTGGCAAAAATGGCTGAACAATAGCAAAAACAAAATGTGTGTGTTATCGCCATGAGGAGCAATGTTTATGGTGTCCGATATGGTGTTCATTTAAAAAAATCTCAACATCAGCTTAAACTGACAAACTTGTCAATACTAACATACAAGGTCCTAATTAGTTTGGTTACAGGGATTTTACTGAAATAATCTTATTCTGCCAATACCTCTCTTTTTTATATGTTTGCATACTGATAGCAGTACGTCACATAGATTTTTCACTAATACTACACAAACAGACATCTTCTTTTATTATTATAGATTATAGGCATTTTTGTAGGTTCTCATAGGCTTCAGAAATGCATACAGAATTTTCTTTAACATTTTGCAAAAATCTACTAGTTAAACACAGAAATCAAACACTGTACAGACCAGTGGTGTAACTAAGAATTTTAGTCTCTTATGCAAATATTTACCACCACCCCAAATTTTAATTTTGGCTTTTAAAAATAAAATTACTTAAGAAAATAATTACATTTTGGGAGGGGGCTTAAAATTTTAGACTTCTTCTCAAAATTAATATTGAAAATTTAAACTTTGGTTCCGAGCATGTCAGAAAATACTTTTATTTTGGAAGTCATTTTCATCTGAGAAAACATTTGAAATTTTTGGTATTTAATCTCTCTTTTGTTTCTTTTACTCTTTTTTTTTTTTTGAAGTCCCACTAGTTTTACTTCAATTTTTGTCAACCATAATTGAATGAAAAGTATTTTTAAATGTGTTAAAATAGTTTGAAAAACTTATTCACTGCTGCAGCTTATATTAAATGTTAAAACTTTAGACCATTTGTAAATTGTGAGCTATTCCCTGTTGTGAAGTGAAGCTATCACTAAACACACATGTGTGGTATCGTACTAGCTATAGGTTGTGATGCAAATGCTCTTCACACTGTGTGGGGTAGTAGCAACAGCAACCAACGAGGTGATGAACTTTTGGAATATATTTTATATTATAATTTATTTATTATTAATAAAAACAATAAACCCACTTTTGTTATTAAAAACAGGTGTGAGGTTATTGATTTAACCATATGTAGTGATACTGTGTACGACTGCATAATTAATTGGAATGTATCGGATGATATAACTTTATCTGATCATGGTCTAATTATGTTTTCTGTTAAAGACCTCTAAAGACTAGAGACCATAGGTAGGAACCCAAGGCAAACAAATTGGGGTCCCTACAAAGAAGCCCCCTGTACCAAGACTGCAGGTCAATTTGGTAAGTATTCTTTGGTAGCTGATTTGGAGTTGGCTGTTGATCAGTTGCAACAGGCCATTATCCTATCATACTACCAGAACTGCAGCTACTAAAGCTGACTCCCCAAGGTCAGTTCTTTTAGTGGTCGAAAGAGCTCAGCAAGTTAAGTAGCAAATATAGAAGGCTCTTTAATACAACCAAAAAAAGTGGTGATTGGCAGCCCTTACCTCCTACAATAAGGCTATTAAAGAATCCAAGATGATTCTTTAACAGCACATTAAATTACTGTGATGGCATAAAAGACATTTCTGCCACTGTCAAACTGGTAAAAATTATGTCAAAGGACAAAAATTGCATGCTAAACACCATTAAGTTGCTTAATGGTAAGTTCTCTGAATCTGGGGAGGAACCCTTGTTGAATTGTTTAGGGTTCACTTTCCAGTTTCGAAGAAGAATAGTTACAATACTATTCCTATTGTTTGTTCCACTTGTATTTGTGATAGTAGTAAGTAGAGTATTGCCAAGAAAGTTGTCACTCTTGACAGAATTAATTGGGAAATTAATTCTTTTAGGCCCTATAAAACCCCAGGGATTGATGGCATTGTTTCAATACTTCTTAAGGAGGGAATTCAGGTACTTGTTCCCCTTCTCTGTAGGATCTACAGGGCCTGTATTGCCTTTGGACACTTACCAACTGCCTGGAGGCATACTAAGGTCATTTTTATTCCCAAGATTGGGAAAGATAACTATTATGAGGCCAAGTCTTTCAGGCCTATTAGCCTTACATCTTTCCTCTTAAAGACGAATAAAACCTTATCGACAGTTATATTAGGGAAGATATTCTAGTTGTAATGCCACTCTAACTCCCAGCATGCCTATCAACTGGGTAAATCCACGGATACTGCTCTTTAGTGTCTCCTTCATTTTGGAAAGTAACTTGAATGCTAAGAAAATTGCTTTAGCTGTTTTTCTTGATATTGAGGGTGCTTTTGATATAAAGTGTCCATTGCCACCATCCTTCATGCCCTTGACAGGAAAGGTGTCGATATGAGCATTTCCCACTGGATCAAGAATCTTATCTACTAGGTACATCTGTGCCTCTCTACTTGGTAATAACACGATGGTTCATGCTCTTGAAGGTTATTCGCAGGGGGGTGTTCTTTCACCTACCTTATGGTGTCCAGTTGTAGATTCTCTTTAAGAAAACATTACTGGTTCTGGCTTATCCTGTATCGGATATGCTGATGATGTTGTATCATTGCTAGAGGCAAGTTTGGTAACACTGTCTCTGGTATTATGTCTGGTGCCCTTAGGAGTGTTGAGACCTGGTGCAACAATGTGGGTCTCTCTGTTAATCCGCAGAAGATAGCCATGGTTGCATTTACCAGAAAACAAACTCAACCTTAGAGACATTTATTATTTTTTTTGGGTCAGAAACTTGTCTGTTCTAAAGAATAAAATTCTTAGGAATTCATTTTGATATGGGCCTTAATTGGAAGAGGCACTTTTATTACTGTGTGACTAAAGCCAGAAGAATTTTCTTGTCCTGCAGAAGTGCTATTGGAAGAACCTGAGGATTGAATCCCAGGGCTATCCATTGGATTTATTCCATGATGATCTATCCCATCATTATCTATGGTTCTATTGTCTGGTGGTGGTTGTTGTTGTTGAGACCCAGACCATCCGACCTACCAGAAAGTATTGTCTGGTGGTGTCTAAGCTCAGGTGTGAAACTGTCAAGTTAGATCTAATTAGGCTTCAAAGGATGGTTTGTATTCTTGATAGAAAAGGTGTTGATACCACGATCTCTTACTGGATCAAGAACCTGTTATCTAATAGGTATATCTGTGCATCTTTACTTGGTGATAGTATGACTGTGCATGCACTTACAAGCTGTCCACAAGGAGGTGTGCTTTCACCAATTCTTTGGTGTATTGTTGTGGACTCTCTTTTGGAGAGCATCAATGTTTCAGGCGTTTCTTGCGTTGGTTATGCAGACGATGTTGGCATCATTGCCAGGGGTAAATTTGGCAACACTGTCTCTGACATGATGTCTACTGCTCTCAGGAGGGTTGAGACATGGTGCAAAAATGCAGGTCTTACGGTTAATCCGCATAAGACTGCTTTGGTTGCGTTTATTAGGAAACGTATACTTAATCTTGGGGATATTCGCTTCTTTGGGCAGAAGCTTATTTGCTCCAAGGAGGTTAAATTCTTGGGAATTTACTTTGACAAGGGACTCAACTGGAAGAGACACTTGGATTATTGCACGACTAAAGCCAGAAGAATCTTCTGGTCTTGTAGGAATGCTACTGGGAAAACCTGGGGCTTAAATCCCAGGGCTATCCATTGGATTTACTCGATGGTAGTCTGTCCTATCATTTCCTATGGATCCATTGTTTGGTAGTCCAGAATTAGATGTGAAACAGCTAAACTTGAATTAGTTAAGCTTCAAAGGATGGTGTGCATTGCAATCTCTGGATGCATGAAAACTACTCCTACTGCAACTCTTGAACTTTTACTTGGTTTGCATCCGCTCTACATGTGTATTGAAGCAGAAGCACTTATCTGCATGAACAGACTTAAATATCTGAAATACTGGAAAGATTACTTAAAGTATCTATCTTGGGGTGAACTTAACAGTAATGTTGCTAGTCATCCTTATTTCTGTATGCCACCTGATGGCATTTATGTCAAATATACGTTTGATAAGCCTTATGAAATTCAAGTCCCCTCGCGGGACGATTGGAAGAGGACTCCCACCTACAATAAACGGAACTGTTTTGTATGGTACACAGATGGCTCGAAGATTGGCACAAGTACTGGTGCTGGTGTTTGCTGCCCTGATGATGGTACTGAGCTGTCTTATCCGCTTGGCAATTTTGTTACTGTCTTTCAGGCTGAAGTCTTTGCCATCCTTATGTGTTGTAGAATCTGCTATGACAGGAAGCATAAGAATAGCCAGATTTTCATTTGTTCTGACAGTCAGGCTGCTCTTATGGCTCTGGGGAAGTTCACTGTGACGTCTTCCCTTGTTTGGGAATGTTATAATGCACTCTGTGAAATCGCTAACAATAATAATGTCATTCTTTACTGGGTGCCTGGTCATTCGGGCATTCCTGGCAATGAATTGGCGAATGAACTTGCTAGAAAAGGCTCAAGTACTCGTTTTGTGGGCCCTGAGCCGGCTTTGGGAATTCCCAATGACCTTGTTAGAAGAATTGTCTATGACATCTTCAGGAAGCTTTAATGTAAGAACTGGTGTGACACTAAGGGACAAAGGCAAGCGAAAATTCTCAACTGCAATTGCCGTAGTACACGTCAAAAGGAACTTTTCAGGCTCAGCAGAACCGGCATCAGGAGGGCTGTTGGGCTCCTTACTGGGCACTGCACCCTCAAGAGACACCTTAATATTATGGGTGTCACTAAGGATTCGCTTTGCAGAGGCTGCAATTACAGCGAAGAAACTGCAGCTCACATTCTATATGAATGTGAGGCTTACCCTGCTCACAGATTCGAGCACATTGGTCGTCATGTGATTGAACCCTGGGAGCTGAATGACATTCCTGTCAAGTGCATGCTTATTTTCGCATCGGCTACTGGTCTCTTTTCTTAGAAATCTTTTTTCTTGTGGGGTAGTAGAATAGACCTCTGGTCGATGTGCTGGGCTCTTCTGGAGCCACCCACCTTCATTTCATTCATTCATTCATGGTTTGTATTGCAATTTCTGGGTGCATGAAAATTACTCCCACTACAACTCTTGAACTCTTGCTCGGACTGCATCCTCTTTACATATTGCATATTGAGGCTGAGGCTCTCATAAGCCTGAAAATACTTAAATATTTGGGCCACTGGAAAGATTATTCAAAGTATCTGTCTTGGAGTAATCTAAATATAAAAAATCACCCATACTTTTATATGTCTTCTGCTGGCATGCTTGTCAGATATGTCTTTGACAAACCTTATGGGATTCAGGTCCCTTCACAGGATGACTGGAGGAAAACTCCAACCTACAAGAAGTGCATTGTATAGTACACTGATGGCTCCAAGCTAGGTCTTAGCACTGGTGCTGGAATATGCTGTCCAGATGATGGTACAAAACTGTTTTACCCACTTGGCAGCTACACTACTGCCTTTCAGTCTGAGGTAAATGTGTTGCAGAATTTTCTCTGACAGAAACTACAGGAGTACCCACATCTATATCTGCTCTGACAGCCAGGCTGCTTTTATGGCTTTGAGGAAGTCTACTATAACCTCTTTCCTTGTCTGGGAGTGCTATACTGCACATTGTAACATTGCTAGCAACAATAAAGTCACTCTTTACTGGATGTCTGGACATTCAGGCATTCCAGGTTATTAATAGCAGATGAGTTGGCTAGAAGAGGTTCAAGTACACCTTTTGTTGGTCCATAGCCAACTTTGTGTATTTATGCTGAGTTAATCAGAAAAACTGTTTAAGGCATCATTAGGAGGTTGCAGTATAAGAACTGGTGCGACATCAAGGGTCAAAGGCAGGTAAAAGAACTGAACTGTGAGTACTCCAGTGTGTTGTTGTTGTTGAGACCCAGACCGTCTGACCTACCAGAAAGCTGCAAGGTAACGGCTTGAACAGCCGGAAAGAGTCACCCAATTTAGACTGGAACCCAGTGGGAGAGGCATCCACAGGGACCGAACTCTCCTTCCCCTAACACCAACCTCTCGGAAAGACTTACAGAACCACATATTTAACATGATTGTACTCTGATTTAACAGGGAAACAGTTTTGGCAGCAGAGGGAATCAAACTTGGATCTACAGAGTGCAATTCCCGTGCGCTAGGGTTGTATGTACTAAGGACCCGATCTGTAGAGGTTGTAAGTATAGTGAAGAAACTGCCTCACACATACTCTGTGAGTGTAAGGCGTTTTCTGTCCATAGGTATAATGCCTTATTATGCTATTCTATACTCTCTTTCCAGTGGTTGTGTTTAACAAAAATTTGAAAAGATTTTATTAGATATATGTGATTGTTATTGTGACAGTAGTGATTCTGTTACCATGACATTGCCCATAGTGCTTGGGGCCATGCTTTTTCCAAACCTTGAGATACATTTTTATTAAAAATGTCTTTCATTAGCCATAAATAACTTAACATTTATAGTTACAATAACAATAAAATACTTTCATTTTTAAATAAAATTTTAAAGAAAAGAAAATGGTTTTGTTCTGGCTACCACAAATATCCCAGCTCGCTCTGGACCCCTAAGTGTTATTTATCTTTGCTTAATATTAGTTTCGCCACTAGCATGGACTCAATGCTTAGGCATACATATACCGGGTGGTCAGAATTAAAACACCCCTACTCTGAGCTCTCTATACATCGAATTACTTAGTGTAAAGGTTCCAAAATTGTTGAACTTACTATTCAAGACATGGGGAAAGGGATTACGCGAAAAAAAAATTAGTTCCAGAAACACCGATAGGTGGTGCTGTACAACAGAAAATATGCTGAATAGACACAAAATAATCACAAAAAACAAACACATGCGATATGGAATGTTTCCTTTTTAATTTCTTTTGCTGATATGAAAAAAAAGAAGATAAAAAAGAGAAGAAACTTAAACTGTCATTGTAACTGCAATTTCGCACTGTAAGCACAAAAATTTGCATAAACCCTTGGTTTGCAGCTACTATGTTCTGGGCATAAAAGGGGATAAAACTGGGAAATTTTCATTCTTATCAGCGATGGCTGTCACACTGCCAGAATGTGCTTTGCTTGTGAAGCTGTTTTATGAAAACAAAGGACATGCTGCAGCTAAACTTCGAGAGTTTCGTTGACTTTAGAATTTGCACAAAGGACCATTACTTCCACAAGCTCTCAGGTGAATGATAGCTCAATTCGAGAAAACTGGATATCTTGGAGTTCAGCCGGGTCGAGGACTCAAATCAACCCGTTCAGATGTCATTGACGATGTTGCCACCGCTATTGTTAAACAATCAATGGATAACGTTATAGGCTGTAGTAGTGCACGTGGAGTGTAACGACACTTGGGTGTCCCCTACAGCACAGTGCGGAATGTACTGAGAAACATTGTGCATTTTTTCCCATACAAAATTAGTCACAATCACCACTTGCTGACCAGTGACAGGGAGAAGCGACTGACCTTTGTATTGACATTTCTGGCTAGAGTTGAAGTGGATGCATGGTGGCCATGGCAGATTCTATGGAGCGATGAAGCGCATTTCCATCTAAGTGGAACAGTCAACACCCATAACTGTCGCATTTGGGACATGGAAAACCCTCGTACCTTCCAAGAGATTCCACTTCACTCACCGAAAGTTACAGTCTGGTGTGAATTCACAGCCACATCCATTCTTGGACCTTTCTTTTTCGAAGAGACTGACATGCACCGTGAAGGCCAGGAGATTATAAAAACATGCTTGAAAATTTTGTTGTACCCCAACTGCAACAACACCAATGTCTTGATTCAATTCCCTTTATGCAAGATGGAGCGCCGCCACACATTGGACTCTGTGTACAGCAGTTTCTTCGGCAACATTTTACTAATGGTAGAGTAATTAGTCATGCGTTTCCGACAACCTGGCCATCTCGTTCTCCAGATCTTAATCCCTGTGATTTTTGGCTGTGGGGATATTTAAAAAATCTTGTTTATCGAGGGCGTCTGGAAACCTTGGCAGATTTGAAAGACAGTATCACTCTGTCTGTGAGAAGCATCTCAATCGACCAATTATGATCCGCAGTTGAACAAGCTGTCCACAGACTGCAGATTTTACGTTTCGAAGAAGGGAATCATATTGAGCAGCATTCCCTGCATCAATAAGGTCCTTGTGATATGAATGTTTGGTAGGTTCGAATAAAATGTGTTACAAATATGTATTTTGTGTCTTTTCAGCATATTTTCTGTTGAACAGCGCTACCTATCGGTGTTTCTGGAACTAATTTTTTTTTCGCGTAATCCCTTTCCCCATGTTTTGAATAGTAGGTTCAACAATTTTGGAGCCTTTACACTGAGTAGTTCGATGTATAGAGAGCTCAGAGTAGGGGTGTTTTAATTCTGACCACCCGGTAGATTGAATAGCCTCAATTTACATATTGTGTCTATGTGACCCTCCAAATGCCATTTTTATTCATTAAACACTTCTGTGCTATATATTATTGAAAAATGAAAGGGAACCCTTGATAACTTCTACATACTAACTCTCTTTCACCAAATAATTAAATCCACATATCTATTAGTTCTAAGAAAAAGAAAGAAAAACACTGGGAGATCCTCTTTTGTTTGAAGACCCTTGACTCCTTACCTGGTACATTCAAAATGATATGATACTGATAAAAATGATTACTTTCAGTTCTTAAAATTCAAAAAACGTGTATGCATTTTTGAATATACCACTTCATTAATTTTTATTTTCATATGATTATTAATTAAAGTATTATGAAAAAATGCAATATTAGAGTGATAAAGTTTAGGATATAATTTTATAAAAATAAAAGTACTTACACACTTATGTTGATAAAATGAAGAAACTCAGAGAGAAACAAAACTGCAATAAAACAACAACAAAACACTGAAATAACTGCACCAGTAAGAGTAGGCTGAGTGAGATCTTTTGGAATTTTTCGATAAATATCAAACCTGAAAATACAGAAATTCAATCAAATAAATGCAGTAATGAAATCAAGTCTTATGTAATGGCATTCAACAATTTATAATTTCTTTTTCTACCCTGTACATGTAAAACTTAATGTTAATTGGGACAGTACATAAAACTATGAGTAGCATGCTACATTAAAAAAGATTATTGTAAAAAGTAACACAGTTAAAAAATGGGTAGTTTGCAACAAAACTAGATCAGAGGCTAGCAGGGGGGGGGGGGGGAAGGGGGTTCAAAGGGGAACATCTCACTTCTCGAGCACCAGTCAATAAGGATGTCGGGGATCCACTTAACAAGGATGGGTAAGATATTAAAGAAAATCATTTTCTAAAAAAAAAGGCTGGCAAATTTTAAAAAGTTTTATTCTGTTAAGTTTTAAATTTCAATGTGTTTTATTTCTATAAAAATTGCTAAAAGTAAAGTCTATTTTAAAATCACAGAATAAAACAATGCATGATACCATTCCAATGCATCTTTTGAAGATTTTGCTTAGTTTTTTTTTTTGTAGCTTATTTTGTTATTTACTGCATCTGCATACAAAATTTGAATGTTATTGGATGGTCGATTTAGATATAAAAAGAGGAAGGATGGTTACCAATGCCACCAACATAATTTTTTAGAGCTCCCCCTTACTATCCTCTTTTTAATGTTACATAAGTTCAATTTTATAACTTATTAAACTTTTACATAAATTGTTTATGTGGCATGGGCCATTATAGAATGTATCCTTTTGCCCTCCCTACCTCCACCCTTTCAGCGACCATGGGGATTACAGACTGACAAAGCAACCATTTATGCAGGTCCTATTTTTGACTATAAAATACTAAAATGAGATTTATTTTGAATTTTGCTTGTTTTTTTGTTTTAACTTTCTTTCAACTTGTGCACAAGAAGCTAAATTGTCATAACAAATGGGAAAAAATAGAATATATCTCTAAACAAAAACAACTGTATTATAAAAAACCTTCACTAAGAAAGGAAAAATGTTAGCCAAAAAAAGAAATGAAATCACATATTTTGGCACAATACAATTCCATCCAGGTGGGAATGTACAATATATATATATCAATGCTTTTCACTTATAACTAGAATAAGAAAAATGCTGAAAGGGAATGAGGGAAAGTTCAATATATCTTGGCACCTGCCTCATTAATTAATGAAATAGGCATAAAGTTCCTTTAGTGTAACAAGGCTACAATCCATCTCAAAAGTTTACGCACAGAATAAAGATCATAAAATTAAAAAGAAAAACATAAAATAAAATTTAACACTAAATAATCAAAATGTAATCGAAATGAAATAAAATAAACCCATTTTATTGTTTACAACACTAAAAATGTGTTAAAAATTACATGTTTTGAAAAGTTTGATGAAAAAACACTGTCTCAAAAGTTTAAGCACTTTATGCAAAATTTTACAAGCATTTGATGATGATGTTGTAATGATGTTTCTCCTGAGTGGTAGGAAAGCAAAGCGATAACTTCTGCTCATGAAGCAAAATGCTAAAGTCTTTAGAGTTTACGAAAGTGGAAATTTCAAGGATTTTAAAGTTAAAATCTGAAGGTAAGACTGTTGGTGAAATTGCTATTACTTTAAATCGATCAAAGTGTGGTATATATCAAGTATTTGCCAGGGACTACCATTTCAATAGAAAACAAAGATGTGGACGGCCTCGTGTAACAAGTGTGCAGACAGATCGATGGATTCAGAGATTGGTGTCAACATAAAACATGTCCTTACATCAACTAAAAAATAACCTTGGCGTAAAGATCTCAAAGGACACAATACATAGATATATCAGGGAATGCGGCAACATTGTTCTGAAGAAAATGGCTCACAAACTATGTTTAAAATCGCGTCATAAAGACAGAATGGAGTGGGCTCGAAAGTACATGTCTTATGGAGACAAATAGATCTCAGTAATATTCAGCAACGAAAAAAAATGGAATTTGGATAGTTCTGATGGCTGGAACTCTTATTGGCATGACCTCAGGAAACAGGAAAGAACCTTGATCAGACAACAGGGCAGTAAATCTGTGATGGTTTGGGGGCATTTGGTTTTAATGGTCCGACCTCATTTGGCATTGTTCAAGGAAGACAAAATTCAATGAAGTATCAAGAAACACTTCAGCAACATTTGCTTCCATTCGGTGAACTTCTTGGTGGGTCTGAATGGGAATTTCAGCATGACAATGCTTCCATACACACCTCCAGTTCTACTAAACAATGGCTTTCAGAGCAAAATATCCGAGTTTTAGACTGGCCATCTTCGAACCCAGACTTGAACCCTATTGAGAATGTCTGGGGTATCTTAACCCGTCAAATTTACAACAATGGAAAGCAATATGACTCTGTTAAGGAACTTATATTGGCTATTGAGGAAGCATGGTACTCCCTGCAATCAGAAATATTTCAAAAATTGATTTTGTCAATGGAAACACGTTTGTTTGAAGTGATACAAAACCATGGAAATACTATTAATAAGTAACTTCATTATGTATGTTTTATACCAGAATTTGTTTATACTGTGGTTAAGCTTTTGAGACAGTCTATAACCGGCTATTTTTTTATTTTATATCAAAATCATGATAAAAAAAATTATTTATACATTTTAATATGGATTATAATAAAAGAATTTGCAGTATCTAATGAACGAATAATGCCACTTTGTTTTATTTTGTATTGTTCTCTAGTAATCCCCATTTTCCAGTTGTGCTTAAACTTATGAGATGGATTTTACACTAAAGTATTTCTAGTACAGTAAAAACCAAAATCCTGGCAGAGAGCAAAGGTATATTCAACCTTCTCTCATTCACTTTCGGCATTTTTCTTATTCTAATTATAAGTGGAAAGCATTGATTGTACATTCCCACCTGGATGGAATCATACTTGGCACCAAAATATGTGATTTCATTTCTTTTTATGACTGACATTTTTCATTACATGATGGAAGTTGTTTACAATACAGTTATTTTTGTTTAGACATATCACATAATTTCGTAATGAATATTTTTTTGTTAAAACAAAAATAAGATTCATGCTTGCATGCTTTGATCCATAATTAACTGTGATTTACATCTGACTTAAATTTTTAGAAATGTAACATTTTAGCCAGTGTGTGCACATGCATTGTATCTGTATCGATTTTCAATGCAAAATTAGATTGGGAAATACTCAAGCATGAGGTTAGGTAATTTTCTTTTTATAAAGCCAATGGCAATGTTACGACCTCCCAGAAGGCATAAGGTAACTGTTTGGATGGCCAGAAGAGCCACATTTGTAATTTATCATAAGCAAATAAAAATAGTGACAATAAAATAGACCATGTCAAAAATGGAGGTAAACAATCTCTGTAACTCCATGATTTCAAGTTTTCAAAATTTTGTCTAATGTATTGCATGTGTGAAATACATATATTAAAAATTATTGAATTTCATTGTTGGGTTATTTTCTGTCCCCAAAGCCAAAAGACCTACAAAATTCCTACCTAATTTTCAATTCCTACAGAAAATGACCAAAATTCAATTTTTTTTTTTTTAAGGCACACCCTTTGATCATAAGGAAATTAATTAAAAAATTATCCAAATTGATTAATTGGTTTGACCTTTAGACTCGTCAACAGAAAAAAAAAATAAAAATAAATGCTGCATTCAAAAGGGATATTTTTAGTAGTATTTTTCTCTACTTCTATTCAACTGGTTTGAACAAATTTTTGTCTCGAGGTTTTCCTTATGACAACTATGAAAATATTATTCCTTTAGCTTTAATTGTGACTGAAATCCACAGGACTGAAAAACCCCATTTTGTGGTATGAAGTAAATATATTCTTGATAGCACTCACAGATTTTCATTCATATTTCATCATAGTTTCATTTTCATTACTTGGCACTGAATACTGCTGCATTCCAAAATCTGAACGTTATAAATTACAGAACTTTCTATCCTTTTTTCTGGATTTGATTTTCTACATGCATTTGGAGAGGGGAAGTGCTACTTTTCCACCCTGGGTGCAATTCATAATAGATACTACAAATTCCGTTACATTGAGCTGATCCATTATTATCAAGTGTTGCAAATTTTCTACTGACAAGGGTAACAAAGCATATTTGTAACCAAATTTCTCTGTAAACATTTAGATGTTTTTACAGATTGACAACACTTAGTAATATTATTTAACTTGCATTGACACAAGTGGCAATGACAAGTGTATTTGAGTCGCTTTCAATTGCTGAAAAAAATAAAATTGAAATTGATAACCAACTCTAACTTTGATTACCTACCAAGCAAGAAACTCTTGGTGCCTAAATCATGCTTCATGTGGCAGCATGTATAATAAAATTTCACTTTTCACATCTAAATATTAAGAAAGATGTTTTCAATACTGCTTTGGATAAGGTCACAGTCTCCTCCACATCTGGCGCGAAGCCCATACAGCAGATATAGTCAATCACAAAAGTGACAGTGACATTATAATCATCTTTCAGGGTCACATTACATCACAATTGTGACAAGCATGGAATGTTGCATATTGGGCTACCTTTAGTAGCATGTCTGTTACAACAAATATGTAATAACCATGATTTAAACTGTGATAGTTTTTCAGCATTTTGATGAAAGATATCTTATTTTACTAAATTTTTTCTGGTATTTTAAATAAAATGCTAAAGCTCATAAATCTGACATCAGTCCTATGATTTTGGATAGCATACACATTTTGAGCAAAAGAAATTTAAATTGTGCTTGAAAGTAAAAATAATGTAACAAATTCGCTCTTACTATTTTCAGTTTGCAAATATTACAACTGATTAAAATTGGTCTCAATAGACAAGAATATTTAATATAATTTAATAATAATTTCATTTATTAGACTGGAGACTCATGTTTCGAGTTGAGAAACCAGCAAATCCTCATTAATAACTTGCACCCAGTAGATTTTCTAACAGAAATCTTGTCACTGTTTAGTATTGATTTTGGTTTTATATTTATTGAAGCATCAAGAGAGCTTTGCGACTATGAATTACCTAATTGGATTATTGAAGAACCTTCCATCACCTTTTTATTCTTTAATGATATTCAAAATATTCAAGACAAATACATGCCTTTATTTTATCCCTTTCATGACTGGTGAGTGAAGGAAGAAGCATTTCCATAGGACCGACCACATGTAGCAAGAATCATCTGCTACTCTAGGTCCAGGCACTTTTGAATGGTAACCCTAACGTGGCTAAAAATCGTATTAAACAAACTTTGCTTTAAAATACAACTACTATTACCACAGAAATATGCAGGTGTTAATTTAAGGGACTTGACACCAACATTATTTTTCTAATATAAGTCTTGAAAATGTGTTTGTTTCATTGATTATTACTTGTATAATATCATCACTGAAATATAGATTAAAGAATTAATTTCCTTTAATGAGGTTTTAAACTCTTTATATTTAGTCTAGAGTTCAGAAAACTGAATAGATGGCAGATCTTCGACATTTGAACTCTAATTATCTGTACAAAAATATTAACAACATCATTACACAGTGTCTGTCAAATTTTCCCACTAAAGAGCAGTCAACTATTTCATTTTACTTACTTATATCACTATGAGATTCATTTATCAATTTTGTAAAATCTCATGGAAAAACATTTCATTTTTTTCACCATAATTATTACAATTCTGCTGACTAAATTCTTACTAGTCCATATCCACTCCCCCTGAATACCATCGATAAAAATTCCAAGCCCCAATCATCTTCTAATCATACCACTTAAGACCTTCATTAAAATAAACACAGAATAACTGCCATTAAATAAACCATCCATTTAAATCTCTCAGTCAACATGCCTTTTAAATCAGAGCTACCACAACAGCTTTCACATGTGTTTGTTTATACTATCAAATTAGTCAGCATCCTAATGAAAAACATAAACAAACTAAAATGTGTAAGTCAATGTTTGAAGCAACTATGCAAAAGTTATGGGACTATAGCACCATCTAGTGTTATTTGAAATTTTTGATCAAAAAGTTTCAGCGTGCGGTTGCTTATACTCATCACTGGGCCACAGTGGCCATCTCGTATTCATTGTGCAGGTGCATCGGTGGGCCACAGTGGCATAGGTGCAAAGTTTTCAAAATCTCGGGGGGGGGGTCACAATCCGACAAAGTTATATAAAAGATTCAAAGTTGAATTCTATAAAGCTATAATAACTCACAATACTTCCTTGAAGAAAACAAATATTTATCAGCTAGGTCAGTGGTCTTCAAACTTCTAACGCCTTCGGAACCCTACGATTAAAAAAAATTTTTTTTGGAACCCTAGTACAAAAAATATGCCCCGTAAGCATAGTGACGTAAAGACTTTAAGCATAGTAATGTAACAGAAAATCTCGGTGCCACCTCTCCCTCCGCAAAAAAGTTTTGAAGCTACATTTACAAAAATTAACTACCGAAGACTGGAAATTAATTTTGACCATTATAATCATAAAACCAAATACTAAATACAAAAATAAATTATTAAAAACATGTTATTCAGATTTTTTATTGAATACAGCTGAGGTGAATTTGCTGGCTCTAAAAAGCCACCACTGCAGTGAAACATACAAGCATATTTGTAGGCATAAATGCAAGAAAATACAAAATTCGGAATACATCTAATTCAGAAGTAATACTAGAAGTAACTAAATTTAATGACTTGAATGCGCTTGCTTCTTGCTACACAACTTTTGAAAATCAGGTTTAATTGTTGCTATTTGCAAACGCATTTATCAATTATCGAAATTTTTGAATAACAAAAAATTTAATAAAAGTGTTATAAAATCTTATAACAAAAATCTAAAATTTTATTAAAAAAGTCGCAGAACCCCTGAAAACGTTTAGCGGAACCCCGGGGTTCCGCGGAACATAGTTTGAATATCACTGAGCTAGGTGATTAAATTGTTTTGTGGAAGTTATAAGCCCCCTACTTTAGGCCAAAAGAACAATATGTACTCATAACAACCACTAAGACTGAACTGCCTAATGAACGGCAGTTCGTTCTTAGTGGTTGCTAAGGGCGTATACTGTTATCTTTGCCTGAAAAAAGGGTATTATAATGCCATTGAAACAACTGTAGTCACCTAACTGATATATGTCTGCTTTCTTCAAGGAATTTTTGTTAGTATTTTACAAGCAGCAGTTTCGGGGTGGGATAGGCCAGTAGTTAAGGTATGGGGATTGCACTTGGAGGACCCGAGTTCGATTCCAGGCTCTGTCCAAACTATCCCCTTGTTCACGCGAAGTACGAGTATGTTAAATCTGTGAGTTCGAAAGTCCTTCCTAACAGTTGGTAACTGGAAAAAGAGGGTACGGTTCCTGTGGGTGTTGCCTCCACTGGGTTCCTGTCTAAATTGGGTGGCCCTGTCCCAGCGGTCTAAACATATACCTTACACTTTGGGGTAGGTTGGATGATCTGGGTCGAAAGAAAGAAATCAGCAGTTTTATTTATTGTACAATAAAGTTATACAAAAACTCCTTTAGGCCTGCGCTACACTAGTTTACCAGTCATACAACTTGAGCTCTTAGACATCTAAACTCACTCTCTCGTTGACTTACCAGATATCATATTGTCTACACATTGTATATTTCTCAATTCGAGGAGCAAATGGGGCTTGAAAGTGGGGGACTACAAGGCACTACTACAGTTCATCACGTAATGCTCTCCAGCATATTGTTTGTTAACCACACTATACCTGGATATGGCCTGAGGGATCTCTGGAGATTTCCCGGTGGGCCGGGTCCATTGCATTTAATTTTTTGTTATCAATAATGCGCATTATGGGTTGAAGTTAAAAAAGATGATCATGGCCAGTTTCTCCTGGACCAATTTCTGATCTAGTACTCGAGCCTGACCCACACATAGAGGGTAAAATATAATAAAAATTAAAGTTGGAGTTAGGATATGTGACGAAAACCTTAAGATTTTGTCACATAAATTTATAAAAATCTGGTTGTCCATCCCATCAGCTGTGTAAGATATGTAAAAACAAGTTTCATTAAGAAAACACAAACATATAAATGAAGGACTTGGTGCAATAACATGACTAGCGACATTTTTCACCAAACTGGAATTTTTCCATCAAATGATTCCTAGTTGTATGCAGCTATTTCTGGAAAAATCCCATTTTTGGTCAAATTGCAGCATTGTCATGTTTCACCAAGCCTTTCAAACAAAAGCTCTAATATAGATATATTATTTAATTCAAAAATACCTATCAGTACAATTTTGCAGAATGTGATGCAAATTTGCAGAGCCATTGTAACATATATACTTGCCATATAGTCTTGTGCTTGGGTCAACATTTGCATGATTTTTAATATAATATGCAGGTCTTTTAGCAGTTGGGGATTTCTCATGCAAGAAGAAATTTTTGCTGTTCTAATTTAAATTTATCCTTGAGAAATAAGTATATTTTCTTAATTACAAACCGAAACCTTTACAAATAACACAAAAATATTGTGTACTTTTTCCCTCACAAACCAAAATGAAACCTTTATTAACAGTACCCAAACATCACACTGCCTTCAACACTATAAACGTCATTCATCTGAGACCACACCAGTTGAAGATATGCCAAGTCTTCCAACAAAAAACAACCATTTTCCCACGAAGTTCTTACGAATCTGGTATTTTCTATTTTTCTCATAGTTTATAACTCTAGCTCTCTGGTCTCAAACGACTTGGTACTGATGGCTGGCAAACGTTTGGTACTTGCAGGGGCAAAGCTATCCATGAGCTTTGCAGCTTCAAACAGATATACTATTATACACAATACCACCTGGAAAGATGGTACTGGTCTGGTATATAGAATCGAGGAGCAATTACAAATGAGAGATCTTTTGTACATAGTAGACCAAATAAGTCATCCCTACTTTGTGATTCTCATTTATAGTCATTACTGGAGACAGCTACTTTTTGAAAATGTCAATCTCATTTTCTCATGGCTGTCAATATTCCTTTTTTTTTCTTTGAACAAAGTGGTCAATTAAAAAGGTTCTGGTAGTTATGTGTTTTTGTCATTAGCATGAACATGTTTACTGGAGTAAAGAGGAACTTGGTTTGTGTGTGCGATAGTTTATGACCCTGTAGCAAGAAAGATGTGAACAAGACTGAATTGAAATGTGACATTTATGTTTACAGAATTTTTTTTCTGCTTTAATAATTGAAAATAGCATTTTTCTGGTTTTTAGTAAAAAGTAAAGTTAGAAAAAATATCTTGAAATTTCTCAGAGGGGGCTTTGCCCCCTCTGGAAAATTTCAGTGAGAGCTGGTGCCCCCTCTGTAGTAGGCACCTATGCACAGTGGCCATCTCATATTCATTGCGCAGGTGTATTGGTGGGCCAAGAAGGAAGAAAGCTCTCTGTTGCATATACAAATTGAATTTTATCTAAAAGGCACCCCTGCTTAAGGGTGGTCTGGGCCATAGGCCAACTGGCTATAGAACTGTTTACGTCAATCACCAGTCTAGGTTAAATGTGAAGATAAAATTTTAATTTCGGCACTATCACTGTGAAACCGACTTTAAAATCTAGCTTTGTTAATGTTGAAAAATATTTTTATTTTTATTTTTAAAATGTTCAATGCACATACAAAGTTTCAATTTCGGGATAAGAAAAATGGGTATTTCTTATTATAGCGGCCCCCGAGGATCAATCGCCAAGGTAGGTTGTAAAATCTGGCCAAATGTTTGCACTCCTAAAGAAAAAACATGTGTGTATATTATAGGATGAATAGGTGGTCCCAATAAAATTGTTGAGGATCGCTATGGACCTTGGCAAAATCATAATTGCAACCTTGGAGTAATCGTAATTGAGGCGGCCGCTATAATAAGGGAGTTCCAAAAAATGTATTACGAAAACAAAATCGTTCATTAATTGTAAATCCTTAGGCATCATTCTAATGGCATGGCCAAACAGAAAGGAGGGTGCTCTCTAGAGGGGGAGCTCCACACCAAAACGTTCGAAAGGTGAAATGATAGGAAATCATGCTTTGCGATGAGACAGAGACTTCAAATTTGGTGTATGGGTAAATCGTTAAAAAGAAAGAAAGTGTGAAATTTCAGATTTCCAATATTTTCTACCTAAGGGAGTGCCGCACACCAAAACGTTCGATTTACCGAATAAATGAGAAAAGACTCCTTTAAAATTTGATAGAGGCTTGAAATTTGGTGTATGGGCTAATCATTTGACGAAAACACCCAAGACGAATATAGTTTTCAAAAATGTTCATTTAAAAGGGTACTCCAGAGAAAAAAGTTAGAAAAGTGAATTGATAAAGAACCATGCTTCAGGATGAGATAGAGATATCAAATTTGGTGTAAGGGTAGACAGTTTGGAAGGAAGAATGTGTACAATTTCAGTTTACCAATATTTACTACTTTAGGGGGGGGGGGCCGCACACCAAAATGTTCGATTTTCGGAATAAAGGAGAAAAGTCCCTATTAAAACGTGATAGAAGTGAAGTGATAGAAAAAACATGCTTCGCAATGGGATAGAGACTTCAAATTTGGTGAATGGGTAGATAGTTTGAAAGGAAGAGTGCGAAATTTCAGATTTCCAATATTTACTACTTTAAGGGGTGCAGCACTCTAATACGTTCAATTTTCCGAATAAATGAGCCACGCATCCTTTTAAATATAATAGAGGCTTGATATTTGGTATATGGGTCAATCATCTGATAAAAAACCCAAGACAAACAGAGTTTTTCAAAAATGTTCATTTATGGGTGTGCTTCACAGAAAAACATTCGAAAGGAGAAATAATAAAATAGCATACTTCGGGATGAGATAGACTTTAATGTGGTGTATGGGTAGAGAGTTTAAAAGGAAGAAATGTGCAAATTAAGTTTCCCAATATTTTCTTCTTTAGGGGGTTCTGCACACCAAAATACTCGATTTGCCGAATAAACGTGAAATGCGAATTATTAAAAAAATTACATTATTCAGGGGTTGCTTATTACGAGACCGTTGATTTTCAATGGGTATTCAGCTAGTATTCTAATAAATGATTTACAACAGAATACTTTATAATTTTAGTTAGATTGTTCGTTGACACATGACTTTTTCAATTAAAAGCATAAAACCCTTTGTACCTTTTAAATAGATGCAAAAAATAATGCAAAATTACAAAATACAGAAAATGTGTTAAAACCTGCATTATTGCAGATGTGACATTTAAGTAAGAGACCTCTCTACCAAGTACTACCACAGAAAAGGACACCTTTACACGGGACGATTTAACCATTGTGTACTCTTTTTGGGCTGTTTTTTGTGAATAAAAAATATCCCAACCGCATCATATTTCGAAATTTGTAGATCGGTGATACGCTTATAACTATTACATTCATAGATTGACTGCAATTTAATATTTCCCTGAATAATGGTGTAATAATAATAATACAATAAATGTTAAAGATCAAAGATTATGCATGGGGAAAAGTGAAAATCTTGATATTATTAAAAAGTATGGGTTAGAATAAAATTAGTACTTGTGCAAAAGATTAAATGAGATTATGATGTTTACGTGCATGCATTCTTTACAAACTGAAAACAATTTTGTTTTTCTAAAGTCTACTGTGAAAATAAGACTGTAATTGAACATCAAATTCGATATAAACACAAGGGAGAAGGTAAAATTTATGCAAATTGCTTGAATAAAATCATATACAAAATATAAACAAACTGCCAGGCTCCAAATAGCCGGCTTGTTACAGTTTCACATGTAAATGCATTTTACGTCTTACCTTCTAACATCAAATGCCATTTTTGTATTTATATTACCAATTAAACTTGTTTTCGCAAAAATTTCATGTATAAATAAAATTCTAAAATGTAAATTTTACTTCAAATGTCACTTCTAATTTTTCGTCTGCTGAAGAGCAAAATATTAGTACCGTGCACCACGTTGCTCCACACGTGCTCAATGATGATTGGTTTAAAAAGTATTTAATATAATTTCTTTAAAATGAAAATATTTTATTTTTAAAAATACTAATATTTATTTTAAGATATTAAAAATTATTTGATTTTGTTATCTGCTTTCGTTCTTAGAAGATAGTTTGGTAAAAAAGTGACCAATCAATGCTTGTGTTTACACCTACAACTGTTTGTCATTGATCGTCCAACTTCATGTATCCTTCCGCAAACAGAAACGCCAATATCGTTATTTTGTACTAAAATATACAAAACATAAGCAGATTTATTTCTTTTCCTTACAATTTTTCTGATAAAATTATAATATTGAGGATAATTTAATTTAAAATCTGTGTAGACTACTTTTTATTGCGGAGGAGTACAAGTAAACAGTACTACGTGAAGCGTCTTTCATTCATAACTTGTGTCAATTCTGGATTTAATCATTTTCATTCTGGTTCTTGTAGTACGAGAAGGCAGGGATAGTGCGTAGCGAGAGTGTTTGGGTGAAAAGAAATGACATCGCTTGTCTTAAGCTGACATTTGGACTGTTTATTTGTGTATAAATCAACTACAGAGTATAATTTACTCACATCTTTGATGCCTGCGATTAGTGGTCAAGTGAGGCGCTCCCGGCAGCTCCACTTTTTGGCGGGAAGCATGTATGGAATTTCGCCTGAGCAGCTCAGGGCTTTCATTCACGTAAACGAGAACGATGAAAATACGGATGATAGTAATTTGGAACAGAAGCACAGAGTGCTAGTTCTTGATTGTAGGTCTTTTGTAGCTTATAATTCTGGACACATAGTAGACTCCATTAATGTTCACTGTCCGGCCATTCTTAGAAGACGATGTGGCGGACGACTGCCACTAAGGACAGTTATACCAAATAGTAATGTGCGGACTTTATTAGCAAACAATCATTGTTTTCCTGTGGTACTTTACGATGATTTTGGACACAACACAAAAAGTGTGAATGAACACGACGAATCAACAGCAGCTTTCGTAGCGAAGTGTTTGAGGACTGAAGCAGATTTAAAAACTATTTACTACCTAGAGGGTAAGTTGTATTTAAGCTTTCTGTGTGTTTTATTTTCAGATAACTTATGTGTAGGTTTATTTATTCAGTAAAAAATAACATGAAATAAAACTAAGCCTGCTTATAATGTAAACAAACAATGGAGTTACTTAGGGCCCTTAAAATTTTAACTTTTTTAGGTTATTGCAGATGTTTGTATAATGAGTAACTGGGCATGAGTTAATAAAGATTTACTTTTTTATACCTTAGTTAATAAAGATCTAAAGGCTGACTTGCTAATTTATTAGTTTATGTTAACATTATTTCCAATATTTGACTTTAACTTGTCATCATTTTGCTCGCATTAGTATCTTATTATATATGATGGAGATAATAAATATTAATATATTGTATAATAGTAAAGTTATATTAAATAATTTTTGTGTAGTGTCCAAATTTCAAATCTTATCTGCCTCAATGGGATTCTCATCTGCCTCCCTACTACTTATAATTTCTTAAATACTTATTCTGAAATTTTTTTGAAGGATTTTGTGATATGGTAGTTCCACCAAGCCATCTTTGTAGATATTAATAGCAAATAATTAAACAAGCATGTGATTGCCATTTATTGACAATAGTGGGTCTTCTAGACTATATACTTGCATTCGCATTGTATTAACTATCTAGACTACCTTCACCAAGATGAACTTTGTCTTTCATACTACCAACCAATGTTGTATGAAAAGGACAACATTTTGGAGAGGGTGCTGTCTCACTAACCCTTTGAAGGGCAGAATGCCTGTATTTGGATTATGTAAGTGACCTACTAATGCAACCCCTATGTGACCTAATTTAGCCAAAGATGGTTTTAACTGAATGGTTATTTTTAAAGAAAATTCTGTGAAAGAGGTTCAATTCCCCCCCCCCCCCCCCCCCCCAAAAAAAAAAAATAATAATCTCCCAGTGTACAACATTGTGGGTACTGTAAATAAATGTTGCAGGTGTAAATTTGGGTCTTCTAACACAATTTGCAAAGATCAATTTTGTATGAATGCTACAGCTACATATGACAGTTAAATTTATTTTCTAGCATATTATTTAAATTAAACTTTACCTTGCAGTGAAGTTTCAGCAATTGCATTTAAATTACAACAAAAAATACAATTGGAATCGAATGCCTCCATTATAAAATGTTTCACTGTAATTTATGCAAGGATCAAATATAGATCCATACATATATCAAATAAGAAAGATATATTTGTTAATTTTGGATATTTTAAAATTTTTAAGTAGATTGCTCTTGGCAAGTTTTATTGATTTTATCATAAGTGCTTGTGATGATACTACATTCACCACCAAATCTACTAATGTTGCAACATTTCTGTGCATCTTAGCAAACATTGTGTAATCTACACCAGTTTTTTAAAATGCCAAATTGTCCAAACACAATTTGTAAGATAAAACTTTATGAATTGTTTTATACAGTTAGTATAATGTTGAACATAGTCATTTTTTATAATTGCTTTTCATGCTTAACTTGAAAGCTAAAAAATATTGGATTATACATTTCTTAATTGCCAATTGGTTTTGGCAAAATAACCCGGTTTAACTGTTATGTACCGGATACATGTATAAAGAATGTTTATGGTCAAATCCATTAAAGCATTTATTTCCTTTGTTTAGTTAAAAAAAATTATGTAGCTATTATAAATTTTCATGACTTGTTGTGGTATGCAAGAAAAAACATAATGTAGTTTTACATTTTAAGCTTGATATGCATTTTGTTAAAAAAAATTTATTTATAAAAGTTTCAAAACTATAGATTTGTTGAATGCCATAAAGTATAGATTTGTTGAATTTTTGTTGCACTTTTGTTACAAACGTTAAAAATAACTTCCGATTTCCAAAGTTTTTCAAATATGTAATGCTTCCTTTCAAATATTTTCCATCACTAAGAAAAATTTCAACAAATATGCTAAAGGGTGTAGTTGGGATACAATACTGCTATTTTGAATAAAATTAATAGTTAATAGCACTCTAATAAAGTTGTTGTAGCATTACTTTAGTTTTATTAACATTCAAAACATTTTATTTAGGCTTTCATCCTGTTTGAAGTAATGTTTGAACAAGTGTTGAAACTAGTATTTTACATTGTGTATGTTAAATAATGAAAGACATGTGGAATTTAGAATGATCAGGTCTGTACGGATAGTCAGACAAGTGTAACTAAAAGATGAAGCCTATTTTCTATCTTGTAAAATTAAGTAAAGTACAGAAAAATATAAGGTGCATGATGTACCTGTTCACCTATTTTGTACAACATTTTAATGACATCTGAAGTAGAATCCTACATTCTAATCAACAACTTCTTAACTTGCATTCATTTTAGCTCGAAGGAACTGCCATGCTTTGTGTTAGACTGTAGTTGTGGAAAACCCAAACCACACGACAGACCTGCAGGCTTACTGTTACAAGATGTGTAGCTGGTAGACTGTAGTTATGTAATGCCACGAGCAAAATTACATTGTAAAAAAAATAATTAAAATAGAAATGCCATATCAAAATGTTATCCTTTAGCATTTGTTCTAGTTTATTGTAATAGTGTTATCAAATCCAGAATATGGTTTTTTGTCTTGAAACGGTATTTAAAATTGGAATACTGGCAAATTAATACAGATGACATATTTAAAAGCAGAGTTTTGATTTTGTTGCAGTAGGTGAACTGAAAAAACTTAATACTCTACTGCAGCTCTTCTACTAAAAATTAGTGTGTGGGTTAATTCATTTGCCTCTTGCCTTCCCAATGTTTCTTTCAGGCATACATAAGAGGGGTGAAGTTCCCCCCCCCCTCTTCGGGGACATTTTACAGTAACCTAGCTTCTATTTGTGTGACAACATTTAGATATATATATATATATATATATATATATATATATATATATATATATATATATATATATATAGGGCAAATAGAAGCCTCGCCCACCCACCCCGGCCAAAAAGTCCTGAAAGAATCGCTGCCTTCCTATCCCTACCTACTATTTGACAAAGAGATTTTCTTATAAAACATTTTCCTCACCAAGGAAAACTACTTTTATATTTTTAAAATTTGTAGTTTAATGATTCCAGAATTTGTTATAATAAAATTTCTTAACACCCCTTTAATTTTGAGAATAATTAAAGAATTAAGTAGAAAAAGGAAAATTAAAATATATGCGAAACGGTTCTAATTTATCCTGGACCATGGTTTTTATCGCTTGTCAGCAATTAGTAAGTAGCGAGATGATCGGCGAGCAAAAAATTCCCGCAAAGGAAGAATTCTGGACATTTCTGATAGAAGTTTTAAAACATGTACTTCCAGCCAGTGGTAATCCAATATTACAGCTCTGCTAGTATTGATAAAGCTCAAAGTGCTCAACACATGAAGTATAAATAAGCTCTATACCCTGGCTCAGGATAAGTTGACAAACTTTATTGTTCTCCTGAACGTGAACCCCCTAGAGTCTTATTGAAAATTCTTGAAGAATGCTCTTTGCCTTTGAAGTCAATATTTTTATTCACCCTTGTGTTCTGTGTCTAACAGTTCTTTTTCCCCTGCAGATAATATATAAAATCTTAAAATCATTCTGTGGCCAATCCATTTAAAATTAATTTTTGTAATTATGCCATTGTACGTAATTATATCTTCTGCCCAGCATGAATGCGCTTAGCGCTTTCCTCAGATAATGTAAATATGTATAGTTTAAAAAACTCTTCCCGTCGTGCTCCTGGCAGCTGCAAATTAAAGAAAAAATCAAAACGTTCAGGGATATGCTAGAGAATAAGGATGTCACGCGTAAGGCACGCCTGCAGATTTCTTGAAAGGGGGCCCGTCCCTCCCATCCATATTTTTTAGTTTTTTTTTTCCTTTTATTCTACCTTTTGAATAGGCTTTCGCTGCAAAAGCGTGCTTCGACGGAAACCTGTAAAGCAACGTTGCCCGTAAGTTTTGCGTGGTGAATGAGCTTCCCTTACCTTATTTTTCTTCTCCATACCGGAGGGACTGTGCTTTGTACCGAATAATGCCGGGGTAGACGGGATTTTTAGTAGGAAATCGCAGATGTGTATTTAGGCGCGGCCGTGGGCCGCCGAGCGATTTGCGTCCGGATTTCAGTCAAGAACTCATTTGCTATTGGCTAAAAAGGCTTTTGTGATGGACACAGATTTTTCTACTTTTTACTTGAGGAAATTTAGTTACAGTTTAAGTGAACAGGTTTATTCATTTCATTTTGCTATGAAAGCGTAATATTCTGAACGGTTTTATTCAAATAGTTAATGACTCTTTTTACTTTCCTTAATATAATCCTTACATGCATAATATAATGCATAGGGCAAGTATTGACAGTCGAAAATACGAATTTTCATCAGAAGGGCGTGTTTTAAGCATTGCTGAACTCGAATCGAACGTTTTTGAGGTGATATGTGCCGATCTGTGGACGTGATATCTGATGAAAGAATGACGCGTTTCAAAAATAATTTAGTACGACTCAATTTTCGAATGAATTGTTGCAAAAATAATAATGAATGACATCAATTTTAAAACTAGCATGAACCTGAAAAGTTAGTACTTTCATCTTCGGTACATAAGTGCCGCGCCTGGTATCAATTCCAGGTTGACTGCACTTTAAATTTCAGACTAAATTTAGCTCTCGTAGTCATAAAATGGGGGGTGCAGTAGAGAGACAAAGCTAAGTATAACTGATAGCAACAAGGTTCGTTAATAAAGTCATTTATTTCTCTAAATTGTAGACACATCTGATTTATGCATTTAATTAAATTTTTGTAGTCGACGAATTGCAACACAGTCACGAGACGGGCTGAGTTGTTTTAGCGCTGTAATAACGTTTTATGCTCAAGGAATAGATTGACGGAACCATACACGTTCATTCCAACACTAAAACTGTATTCCTTACAGTAAACGGTATTCATCCTATAATAGGGCATTGCATATAAACAAGAGCTCAATTAGCCATTCTTTCACCCATGGACCATAGTTCGCGATTATTGCGGACCGTCAGCTCGGGACAGGCGATGATATATGACCACCGAGCATCCTCATCCAGTTGAGCACTTTCTTGCTTGTATACCGTTATAGAATAGGCGCTTCACTAATACTAAGCGCTTAAAATTTTATCAACGGCGAGCGGAGCTAACATGCCTATGGCACTAAAACAAACTA
Organism: Amaurobius ferox; assembly: GCA_951213105.1. NCBI lineage: Eukaryota > Metazoa > Arthropoda > Arachnida > Araneae > Amaurobiidae > Amaurobius > Amaurobius ferox. The sequence continues at coordinate 52,367,826 of OX578136.1, read as the reverse complement.
TTATTTACAAGACAAAAACTTGCATAACTTCCTTGCTCAAAAGCAGACATATGTCAGTTAGGTGACTACAGTTGTTTCGAGGGTGTTATAAGCCCCCCTTCTTCAGGCACAAAGAGCACAGTTGGAACAATATGAACGCTTAGCAAAAGCTGACTCATGTCAGTTTTAAGGGTGAACACTAATCCAACTGTGCTCTTTGGTCCTGAATGAGATAACGCCCTCTAAACAATTGTAGTTACCTAACTGACATATACCTGCTTTTGAACAAGGAAGTTGTGAAAGTTCTTAGCATGCCTATGTGGCTATATTTAAAGAAAATATTACAAAATACTAAAATCTTGTTTTGGGGAGTTTTATGTTTCGTAGTCATCTTTGCGCTTGCCCGTGCGGAGAAGCGGCAATGACCGGGAAACATGGACGGCCATAGAATTTTTTCCAAAAGTGGGAAAACTTAAGACATGCAACTTCGATTAACTTGATGTCAACCTTTGTGACACTGAACTTCCAGGAAAGGGCAAGTCTTCCCCATCCCCCAGTATCCTCCACTATAGAGGCCCAAACGCCTGGTAACCATGGTCCACTGGTGGTGACCAGTTGAACACTTTTCACTTTCTTGCTTGTATTCATGCATGCTTATCCTTGCCTTATTCGCTCTGCAGAAAACAACCCGTGTCAGCTCTATTAAATAAAAAACTAATTCACCGCAAATTTATCAGCATAAATCAACTATTTTCTAGTCTTGTGTGTATTTAACGTACGTTTACAGAAATATGCAAACCTGCACACAGGTCAAACTCTTATTTTGCCCATAAATGTGTTCCATATTTAACTATATTAACAGACTGGCGATAATATCTGTCAGCTTTGTTTTACACCAGTGTTTCTGTTAAGTGCTGAGACCACAAAAACATATCTTATCCCATTGATAAATGAAGCCTTCTTATCTCAATAGCTTTCAAAGTTTGTGTCCAACCTTGTAGAAGATGCACTGTCAATTTTATCGCTAGCTGGCTATTTTTCGCAATGAAGGAAGTGAAAACGCGAAGAGGAGCACTTCCTCTTCTGTGCGCTCGTTACCGCCACTTGCCAACCGTGAATTCTTCTTGTTTTCTCAAAGTTTGGGGGAATGTTTAATTCGTAAGCATGAAATGTTCTCAAAATCTTTTTCTAATACTTCCTTTCTTTTCTCTTGAACTGCTTGGCCATGAATGTTCTGTGTGGACGTGGACGATTAAATCTGGGGAAATATTAATATGTGCGATTTCTTTTGTTTCCTTGTTTGTGTAAATTTAACGATTGTTCAAGGCAGGTGTTTGTTGCGAGGAAATTGCGTTATGAATTTCTTTTATTTAAGTTTTATTAACAATTTGAGTCTATATTATTTTAAATTAAATTCATTGGGAACAATTTAAATCGATAGTTAATTCTATTGAACCTCAAATATAAATATCCAGCTAATTTTAGCAGTGCAATATAAAAATGTGCTCTGACCGAAATTTTAGTCGTTTATTTAGCTTGGCCCCAAGCCTTACTACATTTTTACTTTCCCATGTGTAGTATTTAGAAAGTATTGTTTTCACTAGAATTTTCAATTTCGATATTTTGATGCCAATATCTTTTAGGACCTCCTGAACACGTTTTGACTATTTTTGGAGAAATGTCAGTCTGTGGTCGTATACCATAATTGCCATACACCATAACTGTACGCCATAACTGCCATAAATATTAATGAATTTTAACGAAACTTATATTCTACTTTAAAAAAAAATCTAGAATTAGATGGAATATTTTTAAATTTGAGCAAAAACTTTTTGAGTGAAATTTTAGATTTTCTTAACATGGTAGCATATGACATCTAACACAATCATGCATAAAAAAGGTTACTTATGGCTCAATGATCATGAAACTTAATAGCTTCAATACATGAAGTAAAAAATAGTCGCGATACCATTTGTGTGTTCGTGATGTTGTTAGCCCCCACATTATTAAAGGGGACAAGTTACTCCCCCCGGAGGGCAGGCCCCCCACATCCGATTTCGGGTCCGGGTACCAAGCGGAGCCGCGGGCCCCTAAGTAAATTAGGAGTTCACCCTCACCGAATTTATCGCATGATATTACTTACGAAAAGTGAACATATTTCACAATAGGTAATATTTTTTTTTATTTTATATGATTTTTTGATAATTTTTTTGAAAAATGTGCAATATCTTGAGAACGGTTCATGTTAGCGTTCTAAAATTTATGTTAATCGTTTTCTAATGAAAAATTACATAAGAAATGATTATTTACGTAACTTTATTAAAGGTTTTAATTTTTTAATAATTTTTCAAAATTTCGAAAATTTAGGGAGGAGTTCTGAACATTCGATTGCGTATAAAAACAATAAGCTTTCAGTATTCCTGCATTATAATTTTTGTACCAAATTTTGTTTGAATCGCTCCATTCGTAAGTCAGTTATCGTCTCCACAGACTCACTGATACACACACACACAACCGTCTCCTCAAAAATGTTCGATTCGTGTTCAGGGATGCTTGAAATCTGTTCTCCCGTCGAAAACTCGAACTCAAATTTTCGACCCCGTCACAATACTTTCCTTATACATTGTATGTATATAAAGAAAGTAAAAATAAAGTAAAATATGTATGAAATATTTCGTGCTCTTATCAAGCAGTCAACTATTTTGATGATAATAGGATACATGTTGTTTTTGTGCTTCATTCATATTTACTCGTTGAAATTCCCTAGATGTAAAGGTTTCTGCTTTTAAAATAAACTGTTATTTAAGTTCACAAAAAAAAGTTTCTATCCTCCAATTATTATACATAAATTATCCAAAGAGATTTTAATCTATAAGTATTTCTAAAAACTATTTTTTTTTCCTTTTTGTAACTAAATGAAATAGTTTTTGATTTAATACGTTACATTAGTGTTACAAAATTGTATAAGATAAAATATTTTTAAATTACTTTGATTCTGATTTTCTTATTTTGTTTCATCTTTTATACGATAAGATAGCTCTTTTTCTATGCCAATTTATTACTTATAGTGCCAAAGTTAAAAATTTAATGTAAACTATATGACGTTTCCCACAGACTAAAATTCATTTTCTTTTTATTTCTTTCGTAATTCACTAAATTGAGTTCAATTGTATAAAATAACACTGATAATTATTTAAATTGCACTGAATGTGCAATTTTAATTCAATTTTTGTGTTCGTTTAACGACTGTGCGTAATTTTAAAGGCGACGTTAGAAAAATGCGAATGAGAACGGTTGGTTCTACAGTTATGCAGTTGATATTGTTCTTTCCATCATTAAAAATTATATATAAAACAAGCATTTAATTGATGTATTTGAGCATTATTTTAGATTTTGACGATTTTTATGAGCCATTTCGTAAATAAAAGGCAGGTTCTTTTTTTCATAATCATACCAATTTCTAATCAGCACCAGTATCACCCACTAGAAGTAACTTATCTACCAAATTTTGTGAAATTTGGCCAATTAATTTTTGAGTTAGAGTGGTTACATTCATTTCATGAACGGACACACAGAGAGGCCGTCCAAATAGTTGCTCACGTCCTAGAATGAGTCGGACGGTCAGGGTCTTCAACACAGAGAGAGAGAAAATTCACGTAAAAAATGCTTTTTATTGTGTGTGTGTTCTAGAGTGCTAAAAAACGATTGATGTTTCGAAAACTCGGGTTGCGATTTTCGACACGATTCCAATGCTTTCTCTATAAATTACAATGTATTGTAAGGAAAGTACAAAAACAATTGTATGTTAGAAACGATTGTACGAGTATAGTAGGAGCATAGGTGAGATGATTTTTTTAATACGATTACAACTATACGTACTTAACTAAAAAGGATAATTAAATTACTTAAATATAACCTTTTCAGTTTGGGGCCTTGTCATAAGTGACACTATTATTGTTTTGATTGTCCTTAAAATCTAGTAAACCATACTTTAATATAGGTTTTTATTACTTTAATAGATAAAAAAAAACACTTTTATATACTTTTGGGAGCCTTTTTTTTGCATCAAAAATTAAAATCTAATTAGCACCAGAGTAACGAATGTATAACCCAAAATATCACAGAAATCCAATGAATGCCTTTTGAATTACAGTGAATACATAAATTGCCTAAATACTCTCACAGATGCTAAAGCTTTTAAAACAAGAGGGAGGGGGAATCCATAGACAAATTTATTATTTTATAACCTATTCTTTTTTTTTTAATTTATTTTATCATTACAGTGCGAGAATCAAATCATGAGGTTAATTTAATATTATATTGCAATGTGTTTGTTCTAAGCTCATTCATGTACAATTGCTTCTAAAATATATCAATTCTGAATGAAGCAAAATACAACATATAATTTTAAAATTTTAAAATACATTAATACATACACAGAATAATTTTAAAATACATTATAAAGACATAAGCATTTATATTCATTTAATAATACAATATTTCGCGCAAAGTTTTGTATGAATTTAACTGTAGTTATTTTAAAGAATAAAATCTAAAAAGCAGTATGGAAATTTGATTAAATAAATAAAATTTATTCTAAGATAAACTTTTTTAAGAATATAACTAAAAATAATATTTGTAAAATATAAGAATTATTTTGAATTTGAACATACCTTATGTGATGCATTGAGATAAATACTACCTCTTTATTATAATATTTCAGTGAAAAAAATATTTGGCAGGTTTTAAGGTGCACTGATAATAAAAATATATGAGATAGTTGCATTGTTGCATGCGAGATAATTATTTCTAAATTTTTACTTAATTAAAAAAACTTGCTTTTCGTGCCTTCTTGAGAGCAAAATCGTTTATAACACTACTGAAATCGATGTGGGAAGCAAGTTCATGCTCTATTGCAAGACGTCCTAGAGAGTTAAGACGTTGTTGACTGCTTGATGATCTCTGCCAAGTTTTTAGTTGATTTCCAAGCTTACTAAATGATCTTTCTGCCTCAGCAACAGTCACTGGAAGGGTCCCAAATAAACGTAGAGCAATGCAGATATTCATAAATATTGTTTGCAATTTTTTTTCATGTAGTGCATTCAATAATAAAATAGGAGAAATTTCAACTTCCTGTTTAAATATTGAATGATGTATTTTTTTTAGGTGCAATAATTCATCATATAGATATGATGACAAGTCTTTTGAATATTGTGAAACAAGTTCTTTGGTTTTCTGCTCGAGCTCTATAGTGGACAATTTCATATATTTTAAAATTGGAGAGAACAGGTTACATATATTTTTATGAGCTTCTAAACGGCTTCTAATATCATTTATTATAAAATCTATGGTATAGAAAATGACATCTCTTCTGAAACATTCTTCAGCTGTTTCTCTCTTCTCAGTTGTTTCTGAAGTTTCATCATGAAATTTTTTCCTTTTGGTAACTCTTTTGTCTTTTTCAGGGAAATCTGATGAGATGCCCATACATTTTGCAACCAAATGGGCTTCTGATAAAATACGTGGCCACTCATTTCTTATAGTCTGTAGTTCTTTAATGAGGTCTTCCAATAAGTTTATTTCCATATCAAGAGATATGCCTCTTGCTTGAATAATAACATTTCTCTCATTAATGCATGATAAAATTTTAAACCAAAAATTAGCCATCAGTATAGATTCGAAGGTAGAAAAATACTTTTTAAGAGACATTCCCTCAGAGTACATTTTTAAAAACAGAGTACATTTAGTAAAGTTAAAGTAGTGTTAAAGGGGTTTCCAACAGAATACGATCGAGAGATTTTAAAATACCTGGCAAATGCTGCACAATTGGTTTAATGGCGTTAACCCGAGAGCTCCATCGTGTGTCCGATTGAGATTGGAGGGAAACTCCAATTTCTTCTATTAAAATTTCCCACTTTTTTGGACTGCTGCTGAAGAAATTGTACAAGGTTTGGATACAACCAAAAAATGTCATTATTTGATGATTCAATCTTGCGGCATTTACACCAACAAGATTGAGAGAGTGGGCACTGCATGGTGAATAAAGTGCAAGATTGTTTTTTTCAAGTATGCGTGCTTGCACTCCTTTCGTTTTGCCACTCATATTTGAACCATTATCGTAGCCTTGACCTCGACAGTCTTCCAAGGATATGTTATATTTTTCTAATGCAGCCAAAAGTTCTTCAGCAATAACTTCTCCCGATTTTTCGTTAAAGTTCAAAAATTCTAAAAATCTTTCCTTTATTTCAAATTTTCCGCTTTCTACGTTTTTTGAGATGTACCTCAAAATTAAAACATTTTGTTCTTGATGCGATACATCTCGAGTAGCATCAGCAATTATGCTATAATATATAGCTTCTTCCCTTTCTTTTAAAATACATTCCAGCAATTTATCGCCACATAAAGCAATAAATTCATTTTGACTCATCCACGATAAATAATGAGCCCTTCCCTTTGATGTTTCTCCTTCTTCCTGACTTCGCTTGATTTTTGCAAGATGTTCTCTTGTCACGTCGTCATAATGGCTCAGAAACTCTAACATTCCCAGGAAGTTTCCATTGTTGTTGTCACCTATTTTGGTACTATCTCCTTGTAAAGGTAAGCCCCTAGAAGCAAGGTAGAGAGTGATATGAAGTAACCTCTTTAATAGAGCTTTCCATTTTTCAGCTTCATTTTTTATTTGATTTTGTAAGCTGCTATCAATTCCGCAACCTCTCAAAGATTGCTCTAAGTCTTTCCATTTACAGTAGCAGGTGCGATGAAGTGCACTATTTTCATGTACTGGCAATCTACCGTATAATTTGTTCCAAGGAACTTTCATTGGAGAAAAGCCTTCTCTTTTACCCAAATCACTTCGATTTTTAGTCTGATCAATTAAATTTTCACCAAATAGTAAGCAGGAAAAGCAATGCAATGTTTTCTGTGAGGAGCTATAAATCAACCAGTCGCGAAAATGCTTTTCTCTGTTGTTGGAAGATTTAGAGTAGAGAAGAAATTCCGAGAACTTTTTGCCATTTAAATCTTTAGGGAAGTCTTTCACAATTTTTACCATTTTCTCCACGTCACAAGGTCCAATTTCAACAATTTTTTGGCGGCAATGATCACTAAAATGTTTTGGCCATAATCCAGGATCTTTCAGATTTTCATAATTGTCCGCTAATAAATCTCTTTGCTCAAAGGTACAGATAACATTAAAATGTTTAGACGCATTTTCTTGCACAAGTGTATCATTAGAATCCTCCGTATTTATCGGAAATGTATCTGGATTTATTACTGCTATTAAATCCGTATTTGTAGAAATTTGTTCATTTTTCTCACTTTCTTCAGATGGTTTAAAAAAATTTGTTATTTCCTGGCGATTTTCTGCACTTTTTCGCTCCTTTTCAGCTGCTATTTTTCTTTTCTTAGAGCCTGATTTATGCTTGTATGAAAACGACATGTTTTAAAACAACTCTATACAGACTTCCAATTATATTAAATTAAATAACTTCACTCGAGAGAAAGGTTTATAAAACGGGAAAATATCAAGTTAGAGTTAGCTATCAACAACTTATAACTGATTTTGGGGTTCTTTAGACTCCATCATTTCAATTGCGTTTTTTTCCCGCACTCCATATTTGATTGGGCAACAAAATCCCAGGCTTTCCTATTGATTCGTTCCGATTTGTCTCAATAGATGTAGGTGGTTCCCTATTCTGATCCCAAAGATCCATTTACATTACCAAAAGCCCCCCCCCCCCTTTTCCCGGACTAAGCACTTTTAAAAACAAAACTTTGGCACTATTGTTCGCCTGTCTCAGAGACGTGGACTTTCTTAAGTGGGAAATCTTGCAACAGACGTATTATCTATTGGGGATCTCCATGACGCTTCGATCCCTTTGGAGACATCCAAAACATCGCGAAAATGTAAAAAAAGACCGTCATTCAGGCATCAGCCGGATGTCCGACACTATGGGTTCCCCGTTGCGTTAATTGGTTTACGAGGAGGGAAAATCGCCTGCGTTCTCAAACTGAAAGACACCTGTTGACAAGGGTCAACTTAGTAGTCAACTGTGTGATTGATATAAGCTGTAAACATGAATGAATGATCAAGGAAGAATGGGTTGGGTTAGAAAATTGCTCCAGCTAAAGAAAAAAAAAGAATTCCATTAGACCTACTTTCACCCAGTTTTTATTGCCTTGTTTGCTGCCATTACACAATGCCATTGAAACTATCTCTTTTCATATCCAGACGACTTTTATTGAACTAAGGCGTCTTCATTGTATCGAGTCTTTTTGACTATTTTAGAAATGAGACTGAACCTTACACACATGGAAGAAGAAGCAGCTGAATAAAATCAGATATTTCATTACTATTTTTTTTACTTTCTTTTTAGTCACCTATTCATATATATATACATAAAAATTCTGTAATAAATATTTTATTTCAGTGAATTTTTACGGGCCCCTAAGAGCTGCCGGGCCCCGGTACTATAGCCCCAACTGACCCCCCCTTTGTGGGGGCCCTGCCGGAGGGGCACATTTTCAAACTTTGTATCAGTCGAAAAATTTTTATCAAGCCCTTTAAAATGAAAGGTAAAGTGTTTTAATTGTGATCATTTGGAACCACGATATAGATTTTTCAAAATTTGTCTTGTAAAATTCGCAAGAAGTACAAATTACAAGCGGCTTTAAAAAGGATCCTGGAATGAGAAAGTGGAGTTAAATCACACTCCAGGCTTATTTTCCACATTTCAGCCGAATGGCGATTTTAATAATTTATGAAGAGACTCATCGCTAATTATCGCTAACGTTGTTTTTTACGCATGTCTGGTGAAAGTTAAGGGGAACTTTTGGCGCATAGCATAAGTGTTAATAAGATTAGGGATGTGCTTTTAATGATTTTATAGTAATATCGTTGTTGATTTAATTAAACTTTTAATGTTCCATGTTTTGATCACCTGGCCAGACTAAATAAATCCCAAAACAAGCCTTTCACTGTATTTCATACCTAAAAATAAATATGGCCCGCGCGGATCTTTAGTGAAATAATTCAATTCGAAATAGTCTATTTCTACTATTCATTTTCGAGCAGAACCGCATTTGACCATAGACAAATACTGCTTTCCCCCCCCCCCCCCCTTTCCAAAACTGGGAGCCCATCTTCCGTGCTCAGTGTACCTTTTTTAGATAACAAAGTTCCTTCCAATAGATGTGGATTTATTAAATATAAAGCTAAAATAAAATAACGTTCTACCTTTGCATACATTTTCTAAATGAGCTATGTGAAATCTCAAACCCCACCCAAAGGCGTTTAAGACTATATGCAAGAGCCTGTGAAGCTGTAGGAGCTTAAGGAAAACTTGAGCAACGTATAAAAGGTATGAAAATTTTATTGGAGTTGGCTAAAATTTACTTTTGACTAAAGACCCCGGCAAAGGTTAATGCAGACTTGCTTTCGCGGTGCTTTCCTTGTTTCATTATTTTAGAGATTTATATTAGTTGAAGACCCAGACCATCCGACTCATCCGAAGGACTTGAGCAACTATTTGGACGGCCAGGGAGATTTATATTGGTGTTTGTTTTCAATAAACATAAACATTTTGAAGCCCCACTAAATAAGCATATATCTGAAGCACATTAAAATGTTAGTGGGTGAGATAGTGTCTTGTTAAAATTGGGTAAAGCAATCTAACAATTTTGCGACATTGATTCAGACTGAAAATTATACTCTGAATATTGATCGCATACTAAATAATCCTAAACAACGGAATCGCGCTATGAGTACAGAGACCAACATCGGTTTCGCGCTTATTAACGTTATCCGCTGAGTAGTCGAAGATTGCATTTGCAGCAAAAAAACGTGTATGAATTTTGGCGTCCTATCACCCTTAATGATGGTCATTGATTTCAATTTCTTTAATTCAGTTTCCAACTTTAACAGTTATTTGTACTTTTGATGTTTTTTCGAAACAAGCTACTCTCAAATACTCTGAAACGATGACGAATTAATTTAATTTCCTGAAGCGTCACATTTAAAATATTTTATATTTTTGTTGCATCAGATATTTATAAACTGTAAACATCGAGTGTATGTTTATGCATTTCGTTGCATAACTTTTTATAGATTCTGTAGTAGCGTATTTTGTGAACTTCCTTGTTTTTCTTGTTTACTATTCTAAGTTTCGCAACAGCTTTTCAGTACTCCCTAATCTCTTAATTCAATGCATTCCAAATTTGTATTAAAATGTGATAGAAACGTGCAAAAATAATTTTATCGTACTACGTTGCATAATAAATTCGCACATATAAACAAAGGTAACAGACTGGGGATATATCAACGCCCCCTATAGACCTTGCTATCAGAGAGGTGAACTTTAATGAACCTTGCATACTGTTTACTAACGAAGTACAACGAAACAGAGTTAAAGGGGCCAGCTACCTTTGGGACTGAGAAAACTGGTCATTTTATGAAAATGGTACAGGTGTCGAATTAAGAGTACCAGTCGCGGAGCCCTATAATCTCCGGTATCGTTTTCTGATATTATCCTCATTCTTTGACACTATTTCACTTATCCATGTGGAGTATCAAGGTTTAAGTTTTTCCAAGTTTGACTTCTGGTGTGGCATTTAGGTACAGATTTGAGTTTAGACAGTTTCGGGGATTGGCACAGGTTTGAGTTAATTTAAGCTGTTTGGCAATTTAGAGGGTTGTTTTAGGATATCATTTTATTTTGGTTCCTGATTTTATTTTTAATTTAGAGAATCTCGAAAATTGGTCTACCGGGTTTTTCTGTCATTCTAAGTTTAGAACTGCATGGGGTCACTGTGTAAAAATGCTTGGTCATTTTAGTCATATGTTCTGTTTTCTAAGATCTTTAGACTTATTTTGCGTTGTTGCTAACGCAGTGTTTTAATTTTCAGTTTATTATCTATAAATTTTCTTTTACCATTGTTCATATAATTAAGCAAATTTTTTTATCAAATGTAAACTGTTTTATGTACTATTACATGTACTGTTACAAGAGTACTGTCCAATAACGCTCCATTCGTTCTTGAGATATCGCTTTCACACACTAACATACACATACGTACATACATCACCTCAAAAACATTCGATTAGAGCTCAGGGATATTTGAAATGTGCTCTTACGTCGAAAACTCTTATTGTGATGGGATCAAAAATTCAAATTATTTTCCCCATACATTATAGGCCTTGCGCATTTTCCCCATACATTATATTATGTATGTAGGGAAAGTAACAATACATTTTTATTGGGAATAAAATAACATATCTAAAAAAAAACATACATTTTAGGAAGGAAGGGTGTCGCTAAGTCGGCGAGATCCTAAATTTTGACAACCACTGCTGTAAAATTTTATATTATCACTTAAATTTCAAGTCAATTTTATTTTTAAGAGTGAAATACATAGAGGATCAAAGAAGAAGCGTAGGTCCCTTTGGTTGCGACCGTAAGTGACCTCATGAGTTCACGTATGTCTAAAGCCGGTCCTGATTTCATGGCCATGTTTGGCGTCATTTCTTATGCATTTCCGACTATATCTGTATAATTTATATTCTCCCACTCCATTCATCCCCTTAAATTACGAGCATCGGACTAAGACAATCGGAAGCTGCATATCCTATCAGCATCAATCTTCTGCTTGGTATGGGGGTGTTTCTTCTAATTCTTTCAAGAAATCGTCGGATGTCGCTTTTTAAACATTCTCTCACAATAACTTTTCGATGAGATTACCTTCTTTCATTGTTCTCACTAACAATGAGCACCTTGCGCAAAGTGGACACTGAACCTCTTGTACCTGGTCTGCTCCTATTTGAACTTCCTGTTATTACCTACTGATGACACGCGCAAATGCAGATAAAATTTTGTCGATCTGTGTATTATCTCGAGTTTCAGAGATCCAGCAGTTGCGCAATCTGTTGTCCGCGGGCTTGCATCACTGATAATGATGGATCGCACGGTGTTGATTTCATTTTCGACATAAACATTACTTTCAAAAGCTCGATTTCTGTGCCTTGTCATTGCGTCAGGTTACGCTGTGGTTTCGGTTGCCTTTGTCACAAAGTGTTGCATGTTTTATACGTTGTGGATAACTTTGTCCCAATTCCACAACGGAATTTCCGATTTGAATCAAGCTTTACCCCCTCAACTTTAGTGCAATAAAAATAGGATCCGCACAGATCCTTATTTTGAAAGAAATTTCATTCAAAATAAAATTACAGTACAAATATGAATTATACGCTGTTCGTTACAATCTGGGGTAAGAAAAAATCCTAAAGAACAGAATTTGTTGATTAGTATCGGTTGTATGTTCAGAAAATGCTTTTCTATACATTTTACACGACATTTTCCCCTGTAACTGTATTATCTCATGTATAAATTGCTACTTACGTTAAATAAAAATGTGGCAGTATATAACATTCTCTGTGTATAAGAGCATATATGCCAATGGGCTCCCATAGTCTTCTGAGGGAACAAACCACTGACATTAGTGGGACAAACTCAAGGATACATCGACTAGCTGGATGCCCACCTTTGTGATCTTGAACGTCTAGGGAAGAGCAAGTGCCCCCTCTTGCCCTACTCTGTAGATTCCCATTTATACCTTTCATCGCAGGTCTGGGTATTTCAGTAGAGTACTTTGAGATCAAGACTGTAAGTTATAATAGAATCTCGGACGAACTGCATAGGCGCCTGAAAAATATTTCCTGATAGCCGATAGAATGAAGCGATTGTGACACATGATGGCAATAAAAATAGGGTCAACTCGCCTGAGTAACTAGTTGGTAAATAATTTATCTAGACCAGGCATCAATGCGTCGTAGTATCGGGTCTTGCAACAAGCTAATTCATGTTCTTTGAATTGCTTTGCAGTATATGTTCAACGTGGACGGACGTTGGCTTTTGTCTTTGCAAATATAAGTTTTACTAATATTTGCGAAGATGCGTGAAGCTCCACTTTTTTAAATTACTTCCCTCTGACATGACATTCTTAGATTAGATCTTCTGACATTAGATCTAAAATTTGGGGGATTCATCGAATATGAAATGTACACCATTAAAACAAGACGATTTGTCACTGAAAAAAATTGTCAACGAAACCAAAGACTGGCAGTCCATTTAGTGAAAAGCAATTGAAGGCACTGTTCACGTTTATGTTGGAGAGAATTGTCCTTATTTAAAAGTGGCAATGAGCGTCTAAGTCTAAACAAATGTGGCTTACCTAAATCGAAATCTCACCAAGGACAACCGCTATAACGTCACTCGGGTAATGAACGAGTTCCGCTCGGTGATACATCGCGAGTTGCGATCGTATCATCGACCTACCTGGCGGATGGTTTTGTAGACGTCATTTTCCGGTTGGCGGTTTCTATTAAAGTTTGAGGTTTCATTTATATAATATATATTTAAGGGGAATGGTATTAGATGTTTGTGGAACACGTATTTTAAATATATAGATATCGATGGAGTCCAATTGTTGACGTTGAGTACATCAACAGAACTCGAAATTGCCAAGATTGAAATTATATTGCGTTTCAATAGGATGTTATAGTCTAAACCAACCTTTTTCAAAGTGTGTTCCGCGGAACTCTTGGGATCCCACGACGTGCTAGTTTCGTGTAAATTTTCTTAAAAGTAAAATTTTGATGCATAAGAGGACTTTTTCTCATTTGGAGGTTCCGCCATCAATTTAAATTTCAAGATTCCACAACCAAAAAAAAGTTTGAAAAATACCGGTCTAAATGTGAAATTTCGACAAATTGAATATTTTTTTTATTTGCTATGCTGTATGTATCAATTTAAATGAAATATGGTTTGACTCTTTAATTGGAGAAGGAATGCTGGATGTGTTACAGATCTGGGAAGTAAAAAAAAAAAATTGGATATCGCTTTAAAAGGCTTAATACGTAGAATTTTAAAGTATATCTTATCAAACATTTTTATCTCATGGGTAAAAGTTGACTCCAAATGTGATAGGAGCTGAAATATTCCTAATAGCCTGTATTTCTTGTATATAGATTTGTAGGATAAAAATTTTCGAACTTTACTTACGATGATAAACTATCTGAGTCGACGTTTGTATTTGCCGCGCTTTACATGTTTATCGCCTCCTCAAATTTCATATGCATGCCGATTAAAACATATTTTATTTTTATCGCGTGCTATCACTATGTATCTGCAGTTTGCGTTGTTTTGCATCCTCTCTGTAATTGAAGACCCCCCTTTCTCTATAAACTGCTTTGAAGCGATAAGGTCCGAAACACGCAAGGCCACCATTTTTCCTCTACGTCTCTTGTCATTCATGCTAACGAATGTATCCTCCCACCATTGGAAGTATTTAATGACGTTTTTTGGCAACACAAATAGCAAGGAGAGGGGAAACTCTCCGCTCCAATTTGTCCTCTTCAACAATCGAGTCAAATGTAGACGATTTCCGTTTGCATTGTCTCTGGAGAATTCTACGACGTTTTCATTTTCTTAAAGATGTTTGTGGGAGGAAATGTCTTATCACCTGATTAAGCGGCCGATGATTGAGAAATTGCTTCCTGTTCATGAACCGTAAAAGGACTCAAGATCCGAATCCTAAGTAACTCTGACTGTTGACAATTGACAGGATGTCAGGATTGTTGATACAAATATTCGCAGAAATAAATCGCGTTCGTTTAAATAGCAGCATATATCCGAATAAAAAAAAATATAATTAACTGATTATTGATGTAGCTAACGTAAATATGGTGCCGGAGCAGTGCAGAGGCTTGGACCGCGTAGTAGTACAAGGTCAGCCTAAACGCGGCTGACTGTTACTATAAATTATTTCGTGTAACTGTCTGTGGGAATAGTTAAACAAGATGAGTATCAAAAATGTTTAGGATATATATTTACCCTTTACATTTTTGTATCCACTTGATGAAGCAAAATTCGCTATTACTTTCCTTATATACATAATGTATAAAGTATTGTGACGGGGTCAAAAATTCGAATTAGAGTTTTCGACGGGGGAGCACGCTTCAAGCATCCCTGATCACGAATCAAACATTTTTGAAGTGATGTGTGTGTGTGTGTGTGTGTGTGTGTGTGTGTGTGGAGACGATAACTGACGAACGAATGGACCGATTTCAACAAAATTTGGTACAAAAATCACAATCTGTAAACACTGGAAGCCTATTGTTTTTAAGCGCAATCGAAAGTTCAGAACCCCCCTAAATTTTTGAGTGAAATTTTGAAAAAATCGTCAAAAAATCCAAACCGCTAATAAAGTGACGCAAATAGACATTTCGTATGTAATTTTTCATTAGAAAACGATTGAGATAAATTTTAGAACGCTAACATAAACCATTCTCGAGATATTGCACATTTTTCAAAAAAAAAATTATCAAAAACTTATATAAAATAAAAAAATATATATTTCCTATTGAGAAAGATGTTCACTTTTCATATGTAATACCATGCGATATATTGGGTGACATCATTCTCTTGGATCTAGCTCGTTCCATTCATGAAAAAAGATACTTCGAGTAATACTTTTGTATTTGAACTCCAATAGTCATTTATCTGCTGTAAGAATAACTTATTTCTCCGTCCATAACGCTTTGCGCGATTTTGGCGACGAATTTGGCGGAATGTCGCCAACGTGGCGACATTTTTAATTGTTGCTAAATTAACCAAAATCTCGCCAAATGGATAAAAATGACTCTAAACCAATGAAAATGGCGACTAATTGAAGAAAATTCAATATCTTGGAAAGAATAAAAGTATCTACTATAAGAATAACATTTTTTTTTAACTGTAAAAGTAGTAAATTCATTGCATTATATAAGGAAAGTCATGTGTTGCCCACATCAGATTTGTTCATATTGTGTAGACGATGCATTTCGTATTGCAGAGTATCAACGAAGATTTTGAACAGCTTGTATTTAAATATCAACAAATTTGTTTAAGTATGATGCGTGTATTGAAACCTGCTATTGCGCAATATTCATATGTAGCAAAGTTGATATCGAACTAGCGTTTACTTCTTATAAATTACGATGATCAGTTTGTGTAGTAGGTAGTTACGATCGGATGATGTCCACAGATGCGATATTATTTGATTATAAACTTTAAGCAGTTTTTTCTGCATAAACATTCAATAAACATGCAGTCTCTTGAAAATATAAGCTTAGTGTCTAAATCTTGTTTGGTTTTCTTTCCTTAAATTTAAAGGCGAGGTTAAGAAAAATTTACCTAGAATAAATAGAGGAATATTAGTACAAAGTCAGCCTGACCTCTGCTCGATAAGGTATTGATACTATAAGGAGCTATATTGATACTGTTTATAGCAATTTGCTGGCTTAAACCACATTCGTTTACCCCCCCCCCCCCTCCCCTTTAAACCAATAAAAAACTATATTTAACCATTTTTTCCAACTCTGGTTATTGCAGTACTAAACTATATCTATACCATAGTTTTTTGCCAGTAGTGTACTACAAAAATCGAGTCTACGAAACATTTTTTCTTTTTGAACTCAAATAGAGCAGGGATCTCAAACTGTATTCCTGCGAGCACCTTGGTGACCGTCAGAGAATTTCAAGTGTTCATGTGTGTATGTATGTATGTGTGTGTGTGTGTGTGTATATATATATATATATATATATATATATATATATATATATATATATATATATATATATATATATATATATATATATATATATATATATATATAAATATTAAAAGCAGTAACTGCTCTTCAAAAATTTAATTAAATTTGCGTATATTTAACTCAAGTAAACAATAAGTAAGGAGGCTCAACAGTATTTTTCCCGTGACATTTTTAACACTTTACAACAAAGTTGAAAAGTGTTTGACTTCGTTCATTCTGTCTGTCCGTTAGCACGATAACTGCCTTAAAAATGACTTTATCAAAATGGAATTTTAGTATGTTGTTCAGACGGTCTGTGGGACCTATGGGAATATAAATGAATATCACCCAATTAGTTTTGGATTGAACCCTGGTTGAAAAAATGAAATACATTGAACCCTATGGGACCTAATTTTTTAAACATTTTTTAAGCGGATTTAAAATTCACAAATTGCTTCGAAAATTTTAGAAATTATTTAAATTATCCCATAAAATATATAAAAAAAATATTCAGCAAAACATATTCAGTAGTTCTTTAAATAAAAATTAAAATAATTACACCTCTTATATGAAGCGATCACGTGACCCACTTCAAAATAAAATATGGCATCCATTTTGTGTCAACATCGTGATTTTAAAGTTCTTTTTAATTCATATTTAGTGTTGTATCCGTCCTAAAACCGCTTTATTTTTGCTTAAATTCTGTGCATCTACATACTGAAACAACGCAATTACAATATATTTGAGTTTAAATGATCATCCAAATTTGATTATTTCTACAACGAAGCCTATTTTTCACTTATGTAAAATGTAAACAGCAAAATATGTAGAATGAGTTGTATAAGAATTGCTTCATTTCTTTAACGCAAAATTATTTAGCTCATGGAGTCTGCATAGCTGATATGAATGAAATATTCATTGATTTTACAGAGGACGATTTTTTCGATGAAGTTTTAAGCATAGTTTAATTACTTGTACCTCTATGGTCTGAAGTTAAATTATAGTATTATGATGAATGAAATGCTGCTTTTATAGAGAGCCAGGCGTGTTATATTTCGATGGCGTCATTTGAATAAATTTTAGTTGTTTTCGAGGAAGTTTTCAAATATAATAAATTATTGTATTATAATAATTTTAAAAACATTATCGAGGAATGTATCGCATTTTAGAGATGTTTAAACCAGACAATTTATATTTCAATGCCGTCATTTGAATGAAGTTCATTTTTTTTCGATGAAGTTTTAAGTTTTCAAATATAATAAATTAATGTAGTATTGTGATAATTTTTAAAATATTACCGAGGAATGTATCGTATTTTAGAGATGTTTAAATGAAATCGCATTGAAGTTGGAAAGTGTTTCATAATCAATGCCTTATGCATGATCTTTCTTGTTTAGTTTTCAGATAATTTAATTTTGTTTTGAATATTTTATTATAAAAATAAAATTATTTTTATTTAATGAAGTCGTAGAATGTCAACCATTGTTTACATTATCAGTATAAAGAAAATAAAATCAATGCAACACCACATGTAGCTCAAAATTTCCTTGAAAAGCTACAAAGTCATGCACTTATGATGCAACTTCATTTTGTAGGTAAAAATAGCAGCAAGTCTCTAGAGTGCCATTTTCCCCGTCTTTGATTAAGGATTAACAAAAAAGAAATTAAACTATGCAAGTGTTTGGTTTTAGTGGTGTATTTTTAAAATGGGGAAAGAAGTTTAACAGAATTTAAAATTTTCTGGGAAGGTAAGATACCGATGCTTTGAGATTTCATTCATTTGCATTTGAGTTAGCAAGCAAAAATAGAACGTAAGCTTATAAATTCCACATAATTAAATTTATTCTATTTAAATAAGTTTGATCATAAAATTGCATTGTATAACCGAATGTGATTTTGACATTATTGATACATTATACAACAATTTGATTGTACAACAAATTTGATATACAAAACTTATAAAAAATTCCTAAATAAAGCATTCTTCACGGATGTCATGACTACCACCACGAAAATGTTCGGTACCTCTGATGAAGGTTTAAATGCATTTGGTATGGTTAAATTACTGTGTTAAATAACTGCTTTTGACTTGTTTCATAGCGTTTAAAAGCTATACTTTGGTCATGTTAAAAGAAAAAAAATTAGAAAAGGAATGGAACTACGCAGTTTCGTTTTATTTGTCAATGGATTTTTTCGTCCGGAAAACATCCACGTCACTTCCGCCTTGGCCGTTCTTGAGATCTTCAAGTAACTAAGCATCCTGTTTATCTTTCTCGGATCACCCGCTACATCCCAGTTTTTATCTTCCACGATGCTACATCTCATGACCTAATACGAAGGCCTATGTTGCTTTATGGTCAGAAGCGAAGGAGATGCGCGATGGGTAGTGCTCATAATTACTTAGTATGTCTCAACGTAGTTAAAGGGATACTCAATGCAAAATATTTAATTTGAAATCTCGTTTAGTGCTCAACTGGAACACTTGGATTTGAATTTTCTTATAAAAGATACTCTAAATTCTGCACATGATTAAACATTTAATGCACGATAAAATTCGATAGCAAGGTACTTAAATTCTTATAAAATGTTAAAATGCTGAGGCTCACTCATATTTAAGTTACCTTAACTATGTAAATATAAAATGCATATTTAATATGAATGATGAAGCATAACTTGGCTGAAAAATTGCAGCATTTCTACAATCTCATTTTTTTTTATATATAAATTTGTTTTTAAAGATCCTTAAAAGTACTTTGACTTTTGCATTCGATCCTTTAAAACTAACTTATCAAGGTGTCCAATGCACTCAATTATTTCTCATTGCATTTAACCAGGATAAGTTGCATTATTTGGAACAGTTCTCTAAATTGGAAATGTTATACAAGCTTACAAATGTAGAATGTTTTATGTTTTTAAATTTTTAATTGATTCATGCATAATTGTACCGATTACAAAACATACATTTTTTCTTCACCACGTACATTTTTTTACAAATGAAGGTTGAACAAATTATCATGCAAATATACATGAACAATTATATATAGGTATGAATCCGTCATGTTTTACAATTTAACTGTTTTAAAAAATACTATTTACAATCTAAACGGTTTCAGTTCCTTTCTTTGAATAATGGATTTCATTTTGTAACTGCCTACATCAGTCTCACTTTTTGCACCAACAAAAATCGGCCATCATGTATTTTTATCCCATTGTCCTTCATCTTTCTTTCCATTTCTTTTGTCTTTGTGAAATCGTTCACCTAACTCCTCACTTATTACATCGAAATTTTCTGAAAAATAGTCTAAACGATAATATAGTAAGTGGATTTTGATACTCATATTGCATCCTAACAAGTTGAACTTCTGTTACATATCAGCCAAGTTTTCTTTATGGTTAAAACTTACGATTGCCTAAAAAACGAAAGTGGCGGTAGTAGTACCTTCTATGGGTTCACCAAATTTTAGGCTATTATATTTTTTGTGCCTAAAATCAATGCACGTTTGGGTTGCAGTGTTTTTGGATCCGTGTAGATTGCTGCTATACCATTCGCAAACGAAACATTGAAAATTTGTATAGTCTCTTGCTGACCCCAAAGTATAGCAATAACTTTAAAGTTCCCCCATATTGCCATTAGCATTTTATTTTTATTAGTAATATTTTCATGGTTCCATGAGTATTTAACATTTCATAGAAAATAAGTTACAGTATAATTTTTCTTCCATATTTCTGACAAAACAGTTTTTACTTTTAGAAAAGCAAGAACCAAAAAATAGCGCCATTCTGGTCTTTAAAATGAATATTCTTTGAATTATTACTCGTAATTACATAAAAAGAATGTTACGGTCTGCTTCGAACTCAGTATGCCAAACTTTATATAAAACGGACAATATTTTTCAAACAAGAAAAGGCATGTAGGCTTGTTGTCTTTCCTTTTACTAGTAAAATTAAAATGTTCTATTAAAAATGTTAAAAACGGGCTTTTATACCCAATTACCTAATTAAAGCATGAAAAATAGGAATGACAAAGCTTACACAGTTAAATTAAGCACCGATGCTATATTTATTAGATGTAATAATTATCCAAATTGAGCCATAAAAAAAATAAATTATCTTGCCCGCAATTAAATATAAAAATTTCAAATTAAAACATTACTTTGCATTAATTTTTTTAAATATGACTAATAGTTTACCATTTTATTTTTCCTACAATGAAATATATAGGTTTTTAGTAAGTCTCCAAATTTTACGCATTTACTTAAAGTAGCTAATTTGTAAAAATAATAAGATAAATAATCCAAACTTAAATCTCATCTCCAACGTTTCTTGCATCTCAAGTGTACTGGCCCCTTAAAACTTAATAATCGTGCGCCTCTCGTCACGCTTACTTTAAAAAAAATATATTTTTCAATCATGCTTGTTAATGAAACTCTTTAATCTGACCTTTAGTGTTTCCCCTTTTGTGTTCAAATGACATTCGTGACAAAACTGCGAAGCGTGGGCGGAGAAACTCTTCGTCCGGGGTGGAGAAGCTGTTAGATCGTCTGCTGCGGGACAAAACCGGGCAAAAATTTGTTTGAAAAAGTGTAGGAGGGGAGATGGGAAACCAGTTTTACGTCATATTAACGTCATTTATTGACAGCTTGGTCTGGAACGTCATAATCCTTTAGAGAAATCTAATTTCTAAAGTAATCAAAATTTTTAATGCCTTCCCTTTTGAAATGTGGTTTGAGCTATTTTAAAAGTGCGGAGAATTTGAGTATTGCTGATTTTTGAAATCCTAGTAATGCAAATCAAACTGATTAATAAAGTCCAGTGATAAATCTCTTTTCAATGAAACTGAATCGACCCAAGTTAAAAATCTGATACACGGTTTATCAACAATTTGAATTCTTATTTTAGTTTTAAAATATTCAATAAAGGTTGTATACCAAATATATTTAATATTTTCCTTGTTTTTGCAATCTCCCGATATAAAATCTGCTAGTCGGTGACAAATTTATCTAGTTTTTCTCCTTTTAAGTATAAGCTTCAAACTAATTTTTATGAGGTAATTAGTGGGTTATCTAAAATATATTTGGGGGGGGGGGGAAACATGCTAATTAATCTATGATTTTATTAATTTTCAGAATTCTAATGGACTTAAATTGGTTGCAAGATTTAGTAATTGAACATTTCTACTGTAATATGATTAATGCAAGATTATTCAGTGGATATAGTAAATATTTATTTATTTTTTCTAATTATTTTATGCGGACCTTTTCACTTCTCATAGTTCTACTTTCTGTCTTTTATTTTTTAGGGAAACCCAATTCTGAATTGCTTATTTAATGGTAGATTATCAATTATTGCGTACATTAGCTAACTCTATGTTTAGATTAGCGAAATTAGATTCTTTTAAATTTTATTCTTAATATGGTGCAGCGATGGCTTGTATAATGTTGATTTCTTTGACGCGCCAGATGCAAGAGTTAATGTCGATATATTTACTGTTAGTGTTATATAAAACTGATATTTTTGTATCTTTCAGGTGGTTACCAGAGCTTTAACAGTCTATTTCCTGATCTCGTGGCGCAAGCTCCTCTCACACCTTCTCCAGTTTCTTCCCCGTCCCCTAGCCCCGGTGGGCCCTTATCCCTCAGGCCCAAGTCCTCTGAGTCCTTCTTGGGCCCAGTCGAGATCCTACCCCACCTATACCTGGGCAGCGCGAGGGACGCAGCCCGCAAAGAGCAGCTTCAACAGCTGGGTGTCACTGCCATGCTAAACGTTACTCAATTCTGTCCAAACCTCTTCCAAGAAGCATTCGAGTACAAGTGCATACCCGTGCGGGACACTGGGTGCGAAGACATAGGAGCATATTTTCAAGAAGCCATTAACTTCATTGGTAAGTTTAGCATTTTCTTCTACTCTCGCATGCAAGAATTTACTATTGTAGAAAATCACCACCATCCTGAGTCTTCAGGTTTTTTTTTTAGACTGAATATGGCCAATAAGAAACCTCTTCATTGAGCAACTATACCGCAAAACTCTGCAATACAAGAGGCCAGAGCTGTAGTGGTCTAAAAAAATTTGTGGAATGAATTTTTGACAAATTATAATTAATGGGTGGGAGGGGGGGCAGAATTTGAAGTATTCACTACTGAATATATCCAAACTTAATATAAGGTGACAGCAAGTTTAGATCTTCCGCCTGCACAAATTTGCCGACCAATCCACAGTGAGGGGTGTATGCAAATTATGTTTGGATGAAAAAGAGTAGTAAGCTTCGATTATACTATACTACAGTGTGCACTTCTACAATGAAAACTTAGATTCAGAACCATCACCAAGTAACGCGAAAAGCATATTGTGCATTGTTCGGAGCAAAAACTATTTCCTAAAAAATTGGTCACTATAGAGAAATGTGAATCAACCTCTGGTATAATTTGCTTTTTTGAAATTGATAAATACGAATACATCCAAATTTGAATAAATAGAATGGCTTGTCTTGCAGCATGTCTCGTATGAAGTTTGCCAGCCGCCAAGATCCTCATCTTATTTTGATTCAACGAATCTACTCTGACATTGCCGTCGGAATATAAGCGGGGCTTAATATTTCAATTTTGATAATACATCGGAAATTACATTATATAGTTACCGTTCGACTTGAGTATTACTTCTTTTGAATTGATTTATAAGGAAATTAAATCAAAACGAATTTTCTGTGCAACATCAGAAATCTGTACTATATGTATGAAAAGCATTCAAGATGAAAATGTAATATAAAAAAATTGAATGTTTCATATCAAGTTAACTTTGCGTGCGTGTTGCAATTAGTGGCAACTTAATAAAAATTACATACAACTTAAATATTTGATTTAATTATTTACTAGACATTAAAAATAGATTTAAGTTAATTCATGGCTTACATTTTACTACTATCCAAAAAAAAAAAAAAAAAAAAAATCGTAGTCGTAGCTTCTTTAGTTTAACCGTACGTTGTTTGCAAACTCTTTTTTTATCGTACTTTAACATTTCTTGCACTGAAATCAGATATCGTAAAATATTCGAATGAAATGCAATATCACAGCTGACGTGAAAATTGGCGGGTCCGCTTTTGAAATGACTTGCAGACAATTACTCCCTTTTTCACAAGCTTGAGACGTGGTTGCTCGGGCGTTATTTTACTGTTCGTGACGTCACTTGACGTCATTGTAGTATCCTTTCACTCGTGAAAACTGGCTAATGACTTTGTCTTACGACTATTTGCGGTTCACCCGGATCAGTAATTGAAACAATTTTTTATATTTCGGAAATGGTTATGCTTGTGCAATGTTGTGTTGACGGATCTTGGTAAACTACTTCTAACACGAATACCATTTTTAATGTTGCACTGGGAACTTTCTCTGGATTTATAAATTACTGATCGACAACAGATGTAGTTCTAAATGTAGCTTTTAGTCTTTGCATTTCAAATTTCGATCTGAAAATTTATTTAAATCTTTTACTTTAAAAGCGGTCAATTTTGGACTACGCATTTACCGCAAGATCTTTAACTAGGACTTTTATTCAATTCTTATAGTGTAAGTTCCTAATTGAGTCATTTTTTTTTAACGTTAGTGGTCTTTCCTAGATGTGGAGGCCCCTTGTATAATTCTAATCGGGGACCCATAACTCAGAAAATTGACTTTCCTTTTAGATATATGGGGACCGTGGCAAATTCTTAATGTCTCTCAAACTTAATTTTCAGACTTTGTGTTAGACTTATAGACATAGACTCATACCTCAAAGTTAAGTTTGATGTTAAAGACTTGTTGCTGGGGTTTTTCAATCCTTACAAATTTAAAATGAAAAGCAATATTTAAGAGCCTTAATCAAATTTTAAATTGATTTGAGAAGAAGTCTTTTATGGAATGAGAATCGCAGCCAATACAGAAATGCAGTTGCAATGATTCCAAATCTTTCTTAATCTTTACTTCCTTGAATTTTATCTTATAGGAATATAACTCATTTCTTTTTAAGGAGATTTGCGATATCCCTATCGTAAAATGGACGCTTCCTTGGTCTTGGAGGTGAAGGCATAGGGTGTTGATGTACACTATGGTCACGTAGAACGAAACTTTAGTAGATATCCTCCTGTCTACGATTCTGCCTGTGCAAGGACCATCCGAACATTTGTTAAGCATTAAGTTTTTCCTGAAATGAATTGTTTAATATACATTTCTGGTATTTACGTATAATTATGTAAAACTAGTGAAGCCCGTGGGCATTCTGCTCATAACATAAGTAATTAAAAACCGGCTTATTCATGAATTTTTTTATTATAATAAACGACTACACTCAATCACTCTTCGTAGCCACAACACAAATAGAGGTATTATAATATCCATTGTTGCAAATAAGAGTCCAATATCCAGCTTCGTTTTCGGTATCTGATATCATGCGCAACGTAAAGCACCAGAATGCTCCATTATTGTAAATAAAATAAAAATGAGTCCAATATCTAACTTCTTTTAAGTACTTATACGTAATGTAGAATTGTAGAATACTGTTCTTTATAGATGAATATTTTTGTAGCTTAATGATTTACATAAACGGTGATCTCAAACTGGCTTTCATGACTGAATGAAAACTGCGAGTAAAATCGCACAGTACGTGAAATACCTGCGCATGCCTTATTAATGATGTAATCAAGCTTGTGTGCTGGACGCTTTCGGTTGTAATTCAAGGCCAGTGATGTGCCGTTCCCAAACGTGTCAATGGATCGTTGGACCTAGCCGCTGACAATGCTTTGCATAAAAACAATCCCAATCGTTCTCTTACGTAAACATTTAATGGCTAAATCTCGTTGACGGATATCCGCAGGATAGAAATATCGTTTTTATTCGTAGGAAACTCCTTCAGTTTAGGTGACCCCCCCCCCCCCCCT
The DNA here is from genome assembly GCA_951213105.1 of Amaurobius ferox. Taxonomy (NCBI): domain Eukaryota; kingdom Metazoa; phylum Arthropoda; class Arachnida; order Araneae; family Amaurobiidae; genus Amaurobius; species Amaurobius ferox. The sequence goes on along the minus strand of OX578136.1, from coordinate 52,342,318 downwards.
CCTCACTTTATACGGATGTTTGCAGATTGGCGTCCAATCCCGTTCCGGTACGGAAGCCGCATTTTCCGCTCTTCGTGGCCCGCGCAACGTCGTGACTGGCTGTAAAGGTGTTCTCTTTTTTTTTTTATTCTCTCCATCCCCCGCATACACCGCATCTTGAATATTAATTTTGTTAATGTGGGAAGGCGCGTTGTGAAAGAGTAATTCTCGAGGGAAACTCCTTCGCACCGTACGATTAATCCGTGCCTAATAACCCGTTTAACGAAGGTTGCCAAATTCACACGTTCAAATCGATGCATGAATTAAGTATAATTTTTCAGATAGATTTTTTTTACTTTTGTTATTATTATTTACTTTTGTTTTCGGTGTTTCTCAATTAAGGTTGCAGTGCACACTTAACATATACAAAACGCTTGATATGTGACCCAAGTTTGGAATTTTTTTTTTACTCATTTTTACTTTCCTTACATGCATCATAATGTATCCATTATTTCATTGTGAAAGCTGTAAAGGCATTCCTTGCATTATTTAGAAAAAGTCGTGTGCTGCCTACTTTTTTCCCCAATATATCTCTGTAAAATAAAAATAAAGTAATCGATCTTTTTAGAATTTATTGGATTATATGAGGATAAAATTAGAATGAGTTAAGTTTGTATATTATTTTAATAATATCACTTCTAGCAGTAGATTACTTTATCAAATTGGCATGACTATTGTTTTCCCGAAATTTTTTAATTTCCTGTTTTGACGTCACGCATGTCAAACATTTTCAGGAAGGATATACGTGTGTGTCTAAAGTGTGGACATAACTGGTCTGAAGAATGAATGCGCGTATCTGAAGTTTTATGTGTAGATACATTATGTTGAAAAAAATACTAAAATTGGGGATGGAATTTTTGGTGTATCGGATATAATAATTTTAGACTTGTTCCAACACGAGCACTAACTTCTTATTAAATTTGGTTAAAATTGCAAAAACAGTTTAGTACGATTTCATATGCGCACTTTACTTTCCCTGCAATACGTTGTAATGTATAGAGAAAATATTGTAATGGTATCGAAACTCGAGTTTTGAGCGAATCTATACGCTTCGAATCTTCTAGAACTCGAAAAAACTATTTTAACGCGTCTATTGTTTTTTTCCCTCTTAAAATCAGCTTTTTTTTTCCTTTTTAAAATCCCTCCAGTTGCCAAATAGAAATTGTAATTAAACTCAATTTAACGAATTACGAAAGAAAGAGAAAATGAATGAGATCTACAGGTAAAATCATGTGCTGCCCACATCATTTTTTTAAATCTATATTGCATTCAGCTTATTGCAATAGATTTCAGTAGTTATCTCTGTAACAGCTATACATACTCGTGTATTTTACGCTATAAAAACGGAAAATGCGCTTTTAAAATTTAGGAATGCGTATAAAATTATCTTTTATAGTCGCTAATTAAACAGATTTTATTATGAATTTAAGTTACTTATTGGGTCTGTAACCACAGAAGATATGATTATATATTATGAAATAAGCATTTTGTTACTCGCTATTTTATTACAAATTTATATTTGTTTTTATATGGAATAAAATACGAATATAGAATATCTGAAAATTTGAATAACTAATACTCATCTACTAAAACTATTCCTCCGAAAAGAAAGTCGAAAGATAATTATTTTTATTTTTTTATTCCTTTGAAAAAATTCCTGCTCACTCATTATCTTGGATTGTCAGCATTAAACAGAAAATGCAACTGGGAACAAAAGGTGTTTATAAATTTTACAAATGCTTTCATTTTGCTTTTCGGATTGTTACTGTTGCTGTCATCTGCAGCGCGGATTTGCTGCAATAGCACATCTCTTGTTATAAAACCTGTTTTACAGGCACAGTTGAGGTTGTTCGTTTTAAGTCGCTCCAAGCACACTTGGGCAACTACTTTCAACTAAAAAATGTTTTCAATTTAAACGTAGTGTGTGGATTGAAATAAAAAAAGTAGATGTATGAAAATGAATAAATACCTGAAAATATTTGACCTAATTTTTCTTTAACCAGATTTAAATTTTTATTTATTTTTTCTTTTATTCCAACTGTTATCTGATTATTTGGTTTTACGTTAAAACTAAACATTTTAGCACAAAGGATATTCCATTAATGCAAAGTTGAAAAAACAGTATGACTTGTAAAAATATCGTCGGTCAATCGCGGAACTTAACTCCTGCCCTCCCTTGATTTTCTGAATTGGATCCGTTTGCGAGGTATGGCAGTCCCTCCCCCTACTAAAACTCTAAACTTAAATTGCCAAGCTGTTTTACAAGAAGTCTTCATCTCCTTACAAATAAGGAGCTGAAGATATGCATGTGCAGAATCGATATAATCGTAAGTATTTCAAGAAAGTTTAACCTTTTTGTCAATATAATAGTGCTAAGAAGGCCATATACAAATTGGAAGTTGATACTGGTCGAAATTATTTAAATTTAGTTATATTGAAACGGAAATGGTGATAATTGTGGATAACACATCGAACGTTTTATTCCAAAGAATGATGCACGCTCCATAAAGGTACGTCGCATTAGGGGTGAAAAATATGAACTAGTCTGTATACACGTGACTTGCACGCTTAGAAATTGACTCGGTTTCGTAATAAGTTACTACGGAAATGTAGTAACGTCATCTGGCGGGATATCCCAATTTAGCCAGTTTTATTTTTCTCGCATGGAACTGTCTAACATGTTTAGCGCTGTTTTTCCATCCTCTTGTACGTATTCGGAATTGGAAACGGGGTAGAGGATTCAAAATAGAACTTCCTGTCGGTACAACGCCACGCCGCGAAGAGAACCTCAGGTGAAGCAATTCTAGCTATCGGAGATGGATTTTTGAATATAATCGTAGGCATAGTCATGATACCGAAAAGACGTATCAATGATCGAATTGGGGGGGGGGGGGGACTGTTCATCCTGCCTGCGCCAATGAATATATCAGGTACACATATATAAGAATTTTCAACTATGACTGGACTTTACTTAATAGAGCAGAATATTTTTAATAGAACATTAGTTTATTCGCGAGTTTTCGAAGTCTCAAATCGAACTTATCTCAGAACGTGCTAGGATGGTTCACTCACGTTATAAAATACTTTTCTGTTTTAAAAGTAGCGATTTTAAACCGTATATAACTGATAAATGTGCAAAGAATAGGTAAATCTACTATATCGCGATATCCAATAGATATACGAAACTGATCGTGAACTAATATCAATAGCTTGCAATATATCATCTTTCCCACTGTTGCACCGTATTTAGATAAGCAGTTTATGCATACTTTCTTGTATAAACTAAACATCAGAACGATTTATCATGGGGGAAGGGGTAATCCGAGGGGGGGGGGGTCAACATTTGATCTATCGCTCCATACAAAATTGGCTATACTTGGATATGTTTCCTTTTTTTAAAAATGCCATAAGCATTCATTCTGCAGCAGTTGTCTGCAAATTGTTAAAAAGCGTATCCAGTGAGGAGATTTGGAGGAGGGGGGTCTCATCCCTCCCCGAAATCCTATAAAGAAAATGGTTTTTGATTATATCTGATCTTTTACATATGTCCCACGAAGCATATGTAAAAGATCATGCATCTCCCACGAAGAAATTTTTTTAGATATGCACTTCAAAATACCGGATGCAATCTACAAGTGCAGTTTTATTTAATAAGGACAGCTTGTAAAAAAAAAAATAGTAGAGGCATCAAATTTGAAAAGAATGTTTATGGAAATAGCTCTTAGATTGACGGACCTCTGCTAAAGTATTGTTGTTAAAGGGGTATATTTTTATATATAGTGGCGGCTGTATTTGATTTGCTATTTAAGAAACTGAAACTCCAGACTTAATATATATTAAATCGTGCTTTTTAAAATACATACTACTTCCAGGAAATATTTTTCAGTCTGCTGCAATCCCTGTAGGATAGGAAGCCATGTTGCATAACTAGATGCACCAATATTTTGTGACGCGTGTGACCAATTGTCGTGGCGTGCAGATGTCGCGCGACTCGGGAGTGCCGTTTTTCTTCCGATTCACCATAATGGGTGGAATCCGCCCACCGGAAGTCATCGTGGGCACAGCCGGAAGCTATATCCCGATTTGGAATAGAGGGGACTTGAGTAATAGATAAAGCAATTGTTTGGAATGAAAATGCCTAGGTGCGAACTAACTCCATGGACTAAGATTTTACTCATTTGCAGCATACGAGTCATTGATAAGTGGAATCTAATAAATGGATTTTCATCAGTCGCCAGACGTATTGTAAGGCCATCTAATAGATATGACAAAGAATGATCTCCAATTTGCCTTTGTAGGTATATTCTTATTCATTAGTATGGTGTCTGTCAGACGTGACGTCACAGTTAATCTATCGCATCAGTCTTGGAATACTTGGAGTACTTGTGCAGACTGGAAATTTTAAAGAAATTCAATAGCCAAAATTCCCGATTTTCTTTTTCTGGTGCTTACACTTATGAGAATATTAAGTGGTATTTCTTTTATATATAATTTGGCTAGCAGATATACCCAGCATTGCTCGTAATTAAAATATATGTACAAATTCTACTAATATTCTAAATAATATTGTTTTTCAGAAAATTTAACTCTCCTTAAAAGCACAAAAATATCTGGGGTCGTTAATAGGAACATATGAATTTGAAAAATCTTTACTAAAATAAAACAATTATATGAATTATTAAAATTTTCAAGTAATCTTATATCCCTAGGCCGAAGGTGATACAAATAAATGAAAAATATAATACCGCCTATTTATAAAATTTATTCTTCATAATTTTTCTTTTTTTTTAATTGTATAAATTAAATAATAATCGTCTGCTGAATAAACATGTCTAATTTAATTCCATTGCTAAAGATATTTCCTGTGCAGTCATTGTACTGAAATATGCGCAAAGGAATCATTTTAATCGATGTTTAAGTTTCGTTTTTATAAAAATCTTTTGGATTATTTGACGTTGACAAGATATACAAAGCGAACATTTTTCAGACTTTATTAAAGCAACGTCTAACTTTTTCTTCAACGCGCCTCTGTAGAATTCAATTTGCTATCGTTTACTTATAACTAACTCATCCAGCTCATTTTAAGTATTAAGGAATTTAATGGTTCTCATTAACTTATTGTTTAGCTGTTTCATAGCGTGTTTCTTTATTTAGATATCTGTATAACCTTTTAAAAGGAGAGCATTAATCAGTCGATTAGAAAATTTTAAGATGCTTAATCGAATTCCTGGAAAAATATAAGCGTTTGAAATTTTGAAAAATGTCAAATGTTATATTGTGCTCGAAAATGTTCTAAATCAATCACTTTTCCCACATCAATGTATTTTTGTTATAGTTTCATTATTATGAATATATGGACAGTGAAAACCTTAAACGTCTTCTTTACTCTGTTGTCAATTAAAATACATTCGAAAAATACTTGCAATTTCATGATAAAATCGAAAGTTTTAAACTCGTATAAATTTTAGTAATTGGTTTATACATCCTAAAGTTTTCTAATGAACTAATTTTCGCTTTTCTGAGTTGATAGCAGTGTTATTCCCTTTGAAAGCAAATACCTGTATAAGGTTTCCACAAGAATATTTGTTATTTTCATCTCGTGAACTATTTAGCATTGTCTAGGAATTCCATCCTATACAGATGTTCAGAGGCTGATGCTTCCGATACCACTATTCCATCTGTTCACTTTGCATTGTGTGTATCGGCACGCGAAAGACCGTACGTGGAAGTATCCTCAACATCCCTCCCAAATTGGGGGAAAAGATTTCCACCCGGGATCCGAAGCGATTCTTTTGTACTTATTGATGGTATTGTTAGTATCTTCCTGTTTTTTATACACAAGTCCTCTTTTATGCTGTATCGCAAGAGAAGTCGAGAACAATAACTGAACTGTTTTGCACTTTGCTATGATATTTCAATGCAACTGAAGCTTGTGCAGGCATGGTTTCAATTTAAATGCTCATTAGTTTAACCCACGATATGTTTGTTGAGACCCAGACCGTTCGATCCACCAGAAAGGTGCAAGGTAATTGTTTGACACGACATGTTTGTGAAATATTTTATGAATTAATTAAATGTAACATTTTATTATAAATATATTTGATTCGAAAGCTAGATTTTATTGTAGAGATATTCGATTCGAATTGTCTCCTTAGCCGCAATGAAACTATACTAATTCAAATTAAAGAGCTTTAATTTGACCCTTTTCTCAGGTACTGAAGCGCATGCTTAAATATAAGACTAAATCAAAATTTCATGTGAATGCATTTTAGTGTAATTACCGTCCTAGATTCCATTTCTTGATGGAGTAGCATCTAAAATTCCACTATAGAAGAAATTACAGACCACTGGTTTAGATGTGATAATTGGCGGCAGCCAACTAGTTAATACGTTAATGGCACAGATTTAAATAATTTTTTTTTTATAAGTTGAGCAAGTCTATTTTAACCCAAAATTAAACTTCTTTATCGTACAAAATCGAGATACCTCAAGAACGATAGTTTTAACGACATCGTATTGGTGTGAACTCAGAGTGAAGCCAACTGGAGGAGCTCTGCCATAATCTTAGCATTCCATAATAATAAGTTATTTAACTGTAGAATTGAGATTCCCTATTGCATTTCTCATCCGTCTGCTTCAATGAAAGTGATTACAGTCAAACTCTTTAACGAATCTCTCTATTGTAAGGCATGGTGAACTTCTTGATTGCGCTGATTGAATGGATAAAATTAATAGCTTCTCTCGGTTTACTGAAGCGAACTGTATTTATTCAGAAATTGGGAATCGTAACAAAAACTTGGTAAAGTTAAATCCGTAGAAATTTATTGTGATTTACGAATGCACTGCACATGCATAAAGAAGTTTAATTTTGGGTTAAAATAGACTTGCTCAACTTATAAAAAAAAAAAAATTATTTAAATCTGTGCCATTAACGTATTAACTAGTTGGCTGCCGCCAATTATCACATCTAAACCAGTGGTCTGTAATTTCTTCTATAGTGGAATTTTAGATGCTACTCCATCAAGAAATGGAATCTAGGACGGTATTTTAGTCTTTTGGGCTTTTAGAGTAGAGGGGGATGTTTTTGATCTCATATAGCCTGTCGAAAGCCCAGACCATCCGATTCATCCAAAGACATAGAGCAATTTAATGGATCTCTCATATAGCCTGTGTACATGTTATCCGTCTAAATTTGCATTTCAGATACAAACTATCCATGATTTTTCCCCCGTTAAACAGATTTAAGGATACAAATTTTTAAAACGTGCAATATGCTACAAGTTTCTTGCTCTTGTGTGTGTGAACTACTTGGAAGTTACAATTTTTAGGACCAGGTATTTCCGAAGTGGGGAAGTTTCTCCCGATTTCCGCACGTTTTAACAGCCGGAACTTGAAATATATTTTACGACCTGCGTCTTTTTGCCCTTTGTAGCGTTCCGTAATGGAGAACTTCGCTTCCCTTTTTTGGAAAGAGACTTTTACGATCGTTAGACTTTAACGGAGAATGAAAATACCAGAAAGTGTTCCTCTGCCATTAGGTATCCTCTTAAAAGAAACCGTTTGTTGAAACGATGTTTATGTCCTTCTGGGCTCTGCCACCGCTCAGTTTTTATGCTCCAAGGCCATTATTTCGTTTCTAAAAAAGAATGGAGGGGAATTGGAACGAGGTACAGTAGAAATGTGGTTGAAAACGTGGGATGTGTGCGGCGTTTTAAAAATAGAGCGCTTGGCAAAGGCTACCATAACGTAGTAACAGTATAAATAGTTTTGTACAAGTGGGAAATTTTTGGATTTCATTCAGTTTAAAATAAAATTGGAGTCCTTTTGTTCTGGAACTAGTTTTTCTGAATTCGTTTTCAGGTAGAATTTTTGAGCGCCTTGGACGAATGTAGGGAGGGTGGGGATGCCAAAATCGATCACATTATAAGTCTAGATATTAATTTGAACTATTTTTAAATGAAAATGCTCTCATTCCAATATCTTTAGTAATTATAGTTTTAATGATATTAATTTATGATATATAAAAAAAATCTTATGAAATTTGCTTATCTATGAGCTTTTCTATTTTGTCAATGTTATGTTCAAGCCAAGTTTATTTTGAAAAAGTTCAATTACATTACGTACTATAAAAATATATAAAAGCGGCGGCTCCCATGTAATGTTTCAATTTTTCAGGGGATCAACTGTTACAACTTAACGCTTTTATCCCCAATTATTTGACAACTTAAGTCCTATTTAAAAGATTGTCGAATTTTGTAATTTGTAAATAAAATAAAATTTAATGAAAAATCGCGATAACTGAAGTAATTTTTAACCAAAATGTACAAATCCAGTGAAAGTTGCTTTAAACCTTCTTAGGGTGGGCTGGATAATCTGGGTTTTAATTAAAAACATCAAAAGTGCGGGGACGGTTTAAAGGTCAATAAAATAGTGTTTCTATAACTTTAATAAATTAAAGTTGCTGAATTTTTAAGATTTCTGCCATGTTGAGCTACAGCAGCGGCATTTTTGCTTTGACTGCATTTAATGCGAGAAGGATTCCAAATTTTAGAATTCGGGTTTAAATGTTGATTGTGTACAAATCATTCTTCTATCAGAAAAAACGTAGCAAGTGGATTTTAAATGCCGTTTTATGAGCTTTTCTAGTTATCTATGATTTCAAAGATTTTTTTCTTTGTAAAAAATATTTTTTAGTCGTGATTACAACAACCAATTATAGGTGATGGTCAAATCTTCCTATAAACGACCTTTTGAATGTCAATGATCAATCCGCTCTTAGCTCTGCAGTGTTAGTAGAACATTTAACTCAATCCGTCAGTCAATATGATGCTATAATTACGGAGTTAGCTATTAGTGGAACGTTACTGAAGCTGCCCATGCATGACATTTTTACCAAAATTGAGTTTGCAAGGAAGTTATGTGCCCTATTTACTACTATCCAGCTTGCAATTTTATTATATGCATTGTTACGTAAAAAGATTAATCACACTGCAACAGTAATATTTATAAAACTTTGGCTCAATATTTTAATGTCATCCAACACTTTCATGTAAAGATAGAACTTATTTGTTTATTCTATTGCTCAATTGCTTGCTATCTGGCCACTTCACTGCGACATATAAGTGCTTGAATACCTGATCTGTGTGAAAATTTGTTTCTCAAAGTATAGAACTTGCACGTAACTTGCTAGTGTTTCTCAAATTGATATTCCGCACTCAACCGTATGTTTTAATCGTAAGGATGCGCATTCGGGCATTCCTTGCTTCCGAATTCGCTGCGAAACGAAGCTGGGAAAATCATTCATCCATCGGTTTTACTCCAGCTGATCAGATAAGCTGTGGAGGAGTGCTACAATTTCCGGAATGGTAGTTTGTTTTGATCCTGCAGATGGCGCCACTATATATCGGGATCAAAATCCCCCCCCCCCCTTTTTATTTATAGCTTGATTTCTTGTAAAATAAGATTATTTGAATGTTAAATTTTTTTATTGTTCAGACATAAAATACGAAATAATTTAATGTTAATTTCCTGTTTCATAGTCATTTCAAAGCCATACATATATATAGTGTCAGAAAGGGGCGTTAAGATCTCAATTTTCAAGATCAAGCTTAGACATAGTCATAAAATTAGCAAGTAAAGAACTGGCACTGGCTAGTTGGTAAAAGTGGAATATAACATAACTAGCTACCAATCAGTGACGGGCATATGGACCCCCAGCCCCTTAACTGTTGGGTGACGCAGGAGGATTTTGGGGGGCGTAATGTTAATGCATAACATGAGGGTTACTAAGGAGAGGGGATAAGGAGATGCAATGTTTTAAGCTGCGTGGGTGGGGGCGCAACCAAATAAAGCTCCGTCACTGCTACCAACTAAACTAGGGTCGACTTCAAATATCCTGACTTTATGCAAAGATAGAGTACCAGGCTTTTTCTTGTAGCATGTTGGTGTCATGTTATCTACACTATTTAAAACTCTAATAATGTATCTGTCCCCTAGCGATTTAAAACGCCAATTGAACTAAAACTCACAGGTTGGCGAGTTATAATTTAGGAATATATGCATAATATGCGAGAATTCAAAAGATTTAATAGCTTTCTAACTACTATTAAAATAAAAACTTGCAACACTACTTTTTGATGGCCTAGAATCTCAAAATTATTTTATTATAAATAATCTGTGAAACGATGTCTTTAATCTGATAAGTTGCCATAATTCCGATTATTGCTACTCCCTGGTTTTCGGCCTATTCGGAAGGTGTTGTATCAGGAGACCTATATCAGTATATAATAAAATTTGACATCTGCTCCAGTGCGAGTGGGAAGCTTATATTTTACTATTTGCCCTGGGCAACAATACCTCCAGCTACGGCCCTGTTGCTAAAAAAGTGACTGCTAGCTGCAGATTGGAAGACAAGTGCTGGTTCTTTAAAAGAGTTAGCTTAAAATAGGGTTATGTAATGCTCATTAAAAAACTCCACAATAAAATGTTCTGAAACTAGGAATTATAGAATTCTGTATGTTTTAATAGCATAGATACTGTATTATTGCCAATACTTAAGAGACTTTCACAAATATACTAATTGTTTACTTTCTATTCTAGATCAAGTGAAATCTCAAAATGGGAAGGTGTTAGTTCACTGCCAAGCTGGAATCAGTCGGTCAGCGACTATCTGCATTGCTTACCTCATGGCCACCCGGCGACTCCGGATGGAAGAAGCATACAAATACGTCAAATCTCGAAGACGGATTGTATCTCCAAACTTCAGCTTTATGGGACAGTTATTGACTTTTGAGAACCAGATATTTTCAGCATCTAGTACTCGTTTTCACTCATCTTCACCAAGCTCTCCATTATTAGCTGTCGATGCATCTACACCAGATCCTGATGCTCTTACGCCGTCCCGTGGTGCCTCACAACAAAATGTGTTTGATTTTGCCACACTGCCTACTTCCATTAGCAATCAGGATCTTGAAGTTGCAACTGTGAGCATGTCTGGACATGAATTTACGACGTTTGGGGAGACAACCGAGAAACTTTCTCTATCGTCTTGCACAACGTAATCAATAGCTTGCCTATAGCAAAACTTATTCAGGAAAATATTGTATCTGGTCATTTGGTCCAATGTGTATATATTATAAGATTTGTTTTTTTTTTATGGAGCATAAATGTTTTATCTGTTATACTGCATCTAATGTAGTACATGTATTATTGCCAATACTTAGACTTGCGATATGTCATCGCAATTTTTTTTATAAAAATGAATTTTAAAAATTTGGTTTTGATAGTTTTTGCAAATGCTACTGATTTTATAAGTTTTGAATATGTGCGTATGAATAGTTGCACACATGTTGAAAACATTGTTTGCATTGTTTCTAGTCTTAGTACACCCTAGTCAGTAGATCGTACAAATATTGTAGAAATATTTTATCACCAATCTACAAGAGATCTATTGGCAATAAAAATTGTGCCTTCCAAAGTTGTAATTTTAGCCTTCAGATGTTTAACCTAAATTTTATGTAGTACAGTGCTTTGATATTCTATAATAGCCTAGTATTTTAATACAATTGTGGCATTCAGATTATAGTAAGAATAAATCTTTTCTTTGTAACCACATGCGTTAGCTTATGATACAGTGAAATCTCTGAGTAGCCATTGGCATCTGTAGAATCTTTCCAGACAAGGGCTAAATTGGCTAGCAGTAACAGTCTACTCTATTGAAATTCCAGGATGTCTAGCTTTCGGGAAAAAATAGAAAACTCATGAAATTTTGATGGCTCTGATAAACCCATAGAAATTTGTCATCTAGTGAGAAAAATTGAATGTAAAATCAGCACTCAGCCGATACACACTGTTACAAAAGTAGATTTTTAGCCCAAATTGCAGCAAATTTCACTTTGTAATCGTTGGTTAAAACTCGCGATGAAATTAACCTCAATTATTTCCTCATGAAAGCACCATCTAAAAATGATTTTAATGCAGTGATCTCTAAATTGTATATGTACCCCATGGAGTATGTTAAGAAAACTTATTTTCTGATGCTTTTTTCGAAGACATATTTTATATTAACAGAATCAAAGAATAACAAATATTAACTCATATTTTTAAGTTTTGCAATCTCGCAATATTATGAATATTTTATTAGTTAGAACACCATTTAAAACAAAAATCAAATCCGCATTTATTTGCCATAGGGTATGTAATGTAAAAAAGTAGACATATGGGTAAGCGATCAGAAAAGTTTAGAGAACTTTTTTATTACTCTTAAAGATTTACTCCTACCTTTTAAATACTAGACATGTTTTTCAGACTTTTGTGTAATTTAATAACTTTTACCCTAAAAATTAAATATCTATCTGAATTAAGTATGTACATTTCTATACTTATTTACCATGTGTGCAAGATCTAAAATTTTTCATGCATAAAGTGATGAAAATTTCCTGGAAATTTAGCATTTTTATCCTGAAAAACCCGGGAAATATTGATATATATATATATATATATAATTTATATATTATTAGACACCCTGAATCCAGAAGAAATAAAATTAACTAAAAGATTTTTTTTTTTTCAGTATGCCAATTGTTAAATTTACATTTTTAAAACTGAAACAAAATTAAATTGTACATTACTACCAATAATCAAAAATATAGTTTTAAATATTTGTCTAATTAAAAATTACTTCTCCCTTTTGTTCATTCCCACCCCTTTTTTTTTTAATTTGAAAGAGCTCTGATAAAATTTCGTGCATAGCATATAATACATAAATTAATTATAAAATAAATTTAATGAAGATATATATATATATATATATATATATATATATATATATATATATATATATATATATATATATATATATATATATATATATATATATATATATATATATATATATATATATATATATATATATATATATATAAAACTAGAATTGCACATTCTTCCATCTTTAGATATTTATCACTATACCAGACTGCAGATAACCCTCAATGCAGAATGCAAGATATACAAAGCAGTGATATAGTACTAACTTAAAAAATGAAACTATTGTTTTATGAAATTTTAGATAAAAGAATGTACTATTTTTATTAATTCTGAGAAAAAAAATAAACTTTTGTTTTGCAAAAATTCTAATTTAAAATCCATGAGGGGTGCTCTCTTGCCCTACACTGCTAGTGCCCAAATACCCACTTAATTGCCAAAATGCTGCATGTGGGCATCTGGTTATATTTCACTCTTTCATGTTCCAAATAGCAAACAAAATAAATTTGTCTGTAGATGTCAATTAAAGATTTCACTGTATTTGGGACATTTTTCAGACTTTACTTGTGTAAGAAGTGATTTATTTTTAAATTTAACTGCATAAATAACTTTTAATTACTGAATTTTTACATTCTAATAATATTGGACAAAAGTTCTTATTGCTCTTGCTAATTTTTCAAACACCTCTATTTACCTACATTCTTTAATATTCTGTGTGCCACTGTTGCATATCCAAAGTTTTGGACTAATTCTCGTGTTAATAGTGGGGATTCGTATTTTAAAATATGCATCATACAGGGTCTTGAATATTCAAAGTGTTATTTAACAGTGGTAAATGACTAATAGTCTTGCTTTCCATGAAACTGCCACTAATATTAATCGAAACTTCATGAATTACTTTTTTATAGAAGTTAAATTAAAATGCTCATCTTCTTTTGATGGCATTTTAAATTAGAAATGTTTTTAAAAATTGAAAGTTTAATTATGAATCACACGAGTGTGGTTGGAACTCTCCTCAATAGCGAGCTTTGGCATATTTGCTCAAAATCTATTACAAACTTGCATTCACTGTGTTGAAACTCCAGAGCAATAGTTATGCGAGCTTCATATTTTATATTGAGTAAGTTTTTCTAAAGTACATTTATAATTCAAATCAAAAGCATTTCATAATTCTGGTTGTTTATCTATAAGCCAGTTTTATATGAATTGTACTGTTCATTTTATCTATTCTGAAATTGTGAAATAACATTTCTAATGTTACCTTGGCCATAAATGTTCTGAATGTAATGACAACATTTGTATCTAGTCAACATAAAGTATAGCCAGCACTATCAGAGTATCTCATTCAAATCATTATTAATAAAATACTTTTTAAAAAAAAGTGAGTTTTGTAATAATTGATTGTATTTTTTTTATTCATAAAAGGCTTTTTACAATATAGAGGTTCTTACGGTCCTTAGAAAGTACTTTTTATTTTATTTAAAGAGCACTTTAATAGTCTTTTGTGAAAAATAAATACTTTACTTATTTTTTTTCTCAGGGGTTCTTAAAAACTCCCTGTCCCATACAATTGCCAAATAAAGAAATAGTCACTAACTACTGGTTACTGTAGCCTAAATTTTCCTGTTTTTTTATTTCAGTTGTATAAATTCTTGCTTGAACTTAGATAAAATATGCATGTGTAAATGCATATAGATCCGTAAAAGGCTTTTTTTTGTTACTTGTAAAGAGTGGGAACCCCTCAATATGTAAATTGCATACTCTCGGTAGCCTTGTACTGGAGTAATCTAGAGGATCTAGAAATACTGGAGTAATCTAGATTCTAGAGGATCTTTTCAAGAGTCCCTTATTGGTCTCCAATTTCTGGAGGATTCATGGACCTGGTCTAGCCCCAGGCTAGAACGGGTAGGATTAGTAATAATATAGTAAATTCACTACTAGGTATATCATTTACAATGAAGTTTATGCTTGGGGCCTCAAACGATCGTTAAAAACTCCTTTTTTTTTTTTTAAGATTTTTTGTAATAAAGAATAGTTATATGAACACTTATTTTTCTTTAACAAATTGGCATTCTGGTTGTTCACTGTCTAGCATATTCTCATTTTAATGCAGTAAAGTCTTTAATTTCATCACAATTTAACAGACTTTGTAGTATCTGCAAAATTATGAGTTTTTTTTTATAAATTTAGTGATTGGAAATATATGAACAATCATCAAACAGGGTAGCAAGTTCTTTTACATTTCAATAGCATAGTGTTATAACATTGGCAAATACCTTTCATATTTTGATGAGGGTGCCAAATAAGATTCCACCAACGGGGGTTCCATGAGGATTTTCGCAATTTTCCATTTAAATTTCTTTTTAAAGCATTTGATATTGTTGAAGATTTTCTAAATTTACTCCTATAAAACCTCGTCGTTGAAAATGCTTTCATTGTTGGCAGTCCGTATTTAGGAATCCTGACGTCCCTGAACAAAACGCTTTTCCCATCCCTCTCTACATAAAGAGCCTATGTATATATATTTTTTACTTTATATACATAATGTATAAGGAAAGTATTGTGACGTGGTCGAAAATTCGAATTCGAGTTTTCGACGGGAGAGCACGTTTCAAGCATCCCTGATCACGAATCAAACATTTTTGAAGTGATGTCTGTGTGTGTGTCAGTGAGTGTGGAGACGATAACTGACGAACGAATGGATCGAATCGAACAAAAATCACAATCCGTAAACACTGGAAGCCTATTCTTTTTATACGCAATCGAATAGTCAGAACTCCCCTAAATTTTCGAGTGAAATTTTAAAAAAATCGTCAAAACATCCAAACTGCTAATAAAGTTACGCAAATAGACATTTCTTATGTAGTTTTTCATTAGAAAACGATTGACATAAATTTTAGAACGCTGACACGAACCGTTCTCTAGATATTGCACATTTTTCAAAAAAATTATCAAAAAGTCAAAATAAGAAAAAAATATTTCCTATTGAAAAATATGTTCACTTTTCATATGTAATACCATGTCATAAATTGGGTGACATCATTCTCGTGGATCTAGCTCGTTCCATTCATGAAAAAAGATACTTGGCGTTCAAATACAAAAGTATTACTCAAATAGTCAATTATCTGCTGTTAGAATAACTTATTTCTCCGTCCATAACGCTTGGCGAGATTTTTGCGATGAATTTGGCGGAATGTCGCCAACTTGGCGACATTTTAAATTGTTGGCAAATTAACAAAAATCTCGCCAAATGGATAAAAATGACGCTAAATCAATGAAATGGCGACTAATTGAAGAAAATTCAATATCTTGGAAAGCATATAAGTATCTACTATAAGAATAACATTTTTTCAACTGTAAAAGTAGTAAATTCATTGCATTATATAAGGAAAGTCATGTGTTGCCCACATCAGATTTTTTTATTTTATTTCTATAACTTCTTACGTGTATCTAAAAACAATACAGGGTATTTCAGTCTCTCCCTTTTAGAGAGAGTGTGTGTAATGTGGAGATAGAAGGAAAACCATAATTCTGTGTTTTATTTTAAAGTTTTTAACCGAAATTGTGATAGTAAATAAACACAAAAAACTTGCATTAACTTTAAAAAAGAAAAAAAAAATGGTTTCTGTGATCAAAAGCCAGAACACCACTTCCGATTACAAGAGGCTTCCTCCTTGCTATATCATTGGCAAACAGCTTTGACTTCTTCATAATCTAGTTCCACTGTTAAGTTAGACTCGATAGCAGGAGCAAACAGCAAAGTAACTTAAGCGATCTATTTGGAATGGTCTATGTTCACGACACTAGTGTTTTGGTTTATATCATCTTGCAGAACTGTGTGAGGGAGTGTGGCACATTATCACTTCCTTGATCAGAAAAGAAACTTGAGTGTAGGCATTCAAGTACAAACACTGACTTCTGAATGCAAGACTCTAAAGTTTGGATAATTCCTGTGGTATTTAGGATGGACTAAGTTTGACAAAAACTTTAGTGATATATTTGAGTTTGGGTATGATGAAACTCTCTTGTTCAATTCCAAGATTAACTTGTCCAAAATTAATAGAAAGCTACTCTGTTTGAGATCCCACTCTGGTTCATCGGTTTTTTCAGAGTCTGAATTAGTTTCATCACAGAATAAATAACTTGTATTTCTTGATACTGGCATATTTCTTCTGAACTTTCAGTGCAATAAACATTGTAATCGTCTAAAAACTATATAGAGGGCGCTATGGTGCCAACCCGAGGATGAGAGATTCACAAATGTAATCGGCTGTTGAAGCAAGGTTCTTTACTATAAGTTTGGACTATGAGCCCGGTAACCAATCAAAAAGTTGTCAACCTGACGCTAGCGAGAGTAGCATTTCGTTATTCGTGACGCCACGAACCAGTAGAGTTGTTACCAAAACATAGTAAGTTTTCCCATTATTACAATTAAAAATTGTTTGTTAATTTTAAAGTGTCAGTATCCAGACGTAAATAGGGTTTTGATTGTGCTGTGCACACCTCCCTCAGTGACGTCCAAAGAAGTTCTAGGTCTTTCCAGGGAGCCTGAGAACAAAATGTTCGCATTTGTTATTCTTTTGACATATGCGCAGAGCCAGAATAATAATATAAAAAAAAACAGTCGTGCCCGGCATGAACGCCCCCCCCCCCCCCCCCCTGACTTGAAGTTTGAACGTGGTCTAAGAAATCTGTGGCACCCGATAAAAGTTTGCTTTTCTCTATCTTTAAACACCTTAACACACCAACATATGAAACATTCAGTAGGCACATTTTTAGCTAGGTTACAGAAATATTCAAGTTGTTTCTGGCCCAGATTCCTTAAAACTTCATATCTTATTTTCATTTCCTCCAAGAACCAAAGTAAAGAAGTGTATACAAGTTGACCGAATCCATATACCTAACTACAGTCATCAAAAATGTCTCAAGACTACAAAGTTTCTTCATTATTCCTCTAGCTTCACATCTGACCAGACTTTTCATTTTCGTTCTCTGTGGGGTGATTGACAGGACAACAAATGTGTTTAAATTATTCCAACGCTAACTAAAAGCAGTGCAACAGTTAAAGATTTCCTGCAAAATGTCAAAAAAAGAAAAAAAAATCTTATCTTGATTACAAGATTTGCGTTTGAACTGACACAGTTCAGAGAGTGTTTGTTCTAAGTAAGGAATATAGCAGGTATGAGGTTTGGTGGATTTTCTTTTTTTGTTCTTTGGATTTTCACCTGTTACTTTGTGTGTAGAAGACCCAGACCGTCCGACTCATCCAAAGGACACGAGCAACTATTTGGACGGACGGCATTTTAGTTTTATTCCGCTGCAATTGTAAATATCTAAAACGCCCATTATTGTTTTGGCTTGATGAGGAAGGAGGGAAGCCGAGGAAGAACCCAGGAAGAGTGCATATTTTAATTCCAGTTTAATATTTAAAGTTAAAAGTATTATTTTTAATGAAAAATTGAATTTCCATGTTTGGTAGTGATTGAAATTTTCTTTAATGTTGTTTTATTTTGAACGAACCAACATGAGGATCCAGAAGACTGTGGATTTTTTTTTTTTTTTTTTTTTTTTTTTTTTTTTTGCCGCTTCCTAAAAACTACTGAGCAGCTGCCCAGTTTGCCCCGCCCGCCCCTCTAAATACGACCCTGGTTGTTAAATTAAAAAGGAAATACCATTAATTTTATTTCTATTAGAATTTTTCGTCGTGGAGAAAACTTTTCGTTGTCAGATTAAAATTATCACTAATTTGAGTTCTATGAAAATTTTTCGTCGTAGTAAAAATAATTCCGTTGTCGGATTTAAATAGCTATTGATATTTCTAGATTAAAAACATAAAAATTACTTATAGACTCCGACCAATTCTATAAAGTTCTTCCTACACAGATTTCTCAATAAAAAATTTTAATTTTTTGCTTATCATTTTAAAAATTTTTTGCTAAAAGGAAGTATTAGTTTCGCGTCGTTAACACTCTTTGGCCAAATTGAAAAAATGTCTAAGGTACTTATTACGAAAAAAACCTTACGTTTCAGCATTTCATGCGTGTGACGATTGGTCGGTTTCATTGAGCGCTGTGGCCAAAAGAGCACGAGGTAGAGGGATATCGTCAACATGCGACCTGGACAGAAGCGCAATCGTTCGATGTACTACTCTTCACGCAAGTCACGATTTACCTTAGATTCAGGCAATAAACGTATAAAGGTCCGGAAACGAGGAACACATCCCAATAACATAGTTGAACCACTCCTTTAGTCGTGATAGTGTGATGATATGAGTTGGATTTTCTTTGGGATATCTCATCGGCACTCTTATAGCTGTTGTACGCCTTTGGGCCAGTCTAGTGGTCTGGGTCTTCAACACGTTCACAGAGATTACTGTGACGGCGGATAGGTATCGGGATCGTGTTATTAAAGATATCTAAATTACTAAGTAGTTTTAAAAAAAAATTAAATGATAACCTCCGTTACTCTGGGAATGATTATTTAGTTTCAGATAATAGAAAATAATTAGCCACCACGTTGCCTCTCAAAGACAATAAATACATAATTTGATATCCTTTCGCTGCAAACAATTAAAACTGGTTATCAACAAACTTTGATTAAGTCTGTAGGTGTTATATTTAATGATCGCTAGCCACTAGTCAAGAAATGGCTAGTATGTAAATATAATGCTTCAGAAATTTTTTGATCATAAATTCATCAACACATCCAGAAGAGGCGGATTTAAAGTTTGATACGCAGGTCAATCTTTCAATACACGAGAAAGTCGAGTTGAGTGGCACTCTAGTTAATTTTAATTGATTTTTTAGTCTGAAATAATAATACTTCGTTATCAACAGCACAAGCAGTTGATTACAATAACCGACTATAATTTTACCGACTATGGTGAACAATCAACTATGGTTTCAGAAACAAAAAACAGCCTCCTTCTGGATAAATAAGCCAAAGCAACTATCACTACCATAAGCAAGAAGGCATGCATTTGGCGTCTTACCTTGGATGGTGTGACTGGCAGTAGTGAAGCATGAAGGGAATTTTCGGAGACAGTAACTACTTAAACAATTCGCTACCAAACTAATATACATTATTCATTCAAAATATTTTGTAAGTTTAGTGGACAATTGAAAAGAAAGTATCCTGGTAGTTGTTTGTTTGGATAGACACTATCTCCCCAGATTCCCTTCACGTTTCGCTACTGATGGTTACTCTGTCTTTTTATCCTGAAGAAAGAGGCTGCTTTTTGATTTCGAAACAGGTTGATAGTTTTAGTAAATGTCTTATGCGGTTACTAATAAGGTATTTCATTTTAAATTCTTGTTACCTCTATAACTGCACCAGCAAATGTAGCTTTAGAAGTAACAGGCAATAGCTTCCAGCTTTTCTTTTAAAGAAGAAACATAACCTTTTTGCAAAGCTAATGATTTTCACTACTGGAATGTGTTCAGTGATTCCAGATCTTTTCGATAAAACTAAGTCAAAATCAGTTTGATAAAACGCAAACTGATAATTTGATAGATAGTAAAAATTTGATTTAAATTGATGATTTTTAAATCAAGAAAAAGGGAAACCACTAGTGTTTGATTTCAAATTAAAACCGGACTACACAAATCCAACTCCGTGACTTACCTCTGATTTAAAAGAGAAATCCTCACTTCTTTCCATGCAATTTATTCCAGATCGAATTTGGTATCATTCAAAGTACTTTGTGCAACTGAAAAGAAGGCAATCGTCCTGCATTTCCTGTACTGTTTATTTCAAGATGATTGCGAAAATCAGGAACTTCCTACGGAATAATCTCTTCCCCTTTTGGATTCTGCATTCCTCAGATACTCTATTTCCTTGCCTCAATGACGATACGGGTACTTTTCACATGCTTAACTGCCACCTTTCAGCTGGACATACAAAATTGTCCAATGCATTTTTTTTTTTTGTTTCTGTCGTCCTCATTATACGGAGCGGATTAGAAGAGGAAAGACGCTGCTAGTATAACTAGATCTGTTTGCATTTCTCCAAGTGATGAATCGAAGAAACGAATACACTGCTAGGTGGAATAGTTTAAGGTCAAACACAGTGGTATGAAGTGAAAATATATATTCCGGGGGTATAAATTACCTCCCCCCCCCCCCTTTTTTTTTTCAAAATTATCCAATTTTGCAAAGTGTTGAATAAGTGGTTTCATTCGTCTTTCTGATACATTCTCGAATTCGAAAATTTTCATAAAAACAATATTTTCTCTTATATAGTATAAGAAGGCAAATATGGTTAATGAATGTATCATACATTCACTAATTATTATAACTGTATACATTCACTAATTGTATTGTATAAGAAGGTAAAACAATATTTACCTTCTTATACAATATAAGAGAAAATATTGTTTTTATAAAAGTTTTCGAATTCGAGATTTTAAGACCTCCTGAACACATTTTGACTATTTTTGGAGTGATGTTCGTCTATCTGTCTGATGTTGTGACCCAGACCGTCCGACTTACCAGAAAGGTGTAAGGTAACTGTTTGGACAGCCGGGAAGAGCCACCCAATTTAGACCGGAACCCAGTGGGGGAGGCATACACAGGGACCATACCCTCCTTCCCCTACCACTAACCTCTCGGAAGGACTTACGGACCCACATGTTTAACGTGATCGAACTCCGCGTGAATACGACGGCGGTTTTGGCAGTGGGGGGAATCGAACCAGGGTCTACCGAGTGAAATTCCCGCACGCTAACCACTGGGCTACCCCGCCCCTGTCTGATGTCTGTGGTTGATTTCTTGTGTACACAATAGCAGCCATAAATATTAATGTATTTTCGTGAAACTTTATATCCGGCTTTGTTATAAAAATAAAATAATCTAGAACTAGATAGAAAAATGGAGAAAAAAATATCTTTATGTTTGTAAGTTATTTAAAGATTCTAATATCAACAACAAAGGAAGCATCTGTTACAAACTTGTTCAATTTCTTGCATACGCTGATGACATCAATATCATAGCCAGAACCATTGAAGATCTAAAGGAGGCCTTTCTTGTCTTGGGAAGTGCTGCAGAAAAAATGCACCTGAAAATTAACAGAAACAAAATACATAGCTTTTACTAGAAGTGGGATTTCCTTCCTGATATTTGAGGCTGGTTTGTACAGACTTGAATCTGTCGAGTATTGTCAAATAAAGTGATGGGATCTCAAATAAAGTGAAAAAGTAATATTAGTGTTGAAATTAAGAAACGAATTATAGCTGCAAATCGTTTTTTTTTCCCATGGATTATTTTTTCTTCAAATCACATCTGATTGGAAGAACAAAAAGTACACGTATATAACATATTTATAAGACCTAATACCTTAATCTATGCTTTAAAAGCCTGAACGCTCACAGAAAATGATTAAAAAACTCTGCTCTTTGCATCATTGAGAAAAAAATTTAATGCAGTAATTTTGGTGGAATTCAGAAAAATAATATTTTGAGAAGAAGATACAATCCCGAGCTATACATATAATGTAAAGATTCTGATTTAATCAAATACATAAAAATTAACAGAATGAAATGGGCAGCAAGCACATTTGGTACGAATACATAACAACAGAACTACAAAGAACATTTTTGTGTCTACACCAATCTGGATAAGACCTAGGGTAAGACCTAAATTGAGATGGATCGGTTGTGTGGACAAGGACTTTGAGGTAACATAGGGGAAAAGAAAATAAATAAAAAATAAAATATACACATATATATATATATATATATATATATATATACACACTGTGATAAGGACATATAAAAAATTGGAGAAGCGTTGCTCCACTCAACCAGCTGCTCATACCCTAGGGTGAGTCGGGTGGCCTGGGTCTTTCACACATACAGACGTACATCTTTGCGAAAGTTCGAAATGTGCTCACGAGATCCGGGAAAATCTCGAATTTGAAAATTTTAGGTCAAACAATGCTTTTTTATACAGCAGTTTGCAAAAATTATTCTTTTTTTTTTATAAACTTCCGATTGCAAGTTGTTTTAAAATATTAATTCGAGTCGCATATTATTATATTTATTGGATGACGCCAATATGACTGGCAATTGTGACTTCCACAAAAACCAACTATTCAGTCAGGTGAATATGCAGGAGAAGAAATCGAAGGTAGGTAGCTCACTGGTATGACCTTGTATGAACTCAACTACTGTATCTGAATCGACACAACTTATCCTACCCACCTCTGGCTAATTCAATACCTACCAAGATAAGATTTTTGTGAAAATTGATTATTAGGAGGGGGACTCCTTTCCCTTGTGTACACCAGTGAATTTAGTCTAAATGTTATAGGGGGGGGGTGAAAAAATGTTATGGAAAATACAAATTGTTTTCAATGTTTATTCCAAGTCCCGACACAAGGACGTCCGAAAATTTCGGAAATAGAAATTTTTTAGACACCCTTAATTTGTAAGCAGTGTTATATGCTCTTACTAGATGGCAGCACCACTGAATATTTATTCTATGAATATAAATAGTTTATTCTAAAAGGGGCGTATCAAGGACGGGGAGATTTCAGAGTCTGGTACATCCACTGAAATTAAAAAAAAGTTTTTCGATTATATGGGATATTTACATTGGCATACATACATTACATAAACAGCGTTTTTTTTGTCTTTAGTTTAGCTCGTATGAACCTTACCCCCACCCCAAAAATGTATTTTTCTGGATACGCACTTGGGCGTACATACGGATATGCGGGTGCTCTGAGTTTGATCTACTTCAAGACCTTTAATTTTCTATACTAATTTCATTGTGATTATAGGCGTATCTCGGATTTCAAAAAAGAAAAGATTCGGCAATCGAATGAGAGATTATAATTCCAAATCACCAACTATGACCACGCCACTGATTATTATCAAAACAGTTCTATACTAAATTGGGTCAGGCTAAAACTTTTATCGTCCTTGCAATCTCAATCATTCTCGATGAGCTAGCTCTCCTCTAACTCTAAAATCGCCCTCTGCGAATGCATCTGCTTCCTCATATGAATTTTGAATGCATGTCTTCGACGATGTTTATTACGTTTTTTTTTTTCGTTATTTATATGTTATTGTCGTTATTTGCTTCAAATATTGATAAATATAAGTTAAAAAAATTATAAATGAAAAATGAATTTACACACATAATATTATATATTGAAATAGTGACATATTACTGAAATAGATGGCAGCACTACAAAAATTCTTACTCTTCAAAGAATAAACTTCATTTTTCTTCAATTGTGAGTGTTTGGAAAACATAATTTTAAACTTTTTATAAATTTTCAAATGTACACTTCATAGGAATACTTTTGAAGTGAAAATTTTGTAACTAGAAATTTATAAATGAGTTAAACAGGTATGTATAAAAAAAAAAAAAAAAAAAATGGAATTATATTGCATTTCACTATTATTTCACAACTCCTTTTTAAACAATTTCATATTGGGAAAGTGACAGAGTCAGAAAAATTTAGATTGTGGAATTGTCATCAAACAAACTATTTTTAAAGTAAAAAGCGATATTTATGGTTTATTCTGGAATATTAAAGTTCTATCTTTAAAGAGTTTTGTGCTGAATCTAACCGCCTCAACGAGCTTGGCCGCTGAGTTGGGCAGCCTAGGTTGAATAAAATAAAAGGGAGAGTTTGATGACTAACAGTGCTGCCATCTATCCTGATTTTGATTAATTTCAGCCAAAAATCCAATTCAGTGATTTAACATCAATGTCGATTTTAATATCTCTGCTACTCAATGATTTGCCGGTCCGGATCTCCTATGAAGCAGATTCTTTAGCTACTGTTTCTCAAGGAGCCATATTTTTCAGCTAGCCTTCTACCTTTTAATAAATTTAAAAATTTGCATTGTCCATTTGATTAGTGATGATCAATTACATAGACGTGTTTGTCAATTAATTTAATGTGTTTTTTGCAATTTATTTGTGAAAATAATTATTAATTAGACTTTCTCTCTCTCCTTCGTCTCCCTCTTTCCTTGGTCGCCCCCACCACTTTCCCTCTCTTTCTTTCTCCCTCTCCTCCACCTAGAATAAACAATTTTATATCAGGTTTTAATACAGGGAACTATCACTGGTCAAACATTTTTCAAATTTTTTTTATAATAAATTAGATAAAATATTTTTTGTTGTGGTAACCTCGAAATATTTAAAAATTATTGTTTCATATTCCGGAGAAACTATATCGTTTGCTGACAATCTTTATGTTCTCAAAGAAAAGGCTGCACTTAAATCTAGTGACAATTGTATAAATTTTTTACCGATGTCGCGGATATCATTGACAACTTATATACCAAATTTCTGGATAAACACTTTTATTTTAAAGCACTAATAAGAGTAAACAGGGACAATATACAGCGAATCGCTCTATTACTATTTTACAATATAACCAAACAGCTGTCAGATACAATAAAACAGCAATTAAATGCTCAACTAATTAATAAAATAATCGATATTATTCTCAAAACACGACGTATTTCACAACTCAATTTAGCTCTTATCACCTCAACTGCTCTCCAATTGGACAATGGCTCTTTTTGGCGCCTTTTATTCTCCGTAGAACCTTCTAAAAGAGGTTCGTATCTCCAAGAATATTCGTTATTTCGAGAAAGTTCTAGCACATTCAAAAAGTTGACTCTAAGTAGTGTACTCAGTGTACTTGAGAGTGGAGTGTACTTGAGAGTACTCGGTTGATGTTTAACCGTACAGTATAGACGGAAGTATAGACAGAAGATAACGCACTCAACGCAATAGAGATTCCATTGCGTACTGAGATACATACACCGAAGAAGTATAAGCGTGTTTTTTATAGTTATATAAATTACAATTTTGTAAGTGTATTTTTAACATTATATAAATTCAGTTTTATAATTGTACATTTTATGTTTTATAAATATATGGTTTATTTATCAGATTCGATACAGCTGGTCCACAGAATTCGACGCTGGCTAAATTCAGACAGAAAATTCAGCCGGCTAAAATTCAAAACGGAAAATTCAGTGTCGGTCTCCAGGGACAGACACCATCTCGAACATGTTATATAAATTACGCAGTTTTACAATATATTTACACGCTGAATACCCGCAGCAAACATTTAGCCAAAAAGTTTTAATCTTTTGACCTCTTGTCCCTTCACCTTTAACATTATTTTAGTTTTATCGTATCTGGCTCGATTTAATGGGGATATTTTCATCTGGTCAAGTGCATTACCATTATCTCGAAAACATTATTTTTTATCGAAATAATCCCATACGATATCTCGAAAGAAGCTATGGCATATGAAGCTATAAAACATGTATATGCCGTACTGTACGTATATATTTTTAAAAAAGCTTCACGGATACTTTAATTATCACTGCCATGTACCCAGGGCCGCCTGTGGGTGAAGACGCATACCACTCGATTAGGAGTGTTCGTTAGCGTACATATCCTAAAGAATTATATAGGATATATAAGTTTCTGAGCCAGGAGGGCCCAGGCCCTCGTTTTTTTTTTTTTTTTTTTTTTTTTTTTTTTTTTTTATCTTTGAGGAAGGGGGAAGATATAAAACATTCATACAGAGGTAAAAATCAAATATGGATGGGTCCCGTGATAAATGTTTGCAGGGGGCCCACAATTTGTATGGGCAGTCTTGCTGAATCTTTTTTTAATCTGTTACTTTGCTACTTTGTTAGTATGCAGCACAAAACAAAATTTTGATGATATCAACCCATTTTGGAAGCAAGATTTGCTTCTTTCTTCATTACATAAGTAAGTAAAATGATACTATTGGTTTTACTATTGTATTTTACTAGCAGTTTGTGCTTTTTTGTTAGTTCAAACCCTCTACTGATTTTCTGTTGATTTATGATCTATTTACATTAGGGTAGAGAGAAAAAATGAATAAAAGCTTGAATTAAAAAATAAATGAAGTTTGATTTGTGATCTATCTACCATTAAGGTAGAGAGAGGAAATAAGAGTTTGAATTTTGTTATTTAACAGTTACAAAATGTGACTCCCATAATGAAAGATGTTTGTCTGTATATATATGTATCTGTGTCGTCTGTAGCGTAAAATCGAAGCTACGGACAGCGCCGAAATTTGATACAGAGGTACTTTAGGTCTCCGGACAATACGGCTTGGCGAGATTTTTCAAAAATTCGAATTAGTTTCTTAGTTGTTTTATATACTGAAACATAATTTTGCAGCGATTTCCCACATATCGGTTCCTTATCAATCGGAAATGTTACCACAGAGTTTTCATCTTGATATCATTGGAAAGAACGAAGAACATTCTCTCTAACGATCTTTGAACCGAATCCGTAGGATATTTATTTATATCCTTCATATTTATTTATTTTAAAATACATGCATTTTTTATTTTTATTTCTCATTTCTCCGCATCCGAAAAAGGAAGATTAGCACAATGCTATAGTCTGGCAAAATTAAGGGTTGTTGTTGTTGAAACCCAGACCGTCCGACCTACCAGAAAGGGCAAAATTAAGGGTGTATATCTTCGCATTCTAAATTTTTTTTTAATTAATATATTTCCTGATTTTCTGTTAATTTCAATAATCAACAAAAATATTTTTGGAATTTCTCTATTTCCTGATTTTTTGTTAATTACCTTACCAGGCAAAAGTATAAAAATCAAAGTTTTCGATTCCGTTCTTTTTCAGGTTTGTTGGGCATTAGTATGGGGATAAATTGATCTTCATGGGCATGAGTGGCAAATAATTGCGTTTGATAACACATGCTTTAAAACTAAAGGATTTGGATTAAAACAAAGGGGGGGGGGAGGGTATTTTTGATTTAAAACAGGTGATTTAGAAATTGTTATCTGTGTTTGTATTATTTGTATAGTAAACGCTTATTTGGGACCCGGACAACGAGAGTAATTCATTTTTAGTGTTGTAATATAATTAAATCAATGGTGCCTCTTGATAGGGTCTCTGGATGAAATTTTTGAATAATTAGATTTTTCCGGTGTGTGTGTGTGGGAGGGGGGGGGGGGTCTTATTGAACTGTTCACATATGTTTTAAATTAAAAACCTATCTGACTTAAAAAAGGTCGTTTCTCCTTTATTCGACCAATCGAATGTATCGGTGCGCCGCAACCTCAAAATATCAAATATTACAACACAGTAACTTTCCTCTTTTTTCACATTGTACTTTCTATTTTAGTACCAAATTTCAAGTCTCTCTCACCTGTAAATGTGGTACCCAATCAGTCCATATTATGAACGTTTGGGTGTTGAGCATACCCACCCACCTTCAAATGTAATTTTTTGAATAGTTCGATATTATTTTCCAGTGGGATTTATCGAACTTTTTACCAGTGTGCCGAATTTCAAGTCGTTATCGCACTGGAAAAAGGGCATATCTCATTTATTTGGAAAACTGTATATTTCGATGTGCAGCACCCTTAAATTAATAATAATTGAAAACTATAATTTTACTCCTTCTTAGTACCGAACCTTGCGCCAAATTTCAAGTCCCTATTGTGTTGCGTTTTTCGATCAGTTAGTATATGGTGACGAGCAACCCTTCAAACGAACATATTCGAGAAAGTCGTTTCCCCTTCAGTTTTATCGAACGATTGGCCCGTGTACCAAATTTCCCGTCTGTGTTTATTTGGGAAATGCTTGGAAGATAGACGAACAGGCGGACACTTGGGAATCAGGTTATATAGATTGTGCACTCATTTTGCTTAACATTTTCAAGGATTAAAAAGATGGTTTTATGTTAAAAACATTAAATTATAAAATTGCAACTTTTTTGAGCGCCAATATTAAATTGTAAATTATTTACCATGAAACTAATGAAACTTAAGCTTTGGAACCTCCAACGAAACAGCCCCACCCCCCTCCAGAAACATTTTTTTTTTTTTTTTTAAAGATTTTTATCCATTTAAGTTAAGTTTTACGCGTGTGCTTTTATTTTCCTTTCGTAAATTTACATTTTTCTTCACTGTTCTCTGGGTGAGGTGTTCACATTTTAACACAATAAATTATAATTAATTCGAACTTATTGTTTTTAAATATATCATAAGTTAAACGAATTTCTGATGCCTACTAAGATACATTTTTTATCGACCTATATCAATTCAAAATATATATATAATCATCTAATAGAATAACAGGTCATTTTACGCTTCATTAGCACTGTGTTGTAAAGGGTAGTAAAAGACTGGAAAGAGCAGGGCCGCACATTGAGGAGGGTGATTGGCACCGCTCGAGGTTCAAGGTCAGGTAATGTTTAAGACTGTGGAGGGAAATTAATTTAATAAAATGTGCGCGCCAAACTGAATGTTCTATTTGTTTGGCATAACGTGTACAGGTGTCAAGTTACTAGGCAGTCTTGTACATTAATTATTATTTAATATTTAATAATTTGGATTTTATATTTTGAGTTCTTTTACTACTTTCATGAAACAAACGCCTCAGTTATTAAGCATATATCCTGCTTCACTTCAGCTTCGGATGACGAAAGATAGTCTGGTATTTTTAGAGAGGGGAAGACATGAAAAATTCATAAGAAGGGTAAAATCAAGTATAGAGGGGGACGGGGATAAATAAATGTTTGCGCGGCCCTAAAGACAATGGTCTTATAATTTGTCGAGGGTGCCCAACGCGAATCCGCCATGCAGGATCTACTCCTCGTTTGGTGGTAGGGGAAGGAGGATACGGTCCCTGTGGATGCTTCCCTCCCTGGATTCCGGTCTAAATTGGGTGGCACTTCCGGGACATCCAAACAGATACCTTATACCTTTCAAGTAGGTCCTACGGTCTGGGTCGAAGAAGAAGAAGGCTCTGTTTCTTGAGTTCAAATTTTACAGACTACTTACATTAGATAAAAGTATTTAATAAGTGAAAAAAAGCAGCAGCGTTTCACAGACGTTCTATAGCCTTACACTTAAAACACATTCCCTCTCCCATAAATTAATTACTTGTTGACATCAGCACTGAATACAATTTATGACGTCATGGTAGCTCCCGAATAAGATAAAACGCCCCCTCCCCCAAACTTTTAACTCTCTACTGGACCGGACCTTGTTTTTCAACTGCAATGGGAGCGCGATCCTAGATATTTTAATGTTTCAGTCGACCTCTTTCCAACTCCATTGAGAGAGAGCTCAGCGATTGGAAATGAGTGGCGATTTCATTCGTTCCAGAATGTGCAAGTCCCCGTTTCTAAAACAGAACATTATTTTACGATATGTGCTGTTCGGCAGCCCATCCAAGATGCTGCCAAATCATTGAACCCAAAATGATCCCCTTCGAACAATGGCTCAAACTTGTGACTCAATAAATTGAGCATGCAACCAACTCCCGCGTATGCCATCGCAAGCGAGGCATTGCGGAGTCCGTAGTTCAGTAGAGCGAAGGCCGTAAATTAAAGAATATCGTAAATAAAACCGATTCAGACTTCAGCAGTTTTGTTTTAACTTCCTCATACAGAAGAATGGCTACTTAGCGCCACGGATTTCTGCTAATACAGTATAATTAGCAGCAATACGCAACGTAACGTTCTTTTGTCTATCCAGACTTTCAGAAGACCCTCCCCCCCCCACACACACACCCAGCACCCATGGCCTAGAAGACTGCATTTTTGCATGTCTTTAGTATCAATCATGGGACAGAACCTAACTGTGTCGAATTTTTAATCCCCCCCCCCCCCGATGGGCATAGATGGGGATTTTGAAAAGGTATTTCCAGACTCTCCAGAAGGCCACCTTCCCTGATGACTTGGAAGGATAAAACTTTGCACACTTATAGTATGGACAGCACATAATGGAGCCGATTTTTTTTCTTTCTCCATAAGGAGCCGAGAAAATGGGGAATGTTTTAAAAGTCTTTTCATACTCTTTAGAAAGTCCCTCGCGAAGTTGAAAGCAAATAGTTGCATTTTAATAGTGGAGATATTGGATATGTTGTGACAAAACTGTTGTCATCTATAGGATGTGTTGTGACAAAACTGTTGTGTCATCTATAGGATAGGTTGTGACAAAACTATAGATGTGACAAAACTCTTGTCATCCTATAGATGACAAGAGTTTTGTCACATCTATAGGATAGGTTGTGACAAAACTCTTGTCATCTATAGGATGTGTTGTGACCAAATTTTTGTCATCTATAGGATAGGTTGTGACAAAACTTTTGTCATCTATAGTATACGCTGTGTCTAAACTTTTGCCATCCATAGGATATGTTGTTGTTGTTGTTGTTGTTGAGACCCAGACCGTCCGACCTACCAGAAAGGTATAAAGTAACTGTTTGGACGGTCGGGAAGTGTCACCCCATTTAGACCGGAACCCAGTGGAGGAGGCATCCACAGGGACCGTACCCTCCTTCCCCTATCACCAACCTCTCGGAAGGACTTACGGACCCACATGTTTAACGTGATCGTACTCCATGTGAACACGGCGGCAGTTTTGGCAGCGGCTGGAACAAAACTTTTGTCATCTATAGAATTTGCTGTCAGAAACTTTTTTAGTTATATACAGATTATTTCACGAAGAGCGTCTGTAAAGAATATAAAATCAAAGGATGGTCGTAGAAGTAAAGAGAAATATGAAAAATAATCATCAGAGGAGAATTTTTCTATGATAGTTGCCCCCCCCCCCCCCCCCGACTATAATTTTCTAAAAATTCAAAATTTAATCGTTTATAAGGTTCCTTCCAATAAAAAAAATGCTAATTAGTTAAATTTTCATCGTGCTTAAGTAGGGCGAAAGCTATTTACCTGGTACTTTTTGATGAAAAATTCGCTGAGACGTTCCAATTACTGTTGTTAGGTATTTTCAGTTTGATTGAAAGAGACAGGCAACAAATAAATTAAATGGTAGCAAATTTCAATTGTCCTTTTTCTGTTTTAAAAAGATTTGTTGATGTTCTCTATATTTACTTTCATAAGAAGTAAATTATTCACATTTGCAGTTCAGGTAAAAGGGAATGAGTCAAAGATTTCAATGATCGATATCTCAGCGACTTTTTCATCAAAAGGTATAGGGTAGATGCTTTCCGTTCTAATTAAGCACGACGAAAACTTTACTAATTGACATTTTTTTCCCCTTTTGAAGCCGTATAAAAAAAAAAGTAAATATTGCATTTTTATAAAATTATAGTTTCCGGAGCAGGGAAGGGGGGGGGGGGGTGCAACTATGGTACCTAATGTCTCCCCTGTTTGCTGATTATTTTTGACATTTCATTTTAATTCTACAACAAACCATTGATTTTATATTTCTTACGGGCATTCCTCATGAAATTTTCTCTATAGCACCAGAGACTTAACTAGAAATTTTAGTTCCTTAAGCAAAATATGTAAAGGGCAAAATTTCAGTTTTCCGGAAACTAAAATTTGAAGGGATAAAATTTTATTTTTGGTCCTCCCGGAATAAAAGTACCAAAGACAATGCTTTCTATTTGGGGGGGGGGGGGGGGGATTTTGGGGGAGCTCCTGAAACTTTAGTTTTGGGAAATTTAAATCCGCCAAACAAAATCATTTAAGAAAATGCTTTCTCTTTTAAGGGGGGGGGGGCTTTTCATAATTGAAGAAATTTAACATTTTCGGTATATTCTTTAATTTTTTTTCTCTTCTTTCTGAAGCTCTACTAATTTTTACGTGCAGCTCAAACTGCTGCTAAAGAATAAAATTAAAATACCTTCGTTAAAAGCAGTATAAAATACAAAATTAATAACACCGATCGATTTTCGAAGGTAAAAATAGTCTTCTAAGTCAAAATACACAAGAAGTTCACCCTTCACTCGTCCGAGAAAGAGACTGATGCAGGAACAATAAACGTGACAGAAGCAGTTATTTATATCTTGTAATAAGAACATCAAGAAAGGATATTGGATTATAACATTCCTCTTCATGTCCGTCCCTTTTAATTGCTCTACACCCTTTGGGTGAGCTAGACGGCCTGGGTAATAAATAAATAAACAAATAAATTCCTCCTCATGAGTCATCTGAATGCAGGCGTCAATGAAATTAATTAAACTAAGCAAATTAGAATGATTGAAACTATTATCAATCAGCACGATAGTATCATCTCCATATCTAAACCAGAATTTGAAATCGTACAAATTAAAAAGGTTTTCTTTAAAAACATGCATATAAATATCAATCAATCAATCACCGTGAGTGAGGGGCCGACCTATTGCGTTTATAACCTGACTGTGCCTCGCTAAGAAATATGATATTCGACGATAATAAAAAGCATACTTCTACTCATATATTTGAATCTATTTAAAATAATATATGTTAAACAATGGCATATGCTTATACAAACTGATTTCTAATGGTAAATATAGTTATATAAATATTTACATAAACATGATTAAACTCAAACATTATTTCTTAGATATAAATGCCACATGAAATAAGAAACAGCAGATTGCCCATAGACAAACCTTCAGGTTGTTTCGCTTCTGCCACGTTTTCTGTTCTTGCACCAGTCGGCAATCTTTCTCTAACGAGTGAAGGTCGCGCTTCTTGTGCGTCTTGACGAAGAAGGCCTTTGTTTTTGCCTTCAAAACCAGTCGATACTATTAATTATGTATTTTTTGCATGTATTTAAGGAAATTATTTTAATTTTTTCTAATAATTTTTCTTAAATTTTTGTCAGCCAGGGGCTATTGAATAAAAATTATTTTCAAATGTGTTAAAATAGTTTGAGAAGCTATTCACAGATTCAGTTTACATTAAAAAATCATTATAACCTTTGACCATTTAGACTTCGTGTTCCATTCCTCGCTGTGAAGTGAGGGCAATCGCGACACGTTTGGATTCGTCTTGGCTCCCGCAGCGCTCTTGATAGGGCTCCACAATTTTAAAACTTTTAAGAAACATATTTATTTATATTTAACAAGTAATGGGCATTTTGTGTGAAATCATTTTGGTATTTATCATGAAAATCAGTTTAATTAGCCATAAATAACTTAATACTATAACTCAATAATTTTAATTTTCAATAAAATATTTTGAGGAAACAATTGTTTGTTCTGAGTGGTGCACCTATTCGAACTCGCATTGGGCCCCTATATGTTTCTTGGAACCATAACCGCTGCTTAACTGCGCCTAATACTAGGTACGCCATTGTATAGGACCTGTACGAAAATTTGTAGCATCATATATACTCCATTATATGATTCATGGAGTTAGAGAGAAGGAGATAAAACTCCCATGAATGGAACGCTTTGAGAATTATATCTAAATCACTAAGCGTCCTTTAGTTCCATTTGACACAATAGAGAGGTGTAATATTGAGTATATGTATTTCTGATAGCTTTTAAACTAAGATCCCCTAATTATCAGTATAATTAATTAGTATTTTTCCACAGCTGAAGGTCAGAGTTCAGAATATAGGGCGATAAAAATAAATTGAAAGGTAAAATAACTTTGAATACGTAGGAACATTCCTTATTGTTTCAGTTCCAATTTGCATTGCGGTACTAATTTATTTCTTCAAAATTGACAGTTTAAATGAATATTTTAAGCCTTTCACTATAGAAATACATGCAATGCAGGGGCGATTATCTTATCGCAGCGCCACCTGAATGATTGTCTGAAATGATATTGGCATTTTCTCAGTATGGAGTTTTAACTATTTACCTTTATCTCCATGATATGATCACTAACCACGATTTCTTAAACTTCGATCCATTTTTGTGTTCTTCCATTTTCCAGCATTTTCTTATAGAGTTTCATTCACCTGTTGGAATATTTCAAGCGCTTCAAAATTTCGGTCATCATCCTGTCTTGCAACCTTGAATTCAAATACAAGGGCAGTGATACAACTCCGGAAGATCTATAAAGAACATAACGTCTAGATCCCAAAGGTTTTTGACACAGTTTAGTCACGCCCAATGGCAACACGCCGACGCGGACGACTGAATTCCCTTTCGAAGAATTCTAAAGAGAACCCGGCTTTTATGGAAACCTACCCAGCGAATACTCATATACAATGTGCAGTCATACAGCAACCAGAGATAGCACTATAGATAATATATCAATCCGTTGCGTTTATTTAGATTGCTGAATGAGTGTAGAATTGTTGAATTTATTTTGATACATGAATTGTAACTTATATATCTCGCTTTATTAAATTACTAGTAAATACACTTATCCAACACTACCGCCATCTGCTTCCTGGTAGAAAAGAAATTATTAAGTAACAAGAAAGAGCAGTCATGCATAAAGCATTGATTATGAAACACTTTCCAACTGAAATGCAATTTTGTTTAAACATCTCTAAAATGCGATACACTCAGCGCTGATATCTTTTAAATTATCACAGTACTATAAAAATTTATTATATTTGAAAACGTCAAACTTCATCGAAAAAAATGAACTTCCTTTAAATGACGTCACCGAAATATAAATCGTCTGGCTCTCTGCGTAAAAGCAATGAATATTTCATTCATATCACTTTTATTCCAGACTCCAGAGCTAAATACTTTTGCGTGAAAAAAATTCAGCAATTCTTATACAACTCATCTTACAATGACTTGTTTACATTCTGCAAACATTTAAATTAGGCTTCGTTGTAGAAATAATCAAAGTTTGATCATTTGAATTAAAAAATATTGTAATTGCGTTGGCACAGAATATAGATGCAGAGAAAATACGCAAAAATAAAGAGGTTTTAGGACGGATGCAACACTAAATTTAAATTTAAAAGAACTTTAAAAATTACGATCTTTACACTAGGGAAAAAAGATGGATGCCATATTTTATTTTGGATCACGTGATCTCTTTATATAATATAGGTGTAATTAATATTTTAATTTTTATTTAAAAAATTACCGAACATATTTTGCTAAATTTTTTTTATATATTTTATGGGATCATTTAAATATTTCCTAAAATTTTTGAAGCAATTTGTGAAATTTAACTTCGCTTAAAAAATGATTGAAAAATTAGGTCTCATAGGGTTCAATGTATTTCATTTTTTCAACCCGGATTCAATCCGAAACTAAGTGGGTGGTATTATTCATTTACATTCCTATATGTTCCACAGACCGTCTCAACAACATGCTAAAATTTCATTTTGATAAAGTCATTTTTACGGCAGTTATCGTACAAACGGACAGACAGACAGAATAAATGAACGAAGTCATAAACACTTTTCAACTATGTTGGAAAGTGTTAAAAAGACAATTTTAGCGAACGTAGTTTTGAATTAAATTTCTGTTCAAACAATTTTCAGTGCTGCATCAGTAACGTTATCTGATAAGTAAATATTAATATTTATTTTTATGTGAATATTCTTATGTTTTCTGATAATTTTGGAATTAATTGTACTGATAGTATATTTCAGTTTACCGATAATTTGGAAACAAAGGCAGTGCATCTGGATTACACGCTCTCCGCACGCTTATTTTGGTCGTATTACACCCTCGGGGTAAATTATTTATATTTTTACTTTGCCTGCAATACATGGTAATGTATAGTGAAAGTATTGGAATCATGTTGAAAATCGCAACTCGAGTTTTCGACGGATCTACGCGTTTCAAGATCTCTAGAATACGAAAAAACCATTTTTAACGTGACGTCTGTGTGTGTGTCTGTGTGTCTGTCTGTGTGTCTGTGTGTCTGTGTGTCTGTCTGTGCAGATTTTATATCCACTCTAACTAAAAAACTAATGGACCGAATTTTATAAAATTTAGTAGGTAAGTCACTTGTGGGCGAGTCTGGAGTTGATTCGTTTTGCATACGATTCGGGATAAAAGAACCCGCCTTATTTTGCGAAATGGCCCGCAAAAGCTTGTATCCACTCTAGCTGTAAAACTAATGGACCGAATTTCACAAAATTTGGTAGATAAGTCATATGTGGATCACCTTAGTGCTGATTAGATTTTGGTAGGATTCAGAAAAAAATAATCTGCTTTTTCTTGTAAAATGGCCCGCAAAAATCGACAAAATCTAAAATAAAAAACTACGTATAATCAAATATATCCATTAAATGCTTGTTTAATACGTAAATTTTAACGAAGAAAAGAATAAGACCAATCCCATTACACTAGGACTTGCCGTTCTCGAGATATTTTAGTTTTTTTTTTTTTCTCTACGCCACCTTTGAAAATAAGTCCAGTTATCAAATGAGAACGAAAATTGAATTAAAAGTGAATTAAATTTAATCAAAATGAAGAGAACGTCGATATAAGTCTGCAGGGAAAGTCATGTGCTGCCCACATCAGATTTTTGTTGTTGTAAGCGACGTATCGTAAAAGCATTGTTGGATTTTCGAGAATTTGTTATATGTTCCGGTGTGATATCAATCAAGAGGTTATTTGCATTTTAAATCCCGAGCAACGTCTGGCACATTTCCTAGTAAATAAATAAATAAGTAAATAATTTAGATTTGGGTACATATTGATAAAAAATCTAATGTGTCCAATACATGATTCTCCCTATCAAATTACTTTTCTCTTTATGTCTTTAATAATTCATTACATTGAGTCTAAATACACAAAATTATTTGAAAATTGAGCATAATTATTTGAAAGGACACTGAATTTGCAATTTTAATTCAATTTTCCTTTCCATTTATTAACTGACGTATTTTCAAAGGCGGCGTAGCAAAAATGCAAAAAACTAAAATATCTGGAGAACGACTGGTCATAGAGTAATAGGGTTGACGCTTGACCTTATTCTTTTCATCGTCAAATATGATGTATAATGAACGCATTTAATGGATACATTCCATTTAATGGATTAAATATATCCATTTAATCGATACATTTGAGCATACGCAATCTTTTATTTTAGATTTTGACGATTTTTTGCGGGCCATTTCGCAGAAAAGACAGGTTCTTCTTCCCTGAATCGTACCAAAAAACGAAACCGCCCGAATTGCACCTGTATGTGACTTATCTACCAAATTTTGTGAAATTTGGTCAATTAGTGTTTTAGCTAGAGTGGATTCAAACGATTCTTGAGGGCCATTTAGCAAAAAAGGGCAGGTTTTCTTTTATCCCGAATTGTGCCAAAATCTAATCAGCACCAAGGTCACCCACAAGTGACATAAAATTTTATGAAATTTGGTCAATTTTTGAGTTAGAGTGGATGCATACGTTGCACACACACACACACACACACACACACATACACACACACATACACACACACACACACACACACAGACTTAACGCTAAAAATATTTTTTTGTGTTCTAGAGGTCCCAAAACGTGTAAATCCGTCGAAAACTCGAGTTGCAATCTTCGACACGATTCCAATACTTTACCTATACATTATCATGTATTGCAGGTAATGTATAGGTAAAGTATTCCAATACTTTACCTATACATTATCATGTATTGCATTATCATGTATTGTAAGTAAAAATACAATTCAAATAAACTGAACCTTTAAAATTTCGAAATAAACTGAAATAAAATAATGAGTGTGCTTAGGAATAACATGCTAATATATTAATTAAATACTCGCTATTAATAAAATTATTAACAAGCATTTAATATTAAAAGATTGTTGTGATTTATAATGAAACAAGTAAAACTCATCCTATTACGCAAAAGCCATAGATAAACTATACTTTATAGGATAAAAATAGACCAAGAATAAATCGTTTTCCACAGTTTTCTTTTATTTTGACGTCATTTTGAAACCCGCCAAGTCGCCAAATCAAAAGCAAATTATTTAAAAATTACAAGTTCGATGCCGTTTCAAATAAAAATTCTTTTATATGTTATTTTCAGCGCGATAAAACTCAACATATATAAAGAAAGAGAAAGTGAATGTGAGTCTGTATAGGGAAAGTTGTTGTGTGCACACATAAAATAAATAAATAAATAAAATATTGTTTTGAAGTAAAATATCTACATATGTAAGTGTGCATTTCCGAAAGTATATTCTATATTCCTGTTTGAACTCACAGATGTAAGCCGAGGCTGAAAACAACAATTCTAACAAAAGAACAAGTTCTTCATCTCACTTAAACCAAAATAATATGGCCCTGCAATTTCATGCATCCGGGCATCTATTGTTGCCAAAGTAATTCGCCCGTGACAAATACGAGATTTTTTTTTTTTTTTCATCCTTTGCACCATCCCACATCAGAAAAGCTTTGTATATTTGAGTTTTAAACTTTCGCACAGTTTTATGCTACAAAAAATATCAACCGAACTTCTCAGCGAAGTCCTTTAGCATCCCAAAAACTTTGCAGGGAAAGGCCCATGTGTGTATACGTTAAGTCTGTCTATAGTAAAGTGATCATGACCGATCGAATAAAAGTGATTCTAGCGCCCCTAGTGGAGAATTAAAAAAATTAGAATAGCAAACTTGGATACAAAGAGAGAGATAGGTGAGAAAAACCCAATTACGATGTAATAGAGTATTGCCTAATTAGTAGGAATCTATCCTAAAACTGTTACAAAAGACATTTATTTGGTGTAATAGGGCTGTTGGATTCAGGAATGCTAAAATAAACTGACATACGCAGGAATTTCATGTACAGCTTTTTCAAAATCTCCTCCATCAGCAACAATGTACATTTGAATTCGAGAAAGAACATGACCGAGTTCATTGACAAACATTGCAGGTGCCACCGTGTTAGAGGAACCGATAATACTACTTATTGGCAGGTATTTCGTATACGTGCCTCGTTCGTTCCTGGTGTCGATTGCTACACATGAAATAACGACTTACAACTTTGTAATTGACTTTTTTTTCACTTATCTCGCTTTGTTGCCGAGTTTGTTATCTTATTTTTTTAATTCTCCGCTAGGGATGCTGCAATCACTTTTATTCGATCGGCGTTGTCGTTTTTCTTATAGGTAGTCCGAAAGTGTACACTCATGAACCTTCCCTTACAAAGTTATTGACGTATTTAAGGACTTTGTAAGGGAACAATGTATGTTAAAGTAAAGTATACGTGCACGTTTAATGCACAATAACTAGATATTTTCATATATTTTTATTGTTTTATTTAAGATATATTACTACAGTCGGATTATTATTTAGGATGCTTATAACCACGTACAATTCTCATTAAAAACGTGAAAAATTACCGAACTGAATTTCTCTTTTAAGAAAAAATTTTCTTTCTGTGCATAGCCAGCTTTCGATGCGAATAACATGCTTGTTTGTGGTGTCTGTGACAGAAATCGGAACGTAAAAAGAAATGTAAACGCTTTGGACGTTTATATTACCGAACCTAATAGACAGAAATGTAAACAACTTGTTTTGTTGGAAATAGGGTTCAAATTATGAATATAAAAAGTAATTTAAATATTTTAATATTTTGAACAATTTTTTTCGAAAAAATTTATAAAAGTATCTGTCCGAGCGAACTCTTTTTTTTTTTTTTTTTTTCCCCACTCGAAATATGTTCGAAATATCTTCAAAATTATAAAAGGTAGCTATAAATAGTAACCTATCAAAATATATATTCGGAAATCTACTTTCCAGATCTACATTTGAAAAAAAACAGCTCTTATAGTTTTAGAGTCTTGTCAAATTGAAGAAGATTGAAAATGTTCCATTTTTCTACTTTGTAATACATATTATTTCAAAACTAAACGTGAAGTACTATGAAGAATAAGCAAGAATGTGTAGCACTTGGAAAACCCTGCAAATGTATATAAATACAGGGTGTCCCAAAAACATTGACCTCGACTTTTATTTCTTAAATATTGATCTTAGACATATATAATAAATTACAAAGTTGCATAAAAAAGGGTACAGAATTTTGTGAAATCGATAAAAATTTTCAGGGGATTAAATTTGACGAAATACAAAATTTAAATTTTTATACGACCCCGTACAAAAACATTTCCAATGAGTAAAATGTGCCCCATATACTAATAAGATGATGGCAAAATTTGAGCATTTTATCATAAAAAGTCCCAGAGATATGTTTAAACAAAGTTGGTGAGAGATTAATCACAAATTAAAATGTAAATGTTTACAGCAAGAGTGCAAATGACGCAACGCAGAAATGCATCATAGGCAAATAATATCTGCCTCTTATCTTTAATGGATCTTTGACATGGATGGAAAACATTTTGAACAAGTATTGTAATTTTTGTGTAAAGTTATTATTTCTACACAGTGTAGATACTTTTGCATCAATAAATAGCAAAATTATTATTTATTTATGTAATCATTGTTTTCTTTCATAATTTGTGTATGTCCCCTGAAACGCGATCTGCTATGATTTTTTCCCTCTGAGAACCCATGCATCGAAAAATGGTTTAAGTCAGCAATTTTGTCTTTTCATATCTCTGGGACTTTTTATGATAAAATGCTGAAATTTTGTACATCACCTTATTAGTGTATGGGGCACATTTTATTCATTGGAAATGTTTTTGAACGGGGCCCATATAAAATTTTGAATTTGGTATTTCTTAAAACTTAATTCCCTTGAAAATTTTAATCGATTTCATAAAAGTCTGTGCCTTCTTTTTACGCAACTTTGTAATTTATTATATATGTCTAAGATCAATATTTAAAAAAAAAAGCCTAGGTCAATGTTTTTGGGACACCCTGTATATATATAATTGGTTTTTAGATCGAGCCTTAGCCTTACTTTTCGAAGTATAGTGGTTATATTTTCGATATTTATTATTTAAACCCGTGTTTTACAATGGGTGTGAAAAGCTGTAATATTTAAAATGTTACTAGTGTTGCAGCTCAATGTGTTTACTTACTCCTTGGTGATATATTGGTACACAAGGACGAGATATTTTGTTTGATTTAAAAAAAAAAATTAAAACGTTAAATGAACATAGGAATTTTAAACGTGTTGAATGATTGATGGGGTTTGATATGCGCATTTAAGCACGTATCAGGCAAGTTTATAGATTAACTTGAATCTAAAATCTCGTTAGAGACATATTGCATAAGTTTAATTTGCATATTTGCCAAGCAAGTTAGTGAAATAATTTGATATTTTGGCATGAAGTCCATGATCAGAGTATTCAGATGAAATCAGGGCGAAAACTAAAAGCGCTAGCTAGCTACAAGTGGTTAGCGGATGATTTATAGCGCTTTGAAAGCCTGTAAATAAAACAAACGAGTCTGATAAAAATTGAATAAAGTCATTGAACTTCACTAGTGTTCCATTTTACAAAATGTTATTAACGTAAAACCATTTTGGCTCCATCGGACTGGAGCCACCACCGATTTTTATCTATGGAATGTTTGTTATAGAAGGATTGCAACTTGATTCCCAATCTCGCACGATCCTTAGATCCAGGGACGGAAAAATTCTCAATCCCGATGTCCCAGGATTACAAAAATCGTCCAGGATCATGCACTTTCACGGTAAAGCTGTTTCCCCGTGTTCAGAGTTTGCCGGCAGTGAAAATGCAAATACAGGTGAAAATCGTGATTGAAAAAATAGACGCTATAAAAAAAAAACAAGATGGCATTTAACTTCCTTTATAAAATATTTAAGTTAATGTATAATAATGTTTCACGAAAGAAACTGATCTAGGCAGCACATAGTTTTCCCTACTGACTCAAATTCATTTTCTCTTTATTTCCTCAATAATTCATTAAATTGAGTGTAATTAAACAAAATAACACGCAAAATTATTTTAAATGACGCTTAATTTGGACTTTCAATTCAATTTTCGTTTTCGTTTGGTAACTAGACATATTTTCAAAGACGGAGTAGTAAAAATGAAAACAAAAATTCAAATATCTCGAGAACGGCTAGTCTTAGAGTAATGGAGTTGGTCTTATTTTTTTTTCATCGTCAAAAATTACCAGTGAAACGAGCATTTAATAGATACATTTGAGCATATGTAGTCTTTTATTTTAGATTTTAACGATTTTTACGGACCCATCTCGCAAAAAATAAAAAAATAAATAAAAATAAATAAATAAAATAAAATTCTTTCTCTTTTTTTCGAATCGTACCAGAATCTAATCAGCATCAGAGTATCCCATAGGTCGAAAGCCCAGACCACTCGACTCACCCGAAGGCATGAGCAGCCATTTGAGTGACCGGGGACGAGAGTATCCTATAGGGGATTTAACTAACAAATTTTGTGAAATTTGGTCTATATAGTTTTTAGCCAGGGGGATA
The DNA here is from genome assembly GCA_951213105.1 of Amaurobius ferox. NCBI lineage: Eukaryota > Metazoa > Arthropoda > Arachnida > Araneae > Amaurobiidae > Amaurobius > Amaurobius ferox. The sequence goes on along the minus strand of OX578136.1, from coordinate 52,299,471 downwards.
CATCGGTTTTTGCGGGCCATTTAAAAAAAAATAAAGGCAGGTTCTTTAATCGAGAAGCGTACCAAAATCAAATCAGCACCAGGGTAACTCACAAATGACTTACTTATAAAAGGATGATTTGGTCGTTTAGATTTTGAGTTAAAGTTTTGAGTTACACACACACACACACAGGGCAAGCGAGAGAGCGCGCGCGAGAGAGAGAGAGACGCACACACACACACACACAGGATGTGGTAGCCCAGTGGTTAGCGAACGGGAATTGCACTCGTTAGGCCCGGGCTCGATTCCCTCCGCTGCCAAAACTGCCGCCGTGTTCACGTGGAGTACGATCACGTTAAACATGTGGGTACATAAGTTCTTCCAAGAGGTTGGTGGTAGAGGATAGACGGTACGGTCCCTGTGGATGCCTCCCCCACTGGGTTCCGGTCTAATTGGTGTACGATCACGTTAAACATGTGGGTACATAAGTTCTTCCAAGAGGTTGGTGGTAGAGGATAGACGGTACGGTCCCTGTGGATGCCTCCCCCACTGGGTTCCGGTCTAATTGGTGTACGATCACGTTAAACATGTGGGTACATAAGTTCTTCCAAGAGGTTGGTGGTAGAGGATAGACGGTACGGTCCCTGTGGATGCCTCCCCCACTGGGTTCCGGTCTAAATTGGGTGGCTGTTTCCGGCTGTTCAAGCAGTTACCTTACACCATTTTGGTCACCTTACACCATTACCTTACACCATTTTGGTCCCCGTGTTCATGCGGAGTACGATCACGTTAAACATGTGGGTCCGAAAGTCCTTCCGAGAGGTTGGTGGTAGGGGAAGGAGGGTACGGTCCCTGTGGATGCCTCCCCCACTGGGTTCCGGTCTAAATTGGGTGGCACTTCCCGACCGTCCAAACAGTTACCTTACACCTTTCTGGTAGGTCGGACGGTCTGGGTTTCAACAACAACAACACCATTTTGGTCCGGCCGCCCAAATTGCTGCTCTATGTCCACGGATGAGCTGGACAGTCTGGGTTTTCGACACCTTTTTGGTAGGTCGGATGGTCTGGGTCACAACAATAAATAACAACATAAAATAAATAACACAGAAAGAGAGAGAGAGACGCACATACACACACACACACACACTGACGTCAAGCTAAAAAAATTTTTTTTCATGTTCTAGACAACCTGTAGATCCTTTGAAAACTCGAGTTGCGATTTTCTACACGATTCCAATACTATTTCCCTATACATTACCATGTATTGCAGGAAAAATAAATAATCTGATGTGGACAACACATGACTTTCTCTACAAATTCAATAATCCAATTTCATTTTCTCATTTTTTATATCAAGATGCATTCAATTTTGTTTAATTGCAGAAAATAACACGGACACTTTTCTGATATTATATTTAATTTGAAGTTTCAATACGTGTTCGTTTTATTTGACAACTTAATGCATTTTAAAGTTTTCAGCTCTTCCAAATTTCAAAAACTAAAATATCTCGAGAACGGCTCATTCTAGAGTCATGGGGTCAGTCTTATCTTGCTGTCAAAAATTACATGAAGAACAAATACTTAATTAATGTATTTCAACAATTTTAGTCATTTATTTCACATTTTCACGATTTTTGTGGGCCATTTCGCAAAATAAGGGTCTGTTAACTTTTTCCGATGCATACCAAAATCTAATCAGTATCAGAATAAATATCAAGGGAAATAAATCCTAAATTTTAAGAAATTTCATTAAATATTCATTAAATAGTTTTTTACTACAGTAATAAACGTTTTTAGTTCCCCCAAATTAAAAAACTTCCCCCTAATACCTCGATAACGGTCCATATTAGGGTAATTTAGTTGATGTTACTCATTTCGTCGTCACAAATTACGTATAAAATATGCATCAAATTGATACATCTGTAGTATTTTATTTTAGATCTTAACGATTTTTGCCGGCCATTTCGGAAAAAAGACATATTAATTATTTTTCGAATAGTACCAAAATCTAATCAGCACCAGGGTCACCCGTAAGGGACTTACCTACTAAATTTTATGAAATTTGGTCAAATAGTTTTTGAGTTAGAATGGGTACATACATTGCACAGACAGACACACAGATACACACACATGGACACACACTCAGAGACACACACACAGAGAGATGCCACGCTAAAAATAGTTTTTCGTGTTCTAGGGTACTTGAAACGTGTAGATCCGTTGAAAGCTTGAGTTGCGCTTTTCGACACGATTCCAATTCATTCCCTATTCATTACCATGTATTGCAGGGAAAGTAAACAGCAGAAATTTTATTTTTCGTTAATTTTCATTACTAAAAACCTGTTAGATGTATTACAACAAAAGTTTGGAAACGATTGCTGGTGAAAATACAAACAAGATCTTAATTAAAATCATAGATTAAGAATAGTTCAAGATTTTAATTAAAACCATAGATTAATAATAGTTCAAGATCTTAATTAAAACCATAGATTAAGAATAGTTCAGTATCTTAATTAAAACCATAGATTAAGAATAGTTCAAGATGTTAATTAAAACCATAGATTAAAAATAGTTCAAGACCTTAATTAAAACCGTAGATTAAAACTAGTTCAAGATCTTAATTGAAACCATAGATTAAAAATAGTTTAAGACCTTAATTAAAACCATAGATTAAAAATAATTAATTAAAATAGATGGAGTTAGTGTTAGTATATTCGTAGTATTGTATGTTGATGTACTTAAAGCGTTGATGCGTTTTGACGTAAATACAGTCTATAGTCGGGGTATTCGACGGAAATTTGAGCGTTAAAGCAAAATGTAAACACTTTGGACGCTTATATCTCTGAACCTAATGGGTAAAAATAAAAACAATTTATACTTGTTTTCGGATTATAGGATACCATTAATAAGTATCTATAAAAGTAATTTCGATATTTTAACATTTTGAACTATTGTACTTGAAAAATGAAGGTTTTGTTCTAGCGATTGCTGCACTTTTACTCGAAATATCTTCTAAACGATAAAAGATTCATTTATATAAAACAGTTTAGCAGAAAAATCAGTTTTTAAATCAATAATTCGTTTTTACAAATATCTTTATAGTTTACGTTATATTTTCTTGTTATTTTCGGAAGTAGGGTCATCCCTATTATCCAATTAACGACGGAAAACCAGAATTTTCACTAAGTTCATTATTTTGATGCATGATCACTGTGTGATTTTTAGTCAAATGGCAAAATTGAAAATACCATTGATAGCTACAAAGTCTTGTGGTTTATTGCAAATTTCCTTGTCACACTTTGCAAGTTAATACTTAGCATCAGCAATTATTAGCTTGCAAAGAGTGACAAGATACAGACCCAAAGCATTCGTTGCAATTCTAGTATAACAAAGCAGTATTCAAAGTCATCTGGTTCAGATTGTTTTGAAAGATTCTATCTAGTTCTAGTTTTCATTTTTAATATAATATTAACATACCTCACATATAGACATACACATACATTGATATCTTTCAGTAAGTGTTCAATACCTTAAAATATTTGTATTACTCTGTTTTACTAACCTATTGATTTGGTTTTTTTAGTCAAACTGTATCTTATTATTATCCACCGTATTACCTGATTATTTATCCGCCGTATTATTAACCACAGAGCGCGCTAATCTTTTGAATTTTAAAAGCGCCAACTTTTTTAAGTTTCGAAGTCACCGATTCGTGCAAACGGGGGCAATTATTACACACAAAAACCACGAAAAGGAAAAAATATAGCTGAAAATGCATTTTTATGCAGAGTATTGCTTAAAAAGTCTGCTTCCGTATATTTTTCATTAGTAACCAGCGTGGCTAGTGCTTTTTCATTAATCTATCAAAGTGATTATCTCATTCTGAAGAAGCCATAGATTTAAGATCTATTTTTGGATAAGAATTGGGTTGAAACAGACGGATGTGCATTCGCTAAGAAAAGGAGAAGAAAACCTGCCGGAATCGGAGTTTTAAAAGTACAGAAAGTAAAAAGAAATTCTGAAATTAAATAAATCGTTCATTTTCTACTCTTATTTTCAAATTACTAGAAAAATAAATTTACGACCAATAAAAAGATTTATGCTCGAGTAATCTGACTATAAATTCTCAAAGTTATCGCTTTCCCACTGCTGGCAACAGAATCAATGGACCGGTTTCGCGTTTTATGTATACTCGTCAGCATAGAATAGAGACGATATATCGTCTATCTGCATTGTAAGTATACTTGCAATGCAGCAAGAAAACTTGAGGTGGTAGTAAGTTTTCTTCATATGGGTTCCAAGTGGGACCAAATCTCACTATTGTTTCATCTTGCAATGTCATTGGTCGACCATGCACATGCATTTTCAGGGGATTTTTATTCGAGACAATTATTGCCGAGGCTGCCATTTTCACAAAGATAAATGTTAGAAAAACGTAAATGAAATTAAGTGGCTGGAATATGGATCAGTATCAGTTTCTAACGAAAATCACATAATGACAATTAATAAATTGTAAATATTTATCTATACTTAAGCACATTTCTATACTTAAAGTAATTTAGATCTGCAAATTTAACCCTACCCATGCAAGTTTGGATAACGATATGTATATTTCCTCGTTATTAGTTGAAAATGTAAGATTTTGCATCAAAACAGATGATTAGAACAATTATATTTCAGAAACTTGATAAGAAAAAATATTATTCTATAATACAATCTTTAATCCAAAAGCGTTCTGTAATTTGGTAACGAATTATCTCCCAGTGACGTCAAAGCTCAAAGCTTTTTGATTGGATGCCGGGCTGACGGAGCAACTCTATATTTATGACCTTTGATTTTCTTGCTGCCGTTGCAAGTATTGTATATTCTATGGTGATGAGCACATAATAAATGCAAAATTGCTTGATGGATGCTATTATCTGCTTTAATACCTAATCCGATGTATAGCTATTAAACGTGACAAATTACGTGAACATCAGATTTGTGATTATAAGATGAAGCAGTAAAAACGTTGAAAAATATTCTCCATTTCCTTGTTCACTTTTCTTTTCGAATATTTATGGAACACGTATGGAGTTAATGTTCGAAGTTATGTTTCATGCATTTCATTCGTCATAAAAGTTTATGTCTTAAATTTTGGTTCATTTTTAAATGTCCCCCATTTCAATTAATTTCAAATTCTTGCGAGCCATTTCGCAAAAAAAAGCAGGTTACTTTTTCCGAATCGTACCAAAATCTAATCAGCACCAGGGTGACAACCCACAAGCGACTTATCTACCGAATTTTGGGAAATTTGATCCATTAGTTCTTGAGTTAGAGTGGATACATACATTGCACAGACATACACACAGATACACACACACACAGACGTCACGCTAAAAATAGTGTTTTCGTGTTCTAGAGGTACCGAAACGTGTAGATCCTTCGAAAACTCGAGTTGCGATTTTCGGCATAATTCCAATACTTTCCCTATACATTACCAAGTATTGCAGGGAAAGTAAAAATATGATGTGGGCAGCACATGACTTTCCCTGCAGACTTATATTTACGTTCTCTTTATTTTAATTAAATTTAATTCACTTTTAATTCAATTTTCGTTCTCATTTGGTAATTGGACTTATTTTCAAAGGTGTCGTAGAGAAAATACGAAAAAATTAAAATTTCTAGAGAACGGCTAGTCCTAGTGTAATGGGGTTGGTCTTATTCTTTTCTTCGTTAAAAATTACGTATAAAACAAGCATTTAATGGATATATTTGAGCATACGTAGTTTTTTATTTTAGATTTTGACGATTTTTGCGGCCTATTTTGCAAAAAAGGCAGGTTATTTTTTACGAGTCATACTAAAATCTAATCAGCACCAGGGTAACCCACAAACGACTTATCTACCGAATTTTGTGAAATTCTGTCCATTAGTTTTTCAGCTAGAGTGGATACAGTCAATTTTTGCGGGTCATTTCGTAAAAAAAGACGGGTTCTTTTATCCCGAATCGTACTAAAAACTAATCAACACCAGGGTCATACTCAAGTGACTTACCTACCAAATTTTATAAAATTCGGTACATTAGCGTTTGAGTTAGGGTGGATACATATATTGCACAGACAGACAGACAGGCACACAGCCAGGCAGACAGACAGACAGACACACAGACACACACACATAGACGTTACGATAAAAATAGTTTTTTCGTATTCTAGAGGTCTCGAAACGTGTAGATCCGTCGAAAACTCGAGTTGCTATTTTCGGTATGATTCCAATACTTTCCCTATACATTACCATGTATTGCATAGAAAGTAAAATTGAAAATTCTGTATTGTTGTTCCAAATGATCGTAATTATAGCATATCGCAAAGGGATTGCAAAAATCGTTAAATTGATACCAAGTTTGACAATGTACCCCCTTGGGGGGGGGGGTAACTTGTCCCGAACACAAAAATTGTATCACAGCTGTTTTTCACTACAATGATTGAAATTGTTAGGTTTCGTGATACGTGTTGATAAGCTAGATTCCACAAATAACCACTTTTATGCATAATTATGTCAAGTGTTGTCCTGTGCTGCCATGTTAGGGAAAGATAAAATTCCGAATAAATTTTGAAGTTTTCGCTCGAATTTCAAAAACTGCTATCTAATTCTATATTTTTTGTCAACAAAGCCAGATAGGAAGTTTCGTGAAAATATTTATGGTAGCTATCGTGAACGCAAAAAATTGACCGCATACATGACATGCAGACAGACGGTTATCACTCCAAAAACAGTCAAAACGTGTTCAGGAAGTCCTGAAACATACATATTAGCATCAAAATCTCGAACTCGAAAATTTTAGTGATAGCAATATTTTCGCAATACTACGTATGGAAAAATGAAAAATCATAAAATAAATATGATCTACATTATCGGGTGAGTGAATATTTTGTAAATGCCTTTAACCAAAAATGATGGACATCTTTATTAAGAAGTTATCACGAGCCTTTCTCCAGATATTAGGATTTTACAGGAGCAGTGACATCTTTCGAAAGAATTAAGCGTTTTCTATAAAATTTGGCATGTTTATTTGATTTGGCAATAATATACCTATTTATTTTCAGCGAGATCAAGTAAGGAGAAAACTTTCAACATGTGCCATTGTTTTTCACATCTAAATTCGTTTATCTGCAGAGAAAGTCGTGTTGGACGCATCAGATTTTTTCATCCGACTCTTCTCCATTTTTATCATTTTTGAGTGAAAGCGAGACCTGAATATTTTAGAAACAACCGAGCGTGAAAATTCTGCCGAAAATATTTGAATTCGTCCGGTAAAAAGCGTGTAACGAAAAATTCTTATTCCGAAATGTGCCTCGTGACGTAGGGAGGTCTTGTCCAATCAGAGAGCGAGGGCCCCAAACAGGGTTAGCCAAGGCCAGTCACTTCGAGTTTACGAGTAGCCAATATTTCAGGTCGAAACTTCACTTGTGTCGGTACCGTTTCTGCGAGATCCGTCAGAACTACGACGGCTGAATTTTATGTAAATAAATGGAATTTTAGTGTCGTTCTCAGGGAATCGTTTAGAGATTTTAATTGCAGAGTTTTTAGTGTTCGCAATATTTTATAAATCCGTCAACTGCTTTGAATTGTGTAATAATTGGCCTCGTTTTTGGAGAAAGTTGTTTTTTTTTAGACGACTGTTTGTGGTGTTTTCACGTGTCATAGGTAATTAGAAGAGTGATGTCAGAATCGAGTGTGTGAACATCTTCCACAAACATGCTGAGGACAGTCATTTTAGTGCTCTTTTCAATATTTATATGCGGTAAGTTGTTTATTATTCTACTTGGGGTGTGTTTTGTTTGAAATGCGAATTACAGGTGTGCGAAGGTCGTGTGGCGACTGTAAATCTTAATCTTATTGTAGATAATAAAGTATTTTTATTTATTGTGGCACATAGCAAGATTGCCTTGCTGCCATTGCAGGTATCGGCTATTCCATAAGCGCGATCCCAATGGATGCTGCCATCTGCAATGGGAGCAAAGCCTGACTAACGCAGGGGCATGTGGGGCAGCTGCCCCGGGCCCCCGCATTAAAGGGGCCCCCAAATGAAACAATTGCATCATTGAAAAGTTAACGACTGCCTCCTGAAAAGAGTGTGTGTATATATATATATATAAATATAAATTAGTAAATCCAATGTTAGAATATATATATATATATATATATATGTATATATATGAAATTCCAATGATAGATTAGAAATAAATTGTAACTGATATATATATATATATGAAATTCCAATGATAGATTAGAAATAAATTGTAACTCATATATATATATATATATATATATATATATAGATTTGCCCAGAGAAAAGATTCATTTTGGGGGATATACAAGATCGCACTAATTCAAGATGTAGAGTATGTTGGCTTTTTGGCTATGGTAGAAAGTTGCCAATAATTTAAATTTTATTAAAATATATAAAAGCTTAATTATTTATACCTTTTTCTAGAATGTAATTATGTTTTTGAAAAAAAAATATTTTTATTCATTTCATATATGTCGAGAGATGAAGGGGGACCCCATAGAAGTGTTTGCTCCAGGCCCCAGTTAGGCTAGGTCGGGCCCTGAATAGGAACGTGATCGGTTACCAACTTGTATGTTGTAGTTTACTGAACATGTTTCTTTCTTCGACTGTGAAGTGGGGCTATCAAATCAGTCCGGTAATTTTGAACTTTTGCTGGGTATTTTATTGTCTTTATGAGTAACGAGCGGATAAAGCATAAATTTCGGCGCGGGCATTTTTAAAACTATAGACTTATGTTAGCGGAAACCATGCGGTCCAGCGTTCCCTTTAAGATCGGCATTTGGGAGTTGGCCCGAACTTCCATATGGTCAGTCCATCCATGTTCTGTGACCGGGTGGGAAAAAAAACCCTGCTCTTGGTCCAACCAGCTCAGTGGGAGATTCTACAATTAATTAGTCTATGCATAGAATCACTGAGGTCCATATTAAGGGGCCCCCAGGAGTTCAATAGTTACCCAAAAGTTTAGGTTAAATGTGAAAATTCCATTAATATCGTTTGAAAAAAATAATTTTTTGAGTAAAAGTTTCGTTGACATTTTAAAACTCCGTCGAACCGAATAAAATGTTGTACATAGTTTGGACCTAATCATGTTTTAGGTCATGACTGTGAACGAATTTGAAATTTCGATCTACGTACTATGAACTATCTGACGTCAAAGGCAAGCTAATGTTTGTCTGTGGAGACAACTAATTTAATGAAATTTTCGCGCTTAACTGGATTTTCTATTTGTGTAGCATAACCTGTACAATTGTGCAAGTTACTAGACAGTCTTGTCAATTATTTAACATTTTGAATTTGTACTATTTTCATTAAATAAACATCTCTGTTATTAAACATGCACCTATGATACCAGACTTCGCCCCAGTTTGGGGTCGCGAGAGACAGCCTAGTTAATTTATTATTTTATTTATTTCTATCCTTTTTGGGAGTGGTGAGGGTGTTGTCTATTTAAGGGACCGCCTATGATCGAACGATCAACCCCGTGGCTTTCGATCCACAGGTACCGGTTTTGTGAGATCACAGTTTATAAATCTAAGTCCGGCATTTTAAATCGCGTTTATGTTGATTTATAAATGAGTATAATGATGTCAACGCTGAAGGAAATCTCCGAAATATGTCAAAAATCTGGTTCGTAAACAAAGATTGCTCCAAGCGTGTCAAAACGTTTTATCACCACTGGGTAGTTTATTATTTTGTATTTGCTACCGCTATTAAATCCTTTTAGAAAGCATCGTTATTATGCTACAGACTTTCTGGGAGCACCACAGCTACATTAAAGTGTTTTAAAGATCACCATAGCTGCGTTTAATTCTTTCAGGGAGCACCACAGTTACTTTAAATTCTCACAGGGAGCACGACAGCTACTTTAAATTCCTACAGGGAGCACCACAGCTTCTTTAAGTTTGTACAGGGAGCATCACAGCTACATTAAATTCTTCTAGAGAGCACCACAGCTACGTAAATTTCTACGGAGAGCACCACAGCTACGTAAATTTCTACGGAGAGCACCACCAAACTATTATATACTTACTTCTTCCTACAGCAGAATCATAACACCAATAAAATATTTCAGGAAGAAATAAATGAAATTTCTGTTTGGCACATGTGTTGTTTTATCTATCCAAATAGGAATGCGGTTTCGTTTTTGATATAATTTTCACAATAATGTTTTCCTTACATAGAAAAATATAGTACAAAAGTGTAGGGAATGTTGTGCTACGGTGTCGAAAATTCAAATTCGGGTTTTCGACGGAAAAGCACGTTTTAAGCATCTCTGAACTCGAATCAAACGTTTTTGAGAAATGTCTGTATATGTGCATGTATGTATGTATCTTGGTGTTTGTGTGAGTCTGTGGATGCGATATCTCACGAACAAAAGATGTGTTTAGAAAGTAATTTGGTACTATTATCACGATCAATGAAAACTGAACCCTATTGATTTTAAACATGATCAAATGTTTGGGACCCCCCCCCCCCCCCCCATCCCCGTAATTTTCGAATGAATTTTTGAAAACATTATAAAAAAATTCCGAACTTTCAATAATTATAAATGAATAATCATTTCAAACGTAATTTTTCATTTACAAACTAATGATGCCCATTCTAGAAAGCCAGTATGAATCGTTCTCGGGAAAGTTCGATCCTTCTCGAGTTCGTTTTTCAAATAAATTAATCAAAAAATTTACGTAAAATTTAAAAATTTATATATCATCAAACAGGTTAACTTTCTACATGAAATATTATTTGACGAATCTGTCAAACTTCATTTTTGTAGATCTAATTCACTCCATTCGCGAGAGATGAAACTTTTATTTACTACTTTTGGATTCTGATGCCCAAGAATTCACCAATAGTAAGTGAATTGCGTTTTGTACGTGAAAATGATTAAGTCGCTGTACTTGGACGCAAAGATTGCCAAAAGCACTCAATTTCCGTGGTGTTAATTCAATGCCAGAATCATTATGGTCTTGTACATCATTATTTCATTGTCAAAAATGTAAAGTTATTGCATTATGTGTAGTGAAAGTCATGTGCTGGCCTACATCAGATTTTCTTCATTTGTGATTTTAAATTAGAACTGGCATCAAAAGGATGATGGTATTAAAAGTAAAGGAATGACTTTTATGACCAATAATTTAAAAAGCCTTATGTGAGCGTCACATGACTTTCTGTATACAATACAATTCTTCTTTCACGGTGAAAAAATGATGTATAAGATTCACGGCATAATATTTTGAATAAGTTAAGTAATATTTTTAATAAGATATATTTTTAATAAATTATTTTAAATAAGTTGAATCGTACATTGCTTTTCCAGATGACAATATGCAAAACCATTAACTTATATTAAGTGCCCAATTAACTTATATTTCACGTAACTCTAAATTGACAGTTATCAATATGGATAGCATTCTCAATAAGCAATAGTCCAAATATTAAAACATTTTAAGGATTAATTCACCTGTTTGGCGTCATTTTCGTTCATTCAGCGTCATTTTCGTTCATTTAGCGTCATTTTTGCAAATTTGACGATATTTTTGTTAATCTAGGACGAAATATTGTCCAGTTGGCAATATTTTGCTAAATGAGTCGCCAAGTTTGGCAAACTTATTGACAAAGGTTACAGAGAAACAGGGTAAAAAACTTTTAGCACTTGCCAACATAGTTGTAAAGTGTTTGACTTAGTTCATTCTGCCTGTCTGTCCGTTCGCACGATAACTGCCGTAAAAATGACTTTCTCAAAATGAAATTTTAGTATGTTGTTGAGACTATCTGTGGAACATATGGGAATGTAAAAGAATAATATAACTCAATTAGTTTAGGATTGAACCTGGGTTGAAAATATGAAATACATTGAACATTGGGGCCTAATTTTTCAAACATTTTTTAAGCGGAGTTAAAATTCACAAATTACTTTTAAAAGTTTAGGAAATATTCAAATTATCACGTAAAATGTGTAAATAAATTGTTTTTATCAAAATATGTTAAGTAGTGTTTTAAATAAAAATTGAAATAATAATTTATTAAATGAAGAGATCCCGTGACTCAGTGCAAAATAAAATATGCCATCCATTTGTTTTCTTTCTCTTGGTGAAAATTGTGATTTTTAAGGAACGTTATATTTAGTATTGCATCCGTCCTAAAACCGCTTTATTTTTGCATATTATCTGTGTATCTAAATTCTGTGCCTACGCAATTACAATATTTTTTATTTTAAATAATCACTAAATTTTGATTATTTCTACAAGGAAGTCTAGTTTTAACGTATGCAGAATGTAAACAAATCAAACGATTGTAAGCTGAGTTGTACAAGAATTGCTGAATTTTTTTCAAGCAAAATTTAGCTCTGGAGTCTGGAATATAAATGATATGAATGAAATACTCATTAATTTTACATAGAGAAGCAAACGATTTTATAGCATTGGCATTTTTGATGAAGTTTTAATTTAAAATAAATTATTGTAGTACTCTGATAATTTAAAAAATATCACCGCTAATTGTATCGCATTCTAGAGACGTTTAAATAAAATTACATTTCAGTTGGAAAGTGTTAGTCAATGCTTTATGCATGATTAATTTTTCTTGTTTTATATATATAAAGGACTATTGGCGAATCAGGCCTAAAAATGCAAACTTATTGGTCAAAGTATATTTTTGAATGGAACAAATTAGATCCATGAGTATGATGTTAAAAAATGTATCGCATAATATTAAATATAAACATAGTGAATATATTTCAATAGTTAATACCTTTTTTAATATTATGTGACTTTTTTTATAAATGTATTTGAAAAATGTGCAATATCTCGAGAACGATTTATGCTAGCGTTCTAAAGCTTGCCATTCAGTTTTTAATAAAAAAATTACATTACGCAAGAAATGATTTACATATCGTTGTTGAAGGCTCTAATTTTAATAAATTTTCCAAAATTTCATTCGAAAAATTTGAGTCTTCCGAATATTCAATTATGTTTAAAATCAATTAGGTTCTAGTATTCACCAGTTGTAATATTGTGTCAAATTTCGTTTGAAACGCTCCATTCGTTCGTATGATATCGCATCTATACACACACACTTATATATACACACACACTTATATATACACACACACTTATATATACACACACACTTATATATACACACACACTTATATATACACACACACTTATATATACACACACACTTATATATACACACACACTTATATATACACACACACTTATATATACACACACACTTATATATACACACACACTTATATATACACACACACTTATATATACACACACACTTATATATACACACACACTTATATATACACACACACTTATATACACACACACACTTATATATACACACACTTATATACACACACACTTACATACTTACACATACTTACACACGCACACTTACATACATGCACACTTACATACACACACACGTACTTGTATATATATACACACACACATACTTGTATGCACACACATACTTATACACACACACACACACACACACATCACCTCAAAAACGTTCGATTCTAGTTCAAGGATGTTTGAAACGTGATTTTTCCTTCAAAAGCTCGAATTCGAATTTTCAGCACTGTCACAATACTTTTCCATTCATTATACTATGCATATATAGGGAAAGTAATACATTATTGAAGTAATTCATCAATTTCAAAGTAAAAAACGTTAAAATCTTAAAGTTAAAATTCATCTATCTTAAAATAATTTCTTCATCTACCATTAATTCATCTATCATTAAATTTCCTCTATTTTTCCTCTATTTTCTTGATCCATCTTTAAATTTCCTAACATATACCTAATTCAATAATCGTAGTAAATATATCACTATCTATGAAACAATTAAAAAATGAACTAACTTAAACTCCATTAAATTTGTTTGTGGAAAATTACTAAGACTTGAATATACACGTTTTGATTAAACATAAAACTTGTAAATAAAACCCAGTTTTGATGCAAAATTTATAGTAAAGAAATTATTAAAGAAAAATATATAGAAGTTAAAGTGTTTTCTTTAAACCGTAACTTTCCCTGCTTACATAGTCCGGGCCATTTCGGACTATAGGCAATGTAGGTATGCTGGTGGTCCTGGGGCCCGTCTTCCGGTCTCAATGCACATTATTTTACTATAAAAGTTTTATAGGGACCCTTAAAATTTACTTTCACCTAAGGATCACGGTGAGGGTTAAAGCAACCCCGTACATAGTATTATGTATAAGGAAAGTATTGTGACGGCGTCGAAAATTCAAGTAAGTTCGAGTGAACAAAGGATTCAAAGCACTTGTTCAGTGAGTAAAACTACGAACATTTAATACATTTATTTGAATAAGTGTTTTAGCTCTATAGGTCTTAAACACTTGCGCTTCTTGTGTGTCTGGCGAAAGCTGTTTCTTGCCTTTGAAACCGACCATTCGCCATATTAAATTTTAAATGAGGAACTAACCGGTTTCAGAAGCTATATGAATCGACCCTATCGGGCGTCCCAAACAAAAATCACAAATATGGGCATCAAGCTACTCAACGTTATACGTCTTATCCTTTAATTTGTCCCTTCCTGTAAAAAGTTGTATCAGTTACCCAATCAGTCAGTCAATTTAGTGCATGGACGCCCATATGGGAAGGCAAAGGGGTACTTGCCCCCCCCCCCCCCCTGGATTTTCAAAGTCACAAAGGTGGCTAGTCGATGTTGTACGTCTTATACTTGAGTTTACCCCGTCCCCCAGAAAAAATTCTATTGGTACCCATAGTTCAGTTAATATTATTATAATTTCTTGGGTAAAACCCGGGTTGTCATTTATTTTGGCACGATTTGTCAATCAAAAACATTTAAGCCGAGTTAGAAAAAAAATGTGTTTTACATTTTCTTATTACGTGGCACTTGCTTATGAACCTATTGCGAGCAAATGAAATCTTTTGCAACTTTTTGCGTTCTTCACCCACGAGTTGTCACATTGTTGTTTATACACAGAGCACGATTTTGATGCATCGCCCTCTCTGCCGGAGAGGAGTCTTTTCCAGTGTCGGCACCGCGACACCCGTTTTTAATGGATGGCACGAAGGTGCTTTTGCGTCGCTAAGTAGAAACGGAAGCCGAGCTATTTATGTCTCAAGTCTCGAGGAGGTAATGTGTAAGGTAACTTGCGTGTAATACATGTGGGGGTTCTTCATGGATTGATGACAGCAAGCATTGATACAGACAGCTCTAGATGTTACGGTTCAGGCTATTTTTATTTAGAGTTTTCGTACTCTAAACTCTAGATTGATAGGATGTGCATTCTGGACATAATGTTGCAATTACCTGGGATGTTCTCTATCCCTACTATTAAAGTTTTCTGAAGAAAATAACTACTTTTACTGATTTTAAACTGACATAACCAATGCGGTAAAATAAATGACTCCAGTTAAGTTTATATGGGTGTTAAGTTAGATGTATCTCAACAAATCTCCGACTTCTTCTTTCTTGTCAGAGAGTTGGTGGGATTTGTTTTAAGAACTATTTCTTCAGCTATATTTTGGATTTATCGCAGAAAAATATTTTTATAATTATTTTCACGTATTTTTTTTTTTTTCAAAGCATCGTTAAAACCGTTTGCGTAATTTGACATTTTACTTTGATTTCAATCAAGCGTGGTGCAGTTGAATGCAGTGTAATTAAATCTTATTTAGTCACTAAAAAACGTACTATATATGTGTATGAAGAAATGTACTAAAAATGGGGACGCACGTGCGGCTGCGTCACTTTCCACTGTGCAGACGTAATAAGCACCTAACCATTCCTCCGTCCACTAATACGACCGCAGCGAGGTATCTGGAAGTGAGGTATCGGTATAGTAAAGTGTCTACACTCTACTAACTAAGATTGCCGACAGCACCCTTAGCGAAACATTTTGAAAATTGGCACTTTTATCTCATATCTCATAAACTATGAAAGATACAGAAAAGAAATCAATTAGAAAGTTATAGCACATCACCAAATTAGTACGAAATATTATTTCATTTAATATAAAAGCACTATTTAAATAACGTACTGTTTAACGTAAAGTATGTTCAATCAATGTGTCCACCCTCTGACACAATACATATTTGTGTGTTGAAGACCCAGACCGTCCGGCTCGTCAGCAAGGACTTGAGCAACCGATTGGACGGCCGGCACACATATTTGTGTGTAGGAAATGTCTTCCTAAAGCATATTCACCACATTGCAGGCGAACGTAGAGTAGTAGGAAATCGCAAGAAATACTGCTATGCAGCTTTTACATCATTTCGTCTGAATTCGCCGTATAGCCGACCTATCTCGCAAAAATTTCATTCCATCCTTTTTAAACACGATACTTATCACAGGGCACACACATGATGATAGACGATGGTTTGCAAATTTTATCGTATATTTTATCTGCAAGAGCGGTTTTGCCCCTCACAGTCCATCATTTGTGTACCATATTCAGATTACTACTTAGAGCTTTATGTTAGCACAATTTGTTTCTGCAAAATATTATTTCTTACTAATTTGATGATGATCTACAACTTTCTAAATGACATATTTTCTGTATCTATCATAGTTTCAGAGATAAGAGTTCTAACTTCCACATTTTACCGCTTGGAGCGTTGCCGTTAGTCTAATCTGGTTGCGCATAGTCACTTTACTATATCGATACCTCATTCCATAGCTCCAGCTACCATCATTCAAAACTTATTTGGACTTATTACAACTTTACCGGTCACTCTATATAAGATGCTGTTTATTTATTTATTTTTGTCATGACACTGTGGAAGTAAAACACAATAGTGACTAAGTCTACTATCACCCTAATAATACCTTATTAAGAAAAATTAGTATCATGATTTAAATACCTTAAGGACAGTAGGTTTTTTTTCCATAGGTCAAAATTACATATGCTTTGACATTAAAAAACTGCTATTTCTCCTTAAACACAAGTAATCGCCCTTTAAATATATCGATGCGTTATTTTGTAAATGAATTTTTCAGATGCCGACATAATTTCGAGCTGACTTATAAAATTCACTCCACAGCATTATATATAGGTTTTTTTCATTAAAGGAAAGGGGGGGCGTTGTCTTGCTTAATGTTGTCTCTGCAGGGGAAGACCTTGGCTCTTGAGTTATCGAACCCAGTCGTGATTTTCGCAAGGCGCACGGAATTCACCTGCTGATCACTAGATTAGACAGTAAATTTCCTTCTAGCTATGCGTAATTGAAATGAGCAGCGTCAAAACAAAATGATGACCGAAGCCGTCCATCAATCATTTGATTTCGCAACTCTCCTAAGATTTCAGTATGGACCTTAAGTGGGGGGTATGGTACCCAAATTGCTGAAATCTGCAATTTTAAAGTTATAGTTGTAATTTTGTGTATTCAGATAAATTTTATAGTAAACAAAATGTGATATTCAAAATTTTAAAAATTGAAAAAAAAAATTATTTTTTAAAAATTAAAATTTCAAAAATTTGACGAGTATTTTTTTTTATATAAGTAGAAAAATAATTTTTCTAAAATTTTAATTTGAACATTTTTTAACATAAAAATATGTAAGAAATTGTCTCCACAGTTTTTGTAAGTATGAATCAGAAAAAATTTAATAAAAAATAATGTAAAAAAAACGTGATTTTACACCACAAATATTGTTTTCAAAAATCATATTAAAAAAAAACATATTTCAGCAATTGCTGAAGTCAAAGTAAAGAAAAGTATATATATAACAATTGTTCCAAATTTCATTCAAATCCGTGCAGTAGAATTTGACTTATATCAATTTAAATTTATAAAAATGTCAAAAATCACGTCTTTGAGAAAAAAGGCATTAAAGTTTAAAAGTTACTGGTGACAACTTCAGAAGTTCGATTTTTAACATTGCAATATAATTGGTTCTATTTAACGTAGCAAAATGAATTTGGTGTCATTGGAATCAGAAAACTATAATTTTTTTTAAACAATAAAAAAAATTAGGATTTTTTGGGTACCATACCCCCCCCCCCCTTGTATGGAGTATTCAATGTTACATGTATGCGATGTGTTACATGTAAGCACATAAAATCTTACACGTGTATTAAGCGCATAAAATTTTATATTGCATCCTCAGGCTCTACATATGTATACGGCAAATGCAATAGAAATCTGGAGATTCCCTATAAGAATTAGATTTCCACGTTCGAAACAAAAGAGCTAATTCTCTTTTTGATCTAATTTCACTCGTTGTTTGCAAGCAGATCCTACGTTTTAGAGTAAAAGTTGTTCACTTTCTCAAATAGGAACAATCGCTTCTATTTGCAGCAAAAATTATAAAAATTGAAATGCAAGAAAAAAAAAATCTGATGTGGGCAGCACATGACTTTCCCTGCAGACTCAAATTCATATTTTCTTTATTTCTTCAATAATTCGTTAGATTGAGTTTAATTGCACCAAATAACACTAAATTTGCATTTTTAATTCAATTTTTGTTTTTATTTGGTAATTGAACATTTTTCCGAAATCGGCGTAACAAAAATGCAAGAAATCTTAAATATCTTGAGAACGGTTAGTCCTAAAGCATAATGGAGTGTGTTATATTCTTTTCCTCGTCAAAAATTGCGTATAAAACAGGAATTTAATGGATACATTTGAGCATACGTAGTCCTTTTTTTTTTTAGATTTTGGCGATTTTTGCGGGCCATTTCGTAAAATAAGGCAGATTGTTCTTTTCCGAATTGTACCAAAATCTAGTCAGCACCAGAGTATCCCACAGGTAACTTATCTACCAAATTTTGTGAAATTTGGACAATTAGTATTTTAGCATAGGGTGGATACATGAAAATTTTGCGGGCCATTTTGTAAAAAAAGACGGGTTCTTCTTTTCCAAATCGTACCAAAATCTAATTAACACTAGAGTATCCCACAAGTAACTTATCTACCAAATTTTGTGAAATTTGGCCAATTAGTATTTTAGCTAAGGTGGATACATCAAATTTTTGCGGGCCATTTCGTAAAAAAAGACAGGTTGTTCTTTCCTGAATCATACCAAAATCTAATCAGCACCAGAGTATCCTACAAGTAACTTATCAAATTTTGTGAAATTTGGTCAACTAGTAATTTAGCTTGAGTGGACACATGGAATTTCGCAAAAAAAGCGGATTCTGTTTTTAGGAATTCTACCAAAAACTATTCAGTACCAGGGTCTCACCCAAGTGACTTACCTACCAAATTTTATGAAATTCGGTTCAATAGTTTTTAGTTAGAGTGAATATATACATTACACAGACAGACACACATACACATAAGTCACGCTAAAAATAGTTTTCGTATTCTAGAGGTCCCGAAACGTGTAGATCCGTGGAAAACTC
The DNA here is from genome assembly GCA_951213105.1 of Amaurobius ferox. Classification (NCBI taxonomy): domain Eukaryota; kingdom Metazoa; phylum Arthropoda; class Arachnida; order Araneae; family Amaurobiidae; genus Amaurobius; species Amaurobius ferox. Next base: position 52,280,081 of record OX578136.1, on the reverse strand, counting down.
GAGTTGCGATTTTCGGTATGATTCCTATACTTCCCCTATGCATCACCATGTATTGCAGGGAAAGTAAAATAATGATGTGAATATACTTATATGTATAATAGTACATGGCTTTCCCTACTGGCTCAAATTAATTTTTTTTCTACATATATTTGTGATAAATGTAAATGCTACATTTGAGCGAACTATAAATTTTACAATCTTGCAATTGCAACTCAATAGGTTAGACAGTTTCAGAATTAGTTATACAGCATATTTCATAATTCACATTCAGGGATTTATTTCATTGGTAATTGCTGTAAATCCATACTTTTAATTAGAAAAAAAAGAAAAATCACCAGAAAGGATAAATAGCATTATGTTATGGCTTTTTACTGTAAATGGTGGTATTAGCAAAAACATACGAGATCTAATGTTAATACAGTATTAACATCCCACCCCCACCCCCTAATTTTGAAATTTTGATCATTTCAGGCTTGCAGTGTTTTGATAAACTGTAAATTTTAACATTTGCATCGACACATCTTGATTTTCTACGATTAGCAATTTTTTTAAGAGACCGACATTTCTGCGCATGGATTTAGAGACCTTATACAATTATCTGATTAACTAGAGTAGATTCGGTTAGCCGAGTAATACTCATACGAGCTTAGCCGAAAAGACATTCGAAATATTTACCTTTTTCTTTAACTTTTTCGATTATCTTGGTATACATTTTATAATTACATTTTTTTTTGCCTAGTGTGAAACATTTATTGTTGAGAGATCAACTGCGACCAGGCCGTATTGACAGAACGGCAACATAATACAACTGATCTCCAATAGTAAAGAACACAAGACATAAATACAATTCTAAATGAAATTGAGTTAGATTGTGGTAAATTTAACATCTTTGCAGGACTAATTTTTATAAAATTCTAATTTTTTTTTTTAATGGAAAACATGATATAGAACAAGAAACATGGAAAACAAGAAACAGAGCTAAATTACAAGTGTACGTATTATCGGATTTATCTTCATTTATATTTCTTTTTACCATCTCCTCCTCTTCAAATCTTTATTGATCCCCGGTTCTCTAAGCCCGCTCTTTAAAACTCGGCCCATGTCACTTGGTCAATGACCATGCTGTAAACATTTTCTTTTTCCATTCCGCCATTTTCCCGATTGTCTGGGTTCTGTTAATGGCTCACAGTCACTTTTTAAATTCCATTTTACCGTTGAAAAGCCACGTTGCTTTTTTTTTCTCTCTCGTTCATTCTAGCACTCTTGTTCATTTCTTCTGTGCTTGACATTCTTTGTCTTAAAGAGAATAAAAAAGAAAGAATAATGCAGAAAAACTCACTTATTCTTCTTTCCTCTTCAGGTCCACTTCAGTAAAGGAAAAAGAATGTTTTTTCTTAGAATAATTTGGGTCTCCAGATGCCGTTGCGATGCAGTGACTAATCACTATTTTTTTATGGTTGTTCTTTTTTTATTAATCATTTTATTTATTTACAATTTTATCTTAATGCTTTTTTCGGTTGCGGTTAAAAGGCTTTCTTGTTATGACTTTATCTACGAATTCAACCTAGCTTGAATCCTGAATTGTCATCGGATTCAATAGATTCTCTCCATGTCGAAGTTGTTTTTCATTTCGTGGTATAAACTAGAAACGCATCAGGATGTTTCGGGTAATCTCCAATTGACGCAATATGTGTAAAATTTCTACGCTAGCCAAACTGGAACTAATGCTTTTATCAACGATTTTTTTGCCGAAGTCATTTTGGTTTTTCACTGTGGTGTGACTTGTTATTCAGGATGTTATACAAATTGAATATTCTTTATTGTTTACGGACAAAATTGTTCTAAAAATTTGTTTTTCCTTTCTTTATAATACTTAGACATTTGCAAAGGGAAAGTTTTGTGATGGGGACAAAAATTCTGCGTATTTTTCTGGATTTACGCGTTTTGACTTGAATGCGAATTAACCATTTTTTAATCAAGTCCGAGTGTGCGTGGCCATGATATTTCAAAGACATGAAGTGATTAAAACAAAATTTGGTATAATTATCTTAATTATAATTTGACATAATTATGATATTAACATAATTTGACATAATTATGCATAAAAGTGGTTATTTATGGCTCAGCCATCACGAAACCTAACAGTTTCAACCATTGTAGTGAAAAATGGCCTCCATACAATTTTTGTGTTCATGGCAAGTTACCCCTCAAGGGGGTACATTGTCACATTTGGTATCAATTTAACGATTTTTCAAGCCCTTTAAAACGAAAGGTAACACACTATAATTGTGATCGTTTGGATCAACGATACAGATTTAAGCAAAAAAAAATTCTTGCAAAATTTACACACACACAAAAGGATTTTGATATGATAATGTCGAGTTGAGCCACACGTCAGTTAATTTTGTTTAACCAACAAAATCACTTAAAAATATAAACTTATGTGTGGTACATGTTCTTTAATCTAGGTATAAATGCCTGATTTTTTTTTTTAAATAATTCCAAATAATTCATAACTATGCACATCGGATTTTTTTATACGTATACGCATTCTAGTATTCTGACTATTCAAGTATGCGCGGGTAAGGCTTGATTTCATGATAGTAATATTCGTGACCCTATTTTATTTAAGCTATCGCTGAAATACCCCAATTTCTCCTACTTAAAATTTGCAAATGAATGGAAAAACTCGAATTTGAAGCTATTCAACTTTTTCTTACTCATGAATTATGTATATTTTCAGAAAAATTCATCCCCAAGGTTTCATAAGACTTTTTCAATATTAAATCAGTTGGCACATGGTTTTCATTATCCCTTCATGGGTAATCAAATCACCATACTATTTCAGTCACTCTCTCTTCCACGAGGCTGCTTCAATAAATATTCATGCCTTTCCAATAACAGATTAAGCATTCTCCCCTCGTTCTATTCCACTAATTGATTCAATACCTCGGTTCATTCTCTCGCTTAATCGGTAACGAACTTCACACGATGATTACGTATGGGGAAATATTCTACTGTCTCATAGGTCACGTGTCCGTATAATCAGCGGACATTTAATTTCATATGCGAATAGGGTATATAATAATGAGCAAACAGGGCACGCGAGGCCGGAATAATGACTTTCTGGTGATCCGAAACGAAAATTTGCGATCAAATGATTAAACCAGACGATTTGAAATGCTCGTTCGATGTTGTAAAGTGAAAATTATAAATCTTGAAACACAAGCCTTGACACGTCTTAGACTTAATCCTGCACGGAAAGATAAATTGTGAGGTTTCCTGGGAGCAAAAGCGAATTTCTCCTTATTTAAAACTCTGACAAAAAAAGTTATGAAGGAGCCTTTATGGGGTGGAAAATGATGTGTACATTTCTATTTTGGGGGAATTGTTAAACCCCTACATTCACTTTTGTACACCTTATTTCTTTTACAGTCATATTCACTTACGGGTTTTTTTTTTTAATTTATACCTCCAGAACCGGAAATTATTAGTAAATTACCCCTCCAGAATTTGATGCTGAACCCATATCAACCATCATCTGAGCTCCATCAATCCTAATAAATGGATTGCAAGAAAAATGTAAATTTTTAAATCAAAAGTGACCTCTCCAGAATCGGAAGTGAAAATCCATAGTGTGCTTCTACCCCCCTCTAGACATAGAAGGTGAATCCATATCAGGTCATAGTCTAAGTTATATCTATAGCCAAACTTGAGAAATAGTTGTTTAGAAAACATAAGTAAATATAAAAACTTTTTTTGGATAAAAGCTTTTATTCATAACTCATGATGAGCAGTATCACATCCTAAAAATTTTCTCTTTTATAATAGAAGCTAAGCTGAATGTTGAACTCTTTAACTACAAAACCGGATAATTGTCTGATTTAAAGGCCTTCGGATATACCCGAGTTTCTGCATGAGTCACAAATATGCTGTGTAGGAGAAAGTGAGGCGTGGTGTTGGATCACGCTACTGAACCAACTGGTAGTTTTAAACTGTCATTGTCAGTTAGCATAGAGCCTTTTATTTCTTTATTGTGCCTGTCTAGCCAGTACTAACTTTTAATATCACTTAATCTAGAACAAGAAATAATGAATTGAAGTGTGGCTCAACTCAACTTTCTCATATCCCAATAAATTTAGTAACTTTTTAAAAAATTTTGAAAAATCGGTATCATGGATCCAGATGATAACAATTATAGCGTGTTGCTCTTCACTTTAAAGAGCTTGAAAAAATCTTTCGATTGATACCATAATTGACAATGTACCCTCTGGAGGGCGGGTAACTTGCTTATGGTATACGACCAGAGACTGACATCGCTCCAAAAAAAGTCAAAACGTGTTCAGGAGGTCTTAAAACATATATTGGCATTAAAATCTCGAAATCGAAAATTTTCGTGAAAACAATACTTTCTCAATACTACGTATCAGAAAACAAGTATACAGGGTGTATATAAACTGATGGTCAGTAATGTAAGGGGTTATAGAACTCGCCAAAACAAACAACTTTCAAAATACAATGTGGGGTCGGAAAGCAACCGGCGAGCCGCGAGAGGGCGCTTTCTCTGGGAGTGGATGAAACGTCGCTTCAAAATGGAGTTGAAATGAAGACGAATACAGTGAAGACGAATAATGGAAATTTATTGACAAAATGTTTAGAACAAATGCTCAAATGAACGACCAGCAACTGCGAGACAGGCGTCACAGCGGCGACAGAGTGAATCGCGTACACTTTGGAAGATTCCTAGCATTTCACAAACGTCTGCAGCTGCGACGCTAATTCGGGCGACAAGGTCCTCCTCTGGTGACTCGATGGGCGTCTCGTAAACGGAACTTTTTAGCTGTCCCCAGAGGAAAAAATCCAGGCAGGACAGATCGGGAGATCTGGGAGGCCACCACGGCCAATCCATCTGTTCGGAAAGGCAATGTTCAGGTACTTCCGCACAATCCTGGTGTAATATGCTGGCGCTCCGTCGTGCTGGAACCACATAATTACTTGATGATTTGCTGGTACAAGACGTAGTAAATCTGGCATCACCTGCTGGAGGAAGGTGAGGTACTTCTGTCCGTCTAAGCGGTCTGGTAACGGATACGGGCCAATTAATTGGTGGTCCGTGGATAATCCTTGCCCACATATTCACGGAGAACCTTTGCTGGTGGCATCTGGAACGTGTAGTATGCGGATTTACTATGTTCTCCATTTTGACGCGACGTTTCATCCACTCCAGAGAAAGCGTTCTCTCGCGGCTCGCCGGTTGCTTTCCGACCCCACATTGTATTGTGAAAGTTGTTTGTTTTGGTGAGTTCTATAACCCCTTACAGTTCCGACCTGGCCTCCCACTTTGCTGCTCTATGTCCTAGGTTGAGCCGGGCGGTCAGGGCTTTCGACACCCTGTATGTACAGGGTGCCCCAAAAACATTGACCTCGGCTTTTATTCCTTAAATATTGATCTTAGACATATATAATAAATTACAAAGTTGCTTAAAAAAAAGTACAGAATTTTATGAAATAGATTAAAATTTTCAAGGGACTTAAATTTTAAGAAATACAAAATTTACATTTTAATACGGCCCCAGTGCAAAACATTTCCAATGAGCAAAATGTGCCCTACACACTAATAAGGTGATGTACAAAATTTCAGTATTTTATCATAAAAAGTTCCAGAGATATGAAAAGACAAAAATGCTGACTTAAACCACTTTTCGATGCATCGCCATGGGTTCTCAGACGGGAAAAATCATGTCGACAGATCGCGTTTCAGGGGTCATACACAAATTACAAAAGTCAGCCAACGGTCGTAACGTGCTGAAAACACCGGTTCTCGTTAGATCACCGAAGTCAGGCAGCATCGGGCGCGGTTAGTACTTGGGTGGGTGACCATCTGGGAACACCGCGTGCTGTTGGTACATTTCGGGCGCGGTAGCCCGGTGGTTTGCGCGCTGGATTTGGACGCTGCCACAACTGCCGCCGTGTTCATGCGGAGTACGGTCACGTTAAACATGTAGGTCCTTCCAAGAGGTTGGTGGTAGGGGAAGGAGGGTACGGTCCCTGTGGATACCCCCCCCCCCCACTGAGTTCCGGTCTAAATTGGGTGGCACTTCCCGGTCGTCCAAACAGTTACCTTACACCTTTCTGGTAGGTCGGACGGTCTGGGTCTCAACAACAACAACAAATTACAAAAGAAAACAATGATTAGATAAATAATAATTTTGCTATTTATTGGTACAAAAGTATCTACACTGTGTATAAATAATAACTTTACACAAGGATTACGAAACTTGTTCAAAATATTTTCCATCCATGCCAAAGATCTATTAAAGATAAGAGGCAGATATTATTTGAATATGATGTATTTCTGCGCTGCGTCATTTGCACTCTTGCTGTAAACATTTACATTTTAATTTGTGATTAATTCCTCACAAACTTTGTTTAAACATATCTCTAGGACTTTTTATGATAAAATGCTGAAATTTTGTACATCACCTTATTAGTGTATGGGCTACATTTTACTTATTGTAAATGTTTTTGTACAGGGGCCGTATAAAAATTTAAATTTTGTATTTCTTCAAATTTAACCCCTGAAAATTTTTATCGATTTCATAAAATTCTGTACTTTTTTTTACGTAACTTTGTAATTTATTATATATGCCTAAGATCAATATTTAAGGAATAAAAGCGGAGGTCAGTGCTTTTGGGACACCCTGTATAATCAAATTAAGTTGTTCCCTAGTATAGCCTTTAGCAAGTTATGCACACAAAAAAAAATGTTAGGGGGAAAGATATTCCGCGGTTTATAAACATATCGAACTAAATTCAGAGATTTTAGATTTTTCTCATTTCGTATAGATTAAGTCCCACTTGTATGCAAAGCTTCTGCTTTAAGCAATTTTGACTGTGTAAGTCATGCCTCAACCATCAGTTTCACATAGGGGGGGGGGGGGGGGTTATAAATATTTTGAACAAAATTCTAACATACAAGATTTTTTTTCATTATCAATAGGCCAAGTCCCGCATGCATGAAAAGTTTTAAGCTTCCATCTTAGTAGTTTCTGCTGTGTAAGTGTCCTTTAGTCACTTTCATTCAGCTGTTATACGATGGATGTATGAAGAAGTTGAGTGGGAATTCACAATATCTATTTGAAGACAATGTCTATTTGAAAACAATATCTAGTGAAGAAACAATAAATTTAAAGTTCAAATTCTGACCAAAACGAAACTCTTGATTGCATTTAACATCACGAAGATAGCATCGCGTTTCTATCCTTAGTTGTGAATGTAACATTAGGGACACCTCTATTAGCTGCCTTTTAACCCCTGCGTGGTCTTCTATTGTTCTGGCTTCTTAATATCTTTAAAACGATGGAGGAAAAAGCTCTTCAAATCGTGATGTAACTACTTGGGGGTTGCTATCAAGTAAGTAGGTCTCTGGTGGAGTGGTCAACCTCGTTAGTACGCTCGTAGAACAAATTAGGGATTGCGTTATTCCCGTATGAAGAAAGATGAATATTGTTTGATTTTATTCGAAATGCTATATTTCACAAACAAAAAATTACACTTTTAGTAATTGTTATGAACGTTGTTACTGTCCCTATGCACAGTATACAGGGTGTCCCAAAAAGATTGAAACGCACTTTAATTCTTTACCTTGGAGATAAGTGGACAATGTAAATTGCAAAAATGTTGAAAGTAAGGTAGGAAATAAGACTACGTTAATGAAATAGTCCTCCCATTCATTTTCAAAAAGTTACACTTTTTAAATTTTTATACGATCCCCTTAGACAAATTTGGTCAATCAGAAAATTTTTATTTTTAATGCAACAAGATCAATAAAAAAAACGCATATCTGTATCTTTACAATTGAGCGAATTATATTTAATTGAAAATTGAACATTGTGAATGGGGACTCTATATCAAATTAGAAATGTAAATTTGTGACATATCACAAAGATAAAACTGGATGATAATACATAGGAGACATTTTTGCGAATTCCGCGTAGGCTCACGATGCAATCACGGATTCTTAAGTTCTTTTCACATTGAGACATGCCATTTTTTATTTAAAACAATTAAAATAAATAAGTAAACAAATGCAAGTATGTATTTGATTTTGAAATTTAACATAATTTTTCAAAACGAAGAATAGAACTCAGACGATTTTTTCTTTCCTTTAACTCTAATTTAGCCGTTTCAAGTGTCTATAGTAAAATAATTTAAAAAAGTTGAAGAATAAAATCCAGACGCTTTATTTTTTTTAATTTACGTATTTATTCCTAGTATTATTTCTAATCAATGCAACTAAACTTTTTTTTAATATTATACCAAAATAAAGAAGATTAGAAATTATTCAGTGAATCATCAGCATGTTTAGTTCTGAATTCACGAATTAAGAACACGTAACTGGTTGTGCATTATGGTATTTTTAACAAGTAAAGAGCTTTTCGAATTAACAATGATTTATGCTCTGTGTAATAAAAATACTGCAGAAACTGATCGGGATTTTGGACGGCGATATCCAAACTTGCCTGAAATTTCACGCACATTTGTTTATCAGATGATGAGGAGATTAAGAACTACCGGTTAATTTCATCCAAGAAAACCTGGCCCTGGAAGAAATCGTTTGTAAACAGAAGACCAAGAAACTGACATCATCGCATATTTTTCTTTCAACCCACGAACAAGCATTCGAAAAGTAAGCGAAACTTTGGGGCTATCTAGGATGTCAATTGTTAGAACACTTGGAAAATACCATTGGTATCCATTTTGTATTCATGGACTTCAAGCACTTCAGCCCTCCGATTTTGACTGGCGTGTAGCATTCTGCAACTGGTTGTTAATCCAACAAGACATCAATTCGAACTTTGTTAAGAACATTCTGTGGACTGATGAATGTTTGTTTACGGAAGATGGAGCAATCAATACTCACAACGATCATTATTGGGATAATACGAAACCATTTTTTGTCCGTGAGATACATCAAAAGTTTTCTGTGTCTGTATGGTGCGGAATTTGGAATGGAAAACTGATTGGTCCTGTGTTTTATGAAGGGACTCTTAACAGCTGAAAAATACATGCAGCTTATTTTAAACGGTACTGGAACGGATTTTATGGAGACGACAATATTATCGCTTTTAAAAAACATGTATTATCAACAAGATGGCGGGCATGCACACCAGGCTATAATTGTGACAAACTGGCTCAACGAAAACTTTGATAAACAGTGGATTGGTTTGAAGGGAGTCACAGAATGGTCCCCAGATCTCCTGAATTAACCCCTCTCGATTTTTACTTATGGGGTCGTCTTCGAACACTCGTTTATAATACTCGCCCTCTAAACGCAATTGACCTACAAAGATAATTGATTGCAACAATATTAGTAGTGAAGAACGCCAAAATATTTACAGAAGCATTATTAGAAGAGCTCAGTTATGTATTGGAGTTGAAGGAAAACATTTTGAGAATGCTTTGTGAATTGCATTTTATGAATTGTATTTCTAGTATTTGTAACGAAATTTGTCCTTTTATATCGGTGGTCTTCTATCAATGTATGCATATTTTAATTATGTGCCCCAACCGCGTAGTGAGTACCACTGCTTTATATGATATCTGTCTGTGTAATGCTTTATTTAAATGCATTTGTGATAAAACATTTTGATACATATTAACGTATTTTTGATCTAAGCAATTTCCATCGTCAATTTGTTTATGATCCCTATTTTCCTGATGAAACAGCCTTTCACATGGTACGGAAAAGTGGCATAAGTCAGATTTTTTCCTTTATCATAATTCAGTTGATTTTAAAGATACAGATATGCGATTTTTTTAATGATCTTGTTGCATTAAAAATAAAAAAATTCTGATTGACCCAATTTTTCTAAGGGGATCGTATAAAAATTAAAAAAAGTGTAACTTTTTGAAAATTACTAGGGACTATTTCATTAATGTAGGACTATTTCATTACTATAGGATTATCAATTACTATAGGACTATTTCATTAATGTAGTCTTATTTCCTACCTTACTTTCAACATTTTTTCAATTTACATTGCACACTTATCTCCAGCAGGTTAAAGAATTAAAGTGCGTTTCAATCTTTTTGGGACACCGTGTATAGTGCTTAGTGAAAGTATTATGAAGGGGTCGAACATTCGAATTTGAATGTTCGATGGTTTTCACATGTTTAAAGTAAAAGCCGAATCGTTCTCCAGATATTACACATTTTCAATTATCAAACAAATTTCATATAAGTAAAATTAACTGTGTAAGGAAAAATAGAGCAACCTAAATAATCACAAATAACACAATAATGCAGCAGACAGCTGTTTCGAGGATACGCTGAATCCCTTTCGTCGGGGCAAGAGAACAACAAACCCGAAAATAGAGCTATTCCTCTTTTGAATTTCAGATTTGTTGGTTTTCTTGCACTGACGAAGATGCGTGCAGGAAATAACTTCATATGGCACGTTTGCCATCATTACCGTTGGATATAGAGCAGTAGGAAATCGTAACGCATATTGCAATGCAGCTTCCACAGCGTTTCGACCGAATTTGCCATATAGCATTACCATCTTGCAATAATTTTTACTCGAATAGTCTGCCATGATCTTTTCTGACACTATGCTTTAAAGTACACACACATAAACACGATACTCGTCTGATGTTCGACGATTTTTTGCAAATTCTCATGTTTTATCTACAGGAACTGTGTTACGCACCACAACCATTGTTTACATACGATACTCACAGTAACGCTTAGAGCTTTCTATTTGCACCGTTCGTTTCTGTAAAATGTCATTTTAGATTAATTCGATAATGATCTGCAACTTTCTAATTGGCTTGTTTTCTGTATCTATCATAGTTTCTGAAATATTCGTACTATCTTCCCCACTTTGCTGCTAGGGAAGCTGCATTTATTCTCATCTGGTAGCGCATGATCACTTTATACTATAATTATACCTCTCTTCCATAGCTCTAACTATCATTGTTCCATAGCTCCTATAGCTCCTGTCATTGTTCCATGCCTTCCTTCCATAGCTCTAGCTATCATTGTTCCATAGCTCCGTTCCATAGCTCTAGCTATCCATGTTCCATAGCTCTAGCTATCATCGTTCCATGGCCACCTTCCATAACTCTAGCTATCATTGTTCCATGGCTCCCTTCCATAGCTTTAGCTATCATTGTTCTATATCTCCCTTCCATAGCTCTAGCTAACATTGTTCCATACTTCCCTTCCATAGCTCTAGCTATCATTGAATTAATGAGTAAAATCCATTGCAGGTGATCAAGTTGCGATCCATCACGTAATTCAACATCCTCAAAAATTTTGCTATTGAACTTTGACTGTTAGTCATCGATTTTCAGTCGATCTAATATCTTGAAATCTGTCTGGATGGTTAATATTTGAAAGTGAGATGCCATAGATTATTTCTAAATCCTTGATGCGGAACATTCGCCTATTTCCGGGACAATTTTCCGCTTAAGATGAGTGGTGTGGGTGTCATCCGCTCCATCCAGTTTTATCGAAAACATTTCGCGGCTATTGGAACGGGTAGGAAGTCGAACTTACCAAATACGCTTTATCATATGACAAACATGCCTAATTTTAGAAATGGAGTCTCACTTACAGTATCCCCTCTTTCTGAGTTGAATTATCTGATACTAGCAGAAATACCTAGCTTTGCTCAAGATAATACTGAAATAAGATTTACGCGGTGTATAATCTGAAATATTCTAACCATAAATGTGTTCCCTATAGGCTTACTGAACTGGTGAAAAAATATGTAAATATGTTAGGCCGTTCTTGAATTAGCAATGAAGATAGACAAACAGGCAGAAATAGGTTTTAATTTCCGTTATTTCGCGCTTCGATGTAGGGTGATAAAACTTGTATCAAAATATTCCCTGGACTCATCCTCATTGCCTGGAAAAATATGAACTGGAGTGTGGATCAACTTGACTTTCTCATATCAGAATTCATTTTTTTCTTCTTTTCAAATTTTACAAGAAAAAAATTTAAAAATCGATATTGTATGTCTAAATGATTACAATTATAGCGTGTTACCCCCTCACTTAAAAGAGCTTAAACTTTTCGATGCATACTATGTTTGTTAGTACCCCCTGGAGTGCTATTAACTTGACCCCCGAAGGGGGATGGGCAATAATGTCGCGAACAAAAAATTGTATCGCGGCTATTTTTCACAACAATGATTGAAACTATTAAGTCTCGTGATTATCGAGCCATAAATAAACTCTTTTATGCATGATTACGCCAAATTTTGTCATATGCTGCCGTGTTAAAAAATATATATAATTTCGAATACATCTCGAAGTTCCCGCTTGAATTTAAAAAAAATTCTATCTAGTTCTAGATTTCTTGATAACAAAGCCGGTTATAAAGTTTCGTGTAAATCCATTAATATGTGTTGCCGCTATCTTGTACACAAAAAATCGACCACAGACAGACGTACATCACCCTAGAAATAGTCGAAATGTGTTCAGGAGGTATTAAACCATATATTGGCATCAAAATCTCGAATTCGAAAATTTTCTTGAAAACAATACTTTTTCTATACTAGCTAAAAGAATGTTAGAACCAGGGCTGTGGAGTCGGTAACTCCAACTTAGACTCCTCCTTTTTTCTATTTTCCGGCTCCTCATGTTTTCTAATATTCGACTCCGATACTGACATAAATACCAATTACTTTTAATTTTTTATGTCCATAAATTTTTAATTCGTAAGCGTCTGATGTTTTTTAAATTTATTGCCTAAAATTTATTTAAAAAGTCTATAAAAAAATTTAAACACTCCAAAATAAAATTATTTTTTTATATAATTTCTTTTAGGAGTCTATATATTTTTTCCGACTCCTACTCCACCCTAAATGGTTACAGATTCCGACTCCACAGCCCTAGTTAGAACAAAAAATTTCACGATTTATAAATTTTTCGATTTTACTCATTACATTCAGTTTTTACTCATTACTTTTAGCTCAAGTGTACGAAATTTAGAGCTTCTACTTTCAGCAGCTTGAGTTGTAAAATTCATTCCTCTTAGTCAGTCAGTCTCAGCTGTATAATATAGATAACCAGAATAATTCTTAAATAGGGAAAATACTTAAAAGCGTTCGTAATTAGTTATTTTTAAATAAAACTAAAATAACCTCCTTAAAAGAGACAACACAAAAATAAAGTCTATCCTATATCTTGAAAGCTAGCTGGATATTTCATATCTGAAAGTGAGACGCTATAGATTATTTCTAAAGCCATGACGAAGAGTTGTTGCATTTTGTGTTGCGAGTTGCTTTTAACGAACTTATTTTTGTCTCATTGTTTAAGCTGCAAGTATTTTTTTTTCTTATACTATAGTATAGATAGAGTATAAGAAAATAAAGATAATGTTTCCCTAAAAGGTTTGAATCTGACATTTTGAAGAACAGGTTCAGATTATAAAATGCATCGCTTGAGGTTTGAACTTATTTTGATCACTTTTGAAACGATATCCGTGTGCGTGTATGCACTTAATGTATTTATGCACTCTAGATCCAAAACTATTCGTAAGATGTTAATAAAATTTGAGAGTCAAGTTTTCCAGTTGCTGATAAGATTAGGGTACAAACCGGAACTATAAAGTTGACCACCCGCTTTTATTGAAATGAATGGAAAAACTCGAAAATAGGTTAAATAAAGGAATAAATATAAAATAAATATATTAAATGCTTCTTACAAGGGGTTTTTTGATAGCAAACCAAGAGTATCACTTTCATTAAGCGACAGGATGGATCGTTCTCTAGATATTTCAGCTTTATGTGGAATTTTGATGGCTTGGTTTAATCTTAAAAAGCGCAAAGTCGCCAAATGAAAAAAAAAATTTATTAAAAATTGCAAGTTCAATGTTATTCAAATAAGGTTACAATTCACGTGCTATTTTAGGCGATGAGATTCAAATTTATGTAAACAAGAAAGATCAATCAAGCATAAAGCATTGATTATGAAACACTTTCCAACTCAAATGCAATTTTTTTAAACATCTCTCCAATGTGATACATTCATATTTTTTAAAATTATCACAGTACTGTAATTTATTATACTTGAAAACGAAAACATCATCGAAAAGGACAGTTTTAGTTACACATGAACTTTATTCAAATGACGTCATCGAAATATAAATCGTCTGCTTATCAATCCAAAATCAATGACTATTTCATTCATATCACTTATATTACAGAATCTAGAGTAAAGTGTTAATAAATTAAAAACAATTGTAAAGTGTTAATAAATTAAAAACAAATTAGTCTGTATGCTCATGTACTGTCTGGGGCATCAACTATCCACTTAACTATTGGCCGCTGTAAGGTAATACATAATTTAATTAAATAATAAAGGCATGGAAAGCGATACAATATGACCCAGTTGTTCCCTTGAGTAAACATAGTTTTATTTACAAGAACATATTTGCAAAAATTATATTTACATTTTAACTCATCCGTGGCATGACATTTTTACTTTCTCATACTATTGAATATAGTAATGACAAAATATTGTTTTCACAATATTTTCGATTTCGAAATGTTGATGTCAATAGTCACACTGAAATTTTTGAGACAGGGGCAGGCGATATGCGCTAAAAAAAAAATATTGGTCAGATATTTAAATTTGAACTCTTTTATGTCTGCAGACGATAATTTGTGGCAACAATTACAATTTAGCTATCGTAGAATAAATTTTGAAAGACAAGAAAATGGAGTTGACGCGAGAACATTATCGAGCTATGATTTTAAAGTGGGGCTAAATAAAGAAGGATGACTTCAATGTTTACAATTAGCATATGGAAATGATGCTCCATCTCGTGCCACTGTATTCAGATGATTTTCAGCGTTTAGAAGAGGTCGAAATTCACTCCTGGATGAAGAGCACACAGGAAGACCTTTGTCGGCTGTAGTCCCAGAAAATGTGTCGGCCATTCGAAAAATGTTAATCGATGATAATCGCTGTGCTTACCAAATGATACAGAAGGAACTTAACATTGGATCCACAGCTATACATAAAATTATTCATGAATTGCATATGTAAAAATTAGTTTGTCGTTGGGTCCCCCATAATTTAACAGAACACCAAAAAGCGGAGCGTGTCAGAATCAGTAAAGGAACTCTAAAATTACTTAATGATGGTGGGCTCCGCATTATTTCTAAAACCATAATTAGTGATGAAACGTACATACCGGTTTTGACGTTCCAACACGTCAAGAAAGTAAAATATGGGTGTTTGAAGATGACACCAAACCAATAATGGTGAAAAGACAACGAGCAATGAAAAAAGTAATGTATGCCGTGTTCTTCAGAAGTACAGGTCTGGTCAAAACCATAAAGCTAGAGGAACTGAAGATAGTTACAGCTAACTGGTACGCCTTGGAAATGTCTTCCAGAAATTCTTCAGGAAGTGAATGTTAGGGGACTCACGATTCACCATGAGAATGCATCTTCTCATTCAGCAAAAATGACAGTCGAATTTCTTGAACAAAAAAACATCAAACTGATAGAATATCCACCCTATTCGCCTGATCTTGGTGTGACTTTCGGCTATTTTTTAATCTAAAAAAAAAATTCCTTGGGCGTCGTTTTCATTCCGAAGATGAGATTGGTGTGGCTATAAAAGAATATTTTTAATCGATTCCAAGAAATGGATGGCTTGAAGCATTTCTGATGATCTTTGGAAAATTCGTCTACAAAAGTGCATTGATGTTGGAGGGGAGTACTTTGAACACTCCTAAGAGTTGGTAAGTTTAACTTGTACCACTTAGCTGTATCTCAAAAATTTCAGTGTGACCTCGTATATGTTTTACTACCCACAATGGCGGAGCTGCGGTTCCGCACTCCTTATGACACGGGAAGGACGTAACATGGGGGGTAGAAACACGAAAAAGGTGAAAAAAAAATTTTTATATTATCATATTGAGGATGTAATGCGTAGTATAACTTTTCCCAAACTATGGTCGCATTTAATTATAGATTCATATTTGCTGTACGAATTCCCGAAGAAATAATTTTTAGATTTTTTGTAAAAGGTTGTGTATTTTTTATATAGTTTTAAGTATTTTTTAGTCTTCTTCTTAAATATGGTAAAACACGTCTAAAATATTTTAATATTTTCAGCAAAGATTACATGTATTGTAAACTGTATTTAATACACCATCTTGAAGTACAGGAAAAGTTTTCCTGTACGTCAAGATGGTGTATTAAATACAGTTTACAATACTATAGTTGTCTTTGCTGAAAATATACTTTTTAGTCTTTTGTAAAATTCTATACTATTACACTATTTTAAAGAGGATGTGTAAATTTATTACCGAGTTATATTTCATTGTACATTTTGACTTTATTTAATTCCAAACATTTATTCCAATCCGATCCCGTGTTTTCTTCAAGCTGTCTTCAAGCTGTTGCCTAATAAGTACACATTTTAAAGAAAAAAAAAACATTAATTATGTATTTAACCTTTTATATTAAACTAATATTTATGTATAAAATAAATAATACAAAACACGCTCTGACATTTAAAGAGTAGACGACTCTTATCAATGAAGTGGCATGATAAGATGGGGGTTAAGTGGATGGGGGAGGTTAGGGAAGTGCAATATTTTTAGCCTTTGGGAGGAGGAGACAGTCAAACCACGCGCTTCCACTGACTACCCACGTCAAATATTTAATTTAAACTCGATATACTTGAACAATTATACATTCTTAACTTTATTATTCGAGACCAATTAGATCTTTTGAAAACGAATAGTAATCGTGCTCTCTCGTAACGTCATTATCTTCAAATTATATCAGCGTGATTCCGGAATCTGTTTTCAGGTATGTTTTTCTGCTTATTGTGCGAATCTACCAACGACAGGAAGTTATGGTTGTAATGAAAGAGAAGAATTGCGCATAAACGTATTTATAAACTTCCTGTGTTAGACTTTATTAGACAGTTTTATATTTTGGGAATAAATATGAGTGAATCAATTCTTATACATTGTTTTAAAAGTCGAACAATCTACTTTACCGTTAATGACATAATAAAACTTATATAAATAAAATTGGCAACCTCCATGTATGCGTGTTTGTGTGTTTGTTTCATCACCACGGGAGAATGGCTACATTGAATTTCATGAAATCTTATGGGGAGACTCAGAATGCCCCACTTAAAATTTAGTCCACGTTTCGGGATTGTGAAATATATTAACAAGAAAGATCAATCATGCATAAAGCATTGATTATGAAACACTTTCCAACTACAATACAATTTTATTTAAACATCAAAAACCATGGAGGTAAAAGTAATTTAACTCTGTGCTTAAAACTTCACCGAAAAAATTGCTATAAAATCGTCTGCTCTCTATGTAAAATCAATGACTGTTTCATTCATATCAATTATATTGCAGGCTCCAGCGCTAAATAGTTTTGCGTTAAAGAAATTCAGGAATTCTTATACAACTCATCTTACAGCTTGATGTGTTTACAATCTTCATAAGGGAAAATTATGCTTCGTTGTAGAAATAATCAAAGTTTGATGATCATTTAAACTCAAATATATTGTAATTGCGTTGTTTCAGAACATTGATGCACAGAAATCAAGCAAAAATAAAGCAGTTTTAGGACGGATACAACACCAAATATAAATTAAAAAGAACTTTAAAAATCACGATTTTGACACAAGATGGATGCCATATTTTATTTTGAAGTGGGTCACGTGATTTCTTCATATAACGGTTACGTGATCACTTCATATAATGGGTGTAACTATTTTAATTTTTATTTAAAAAACTACTGAATATATTTTTCTGAATTTTTTTTATATATTTTATGTGGTAATTTTGAATATTTCCTAAAGCTTTCGAAGCAATTTGTGAATTGTAAATTCGCTTAAAAAATGTTTGAACAAATAGGTCCCATAGGGTTCAATGTATTTCATTTTTCAACCCGAGTTCAATCCAAAATTAATTGGGTTATATTATTCATTTATATTTCCGTAGATCTCACAGACCATCTGAACAACATAATAAAATTTAATTTTGATAAAGTCATTTTTACGGCAGTTATTGTGCTAACGGACGGACAGACAGAATGAACAAAGTCATAAACACTTTTCAACTATGTTGTAAAGTGTTAATAGAAAACGAACCTCACTTTTCAACTATGTTGTAAAGTGTTAATAGAAAACGAACCTCACATAAAAGTAGCATTATGCAGACGATAGTTTTTTCTACAAATTTATTTGAAGGAAATTATATAATGTTGCTTGGCAATAGAATTAAATTCAATGTGTTTATGCAACAGACGATTTTTATTAAATCTTTTCGATTTGAATAAAGAAATGTATATGAAAATTAATTTTATCGGAATTCCATTTTTGACTGGATAATATCAATCACTTCCTTCGGTTTTAAAGATTACGGAAATTATTAATATTTTCAATTTCTTACGTCATTTCAGACGATAGTTTTTTCTACAAATTTATTTGAAGGAAATTATATAATGTTGCTTGGCAATAGAATTAAATTCAATGTGTTTATGCAACAGACGATTTTTATTAAATCTTTTCGATTTGAATAAAGAAATTTATATGAAAATTAATTTTATCGGAATTCCATTTTTGACTGGATAATATCAATCACTTCCTTCGGTTTTAAAGATTACGGAAATTATTAATATTTTCAATTTCTTACGTCATCTGTTCTATTTTGGTAAGAATTTTCCAAACTCGTATACTGTGTTTAACCAATTGTTAACATAGAATAAAAGTGGTACGAGTTTATATTGTAATACGGTTCTAGTGCTTTCAGTTTGGTATATATTCATGCAATTTCATATTTTCTCGTAAATTTTTTTACAAACGAGACCAGAACGTTTTATTCTTCAGACCTGTTTGCGAAGATAATTTCGTACAGCGCGAACAGATATACTTATATTTCTTTTACGCCAATTAAATCAAATACTTTAATAGAATGTTTTATAATAACAATGTCATTTACAATACTACAGGTATTTGTACATATTTTAAATCACAAGCAACATCGGATATCTTATCTATATAAATATTGTACATTGTGCTTCTATTTATTTGTTTGTTATTTCAACGTATGGGAGAACTCACCTCTTTCCCTTTTGTTAGAATTATTATAAAATTTCGAAAAGAAAGACTCAATATTAAAAGTTCACAGCGAATTGTGAATTTTTATTGTACAATATATATTCTGTATGAAGAACGGGTATATTGCTAGTTTTCCAAATAAATAAAATTGAAAATCTGTATGTGAATTTGTCTCATCATCACGGGAGAACGACTGCACCGAATTTCATGAAATTTTGTGGGTAGCCTTGAAATAGCTCCACTTAAATTTTAGTCCATGTTTAAAGTTTCTAAGAATAGAGGTTATCCAGATATGAATAAAAAACGAACCTCCCATAGAAATAGCATTATGCAGACGTTTTTCCTCCCGTAATTTCACTTGAAGAAAATATATCATGTTGCTTATCAACGGAAATAAATACAATGTACAACAGGCTATTTTTATTAAATCATTTTCGATTTAAATAATAAAGAAATGTATATTGTTACGAATACATAAAATGCTTTTGCAGCATATTAACTTCCCACAAGGGGAAAGCATTTTTACAGGCAGCCATTCCAATACGAGAAAGCAGAGTTGCCGTACTTGGGCGACTTTTCGGTACATAGTTGCCAGATTTGGTGAAATAGTGTCAACTTTGGACTTTTAGTGCTTTTCTGAATCAACTAGAACTTTTTCGAAATATCGACTGGTTTTGGAGATACGAGCACTTTCGAGAAATTTCTATAAAGAGTTAGTTGGAGAGAGTTGGCGTGATACAAATTAAATTGAATTGTGAGATACGTCAGTGTTTTGAGAATAAATAGTATGGGTTATTTTGAAAATTAGTTGAGCATATAATTGCTATTTGACAGTTGTTTAGTGTTCTTGTAAGATATTTATCGAACTATACGTTGTATATTGTTCCTGTTTACGCATATTCGTGCTTTTAAATAAACGTTAGCTATCCAGAAAATTTTGACTTATTATTGTATTCTGAGAGTACAGCCACGATCCAAGAGGATACGTGGCAACAATATAAAAATAGTTTTCATCGGAATTTTATTTCTGACCGGATTGTATCAATTTACGACCTTCCGGGAATTATTGATATTTGCAATTTCTTCCGCCATCTGTTTTATTTTGGATACAATGGGAATACTATAACATACTATAGCATACTATAGGAATACATTTGGAATACTATAGCCATGTGCATATAATTGTGAATTCTAAGTTTCTATATATTATATATTCCGTACGGAGAACTGATATACTGCTAATCTAAAATGCATTTCTAAAATTTTATTCTCGACAGACGGCCTATAAATTAATTCGCTAAAAATTGTGAAACTTAATGTGCTAAGTCAATAATTTGAGTTAATGGGATGCTTCAAAATATAAAATATTATATAATACTAGCGAAATCCGAGAACAAACATTCTGCTCTAATTCGTTAAAAACAGAATAGGTCAAATAAAATAATTTAAACATTAGAATCCGTGACAAACGTCTTTTAATAAGTTAAATAAAATCGCATCTTATTCTTAAATTCTGCAGTAAACGTGTGACATAAGAGATCAATTTACGATTATTTAAATCACGATTCATGCAAACTTTTGTTTATGAAAATTTATCAAAGTTGGTTTTTCTGCGCGAGTTATAAAGCGACGGAAAATATTTTTTTTTTTTTTTTTTTTCTTAAATCGAATACATTTTTCTCAAACAGTTTTTATTTTACCTGCAATTCTTGGTAATGTACAGGGAAAGTATTAGAATTGTATCGAAAATTGCAAGTCGAGTTTTCGATGCATCTTCACGTTTCGAACATTCTAGAACCCGAAAACACTATTTTTAGCATGACGTCTGCCTGTGTACTGTATGTATCCACTCTAGTCGAAAAACTAGCACGGTAGCCCACTGGTCAGCGCGTGGGAATTGCACTCGGTAGACCCGGGTTCGATTTCGATTCCCTCCGCTGAAAAAGAAAAAAAAAAAACTGCCGCCGTGTTCACGCGGAGTACGATCACTTTAAACATGTGGATCCGTAAGAACCTCAGGGGTGCGGAACTAAACCTGTAAACCGAGAGGTAGGCCTGCCAGGTCCGCACTGCTGTCTCCTAGCTGAAAAACTAATGACCAAATTTTACAAAATTTGGTAGATAAGTCATTTATGGGTTACCCTGGTTATGATTAGATTTTGGTACGATACAGGAAAAAAAGAACCTACCTGGTTTTTGCAAATGGCCAGCAAAAATCATATGTATAAACTCTACCTGAAAGACTACTGAATCAAATTTCACAAAGTTTGGTAGATAAGTCACTTGTGGGTTACCCTGGTGCTGATTAGATTTTGGTACAATGTGGAAAAAAAGAACCTGCCTTTTTTTTGCGAAATGGCCCTCAAAAATAGTCGATCTAAAATACAAGACAGTATATGGTCATATTTATCAATTAAATGCTTGTTTTGTAAGTAATTTTTGACTAAAAAAAGAATAAGGCCAACCCCATAACGCTAGAAATAACCGTTCTCGAGAGATTTTGGATTTTTAGCAATTTTGCCACACCGCTGTTGAAAATACGTCCGGCCATCCAGTGAAAACGAAAATTAAATTAAAACTGAAAATTCTGTTTAGTTTCAAATTATTATCCCTGTTATTTTGTGCAATTAAATACAATTTAATGAATTATGAAAGAAAGAAAGAGAAAATTTGAGTCTGTAGGAAAAGTCATATGCTGCTCACATCAGACTTTTAATTTTATTTAAAGGGGTGTGCTTGCATTTGAGCTGAGACTTGCGGTTCGGTAGATTTTAGTGTGGGAATTTCGATCTTCACAGTCCATATAAAATAATATAATATATAATTAATGTTATGTAATTTTAACATGTTTATTTTTTAATCTGACTGTTTAAAAAAATTATGAACTAATACGTATTAAAACATAGTAAAAAGGCATTTAATAAGACTGTGAATAAAACCGAAAATAAATAGATTTAAACAGCATTTCTTATAAATATATTTATCTAATTAAAAGAGAAAACGTGATCGCACATTGATGTACTAATTATGTATGAGTGTTCATACACAAAATCCTATACAAATAAATGTACCATCTTTGAAAGAAACTAGAATATTTGTAAAGTTCCCACAATCTCTTTCCCCTGAATTCTAAACAACCTAAAAACTATTATTTTTGACATCTTAATAGACTTAAAGAAGTTTTTAATTAACTAAAACAAATTATTAGATTGTTCCTTTCGATTGTATCCTCCCATAACTTGATTCTAATTAAAGTTCCCCCTGAGAAAATAAGAACCTCTCACATCCGTCAAAACATATCACGGTTTCATAACATGACGTCACAGGTCATGCTATGATCTATTTATTTCTCTATTTGTACTGTAACCGTGATTGGTTACACCCCCATGAGGAAGCCAACAAAGACCGACCAAGCGATATTATGAAAAAGCGCTGGAAGAATGAGAGTAAATAAGGAACACTACTGGCTTTGTTTTCTAGTGGCACAAAGACTGTTTATTGTTGACAATGGACCCGGAAATTTGGACAATAAGCACCACTTTGGAACTCTACTCTCAAACGCCAAGGAGCGATGGATAGCTCGGAGAATTCGAGAGTTGTTGAATTTTTGTAAAATGGCAACACAGCATGAAGTTCCGCCAGCAAAAACGTTCTTTTCAGTAGCTACTTGTGCTTGACAAACTCCTTATCTCCATTAGTCAGACATTTTAATGGCACATTTGACAGAAATAATACATTAATTTGAACAAGTTACATCTGGTTGTGAATATCAGGAATTTTTGTGGCGGGAAAAAAAAAGAATGTGAATGAAGTTCCATTCATGATGAAGCAACTGAATGAATTTTTGTTATTTGACGGTATTTACTCGCATTTTTGCGGAAATGGACTTTTCTGCTAAGGTAGGGGTGTTTTCATTAAGAAGTTCCTCGATTCTTTTTTTCAGTCGCACTTCGCGTGCAAGCTAAATGACGACTCGCGTGTTTGGGACGGAAATGGAACGCAAGGGGAAATCGTTATTACAGTGACAGCGAGACGAATTATTTAAGAAAATATTTTTTCAGAATTTTTTTTTATTCGAATTTATGAAGGAAATAAGTTAAGGACATCTGCTGTTGGAAACAGTAATAGCTTTTTATTTTTTGCCTTCAGCTGTATCTACATTTTGTTCTTGGGAAGTAGGTCATATTATTTTGAATAGCAGGTATTTGTAATAAATATAAAGTTAAGTAAACAAAATATTAAATTCTAAAGATACCTCAGCTCGTTCTGAAAATATAGAGCAGAATGTAATTATGAAACATTGACTGATTCACAACATAAAATGCAGCGAAAAAAAAAAAAAGATAAATGAGCAGACGTACTTTCCGGAAATCATCTGGATTTCATTCTTCAGCGCAACAAGTCTGGACCTAAATGCCTAAATAAGCGCAATTCTACATCGACGTTATGACAGCGCAAGATTACGTAGTCTTATTTGGGCTTTCAGACTTGTAATGAAAAGGGAAATCCAGATGATTTTCAAAACGTAAGTCTGCTTAGTTATTCTTATTTGCGCTGCCTTTTACGTTGTGGACCAATTAATTATTGATTGTGAGAAAAGTCACGTGCTTTAGGTAGAATGTAATTATCTTCCAAACTGCTGAGTATCATTTGATATTAAATGATACGAAATGAAATTAATAAACTTATTAACAATAAGAAATAAAATGATTTTATAAAGAAAGCCCTTTAAAAAAGTCCGTATACAAGTCTGGCAATAATGTATATTTATTGCAAGCATATATTTTAATCGCAAAGCAAGAGAATATATTTTTTCCGAATTTCATAAATTTTATATCGTTTTTGCATTGTTATGCATAATGTATTTTGCCGTAAAGGAATATACTGTTAATTTTAATCTTAAATGTTACACAATTGCATGTATTTTAGCATGTATTAGCACGCTTTAACATGGGCTGAAAAAAGGATTTTTCAATATTTTAACTTTTTGTGAAGAGTTAAACTTCCAAGATATAAAATATTAGCGCACTATCAACATTTAAAAAATTCTTATCGTCTTGAAGCTTCTAGTAGAATTTGAAAGTATGACCCCTTGAAAACGATAGTTTTATGAAGTTTCAGATTGGGAAGGTTCTACAAATAACAAATTTCTTTTTTATATTAAAAGATCAGTAAATTCAGATTCGCTTGCGTCTGAGAGTTTCAATGCTCATATAACATTTTTCGAAGAGTACTAGGGATGATTTTGGATTCGAGACTCAAAGAATGCGTTTGGAAGATTTTCAACGTGCTGGAGAGTGCTGGTTAGGGTGTTTGAGGCAGGACATTCCATTATGGAAATCGCCAATTTCTTTTCGTAGGATCATTCTGCCATATCTTTGTTATGGAAATAATTCCAAACAGATGGTACAGTTACCCGAAGACCCGGTCATTCTAGGGTTAAAACACTCCCTGATGACCCGTACATCGCATTACTGACCAAACGCCATTGCCGAGCTTCCGCACGAGTTCTCCTAGCAATGCCGCTCGATTTGTGTTCCTTTTAGTGCTAAAGTCAGAAAAGCACGATTGATGTGGTGTCATCAGCATGCGACTTGGTTAGAAGCGCAATAGTCCAATGTACGCTTCACGTATGAGTTACGAATTATCCTAGATTCAGACAATAAACGTGTAAGGGTATAAAGAGAACGAGGAACACGCAACCAGCCTAATAACATTGTTAAACATCACGTCTTTAGTCGTGGTAGTGTATTCTTATGGGCTGGACATTCTTTGGGATATCGTACTCACCTGGACGTGTTCACAGGATGGGGGGAAAATACTGTGACGGGTATAAAAATGAGGTCTTTAAGCCCTTGGTGAGACTATATGCTGTAGTGGGTCCAGATTTTCTTTTAATGGGCGATAATGCTCATCCACATAGAGCTGGGCAGGTTGAAGAGTACTTTGAGAACGAAACTTTTGCTTGTATGCAGTAGCCGTAGCATATTTTCCGGATCGTAATCCCATAAAAAATCTATCGGATATCCTTGGAAGAGTTGTTTATGCCCCCAGCCACTCTCCAAGAGCTGAAAACTTCCCTTTTACAGGAATGACAATTATTACCCTCTACTGCACTTGATCGTTTAATTAAAGAGTTGAAATATCGATGCGAAATTTGTGTCATAGTCGGAAGAGGTCACACTCCATATTAAGGCTTATTTTGTTTGTTTGTACAGCATACAAAACTTCTTCCGTTTGTGTGAAGTAAACACTAATACCTCAATATATTTTCTTTAACTTTTCTATTATACTCATGAATATATTACTCAATTGACTACCTTCTTGTAAAATTTGGAGTCAATCAGCGCAGAATATTTTTTGTAATGTCGGATTTCCTACCGCGTTCTTAACTTTTGGAAGTCAATTTATATTCTAAATTGTAACATTTTATCTCATCAATTCTAAAAACAGATCACCTCAAATTTGAATCATTCGCCTGGTTTATATGGCATGTTATATCACTGAAATTTAAGATCTGAAAACCGTCACTTAAAACACAAGGACCAGCAACACATGGTAGAGCACCAAGACGACATAAAATAACCTCAGTACTCAAGTCTGGTTTATCCCAGGCCTCAAACTTATGAAATATTTTTTCTTTCACGCTCTCTACTTCTTTTGCATTAGGCAGGTACAACGTCTTATTTCGTAACTCAAGGGAGCGGGGAGAAAAAATTGACCCAGCCCTGCAGAGGTGCTGCCACTCCTTCGAGTAAAAGTAACACAACGGAGGAATAGGTGGGGTAACCACATGATTTCCTTCTCTTACCTCCGCAACCGTGACCCAGATCTCCCATATTTATTTTTAGGATCTATAGTCGGTTCGGTCTTTAGTAAAAAGCATGCTTCATGATAAAAGGTATCTGATGATCAGGGTTGTGTAAGTTGCTTTGAAAATATAACTAGTGAGTTACCGTTTCTTCGTAAAAAAGTGGCTGAACTGCCGTTGCAGTTACTTATTAAAATAATCTGGTGTGGGCAGCACATGACTTTCTTTATATAATGCAATGGATTTACTACTCTTATAGTAAAAAAAAAATAGGTTATTCTTATAGGAGATACTTATATTCTTTCCAAGATATTGATTTTTCGTCAATTAGTCGTCATTTTCATTTATTTAGCGTCATTTTTATCCATTTGGCGAGATTTTCGTTAATTTGGCAACATTAAAAAAAGTCGTCAAGTTATCGACATTCCGCCAAATTCGTCGCCAAAATCTCGCCAAGCGTTATGGACGGAGAAATAATGTATTCTTATAACAGATAAATGATTATTGGAGTTCAAATATAAAAGTATTATTCAAAGTATATTTTCTCATGAATGGAACGAGCTAGATCCACAAGAACGATGTCAACAAATTTATCGCATGATATTACATATGAAAAGTGAATATGTTTCTCAATAGTTAATATTTTTTTTTTAATTTATGGGATTTTTTAATAAATTTATTTGAAAAATATGCAATGCCTCGAGAACGGTTTATGCTAGCGTTCTAAAGTTTGTCAATTGTTTTCTAAGGAAAAATTACATAAGAAATGTCTATTTGCGTAACTTTTTTAAAGGATTTTATTTTTTGATGATTTTTTCAAAATTTCACTCGAAAATTTTGGAGGATTCTGAATATTCGATTGTGTTTAAAAACAATAAGCTTCCAGTATTCTTGGATTGTGATTTTTGTACCAAATTTCATTCGAATAGCTCCATTTATTCGAGAGATGTCGTCTCCACAAACTCACTAACACACACACATACACAGACATCACCCCAAAAATGTGCGATTCGTGATCAGGGATGCTTGAAAGGTGCTCTCCCTTCGAAAACTCGATTTCGAATTTTCGACCCCGTCACAATACTTTTCTTATACATTATACTGTATATATAAGCAAAGTAAAAATGAAGGAAATAGACGTTAGTTACACGTGACCGTTGCATTTTTAAGTTGTTTAAGGGGTCAACAGACGTCGAAATCTAACTTGTTTACTGTTCATCAAATTGGCGCAATTTTTTGTACATATAGTAAATTTATCACACATTTACCAAATATAATAAGCATTAATTTCTAAATCTAGCTTTAAGACATTTAAAAATGTATATTCCTGAATTGAAAGTCTATTTTCATCAAAGTTTTACCAATAACGAAGCTTCAGTATACATTTATGCCACTTAAAGGATTCAGATTTAAGATACATGCACCATTTTGTTAAAATATTAGAGTCTTACAAAATATATACATGTCCTACAAATTTCATGTCACTAGACAAAAATTAGAGTGCTACAACTTTTGGCTCCTTACAATATTCACCTGTTCGTGATTTTGAAAAAATGTGGGTTTTTTTAATCAATGTAAGATATTACATATTTGCCTTTTGCCATTTTTTTTTCTACCTCTAATCACTCCGCTTGCAAAAGGAACAAGCACACTTCTGAATAAGAAATTTTATGGGCGCAGCAAAAAACTTTCCTTACAGATTAAACTTTATTTAATCTTTTATAATGTATTAATTTCAGTTTTATATTTCTTTTACAATGTATTAATTTCAGTTTTATCACGTAAAATCTATATAAATAAAATCGAAAATCTGTCTGTCTGTATGTTTGTCTCATCATCACGGGAGAACGGCTGAACCGAATTTAATGAAATTTTGTGGGTAGCCTTAAAGTAGCCCTACTTAAAATTTAGTCTATGTTTCGAGTTTCTAAAACCAGGGGTTAACGAACAATTAAAACTTCAATATAGTATTATGAAGACTATATTTTTCCGCCAATTTATTTGAAGAAAATTATATCATATCGCTTAGCAAGGGGCTTAAATCCAATATGTTTATGCGGCAGACTATTTTTATTAAATCTTCTCCGAAAATAATAGTAAAGAAAATCTGATGTGGGCAGCACATGACTTTCCTTATATAATGCAATGAATTTACTACTTTTACAGCAAAAAAAAAAAAAATAGGTTATTCTTATAGTATATACTTAATAATTCTTTCCAAGATATTGAATTTTCGTTAATTAGTCGTCATTTCATCGATTTAGCGTCATTTTTATCCATTTGGTGAGATTTTCGTTAATTTGGCAACATTTAAAAAGTCACCAAGTTGGCGACATTCCGCCAAATTCGTCTCCAAAATTTCGCCAAGCGTTATGGACAGAGAAATAAGTTGTTCTTATAGCAGATAAATGACTATTGGCGTTCAAATACAAATGTATTACTCAAAGTATCTTTTCTTAGGCGTTCAAATACAAATGTATTACTCAAAATATCTTTTCTTAGGCGTTCAAATACAAATGTATTACTCAAAGTATCTTTTCTTAGGCGTTCAAATACAAATGTATTACTCAAAGTATCTTTTCTTAGGCGTTCAAATACAAATGTATTACTCAAAGTATCTTTTCTTATGAATGGAACGAACTAGATCCACAAGAATGTTGTCACCAAATTTATCGCATGATATTACATATGAAAAGTGAACATGTTTCTCAACAGTTAATATATTTTTTTTAATTTATGGGTTTTTTTTAAAGAATGGAACGAACTAGATCCACAAGAATGTTGTCACCAAATTTATCGCATGATATTACATATGAAAAGTGAACATGTTTCTCAACAGTTAATATATTTTTTTTAATTTATGGGGTTTTTTTATAAGTTTATTTGAAAAATGTACAATATCTCGAGAACGGTTCATGCTAGCGTTCTAAAGTTTATGTCAATCGTTTTCTAAGGAAACATTATATAAGAAATGTCTATTTGTGTAACTTTATTAAAGGTTTTGATTTTTTGATGATTTTTTCAAATTTCACTCTTTATATTATATACTCCGTGTGAAGAATGGGTATACTACTAGTAACAAATAAAATTAATATTCAATTTAAATTACGCCACATTTGATATTTTTTAGTAGTTACCTTTAAATTTGGCAATTTGGAACATTGTAAAATAGGTCATCGCCTAAAATCCGAAAAACTGTATCTAGAAAATGGTTTATCCTAAAGCAATGGAGTTGGTCTCATTTAATTTGGTCAAAAATTGATACATTTAATTAATACATTTAAACGTATTTAGGCTTTTATTTTAGATTTTGTTGATTTTCGCGTGCCATTTTGATCAGGAAGGTCAATTATATTTCTGTCAATCACATGAAAATTTTATTAGCACCAGTGAAACGTATGACTTAACTAGCAAATGTCATGAAATTTTGGCGGATAGCTTTTGAGCTGAAATTGATACATACGTTGCATAACCAGTCACACAGATATTCAGCCCGATTCATACATATATACAATATAATATGTTTAAAACACGTTATTTGTGTTCTAGCGTACCCAAAACGTGCAAATGCATCAGAAACTCTAATTCTACTTTTCCACCCTTCTCTAATACTTTCCCACCCTGCTCTAATACTTCCCACCCTGTTCTAATACTCTCCGTAATGTATTGTATGAGAAGCAAAAATATCTGGTATGTAATTTATTATAAACAGTGTGATCTTTTAAAAATTCTTTTGTTTTCCTCCAAAAAGAAAAGTGGATTACACGGAATTTTCCAAACCGAACAAAATGAGAAATGTTATCTTGCTTAGATTTCTGTCATTGTTATAAATAATGTGATATTATTAAGATTCTTCTACTGTTCTCCAAAATGAACAGTAGATTAAACGAAACTTTCCAAACTAAACAAAATGAGAAATGCTATCTTGCTTAGATTTCTGTCATTGTTATAAACAATGTGATATTGTTAAAATTCTTCTACTTTTCTCCAAAATGAAAAGTAGATTAAACGAAACTTTCCAAACCAAACAAAATGAGAAATGTTATCCTGCTTAGATTTCTGACATTGTTATAAACAATGTGATATTGTTAAAATTCTTCTACTTAAAGTAGATTAAACGAAACTTTCCAAACCAAACAAAATGAGAAATGCTATCTTGCTTATATTTCTCTCATTGTTATAAACAATGTGATCTTGTAAAGATTCTTCTACTTTTCCCTAAAAAGAAAAGTAGATTAAATGAAACTTTCCAAATCAAACAAAATAAGAAAAGTTATCTTGCTTAAATTTCTCTCACACCTCAACGAATACTATCGCGCTAGAAAGGTTATTAGAATCTGCTTTTTTTTTTCACTCGTGCAGATTATTATTATAATTTCATGATTAATGCTTATTTTACTTCAATGTATTTTTATCATGCTCTAATGTCCCTTTCTCGGAGATGATTTAAAATGTTCGTCAAAAGCTCAAGTGCATACTTGATGAGACAAACTTTCAAAAATGCATACACAGAATTTTATTTAGGCCAGTATTTCAGCTGCCTGTCCAATTAAAAATTAACCGTCATTCTATTTGATTTTACTTTAAAATGCGATTATCTTTTTAATCAGAACTGCCTATTAAGAGTGAATGCAAATTAGATAAAATCAAATCTAATCAAATCAAGGGCGTTTTATTTTGCTACTGCTCATTTATATTTCTTTAATTTATTTAATTTAATTCATTCGGATTGAATTCGTGGGAACTTTTCCAAATAATCACGAATTTATATATAGATAAAATGAAGCATCATCTATAGGATTGGCAATCATTTTTGCCATTTGACTAGATTTTAACCGTTTTCTTCGAAATTGATTCACTCGAGATTGCAAAATATCCTACTTTAGCGCTTTTCGTCTGCTATGTATTGGATAAGTAGGTTTATGTGATCGGCTGAATCGCTTGGAAGATTTACTGAAGTAACGAGGTTAACTTGCCATTGAGGTTGTTAAGGCATGGTGTGCGTTATCGTCCTTGTAGAATCTGATTCATAAATCCTCCTTCTATAAGAACTTTTAGCAGTGCATTTTTTGGAAGTATAAGGTTTTTTTCAGAGTCTGTACTAAAAGGATTCTTAAAAATATGGACCATGATGTCTATTGATTTTTTTATATTTTTATATTGCATGTATCATTAGTGTAGTATACAGGCAATATTAAGAATGTGTAACTATTCTAAGACTCGTGATGGAATGTAGATGCTTAGTTTAATATATCGAACTGTTATAAGAGTAACAATTGTCGTGTAAGATTTGCAAATCAGAATTCTTTTAATTACTCTTCAGAAACTCTCAACATTTACATGCTAAAGAACTTGGATCAAAACTTAACACATTCGTGTTAGACTGTTTATTAGCACACTGCAATTATTTGTGCACATTAAAATAAGATGGGTCGATATCTTCAGTTTAAAATTTCTCTAATGTTTGGAAAGAAATGAAAATCATGAATGATTTACAAATCTCTTTTACATCCTTAATAATTAGTTTTGACTTCCGAAAATTAAAAAAAAAAAATGTTTTTACTTTTGAAAGCCTTTTTCATAAGTGAAAGAAATTTGAATTCTTTTCTAATAATGTTTCTTAAATTTCTCTTTTTTTTCTATTTCTTGTGTGTAAAATATGAGGGAAACTGATCTTCTACTAATCTCCACTAAATAATTGAATAATTGTCCCCTTTTAATTCAGTATATATATATATATATATATATATTATATAAAATCTCCATATTCAGAAATAAGCATATTTTATGGTTAATTTGAATGCATAGTCAACCTTGATGAAGAATCTATTCTGAATTTGCTTCCATCTTAAGCCTAGTGTTATCCCACTTTATTGGGATGATTGCCTCGTTATATTTTTTTTAGAATATTCATCATTGTTATCTGTTGTTTTTTCTTCTTTGGATTATCATAAAAAAGTTACTATATATATAATTTTTTTTTAATATGCTTTTAGTTAAAGGTGAAATTATACTCAACTTTAGTGGAAAGAAATTTAGAACTTTGTTGGAAGAAGTAAAGTTTGATCAATCAATTTAAGTTGGATGTTTTCTGTCATAATAGCCAATCTCAGTTTCTACTATCGAAATTATCGGTTTCTTTCATAGCCGTTAAGTATAATTGCGCCTTAAAATGACATATTGTTGCTGAGCAACTTAATATAACTGAATATAATTCTTCACGAAATTTGTGTAAAATAATTTGTTTAGCTTTCAAGTTGCGGCAGATAACTTTTTTTCATTCAGCAGACGATTTTGTCTCTAAAATCTAATTTTAAGGATTTTACTATATTTAACAACATTACTATATTATTATCTTTGTTTTATTTATTTATTTTTATTTTTGCTACTTTTAAATGCATTTAAAAATTATTTTCAAAGTTTGCTTGAGCTTCATTGGAACTAAAAGATCCTTGGCTACGAACACGAGCTTTGGAAGACAAAATGAAGTATTATAAAATATATTCTCTAACAGCTATGAGGTCTATGAGATGAGAATTTAAGAATTCTGATTCATTACATTTTTTTTGTTGAGTTTTGATTGATTAAATATTATAATTCTAAATATTTGTGTATTATCATAATATTCTTTTAAAAATAATTAGAATATTTATCGGATTTTAGAAAAATATTACATTAAAGTAAAATATTAATAATAAAATATTTTCCGATATCCATTTTGTTTAAAAAATGTTTCAAATTCGAGATTTTGACCCGAAAACCCAGTTGTAAGACTTCAGCACATTTTGGACACTTTATAATGTTGTCCATCTATTTGTGTTATGCATGTACGCATATGTGCCTGCTGTGAACGAAAGGTAATAACTCAAGAACGATCGTTTTGAAACGTTATAGCATTTTATGTGTTAATTACGTAAAAGAAAATTAAACTAGATAGAACGTCCTATGATGAAAAATGGTGACTCTCAGAACAATGATACAGTTGTAAGTCAATATAAGAAACGGATAGCTTAAAATTTGTTGTAAAAAGTATAAAAAAGTAGGTATAATAAAGTTATTAAAATAGTAGGCATATTGATATTAAAATATTAGGTATTTAAATATTGTGTTAACATATTAGCTGAATGCATACAATGCATCGGTTTAACTAACTTGCTGTCAACTTGTATTTTTAAAGAATTCAGAAAATTTTTCAAAGAACAACTTACAAGCATAAACGTATAAAAAGATACATTTTTCCATTCTGATGCTAACTGAGATTCAAATACACTTAAAGAAAAATCTGATGTGGGCGGCACATGACTTTTCTTATATAATACAATGAATTTACTACTTTTACAGTAAAAAAAAATAGATTAAGGTTATTCTTATAGAGACTTATATTCTTTTCAAGATATTGAATTTTCGTCAATTAGTCGTCATTTTCATTGATTTAGCGTCATTTTTATCCATTTGGCGAGATTTTCTTGGCAACTTTTAAAAAGGTCGCCACGTTGGCGATATTCCGCCAAATTCGTTGCCAAAATCTCACCAAGCGTTAATGGACGGAGAAATAAGTTATTCTTATAGCTGGTAAATGACTTTTGGCGTTCAAATACAAAAGTATTACTCAAAGTATCTTTTCTCATGAATGTTACGAGCTAGATCCACGAGAATGATGTCATCAAATTTACCGCATGATATTACATGTGAAAAGTGAACATGTTTCTCAACAGTAAATATTTTTTAATTTGTGGAATTTTTTGATAAATTTATTTTAAAAATGTGCAATATCTCGAGAACGGTTCATGCTAGTGTTCTAAGTTTATGTCAATGGTTTTCTAAGGAAAAATTACATAAGAAATGTCTATTTGCGGAACTTTATTAAATGTTTTGATTTTATGATTTTTTCGAAATTTCACTCGAAAATTTAGGGGGGGGGGGAGTTCTGAGCATTCGATTGTGCTTAAAAACAATAAGCTTCCAGTATTCACGGATTGTAATTTTTGTACCAAATTTCATTCGAATCGCTCCATTCGTTCGTGAGATATCGTCTCCACACACACACACAGCGACATCACTTTAAAATGTTCGATTCGTGATCAGAGATGCTTGAAACGTGCTCTCCCGTCAAAAGCTCGAATTCGAATTTTCGACCCCGTCACAATACTGTCTTTATACATTATGCTATGTATATAAGAAGAGTAAAAATATGGAATATAAATGCAGATAGTCGCGTGCAAACTCTCACTCCATACGTTTCAGTGTTGGGTTTAGTAATTCATGATTTGGTTGCGTTTCCCATATCATTTGCGGAATTCCTGGTGTATAGAATTTCTAAAGTACTGCAAAATAAAGAGTGATAGTGAAATTTCCAGATCTTTCTTCGATAAGTATGGATGTAATTCATCACGGAATCGTTCCAGACCGGAGCGTTCCTTGAATTTGGATGAATCGTTCTTTACGCTTGGAGAAGCTCCTAAGAGAAAGGGAGTAAGCCCATCAGAATGTAATCCAACAAAACATGCTTCCACGCCTGGTTTGATCACCCAGCAAGGCATTCCACGAGACTTATGGATGTCAATATCATTTGCATAGGTATTTTGTGTCGAGAGGAATAAGTCAAAGAATTTCGTTGATCCTTTTCGTTTATCTATAAAATAAAAAAATCTGATGTGAGCAACACATGACTTTCCTTATATAATGCAACGAATTTACTACTTTTACAGTAAAAAAAATAGGTTTTTCTTATAGTAGATATTTATATTCTTTCCAAGATATTGAATTTTCGACAATTAGTCGTCATTTTCATTGATTTAGCATCATTTTAATCCATTTGGCGAGATTTTTGTTAATTTTACAAAATTTCAAAAAGTCGCCAAGTTGGCGACATTCCGCAAAATTCGTCGCCAAAATCTCGCCAAGCTTTACTGACGGAGAAATAAGATATTCTTATAGCAGGTAAATGACTATTGGCGTTCAAATATAAAAGTATTACTCGAAGTATCTTTTCTCATGAATGGAACGAGCTAGGATCCTCGAGAATGATGTCACTAAATTTATCACATGGTATTACATATGAAAAGTGAACATGTTTCTCAATAGGAAATATATTTTTTTTTATTTTATATGACTTCTTGATAATTTTTTTGAAAAATGTGCAATATCTCGAGAACGGTTCATGTTAGCGTTCTAAAATTTATGTTAATCGTTTTCTAATGAAAAATTACATAAGAAATGTCTATTCGCGTAACTTTATTTGCGGTTTTGATTTTTTGACGATTTTTTCAAAATTTCACTCAAAAATTTAGGGGGTTCTGAACATTCGATTACGTTTAAAAACAATAGGTTTCCAGTGTTTACGGATTGTGATTTTTGTACCAAATTTCATTCGAATCGGTGCATTCGTTCGTCAGTTATCGTCTCCACAGACTCACTGACACACACACACACACACACAGAGAGAGAGAGAGAGAGAGAGACATTACTTCAAAAATGTTTGATTCGTGATCGGGGATGCTTGAAACGTGCTCTCCCGTCGAAAACTCGAATTCGAATTTTCGACCCCGTCACAATACTTTCCTTATACATTATGTATATAAGGAAAGTAAAAAAAGTATTGATTAAGACATATATTAGTAAAAGAGTCTAAAATTCATTTTAGGCTATATAGCAATAGCATTTAATATCGAAAAGTTAAATATAATTTCAATAATATTTTATGTTGTTTAAATCACACATACAATTTAAAATAAATAACATTTCATGTATACAAACATTTTTCTATTAACCGTTCCTCATCTATGGTCTTTTTCATTAAGACAATTTTTTTTCTGTCCTAAAATTAAAATTCTTGGTCTTCCATGCTGTATTATTTGCATTATTAAATATTTTATAGGGTTACATAGTTAGATGTGATACACTATTCCATTAAATCGATTTAGTACTTTCTAGTCTATAAGCTTAAAAAAAATCCAAAAAATAATTAACTCTTCATTAATAAGTAAAATACACTTTGTGCGAAGGATGGAGAAAACTAGAGCAACATAAATAAGCACAAATAACACGATAATGCAGCATATGGCAGTTTCGAGGATACGCTGGATATCCTTCGTCAGTGCAAGAGAACCAACAAATCCGAAGTCCAAAAATGGAATGGGTGACAATCTATTCCTCTTTTGAACTTCCGGTTTCATTTGGCAGACCAATAGCCGTGAAAACCGTCATATCACCCACATGCACGCACAACGCCATCCGGACACAGGCAGCACCTTCACTACGGGTCCCTGTGTCTGTCCGTACCATCGCGAGGCGCCTGGCTGAAGGGCATTTGGTATCGCGGCGCCCTTTACGTGTGCTGCCAATGACACCCATCCAGCGTCGCCTCCTTTTGGAGTGGTGTCGCGCTCGACGAGATTGGACCGCAACCGAATGAAACCAAGTCGTCTTCAGCGACGAATCGAGATTCAATTTGGGCAGTGATGACAACCGTGTACGTGTGTGGAGGCCCCGTGATGAACGCCCCAATCCTGCCTTCGCTTTACAGCGGCACACCGCTCCCACAGTTGGTGTGATGGCATGGGGTGCCGTCGCATACGACACCCGGTCACCTCTAACATTGATCCACGGAACCATGACAGCCCAGCGGTACGTTCGTGACATCCTTCAGCCACATGTGTTGCCACTCATGGCAGGGTTTTTTCAACAGTACAATGCTCGGCCACACACAGGAATGCCTCCGTCACATTACCACCCTTTCCTGGCCTGCCCTACCCCCCAGATTTGTCACTGATCGAGCATGTCTGGGATCACTTGGGACGGCAAGTTGGACAGCCTACGAGTTTGGTCGAACTAGAGGAGCGCTTACAACAACAGTAGAATGAGATGATGCAGGACACCATACGGGACCTGTATGCCTCAATGCCGCCCTATCGCATCGTGTATTCACGCTAGAGTGGCCCAACAAGGTACTAGAACCTTTATTCATTTGTAGTTTTTCCTGTAATAAATGATCCTTTTGCTTTGATTTTGTATCACTTACTTATATCAAGGTTGCACTCACATATATAAAATTTCGTTCGGTTCTGACAACTCTTTCTTGGTGCGCAAATTTTTATGGCAATGAGTGTATGACCACAAGCGACCTCTAAGAAATTTCATCGAGCACTTTTTAACTACAGTGAAAAACAGCATCAGTTTTCCAAAATTCCAAGAGCCTTAATATCTCTAGAGTGACTCGTCCTAGAGTAATAAAGTTGGTTTTAATTATTTTTCCTTAAATATTACGTATAAAACAAGCCTTTAATTAATGCATTCTATCATATTTAATTTTAACTTTAAAAATAGGTTTTCGTGTTCTAGAATGTTCGAAACGTATAGATCCGTCGAAATCTTGAGTTCCGGTTTTCTAAGTAATAAAATATGTATATTTTTAGCGTTTCTCTTATATAAACTGTACAACATTTATAGACTGATAACTTCTAAAGAGAAGCCTATGGCACGTTCTTTTTAACAAAATGGCATAAATACTTCAGCTCATTGAAGAATGGCTGAAATATCACTATCGCAGCACGAAACCTCCAATGCATTCGGGTAAGAACCGGGCGATATTAACGCTGCTCCGGAGCCACACGATTTTATTTTTCGGTTTCTTCTCTTTTTGGCATCGCATGATCAGCCTCAAGCAAGAGTTAGTTTTTAAGAGATTTGATATTCCAGCATTTATTTTCCACATTTTAGACTTTATCTTTCTTTTAGTTTTTAAAATTTAACCGGATTTTTAATGCTAAATCATATAAGAGAGGATATATATTTGAAAAACATTGTATTATAATATAAAGGGTGTCCGGTAAAGTCATTTAACGACCTTTATTTCCGCAACCGTTAGTCGCAGAGCAGATATATATATATATATATATATATATATATATGTATATATATTACCAACAGTGTGCCATGGATTGTTTTGGATATAATAATTGCCCAGCTAAAAATTATAACTTCAATAAATGTAAGAATAAAAATTGTAAAACCTGCCCATATGCTTCTAACTCACAAATTACTAATCTAAATAGTCATAAGACTTTCTGTAAAATTTTTAATTGCATCTACAAATTATCTTGTAATATATGTAATATATCTTATATAGGACAAACCAGTAATCCTATTCATCTACGTATGAATGTACATAGAGATCATGTTAAAAAATATATCCACAATAATAATTTTCTTCCTACTTCTAATAAAATCGAATATAAACACTTTGCTCATCATGGTTTTGAAAATATAACTATACATATTTTGGACATTAAAATAAATACTGCTGATAGATTATTCTTTGAAAACTTCTATATTAAATCACATTGTACTCTGTTTCCATATGGATTAAATCAGTTATATCTCAATGGTAATATTGTTAAGAATAATTTTGTAGATAATAAATATTCTATTTTTAATCACCTTTTTTTTAAACCTCTTTTACATAATAGTAAATTGGCTAAACTCAAAAGATTTAAACGCGGTAAAGGAAGCTCCTCCCAATATGATATTAAAGCGGAGATTAAAAGTATGCATCAACAATTCAATAACACATATCAATGGAAATTTATTAAATCATGGGTATTTGCAGTTAAGAAAAAACAATTAAACACAGTTTATGCTATTTTCTTAAAGTTAAATCTTACTAATGAACATTTTAATCATATTTTCTATGATTTGCTCATTACTAGATCAAAATATTTAAAAATAAAACTTAATCAATTTCATCATAATAACTGTTCCAATTCTTATTGTGTAATATCATTTAAGCATCCTATTTATAATTCCATAAACTTTAAGAATTTATTTAATCAATTTCATCATTTATTGCCTGTAAAGGATTTGAATGTTACAAAAACTTTTAAATATAACAAGCCTATTGGAAGAACCATTTTTAATTACAATGCAATTTCAAAATCTCTCTCAGTCGACATAGATTCCTCAACAAATTTAGATGGTGAATGTATTTGTAGTGCTGATAATTATGCTGAATTTATAAATCCACAATTGGGTCATATAGTTACTGGAGACTTAGCCATTGTAAAAGATAAATCTTTAAGAACTATAATGTCATTTGGCACTAAATTCAGGTTACCTTCATGTAATAATTCTAAACAAGTGTTAAAGTCAATCAATCTGGACCTTGATAAATTTATTTATGGATTAGCTTCTAAATATGCTCAGCCTTTAGAGGCATTTAATATGTGGAAATTTACAATTTTAAGATCTATTAAAAATACCATTTGTAGTATTAATTTATCTAGATCCATATATAATATGGATAATATAAAGCATTCTGTTAATGATTTACATAGATCTTTTGTTATTACTTATGTAGATAAAGCCTCTAATAATTATGCTATTATTTGTAAAAAATTCTATATTCAATATCTGCTAGATTATTTAAAAAATAATAGTCTATTTAAAATTGATTCACACTCTCTTAATAGTATCAAATTGAAAATTATCAATATGTATAGTGATTTAGATATTAATAATAAATTTTTGACATTTCCATATATTGTGCTTATACCTAAATTTCATAAAAATCCTATTAAATTTAGAACTGTTACTAGTGGTCATAATTCATACTCTACCACTGCTAGTAAATTATTACTAAATTATTTAAATGTACTAAATAGCAATTTACGAGATTCTGGTGATAGCTACATTATTCTAAATAACAGTAAGGAATTAAAAAATAAATTAAAAACGCATGGTAAAATAATAGGATTTCAAACTTTTGATTTTAAAGATCTATTTAATAATATTAAGATCACTGATCTATATGATGTCATTTTAGCTTTATATAATGCTTATATTACTAAACATTCTAATCTTACAAAATTTACCAATTTTCCTAAGCTTCTCCATTTTGTTCTTTTCAATAATTATATCTTTCAAGGTAATAAATTATACTTACAAGTCTCAGGTGTTCCACAAGGTGGCTGTAGTAGCAGTATGTTAGCTAATTTATACCTATATCATTATGAAAAATTCTTTACTTCAACTGATTATAAAATTTATAGATATGTAGATGATCTGATTTGTCTTGTATTTACTGATAACTATGTCATAGATATAGATTTCTATCCGGATAATTTGGAATTAATACCTAATGAAACTTCTATTAGTAATAATGTTTATTATTTGGATTTAAATCTAATTATAGAACCTGCTCATGGGATAGTTACTAAATTATATGATAAAAAAGATTTTTTTAAATTTAATATTAATAAATTATTACCTTTTAATTCCTGCAACTCGATTCAATTGTTTAGAAATATTATACTTAATCAACTTTTTAGAATTTATAGATTATCAGATAAAAAATTTCATGCTTTGCACATTAATAACCTCAAAATTACCAGTAAAATGTATCAATATCCTGCATATTTAGTCAATAGTATAGTTAATAAGTTTCGATTAGCCTAAAATTCTCATATTCTCCCCTTATTATCTTATTTTAGCCGTACTTCTTCATTCTCCTGCAATTATATTTTCATCTTTTTATCTCGAAGCTTTAACAGTTGAATAACTCATTTTATTGCTTTTGCGCAGTACTGTTTTTATTACTCTCTTTGGCAACAGCAAATCACATCTTTTCATTTTGGCATATGGCAACGATGATCCAGTCATATTTTGCTCGTCATGGTTGCACTGAAGAGGTGCGTTTTGAGGTATTTATGTTTCCTTTATTGTTCCAATCTTTATGCTTGTCGTCCATATAACACAAGTTTATAGATAAAATCTATCTTGTGTTTCAGAAACAAGCATTTTTGTGTTCATTTCGAAAAGATATATGGACCCGATGAGAATTTTTTCGAAATGAACTTTTCGTAAGCCTAAATCTCCTCCATGTGCAAGCTTTTTTGCTTGATTTTTTTGTTTTCTTATTTGCATTCCTCATTTTTGAAATTTGTTGATTGTCTTTGTCCTTATGACTTGCATTATGTTTTATTATTTCCTCTTTTTGTCTTAATTTCTTTGTATTTGTAGAAAATTTTGGAATAGTGTATTATGAGTTACTACATACATTCTAACTTTGGATTTAATAATTTATTTTTATATATATATATATATATATATATTTAAAAAATTACATACAACTTGAAGGAATCTATCAAAATTCATTAAGTACTAAATATCCTATTGTAAAGAATATGCGCCACAAAATTATATAAACTCAAAAGACAATAACCCTGAAAACCATACGATCTAGATGAAAACAAGAACGAAAGGAAAACATACGGGATAGGTGCAATGAAATGACCAATGATGGAATGTGACCTCATTTAAGTCACGGTTACCAGTCGGCTGCGCAGTCGCGACACCACTCCCGGAAGCCTGCACGCATCCGTAGTTAGCCTCATAGTGACCACGAATAATGAACATAAAAGATCCAAAAGTCAAAAGTATCACATTCTAAAGTATCAAAGTATAAAATCTCTGAAAAGTCAAATCC
The DNA here is from genome assembly GCA_951213105.1 of Amaurobius ferox. NCBI lineage: Eukaryota > Metazoa > Arthropoda > Arachnida > Araneae > Amaurobiidae > Amaurobius > Amaurobius ferox. The sequence goes on along the minus strand of OX578136.1, from coordinate 52,238,662 downwards.
CCGTCACTCGAAAATTCTCTAATAAATCTAATCAACAATTCAAAAATACCATTTATATATACATTTTCTACACATATAAAACATTAAAAACACATAAACAATAAAAGCGGTATTATACATTTAAAAACATATAAATCACCATTACCATAAAATTTTTAACTATCGCTATCACAACTACAATCAATATTAAAAACATTAAAATAATTCAAACAGTAAAATAATTCATCTCGCGTACACTATATCTAGATATAGTGTACGCGAGATGAATTATTTTAATGATCGTATGGTTTTCAGTGTTATTGTCTTTTGAGTTTATATATATATATTACTTCCAATTACAAAAATATTTCAAATGAGGCAATAATTTATCTTACAACAGTTTTAAAGCGAAAAATATATTTTTTTAAATACTAGGGGGCGCTGCCCTCTGTTTGCTTCGCTTCCTACTCTCTGCTCTCGCAGAGCTCGCTTCATATCTATCACAGAATACTATATTCAGAAGGCTCACTCCCATAGGACCCTATGGCAACATTTTTAACATGGGATGTCGCATAGACACTAGAGCTCGTGAGTTGGACCCAAGGTCTATTGAAAGGTCTATCCACAACTTCGATAGTGCATTTATGTAAATTTGATATTTACTATATGAATATTTTTATATTTAAAAAAAAAAGTCTATTATCAGTATCCCAGAATAAATTAAGGATCAAGTAATTAACGATCAACACGCTAGTATACTTTTTAGACTGAAAATATTATATAATATTTCAGTCTTTTGAGTATGTTAGCTTGTAATTTTTTGTGCATTATGTTTTATAGTGAGACAATGCAATGGTTGTATTTTTTAATCTATTTTATGATTATTTGAATTAAATATATAACTGTTTATTTAAATATTCTTAAACTAATGAATATATTTATGTTGCAGATTAATGTATTTTTGAATCCTGATCCTTTCTATAGTTTCAAAAATTATAAAAGTACAGTCCTCAACATTTTGTTCCCCTCCCGTTTAAAAAAAAATCGCCAAGCGAGCGATAGCGCGCCAAATCTGGCAGACGCATCGTAGTTTAGTTGGTCCAACTCACGAGCTCTAGTGTCTATGCGACATCCCATGTTAAAAATGTTGCCATAGGGTCCTATGGGAGTGAGCCTTCTGAATATAGTATTCTGTGACTCAAACCACGCTAGTCTGTTGTTCTAAGTTTTCGCGAGCGAAATAGGGTTATAACATTGAAAATCGTCTTGGAACCAAACCAGACTATCGCCAAGCGCTCGGAACAAACCAGACCATCGCCAAGAGCGCGCCAACCCAATGTTTGGTCTATCTCTAATGGCCGCCGCGAAAACGAAACTATCGAGAGTGACAGGTCTGTATAGTAGTCTGTGATATCTATCTTTCCTAATGTTCTACCTTCAAAAATCTCTTTTCTATCCCTGCCTATTTTCCGTAGGAGGGAAAAGCAGGGATTTTTCTTAGCTCTAGCTTTCTAAGCAGGAATCTAAAAACTGAATTTCTTGATCATGAGCTTGCTTCACGAGCTGTTTCATGCCAAACTAAAGTTTAAATAGGTAAATGGTTTATTTAATCGTGTTACCCTATTATTTCTCTATGAATGTACCAAATTTCATATTTTTTTATGCTTTAGTTTTTAAGGTACGAGACAAAGAAATCGCTAGACGTGCCGATACGAAAAAAAAAAGTTTACTTCAGAAGTGCATAAAAAGTAAAATATCTCAAACAATACATCGAAATTAAAAAAAGGGCTCCGGCCTGCAAAAATTCAATCATGTAGGTACCTGTCTGCAAAAATTCGTGGTCTTGCTATTGTTAGTTTATCCAGGACGCGAATTCGCAGCTCAAATATTTTGTCTTTGACTTTGACATTAAATATTTTTTAAACTACAATATATATCAAAAAACTGTTTATTTCAACGTATTTTCCAAAGTTTTTTCTACAAATGTACCAAATTTCATATTTTTATATGCAATAGTTTTTGCGGTACGAAGCAAAGAATCTCGAGAAACGAGAAATTTGTCAAACAGCGGCAGCGGAGGCGTCAGCTACTCTTTTCTTAATATAGAGAGATATGCGAAATCTAACTTTTTATATGGTCCACAAAGTTCTAATTTGTAAAATTTTTGTTGGAAAATTTAGGGGCTGTAGACATATTGAATTGCAAATCATGACAATTTGCAAATACACCAGCAAATACACCATATTATGCATACATATAGTCCTCATTCTAAATACATTAACATTTTATACGGCCTCTTGGTCCCCAGAGTTCCAATTAGTAAAATTTTATTCATACATTAACATGTAAACCTAAAAAAAAAGTTCGATTCTATTCCGAGCAAAATTGACAGAGATATGAAACATTAAATTTATGATATAAATTACTTCCCACATCTGCGAATCCATCATTTCGGCTAGAGTTGAGGGACCGTACGAAACTAAAATAAAATATTTCAGAATATTTGTTTTACATTTCATTTAATGTCATATTTTTAGGATTTTTATCAGGGTGTCCCAGAAAGTTAATACCTATTCATTTAGTTAGGACTATATATTTGTAGGTGCATAATATGGGATATTTGCTGACAAATTGACATGACTCTAAATTCAATTTGTGTACAACCCCTAAATTCTCAGAGGAAAAAGTGCTGAAAAGTTGAACTAATACGTAGGTAGTTCAAAAAGTAAGGTAACAAGAGCTTTCACTGGTGCACAAATTCGGCATGCGAATTAAATTCCATGTCTAGATAAGGTGTCGTGTTGTTGCACGACAAGGCCCGATCGCAAACGGCATCGGTTACACGTAATTGGGTACAGCGTTTTCGATGGAATGTATTGAAACATGCACCCTACAGCCCACATCTCTTCGGACCATTGAAGAAGGCGAAGAAGCACATTTCACAACATGGTGACTATGTGAAAAAATAATATGTACTAGTGCCTTGCTATTTGTGTATCTCTTTGATTTCGTGATAAAACTTTTTCTCTCACAGGACTTGTTACCTTACTTTTTGAACCACCCTAGTATATCTTGGTCAATTTTGCTCATAAAAGGATCAAGCTTTTTAAGTTTTGCATGTTAATGTATGAATTAAATTTTAGTAATTAGAACTTGAGGGACAGTATAAAAAATTAGATTTAGTATATTTTCTAAAAATGTATTTTTCTATTTAAAATTGTTATGCGATAAGTTGTTACCTCATTTGAAACAATTTTGTAATTGGAAGAATATATCTACGACTAACGGTTGCGGAAATAAAGGTCGTTAAATGCCTTTACCCGGACAGCCTGTATATTACTCGAAATTCGATGAATGTAATTCGTGTATTTAGATATTTTTATTTAAAACTCGCAATATCTTAAGCATAGTGCATACCACAGTTTTCTGAAATTAGTATTATTTGCTTGTTAATATAAAACTCTTATAAAATCATTGTTTATTTAACATCGATGGTTTGGGTCTTAACACGAATACCTTGTGTCATATTTTATGTTACACGAGTATTAACACGGATTGTCATATTTTATATTACATGCGTGTTAACACGAATACTAAATGTGTCATGCTTAATATTGCATCCTTCTTAACATGAATACTTAATGTGTCATTTTTTGATTTAATAACACATGCTCGTTTAACGTCAGTATACATGAACTGCTTCATATATAATATTGTATGCGTTCGGACACAAATACCTACAATGTCATATTTAATATTATATGCGTCTTAACACGAATGACTTATGTGTTATGTCTAATATTACATGATTCCTAACATGAATATTAAATGTATCATATTTAACATTACACTCTTCTTAACACGAATACTTAATGTTGTTGAGACCCAGATCGTCCGACCACCTACCAGAGAGGTGTAAGGTAACCGTTTAGACGGCCGGAAGTGCCACCCAATTTAGACCGGAACCCAGTGGGGGGAGGCATCCACAGGGACCGTACCCTCCTTCCCCTACCACCAACCTCTCGGAAGGACTTACGGACCCACATGTTTAACGTGATCGTACTCCGCATGAACACGGCGGCAGTTGTGGCAACGAGCAAATCCAGCACGCAAACCACCGGGCTACCGCGCCCGACGAATACTTAATGTGTCATTTTTTTCATTTAGTATTATTTCATTTAATATGCTTGTTTAACATCAGTATACTTAAAACGCACCATATTTAATATTGTACGCTTTTCGACACAAATACCTACAGTGTCATATTTAATATTGCATACTTCTAGCACGGACACATAATATGCCATATTCATTTAATACTATATTGGCGTGAAAATAATATAATAAAGAAACAAAACCGCAGTGCACGGAGTAAAATCTTACGCAGACCTCCGAAATGGAAATTTCAATCTTTGCTTCTGGCAGACACTTTCTGCATCTTGATTTCCCTGTTGCCATTCTAGAAAGTAAAATCCCCAATCTAGCCTCAAGATGAATGTCGCAGACATCAAGGTCTCCATTTTAATATACTCTTTTTTATTTATTTTTTCCCATTTACCATTCGAGCGTAACATTTTCCTCCCACTGAGACACTAGATCAATTGCACAGGAAAAGAAACATCGACGCTACTTGTTCCCAATTCCCATTCGATTAATCTCTAATGTTAATCACATACGACAGAGATAGAAGCGCCATGTGCGAAGCATCCCACTCTAAAGAGATGCAAACCTTAATTTTTTTTTTCCAGGGGGAGAGAGATGAAGATTCACAGAAAGAGGGTAATCAGATTAGCGTGAATGTAATTTCTGTGAACATTAATTATAAAGCCATTCCGGTGTAATGGACTTGGAAGTTTCATGACAAGCCTATTTAGTGTGGATACTCAGAAGTTGACCTTTCATTATTAAAGTTCATCTTTAATATCCTTATCGACATATGTGCATGAAATACATATATCTCGATACCAAGAGTGAATACTTTAAAATATATAGTAAAGACTACCAAGTGTTCGGCGAAAAAGGTCTCTAATATTAACACCTTCAATGACGTACATTTAAATTACAAAAGACCCAGAGCACTTTCGGGTGCTACAACGTCCTTCATCAGTGGCAACACATTGCCACTGATGAAGGACGTTGTAGCACCCGAAAGTGCTCTGGAGATTTTGTAATTTAAATGTACGTCATTGAAGGTGTTAATATTAGAGACCTTTTTCGCCGAACACTTGGTAGTCTTTGCTATATACTTCAAAGTATTTACTAAATTGGCGTGTTTCCAGTCTTATCGATACCAGAAGTAAATGCTGTAATTTTTAGATGTTGTGATAAAAAATAGTGTAATGACAATAGACTCTATAAAATAAATACCTCAGCAGAAATAGGAATACACAATAACTAATAATTTTTAAAAAGACACAATAAATAAGCATTTTTACTATAAGACAACCTTTTGAATTTATTTTACTTAAATGTGAAAAATAGTGATGATTTTTTATCCACAAAAGTATAATGCAAATACATAAAAAAAATTGTCCATTTGCAATTATCCATCCTATCTGTGGCGTATGCAAGACGGGGTTTTGCGGATTTTAAATCCTCCCAGATATAAGATCTCTTCTAAAAGTTCATTCGATTAATAGTAAATTAGGCTTAATTATGTCAGATTCAACATTTCAGTCATCTGAAAATCTTTCAGTGTACATTATTTCAAAGTTTCTGTTTTTTAGGCTTCCACAGGCTTTTAAAGAATACAGAAGTATTTTTCAATCTCTCTTCCTCCATTTTGATCGCTCCTGGTGAAGAAATTGAATTTCCGACTCGGTTAGGCTCTGTCTCGTAGTCAATACTAAAATGGTGCGAAGATTGAGTCTTCTAGGTCGCCAGGTGGGAGGGGGGGGGGGGCAGACACAAACGCTCGTTAAGTAATTACTACATAGACTGTACTCTGACTTTTTGAAATTTCATTTAAAGTGTTGGAATAGAACATTGATTTTAACCTAAGATTTAATAAATGGATCAATAGGATTAAACCAGATATTAGCTGATCTGTAAACATTTTTAGTTAAAAGAGCAAAAGCTAAATTAAAATATTAAATTACTTATCCATATTCTTATACACATGTTTGTAGGATGTGATGCTGTTTAAAATTACTGCATAGTATACTGCTTATAAAACAGTCATTTAAAAAGTACTCATTATAGACCTAAAGAGTACGTTATGGCTTTCGAGTGCAACCTTGACAACTGCCGATCTGCTCAAATTACTTTCATTAAAACACTAGTCCAGATAGTTCTCACACGATGATACACACGTTCATCACTTATTGTGCTTCAATATTTTTCATCCTGTAATCATTTCCAGGTGGTGAATAGCGTGAAAGAGTTGCATTCATTGTTGACTGATTAGTATTGTAAATACTTCCAAATTGATCCAGGTTGCATACTTAAAAGTAAAATATAACCATTTAAATCTGAGATGGTGAAAATTATTTGTCCACTGGTCACTAAAAAAAAGTAGGGAACTCAGAGGAGGGTTACATAAAAATTTGATGTGGGCACCACATGACTTTACCTACTCATACATTTTTCTGCATACGTTCCGTAATGCATTAACTTAATATTTATCACTCAAAATAAAACATATAAAGGATATTTATATGGAATTACATGGAATTTGCAGCTTTAATGCATCTTTGTTTTCATTTGAAAACTTTTATAACATAACTAGGTCGTCAAAATGAACTATCTCTAGAAAGGTTTATTTTTAAACAATATATGGTTTCATTCGCTTTGCCAAAAAAATATATGCATAAAATAAGCATGTCACTGTTATATTTATGCATGTTAAATGCATATTAAATCCTTTGTTTCAGTTTTTGGGAGATTTTCGCTGACCAGTTTAAAAATTAAAATAAAATGTCTGGTTCTTTATTTTCACAATGATACAAAAATGTAATCACAACCAAGGTATACTAAATTGACTTTAACTACCAAATTTCATGAAATTTCGTTGAGTAGTTTTTGAGCTAAAGTGGATGCATACATTGCACGTACCGGCATCACGCTAAAAATGTGTTTTCCACATTCTAGAGTACTCGAAACACATAAATTCTTCAAACACTTTCATTTCAGTTTCCGATCCTATTCCAATACTTTTCCCCATACATTGCTATGCATGGTAGGCAAAGCAATACATAGATACAATGTCATCAAGTATGTTTAAGTATTATTGAAATTGAGATGAACACATTTGAATTTTCCCAGCTTATTCTCATTTTGACAATGTAACTCCATTCTCATGTAGCTTCAAACTGATAATATCATGTGGTTTTCCGTTGATAAGATATCATTGTATTGAGGTACCTTACATTTTTAGTGTTTTAAAACAGGAATATTTCTTATCTGGGGAAAAGTTTCTTAAGATGAATATAAAAGAAATGAATCTTTATTTTAACAAAATATATATTTGCTCTTGCACCTGCCGAAAGAAAAAGAAAGCGTTGCAAAAACTTAAGTGGAGAGAATATTTTTGGAACACATTCTATCTGCGAGTTTTGTGACAATTGTCCGTTTAGTGCTACATTACAATGAAATTTATTCATTTGATGTTTGATTCATTCGATGTTCAAATTTGATGTTTCTTAACGCGATTGGCGTTCTGCAAAGACTCCCATTCGTCGGTCACCAAGGTTTTGCCAAACTATAAGTTTCTTTTTTGTAGATTTTCAAGCTGTAAATGTAGTTAACATCTGCTTTATGTCGTTGAGCTCTAACACGAACAAAGCTGGGTCACCGATGCTTGTTGCTGCACTGAGAGCATGATTCCAAACATTTAATAGCGCGTTAAGTCGCAGTTACAATTTTTACACACAACACACGCTTGATCCTTTTAGTTTTGGCACGTATTTACTACCTATACTTGCCTCTTTTTGAATTTTCAGCAGTTAACCACTGATGCAAATAATTACTTTGCGCTGCCATAAAGTTATTGCAACTTCAACTTGTCATCAAATCAAAGAATCCTTCTTGAAAGGCTTTTCTACTTAAACCAAGACATAAGACAGCCTTTTGAATCAGACCACGTGATCGACCTTAATAAAAGTATAACTAGGCCAGTGGTATCAACATTGAAGTACACAGTAGCCATCCATTAACCTTCTGAAGAAAGGTTATTAAAGATAGAAACGGCCATTGTTCAGCCAGAGGATGGTCTGGACATAGTATTTGTTCTGCCTGGAGGTATGAATGCCAACTGTGATCAGATATTGTGGTCCGGTTTATTATTGTAGGTAGCAAGAGCTGTGTATTGAAAATAATTTTATTGAAGTTCGTCAGCAAATTGGTTTTAGATTTGGTGTAGAATTTTCGTTCGAAACGCATTTCACAAATGTTCCGAAAATGACGTAAAATCTGCAACTACAGTACTTTAGAAAAGTAGCAAGCAAATCATTTGCTGAATCTGATAAGAAAAAAAAAGTAGATTTGTTGATGTACTTAAATAAAAATTCTATTTATTCATTATTAATTCACAAAGAAACTAGTTAAAATGGTGAGACAAGCTAACACTAAATTATTTTTATGTTTGTAAAAGCTGAAAATAAAAATAGATTATTTAGAAAATCGTTAAAATCTGATATGCAAAAAATGTTCTCAGTTCTTTGCATTAATTTTTCTTACTTTAAACATGTATGAAAATGCTTTAAAGGGTTATTGGTGAAATATTCAACTGCACGAAAGGATTCAAACATTTCGTACGAAATACAAATAAATCTGAATAGTATTCCACTGATGAACTCGCCAACTTGTTCAACTACTTAAATTTTAGGGAATTAATCAATCGTCTTCCTGAAGCCCATGTTTAGACTTCCGTCGTTCATGTTTAGACTGTTACTTTTAGCTTTCAATTAAAAGATACTGATGTGTTGAATCTTATAGATTGTATTGCGGAATGTTTGAAGAAAGACGAGTCACATGATCTAGGTGGTTAAGTTTTATTAACAAATAAGTTTTTACAAAAACAAAGAGCATGATTTAAGAGATAAACTAACAGTAAAACATATCACAGTTGAGCCAAATGGACGTTATAACGAATGCAGAAGGGAACATTTATGCAGTAAGATTATAAATCCAAACGTGCCCATAATACATTTATTGGTCATTAAGAAGAAGAAATTTTAGTAAATAAAACAAGTAAAAGGAATATAAACATACTGATTAATTTATTGATTTTTAAAAAATTCTGCGATACTGGTCTGTTTTGCTCGACTGTGCACTTTTTCAAAATAAAATTCTACATAACCGGTATGTTGACAGGAAAAAAAATACCTTTAGTACTGCGACATCGTCGAATTCTTCATTTGATGTGACTTGTGCATTGATCAAAATCATCTGTGTTGTCCTTTATGGGTTATCACAAAGATTTTCATTTTGAACGACGCTTGCAATAAGTTTGTCTTCATTGCTGAAATCATCACAACATCGAATAGAGTGATCACTAATCGCGAAATCTGCAACAAAATATTTACCGAAGATTCATTTTCTGATGAATGACTCGCGCATTATTTCTTTTTCGCCACCTTCTTCTTCGGGACTGTAACTACGGTGGTATCTAATTCTTCAGAATTCTCATTTTGAAACCTGCATAGCGAAATAGTTTCCAATAGTTTTATCTCAATAGACTGTGCACCAACTTGCAGACAGAGCTCACAGCGAACTATAATTTCTACAACCTTCTTAATGAATGCTACAATTTTATCAAATTACCCGATTTAAAATGGTTAAATCTTTATTCGTAACCGTAAGAAACATATTTTGATCATTTTTTTAATTGTTCAGTTGAAAAATGGTGGGTCATTATAACGAAAAAATAGCTCTATAATTTTCGGTATAACTATTAAAAAATAACATTTTTCTCGTGGAAAATTGTTCTGGACTTTTACTATATCGAAAGGTTGTTATATCGTGGGGTCGTAATAAAGCGAGTCTACTGTAATATTTTCTGGAACCCATAAGAATTCGCTAAGTTTGCTATACGTTTTTTCAAGCTTATCATCAGAGTAGTTTCCATAGTCATATAAACTAATCTCTATATGTAACATCTTTGCTTGTAGAATGTGTTTCATGGCAACAAGACTTGCATTGCGGTGAAATTAATTTGTTGAGAAATCTGGAAATAGAAAATTCAGAAGTTTTATTAATATTCTTTGTATTTATGATATATATTAGTTAACTCTTTCACGACTAGCGCCGGTTATATCCGGCATCCATTAAATTCTTCACCCTGGCTAGCGCCGGGTATATCTGGCATCCATTAAATGCGTCGCATTGGCTAGCGACATTTGCAGTAACGATACTTGAATTGAACACCACGCATTTAACTAGCGCACAAGAAAATTTTCTGACACGAGTAAAATGCATTTATTTTCTACCTTTTTTTTTGGAGTATCATTGTTAAAAGTAAAGTAAATAACGTGTATGGTGTATGTGCACTAATGGCACGGCGACCCATTCGTGGGTGGTGTACTAATGGCTAGTTCCGCCGTCGCTATAAAGGGTCTTTAAGATTTGAATGCAATCAGAAAGCTGATTCTATAATTTGAGCTGAAGAAACAAGACGGTAAAGCATTGGGTTTAAAAGTCATAGGTCCTCCAAAAATTGAGATTTAAATGTGCTATAGTGGACGTTTCGATTTATGTCAATAACTACAGTGAAATCGGCATAAAATGGAATATGCTCAAGACTGAATTTTGCTTCATATGGGAACTTTTAGTGGTCCGCGAAATAAAGAAATCTGCAAAGCTGAAATGTACACGAAATGGTATTATATTTTAGTTCCATGCGAGCGATCCCGTCTTACACAGATGCCACTGTATATATAATTATATATGCCTCAAAGTTTACATTAGAATATCAAAGGTCTGAATTAGCTTTCACAAGGTGAAATCAAGGATAAAGCGTTTTAAAAACGAAAGGTCTTTTATTTAACACATCCTAAAAGACGTACAAAATATATAAAACTGCCAGAGCGCTTTTGGACGTTAAGTCCGAAAGCGCTCTGGCAGTTTTTAATATATGTTTTGTACGTCTTTTAGGATGTGTCAAATAAAAGACCTTTCGTTTTTAAAACGCTTTGTCCTTGATTTTATCTATTGAATGCAGACGTGATACCAATCTTGATTATTTCCCAAGGTGCTTTAATTCTCTTAGGGTCTGTGCAAAAAGACCATGGTGCCATTTTTTATTGTTATAAAAAATTATATTACTGTATAAGATTTTGATAATTCAAACTTTGTTAATAAAATTACATATTTATAAAGGAGATTTATTTTACTTAGCACTACCGCCTAAACAGCATATAGTTACGCTTTCTTTCGCAGAGTGAATACAAAAAAAAAATCATCTTTGCATTTTATAAACTGTTATTCCCTAGTTTGCTTACTTAAGTATGTTTATGCATGTTCTGCACTTGGGGGTTCCATTTTGTTAAAAAACTAAATTTTTACCTACATGTACTTAAAAAATACAATGAAATCGGGCTAAATTGGAATCGCGCATGGGGCCGAAGTATATTCCTGCCTTAGGTCTCTATTTTATAATTCTTTGCAGCATATATTGATTTTCGGGATCAGGAAAGGCTTAACACAGTCTTAAGAAGATTCTAAAGTTTAGCTGTACGATCTAAATATGGAAATAATCTTAATCTGTCATTAATTGGTCCCTTCGTAATCTTTTAATTGCTCTCGACTGTGGCTGAACTTATTTCTTGCCTTTGGAACCATTCCATTTAAGTTCTGAGCTTGACATCGAGTTACAAAATGAGATGCCATGCATATTCATAGTCAGACTACAGGTCCCTACAAATTTTATCGAAATCCACCTAAATTTATAGGTCCTAGTACGTTGAGACCTCGTGTGCATAATATGATCTTAGATCGCATGAACAACCTGATCTTTTTTCCTTCATTGGAAAAAGAAACATATTTTGATTGTGGGCATCCACCTCATCATCTCATCCTTGCACTGGGTGTAAAAAAACAATGTAGCACCCTATTCCGATTACCCGAGTGTGGCCCACATAGTAATTGCGCCCATCGTAACGGACTGAAGCAACCGTGCGTGAACGGCGGATGCTGTAATTGGACAACAATGAGCAAGTTCGTTGGTCGTAAGTGGCGGACAGCGTTGATCATTGCGTGTTCTTTGAATTCATCTCGCTTTGCGTGCTGTTATCAAAGGGGTTGGGAAAGGAGAGTTGCGTAAATCAATGCATTGGCTGTGATGAGTTCGTAAGGGGTAAATGATAATCTGCATAGGTCTGAGTTCTTTATGTATCTGTGCAGACTTCCGCAGTTTTTCATATGGTAATTAAAATACCACTGTATATAGGGAAAGCATAGTAGCGGGACCAAACAATAAGAGATTAGGCTTTATTTACTTGTCCAGTGAAAGGAAATTAACTCGTTTTAGTAGTTATATATAAATAAAAGAAAAACATTTATTTACGCATAAAGTCAGAATCAGAAATAAATTATATCAACTAAAAACTTGAGGGCAAGCCCTAATGTAACAGAATACTGATAAAGGGAAGGGGCTTTACTCTTGTAGGTATATTTATTTTTTCTGTGGTGCTTACAATGAGGTTGAATTTTAAAGAAGTCAGACATCTAGTTGTTAGTTAGAATAAAATTTCTGTATATCCAATGTTCTTTCTATATACGGTATCGCCAAATTATCTTTGCTCACACGTTTCAATTCTGCTTGCACATTTAGCAACACTATTCCCTACACCCAAGCTATGTACAGATAAGGTAGTATCGTCCATTAAATCTTAATAGAAAAATATACATTACCGCGTTAACATCTGCCTCTTCTACAAAGCCCTCCCCACATTTTGTAAATTTCACATCGCGCATCAAAAGCATCCTGTCCATGCTGTTTGAGCCAATCAGAATATTCATCACCATGATCACCATTGTTGATTGTGGATATTCTTCAAATGAGAAAGGGACACGTTAAAAATGAAATAATAAACATTAAACATGCTTCTTAACTATCTTTACCCCGCTATATAACTAAACACACACACGCGTTTGAGTGATTTTTCTCGCTAAACGCCACTCATATTTAAAGTTTCTAATACCACACAAAACAAAAATGAAAATTTATTTCATATATACCTCTTGAAATACTGATTCTTAATGTAGCATAGTAACAAAATTTGCCATATGCACTTTAAGTTAACAGCCTTGAAAAACTACCAGTTTGTTGCCAACATTTTCAAATGCATTACAATGAGTTTGCAATGCAATATTATACTATGCGTGGCAACGTTTTCTACAGGGACGAACATAGGCGAAACTTTTAGGCTGTTCAGCGTACAAGTTGGATTAAACTTATTTTTCCCGAGTCTCTGAGCTTGAGATCTGTAAGATAAGTTATTTGCTACTATTCTGCGATTTTCCAAAGTTTCGTAATTTCCAGCTGAATATTAATATCCTTACCGAATTATGTATATATAAATTATATATATAGTTAACTGCAAATATTGTTTGGAATTTGATGAATTTCCACGTTCCAAACTTTTGACAATCCAAGACCACCTGACTTTTTCTACCTCTCAATAACTCTAAGTCTTTTATAGGTCGGTCGTGCCAGAGTGACCCTAGAAAAATGTCACATAGAGCATTTCCATCGTAATGGGTCTCCAAGCAGATTGTATTAAAAGTTGAACAGAGGAATATTTTAAATGTGTCAAGGATAACATCAAATGATTCGCGTTGACACGATTGACATTGGCTATTCGATTTCGCTTCTAAATCTGATGTCACGATCGATATATGCAGATTGTGTAATATTATTTAGGTATATTCACATACTGCACTGAGTCAGTAGTAAATATTCTACTCATTTCGTCTCTCCAGAATTGTTAATTGGACAATTTTACTGCCTCAAGTTTTCGGGTGGACTGTGTGGCTTAGACCGAGGAGGAGGAGAATTGGCAATTGCTCGAAAATTCTTGCTATACCGAGTCATTACTAGCATTTTCTGGTATACTCTCTGTTCAATTGTGTTATGGTTTTATGAAGTTTTTATTACGTACAGTCACTCATAACAAAAAATTGCACTTTCAATATCGCATTCTACGTACAGCTCAAACTACATTCTTTGGACTCTAATCATGAGGCTAAGATCATTTCCCCCCTAATTGCATTTTTTAATTGAACTTTCTTGAAAGTTTTTTGATTGTTTCTCAACCAAACTCCTCATTCATGATCATTGGTTCTTTCTTCTCTTCTGCTCGGGAATCTCTGGTTTAATTTTTTAATACAGTTTGCTTCCCTCTTCTTTTTTGCGGTAATTGTTTTACCTATTTCCTAAATTTTTGTTATTTTCCAAAGCATTGTTTGACAAAGTTAACTTTTTAGCCTCCAAAACCAGTTAGTTACTTTATTTTCTGCTCTACATAGTTTTCGTATTTGTTTATAAACTGTTATTTTTACAGTTGGTTTGGGCAACTCATGTAACTTTCGAACTTATGTAACTTCTTTGTTGCTTATTTTAACCTTTCTAACATAGGTGAAAAGTGTTTTACTTCGGTCATACTGTCTGTCTGTCTGTCGGTTCGCACGATAACTACCGTAAAAATGACTTTATCAAAATGACACTATTTATTTAAAAATGGACTAGTATGAACCACATTTCGGTTAATTTTCTTTTTAATATACTGTACTCTAAAACGAGTACGTATGGCTCATCTCGGAGAATATAAAAAATATAGAAAAATATGAAAGCTGATTCGAACCTGTTGGAATAGTCATGTGCTGGCGTGTTGGCTACATGTGATTTATATTTCTGCGCATACCATCTAGAAGAAAAATATGCATAATATATAATTACAATTACAGAACCTCTGACAATAGAAAGAATGCAAAAATGAGGTTAGCTCGAGTTTTTCAGTTACAATTTACTTCCTAATCTTTGTCGTAGCGCATAGATTTTCGAAGCAAAGTGAACTTTCAGCGTGTTTCTATGCTTGCGACGCTGAATATGGGTTCTCGAATTGCTTGATACGATTTCAAATACAATATCAGGAAGCGAGAGATAGTGATAATTACCTTTGTTCTATTGTCAGGCGGTTGGGTTTGGCAGCTGAAAATTGTTTTTGTATATCAGAAGTTCGAAACATCGTTTGAACAGGTACGATTCTTATAATGTCGAAAAGAAGTTTTCTATTCATAATTTGATTTATAAAAAGCAGTCAGAAAATAATATCTTCAAGTTTTTCTTTCTTGTTTTTACCGTTTCTAAAATGAATAATATATACACTAAAAATTTCCTCGAGATATCTTTTCTGAGAAGGAAAAGTTAGACCAAATCATTTTTTTCTTATGTAACTGACGTCTGTTCGGGCTGAAATCAGAGCATTGCGGAAACTGTAAACATTTTGGACGTTTATATCTCCAAACTCAATAGATAAAAATTTAAAACGTTATACTTATTTTGATGGAAATAAAGTATCAATTATGAATATATATTTTGAACTATTTTCCTCGAAAAAAATCTGATCTGTGATTTTATACGCCGTAAAAAATACATTTTAATAAAATACTTTTAAACCTAATTTTGGGTTGTCTTTGATTTTAAAGTATTATTAGTTGATTTGTTTCCATACTATTTTATTTTTATATGTATTTGCACAGTTATTTGTCTCCTAGAAATGCATTTTACAATCCCGCTCTTCTTATTACTTTCCTTATAAACATAATGTATAAGGAAAGTATTGTGACGGGGTCGAAAATTCGAATTTGAGTTTTCGACGGAAGAGCATGTTTCAAGCATCCCTGATCAGGAATCAAACATTTTTGAAGTGGTGTGTGTATGTGTGTGTGTGTGTGTGTGTGTCTGTCTGTCTGTGGAGACGATAACCGACGAACGAATGGACCGATTCGAACGAAATTTGGTACATAAATCACAATCCATAAACATTGGAAACCTATTGTTTTTATACGCAATCGAATGTTCAGAACCCCCCTAAATTTTCAAATGAAATTTTGAAAAAATCGTCAAAAAATCAAAACCACTAATAAAGTTACGCAAATAGGCATTTCTTATGTAATTTTTCATTAGAAAACGATTGGCATAAATTTCAGAACGCTAACATGAACCGTTCTCGAGATATTGTACATTTTTCAAAAAAAATATCAAAAAGTCATATAAAATAAAATAAAAATTTTCCTATTGAGAAACATGTTCACTTTTCATATGTAATACCATGCGATAAATTGAGTGACACCATTCTCGTGGATCTAGCTCGTTCCATTCATGAGAAAAGATACTTTGAATAATACTTTTGTATTTGAACGTCAATAGTCATTTATTTATATGCTGTAAGAATAACTTATTTCTTAGTGCATAACGCTTGGCGATATTTTGGCGACGAATTTGGCGAAATGTCACCAACTTGGCGACTTTTTTAAAATGTTGCCAAATTAACGAAAATCTCGCCAAATGGATAAAAATGACGCTAAATCAATGAAAATGACGATTAATTGTCGAAAATTCAATATCTTGGAAAGAATATTAGTATCAACTATAAAAAAAAACTATTTTTTTATTTTTTTACTGTAAAAGTAGCAAATTCATTACATTATATAAGGAAAGTCATGTGTTGCCCACATCAAATTTTTTATGCAGTACCTAATTGATCTTTCTTTTTTTTACAGCGACCAGGGCGCAAACGGTGTTGTACGCTATCTTCAACAATGCGGGCATTCGAGGCAATATCACCTTCTACCAGGGTCCAGAAGACATCAACGTCACCATCTCGGTACACCTGAGCGCTGTCACTCCGGAACCGAGGTCTTTCGCTTGGGGGATCTACTCTTTTCCAGTGTTCTTTGATTCGAAAGCGCCGTGTGTCTCCGCCGAGCTTGGATCCACGTGAGTTGACATTCTAAATAGCTATCTTAAAGCCTCCAGTGGTAGACCACACGCAGATCGTTCTGGAACAGATAAGACCAAAACTGGACTGTTTTTTTGTTTAGAAAGGATCAGAATGGTTTGCTTTTGTAACAGTCATCGTATGAAGTATATACTTACGAGAATTGTCCCCAGAATATAGTTTTCAACTATGATTTACTCAAATTAGATAATGTTATATTTTATATCAAATTTTAGAATCGTGTATTTTACAAGTTGATGCTGAATAGATGAAATAAAACAGTAATATTCGTAGACCACCCAATAAAAGGAGAGTTAGATTGGCCATTGGAAAGGAAGAGGAACTGCTGCCTTTCTTTTATTCAGACTCTTTACGTTCCAAACAACCTATTTTCCTCTTTTTTTTCCCCCCTTTAAATAAACGTGTGTTTTTGGTTAGACGTGTACACTAGAAGCTTTAAACATGAAAAAAAAATTGGATATCTTATCAAACCTCTATTAATAAAATTAAGCTGTCTGTATGCGTGTTTGTCTTATCATCATTGGAGAATTTAATAACATTTTTTGATTAGCCGTAAAATAACCCCACTGGAAATTTAGTACATGTTTTGAGTTTCCAAGATCAGAGGTTGTCAAGATATTAATAAAAAGCTAACCTTCCATAAATATAGCATTAGGCAGACGATATTTTTTCCTGCAAATTTATTTGAAGAAAATTATATCATGTTGCTTAGCAACGGAATTAAATACGATGTGTTTATACAGCAGACGATTTTTATTACATCATTTCAGATTTGAATAATAAAGAATTGCATATAAAAATAAATTTTATCGGAATTAAATTTTTTATTTCATTATATAAATTATGGCCTTCGGGTTTAAAGATTGCGGAAATTGATATTTTCAATTTCTTACGTCATCAGTTTTATTTTGTCAAAGATCTTTCACATTCATATATTGTAGTCGAGTGTATACTCTAATCTACAGGAATATAAGTAGTACGGATATATCTTCTAATACCATTTTAGCGCTTTCATTTTGGCATATATTGCTTCAGTTTCATATTTTTTGAGAATTTGTTTATCAACGAAACCAGGATGTTTTGTTCCTCGGATCTGCCTATGAAGATAATTTGTATAGCGACAACAGAGATTTTTATACTTATTTTTAGGAGAATTATATTGAATATTTTAATATAATATTTTGAATAATAGTGTCATTTAGAATATTATAAGAATTTTCACATAATTGTGAATTTTATGTTTCTCTATAGTGTATATTCCGTACGAATGACGGGTATACTGCTAGTCTGTAATATTAAAAAGGAAGCTTCGTAAAGAATTCTGTTCTAGTGAGGTTACAAGGTAGCGTATTGTCTGCTTCTTTAGAATTATGACAGTGTAAATTACTTTTCTATATTTTACTTTGCTGCTATTTTTCATTAAAAGTACAGCAGTGGCAACTTTACATTTATAATTACTTTACCGATACACTTACGTATATGGAGGTAGCCTCAATCGGGAATAGAGATATAGTTATCATATTTTGAAACCATAAAAATCATTTAATGTTCACACGAGAAGTTTTCTAGCTGATCTAATATTCTTTTAAATCTGAGACTCCTTAATATTTTTGAAATTTTGAATAACTTTCAAAAGGAACATTTTCTGTTAAATTTGTATGATCACGGCTTATCTTCTTCATAATCCATTCATAAAATTTTCCTTTTCCATGAAACCAGTGGTCGGAAGTAGCGCTAGTGTAACTCGTTTCTTTTAAGAATAAGTAGTGTAGCGAGTAGCGCGATACAGTAAATCACTAGTTTGTATCGAGTTTTGACGCTACTTCAGTGAATAAACAAGGTGCCATTCTACATATCATGTGATCACCCTTTCTTCATTTGTACGAAATTTGGCATTCTGCGCAACGATGTGTGATGAATGGCTGTAGGGATGCTGCAGGGTTAGGAAGGCCATTGCCTCATGAAGTTGATTTTTTTTATATGGATATATTCAGATGTGTTATGTCCCAAAAGATCCTGCTTATCTGATTGCAATTTTGAGATGCAAATTCTACTGAAAATGAACAAACAGGTTTTTAAATAATTAGTTTTTACTTTTATTTTATTTTATTTTATACTTTTAATAAATAAAATGGATACGTGTCAACTTAAACTTTAAAATCAAAGACAACCAAAAATAGGTTTAAAAGTCCTTCAATAAAATCTCCTTTCCTCGACGTACAAAAATAAATTACACGGCCAAAGCGCTTTCGGGCATCACAATGCCTTTCATCAGTGACTGGTGCCCGAAAGCGCTTTGGCCGTGTAATTTGTGTACGTCGAGGAAAGGAGATTTTATTAAAGGACTTTTAAACTTATTTTTGGTTGTCTTTGATTTTAAAGTTTATACTTTTATGTTATTTTACTGTTTTCAGAAGTGGGCAAACGCGTAAAGATTGGTAAGTTGATCAGTAAATTTGGAAATCGGTAAATTTTAATTATTCAGAATAAGTATGTTAAATGACTACAGTAATCCTCAACTTTTTGTGAAAATTGAAGCTGTGGCAAAATTCGTCTTATAGAAGTAGTTATGTAGTGACTACATTTTAAAAGTAGTTTGTAGTTACTACTTTTTAAAAAGAGTAGTTGTAGTTAACTACATTTATCATAATGTAGTTGTAGATCACTACAATAATTAGGTAGTTTTTCCCAACCACTGATGGAGCGTTCAACTACCGAAACTGAAAAATTTCTAGGAAATTCCCCTAAATTAAACTTTTAAATTTGCATTATTAGTCAATTTTAGGTAAACATACTTCCAAAATCCCTTCCAAATATATGTTGAAAATACGTCCTGATTCCATTATCAAAATTAACTTTGTTTATTTTCATCCGATTTGAAAATAGACACATTTTCTTAATACTTTATAATAAGCCGAAATTGGAATCACAAAAACATAATTATAGCAATGTTAAACGCCATTGGAATCATGCCGTCATTTTAAAAACTGAAACTTTACAATTTTTTTTAATTGCAAGGAATATCATCATTGGCAGTTAATTATGCTTCATTCTCAATCGTCTTCTGGAGATCTTCTGCAAATTTGGACGTATGTCTTTTTTTTCCTTGGAGGTTGCATCTTAAAGATATAACGAATATTTTCGGTACATCCCTTCCTCACATCGATCTCTTTGCAAGATCTCCAATTTACATACGCCCATGATCTTTGAACTTTGGAGAAGCAACACGTTGCCTACATAATCTATTTAATCACCTGTTCTTCATTGCGAAATCTTTCATTATCACTTCTGCAAACTTCTAAATACCTACTTAACCTTGACTCCTAACATTCTGTTATAAAAAAGATTCTTGGTATACCAACATTGGAGGAAAACCAAGGGAAGTTTTATTTCCCTTCTGAGATACCAACTCATCAGGCAGCAAGCAATAAATCGGTCGTTGTCCACACGTCCAACTCCTGGCGTGCAACCATGAGCCTCATTAAAAAAAGCCATTTCTGCAGTTTGAATTCTTGACGAGGTTAAAGATGGGTAAACCCCTGTTGATTTACAGTTCTTAAACCCTGCTGTTTCCCACTACTGGATTTTTAATCCGGTTTCAACTGTCTCTTCTCGATAGCACAATGTGCTGTGAATTAATCTGCTTTAATCAGAGGGATTAATCCTGTAGTATTTTGTCCTAAAGCTTTTTATCTTTTCATGAAGTAACACATTAATGTTTAAAAAAGTTAAGGTTTAAAAGCTAATTTTCTCATCATATATGATGTTTTAAGTGCATAAAGCTTTTTTTCTAAAGATTAAAAAAAATGCACCTTCTTTGCCTCGTTGAGTGCATCTAATGTTTCCAGATAAAAATGTAAGGATTAACGCATCATATGTCTACATTCTTATTTCGTCATGGCAACATTTTTCACGTGAGAAGAAGAAATCAAAATATGCATAATGTGATACCTCATGACAGCTTTATGTTATGCAAGTAGTTTACATTACAGTCTACATCACAAAAAAATTCCCAATATATTATTCAATTTTGAGAAACTATGAACCTCCGTCAAGGTCGGATGCGCTTATCAATCTTTGTTTTCGATGTCTCTAGATTAATTTTAAGGCCAATAAACATATTATCTTTTTAGCAAGTTTGTTTAAGATGTGTCGATTTTCCCCAGAGCTGAATAATATCTATGGAACATGTTGAGCGATCTTAAATGCACCCACAAAAGTTGCTGCTATCTTGTTCACGAAATGTCACACAATAATAATTCAGGTAGCTATGAGCTGTTTTAACAATTAAAATCCACCCCCCATTAAATCCTTTAATACTTAAAGGTAAAGTTAGTGCGTTTCTTCTTACAACTCGTGTAAAAATCATTATTGAAATTAAATCTGGGATTGACCAGAATTGGAATTATTTTCTAGATATTTTCGATTATCCTGTATATTATCGATTTTCTGATATTTGGCAAATCACGCCTTACTCCATCTCCTTCCATTTTCTACTTATCATTTTACCTTTACGCATTAGAAAGAAAACCTTTATTAGTTAATGCCTTCCGGCTTGCAGAATGAGCGACCCACATTCAAAGAACATTATGTAGGCAGAACCGCTTTCGATTTTGGCCGAAACCTAGGAGTCCATTAGTTTTCTATCTTGTCTAAACGGTGACAGTCATTTGTAACTTCCCCTTTTTATATTATTTTTTTATTTATTTTCCCTTTTTGCGTGTGTGTGTGTGGTAGATTATTTGTGGGTTTTAATCAAAGAGCTGGTATCAATTGAGGTAGCCTTTCCTTTCTTTACCATCTTAAGACATAGTCAGTATGTCCCGGAATCTCTCCCTTCGCTTCTACAAATCACCGCCAGATTTGTCACGTTCGTACTAGAACGGCACATTGTTACAGTTCCAGAAAATTGTAAGATTACTCTTCGACGGTTGTAAAATTAAACCATGCATGGCAAAGTAGGGAATTACTGGTATATTATCAGAAAATTTCAAGTTAAAATATTAAACTATGTTGGAATTTATAATGTAAATGTTTGGCTTTTACTTTCTCCACATACATAGTATTATGCATAGGGAAAGTATTGTGACGAAGTCAAAAATTTGAGTTTCCAGCGGAAGAGCGCGTTCAAAGCATCCCTGAACTCGAATCGAACGTTTTAGAGGTGGTGTCTGTGTCCGGTCGTTCGGGAGTTTGTGGATGTGATATCTCACGAACGAACGAACGAACGAATGAAGAGTTTTGAAAATAATTTGGTACGATTGTTGTACACAGTTAATCCCATTAATTTTAAACGCAAACGTTCGGATACCCCCCCCCCCTCCGCGGATGCGGTAGCCCAGTGCTTAGTGCGCGAGAATTGCACTCGGTAGGCCCGGGTTCGATTCCAGCCACTGCCAAAACTGCCGCCGTGTTCATGCGGAGTACGATCACGTTAAACATGTGGTTCCGTAAGTCCTTCCGAGAGGTTGGTGGTAAGGGAATGAGGATACGGTCACTGTGGATGCCTTCCCCACTGGGTTCCGGTCTAAATTGGGTGCCTCTTTCTGGCCGTCCAAACAGTTACCTTACACTTTTCTGGTAGGTCGGACGGTCTGGGTCTCAACAACATACACTCCTCCCCCTCAATTTCAAAGGAATTTTTGAAAAAGTCATTAAGAATTCAGCACCTTCACTAATGATAATCATTTTAGATGTAATTTTTGATTAGAAGACAAATGATACAAACTTTAGAACACTAGCATAGACATTACAAGTTTTTCCAATGAATTTATAAAATAAAGTTGCATAAAATTTAAAAACGTAATTAGTATCTATCATTAACTATGGTCCTTTTTCAAATGCAATAGTATACAACAAATCTCTTAATATCATTCTCGTGAATCTAGTTAGTTTCATTCATGGGACGCAGAGAAGACACTTTTAGTAATAGTTTTATATTTCGACGCCAAATAATTCGCCCATAGTCATCTATTTCACATAATATGAATTAAATATCAACTGCATTTAGGCGAGATTCACTTAAGTAAGAGATCTATTAGGACCAATAAGTTGCCAAAAGCTCCCAATTTCAATTTACGTGGGTCTGGGTAACAACAACAACAACACTCTTAAGATTGGGCGCGGTAGCCCATTGGTTAGCGCGCTGGAGTTGCACTCGGTTGGCCCGGGTTCGATTCCAGCCACTGCCAAAACTGCCGCCGTGTTCATGCGGAGTACGATCACGTTAAACATGTGGGTCCGAAAGTCCTTCCGAGAGGTTGGTGGTAGGGGAAGGAGGGTACGGTCCCTGTGGATGCCTCCCCCACTGGGTTCCGGTCTAAATTGGGTGGCACTTCCCGACCGTCCAAACTGTTACCTTACACCTTTCTGGTAGGTCGGACGGTCTGGGTTTCAACAACAACACTCTTAAGATTATACAAGTCTTGTATACAACATACCTTTTGCTGAGAAAGAAGTAAAGTTATTTTATTATGTAGAGAAAGTCAATGTATTGCCGATATCGGATTTTTACTTTTTTTTTTTATTATTATTTCCAATGGCTGGGGCACATGAACAAAATACAAAAGTACAAAAATACTAACATAAGAAAACAAGAAACAAAGTAGGCAAAAGAGCAAACAATGCGATAAACGACATGAGTTCAAAAGATAACTGAAAGCTATCGCCCCAATAGTCCTCTCGCCTCCTAATATCTGGAAGCCTCAATAGGACCATGGAGGACTCCACAGCAATGCAGGTGGTGATGTCAGATTTTTACTTTTATATATCAAATTGTTTTTATAGGAAGTTTTTGAACTCATAAAAGCAAATAATTCAAAATACTTGGATTTAAATGTTTTTTCAGTGCATTTATTCCCAAAATATGGCATTGTGCTCATAAAGGGTAGCACTGATTCGATACTGTCTCTACGAATCGGATTTCCTTATGACATCATAAATTATAGGTTAATTATTCAATGGGGCGTCGTGTAGGTCTTAACGTCATCGATGGATTGGCTTGAACTCTGGGGTTTTCTATGAACTTGAGGATCCTGAACGTTTCTACAATGCTGCTTTCTTTTTCTTTGCAGTGGTTCCAGTATTCAGATTGTGATGATCGTACCAAATTTCATTCAAACCGCCCATTCCATTCGCTCATTATATATCGTATTCACAGATATACATGTACGTACACATATACATCCCCTCAAAATTGTTCGACTCATAATCAGATATGTTTAAAACGTATAGCTCCATCAAAAACAGAGTCGCATTTTTGATTCCATCGCAACACTTTCCTCTTGCATCTACTATATATTGTAGGGAGCTTGAAATTATTTTCTTTGCAAGTTCTGCATAAATTTATATTAAACACATTTACCTTAAATGCATTTATCTTAAATACATTTATCTTAAATACATTTATCTTAAATACATTTATCTTAAATATGAGTAAATGGAAATAGCAATGACTTCATCTAAAACATTTTCCATCTAGTTAGATGAAGTCACGAATTTCCAGTGCGAGGTTAATGATGCGAAGCAAAAAAAGTGACTTCATCATTCCCTGAACGCGTTACAAAAATACGAGAGTAAAATGCATCAACGAATTAAAAACATGTCATTTTAAATAGGAATTATGCTTTCACTTCGGCAACCAGCATCAGTGGGTATAAAGGTCCCGTAATATTTTGAACTAGACTGCAGGCAGTAATTTCAATTTTTTCGAATTTCTGGACGTGAAAAACAATGAGAAGTATTTCCAACTTTTCAAATGACTATTACATATCCTAATATACTCTCCTTTCCTACTGACATCGATTATCCAAAATTTCATTGAGATTGCTATACAGTGATCAAGAAGGCGCGTCCTATTGTGTCTCATACTGTAATCAAAAGTACAAAATCTTGTACTATAATCAAAAGTATGCATTTTCTTTTGAATGATATATGAAACTTACAGTTTAGAATTCAATTTACATATAATCACTCATATAACCATTACACTTTACATATAATCACTCACTTTTGATAAGAAATATACACATGTATATTTCTTATCAAAATAAATATGACTATGTATAAAAATTAAAACTAAGTTGCTGATTAGATGTAATCAAGCAATTAATCTTGCACTATTTTATTTTTACATTGATATTCTTTTCCTTGCCTAACTTTTATTTTCATTGCTCTGATTCTAGATTCCACGACCTCGCCAAGCGACATGGTTCCATCATGATACCCGCTGCAGACGGGATGCCACAAACCTTCACAGATTCCGATCTGAAACTGCGAGGACCTAACACGATCTGGGGCCGGTCCCTTTTACTTCGCAGTACAGCTTACAACCCTGATTTGAGGATTTGTGCAAATATTGCAAGCGACGGTGAAACCAAGACAGTTGAAGCCACGTTTTCAGCGCCTGTGGCGGGGACGGTCATCTTCCGACAGAGTGAACTTGGCGAAACTACCATCTTCGCAAACATTTTTCATATCACTGAAGAATACACGCCATCCACTAACCACGAGTGGAGGATACTGGCCACTGATATTCTTGATACTACGAGGGAAGCGTCCAGGAAAAGAAGATGTGAATATTTACAGGTAAGCAGGCTGTGCAACATTTGGTTCAACAATGAAGTCTGTAATCATAAAATATTTTCGTGATTATGAACTTGGCCTTTGTAGCTTCGTGCAACGTGAGCTAAATTGTATTTGACATTTGTGCCGGCTACACTGTAAAACATTCTGCAACCTTTGCTAATTTTTTTCAGCTACTTTGTTGATAATTTCGGCAAACTGATGAGAAAAACCACAATTACAGGCGTTCGTAAAAATTCCACCCTCATTTCTGATATATTCAGCTAATTATCGTCTTCCGAAGCGTTATTTGTGTGTGTGTGTATGTATACACCATTTTCAATTAAAGATAAGTCACTCCCTAACAGCATTTTTTTTCACAGTGACGTAAGATTCACGTCACACTGTGACTTTGGGACGTCGCAGTACGTCTCGGCAATGTCATATTGAGGTTACAGCGAAGTCATTTTGGTCATTTTCATGGTCGTTTGTGACGTCGCATATTAACTTGTTTGTAACGTCACATTGTAATTGCCATTGTAATGTCGTCACATAGTTACGTGTTAATTAAATTGTGGAAACGTCACAGAATATAGTCACAATGAAGTTACAAAGTTACCAATACGTAACTTCGCATCGAAGTCACAAATATGATGTCACATTGTGACCCAGGTGTAACGTGACTACAACATCACTGTCACACATGTGACAATTTTTGCTGTGAGGGTGGTATTAAAATACAAGTAGTTAAAATTCTTAATATATATATATATATATATATATATATATATATATATATATATATATATATATATATAATCATAATTATCAGGAACCTTCTCATTACGGACAGCTGATTCTCCTGACACTTTCAGTAACATACTTGCAAATTTTTTTTTCAGTGTACGCGGAAGAGCTCAAATTGTCAATTCTCATAAAAGTTCTTAAGAAGTGTGGCTAATAGCAAGTTTTTTGCTGCCATTGCAGATATTGACTGTACCTTGCTGACGAGCACCTAATAAGCGTGAAACCGGTCCATGTATGTTGTTGGAAGACACAATGGGAGTGTCTTCCAAATGATGTTTGTGCCATGTTATTCGTACACGTTAAATTTGACTTTTTTCGTTCTTAATGAGTGGTGACGATATCCAATGAAGGTAAAACGATAGCTAAAAAAACCTTCTAACTCGCATAAGGAACTAGTTATTTGATGGAGACAAAATTCAAGTTATTCAAGGTTTCTAGGAGAGTCCTTATGCACCCAATAACTTTGCAAGGAAAGGTCCTTGGGTGTAACCGTTAGAGGTATCTTTAGAAAAGTGAGCACCGCATAAAAGTGATTGCTTCACCTCTAGAGGAAAATGTAAAATATTAAGATAACGAACTCTACAATAAAACTACGTTGACAAAAACAGCCAATTGCAAAGTGGCAGGACATTATTTAAAGAATAGGAACGCACGAAACGCGTTTATGAAAGGGAGTAAGTTCCTTTTAAAAAGCTGTTTTATCATCGGGAACTATAACACGGCGACACCAGCAATCCATGTTAAAGTTTTCGGTAACATTCTTACTCAATTTAAATGTGCATTTATGCTGACGGAGGGCAATTTGAACAGAATGTACATTAGATTCCTGTGCATATATAAGTGTTATTTATTTTAACATTCCTGGACATATCAGCTATTCGCCACAACCCTGTTGTGTCAAATAAATGCCTTCTTTAACAGTTTTATAGTCTATTCCTATTCATTAGACATTCTTATACTCATCGCCTACTTATTCTCACAATCTCCCACTCGTTAGACTTCGTAATTGTCTTTTTTTCGTCTATCTCGCTTTTGTTGTAGAGTTCGTTATCCTAACTTTTTAAATTATCCGTTACGGGCTCTGTTATTCCTTTTATTAGATTGGGTATAGCTACTTTACTCTAAATAGACCTAATGTGTGTACTCGGAGGCCTTTCTTTGAAAGGTTATTGGGGTGCCTAAGGACTTTTCTAGGAATCCTATACGGGAATCCTATTTCTAGGAATCCACCCCTAATAAAATGCTGTCTATGAAAAGTAGCTATTGGCAGGAGCAAAACCAACCACCATACCTTGAAGCCACGTAATGCAAAGAGTTCAAAGCGGTAGAAAAACCCAAAAAAACTCTGTAAAATAAATATTTAGAAATTTATAATTGGGGGGGGGGGAGAGAACTGAGGAAATATAGAATTTAGCAGAGGCGTAAGATGTAATGAAATTCTGCCACTAAGATATAGTAAATGCTTAAATATAAAATCAACACCTTCCCTCTAATATAAAGTATTTTGGAATATGTACTGAGAAATAGATAAAGCTGCGAAATAGATTAAGGAATATGTTAATTTAAATGTGTTACTTTTCGTGAAGTGCGTTTTCATTAATTTTTCGAATTTTTTAAGGTTACTATATTAACACGTTGACTGCAATGTTTCCCTATACCGAAGACTGCCATTATACTGGATTATGAATTACATTGAGGTAGGAAATACTGTATCAACAAACACAATATAGAGAAAACTCTTTATAGTTTGAAAGTTAAATGCAAACTGTCGTTGGCAAACTTGTCTTTGAACAGTGTTTAGTCGGGATAAAATTGGGTAAGTAAAATAGATACGAAGTGTTTCTGTGGGTATCGGGCTTCAAATACTCGTGCAACTATCATAGGAAGAAGAAGAATCCATAAGCTTAACCTGGTAGAATTTTTGACAAAAGCACGCAGCTTAAGTAAAGTTTAATAAGACTTCCTATTTTTTCCAGGTTCTGTTCGATCCGAACAATGTGGAAGACACAGAATGCTCCAAAAACTCTCACCACAACTGTAAAATCGGCGAGATGACTCGAAAGCACGGTGAATCAGTCGTTGGAGCAACCAATTCTCGCTATTCCAAGAGGTAACAGCTCTCCCCAGCTTCATTCTACACTGCTCATATTTTTGACGATATTTTGACTTAGCATATTTATTTCCAAGTTTCTGAATTTCGATATTTTGCAGTAAAAAAAAAAAGAAAAAAAGAGAACATTTTTTAGGTGGAATATGGGAATGTAAAATTACTCTAAAATGTTAAATGTTGTGCATACAAAGAACATACCGAGTAGAATCGAGAAAATTGTTGTTCCTACAAAGTCTTTGTACTGCTTATTTAAACGTTTGTATTCAGTAGGATAGAAAGAATGCTTCTCACACATATGCACACACACATGCACATAACAAACATTGGAAACTCGTGGAAAATGTCATGTGTACAATTTTCTTCGAAATTCCATTTTCGCTTCATGAAGATAAAGAAGAATAAATGATTCGTATTCTGATTTCTATATATCGGCGGAGCCAGAATGAATATCCATTTATATTTCAACAATTGCTTTTAATACAATCTATTGCTACTAAATACTATCAAAAACCTTTAGTGAACATAAAATTTGCAGATATTAACATAACAATATTTCATAGGTTATTGATAGTTAATTATAGCCAACACAATTTCAAATGCGAATTGCTTGCAAATTCAGAAGTCCTCCTGCAGTCTAATCTTTCCTTTCTCAACTGGGAAATTAGACTGGTCGACTATTTTTCTATTAAACATAAACTGATCCATACAAGCAGTTTTTTCCTATATGGTTGTAGCATGCCAGTCCAAAAACTCTATTTAATTATTTATTACTTTCCCTATATTACTTTCCTTATATACAATAATGTATAAGGAAAGTATTGTGACGGGGTCAAATATTCGAGTTTCCGACGGGAGAGCACGTTTCCAGCATCCCTGATCACGAATCGAACATTTTTGAGGTGGTGTGTGTGTTTGTTTCAGTGAGTCTGTGGAGACTATAACAGACGAACGAAATTTGGTATAAAATTACAATTCGTGAAAACTGGAAGCTTATTGTTTTTATACGCAATCTAATGTTCAGAACCCCTCTAAATTTTCGAGAGAAATTTTGAAAAATCATCACAAAATCAAAACCTTTAATAAAGTTACGCAAATAGCCATTTGTTATGTAATTTTTCATTAGAAAACGATTGACATAAATTTTAGAACGCTAGCATGAACATTTCTCGAGATATTGCACATTAAAAAAAAAAAATTATCGAAAAATCATATAAAATAAAAACAAATATTTTCTATTGACTAACATGCTCACTTTTCATATGTAATATCATGCGATAAATTGGGTAACATCATTCTGGTGGATCTAGCTCGTTCCATTCATGAAAAAAGATACTTTGAGTAATACTTTTGTATTTGAACGCCAATAGTCATTTATCTGCTGTAAGAATAACTTATTTCTTCATCCATAACGCCTGGCGAGATTTTGGCGACGAATTTGGTGGAATGTCGCCAACTTGGAGACATTTTTAAATGTTTCTAAATTAACGAAAACTCGCCAAATGAGTAAAAATGACGTTAAATCAATGAAAATGACGACTCATTGACGAAAATTCAATATCTTGGAAAGAATATAAATATCTACTATAAAAATAATCTATTTTTTTTTACTGTAAAAGTAGTAAATTCATTGCATTTTATAAGGAAAGTCATGAGCTGCCCTCATCAGATTTTTTTATGTTATTTATTTTTATTGAGGAGGGGTTGACTTGTCAACTATAAATTCACAAATACGTCTACAAATGGTTAATGGTAATTAACCTCATTTCTATAATTAATACCTGAAAAGCAGTTAATATAATCTTTCATTTAATATAAACTCATCCATTTCAAATAGATTAGGATATGTCATAACAATGCATATTATATTGCAAATTTTTTTAAATATCCGTTTGGGACATTGTTTTACCCAAGTACTATATATTTCCTTCAAATTTCCAGTGAAAAATTTCATTATCGCGAAAATATACATCTTGGAAGGAATTAAGTTTTTGTTCTTAGACATATATAGAATCTGATTGGAAACAAACAGCTGAAATTGAATTGCTGGAAATGAATCTTCGCTACAAATAATAGAATCGACCTTATTCTCACCAGACCGTGAAAGAGGCCGTTAAATTCATAAATTCGCCTTTCAGCAGAACAAGGTCAATTGCAGATCGCTTTGTTATGCCTGTCCACTTCTTGCTCTTCAACTGATCGTTTTGTTGTTTTCAAATTGTTTCAGTTACGGATTAGGAAGCTTGACGTTTTATTCAGTTGAAATTTCGGTTGGATCGCAAATGACCAATAAAAGGAACGTTGTTACCTGCAACGCTTATTACTTTCCTTATATACATAATGTATAAGGAAAGTATTGTGACGGGGTCAAAAATTCGAATTCGAGTTTTCGACGGGAGAGCGCGTTTCAAGCATCCCTGATCACGAATCAAACATTTTTGAAGTGATGTCTGTGTGTGTGTGTGTGTGTGTGTGTGTGTGTGTCAGTGAGTCTGTGGAGATGATAACTGACGAACGAATGGACCGATTCGAACCAAATTTGGTATAAAAATCACAATCCGTAAACACTGGAAGCCTATTGTTTTTATACGCAATCGAATATTCAGAACCCCCCCCCCCCCTAAATTTTCGAATGAAATTTCGAAAAAAATCGTCAAAAAATCAAAACCGCTAATAAAGTTACGCAAATAGACATTTTTTATGTAATTTTTCATTAGAAAACGATTGGCATAAATTTTAGAACGTTAACATGAACCGTTCTCGAGATATTGCACATTTTTCAAAAAAATTATCAAAAAGTCATATAAAATAAAAATAAAAATATTTTCTATTGAGAAACATGTTCACTTTTCATATGTAATACCATACGATAAATTAGGTGACATCATTCTCATGGATCTAGCTCGTTCCATTCATGAAAAAAGATACTTTGTGTAATACGTTTGCATTTGAACTCCAATAGTCATTTGTCTGCTGTAAGAATAATTTATTTCTTCGTCCGTAACGCTTGGCGAGATTTTGGCGACGAATTTGGCGGAATGTCGCCAACTTGGCGACTTTTTGAAATGTTGCCAAATTAACGAAAATCTCGTCAAATGGATAAAAATGACGCTAAATCGATGAAATGACGACTAATTGACGAAAATTCAATATCTTGGAAAGAATGTTAGTATCTACTATAAGAAAAACCTATTTTTTTTACTGTAAAAGTAGTAAATTTATTACATTATATAAGGAAAGTCATGTGTTGCCCACATCAGATTTTTTTTTAAAGCAACCATAAAGCAAAAAACCTGATGTAGGCATTACATGACTTTCCTTATATAATGCAATAAATTTAACTACTTTTACAGTAAAAAAAAACATAGGTTATTCTTATAGTAGATACTTATATTCTTTCTAAGTTATTGAACTTTCGTCAATTAGTCGCCATTTTCATTGATTTAGCGTCATTTTTTTTTCATTTGGCTTCATTTTCATTAATTTGGCAACATTTAAAAAGTCGCCAAGTTGGCTACATTCCGCCAAATTCGTCGCCATAACCTCGTTAAGTGCACGAAGAAATAAGTTATTCTTACAGCAGATAAATGACTATTGGCGTTCAAATACAAAAGTATTACTCAAAGTATCTTTTTCTCATGAATGGAACAAGCTAGATCCACGAGAATGATGTCACCCAATTTATCGTATGATATTACATATGAAAAGTGAACATGTTTTTCAACAGTTAATATTTTTTTTTTAATTTATAGGATTTTTTTGATAAATTTATTTGAAAAATGTGTAATATCTCGAGAACGGTTCATGCTAGCTTTCTAAAGTTTATGTCAATCGTTTTCTAAGGGAAATATACATGTCTTATGAGTATACGAAATGTCTATTTGCGTAACTTCATTAAAGGTTTTGATTTTTTTGATGATTTTTTCAAAATTTCACTCGAAAATTTAGGGGGGGTTCTGAACATTCGATTGTGTTTAAAAACAGACTTCCAGTATTCACGGATTATTATTTTTGTACCAAATTTTATTCGACTCGCTCTATTCGTTCATGAGATATCGTCTCCACAGAGTCACTGACACACACATACTTTCACACACACACACAGACATCACCTCAAAAATGTTCGGTTCGTGATCAGGGATGCTTGAAACGTGCTCTCTCGTCGAAAAGTCGAATTTGAATTTTCGATCCCGTCACAATACTTCCCTTATACATTATACTATGTATATAAGGAAAGTAATATATGTTTCAGTTAGCTTATGTAGTTTTTTTTTCAATTTTAAGATGAATTTTTTGCAATTGCACTCTATATCTTAAAAGATGAAAAGAATATGTACTTGAGATTATCTACTTCCCACACTGTACTGTTTAAAGAGACACACATATGGCACTTTCTTCTTGTAGTAATAAGCTGAAATGCGCAATACCTTCAGTAGAAGCACTAATAAAAGGTCTAAATGTTTTTTGTTTTGCAGTCATTAACAAAGTCAAACTTAGTTAGGCTGTTTTTACTTTATGGTTGCTTTAAAAATAATAGGGCATCAAAATACAAAACAGTTACAAAACGCATCTTCTCTTGTAAATAAAACGAATTAGATCGACGAAAATGATGTTAACAGGTTTGTTCAATAACATTGTATGTAGAAAGTGAACATGTTTGACGGTACTTGCTAGTTTTATTTTTAATTTTATGATTTTGTTTTTTACATATATAAATTTATTTTAAATATGTGCAGTGTCTCGAAACCGATTTAGTTTATCGTTCGAATGTTTGGGTCATTCGTTTTCTGAAAAAAAAAATTACTCGTGAAATGATTAGCTATGTAATACTACAAAATATACCCGCCGTTTCCCGGGAGTTAAATCGGGGATTAATTGAATTCATTAATTTAAAAGCAGGCAAAATGCATGTGTAGTCGCGCACAGTAATTTGCCAATTCGAATACAACACAGATGATATACACAGTTGTATAAAAAAAACTATAAATAAATTTCATTTATATAAATAATAATGAAAATTGCATGCAATCCATGTACATCGGCACAACGGACGTGATACGACCCTCCCCACCCGCCTCAAATGAAAATCGAAACCCGTCACTTGTGGAAACTCCGTGTGTAACATACTGTAAAATCTACGTTCTACCATCTAGATGCGGTGTTAACTCACCCTGTGACGGACACAATTTGAATCTTAATTTCAAGAATCTCAACACAGGTAGACCAATTTATTTACATATTGGCACTCTTTTCCGCAAACAACGTAATTTATATATTTCCAATACTCCATTTAATCTCATTTTGACATCTCATGAAACCGTGAATGAAACAAAATGACTATGCTCCCCCCCCCCTTCCCCTTCGACCTCTCAAAGAAAAGTAAGTAAATAAATAAATAAATAAAAGATTCAAAACGGGGACCTTCCCAGAGAAAAGGCGAGGCTTCAAACTCACCGTGTCAGATATCGGCGAACATTTTCGAAATGTTCGCTGAAATTCGTCTATCTATGAAAATCTGTATATATAACAAGAAAGATCAATCATGCATAAGCATTGATTATGAAACACTTTCCAACTGAAATGCAATTTCATTTAAAAATTTCTAAAATATGATAAATTCAGTGGTAATATCTTTTACATTATCACAGTACTACAGTAATTTATTATACTTAAATATTTAAAACTGTATCGAAATATAAATCATCTGATTCTCTATGCAAAATCAATGAATATTTCATTCATATAACTTGTATTCCAGACTCCAGAGCTAAATAATTTTGTGTGAAAAAAATTCAGCAATTCTTATGTAATTCATCTTACAATCGCTTGAGATATTTGCATTCTGCATATGTTAAAATTAGGCTTCCTTGAAGAAATAATAAAAGTTTAGGGATCATTTAAAATCACAACTATTGTAATTGCATAGGCACGGAATTTAGATACACAGATAATACACAGATAATATATATGTGTATGTGTATGTACTCAAAGTATTGGAATCGTGCCGAAGATCGGAACTCGAATTTTCGAAAGATCTACACGTTTTGGGACTTTTAGAACACGAAAAAACTATTTTTAGGAAGTCGTTTGTGTGTGTAAGGGTGTATCTGTGTATGTTTCTGTGTGTCTGTGAGGATATTACATCCACTCTAATTGAAAAACTAATGGACCGAATTTCATAAAATTTGGTAGGTACGTTTTTTGTGGGAAATCCTGTTGTTCATTAGATTATAGTACGATTCGTAATAAAAGAATCTGCCTTCTTTGCGAAATGGCCGGCAGAAATTGCCTTTATCCACTCTAGCTAAAAACCAATGGAACAAATTTAACAAAATTTGGTGTATAATATTTCAATAACCTACAAGTGATTTATATACCAAATTTAACAAAATTTGGTATATAAATCATTCGTAGGTTATTCTAGTACGATTCGGGAAAAAGGAACGGGCTATTTTTGCGAAATGGCCAGCAAAAATCGTTAAATATAAAAATAAAAGACTACGTGTGCTCAATTATATCAATTAAATTCCTATTTTATACGTGATTTTTGACAACAAAAATAATAAGACTAACCCCATTACCCTAGGACTAGCCGTTCTTGAGATATTCTAGTTTTTTCGCGTTATCGCTACGCCACCTTTGACAATAAGTCCAGCTATCAAATGAGAACCAAATTTAAGTTTAACGTGCAAATTCAATGTCATTTAAAATACTTATTGCTGCTATTTTGTGCAGATAAACTCAAATTATTATTGAAGAAATAAAGAGAACGTGAATATGAGTCTGCAGGGAAAGACATGTGCTGCCCACATCAGAATGTTTGACAATATTACAACAATGATTTATAGAAGTGAACGGGGATTATTTGCAGGCCATTTCGTAAAAAATGTATGATCAACATTTAAAGATCCACCAAATTTTTGTAGAATAAAATGTTCAACAAATTTAAGCTGTGTACCAAATATTAACTCTCTAGGACGTAGGAAAGTGCATTAAAAATGCCATCAAATAAGTATATCATGAAGAGTTATATAAAATTTTTAAAAAAATTGAAAAATTGTTATCTACCAAATTTATTTTTAAACGTGAAGCCTCGCTCATATGCAAATTGATTAAACTCTTGGAAAGATATTTAGTATATAATATATCTCTTTTTTCTTTCTGGAGGATATCCCAAAAGTCAGAATTTAATTGAATTTGTTTTTTCCCTATATTAAATAATTTTTAATTAAAAAACTACTTAATATATTTTACTGAAATGTTTTTTATATATTTTATGGGATAATGTGAATATTTCCTAAAAATTTTGAAGCAGTTTGTGAATTTTAAATTTGCATAAAAAATGTTTGAAAAATTAGGTCCCATAGGGTTCAATGTATTTCAATTTTTCAACCCGGGTTCAATAAAAAACTAATTGGGTGATATTATTTATTTATATTCCCATAGGTCCCACAGACCGTCTGAAAAACATACTAAAATTTCATTTTGATAAAGTCATTTTTACGGCAATTATCGTGCTGACAGACAGACAGACAGACAGAATGAACAAAGTCATAAACACTTTTCAACTATGTTGTAAAGTGTTAAAACGTCATAAACACTTTTCAACTATGTTGTAAAGTGTTAAAACGTCATAAACACTTTTCAACTATGTTGTAAAGTGTTAAAAAAGCAGAGTCTTTTTTCAAGATTTTGGTCCTTAAGGGGACCTTTGATATACATTTAGCTGTAGTTTTAAAATTTTCGAAATAGGTATTTATGTAACTCGAGGCGTTTATCTTTCATTGGTACCGAGTAAAACATTCTGTAACAAAAAAAAAGCTGATGTGGGCAGCACATGATTTTCCCTGCAGAATCAAATTCATATTTTCTTTATTTCTTTAATAATTCAATAGATTGAGTTTAATTGCACCAAATAACACTAAATTTGCATTTCTAATTCAATTTTTGTTTTTATTTGGTAACTGGACATTTTTGCGATAGCTGGGTAACAAAAATGCAAAAAATCTCAAATATCTTGAGAACGGTTAGTTCTGAAGTATAATGGAGTGTGTTATATTCTTTTCCTCGTCAAAAATTGCGAATAAAACAAGAATTTAATTCATACATTTCAGCATACGTAGTTTTTATTTTTTATTTTTGGGGGTCATTTCGTAAAAAAGTGCTTTTACGAATCGTACTAAAATCTGATCAGCACCAGAATGTCCCACAAGTAACTTATCTACCAAATTTTGTGAAATTTGGTCAATTAGTATTTTAGCTAGAGTGGATACATGAAATTTTTACGGGCCATTTTGCAAAAAAAGGCGGGTTCTGTTTTTATGAATCCTACCAAAATCTAATCAGCACCAGGGTTTCACCCAAGTGTCGCACATACCAAATTTTATGAAATCCGGTCCATTAGTTTTTTTAGTTAGAGTGGATATATACATTGCACAGACAGACACACACACAGATGTCACGCTAAAAATAGTTTTTTCGTATTCTGGAGGTCTCAAAGCGTGTAGATCCGTCGGAAACTCGAGTTGTGATTTTCGGTATGATTCCAATACTTTCCCTATACATTACCATGTATTGCAGGGAAAGTAAAATTGAAAATTCTGTATTGTTCCAAATGATCGTAATTATAGCAATTATAGCTTGCGTAATTATAGCTTGAGCAACATTTTCCCAACTCTTGGCTTCCGTTTAAAAAAATTAAATAAATAAAAGAGATCGTAGCGATAAAATTGAAGTGCGAGTTCGATTTTTGAAATGGGCCAGCTTGTTGTCTTTTACCCGAGATTTTTAGAATTTGATTACTTAATTATTTTTGTTTAAGATTTGCAACCTGTGCAGGACCGTAGCTAGGCAGGGGTTAGAGGAGGCTAAGCCCCCCCCCCCCCCACACACACACACCTAAAAAAATCTGATGTGGGCAACACATGACTTTCCTTATATAATGTAATGAATTTACTACTTTTACAGTAAACAATAGGTTTTTCTTATAGTAGATATTAATATTTTTTCCATGATATTGAATTTTCGACAATTAGTCGTCATTTTCATTGATTTAGCGTCATTTTTATCCATTTGGCGAGATTTTCGTTAATTTGGCAACATTTAAAGTCGCCAAGTTGGCGACATTCCGCCAAATTCGTCGCCAAAATCTCGCCAAGCGTTATGCACTAGGAAATAAGGTATTCTTACAGCAAATAAATGACTATTGGCGTTCAAATACAAAAGTATTACTCAAAGTATCTTTTTTCATGAATAGAACGAGCTCGATCCACGAGAATGATGTCACCCAATTTATCGCATGGTATTACATATGAAAAGTGAACATGTTTCTCAATAGGAAATATTTTTTTTATTTTATATGACTTTTTGATATTTTTTTTTTAAAATGTACAATATCTCGAGAACGGTTCATGTTAGCGTTCTAAAATTTGTCAATCGTTTTCTAATGAAAAATTACATAAGAAATGTCTATTTGCGTAACTTTATTAGCGGTTTTGATTTTTTGACGATTTTTTCAAAATTTCATTCGAAAATTTAGGGGGGTTCTGAACATTCGATTGCGTATGAAAACAATAGGCTTCCAGTGTTTACGGATTGTGATTTTTGTACCAAATTTTGTTCGAATCGGTCCATTCGTTCGTCAGTTATCGTCTCCACAGACTCACTGACACACACACACACACACACACACACACACACACACACTTTCACACACACACACACACATACACTTTCACACACACACACACACACACACAGACATCACTTCAAAAATGTTTGATTCGTGATCAGGGATGTTTGAAACGTGCTCTCCCGTCGAAAACTCGAATTCGAATTTTTGACCCCGTCACAATACTTTCCTTATACATTATGTATATAACGAAAGTAAAAAGTATACTCAGACCCCCCGATTAAAATATTACATTTTTAAGAGTGATACGAAATTTCATTGAACATGTTATCCAAATTTTGCATAAAAATTGCTTTATGAGATTTTATATATATATATATATATATATATATATATATATATATATATAAATTACTTCGTTTTAAAGATTTTTTAATTTAGCTAAATTTGTGGTTATACAGATGATCAATTTATTTACATATTTAATTTAAAATTATTTAAAATTTAATAAAATGAAGACAATAGTATTTAGGATACTTTTGTATTATTGCGACTTTCACTGTCAGGCATTATACAGTCAAAATCAACTGATAAGTAGTTAAGAGTTAATATTAAGTGTTAACGTGTATCTACTATTTGAAATTTTCTTCGATTAACACCTTCGCTATTAGTTAAATCTTATATTCAAATCAATTGTTATTATTATATATAAATATTGATATATAGTAACTGCATGGATTTTCTTAATCAACTTTTAGCTTACAAATATAAATATGAACATTAATTTATATGGATTGAAATATATAATAACTATTATAGTTTATGAATGCTAATGATTATGTGTTTCAGTGAGCCCTCTTGAATTTCAATTTAGCCCCTCTTGAATTTCGTACCTGTGACGAGCCATGTACTCTAAATAGTACATTTAAAAAAAACTTTAAAAGTATCACACTTACTTTTTGAAAAATATGTAATGAGCGTGTTAATATCATCCTATAATTGACGTCCGAAAGAGTTAATAGACCAATCTTTTATTAAAGAGCTTTGACTTTGCTCGTTTCAGGTTCTACGTGGACACCAATCTGCCCCTATCAGCCGTCGAAGGTGGATTGCGATCGTTGTTTCTTGTTCTCTACGAGAGTGGCAATCCGTTCCGCATCATGGCTTGTGCTCCTCTGGTGTCCATAAAGCCGAAAGAAATAAAAGCCTACGTTAGTTCAGATTCTGTCATCGGACATATCTTGCTGAGTCAAAGTTACCGAACGCAGCCCACGGTGGTCACCATACAGCTGAAGAATCTGAGAGGAAGAGGGTCAACGTTTGCAATACACGAGTTTCCTGTTCCTCCTAGGGACAAAGCTGGAGAAAATTACTGTCAAGAAAAATATGTTGGGAAGATCTATAACCCATATGAAATGAGTGCGGAAAGCACTCCGCCTCCTGGACAAGGTGTGTGGAGTTTGAATCTCAGTAATTATTGTTTTTACGAGATGTATTTATATGTAATTTTCTGAAATAGCAATGATTGCACCAGTATTTATACAATAGGTCGCGATGAACTTTAGAAAATACAATATTCTTTGGCCTTGGTTCAGAAATTTATTTGCTGGTTGTGAGAAGCAGAGTAATAATGAATGTTCCTAATATATATATATATATATATATATATATATATATATAAATAAAAATTGAAAGATTTTAATCGAAAATTATGCATAAACTACTGTAGGTACAAAAAAACCCATCTCTAGCATATCTGTTACAAATGAGTAACTATAGACCAAGACTAAGGATAAAGAAAGAAGGTAACATATCACTACAATGGAAAGGGGGATGATAAGAATATTAGGATACAAAAATCACAATTAAAAGTATATAAATATAAATAAAAATGAAAAAGAAAACACGGCAAAAATGAGAAAAGGCAATAATAATTAGCTCAAGATAAAAGATTAAGACATAGAGAACAATCAATTGAAACTACACAAAAAATGGCGGTTAGTTCGAAATTGCATTCTCATCAGGACAGCCATACAATTCGAATTAAAACCGATGGAATTGCCAGTTTCTGACAATGGCGATAGTATTTAACTATAGACACCATTGGAACTGTCTACTGGCTAGTGGAAGGAGAAAAATAAATTGAATTATAAATCAGAATAATAATAATACCTCCTCGAAGAGAAATATGAACTCACAAGCATTGCTACCACGTGTAAGTTGAACAAGCTACTGAGCATTTCACCTCACTTCGTCAATGCGAGTGGGCACCGGAATGAATACATTTGAGCGATACATAATATGTATGGAGACTTTCAAAAACAGTAAACAATATACGACTCAGGACAAGTGGAAAATAGTCATTCGAAAAAAGTAAACAGTATTAGACTCAGGCCAAGTGGTAAGTCAGGTATATATATATATATATTAGGCACCTTAATATATATATATATATATATATATATATATATATATATATATATATATTAATATATGGACTGACGGGGTAACGGATTGTCCGTCACCCCTTCAGTCCATATAATCCATATATTAATACAAAAATTTTCCATATATTCGCTGATTCTCCTGACAGACGAATCAGCGAATATAGGGAAAATTTTTCAATCGTTTTCATATACAGTATGTATATAAATCTACTTATCAATACAAAAATAAAAAAAAAACCCAAATAATTGTTAAAACAAAATCATTATTACAAAAATTGTAACATATCACACACACACATTTTATGTTATTGTGTACTGGTACGCTTACTAAATTTTGCAAACTTTGTCAAGAGTATAAGAAACAACTGAAATATATACTGTACAATGAAAATTATTATTTTCTTTAACAAACGTGATTTTTTTTTCCTTTTTATGTCACTGTGTGCTTTATCTAATGTCACTATGTTCCTTTCTTGATATCATTATGATCGACTATGTGCCTTTTTTGATTGACTAATTAGAGCAGAGTAGACTTAAATTCACGCGTACAGCAGAAAGTTTTATATATATATATATATATATATATATATATATATATATATATATGTGTGTGTGTGTGTATGTTTGAAACACATAAATTTTCTTGCCAATATTCCAAACTCCAGAAATATTCCAGAACGTTCTCATTTTTTAATTCCACTGTAACCACTGTTTGTTTCATAAATTTGATATATTCTTATGCATTTTGTAGGGACTGGTGATCAATACCCAGTAGGTAACCTCGGCGGCAAGTTTGGCCTTCTCGATTCCAGCCCTTTGATGAATCTCCATCTTGGAATACACGTGGACTTCAACATGCCATTATTCGGAGTCAACAGCGTGGTTGGAAGATCCATAGTTATCAATGGTTTAGACGGAGAACCATGGATTTGTACCAACGTTGGATACCCTGGTCCGACTAAGATGGCCGTCGCCACATTTGTATTCCCACTTGCCGGAGAAGTCGTTTTCAGGCAAGCTCAAAATGATCCTTACGGTGAAACGACAGTTTTCGGAGAATTCTATTATATTGATGGCAGTGTCAACGATACCACCGAACATAGGTAAGTTTTTCCATAGCACTAAACTAATTGTCAGTTCCAAAAACGGTCATTCTTTTGTACTGTAAAACAACGATTTTCCAATTAAGAAAATGAAATGAAAATATGTACCATCTATTGGTGTAATGAAATCATATCTCGGAGAATATTTTTTATAAGCATTTATGGTTGGCGCCATTATGAAGGAAAACTGTCAAAGCTCTTTTCTCACTAAAGTTGTCTTAATGGATTTCAATGTCGGCACACTTGGTAGCACGGCAAACACCCAGACGATAAATCAAAATTCGCGACGATAGTCAACGTTATTCCACAGGGCTTGTAGGCGCTGAAAGTCGTTGATCTTGACCTGACATATAATGCTTATGACATAATCCCATACACACACATACAAAAAAAAAAGAACTAGTGTTAAATCTGTTGTTGAAATTTTCTACGGTCATTATATCTGGCGCATGTATGTGAG
Source organism: Amaurobius ferox (assembly GCA_951213105.1). Lineage (NCBI taxonomy): Eukaryota > Metazoa > Arthropoda > Arachnida > Araneae > Amaurobiidae > Amaurobius > Amaurobius ferox. The sequence goes on along the minus strand of OX578136.1, from coordinate 52,196,605 downwards.
TGGGTATCAGCTGGCATATACACGTGTGCGGCGCATGATAAAGACAAATTTTGCAAAAATTCACTCTGCGATGTTGCAAACCAGAAATTTATATAATATATACTTTCCGAGATATAATTTTATACTTTCTAATACCTTTCATCATGTATACATTCAGCTGTTCGGTAGGAATCGGAAAATTATTTTATTACACAAGGAATTGAACAACAACAACAAAAAAGTCCTTCAATGTTTGCTGTCGCTTTGATATTATTAGATTGGATAATTTTTGCACACTATTTATATTATATGCACATGAGGATTTCTTTGACCAGGATATAATATAAAGCAGATTCCGAATTATTGATATGTATGCATACACAGACTACCCATGTAGGCGAATTCTTGAGTTATAGACGGTCATGACAAACAGAAACGAATTTTTAATTCTCGTTATTTCGCACTTCGCTGTAGGATAAAACTTGCATCAGAATAATTTCTGGATTCAGTTTCATTGCTTCAAAAAATCCATCGACATCCAGTAGCTCAGAAGATATTTTAGTTAAAAGCGTGTTGTTGTTGAGACCCAGACCGTCCGACCTACCAGAAAGGTGTAAGGTAACTGTTTGGACGACGGGGAAGTGCCACCCAATTTAGACCGGAACCCAGTGGGGGAGGCATCCACAGGGACCGTACCCTCCTTTCCCTACCACCAACCTTTCGGAAGGACTTACGGACCCACATGTTTAACGTGATCGTACTCCGCATGAACACGGCGGCAATTGTGGCAGCTTGCAAACCACCGGGCTACCGCGCCCGAAAAGTGCCAACAGCACGCGTTGTTCCCAGGTGGTTTTCAGCACGGTACGGCCGTTAACATTAATTAAAAGCGTGTATTGGAATTTTACCTTTTGATATTAGATGAATACACATGAAAGGAACAAACACTAGTATATATATATATATATATATATATATATATATATGCAACTTTTATTTGTGCAATACTAATGGGCCGTGCATGCATTAGAATGGGCCGAAAAAATCGAATTTGGTAAAATCTCTTAATGGTAGTGCTGAAAAGTTGTAGCTCCACACTAAGAAATGTGCAAAATGTAATTTATTTTTTAATTACAGTCTTCTGTTCTGGAAAAGAGCTTCAAGGATTGTGCTTCGATCCAAATCCTTTGAAAAGTAATGGGATCTTTGCAGTTACCGATTGAAAGTTTACCAAATTTCACTTGGATTTTTAACTTTTTCTTTTAAAGTTATTGTGTCACAGATAATTGAATTAACTGAAGTGTGGCGCAATTCGACTTTCTCATATCATAATCTATTTTTAAGCAGCGTATGGGTTCAAATTTTACAAGTAACATTTTGAAAAATCGATATCGTTGATCCAGATGATTACAATTATAGCATGTGACCCTTCACTTTAAAGAACCTGACAAAATATTTCAATTGATACCATAATTGACAATATGCCCTTGAGGGGGGGGGGGGGGTATCAGTAACGTCACGGATAAAAAATTGTATCACGGCTATTTTTGACAACAATGATTGAAACTATTAAGTCTCGTGATAATTAAGCCATAAATAATCCCTTTTGTGCACGATTATACCAATTTTTGTCCATTGCTACCATATTAAAATATAAAATTTTGAATAAATTTCGAAGGTTTAACACGAATGTAAAAAATTTCTATCCGGTTCTAGATTTTTCGATAACAAAGCCGGATATAAAGTTTTGTGAAAATCCAATGATATTTGTAGCAGCAATTGTGTACACCAGAAATCAACGACAGACGGATATCACTCCAGAAATATTGAAAACATGTTCAGGAGGTCTTAAAACATATATCGGCATCAAAATCTTGAAATCGGAAATTTTTGTGAAAGCAATACTTTCTCAATACTACGTATGAGACAGTAAAAATAATTTATTCATGTACAAAGATACTCAAAATCATATAAATTCTTCCAAATGTGATATTCGAACTTGACCATATTACATTATTCCTTTTGATATACTATGTGTATTACAGGAAGTAATAAGGTATAGAAATATTTTACATGTGTTCAGATGCTTTTAATGATAGAAAAAAATCTGACATTCGAAAATTTTTCCATCAAAGATCAATTTGGTTTTTGCGAAAGTTTTTCCCTTGAAACATCTATTTCTTAGAATTTGCTATAGATAGAGTTCAGATGACGACTGATTTGGATTCAGCATTCAATCCCGGGGGAGATTGAGAGGTTCACTAAGAATTTCAACTTTAGGTACTCCTTCCATGACCAGTTCAAACATTTTCATTTTACTTGAAACATCTCTTTCTCAAGAGCTTGGATAACTGATAAGGACTTACCCTCCAATTCTGGAGAAGGTAAAATATTAGGTGGCCCATTAAGAATTTTCACTTCCCTTTTCTTTTCTACTTCTGGTTTGAAAATTTCCCTTCAAAGAAAATTGAAATCTGGTTTGAAAATTTCCCTTTCTTAGGATTGGCTGTAGATAAAGCTTAGATAATAACTAATATGGATTCAGCATCAAATTCTGGAGAAGGTGAAATATTAGGTGGTCCAATAAGAATTTTCACTTCCCTTTTCTTTTCTACTTCTGGTTTGAAAATTTCCCTTCAAAGATCAATTTCTTAGGATTGGCTATAAATAAAGCTTAGATAATAACTGATATGGATTCAGCATCAAATTCTGGAGAAGGTGAAATATTAGGTGGTCCAATAAGAATTTTTCACTTACCTTTTCTTTCTACTTCCGGTTCTTAAATTGTCCTTCAAACATTCTTAGGATTAGCTATAGATCAAGCTTAGATAATGACATATGGATTCAGCATCAAATTCCGGAGGGTGTAAGGATATTCATTATAAGGATTTCCACTTCCGATTCTGTAGATGTCACTTCGTATTCAAAAATGTACATTTTCTCTGAAATATCTATTTTTAGAGATCTAAGATAGATATTGTTTAGATGATGGCTGATATGGATTCAGCATCAAATTCCAGAGGAGAATGTAGGCTTTACTAAGGATTTCCCCTTTTCGGTTAAAAAAAAATCTTGAAATCTATTTCTCAAAATTAGCTAGAGCTTAAATGATGACTGATATGAATTCAGCATTGAATTCAGGAGGAGGTAGGGAGTCTTTCTTTCACTTCCGATTAAAAAAAAAAATTCTTGAAGCATCTATTTCTCGGGTTTGGCTACAGATAGATCCTATAAAATATAGATTGATCCATATAGATTATACTTCTAATTCCAAAGGGTTCACAAGCGATTTTCACTCCCAGTTCCTGAGATGTCAGTTCCGGCTTTTCCAAAACATTCGTATGACGAAATAAGTGTGTAAAAGAGAAAAAAATTGCTTAATAGTTTGGTTACACTACTTGCACACTACTTCTACACACTACTTTCCAATCCACAAAAGCTCCCACATAAATTTCTTGTTCATGCTGTAAATATGAAAGTAATGATATTTATATGTATCAAACGTATTTGTGAACACAAAATGAAACGAGTAAATTGCTCGATCAGCATTGCTTCCGTCTATTGTAAAATATCACCCCAACTAAATTAAAGTTATTTTAACAGCTGCAAAGAACTTCCTCGAAAGATAATCTAACCTCGATCTTTATCGAATGATTGGTCGCTCGGTTGGCCGTTTTCTTCATTATAATACAATCTAATTGTTTAACGCCCTTTATTGTTGTCTAATATATAGTGTTGACTGTTTTGTGAATGATGCATATGTGAATATTAAGTATGTACCTTGTTCACTAGTTTTTAAATCGTTAACTTATGGGATGTCCTTTCATAGGCAAATAAATATGTCAAAAATCGTTGCTTTCTCATATCGATCAGCGTAAATGACTGCTTGATGTATTATGAATAACTAGTGGCGGCTCGTGAGGTGGCACAGGATAAGCTCTGTTTTACTTAGTTATCGACTGAATGGGTTATTATTTGGCGATTTTTTCAGACTCATTTGGCTATTTTTAACACTTTACAACAAAGTTGAAAAGTGTTTATGACTTTGTTCATTCTGTCTGTCTGTCCGTTAGCACGATAACTGCCGTAAAAATGACTTAATCAAAATGAAATTTTAGTATGTTGTTCAGACGGTCTGTGGGACCTATGGAAATATAAATGAATACTGTCACCCAATTAGTTTTGGATTGAACCCGGGTTGAAAAAATGAAATACATTGAGCCCTATGGGACCTAATTTTTCAAACATTTTTTAAGCGGATTTAAAATTCACAAATTGCTTCAGAAATTTTAGGTAATATTCAAATTGTTCCATAAAATATATAAAAAAAAATTCAGCGAAATATATTCAGTAGTTTTTTAAATAAAAATTAAAATAATAATTATACCTCTTATATGAAACGATCACGTGACCATGATATGAAAGGATCACATGACCCACTTCAAAATGATATATGGCATCCATCTTGTTTCAAAATCGTGATTTTTTAAGTTTTTTTTTAATTCATATTGAGTGTTGTATCCGTCCTAAAACTACTTTATTTTTGCTTAAATTCTGTGCATCTACATACTGAAACAACGCAAATAAAATATATTTGAGGTTAAATGATCATCCAAATTTGATTATTTCTACAACTAAGCCTATTTTTCACTTATGTAAAATGTAAACAGCAAAATATGTAAAATGAGTTGTATTTCTTTAACACAAAATAATTTAGTCCATGGAGTCTGCATGGCTGATATGAATGAAATATTAATTGATTTTATAAAGAGAAGGACGATTTTTTCGATAAAGTAAGCATAGAGTTTAATTACTTGTAGCTCCATGGTCTTAATTTTTAAATAAAATAAATTATTATAGTATTGCGATGAATGAAATGTATGGGAGAAAGTTATGAATGAAATCCTGTTTTTATAGAGAGATCCAGGCGTGGTATTTTCTCTATGACGTCATTTGAATTAATTTCAGTTCTTTTCAATGAAGTTTTCAAATATAATAAATTATCGTAGTATTATGATAGTTTTAAAAATATTACCGTGGAATGTATCGCATTTTAGAGATATTTAAACCAGGCAATTTATATTTCAATGCCGTCATTTGAATGAAGTTCATTTTTTTCAATGATGGTTGTTTAAGTTTTCAAATATAATAAATGTAGTATTGTGATAAGTTTTAAAATATTACCGAGGAATGTATTGCATTTTCGACTTTTTTAAATAAAATTGCATTGAAGTTGGAAAGTGTTTCATAATCAATGCTTTGCATGATTGATCTTTCTTGTTTAGATAATATTTGACAACACTTGTGCCAGTAACGTGATGTGTTTTGATGAGAGATGGTAGTTGTCGAGGAGAAGGGGGGGGGGGGGTAATTCCGCCACTGAATCTGCTTCACCTATTCCTAAAGTCACGATCCGCCACTGTGAATAACATTAATCTGTATCCAAGCATCATTTAGAGTTTGGGTTCTTTGCCCGTACAATGAATGTACCCCTTTTTGCTCAAAACCTATTGATTAGATTTGACATTGAGATAGCTATGTATCCGGGCAAAACTGAAATTGTAACTTTATTAAAAGCAACATGAGGCTCAAAATTAATTGTATATCAGCTGGTTTTGCAGGCAAGAAGCAGCCTTTTCCTTTAGAACACACAATAACGGCGAGAGGAGAAAAGGTTGTAAAAAACAGAGGAAGGAACAAGAGACTGAACTGTAAAATGCTAAAAAAGAAAGTGAAAGTCCAACAAAGGATTAAAAGCATTTGCTCAGTGAATAAAAATACGAACATAAATGTTCTATAAAATTAAAGAAAGGCAACTAACCGGTTTCGAAAGCAACATGAGTCATCCAAACCAGCGGTAAAATAGATAAAATAGTTTCTAAACAAATAAGAAAAATAAGTGAAACAGAAAATAAAAGATGTAACTGGTTCTGGAAGCTTAAAAGAGCTGTCATTGTAAATTCGGAAAATACAAAAATTCAATAAGCAGAAAGAAAATTATCGAAATAAGCAAGCAAACTAAATAGAAGTATTAATCAAATATCAAATGTATTCGTGAATTTTAGGGGGTTCTCTGTTATTACATAATTTCTATTATAATTTTTAGATCTTTTTTTCATCGGAGCATTTTTTATTATTATTACCCTATTATTATTATTATCCAAATTATTTATTATTATTATTATTATCCAAACGATCATAAATTGAAGCACGTGATACAGGACAACAAATGCTGCATTACAGCTGATGTGTATGTACAATATAATGTATCGAAACTATGCCCACTTAAATGAAAAAAAAAACAAAAAAAAACATTTAGCGGCGTTGATAACATTGCCAGAATTTGAATGGCTTATTAGTTAAAAAAATAATTTAAAAGAGATTTAAAGGATTAGTTTAAAAAAAAAATTGGAAGGCATTGGAATTTTTTCGATTTTTCCATTAGTTTCGAAAACACGGCCTCTTTCTAGAGATTTGTATGGGAAATATCGCTCGCATGGAGTTAGAAAGAAGGAGATAAAACTCCTATGGGTGAAACACTGGAAAATGCCATAATGCTTTGAGAATGATATCTAGGTGTCGCTAGTGTTAGTAAAGTAGCTGCTATTATTATTTGACACAACAGAAAGGCGTAATATTTAATATATGTATTTTTGACTATTTTTAAATGAAGGGTTCTAAATTATGAGTATAATTAATCAGTATTTTTTCATAGTTGTACGATTGAGTACAGAATATAGAGAGATAAATATAAATTGAAAGGAATCATCATCCCGGCTCATACATAGCTATGAATACGTGGGAAAATTCTTTATTGTTTCAGTTCTACATTGCATTACGCTAATAATTTATTTTTACAAAATTGACAGTCAGAATCAATAATTTATGGCTTTCACTATAGAAATGCATACAATGTAGGACTACTTAACTTATCCCAGCGCCACCTGAATTATTGTCTCAAACGATATTGACGTTCCCTTAATATAAGTCTTAACACCTTACTTTTACCTCCTGGATCGCTCGTATAAGGGAGTCAGCTATTGTTCAGTTAAACTGAGTTGACGTAATACGAGTCAAATTATATTATGTGATACTTCAATGCTTTGAGAACAAATTCGGCTATTTTTGGGATTAGTTGAACAACAAATTACTGTTTTATTGTACCAGTCAGTTATTTTGTGATCTTGTAAGATAGTTATTGCGTTATTAGCTGTATATTGCTACTTTTTATGCTTATTGGTACTTTTAAATAAAAGCGTTTGCTATCCTAAAATTCGGACTGTGGGAACACGCCCACGATTTGAGAGGGCATGTCGTAACTTTATATTCGTTATTGAGTTGTCGTATCTACTCCTGACAGATGTTCACAGTTAGGCACTGTGAGACCAGAAATTGTTCTCACATGAGACACTTTTATTTGATTATTTATGGTGTCCTTTAAGGAAAAGAAAGCTTGAGTCTGGCTGGTGCCGAACTTTACGACAACTTGAACTTTTAGGTCAAATGCTACAAATTTAGGTGTGCCAGGCCACAGGGACTGAGAGGGGCTGTGAAGTGATGCCATTGGGTTCAGAAGAACCAATAAGCGCCAAGGGGAAGAAGGGTGGAGCTACCCCTCTCCCCCCCCCCCCCCCCCCCCGCCGAAGAAACCAGAAGTCTAAAACAGATTTACGAAATGAGCGAAGTGAATATGACCTAGCAGACATGACTTAGGAGTTGCAGTTAGAGTACGAGTAATTATACTATCATGACTTAAGAGTAAGAGATGTGAAAATCAGTCGAATCACGAGTATTACACAACCGTGACTTAGCAGTTGCAGATATGATGTATCAGTCGAAGTGAGATATACGAGGAGGAGCCACACACCACAGAGTTATGGCAGTATAAGACTGATGCAAGCGAGATGATGAGCCCAAGACTAAACTGGAAGGTATGTGCTCATAATAACAGGTCCTAGACAACAACGGTAAAACTGATAATTCTTGTCGCATATCTCCCCTCGCTAAAATAATCAAATGAAAATTGAGAATTGATATTTATGAAAATTGGTGCTTTTGATAAATTGATGTTGTTAATAAATGATATTGTTTAAGTTTTAAAATAGTCTAATCTTTTAATATTAATTAATAATTCCTTTCAGGACTTACACAAAAGGTAAAAATAATTGGAGGGTTTATTGCGGCACAACAACGAGCGATGTACGATTTAAATGTTAATTCCACTAATGAGTTTTAACGGCCATGTCAACGATAAATAATATAATTAATAATATTTAAAGGTTAAACTAAAACTTGTTCTTCTATAATAATTTTATATGCCACAGGCACCTTTGAAAAACTGTTTAAAATGTGTTCAGTAGGGTTTAAATGTGATCTTCTAAATTCAAACACTTTCCGAGAAAGAATACTGTAAGATAATAGACATATGCATGCAACTAGCATTGCATTATTATGTGTCGCAAATTATATAAATTTCTCTCCACTATAATTGTAGCAAACCTAACTTGGATATATTGTGATTAATAGAAAATTTTCAGGAAAACAATATTTTTTCTATACTGTTACATAGCATGAGAAAGTAAAAAGTACTTATAAGAAACGTATTTATGAGAAATATATATCAAAATAAACAGATAGATTTTTAGAATGTTTTGTTTTTTGCCGTAAGTTAGCACAATGTAATTATAAAATAACATTACTTTTTAAATCGTCTGCAATATTTTTAATCTTTAAGCAAAATACGGAATGAATCCTCTAAAACCGAATTTCTGGGATTTGGTTGCCATAAAATTAGATTCACCAGATAATGACAACCAAATTCAAACCAGTTTTGAACGGCCATTGATTGTAAAAAGGATAAAGACATGTTTTATTCAAATACGGTTATAATTTGAAATACTGCTTTAGAAATTGCTTAATTTTAAACTACAACCATCGGATTTATGCAAAATATTGAAGTTTTTAACTATTTATAATGTTAAACACACTGAACTATATTGTAGCTTAAAGTTGGACAATATTTCTGATTAAAGTTGTACTATATTCCGACTTAAAATTGGTCTACATTCCGGCTTTGGGTTGAACTATATTCCGGCTTTCAGTTTAATTATAATCCTGCTTACAGTTGGACTATATTCCGGCTATATCGGAGGCTTACATTTTTTTCCTAAACCTCTCTGCTGTCAAGTTAGGTTTGTTGTCAGTATACATTCAATAATTTAATACTGTTTGATAGGTGGGATGTTCATGAATTAGAACCTGGTCGAGATTTCTACAACTGGACCAAGCGGTGCGAAAGTACGGGTGACCAGTTCAACCCCTTCAGTGTCGGATCTGGCAGGCAGTACGAGACACGCTGCAATGCAGAAAATCCTCTAAGATGTGCTTCTGGGGATTTGACTGGCAAAGGTGCTCGCATATCCATAAGCGCAAAGAAGGAGAACATCAAAAGCATCAGGAATAAGATATTCTATACAGATGTGCAACTACCTCTTTCGGGACCGGACAAGATTCTCGGAAAGGTCAGTGTTTTAGGTTTTCAGCAAAATAAAATATCCCAAATCAAATATCGAAGAACCTTGCAATATTTGTGAGAAAAAAGAATTTATAATAAATATTGAAAAGAAAAATTACTTTAATGCCTTATCCAAAAGTAAAAAGATAAATTTTCGAACATTATATGTTTAACTGTCTTTAACAATTAATTATTAAGGGGACGGTGGACGTTGAAATTTTTTTATTTATTTGACTTAGAAACATGAAAATTTGTATAAATATTCCTCTTAACATTACTATATACAATACCATTCAATTTCTTTCAATTTTGTTATAATTTTGTATTTTTTTTAATTTAATTTTTTTTAACGAAAATTTGAAAATGCTCCTAGCGTGCCATTTGTTCAGATTTTTGATTTATTTTACATATGATCACTCAGAAACGTATTATGAACAAATTTGGTTATTCATTTTTAAATCCCTGAGAACGTTAATTTTTTAAACATATTTTTCTGCATTAAAACTTGATTTTCATCATTTAATTAGGTTCTTATTCACTTTTAATTGCCTTAATAAAATCCAATTATGAAATGCATACCCAGTTTCATTAAAAAGTATGAGAGGTGTCGTCTTGCCAAATTTCATGCATCTCAGACAAAAATTAAGACGCATGAGCATTTTAAAAATGTAAAACCTTTGAAAATTTTGTTTCGAAAAAAATGCATTTAACCTTTTGCTTACGGGTGGGACAGCGTCCATCCCAAACGAAGAACCTTCCAAAAAGACAGGTATTTGACATACCCTATCCTAAACAGTTCGATCCCCCTTTGCAGGTATTGGCGTCCATGGACGTCCAAACTGTTTAGGATAGGGTATGTCAAATGCCTGTCTTTTTGGAAGGTTCTTCGTTTGGGATGGACGCTGTCCCAACCGTAAGCAAAAGGTTAAATGTGTAAAATAATGTTATATATTAAAAAGAAAAAACCTTTTTTAGTCGATTTTTGCTCATTTCAAAATCCACCGTCCCCTTAAAACTGAAAAAACTTTGTTGAAAGTAGCATACAACACAAAAGTCGACTGGTTTCCAAGGCAAGAAACGATCTTAAGAAGCGCAACCTTCAGGTGTCAGTACTAGTAACTACAGTGAACCGAGTAATAATGATTGCCTGTAAATGTTGTTTTCCCACAAGGACAGTCACTATGCTGGGAAGACATATAAGGTATTTGTAACACTATATAAATGATATAGAAAATATTTAAAGGACACAGACCACTTAATTCAAACAATTATTTTTAATGATTCTTATAACTTGTAAGAAAATATCTTGAAATATATGAAAAAAAAATGTAAATTGTTTATTAATGAGGTACTTGCGCTTGATATATATTGCAAATTCCTTTTATGTTAGGTCTGGATTTTAATAAAACATTTCTTAATCTAATATTTTCATACAATATATTTTCTTTGTTTTCCTGTTTCTTTGTCTTCATATCGTTTCAGAAAAGCTTTACTCAGAAATATATGTTGCGTGAAAATATAATACTAGTATTTAAGCTTGTCAAAGACAGTAAAACTTACACTCTAAACAATTAAATTCCAACTCTTTTAATAAAATTTATTTTGTTTAACAATGTATGGTGCTTAGCGTCATAAATATTCATCTTATTCGAAATTTGATTCAATTCGGTTTCACCCCGTCGTTGATACTATAAGTGTGCAAAGTTTTTCTGCCTTACAGATCCCGGGAGCTTTTTGGAGGGTCCTGAAAGAATTTTCGACCCTACCCCCATTTTGTCCTCCAAATTTATGTTTAAGATCACTATTTAGGGCAATAAAGCCCTTAAACACCACTTTTTTTAAACACCCTATAAAGTAATGTGAAGGATATTTATAAAAGATTAAAATTACATTTACTTTGAATACTGAATTTCACCATAAAATTTTTAAAAAGCAAATAAAATTTATAATTTTTATTTTTGTTGGTTTTTAAGACAGTATTGTCTTTAACATAAAAAACGAAATATTATTCTAAAATTTCTCTTATCCTTTCCTCACACAAAATTAACTTTTCTTCAGGGACTTGTTATTCATGACGATCACGCCCCACCCCATAGAGGCGACCGCTTGGCCTGTACCGGAATCCGGATACGACATCCCGTGAAGGCGTCTGTTCGAAGCTGGTTCAGTGGCCCGGCAGTTAAATCCAACGTATCTGGCCTTGTACAATTTTACCAGGAGTCCGGATTTGACGTAACGGAAGGCAAAGTTGAGTTGAACGGATTGGCTGGTCTGGCCGGAGGTTACCATGTACATCAGGTAATGGCTTTTATTCTTCTGTTTTATTTATTTATTTATTTATTTTGCTACCATGACTTTTCTCTATAAATAGAGTTGAAATATTTATTTATTTTTTTGCTACCTTGACTTTTCTTTATAAATCCAGTTGAAATATTTGAAACAACAGTTTTCGTTGTTTTATGACAATTTCAACTGGGTGAGCAATTTCTTGAGATAGATGTCGACAGTAAATATAGAGCACTGTAGGTGACCAACTGAAACGATGGATCCAATGGACGTCCGTCATACTAGCTGCCAATCGAACGTACCGCTTTTGTACATTACCGCCTTTTTTTTGTCTTAAAATAGATTCTTAAATTTACGGTACATTGACTTATCAAAAATAAGTCATTCATTCAAGCACTTTTAAGCGGTCTTTCACATAATAAAAATATGACACTTTTCAGGAGAACATCTTGCCTTGAAGAAACTAGATATTAGTGGTTGTTGTTGTTGTTGAAACCCAGACCGTCCGACCTACCAGAAAGGTGTAAGGTAACTGTTTGGACGGTCGGGAAGTGCCACCCAATTTAGACCGGAACCCAGTGGGGAAGGCATCCACAGGGACCGTACCCTCCTTCCCCTACCACCAACCTCTCGGAAGGACTTTCGGACCCACATGTTTAACGTGATCGTACTCCGCATGAACACGGCGGCAGTTTTGGCAGTGGCTGGAATCGAACCCGGGCCTACCGAGTGCAACTCCAGCGCGCTAACCAATGGGCTACCGCGCCCAGATATTAGTGGTTGTCGTGGGTACATTTTAATATGCGTTTTAATTATGGAGTTAAAGAGGAGATTAAACTCCGGCATGAAAACCTGAAAATACCATAATACTTTGATAATTATATCTAGATCTCGCTAGTGTCAATAACGTCCTATCGGTTCTCATTTGACATAACAGAAAAGCGTAGTGTCTAGTATATGTATTTTCGATTTTCTGATTAAAGTTTCCTAATTATGAATAAAAATTAGAAGGGAACATAAATTTGAATAACTAGAAATATTCTTTATTGCTTGAACTATAATTTGCATTGCACTAATAACAAATTTCTGCAAAATTAAGTTTAAAAAATTTTTTAATTCAATACCTACCTTTTACTTTAAAAATGCATACTACAATACTGTGGAATTTATCTTACCCCATCGCCATCTGAATGGTTGTCTCAAACGATTGAGAAGCTTTCCAAACATGAAATTTTGACTCCTTCCCTTTACCTCCATGGTTTCCCCGTTTACATGATTTGGGGTTGAGTTGGCTACATTGTATTCAGCAAATAAAATGTTTTGGACAAGTTTAAATTTATATTTACTTGCTGAAGATACTCTTTCTGCTCGAAGATAAATAAAAATAATGCAACAGATTCTTAATAAGGTTAATTTTGCCAACCATCAGCAATATACTCAATAAATCCACCTTACAATTCTCTAAGCTATAAGATCACTCTCTCATTCCAGATAACAGTATCCATGGTCCGGTTGCAAGCTTTTTAAGCATTTGTTGCACATATTGCCGATGCCTAGAATGGCAGTAATAAAATGTTTCGTAATTGTGCTCAGTAGTGCTTAAAACATGTTTAATTGCCAAATTCTCAAATTATAAGTTTTGATCATGTCATAACATATTTTCTACACACATATTAAGTGTGCATGAAAGGTTAAAATTATTAATGTTTCATAGAAGCTATACATTTCCTATGATGATCTTGATAATATCTTCATTATAAACCAATAATTCTCATAATAAAAAAAAATGTTTGTTTTCTGCGTATATCGCCTGTAGCGGAAAATCGGAATGTCGAAGAGCGGTGAAATTTGCTATAGAAGTACTTCAGGTCCCCAGATGATGCACCTCGGCGATATATATATTTTTTTAATCCAAATTAGCTTTTTAGTTATTTTATATTAAAACACGATTTTGAGCCATTCCCACACAAATCGATTCTTTAGCAATCATATATCTTTGATCGCTAAAGAACCGATTCCATCTTCCAAAAAAGTTTCCATCTTGGCATCATAGTAAAGATCGAAGAACGTTCTTTCTAACGTTCTTTTGCCCGAATCTGTAGGACAATGCTTTCATATTTATTTATTTGTTTATTTTTAAATACATGCATTTTTTATTTTCATTTTCTTATTTCGCCGCATCCAAAAATGGAAGATTAGCGCAATTCTATAGTTTAGCAAAAGCATAGGTGTATATCTTCGCATTTTAATAAAAAAAAATATTTTATTTTGTTTATTGTATTTTCTGTTAATGTTCAAGCAGAAGCATAGATTTAGGAACCCAGTCGTGAAGGGGTTCTTTCTGCGGTAGCATCGGACGTTTCTGAGCATGCCTGTCAAATTGTTACTCTCGACTATACACACACACACGTTGAGACAGAAAATTTTGGATTGAAACGAAAGATGGTAATGATTTGTCTTCAAAACAGGCGATTTGGAAATTGAGTGGAGGTATCTATATCTGTATAACTTAAGTAGCGGGCTCTTATTTAAGACCCATGGGAAGTTCGGGCAGTTAGTACTAGTCCTTTATATGATCAACAGGTTGCGGACCTCTGGTGTACACTAGGAAGTCCTTAAGTACTCCAATAACTTTTTGTATTGGCTATGACACACGAGGGAGGTCTTTCGTCCGTTTTGGGGACGTTGCGTGCTGGGAGTAAAAGAACGCGGACGTTCTCGTGTGACAAGCTGCGGGCATTCTTTTACTCCCAGCACGTAACGTCCCCAAAACGGACGGAAGACATCCCTCGTGTTGTTGTTAAGACCCAGACCATCCGACCTACCAGAAAGGTGTAGGGTAACAGTTTGGACGGCCGAGAAGAGCCACCCAATTCAGACAGGAACCCAGTGGGGGAGGCATACACAGGGACCGTACCCTCTTTCCCGTACCACTAACCTCTTGGAAGAACTTACGGACTCGCATGTTTAACGTGATCGTACTCCGCGTGAACACGACGACAGTATTGGCAGCGGAGGGAATCGAACCCGAACCTACCGAGTGCAATTCCCGCGCGCTAACCACTGGGCTACCGCGCCCCTGACATCCCTCGTGTATCATAGCCCATATAAAGTTATTGGAGTGCTTAGTACCCCTGTATAAGTGTTTACTTCTAGATACTTCCACACATATACTGCCCAGTTTCTGATTATTTTATTTTCCAGCTTTGGGTTCCTATCGACCGCGAGTTCCCGTGCACTGCCGATTCGGTTCGCGGACATTTCAATCCATTCAAAGTCAACGTGTCTCTGGGTCCTGCCCCTGGTATCGGATCGAACGACCAGTACGAAGCAGGAGACCTCAGCGGAAAACTGGGAACGTTGGATGGTCAGGACTCATCTCGATTGCTCGAATTTAGAGACAATAATCTACCTCTGCATGGGCCTAACAGCATCGTTGGCAGGTGAGAACTAACTTTTTTTCCCCCTTTGTCACTATATGAAATTAAAAATAATGGAATAGTATGCACTGAAATAAGACTATACTAATAAAAAATCTTATGTGTGGACAGCACAGGACTTTCTCTACATAATACAATGATGTTACTTCTTTCACGATGAAATAATGTGGTGTTTAAGGAATTTCCTTGGAACATTTAAAAATCAATAATTGTTAAAAAATTAGTCAATGACATTAATATTCATTACCAGGCTATCAACCTTCTTGAAAACTCAATCTTGCAAGCATCAGCCTTTCATATACGACTGACTACAATTTGTTAAAAGGTAGTAGTTTTAAACTCAATGATAGATACTTTTATTAAATCGATGGTAATTGAAAAGGAAGTTTCCTTATAAAAAAAAGTGCTTTAACTTTGCCAAAGACACACAACTTGATTCATCATTTGTGTGGAGTCGATGGTAAAACATTTCTTGTAAAAACTAATTCAACGACCCAGACCGGGGAAGGGCAAACCTGAAGGTTTAGAGCATCAAGATCCCCGGCAGGTGTAAAAACTAATTGAACTTGGCGGAAAACTCACAGAATCATCCTTTACGTTTTAACGTACGTATATATAATGTTACGAAACGTGTCCTCTGGAATCGTGGTTATAAACGCAGGATACAAGAACTAGTCCAAGTTTCTGGATAACTTACGTTTATTCACCAGCACAAAATAAACAGGAACAGTATACAGTCAAATAGCACTTAAGTGATGCACCAATTTCACAGAATAAACTATATTATTCACAGAATGTTGACGAAAGTACTTTCACAAAACAGCAGCTACTATTCTCAAAACATTGACAAAAATCACAGTCCAATGTAGTTCATGTCACGTCCAATCCTAACTCCCCTGCAACGGAGGGGCGAGTCCTTTTTTGCAGTCTCTCCATAGAAACTTCTGGAAATATCTATATCTTAAAGAATTATTGTTCTATCGGGAAGTTTTTGGAACATTCCGCAAGTCGCCAGATGTCACTAACATGGCGATAAATCTCCAAATCTGGCAACCCCTTCTTCTAACTGGGAAATCCTAGAAACTCTGGGGTCACATCGTGCTGACGTCATGCACAATATCTTCTTCGCTTGGCCTTCCAGACAGACGAAAGGCAAGGCGCCAAACGGAACATTGCGCATTCACAACAATAATATACTAAGGGGCTCCACACTTGCTCTCTATGCTTCTCTAACTACCGTAACTAGCTGCGCTCGCTTTGCGAGCCCTTTCAAGCCAAACTTAAGTTTAACTCAAAAAATATTTTGTTTTTTTAACGTGGTCTCCTGTATTTCTCTACAAATGTACCAAATTTCATACTTTTGTATGCTATAGTTTTTTGCGATTAAGGAACGTGTCCGTACAAAAAAAAATGTCACTTCAGAAGTGCATGAAAGGCAGAATAAGGCCGGATTCAGACTGATCCGTTCGTACGTTGCCCATCCGTTGAGAGCTGTACGTCAACCAATCACAGGCTCGAACGCACGACCGTGCGTTCATCCGTTGAACATGGTTCAAGTTCATGTTTAACGGATGCGTTGGTCACGTGATGCGTTACCTTCTGAAAAGACACCAATGAAAAGGCTTCTCTTGATAAACAAGATGGCCGTCACTTCGACCACAGGATTTCCAAATGCAAGAATGATTTCGGATATACAGCAGACTATATGAAAAATATTCTGATTGGTGAGTTATTATTTGTTTATTTAAAAGAAACATGGGAAGTTTACTCTTAAATCTATGCCAATTTGACGATCATTAGATAAATTACTTGTGTGATCACTTGTTCATTTGAACGTGTGGTCATAAAATTTTATTTTAATGTATACCGATCGCCTAATTTACTAATTTGGAACTGTAGAATGACCCGACTTGATCCAATTTAAAAATGTGACTAAAGTAATCTCCCCACATCTAATGTTCAATGTAAACTAGTACGCTCTCAATGAATGGATATTTGAGTAAAATTTATTGTAAATATTTTGTAGAAACATAGCATTTAATCGCACTCGGTTATTCATCATGACCATACCAAATATTTCTATCCCTTCCGGACTTTATCGGTATTTCAAGTTTTGCGATGTCATACTTTTTCACATAGTTAAGAAATCTGTCAGGATGTGTAGTATGTGATGCTATTTATAAATTGTTGAAATTCCCTTTAGATATAACAGTTTTTCAATAAATTATAATTAAATCCGAAAATAATGATTTAAATAATTATATGTATAATGTGTTTAGTATGTTTTTGAGTCCTAAGTATAATGTGTGTTGTTTTTAAGCATTCCATATTCTGTATCCTTATGTGAATAAAGTAAACAACCCAAACCATATTTTGTTGCAGACTTCACATATAGCATATTTGTTATGTGGCATGCAAATTTGGGAATCTTATACACTTTTGTAATTTTTTTTATTGTACAATTTATTTTGGCATTTATATTAGCATTTATCAACTTCAACACAGGGTCCTCGTCCTAGCTATGAATGTTCTGATAATATATACTATTGAGGCTACTTAACACGAAAGTGAAATATGGGTTAACACGATATGCAGGCTGTACCAATATATTTGTTTGTTTCATGCAAAATAATAGTTAAGATGCAGTGGTGAATTTATATACTGACGAATGCCAGGGACCTCGCTTCAGAGGAGAGCCTCATTTTGAACGAAAAATAAAAGTAAAATATCTTTAAGAAAAAAAAATTTTTCTTAAAGATTTTTAATAGTGAAGAAGGAAATAAGGACGAACTCGAAAATGAATCCCAAAAAGTGGATTTAAAGTGTTTGTATTCGTATCTATGTGGAGAAAACATAATTCAAGCATTTCCAAATGTTGAAATAGTACTTCATACTTATCTGCGTTTGATGATCTCCAACGCTAGTGGGGAAAGGTCATTCTCTAAATTAAAACTAATCAAAAACAACTTAAGAAGCGTAATGACTGAAAAGAGGTCATCAAATCATTTGTCAATTCTTAGCATTGAAAACTACCGTGTTAAAACGTTAGATTTTACTTATTGATACTTTGTTGCATCAAAAGCCAGAAAATGTCCAATTTAACCATAAAAAGTTTTAACTCTTTTCTTAGTATTGTGCTGTAATATCAATATTTACTGCACAGTTTAACAAATAAAAATGTATAATATTTAAACACTTGTATCGTTTAATATTTTCATAAAATATTATTATTCTCATCTTAATTTAATTTCTGTTCAAACTTTTGGGTGCAAATATTTCAAGTATGTTTATTAGATAAAAAAAAAAGCGTAGCAGGATTTGTATAGAACGAGATTCAACGTGTTTATTTTTAAGAACTTTCTTTTTCTAAACTGGCTTTTAGAGTGTGTGTGTGTGTGTGTGTGTGGGGGGGGGGGGGGGGGGGGCTCTTCAGAAAAGATTGCCGGGGCCACATTCTCCCATGATTCGCCACTGTTAATATGAAATGTATGTTCTCTTTTATCCAGTGCCAATGCACTTCTGTATAACAGGCGGTTTGTACTTACTCGCATTTTATGTGTAAATCCCAGAGATCTTGAAAATAGTGACTTTTAGATTTTGCAATTGTAAATCAATATTTGTGTAACAACATTTTGTCCATTACATCTGTAAGCAACATCTTAATCGCTGATATGTTATGTATATATTTTTGTTAATTTTTTTACATAATTGTCTATAAATTTTATTGTGATTATTAGTTTTGTTTTTGTTTTTTCAAGAAAAAAATGCCAAAAGAGTTAAAAGCACAGCTATTATATTTATATAATACTGGTATGTGAAAAAACTTTTGGCGAGTAATCACTGAGCTGAAATTTCTGAATTATTCACTCGTTATTAGTAGAATTTTATAGCTTATTATGCAGCATTACAATTAGATTTGTTATATTTTCATTTTGCGAACTTGTTTGAATACAGAAGAAATCTATTTAGCAATATTCTTCAAGGTTCGTGTGTAGATCAATTGCGTGTGGTATTCAAGTTCAGGTCTGATATTTATTACCATGAATATTTATCTACAGCTAGATACCATAATTTAAAAATATTCATTCTAATAGTTGAGGACAAGCAGTTTTGATGTGCTTTTTTTTACCAAGGGTTATAAAGTGATACTAATTCTGATTTAATTTGTTACAGGAATTTAAAGTGTCTAGAAAGATATATTTCTTGAAGGACTGAAAAATCTACAGCTGGTGCACACATCCTCTGCTCTGATCCCTTAAGATTGTGAAGAAGTTAAGGTATGTTTTTGTCACATTAATTTCAGTGCTTGACATTTACTATTCCTAGTTAATATACTGTAAATTAGAAATTCCTTAATTGGTGATTAAAAAGTGTAAAGTGGATAAATTTAAGTAAACATTAGATGTTGCTGTGCTGTTAAAAGTTAAATACTTGTATATAGAACTTTGTGGGGTAAACTGTTCCATATTTATAATATATGCTAAGTAAGTTTTTATAATGACAAACACATCTAACATATAAATTCAATCTTGCTGTAGTCATTTTAATTCATAATCTGCAATTTGAATCCTCGTGATTTGTTTATCAGTCTCTAACACACACATGTGGGTTAGTCATTTCATTTTCAAGGACTTTCCAATGATCATACGGAAACACCTGACCTGTGCATGCAAGCAGCTCACTGAGTAAAGAAATATTATCAAAAAATTAAATTTAGCATTTTTAAAATTAAAGTTTTGAAAATTAAAATTTTCATTTTCATTACAATAATCAATCTGGTCAACTAAAATTTCTTAGAATAAATGCTAATTTTATTCTGATTTCCAGTTTTATATAAGCAAGCTAAACAATTTGAAATCAACTGTAAAAGTTACTGGTTTTAGATTTAAATTGTATCTTGTGAAAATAACCTGTTTCAAATTAAATTATAACTATCGTGAAAAGGATCAAATTGAATTTAAACTGCATTCATTGTAGGACCAATTTTAATATGATTCATATATTGCACATGTAATACATAACCCATTTGTCTTAAAAAGTTACTGCTAGCTTGGGACACCACCACAGTATGCATCAACATATCAAGTGCATTTATTGCCTACGCAAAAGGTGTTTATTTAGGACATAAGCAGGCTATGATGCCAAGTAGTAGCACATGCCACACTGTAGCAGGCATATATTTTTAATATGCATAAGCTGCATTTTAATATTTTCTTTGTTAGCACAGCCTGTTCCACTGAATAGTGGGTGCATGTATTTAGTTTGCATAGGTCACATTTTATTTTTAGGTACTGTAGTATAGTAACTTATATCTAGATAAAATAGTGCTCACATATTATTTGTTTATAAAAGT
Source organism: Amaurobius ferox (assembly GCA_951213105.1). Classification (NCBI taxonomy): domain Eukaryota; kingdom Metazoa; phylum Arthropoda; class Arachnida; order Araneae; family Amaurobiidae; genus Amaurobius; species Amaurobius ferox. The sequence continues at coordinate 52,176,033 of OX578136.1, read as the reverse complement.
TATTGCTAAAATAGTGACTGTTATAGATAACAATTTTTAATTTTTCAATTCATTAGTTTTTTAATTGGTAAACATTTAATGATTTTTTAAAACTATTTTAACTAATGAAAGAATTTAATATTCCAAGATAAAATTACTTTTATATAGTTTAATTTAGGAGTCAGAGTCGGTATATTTTTACACACTCCGACTGCACAGCCCAGAGTGTTCCCAATGATCAGTTTGTAAACATATGATGAAAATATTGCATAAAAGGAAGAATTGCTATTGACCATTATATATATAGAAACATGACATGTGAAATATGCCATGCTAATGGGGATTAAGATTTAGCAACTTGTTGGCACTAAAGTTAAAGCCAATCATTCCAATATTTTAAAAGCATTTTCATTGTCCATGAAATATTATTTTTTGAAAATGTTTCATATAAGCTAAGATAGCTACACTATTTTCAATCTGCTTCTCCTGCATAAAAGTCATATTTGGTTGTAGAAAATTGCATTTTTGTATAACTAGCTGACAGCCAGTGGTTACTTTTTTTTTATCAGGTACGACTAACGATAGAACTGAAAGCCTCACTTTTATGATCAAAATCTACTGCTTTATGGTATACATTAATCCAAATGCAGAAATTTCAAATAGAATTTTAAAGTTTAAAAAAAAAGTATTCATAACGAAAAAAAAAATGAAGACATGGGTTGCCCATGTGGGATTTATGTCAGGCCTTTGTTGATATTCTATTCATTTAATTTTGTAAAATAGTTGAAAATGATATTTCTTTAAAACTGTACATTTTATTTTTTACAGGTTTTTCTGAATTCAAGTATGGACTAGAAAATTTAAAGAAAGTTTGACTGAATCTAGTTTTGTTTTAAAAAAATATTCATATTTGTTGAACATAATCTGTTATAAAATATTTTATTTCTTATATCTAAAAATTTTAGCTGTATACTTCTGAAAAATAAACAAATTAAATGTATGTATTTGATTTTATTGTTAATTAGTATGTTTTGAATTTATCCATTGGGATTTAATCTTGGAACAAAAATATCGTAAGTATTTAGTTCTTACTCCAAAAGGGTACATGAGTAATTATGATGCAAAGTTTTTCGGAGGGGTGTGCTGGCCCCAATATGTGTTCTGTCTGGTGAAAAATATTGAATAAGACAAGTCCAATATTCAGCTTCACTATTCTTATTAAAATGTTCTCTGTAGAAGCGAAGCTGAATATTAGACTCGTTTTTAACTATCTTATAACAATGGCTATTCATATTACCATTGTTGTAAGCAAACTGTCACCTAACTAAAAGGGCTTGCAGATATTTAAAATATGGAAACTAATATGGTTACACATAAACGAAGAAATATCTCTATGATAAAAATATTTATCAGACTGCTGTAAGACCCAATAAGTTCAACACTTTTCTGTATAGAGGGAAAATATTTTAGCAATGGGCAGTTGATCAACAAATTTGGAATTCTAATTCAGATATGTTTTCAAAACTGGATTTGCAGTTAGTTATATTGGATTTTAGTTTATATTCAAGTGTGGATTTCGGTTAATTTGCTAAAAAAGAAAATTTACTAAATATGTGGAAATACTGAATATACTGAATAATAATAAAATATTTTAGCAATGGGTAGTTGATCAACAAATTTGGAATTCTAATTCAGATATGTTTTCAAAACTGGATTCGCAGTTAGTTATATTGGATTTTAGTTTAGATTCAAATGTGGATTTCGGTTAATTTGCTAAAAAAAAAAAAAAAATTACTAAATATGTGGAAATACTAAATATACTGAAATATTCTATTAGATTTATTATAAGAAACATCTGTTCTTCATTTCCATTCAATTAATGTTAATGCATTAATAAAAAACAATTATTTTTCTCCTTTAATGATAATTCATTTCTTCGTTTTCATTATTCAGTATTTTTCTGGTTTGAGTGGAAGTAAAAACAATATCTGAAAAAATTTATACAAGCACATCTTGCATCATTGATTTTCAATGATTATAAGCTAGTTTTATTATATTGATGTAAAAAATATAACATTACAGGTTTGAAAGTTGAAAAAGCATTATTAAAATCATATTAATAAAATCAAAATGTGTTTTTGTGAGCATGTCAACTACTGAACTCAGCTTTGAAATTTTAAATGTAAAAATTATCACAACTCAAATTCTAACAAAATGAGCACATTTTATTTTTTTTAACTAAATGTTAATTCTGGAAGTCCAATTGGATTAAATTTTTTTTATTGTTAAATATAATTTGCATATTATTTTGATGGTTTGATGTCGATGTGAAAAACAAAACTGGCGAAGTAGCCACAAAGAGGAACTACTGAGAAAACCTATAAGATGGCCTGATGGAGCTGTACCATCAATGATGTGAATTTCATTTATATTTATAAATACTATTTATTTAATTAAACTATATATATATATTGATATTGCAACAAACAGCTTGTTACCAGCTGCTATATGCTCTTGGCTGGTCTGGGTTTTCAACAAGACTGTTTTGATTGCTCTCAAACCAACATAATTTTAAAATACACGACAATGTGGATTATTCCTTTTATCTATTTTGTATTCTCCATGAAGTAATGTGAAATACTCCGTAAAATCCTACTTGAAATTGAGTGAGGTTATCAAACATTTTTGCTATTGGCTGGTATTATAAAGTTGTTAGCCTGAAAGCATTCTAAACTGATTAAAAAAATAGAAAAAAAGGAAAAATTATAAATGCAAGTGGAAATGTTAAAAGCTCCAATATTATGGGAAAATAGTTTTATTTATAAAGGTAAGCTGATTTTACTGCTAAAATATATCGGAAAGCTTAATGGTGCTTTATTGGCAATTTTTATCACTCAGATTTCCTTCTTTTTACTTTGACGAATATGTTAAGTAAAAATATATATTATAAGAAAGAAGTTACTGCAATCTTTTTAAAATGTCAATTTCTTCTTCCATAAACTTCAGCTTACCAAATTTAATCTGTTAAAGCAATTTAATATTTCAAAGATTGAATAATGATAAGAAGCGAAAAGAATGTGTAGTAATGTGCATTGTTTTATTAAAGATATTAGCTAGGAAGAGCATTGGTTTATGTGAGAGAAATAAGCATTTGTCTTGTCAGATTATATTTATACTTCACACAAAATGCTGACATCTGGTTTAATAATTTTTTAGCACTATTCTCATTAACTATGAGTCAGTTGCTTATTAATCATATTTGTCTATTTCAATATTTGCTGACAGTTGCAGAATATAATTGTGAAGTCAGTTAAAGCTAAATCATGTTAATATTTGATTGTTCCACATCAGAAAACAGGATTAGCTTAAGTTGGATTAGATATGAAATTAATTTACTGCTTAAAAAAGTAGATTAAATTTTTTGTGTTTGGATAATACTTGTCACCATCTAAGTAGTAAAACTTAAAATACCAAGAAAGTCTAGGTATTTTGTAAATAGTAATACCTTGGTAGCCAAACAATACTTTAACAAACACTGATGAATATACAAAAGACACAAAATATAATGTAAAAAAAATATGCATAGCAGAATGGGCACGAAATTGTCATTAAGAAGCACCCCAAATTTGCAAAATGGTAAATCTACTAACATATGCACTAAAACCCCGGAGTAGTGCATAAGGTTCATGAAGCCTGTTAGCCCAAAATTATAAAATTTGGAAAGCAAAATAACATTTATAATTAAGGTAAGTATTGTTCAACTTTACTTCTAAATATGTAACATATCTGGTAAAGATCTCATAAATTAGGTGATTTTTCACAGCCAACATACTATTAAAAATCTGAGTTCTTTTATAAGAAAATGAATGGAAATTCAAAAGATTTTATTTTTACAATTATATATATATAAACCCAAGGCTGTTTATTTAAATTTATACTGAAAGATATTAATTCTGAAGACGCAATAGATGCTAATATATCAATCCTCAATTGTTGGTAAATTGGTGTATTTCGAAATTACTAAATAATTAAGATTTTTGCATTATTGGCGGAGAGAGACTTCCACAAATAAATAATCTCATAAATATATTAAACGAGAATTGTGGTCAAAAATATACAGTAAATACAAATAAGCTCAATTCAAGAATTTACCAAAATAGGATTTCATTTGAAAAATCCCTAAATAGAGAATTTGAAGAAACAGATTTACATATATATTGGGATATGGCCATATCCCAGAAAATATGAGATTGTATCCTTCACCCGGCCCGGGGGAGCGGACACTACTTGAACGGGAAGCCCGATACTTCCAGTAATTTTTTTAAGCTGGAGAAGACATGAAATATTCACAAGAGGAACTGAAATATGAAGCCCTCCATAAAGTTTGTAGGGGGCATAATTTGGGGGGGACATGCCGGCCTTGTCCAAAGAAATTTACAAATTTAGAACACGTTCCCGGCCCGAGGACCATTAAGTCACGGCCGAAATGCTTTTTATTCAAATGTGTTTGTACAAAGAACTAAGATAAAAGTTTTTCAAACATTTATATTTACATATAGCTAAATTCAACACAATAATCTCATGCACTCTATTAAAATTCACTTAAATTTTTTTCAAATTTAAATACGCCCAGCCCGACTTTTTAAATACTGAGCCCGACCCGACTCACGGGACAAATCGGGCCTGCGCTAATTGACCAGACCTCAATATGAATATATTATCATAGAACATATGAAAATCAATCGAACAGCTGCTGTCAAATAGTAAACAAATCCCAACCAATCAAGTTGAGCCGCACAAAGATTTCTTCTTTCCCACACCATTTGCACCCCTATCGCCTCATACAGCGTGGAAAAAGAGGAAAATCCCTTGTGCTCGAGAACTCCATGCGTTGACGGATTTGTGTGAATCAATGCTCTGCGTTGCTCCTCTGACGGATAGCCAACGCAACGGACGAACGCGTCAGTATGAATCCGGCCTAACTCTTAAACTACACTCACGGACAATGAAAGTTACGCACCAAGAAGGAAGCATAGGATGGACCTGAAATTTTATTGATGGAAGCATACAGATGAATAATATACGTGTTCACAAAAACAGTGCAGCAAAACACTTGCAGAGGAAGCTGTGGTACACAGGTCATCCTCAATAGCGCGTTGCACCGCCTCGTGCTGCGATACAAACAGCAATGCGGTCCGGCAATGGTGTCGAATAGATGCTTGATGTTATCCTGCGGCAGACGAGACCACGCCTGTTGGCCGTTACGTTCCGAATCTCGAAGATTGCGACAACGAGGCAGCTGACGTTTCAACTGGTCCCACACCTGCTCGATAGGGGAGACAGATCTGGGGAGCGGGCAGGCCATGGATGTAATGACTCAAGCAGGCCTGGGCGACCCGAGCCGTGTGCGGTCGGGCATTATCCTGCTGTAATTGCGCACCTGGAATCCCAGCAACGAATGGGAGCACACTGGGCCGTAGAATCGCATCCACGTACCTCTGGCCCATCAATATTCCAGGAACCACTACTAGAGCGAATCGACTGTCGTAGGTTATGGCTCCCCAATCTATGATGCCTGCAGTGGGGTTGGTATGGCGCTCGATAACGAGGTTGGGATTATGGCGTTGTGCAGGGGACCTCCACACCCGGACACGCTAATCATCGGTCCACAAAACGAAGTGGCACTCATCGCTAAACACCCACATCGCCAATCTGTGGCGTTCCACGTTGCTCTGGCCCGGCACCACTGCAACCAGAGTTGCCGATGTTCCCGTGTTAACGGTAGCACACGTAAGGGACGCTGGGATCAAAGATTCACTTCCTTCAGGCATCTAGATATGGTTGTGGGCACACAGGAGCCACTACGTGTGTCGATATTGCGGATCGGGTCGCCGTGGGCTCTATGCATGCTTGCCGCACGATCATTCAATCCTCTCTACTCGTGGTATGCCTGGTACGTCCAGAGTCGGTCCTCCGTGTCTGGGTGGCGTCCCGTGACCAATGCTCCCAACACCGTCGGACGGTATAGTTCGAACGATCCACGTGACGAGCTATCCAGCGCGCTGGCCACCTTGCGGTTTTCAGCACGATGATCAGGCCTCTCTCGAAATGCGTCAGTTGCATATATCGACGTTTCTGGCATCTACCCACCATTCTTTTCACTCCGTACTCGTGCTTGCGCCAGCCGAAGCTTCTCGCATTGATGGGGCGTCGACTACATGCCGGTTTATAAGGCCGCTGGCTCATGCTTATAGCGCCACTCACGGGTGTACGGTCATGCGCAATCACACCAGACTGGGATCATTTACATACCAGTCCGCCCTCTGTCTATTTACATCATTTCGCGGTTTTACCATGTTTTCTTCTTTTCAACTTTCATTGTCCGTGAGTGTATATCGAAATGTAAAGTATGTAATATATGTAATATACGTCTTGTAAAATTTAAACTATATGTAGGTACATGCCCGCTGAAATTCATGGTCTTGCTATTGTTAGCCTGTCCAGTACGTGACCTCGCAGCTCAAATATTCTGTTTTTCACTTTGACACAAAATATTTCTTAAACTAAACTAAAGTTTAAACTGAAAGCTGTTTATTTCAGCGTGTCCCCTTCGCTACAAATGTACTGAAGTACCTTTCGCTACAAATGTACTGAATTTTGTATACTATAGTTTTTGCAGTACGCGACCGGCGACAACTTTTTTTTTTTTATATAGAGATATGCAAATCAACGAAACACTCGACTTTAAGGATTTGAAAGACTTTCAAACGCTGTGGCAAAACTGGTTCAAGGTTTTTGAAGAGGTGTTATATTAGTCACTGGAGAGCAATCGATGTGGGTAATTTCAAACCTTGTTTTAAGTTTCGCTTGCATTTCACTAAAACTGGATATTGATTGCGTAATGAACACAATATTTCCAAACTTTCATTAAAATGAGGCAAACTATAAACTAGAGGAAATTTTGCACAACACTAAATTAGTAAATCGTTTTCTTCGAGCTTTAACGAATCGCTAATAAATAAAAAGTTATTTTGTATTTGATTGTACTAGTATGTAATATATAACATTTTTTTTTTTAATATACATAATTAAATTTGGAGCAATTACTTTTACGATTCAGATATTTATAGACCTTTTTCTTAATAATTTTGAAAATGCACAGACCATTTTTGTTCATTTGTGTCATTTTTGATAACTGCGAGCAATGAACTTATTGATAAAAAACATGCACAAAATGTTTTTAACTTTTTTAAAAATCTTCACATATTCTGTACTTTGTTCTGATTGTTGTCACCATGGCGTATTACTACTTCGCCCCACGCCGTCTGACCTACCCGAAGGTGTAAGGTATCTATTTGGACGGCCGGGTCAATGCCACCCAATTTAGACCAGAACCCAGTGGGAGCGACATCTACAGGGGCCGGACCTTCCTTCCCCTGCTACCAATCGCTCGGAAGGGCCTTCAGACCCACAGATATAACGTGCTTGTACTGCGCATAAACACGTGGATAGTTTGGGCAGAACCGGGAATCCAACGCGGATTCTCCAAGTGTAATCACCTTTCCTTAACCACTCAGCTATTCCGCCCCTGATGAGGATTTTACACGTGGATATGAATAAGTCATTCGTTTGGACTAGTAAGTTTGCCAACATCGCCCAATTTCAATTTACGGGATGTTAGTTCAATGCTAAAATCATTGCTCTGTGGATCTTGTATATCCTTATTTCACTGCGAAAGGACTTAAGTCCATTATGTAGAGAAAGTCCTGTGCTGAATTATTTTCATACATTTAGAATGCATATGAATATAAATAAATATAAAAATTAAATATAATAATTCGCCACTGGAGAGGAGCGATAACCGTAGTTAAAATCTGGGAAATTTTTGTCTTTAATACTTGTGCAGTTGAAGAACATGAAAAATTGCCGCTCTTTCTTCTTCTCGATCTGGAAGTATATAAAGAAAAGGAAAAACTGGGCCAACGTATATAAACACAAATAACACGATAATGCATCATACAGCTGTTTCGAAGATACGTTGGATCCCCTTCATCAATGCAAGAAAACCAACAAATCCGAAGTCCAAAAGGGGCTTCGGATTTGTTGGTTCTCTTGCATTGACGAAAGGGATCTAACATATCCCCGAAACAGTTGTATGCTGCATTATCATGTTATTAGTGCTTATATACGTTGCTCCAGTTTTCCTTTTCCTTCGCACACAGTGTATTTTAACTTATTGACTGGAAGTACACAGTTGCCAGAAGAGGCCAACGGCCGTACCGTGCTGAAAACACCGGTTCTCGTTAGATCACCGAAGTCAAGCAGCATCGGGCGCGGTTAGTACTTGGTGGGTGACCACCTCGGAACACCGCGTGCTGTTGGCCATCTCGGGTGCGGTATCCCCGTGGTTTGCGCGCTAGATTTGCACGCTACCACAAATGCCGCCGTGTTCATGCGGAGTACGATCACGTTAAACATGTGGGTCCGTAAGTCCTTCCGAGAGGTTGGTGGTAGGGGAAGGAGGGTACGGTCCCTGTGGATGCCTCCCCCACTGGGTTCCGGTCTAAATTGGGTGGCACTTCCCGGCCGTCCATACAGTTACCTTACACCTTTCTGGTAGGTCGGACGGTCTGGGTCTCAACAACAACAACAGTTGCCAGAAGGCGCGGTAGCCCATTGGTTAGCGCGCTGGAGTTGCACTCGGTAGGCCCGGGTTCGATTCCAGCCATTGCCAAAACTGCCGCCGTGTTCACGCGGAGTACGATCACGTTAAACATGTGGGTCCGTAAGTCCTTCCGAGAGGTTGGTGGTAGGGGAAGGAGGGTACGGTCCCTGTGGATGCCTCCCCCACTGGGTTCCGGTCTAAATTGGGTGGCACTTTCCGGCCGTTCAAACAGTTACCTTACACCTTTCTGGTAGGTCGGACGGTCTGGGTCTCAACAACAACAGTTGCCAGAAGAGCTGGACGAAACAAAATGCATACAACAACAAAACACAAATTTATGAAAACACAAATTGAAATGCATTTGATGCATAGTAAAATCGGCTCATTTCAAGAACACTGTTCGGTCATTAAAAAAGGCTCGAATTTTCAAAAACATTTTGCTTATTTTTTATTATTTAAATGTAAAAATATTTGTTTACTTTCTATAATTTAAATTGTAAAAAGCATTAATTTTTTTTTCAAGTTTGCGTTTGATAATTTCAATTTGAAAAACCTATTTGTTGACTTCAGTAATTTAAATTTAAAAAACTTTTTATTTTTTGATAATTTAAATTAAATAAAAATTGTGTACGTTTCTGTAATTTTAGAAACTTCTGTTTACACTTTTCAATAGCTTAACTTTCAAAACGTTTTTGTTCACTTTTGATTATTTGAATTTGCGAAACCTTTGTTTACTTTCAATAATTTAAAATTTAAAAAACATTTGTTTGTGTTTCTTTGATTTAAATTTTTAAAAATGTTTGCTGTTCTTTAATTTAAATTTAAAATGTCTGTTTCAAACAAAAGCTTAAATTTCAAAAAGATTTTGTTTACTTTTGATTATTTAAAATTGAAAAACCTTCGTTTACTGCAAATAATTTAATTTTAAATCATATAGTATGTATATAGTATACAGTGAGATAGTCAACGCATAGATGACGTCACATGCAAAAAGATCATGAGTGCGCGTAATATATAATACCTTTACTGAAAGTGTCGCATATCATAATTGGCTACAAATATTTGGCAATTGATAAATTGAAGAAGTACCTTAAGATGTTATAAATTTCGTACATTTAGATATTAGAACGCATAAATTTAATTCCGCACGTTTTGAACATCCTTATTTTTCTTTCAGGTCTGTCGTGGTCCATAAACGAGCAAAAAACTTCCAGTGGACGTGCGGTACCATTCAGCCGGATGACAAGGCGGACGGAATTAGAGAAGTAATCGGTCTGGCGTCCTTCCACAAACAAGGATTAGCTGTCGAAGGATATATTAGATTAGTGAGTATTCGGTTAATTGCCAGAGCATTTTTAAGCTATGTGATTAATTTTTTGGATTATTGTTGTGGATTATTCTGGTGCTGATAAATTTTGGTAAGATTTTAGTAAATTTCTTCAAAATCTGAAATTAAATCTAAATAAGCTGAAATTTATTTATTAAATGCTTGTTTTAAACGTAATTTTTAACAATAAAACTAATAAAACCAACTCCATTACTTTAGGATAAACGGTTCTCAAGATATGGAAGTTTTTTCGCCTTTTAAGAATCTGGTAATGTAGTAAAATGTTAAGTTGCCAAAAGAAAAAGACGTATTGAAACTGCAAATTGGATATAATACCAAATAAGTATCCCTATCATTTTGGCAATTAAGCTGTACTCAATTCAGAGGGGGGAAAATTGAGTCTGTAAGGAAAGTCATGTACACCCCCCACGTCAGATTTTTCTTTTGTTACTGCCTTTAATTAAGAAGTTTTTGTTAAAGGGGCTTCAGTCTTTTCAAATTTCATAATGGTCACAGAACCCGTGATTAGTTTAGTGATGAAGAGGCGTGAAACTAGTTAACCGATGTTTGTCGTCACACTGAGTGCAAAAGTAACTTATAATAATGCAGCATACTGCACAATAATGCAGCATACAGCTCTTTCGAGGATACGCTGCATTCCCTTCATCAGTGCAAGAGAACCAACAAACCCGACGTCCAAAAGAGGTGTATCTGTGTCATAATATCATAAGTGTCTCTTTTGTACTACAATTTCTTATACACAATATTTAATTCCTTCTTCCATTCCAGAGGCAAATGGAATATGCCGACGGTGGCCGAGGAGACACTTGGATTGAAATCGACTTAAGACATCCTGGAACTCATAATAAGAACGTGGTAAGTGGACATATTTTTCCTTTTAAAAAACAGCACCCATGTCATTTGGACTTGTATTGTGAATGTCGTGTCAGACCAGGTTGCAGACAGATATTCCATAAAATATAGAACGTGAATCTGATATTCTGTATAGTAACACAGATCCATGAAAAGCAATAAATTCGATTTATGTTCTAGAAAGTCCAAATCATGTGTATCTGTTCGAAATCACAAACTTTAATACGTGTAACATAGACTCAATGAACATTGGTTGTGTTCTCTAGAAATAGCTTGGCCGAGCTTGAATGAATTCAAAACGAACTAGATTTGGAAATTTAAAGTTCTTAGTTTTTCTTGAAGAAAAGTTTTGTTTTTCCTGAAGAAAAGTTTTGTTATTCGAATACAAATTTAAAATAAGTTAATTCTAACAAGTTTTTATTTAACGTATTTAATTTTTTTGTTTCAATCCACAGTTATCTTATAATTTTTAGGTTTGCTTTGCATTTAAAAGTTTTCTCCCATAGTACTATGGTAGGAAGAGAAAGTATTGGCTAAGTAAGTATTAAGAGTGTTTTTTGCATTGAAATCCGTCACAGTGATCACCATAAACCAATGGCGCTTTGAAGCATGAGGATCTCCATTAATCTATAGTGAACGCAACAAGAGGAGAAAATTTCAGAAAACCAATTAAGAACGAAAATTTTGATGATAAAATGATAACCCATTACCAAGTTCTAAGGAATCCGTAAATGTCTGTGCAATGAAAACTTTTTTCTAAATTCAGAGCGCACTGAAAGCAATCAAGAAAATACTGTGCATTTTTTTTTAATTAGAGGTTGACAAGCGTCAGCAAACAAAGGGCTGAGCCGGCACCCTATCGGAGGTGACGACAGAGCCCCCTATTTAAAAAAGAGAAAAAGATAATACGAAATGTTCATTTAAACGGATGTTGGGTCTCAAGAGGATAAAATCAATTTCATTGAATATAAATATCAAAATAGAGGCTAATAGAATAAAATGGATGTGGCGCACGTCTGGGGGCGCAAGTTGAGGTGCTAATAAGTCATGTGTCAGTCACATCAGATGTTTAGGTATAGAAGCAACGCATTTGTTTCTTCTCTTCCGCATTAACGATGGTGTTCAACGCGCTCATTAATATGCATTGTGCAGTTTTTCTCTGTCACCGTTTCGGCATCCCACCCATTAACAGCTGGACGTATTTTAATTAACATTAAACGGTTTAGTTGTCTTAATGATATTTCGTCACGCTCTACGTATGCTGCGGGCAGTTTCCTGTCTCAGTGCTTTGCCTTCTGTCTTCAACTTTTTAAACTTCACGTCATTTTCGCTTCGCTCCGGCGGAGTTATAGCTTGTATTCTACAGATCTGTACAGGCCAAATACCTTGGTATTTTACTCGAACATTTTTACTTTCCCTATACAGGGTGTTCCAAAAAGATTGCAATGCGCTTTAATTCTTTACCTGTTGGAGATAAGTGGGCAATGTAAATTGCAAAAATGTTGAAAGTAAGGTGGGAAATAAGACTACGTTAATGAAATAGTTCTGCCACTCATTTTCAAAAAGTTACACCTTTTAAATTTTTATACGACCCCCTTAGACAAATTGGGTCAATCAGAAAATATTTATTTTTAATGCAATAAGATCATTAAAAAAAAAAACGCTTGTCTGTATCTACTGAATTATGATAAAGGAAAAACTCTGACTGCCACTTTTCCGTACCATGTGAAAGGTTGTTTTATCAGTGAAAATAGGGATCATAAACAAATTGAAGATGGAAATTGCTTAGATAAAAAAAAAAGTACTTAAAAGTACTTAATATTGAAAAAGTACTTAGTTATTGAAACGTACTTAAGCATCCGTGATTACATCGTGAGCCTACGCGGAATTCGCAAAAATGTATCCTATGTATTATCATCCAGTTTTATCTTTTTTGTGATATATCACAAATTTACATTTCTAATTTGATATAGGGTCCCCATTCACAATGTTCAATTTTCAATTAAATATAATTTTAAAGATACAGATTCAATTTTAAAGATACAGATTTTTTAATGATCTTGTTGCATTAAAAATAAAAATTTTCTGATTTACCCAATTTGTCTAAGGGGGTCGTATAAAAATTTAAAAAGTGTAACTTTTTGAAAATGAATGGGAGGACTATTTCATTAACGTAGTCTTATTTCCTACCTTACTTTCAACATTTTTGCAATTTACATTGCCCACTTATCTCCAACAGATAAAGAATTAAAGCGCATTTCAATCTTTTTGGGACACCCTGTATACATAATATAATGTATAGAAAGTATTCTGACAGGGTCGAAAATTCAAATTTGAGTTTCCGACGGTTTCTAGCATACCTAAACTCGAATCAAACGTTTTTGATGTGATGTCTGAGCGTGTGTGTCCGTGAATCTATGGAAGCGATATCTCGCGAACGAATAGAGAGTTTTAAACGAAATTTGGTGCTAATATTACAGTCGTAAATACTGGAAGTCTGTTGATTTTAAACGAAATCACATGTTCGCAAGATCCCTTAAATTTTTGGATAAAATTTTGAAAAATTCCTTAAAAATTAGAACCTACAATATTCTTGCGTAAATAATTGTTTGTAGAAGTCCCAGACCATTCGGTTGACCCAAGGGTTTGCAGCAGTAGTTTGAGTGGCCGGGGGTCATTGGAAATAATAGTTTGTGTAATTTTTCATTTGAAAACGAATGACATAATCTTCAGAATGCTAGCATGAACCTTTCTCAAGATATTGCACTTTTTTTTTTTTTTTCAAATAAATTTATCAAAAGTATTACATAAAATTAAAAAAAAGTATTTATTATCGTTAAATATATTCACTTTTCATGCAATATTATGCAACAAATGTGTTAACGTACTTCTCGTGGATTTAGTTCGTTTCATTAACGATAAAAGATAACTTTTGTAATAATTTTGTATTTTGACCAAGAATTCGTCAATAGTCATCTATACATAAGTAAAGCTCTTCTCTCCGTCTCTGCTTAACTAACGCTTGGCGATACATCTGGCTACTTGGTGACTCATTTAGCAAAATATCGCCAGCTTGGCTATACGTCACCCCAGATTAACGAAAATATAGTCAAAATACAAAAATGACGCTAAATTAACGGAAATGACACCAAACTGATGAATTAAATATTAAAATATTTTAATATATGGACTCTTATGATTATTGCGGATGTTGTATTGATAATGATCAATTTAGAAACGCGCAAAATTGAAGTTAATTGGGTAGTTCGAAATAGCTTTGCATGTTGTCATCAGCAAAAACGTCAAATGTACAACTCAACGTTAAAAGCATTGTGTCGTGGATATCATACATCATATTTTCACAGTGAAAAAAGTAAATTCATTGCATTATACACACAGTTATGTGCAGCCCACATCAGATTTTTAAAGACGTTCTCAAATGTAGAATCGAATAAGATACGACTCTGCATTATTTTTTCAAAAACAACAAAGCATATTAAGGGGACGGTGGACGTTGAAATTTTTTTTATTTATTTATTGACTTAGGAATTTGTATAAATATTCCTCTTAACATTACTATACACAATACCATTAATTTTTTTTTCAATTTTGCTATAATTTTGTATTTTTTTTTTTAATTTAATTTTTTTTAACGAAAATTTGAAAATGTGCCTTGCGTGCCATTTGTTCACATTTTTGATTAATTTTATATTATCATCACTCAAAAACACATTATAAACGAATTTAGGTATTCATTTTTAAATCCCTTAGAAAGTTAATTTTTTAAAAATATTTTTCTGCATTAAAACTTAATTTTTATCATTTAATTAGGTTCTTATTCACTTTTAATTGCCTTAATAAGTCCAATTATAAAATGCATACCCAGTTTCATTAAAAAGTATGAGAGGTGTCATCTTACCAAATTTCATGCATCTCAGACAAAAATTAAGACGCATGGAGCATTTTAAAAATGTAAAATCTTTCAAAATTCCGTTACGAAAAAAATGCATTCAACCTTTTGCTTACGGGAGGGACAGCGTCCATCCCAAACGAAGAACCTCCCAAAAAGACAGGTATTTGACATATCCTATCCCAAACAGTTCGATTCCCCTTTACAGGCATTGGCGTCCATGGAAATTCCTCTTTGCAGGCATTGGCGTCCATGGAAATCGCCGACAGAAACATTGCACCTGCTGCAGCAGGTGCAATGTTTCTGTCGGCGATTTCCATGGATGCCAGTGCCTGCAAAGGGGAATTGAACGTTTTGGGACAGGATATGTCAAATACCTGTCTTTTTGGGAGGTTCTTCGTTTGGGATGAACGCTGTCCCGCCCGTAAGCAAATGTTAAATGTGTAAAATAATGTTATACATATTAAAACTTTTTTTAGTCGATTTTTGCTCATTTCAACGTACACCGTCTCCTTAAATCTTATTATCTGCTTGGAAAAAAAATTGCAAAAGTATGTTTCTTTTGCTATTAAGTTAAAGATACTTGTAGTTTACATTAATCTCTCATGCCTTCATTGTATGTATGAAAATACCTTTTATCCCCTTTTTCTCATACAAATAGCTCATACATATAAATTCTACCCGCTCAAAATTATGAAATTCTTTTCAACCTTTCTTAAAACCACTGATCTACGAAAATAGTTTTAAGATAGCATTTCTGTTACGAGTTTGATCGGTTTGCTGATCCATTGTTTGTTTTACTATTTGAATTCTATTGTTTCTAGTCTATTTTGTCATGATTCTTGTTCTGCCACTGACAAATTTTATACTAGCGTGTTGCCAGTTTGGCTGGGGGCTGTGGACTCGCATTTTCCCGAAGTTCCTTGTCCCCCACTGTTATACATTCATTTATACAATGTAATTGTACCTATTGTGTAACAAAATAAAGTTTATTTATTTATTAGTTATAATACTTTATTATTTTCAACGTAGACCACCTGTGATATGATTTTTTTTTAAATAACCTTCATCCAAGTCATCAAACCTATCGTATTCATCTTCTGTTTAGTCAACAAGTAAATATGTGAGTAAGTATTTTTGTGACTGAATAAATAGCATTACGTGCATATAGAATGGAATTTCGGAATATCTTTGGTTTCTTAAAGATGCTCTACTCTTAGCCAATCGTTCCGTTTCAATCCCAAATGTTACAACTCCGAAATGTTAAAACCTTCAGACTAAATACCGCTGATACATCTTTAAATTTACCTGTTGGATATAATTGAAAATACACACTAAAATTTCTCAAAGCATACAGCTGCAGTTCGTTTCCTGCATTTCTTATTCAAATATTCATACCGAAAAGGTCTTTCGACTCAAGGACGACTTCAACGACTGCGGTTTTGCAAGGTTGGCTATATTGACCTCGTCGGAGAATAATTTGTCTCATGAAACATTTATTCGCATGTTCGAGATTCATATCGGCAGCAATAGCTCACCCAACATTTAATTATAGGAGGGGGATTTTGTTAGATAAAAATGTTCAATGAAATGCAATAGGTAATTATAGAAATGCATTTTACGAATAAAATTCATCAGTGTTCTTTTCTTCATACAAAGCTCTTGAGTTACTTCAGTCGGCAATTTCTCTTTGTATATATAGCAAGGCCAGCCCATTCAGTCGAGGCAGATCTTGAACATATTTTTAAAAGGCGTAAGGTTAAAACAGACTTTTCACTGACGCATATAGAACCCAAAGAGTTTCAAATATTTTTAATAAATTATAGATGACAAGATATATCAACTTGCCACACTTTGAAATTGCATCAATGGCACTTTTGAATAGAGTTTATTGCAAACGAATATAAACAATTTTTATGCCACAAATTGAATTCGAATTTCAAAACTGCTGGATTTATAGCAGGCAAATCACGATTGTAAAATCCACACAACTAACAAAAATCCGCCGTTGTATAAACAAAATATCTTGTTTTCCACTTCTCCAAATATAATTTCTACCAACTTCAATCGGTCCTGATAGGTTCCTGGAGGTTATGACCCCCCCAAATCCCCCTTGGCTACACCACTAATCATAATCACCTAATAGTGCACATACTGAATCAGAAATTAAAGTCTTGATTAGATAAAAAAGAGAAGTTCAGAGAAGCATAACATAAATCATGAGCAAAATAAAATCGTAAAATAATCCTCAGCCAAAAAAGAATATTACCTTTTAAGTTTGAGTCTTGAACATAACATGGGCTAATTTTTGTCAGATATTCATATTATTTTATCTCTTTCAGACGAAAGGTCACGAGTGGGCAGTCTTTGTCAACCAAGTAGCCCATGATGCTGTCGAAAAGGTGGAATCCTCTAGATGCATATCATCTGGATACCGTTGGAACCCATATATTGTAAAATCAGATGATGTAAGTTCCGTTTGCAAACACCTACCTTTTTAACAATTTTAGACCTATTGTATATTTGATTTAGTAATAAAATTTACAGAGACAAATTCCTTGATCGAGCTCTATAAACGGCTATAGCAAAACCGTGAAGAACAGAACCTAAAGCCTGTTGTGATCTGTTCTCCACATTAGGTTACAAGCACGGGTCAACGGGAGGGTGTCATGTTCATGGCATCAGCCATGAGGAGTAGAAGGCCTTGATAATTAAAAATATAATTAAAATTTTGGTGGAAAAAAAAAGATCTTCGAGATACAGCTACTGTGTTGTTGAGACCCAGACCGTCCGACCTACCAGAAAGATGCAAGGTAAATGTTTGGACGACCGGGAAGAACCACCCAATTTAGACCGGAACCCAATGGGGGAGGCATCCACAGGGACCGTACCCTCCTTCCTCTACCACCAACCTCTCGGAAGGACTTACGGACTTACATGTTTAACGTGATCGTACTCCGCGTGAACACGGTGGCAGTTTGGGCAGCGGAGGGAATCGAACCCGGGCCTACCGAGTGCAATTCCCGCGCACTAACCACTGGGCTACCGCGCCCAGGTGCTACTGTGTTGTTGAGACCCAGACCGTCCGACCTATCAGAAAGGTGTAAGGTAACTGTTTAGACGGCCGGGAAGAATATGCTACTGTGTGAAAAACTTAGGACCTGTATGTACTGTAGACAAACAGACAGTGAGATTCGTCCTTTTATTATTGTAGATAATAATTTCTATTATTTACAAGCATTGCAGATGACTTAGCCATTATCACTTTTGGGAATCCTCGCAAGGTTTTAGAAATGAACACCAGTATAACCCATTAAATTTAATATCCAACGCATTAAAACAATTTGAAATTTTAATTGAAAAGAGTAACTATCGTTTTAGATAAATTGGTTTACGACAAAATTAAAGATAAACCCCATATTTCGGGTTCATGGTATATCTATCAAAATTAACTAGTCGCTTAAAATACCTGGGATTAAATATTGGCAATAACTTATAGCGCTCATATGTTATTTAAAAAGAAAAATGCTATACATTTCGATAGTTTCTGGGGAAAACTAGGGGGCCTTTTAAAAATGTGGTATTTGAGTCATCAAAAATATCATTATATTACGGAGCTGGGATCTGGGCGACTGCATTAACTAAAGTACAATCTAATAAACTACAATCCATACAAACGACTTTCTTTCTAAAAAATTCAACTGGGTAGCGGACTTCTTCTAAATGTTCACTCTATTTTATTTTAGGAATCTCTCGCATGTATTTAGTAGTTTTTGGTTTTACATAAAAAAATTCATGTTTTGGAAGAAGAGAACTAATTTATTTCCAACCATTACCTAATAAATGAATAGTCAATATTCTGTGAAACAAATGCTTTCTGAAACTGTTTTATGGTAGATTTCTATTCAATAGACAATACTTTAAAACTTTATATTTGGCTTCTTCGTCTATCACATTGCCGAGTTCATAATCCTAACTTTTTAAACTCTCCACTAGGAGAGCGGCAATCACTTTCATTCGATCGGGCAGAGTCACTTTACTATAGATAAACATAATGAGTACACTCATAGACCTTACCATACAAAGTTATTGGATGTGCTTGAGGTCTTTCTTAAGAACCCTGTGTAACAATATAAAAAATTAAAAATTGCCCTAGGAACGGAAGGATATATATTTCATTAGCATTGTAAGACCTACTACATTGCAATATTACATTTACATTGTAATGTTGCATTTTTCCAAATTTGTTGAGAAGAAAAGCAGTTCCCAAAATTTACCCTACAGCATTCTAAAAATATTCCTAGAAGTGCCGTCTGATCCGTCATCCAAATCCAAATATGTAAATCTACTGAAATGGAGCACAACATAAATGAGAGAGAACACAAAGTTAAATTTTCAAAGTATCTAACGTTTATTTAAAATTTAACTTTCCTTTTAAAAGGAACTTTGAAGCATTTTACATTTCATTACAAGCAAGTAATTTAAACATCATAAATAAACCATGGACCGCGAGCATACAAGACAAAACGTTAGAATATTAAAAGTTAAAGATGACAATATTTAATGATTAAATTAAGATATATTAGAATTATAAAATAATTTGCCAAAAGAGAATAAAAAGGAGCATCATTTAGCCAAAAAGGAAATTTAGAACATTAAAATTTAATATATAAATATATGAGAATGTAAAGGTAATTAAACTAAATTTAACTAATTAAATAAATTAAAAAAATAAGTTAAAGTGATCCAATTACAAGTTAAATAACCCATCAATGTAAATGCAATATTGCATTTACATTACACTATTGCTTAAATACTTAGACATACTTAAAGGGGGTCCCATAAGCCTATTCTCATGCAATTAAACGATCTAAATGTTGTATATTTATCTAATTTCTTAATCCATTTTCATTTAGGATCTCTACAAAACAGAGTGCAGCATAGAAAACCCTTACAGATGTGAGATGGGAGATCTTTCAGGTAGACATGGCTCTTTGGAAATTGGAACGGGCAGAAAAGTTTTAACAGATGTCAACTTACCTTTGGTTGGAAATTACTCTGGTATGTATATATAAATTATACTCGAAATTCAAACAGCTAAAGTACTCTTAAAAACTTTAGTTCTTAAATACTTTCATGCTCTGTTCTTACTTTCCCTACATACATAGTATAATGTATAGGGAAAATATTGTGACAGAGTTGAAAATTCGAATTGAGGTTTCGAAGGAAGAGCACTTTTTAAGCATCCCTGAACTCAAATCGAACTTTTTTGAGGCTATATGTATGTGTGTGCCCGTAAGTTAGTTGACGCGATATTTCACGAATGAAGCGTTTAGAAAATAATTTTGGTTTGATTATTAAAATAGGTGAATACTGAAAACCCATTAATTTAAAATGCAAACGAATATTCGAAAGACACCTCTCCGCTATTGTCGAATGAAGTTTTGAAAAAGCATTAAAATAGCAGAACCTACACTAATAATAAGTATTCATTTCAGACGTAATTTTTCATTAGAAAATAAATGATGCAAACTTTAGAATGGTGGCCTAAATCGTTCTCAAGATATTGTAGATTTACGAATGACTTTAAAAAAAAAAAAATCATTAGAAAGCAGGACATTCAATATTATTAAATAATCATTTCATACGTAATTTTTCACTGTAAAATGAATGAAATCAACTTTAGAACGCTAGCAGCAAGAACGATTTTTGAGATATTACACGTTTGTTTTTCAAATAAATTTATAAAAGAAATTACACAAAATTAGAAAAATAGTTTATTTTTTGTGTTGTTGAAAAATGTTTAGTTTTTGAGATAGAAATTCCAACTTCTTCAGTTCGCCGCTAGAGGCGCTGCAAATTTTCTCAATCGGCCGCACATAGTCGCTTTTCTATTAGTCGACCCTGCTTTTGCAGCTCTAGAACACTTCAATCGAAAGTTAAAGGGATGCATAAGGACTTATGACAGTACCCTGTATAACTTTTTGTGTTTCAGTTCACTTGTTAAATATAGAAATGACGTTGTACAAAATTTTTGATGTTTTCCACCTTTGCAATCTAGAATTTAAAACGGATGAAAAGTGTGTTGTCAAAAATATATGACATATAGAGTTGGCTCTTCAATTTTTCGGCTGTCTTCTAAGCATAAATGAAATTTTTCCAAGCCTGTTTTGCAGCATTATATATGTGAAAAATCTAATTATTTTCTAGTGATGGGACGTTCTATAGTGATATTCGCAAAAGATGGATCAACCAACAAAGTAGCTTGTGCCAATATCCTCCCGGATATCCATCTCATTCGCCATGTCACAGTGAAGAAGAACCCAGGATTTTCTGTGTAAGGACTCTATTCCTAGTGCTATCTTAAGCTTATTCACTATTCAAATATCATATACAGCTTAGAATACAAAATTATCTTAAACTTTTAGACATCAATAAAACTGTTAAATGAAAGTATATTTATGTAAAACTAGTTTCTGTATAGAAATACATTCACAAAACTAATTCAATTAAAATATTCTGTGCAGAATTTTAGCATTTATGGGGCTTATCATGCTTCATGTTGAAAAAAGATTAAAAAAAAAAATTGAAATCATTTTCAAAAAATAAAAAGAATTAATATACAAAGAGAATTTGATTCTCCTAAAAATCTAGAAAATACATGATCAAGTTTTATTTTGACAAAAAAAAGTTAGTGTGTATAAAAATAAATTCCCAAAAACTAATTAAATTAAAACATTCGGTGTAGAATTTTAGTACTTGTGGTACTCAAGCTTCAGGTTGAAAAAAAGATAAAAAAAAATTGAAATAATTTTCAAAATTTAAAAAGGATATGTCCAAAGAGGGGGATTGATTCTCTAATAAAAAGAAATTTTGTAAAGTAAAAATTTCTTCACTTCAAATGAACTACTAAAAACATCTGTTCAACACAATGCTTTTACTATGAATGAATAAATTTTAAATGTAAGAAAAGCTAAAACAGATTTCATGAGAAAACATTGTATCATTACTTTTGTTTTTAGATTAAAGTTCATGAACCACATGAGAGACTCATTGGATGCGAAAGACTGGCTAGTGATTCAAGACACACAATCTCAAAGAGAAATTCTAGATGGACAATGTGTTCAATTAATAGTTCATTTCTATGGTGAGCATTTTTTTTTTTTTAATTATTTGAATAAATAATAACTTGCAATAATTCGAAATAAATTTGGCATTCTCATATTTGTAAGTAGATAGTACAAGTCTAAGCTTAAATTGGCTAAATATTTGTTTTAGCTGAAATACTTTTTGCTTTATATAAAAGGTGTGCAAATCATTTTACTTGACATGTGCTCATTGTGATAAAGTGAGTTCTGAAATAAAAATATATGTGGAAATTTTAAATTAATTAAATAAAATATTGTTTTTAAGAATTGAATATTTATTAATTAATGAAATGCTCCTGTGCACGCAGGATTGTTACTGCATAACTAGAATTTTCTTTTAAAGTGCACATTTCTATTGTACATATTTTTATTATGCATGTTACAAAATAGCTTTAGTGCTACACAGTCATCAGGTAATATAAAAAATTTTGGTGAAAAATATTAGGGAGAACATTATGTATAGGAGTTGTAAAACACAGTTCTAATGGTGGAAAAATCTAATAAATTCATTATCCTTGAAGAAAATGTTTTTTTCTTTCAGATGCATGAAAGGAACTTTGAACTCTATATCATTAACAAAAATAGTTTTCACATTATGGTGGTTTATTTTTACATTTTTAATTTCCCTACAATACATGGCAATGCCATAGGGAAGTATTGGAATCATGTCAAAAATCGCAACTCGAATTTTTGACGGATCTATGTGTTTCAAGTACTCTAGAATTTGAAAAAAAAAAAAAAAAATTTAGCATGACGTCCATCGGTGCAATGTACATATCCACTCTAGCTGAAAAACTATTTCTATTTGACTAAATTTCCCAAACTTTGGTAGATAAGTTACTTGTGGGTTACCCTGGTGCTGATTAGATTTTGATACAATTTGGAAAAAACCCTACTTTTTTTTAGAAATGGCCTGCAAAAATCATATGTATTCACTCTAATTGAAAAACCAATGGACCAAATTTCACAAAATGAGGTAGATAAGTTACTCATGTGTTATTCAGGTGCCAATTGGTTTTTGGCAAGATCCTGAAAGAAAAAATCTGCCTTTTTTAGTGAAATAGACCACAAAAATTGCAAAATCTAAAATAAAAGACTACATATGCTCAAATGTATCAATTAAATGCTTGTAAATATGTAACTTTTAACATTGAAAAGATTAAGACCAACACCATAACTCTAGGATTAACCGTTCTTGAGATATTGTAGCTTTTTTGTACTTTTGCCATGTTGTCTTTAAAAATATGTCCAGTCATAAAACAAAACTGGAAATAAAACTGCAAATTCAGTGTAATTTCAAGTAATTATGTGTTTTTGTGCTATTAAACTCAATTTAATAACTTAGAGAGAAAATGAATTTGAGTGGAAAGTCGTGTGCTGTTTACATCAGATTCTTAAGAAAGTAGAATCCCTGGCACTTTTGAGATTTCTAATTGATATTTTAATAAAATCAACTCTTTGCTTTACATGCTACGTGGCTTAGTGCCTGTGTCATACAAATATATTTTAAACATAAAATATTTTGAATGGATTTTTCTGACAATTAATAAACTATTCACCACAGTTTAGCATTTTAATAATAACAATTTTTAAAGATTTTTTATGTCAGTCTTTTTTAAATTGTACATACATTTGTCATCCATTACATAGTCAAACTAGATTGCAGAAATGACTTCAGCCCTATAACAGAGTACTGTATGCAGGCAAGAAAGTGTTCAATTGATCATCCATCACCATCCGTAGTTTTACGTCATTGCTGCTTGTCAGCATGGTACAAGAAATGAGATATAGGACAGAAGTCAAATCACTGTAATCCTGTGTGCTTAGTTTTATTAATGATGGGTGGGACTAAAAAAATGCACTGCATTGTTAAAAGTTTTGAAATAAATATTTCTACCAGAAAAATTCTAAAATCCTTGCTTTAAGGAGGTTTGTGCTCACTGGTCATTGCCTACACTACACCATGCTGACGAAGAATAGTGAAACCATGATCCAAGGGTTATGGGGAAACTTTCTTGCTTTTAATACTATACTAGTTTTACTTGTATGAACAAATACAATAAAAAAAAATCTATGTCAATCATATACTAGTGAATTTTTTACATAAAACTTGCAAAAAAATTTGATTTACTTAAAATTTGATTAACATAAATCAGATTTATTAATGTCACCATTAATAAACTTGTTTCTATACAAAGACAACAAATTTTACTTTACAATAGCTAAAAGACTATAAAAACAAGAAACTTGAATTTATCAAAATGTAAAAAAACTACAAAATTGTCTTTTGCTCTTACTTGTTGAAAATCTAACAGTTTGGTAGACAAAATGGTGAGTTCTGGAACCCTATAAAGATAGACTATTTATTTAAACTTAGACAAGCCTTGTCATAATTTAAATATTTAAAGCTTAAAATAGTAATTTATTAAAATCTTTGCTCAAAAATATTGTGTTTTTGGCTAAAAAAACAATTTTAAATTATGTGCACAATAAGTTGAAAAATCTTACTTTCTGTTGATGGTACAAACATAAACTTAAGTTAGAACTTATTTTAAAGCCCCGTGATTCAATTTCTTAAAATAAGTTAATATTATCCCAAAAATAGAGATTTACCCTACTGTATCACAAAATTATTAATCAACAATTTGTGAGTACTCATACATGGTGCTGGTGTATCCAATAAAACTTGCATTTTTGTTAAAATTTTTATATAGAGGTTTTTTTTTTAATTATCACCAACTTACTACAAACAACCTTTATTAATACGAGAAGACATACATCAGCACTGTGTTACCTAGCTACAGCAATTGGAGTTTTCTAGAACTTATTGCAATTTTGACCTTCTAGTTTTTGGTGTAGCTAAGTTTATTGTTGTCCTTAGTCAGATGAGACACCAATGGAATATTTCGTATTATTTCGTTTCAAACAATGGAATCCTTTTCATGGATAACCAAGTAAATGTGCTATTTTTAATGTCCTATTGTTGTGGAATGGTGTTTCCGTTGGATTTTCAGTGCTGTATTTCATGGTAGTTTGAAGTTGCTGCATTTTTTAACATTTTTGTACATTCTTGTAATTATTACAAAAATTGAAAATATGAACTCCTTATGAATATTATACAGGGTGATTGTGTAAACTCTTTCATAGCTGCCAACCTCCAAATATGAAAAACTGGGAGATTTTTGTGTAGAAATGTGAAAAAACCGGAAGATTTTGCACAACAACGAAATCTATACTTCTTACTGTTATACTTAATCTAAACATAAAAAGGACAACTTTTCAACAAATATAACTGAAATATGTAATGATTATAACATTCCAGATTTCACACTTTCATTTCCAATAGCAAAGAAACTCTATTTGATGTCTGCATTTCCTTCAATTGAAATTTTTTTGTCCACTTGCCATTTGGTTTTGACAATAATATATATCCCCTCTTCCACTGTGAAATTTTGAAGTCCATTGCACAGATTGAGTAAAAAGCATATACAAATTCACTACCTTTAGATATTTTCAAAATAGCATAACTGCCGGGCTGGCCAACCAGAAAGAAAAATAGATACACATTTCGCAAGGAACAAAAAAATTAAGATTTTTGGCTGCACTAACTGAGCTCATTAATGCAATTAAACCTTCAATTGTACAGCAACTGATATTCACATATATTGAGCTTATTACATACTCAACAATGAAATGGAATAATTTTATCAAATAATTTTTATTAAGTGCTAAAATTCATTGCAGCTGATTTAGCTTTTCTCAGGATGCTCTAAATAATTCTGAATCTATATTTTCTTAAAGTCTCCTTAATGTCTCAGAAATCATTTAAACTAACATTATTATTGTGCTATTTTCGTTTAAACTAAAGGATGAAACAAATAATGTTTAATTAAAATTCTAAAAATATATAAATTTAAATACAAATTCGTACTTTTAAATACGTACTTTTGAAATGGTTGTATTTGCTAAGTACCCAAATTATTATTTTAATATTGATATTCAGAAAATAGTTCTTCATTTAATTCAACTAAAAAAATAGTTTTTCTATATAAAACATGAAATAATTACAAAAATTTTAGACGATGCAGACAGATAAGTGGAAATTATTTTCACAATTAAACGAAATATAAGGAGGATCGCGGATAAATTTCATTTTTCGCGATACTGCTGCAAAATAGCCTTTCATTTCATTAATAATACATTTGAACAATAGTTTCTCTGTATAAAATACGAAATATTTATAAAAATTTTTGACGATGCTGACAGATTGCAAAAGTGCAAATTATTTTCACAAACGAAATATAAGGAGGATTACGCACAAATGTCATTTTTTGTGATACTGCTGCAAAATAGCCTTTCATTTCATTAATAATACGTTTGAAAAATAGTTTTGGATATAAAACAAAATAATTTAATAAAATTTCAGTCAATGCAAATGCGTTTATCCCACATTAATTAGATTCACTAGTTATCTCTCGTGACGCTGTGTCTCTCGTATCGCCGTTTGCGAGCGCCGAATACACGATAGCTGGGAAACGGATTTTTAGAGGAAAGAACGGGAAAACTTCGATCTCAAAATGTGTGACTTCGTTTCTCATTTCGTGATATTTTCGGAATATTCGTGATCTATTTCCGATATTTTTACTTTTGTAACCTGTAGATACAAATACAAATGTCAATCGCGATCCATTCCTACACTGCGGAAAACCACTGAAAGTTCCATTTGCATTCGCATGATTTGCGTCTAGAAAGGGGAAAAATAAGGACAACTGAGTGAAAACCGGGAGTTGGCAGCTATGCTCTTTCAACAAATAAGAGGAGGTGATAGTACACATAGAGATGAACAATATTTGCAATGGAACCTAGAGCTATAATCCACTCATAGTGCCAAAGAAAAGTAAAGTAACATATCCACGTCATTCCTTCAACAATGAAAAAATGTCACATCAGATAAAGGCTCAATGTAGCTGATCAAAATGGCGTTGTTTCACAGCCATTTTGAGAGGGCTGAAATAAAAGACTGCCACACCCTCTTGCAGACTCCTGGTGTGGTGTTGATCTTGTCTGTAGCAATGATTCTCACAGCGAGAGGCGAGATCTTCCTGGGAGTCTAAAGGTGTCTCGTACACCAATGTTTTTATGTGCTCCCAGAAGAAGTCCAGTGATTCAAGGTCCGGGGAAAATAGAGCCAAGTCACCAGTCCACCACATCCAATTAACTGCTCGGAATATGTCACACTTAGGAAATATTAGTAACCTTGGTGGAAAAGTGTGCTGTGGCCTCATCGTGCATAAACCATATGCCCCAATGTGTGGAACACACAGTATGCTGTGCCAGCCAGATGTTCTAACAAGAGGTGAGATCCCATCAGACAATCATCAAGAAAACCTGACCATGCCACTTTGAACAGCTACTTTGAGTCTCTCTCATGCGAATGAAAATGTGAAACTCCTATTTTAGTGAAGTCTCACTGTTGAAGAATCAACGTGGACATGTAACTATACTCTTTTCTGGCACTGAATGGAATGTGGCCCTAGGTACCATCACAAATATTGTTCATCTAGATGTGTACTATAACCTGCCTTTTTGTGTTGAAAGAGTTTATGATCACCCTGTATATGTTCATACACTAAATAAATTTCAATGTATGGTGTTAATATTTTAACTATGCCTTTTATTGCAAAATATATGCCTCTTATGTGCCTTTTATTGCAAAAAAGGTACATTTTTTAGGTTGGGGGGGGGGGGGGGGGTCCTATATGCTCCACATGATCATTTGTCAGTAAAGTAGGTACATGTTCTGGATTGAGTTTAGGGACATCTGTGACTGAAGCATATCAAAAAAGGAGATGTGACAGTGAAATTACATTGAGATTCCTCAAAACACTAAAGTTAAAGCTCTCATAAAAAAGCTAGATTTTTTTTAAAATATTTTTTGGTCTGAATTTTAAATAATTATTATTTATTATTAGTAAAATAAATATAAAAAAAAATTGCTTTCAGTTCTAATTCTGAATTTTAAATAATCATTAATTATTTATAATTTAATAATTAGTCATATTAAATTAGCTCCAGATAGAAATTTTGAACTCCTTAAAAGGAAATGTGAAGTTTCTATTGTTGATAACTTTATGATCTCATAAAGGTGTTTAAAAAAGGTGTGCAATATAAATACATCTATTGTGCTGCCTGTTTCTCAACACCCTATATAAAGTGCTTGAAGAAACTATTTTTTTGCTTGAGGGGGTTGGACCTTGCACCATGCAGTATATCCAGGAATCCTCAAATACCATCACTTCACATTTAATGCTACAAAAATTGGTATTGTTGAAACCAGGGAATTTACAAATAGTGTACCACTGCATGGTCTTGTGATGTAGAAGAATGTTTCTCAAGATAGGTCATTTCGCTTTTAGAAGGCTGATTGGCTTTCTTTTAATGTCTTAATGCTATGGCATTTTTAAGGCATATTTGAATAAAGAATAGAGAATACAAATGAAAATATTTCCATAGTATTGGTCTATTTAAAAAAACGTTTAACACTTTTATCTCAGGATGTTTCTTAAGATAGATAAATAATTTGCCAACACAAGACTAAATATAAAAACTGACTGAAATTCCCCCTAAATATATCATTACTTCTGATGGTCTCAGCCCCCAGTGACAGTGGTATCTCTATGATGAGATTGCTCAGAAAGTAAAATAAATATAAAAAAAATTGCTTTCAGATCTAACTTCACAAAAATTTAAATAATAATAAGCATTTAATATTTTAAATAAATCACTTCTATGGTCCCATTTTCATGTTTGGTCACATCTAACATAGTGAATAAAAATGTGTTGGCTCTATCACTCAAACGGGACATTCTAAAAAGTTTGGATTTTCAAAATAGTGATTAAAACTATTGGAATATAAGAAATACTCATTGATTTCAAATTTGAGCAATCATTAGGACTTAAATGCTATGAAAAAATATTGCTGGTTAAAATGGAGGAAATAACCAGTATTCTTCAATTAAGAAATATGAAGAAAATATAAGTTAATAACTATGACTTACGTCTCATAATCTTCAATTACAATATTTCATTATTTCAATAAAAATAATTATAATTGTATTTGAAATTAAGATTTTATTAAAATGACATTCTTGAATAATTCTAAACAATGCTATTTTACATTTTTACAATTACTATTTAAAATAATTTTAGGACCTGAGGCTCATAGACTTCAAATTGAATTTAGCAACCTCATCAATCTGGGCAGTGTCAGGAGAAATACAAGGCTAGGTTTGAAAGTTATTGAAACCTATTACAAGCCTTGCAGAAATTGTAAGTATAAGAATTTACTATGCTAAACATTGTAAATAAAATATTATAAAATTATTAATATGATTGATGTATGCTGAATTCAAAAATGGACTATATCACCCCACTTTAATCCCCTAGCAAAGTATGCAACATTTTTTTTTAATTATGTAACATCATTTTAAAACTTTGCTACAGTGCATTTTTCTGTAGTATTTTACTTTGGGGTGTGGATGGAGTGAGATTTTGGATCCAATATATACTAATGGTTGATATATAATTACTATCAGGTACCCATAAAAAATCATGGAACACTTTTATGTGTTGCATCCCAAGGTGTTTACATATACTAAAATCATACCTCCACAAACATTCAGGAAGGATTAGGATATTACAGTACTTGGTTCCTAGTCTTAATCTCCCTCAATGGTTTCTCCTTCTCTAATTCCACTTACCTCTGAGTTCATTTGTTACTCACATCCGAATTATATTATTTGATTCAATAAATATTTTAATTAATTAAATCTAGACTTTAAATGTTGTTGTTGAAACCCAGACCGTCCGACCTACCAGAAAGGTATAAGGTAACTGTTTGAACGGTCGGGAAGTACCTCCCAATTTGGACCGGAACCCAGTGGGGAAGGCATCCACAGGGACCGTACCCTCCTTCCCCTACCACCAACCTCTCGGAAGGACTTTCGGACCCACATGTTTAACGTGATCGTACTCCGCATGAACACGGCGGCAGTTTTGGCAGTGGCTGGAATCGAACCCGGGCCTACCGAGTGCAACTCCAGCGTGCTAACCAATGGGCTACCGCGCCCCTAGACTTTAAATGTGAAATTGTTTGCACAAAGTAATTATTTTATCCATTTAACAAACTGATCAAATGATTGGATTTCAAATTACTTTACATTTATGCTTTTATTGAAATTGCTAAAAGAAGCAGAAACATGACTAATATACCACTTGGCAGAAAACTTGAAAGATTTCTATGAAACATAGTATCCAAATTATTACAAGTTTCATCTTAGCTCAGATGATAATTGTGTAGCTAACTTGACAAAAAGTCAAATGTCTCGAGGACAGAAAAAATTTCAAGATGATGGGGGGGGGGGGGCACAATTTTTTTTATGAAAGCTTAACAATATGTTTAAAATAAAACACATTTATAATTGTTCAATAATTATATATATTTTAAATTAATATACATGCACAATACATTTAGAAATATATTAAATGGTGGCAAAAGTTGGAAAAAGCATGTTATTTTAGAAGATGACCTAAAAATGATATATAAAGAACTCAAATTTCATGATGGGGGATATACCCCTTGGCTGTGTCCCTATCAGGGAAGTAAGTCAAATATTTTAACAAGCAAAATAAAATTTTTAGGCTCATACTAGTATAAGTAAAAAATTTATAGAAAAATATCTGAAGTGAGCAACTCCACTTTTTGAGATATTTAACTAAATTTTATTAAAAGTCAATATATGGTTTATAAGATGCTGAGTGTTATTGCTCCTCAAAGCAAAAATTATTTCACAGAATTTTGAAGTAAAGTTAGAGTAATGGCCAAGGAACTGTGAAACAACTTTTTTTCCATGAGGTTTGAATAATAGACTAGCTGGAATATTATCTAGACATATCTGAGTGTAATGTATGGCCTAAGTCAGCTTGACTCAATCCAAACTAAAATAAAAATGAAAAGTAGCTATGTACTTAAATGTTGAAACAGTATTTACTGCAAATTGTTTATGCATGATAATAGTAAAAAAAAATGCAATTAAAATTGGTAAAATATGATTTAAACATATTATGATTGTACATTCAGCAATAAAAGAGCTAGATTCATATTTTATCTGAAAAGTATCCATGTTTCCATGCACATCTACATTCTCCTTCAATCTAAGAATACAAAGTTGGTCATGTTACCCTGATCTATAATAAAATATTTATATTATAATAACAAAGCCCATGAGTAAGGGTTATTACCAAACAGTCCCATTGCAGATACCAGCATCCATGGACCAGTTTCATGTTTACTATGCACTTGTTAGCATGGAATAGCTGATATCTACAATGGCAGCAAGAAGCTTAGTATAAGCCACAATTTTTGCAAGCTTCTATGGGAACTGGCAATTTCAATCCTTCCCTGTAGCTGTCATATAATTCATATGAATTTTGAATACAGTGCTAACTAAGTTCTATAAGCTCTTGGCTACATTCAACTGAAATGTTTCTAAATTATTATTTTAATAGTTTTGTGTACCACTTTATTAGTATTAAATGTTGTCCCGCAATAAGATAACATTAGTTCATTTTCAAGCAAATTTTATCGAATATTTGCTTAAAACATTTAAAGCACTATGGTTTAATGGGTTGCTGGTTAGCGTTAGTTGTGTGGATCTGCATCTTCAATACATAAAATTTACATAACAAAGTTCGATATTAAAATTATTTCTATCTGGTTTTTTTTATAGTTACGGTGTATATACATCAATCAAAACCTGTAATCAAAAACATGGAAAAACACTATAGGCTATATTTTTCGCAAATAAACCAAATGCTATGCTCAGTTGCTTACACACCTCCATTTTCAATGTGCATGTATCGATTTCAAAAGCAATAACTGCATTTTTCATAAAGTTTTTTTTTTAATTAAAACGTTTTATGAGAAAAGTTTTTAATTTTAAACATTTGATTACTTTGAAACATGTTGTGTAATCTTAAATTAAATGACCCCATATGTTGAATATGGATAGCATGTCTTCGAAATATGTAATGTACACTGCAATAATATTAATCTACGATGTTAACACTATACTTCTAACAATTTTTAAATAATTTAAAATGAGCTGTTTTCTTGTACAAAAACTATTGTAAAACCTAGTCCAATAAATAATTTTTAATATAATGAGTCAGAATAAACTAGGATAATCTTAATATTTAAAGGATTTATTTTGTAAAACACCTTTGAAAATAATTTATACCTACCAATGTGAAGAGGGTTAATGAATTATTAATTATTAATTTAAGAAAATATTTGATTGTTAAATCAAATTATTTTTGAATTTTTCTATTTTCAGTAAATGATGTCAATGGCAGCACCTCTACAAGATTTTCAGTCTTTCTTACCAGCATAAGTATTCTTCTAATAACAATGCACACAATAAGACAAAGATTATAATGGGATTTAGGTTTTATAAATGGAGCAGTGATATTAACATGTCCAATTTGGAAATTTTAACTATACATAAGCAAAGATAAAGACCAAAGTCAATACCTCACTTCAAAGTGCAGAAGAAAGCTTTATTTTTAAGGAACATTATGCTCTGTACATAACTCATCAAGAATTTCATATGTGAATCATTCAATCATCATTTTATGAAAGTTCATGTACTTATTGAATCATGAATGTTTTAATAAATAATTTTTCTGGATTTTTTTTCTTTATTACTCATACAATTACGTATTATAAATCATGTTGCCCCTTCACTAAAAGCAAATCTACTAACTCCATAATAGATGATGTTGCATCAAATATGCATGTAAATTTTCAACAATGACCATTATTCTTAACATATGCATCCCCCACCCCTCAATGATCAAAGTGGTGTACTTGTATCAAATAAAAGGGCACAGGATAAAAATGTCATAAGTAATAGCTGGGACTCCTGATGGATATTTCTTTTCAAACATCGAATTATAACGAATGTATATACTGTACATTATATTATATACACATGATAAAAATTTAGATTTGCTATTAACTATTTTATTAAAAAATTAATATGTACACTAAATTCGTACATTAGGAATTAAACATAGTTATGGTTAGATGATAATATACTTTATTATCTACTTGCTTTTACGACTCCAACCATAGCTGGGCGAACAGTTCTATCATGCAATCTGTAACCAACTTTTGTAACTGTGCCTACAGTTCCTGGTTCTTTGGAATCATCTTGTTGCTCAAAGATAGCTTCATGATAATTGGGATTGAATTTTTCTCCAATAGGATTAATTTGTGTGACACCATATCGCTTGAAAACTGAATGCAACTGTGCTTCTGTCATTTGAAGGCCTTCGTAGAGGCTTTTTAAATGAGTATTGTTTGATAGAGCATCTTTTGGAACAGATTCTGTAGCTTTGCCAAGGACATCAGCAACTTCGACAAGATCCTTAACAAAGTTCTGAATACCATACTGCTTGGCATCACTGACTTCACGCCTCATTCTGATTCTAACATTTTCATTATCAGCTAAAGCCCTCTTATACTTGTCCTAAAGGAGAAAAAAAAATTAAAACAATTACATTAAATATTATTTAGACAATAAACCAATCTTGAAAATTAAAACTGTACTACTAATATTTTTATACATTTAATCAACACTTTGAAATCAAAGTACAGTAGCCCCTCGTTATATCACGCTTGATGGGAGACATGGCAAAATGAGCGATATATTGGGCGATATGATAAAAATTATACTTTTATGAACATATGTAATAAAAACTTAGGAGCGAAAGTACAATAATAAAAAAGACAAAACCCTCATTCACTCCCTCCCCCCACCGACTCATGTTGCAACACTTCAGTCTTGGGAAAGCAAAAGAATATAAATGAAAAATCAGAAGAAGAAAAAAAGGAATACATAGCAGAAGCGCAATATAACGAGGGGTTACTGTACTATTAAAATTTCTTATCCTTGCAATATTCAACCACAAAAATTAGGTTTTGCAGGAGAGAGACTGTTGCAAACCTTTCAAACAAAGTTGATATTTCAAATCAGAACAAGTATAAAAGGAGAATTTCAATTCCAGTTGCTCAGACTCTGCTACATGAATGACAATTTAGTAAAACAGAATTTCAATATATAAACTTTATACAGTAAAAACTTCACTTTTAAATTCATAAATGCCATAGTTACTCTGGAAATAATGGTACTTGCAAGAAAATTATATTTTACATATCAATATAGTTTCTAGTTAACTACCCCCAAGAATGCATGTAGTGTCTACTGGAACTTTAGTTGAACATAAAGCACAATTCTGCAAATGGAGTTCCTATAAATCCCATATATGTATGTGTTACTCGGAATTTCACTACAATGTAGCTATTCTATTCCATTTTATGCATATTAGTGTAGATTGAAACCTTGGAATTTATTAATTATAACAACACCATAAGAAAATAAAATTAAAAGATGTGGAACTCTTTTATGAAAGGTTGCCAAAGGTTGTGATAATATTTTTTTTACCACATGAACTTTTAGTGAACATTTTTGGAAAGGATGGGTTTTACAAAATGAGAAAAAAAGAAACATTTAAACTAGGCCTGGGCAGGACGTTGATCATGGTTCACTGGTGGACAGCTTCAAGAGAAAACTATCGTAATTTAAAAAATAGAAATATATATTTCTAAATTATCAAAATTATCATTTTAAGATGACATGGCCAAAAAATAATAAAATACTTTCCATGATTTATTCATCATTACAAACAAATAGTTCACAACAGACAGTGTTGAATTGCCAATATGGTCGTTGCGTGCACCACATGATAATTGGTAAAACAGTGCACAACAGACTATCAATTTCATGTTTCTTATTGTGACTGGTGCATGATTATTACCACTAATTTAAGTATTTTATTAATGAGAGAGAAAGAAAAAGAGAGGTATAATGTCTAAAATAAGTGCAAAAAAAATACAATGTTAATACAGAACTGTCTTTCTTCACAATACTAATGAATTCAAAATGTTTGTGTTTTATATGCCATGCAAGTATGGCACTCACAAAAATACTAAAAAGACTTTTAAAAAGCATGCATGGAAGTTTTAACACAGATTATCCATCAAATGCAAATTACACACATAAAAGTTTAATGAATCAACGACAACAACCAGCCAATAATATGTTTTATTAAAGCACTAATTAAATCTCGGGTAGTAACCCAGGAATCGTATCATGTGAGTCATATATTAGCAAAACATAAGAAACCTTTTGCAGACGGAAATATTATAAAAATCATTTCTGGAAGTCAGCAATTCATTATTTGATTCATTCAAGAATAAAAATTAAATTATTTCTGCAAATTTTGAATAGAACGGTAGCACATCATATAGAAATTATGAAATTTAGTCATACTACTGATGAAAATATCAGTAATTGTATTTCAATTTCCATACAGTTTGATGCATTCTCTGACATAATTGATATTTTTCAGCTTTGTATATGTATAAGAATGGCTTTTAAAGACATGGATGGGAAAGAAGAATTATTATAAAATTACCTCGAAATAAGAAAACATGAAATGAAAATGTTTACTGTGCTTCCAAAAATTATATAGAAGAGAAAAAAAATCCAATTTCTAAAGTTACATCAATGGCAACTGATGGGTTGCTGTCAATGAGGGAGAAAATCATGATTTTTGCCTATGTATACCAGAGACCATGACTGTGAAAATTTTGTTTTGTATCATTGCATTATTGGTCACTAGAGCCTTTATTGTAAAATTCTAAAGATGTATCATATTATGGGAATATGCATGAAAATTGTGATCTCTATTAGAGAAAAGTCTTCAGAGAAGAATGTTAAATATTCAACTAAAAGAAGGAAAGACTGAGTATCCGAGCATGAGAAATTGGTATAGCATGCAGATGTTTATTAGACAAATTAGGGTATATTTTACAAAGATTCAGTGACTTACTGCAAAACGCAAAATATTTTTTTAAATCAAGAAATGAATCAAGAATGAACTTAGTGATGACAACTGGTTGATGGATTTAGCTTTCATTGTGGATATAACTGTCTTAACCTGTTGAGGACCAGCATAGCGTACACACTATGGAGAGTTTTCTCCTTCCTCGGTCCACAATTGCATATACTCTATGAACATGAGACAGCCACTGTGGCCCATTGATGCATATAAGCAATATAACACTGGAACATTTTGATAGTTTTCTCCGACGTTTCGCGTTACATGCGGTCTCAGATATACTTCTTCCTTCACTCGTTGGTCATGCATAGGTTAACGAATTGAACTTATAAAAGAAAAAAAATACTAGTTGAAATAATTGAATGCATTAATATACTTTCAAAAACAGATTAAATTTGACATCTTACCAGTTGATGAAAAAACTAAAACGACAATTACTGCAAGAAAGCTATTGAAAATTATAAGCTTTTTCAAAAAACAACTATGCTGGTCGCTGAAGGCAGTTAGTAAATAATATCAGGAAAAACGTTTTCTCATATTTCATTAAAGTCAGCAAAAGTCTGAAGTTACTGCAACATGCTCATCGAGACACAACTTATTATTTCCCTTCCCATCTTCCTGTGTTTTGATTTTGACTGACTCAACATAAAAACAGGGGCTCCTGCAAATGGTACAAAAAAAACCTAGGCCAGAAAGCTATATGTTTCAATATTGGTTAAGCAAAAATGGTTATAGAATTCTCATTTTTAGAACTTTTTACTACAATTGCATACCAAATCATGGAATAATTTAACAAAATTTGAGTTTAAACATGTGGAAGAGGGAATTTCCCCCCTCCTGCTATTTCTATTTTGTTTCTTTTGATGGAGAAAAGTATGGTGGGGGATGTTTTCTTTGACTCTAGATCAGGGTTTAATCTTATTTTTATTTATTTATTGTTGGGAGATAACAGGCAGTGGAAAACATTACTCTCTTAACAAAGGGCCAAGCAGGGTGCTTTTCTCATCACAAAAGGGCAAGGAGAGTGCTACTCTGATAACAAAAAGGCAGCCAGGCCATTGTACCTTTCTAAAACAGCCTGGGGCATATTGCCTATACAAATTAAGCACCCCCTAACTAATATTTATTATAGGCCCTCTTCCTTCATATTTGATTTTCACTTTTATGTGATTTTTTCATATCTCCTCCCCCAAAAAAATATATTAGAGGTCTGTTCCCTCCACTTGAGTGGTGCCGGTACACACTTGAGTTGTGTCCATACCCCTCTCCCCTTCTATGGGCGGTTCTACCTGAGTGAAACTTTGCAGGGGTGATAGTGGCAATGTTTAATTTTTATATATTTTAAGTGTTTAGGCTGTAATGTTGCGTTAGAAATTTTTTGCCATTTCTTGTAAAATATTTTAGTTAATTTGTGGTATAACAAAAGTTGTTTTTCAATGATTCAGTGCACGTTGCAATATTATATAATACTATTTAATTAGCCCTTTCATATAAATAGTCATTTAGGCGAAGCCATTCAGGTGATATGAATATTTTCCCTCATAAAAAAAAATGTATTAAATTATTAGAATTCTAAGAAACTCTGAAAAGGTCAAGCTTGAATGATATTATCTACTTGCAAAAATAAGGCCAGTAAAATCCGTTTACAGTAGGCTATAATAACGTTATCTCTAAAAATGTACACCTAAAGAGGAATTTCATTGAAAAAATTATATTTTTGCAAAATAATTACATAATATTTACACATTATGCATTAGAAATTATATGTTTGCATTGTTTATTTGAGTTGGTGTGCAAAAAAAATCTAGTTTTAATATTTTGTACATTTTAGACACAAAAAAAAATGTGTCACCGAAATGATGTTTTTATCAAGTTTACATTCAAACTATGCATTAAAATTCCATTAAATCATGTTAAACAACTCAGTCATTTATTAGAAATCTTAAAAAACATTACTAAGAACTTATTCCAAGTTTCTAGAAACTATAAGTTAAAAAAAATTTTTTTTTGGAACCTGAAAATTGATAATTACCAGAAATTCAGCCATAAATCGCTCCTTTTAGACATGACAGCAGCGAGTAATATGATTTCAGAATTCCTACACCACACTTTATGTACCCACCAAACCAGCTTACTACATGTGCCTTCTTTAGCTACAAGCTGTTGATGTCAATAGTAGGAGGTGGTCACAATAATGTGACTCGACCCTGTGTATATATATATAATTTTCATATGCTATTTCCTTGTTAAAAGTTTGTTACAACAAAATTTGTATTGATACATTAATAAAACTCTTAAAAATACTGCCATTCAGTTTTTCCTTAGCATGCTTATGTGAAAAATTTTTGTTACTAAATAATACTTATGCAATCTTATTGTCTATCAATGTGCCTATAGATACATGCTGATAAGTAATGCCATTTCTAAAAAAATATTAAAAAAAAATATTTATACCATGGTGGTCCAACCCGTGGCCAGCGTGCAGCCCTTAAGGCCTTTTTTGACAAACCCCAGCAACACTCCAGAAAAACGTCTTAAAACCTTAAAAATTTTAAGTTTAATTATTGTAAACATATTTTTAATTATTTCCATAATATTTTATTAAAAGTATCAATCTTGATGTGCATGTATGTATTTGTTTACAGGAAAAATACCTACGTCAATGGTCTCAGAAGTAATAGCCTTCAGTTTGAGACACTATATGATTGACATCAGTTGAGTCTTCTTCACAGGGGGAGGGGGGGGGGATAAATTTATAGTTACAAATAAATGTATCAGTGTTCACTCGCTACCAATTGATTCAGGCTCAGTTTATTTTGATGTGTAAGTTGCATTGTGAAAAATACTAATTTCAACTTTTATCTGCCCCAATTCCATCAGCCAGAAGAGGTTGGTTAAAGACTAGAAATGGGATTTTCAAGATAGCTGGATAATGGACTATCTTTTTGTGCAATCCAGCAGCAAGGCAAAATATCTTGAGTATGCAAGCAGTCACTAGGCTCAAACAATATAATATCAATCATCATTATGTTACAAATCATGCATCAAAGTACAATAAAGCCAAAGATGAAGTGAGAGAAACCCTTGTTATGGAACTATAAAAGACATTTGCCCCTTAAATGCAGCTCTTCACTTTTTCTCAGATGTGTTGCAAGTAGGAAGCTACTTGCAACACATCTTTTGTTGTGGCAAAATCAATTGGATAACATATCAAATCCTTTCACTATAGTGAATTCATAAAATTATATGCTATAGCCAAAGCATTTCAGGACAAAAAGAAATAAATAAAGCATTTTGTGTAAACATGAACGAAAAAAATGTAAGCAAAAATTAGTACCCTTATCACAATGTGATAAGGGTGCTAATGGTAAAACCCTTATCACCATGGTAAAACCCTTATTACATTCGCAAAACAGCTTTGGAACGTTTGTGACGTCACTCCACGCAGCACAGAACGAACGTGACGTCACTTCACCCAACAAGTGGAGGAACCTCTTTCCCCCTTGCATTCGCTTCGTAATTTCCTCATCAGAATACCGTTTTATTTTATTTTTTTCCATCTGCATTTCCAGACTTCAGTAATTCCGCCCGGCAATGATACTTTAGGTCCCCGCCTTTCTAAGGCTCCCCGCCTCTTTAATGCCGACAATTTCA
The DNA here is from genome assembly GCA_951213105.1 of Amaurobius ferox. Classification (NCBI taxonomy): domain Eukaryota; kingdom Metazoa; phylum Arthropoda; class Arachnida; order Araneae; family Amaurobiidae; genus Amaurobius; species Amaurobius ferox. The sequence continues at coordinate 52,136,452 of OX578136.1, read as the reverse complement.
TTCCAAGAAACATTCTTAATTTTTTTTGGGGCATAATTTGAATCCTTTATATTTCACAGATGTCTGTAATTTGGTAAAAGTTCTATTACTATTTTTCCATCTCCAGACTTTAGCAATTCCGCCCGAAAATGATTCCCTAGGCTCCCCCTGCCTTTCTAACTCGCCCCTCCTCTTTAATCACGCTGATTTCATTCCAAGAAACATTCTTTAGTGCTTTTTGCATATAATTTGGACCTTTTATATTTCACTGTCTAATTTGGTAAAAGTTCTATTGTTATTTTTCCCATCTCCAGACTTTAGCAATTCAGCCCAAAAATGATACTTTAGGTCCCCGCCTTTCTAACACCCCCCTCCTCTTTTTAATGACACCGATTTCATTCCAAGAAACATTCCTTATTGCTTTTTGCATGTAATTTGGATCTTTTATATTTCACAAATGTCTGTAATTTGGTAAAAGTTCTATTACTATTTTTCCATCTCCAGACTTTAGCAATTCCGCCCGAAAATGATACCCTAGGCTCCCCCCGCCTTTCTAACTCGCCCCTTCTCTTTAATGACACCGATTTCATTCCAAGAAACATTCTTTAGTGCTTTTTGCATATAATTTGGACCTTTTATATTTCACAGATGTCTAATTTGGTAAAAGTTCTATTGTTATTTTTCCATCTCCAGACTTTAGCAATTCAGCCCAAAAATGATTCTGCCTTTCTAACCCCCCTCCTCTAAATTCCCGCCTTTTTAACACCCCCCTCCTCTTTAATGACGCCGATTTCATTCCAAGAAACATTCTTTAGCGCTTTTTGTGTGTAATTTGGATCTTCTATATTTCACAAATGTCTGTAATTTGGTAAAAGTTCTATTACTATTTTTCCATCTCCAGACTTCAGCAATTCCACCAGAAAATGATACCCTATTCTCCCCCGGCCTTTCTAACTCGCCCCTCCTCTTTAATGACGCCGATTTCACTCTAAGAAACATTCTTTAGTGTTTTTTGCATATAATTTGGATCTTTTATATTTCACAGATGTCTGTAATTTGGTAAAAGTTCTATTATTATTTTTCCATCTCCAGACTTTAGCAATTCCGCCCGGTAATGATACTTTAGGTCCCTGCCTTTTTAACACCCCCTCCTCTTTAATGTCGCCGATTTCATTTCAAGAAACATTCTTTAGTGTTTTTTGCGTATAATTTGGATCTTTTATATTTCACAGATGTCTGTAATTTGGTAAAAGTTCTATTATTATTTTTGCACGGCCACACATTAGCATTTCCGCTCGGCAATGATACTTTAAACCCCTCCTTTCTAACAGGTCCTTCCTGTCTAATGCCGCGGATTTCAGAAAGCATTCTTTAGTGTGTGTTTTTCATATAATTTGGCTCTTTTATATCCCACAGGTGTCTGTAATTTAGTAGAAGTTCTATTATTTTTTCCATCTGGAGATTCTAATTCATTCCAAAGCAGTTTATTGGCCAACTTGGTCACCATTAAAGGCACGTCACCTGTGACGTTCGGATTTACACTCTTCTGATTGGTCGATTTTCGCACAACCTATTCCTCAACAACAACATTTTAGGTTTGAACCTAAAATGTTGGGGCTAGATTTGTTGAATGAACTGTCTTGCGAACGGTTTTGTTGTGCCAAATACTGTCGTGTAATAAGGCCTTAACAGCATAAAAATTTTCCAATTGACATTAGGTCCATCCATTGCCAGTTGAAAAATGTATCTTAATGGCAAGAGCCCAACACAGTCCTGTAATTTTTCCATAATATTTTCAGCTGTTACATGACCCCAAAACTTGGAAGTCAGATATCTAGTGATGACTGTATTATTCTGCCACAATCATACATACAAGTCCAATTGTTTAGCTTGAGGGTATGTATTGTGGCTTTCATCAAACATTAAAGTATAATTTTCGTTTTTTACTTTAATCTCATTAATAAGTAAATTCTTAAATTGTGGAGCCCAAAGCAACATATATAAGAACATTTTTTTTTCCCCACAAGAAAAATTAGCAGCAATTTCACTATCTTCAAACATAAGTGTAAACTTTTCAATGATGATACATAATCGATAAGAAAAATGGCTTTTGATTACTTTGAATATCCAACGAATTTTGGCCTTCAAAGTTTTATTCTTACCTACTTTTAAAGGCAAAGTAGACTGTTCTTTATCTTTTACCACAGATTCTTTTGCTGTTTTTTACCGGCCATGTGACTTCTTATCGCTGATTCACCCATATTTGAAATGTCAATTTTCGTCATGCATTAAATGCATTTTACAACATGGCGATTGGAGAAATCCTTCCTGATCCATTTTTCATAGTTCGAGTTTTGCAACTAAAGACCATTGAATGAGCATTTGCCCATACTAAATACGATTTATTTCGGAATGGAAAAACACATATTTCGTAATGGAAAAGACAAAAATGCAGTTTAGAATCACAACACACAAGTACAACTATCACGATGAAAATAAACTTATTTCATTTTAGCGACGATTTTAAAGAAAAATGGCGAGAGCCATGGAGCAAACGAACAGGATATCGGAGCGACATGCTGGCGTTGTAATGGGAGGAACCAATTCAACTGTGATTGACAGCGCCAGGGAAAAGAGAACTGGTTTGAGAATGTTATGTAATGCGTGATGTATGAATTCTGGTAACACGAGAATTTTGCAGTTTTTGAATTGGAAATGAGAAATTCAAGAATTTTCCAGACCTTTTTTGGAAATTTTCTCAATTTTCCAGGCTATTAAAGGGCTTGGGAAAAAATAATAAAATTCAAGGACTTTCCAGGTTTTTCAGGCCGCGTACGCATCCTCTTAATCCATATCAGTCATTATCTAAACTCTATATATAACAAATCCTATGAAATAAATCCTTCAAAAAAATTTTAGAAAAAACAATTGCATGACAAAATTTTGCTCTCAATAAATGCAAGAAAAATAATAATAAAAAAAAAATTGGTTTAACCTTTAGGCACTAACCGTTAAAATAGGCATTTATAGGCGATAACCTTTAAAATAGGCATGTATAGGCACTATAAGGTTTAGATAATGGACCCCTTAGAGGCTGGAAGTGGATATATGTACTAGAATCCTACAATTCTATACTCAGGAGAAAAATAGGCAAAACCCGAGCTCCACTGATAATCATGAATGATATAAATAAGTACTTAGAGAAATCTGTTCTATATTTATTACAAAAGAAATAGAATACTGGAAAATTTTTAAATATTACTGAGGGTAATATATATACATGTCCTGTAATAAATATACAAATTAAATTGAGATACCCTCAATTATAAAAGCATATTTAATAAAATAATGATCAATTTTTATGATGGTAAAAGTAATTCAAAGTAAGATTTTTTTTTCTGGTCAAATTAATGTTCTTTGTATCTTTTACTAGATATTAAAAGCAAGAGACAAATTCAATTATAATAAATTCATTGTAAATAAATTAACAAATCTACCCTGTTAATGTAATGAAAAATGACTCACATCTAGAATTTGTACATTTTCTAATAACTTTTCATTTTCTGCTAATAGTTCTTTTTCTCTACCCGATAACTCTTCCTTCTTCGTTTCCGATGATTCCTCAACTGGTGCTCCTTCAGTAGTCTGAGACTTCTCAGAAGCAGAATTAAATTGATTAGATACAGATGAAGAAGCACAAAAATTCAACCTTTGCCTGAAATGAATATTAAAACTAATTACCTATTACAATTAAAACAAACAAAAGTTAAACATTTATTTTAAAAACATAGATAATCAAATTTAACAAGTGTTGCTATTAAAAAATTGCATTGCTAAAACTTTTACATAGAAGGACATTCTAATTAGTAAAGCAATGGCTGTTAGTTTGGCCAGATACCGGATATTCAATCTGAATTTAAAACCGAACATCTGACCGACGGTATAATTTTCTTTTAGAAATCCTAAATAGTTACTATTTCATTATTCCTGTTCATAGGTGCAACCTGGGGGTGGTTTTTAAGATTAAAAAAAAAAAAAAACTCCCCCAAAAGCCCTCAATTTATATGAAGAAATAGTAATTTTTGTGCTAATTTCAAAGTTGTAATCCTTTATAGAGGGAATACCCCCCCCCCCCCCCCCCCTCCACAGAAAAAATTTTTGGTTGCACTACTGTTCCAATTTAATTTTTCTTCTCATTTATCCGTTTTTTTTACATGATTATAGCTAAGTTAAATTCTTAATTCAGAAGATGATCATTTGCAATTCAGTGTGCTATTGCGACAGTTGTCAACCAAAAACCCACTACTTACTATATAGTGTCACTGCTACTATATTACTTTACATATTTCTAAAAGTTTTACCTGCTTTTCTGGAGGGTAGAAATGATCTAAAGTTGATAACCTTTAAAAACAAATAAAACTAAAAATGTAAAGAAAAAATAATTATTTGGGCTAAAGAATTTTTTTTCCCCTAAAGAGAAAAATTCTATTATTCTTGATATGAGAAATTCACTATTTTTCAACATCTAAATCAAAAGTAGAATTGCATTTTTATAATATTATTGTACACAACTCCACCAATTTATAAATAAAAACTTAACAAGGTGATACAGAAAGCAAATTAACAAAGTGCATACACAAATAATGCAAACCTTTGTTTAGTTGATAGATAAGTAACATATATATAAAACAGATTATCAGACTATATATTATAAACAGATTATTATATCTTTTAATACATGGGAATAATCTTCTAATCTACGAAAATATTAGTACATCTTATAATCCACGAGAATATAAGTAGTGCAGGTATATATTTAATACCATTTTAGCACTTTTATTTTGGCATATATTAATTCAATATTATTATATTTTCTGTAAATTTGTTTAGAAAAGGGACTAGGATGTTTTATTCTTCAGATCTGCCTGTAAAGGCAATTTTGTATAGCGAGAACAAAGATTCTTAAGCTTCTTTTTAGAGAATAATTTCAATAATTCAAATATTTTAATAGAATGTTTTGCATTATAATGTCATTTAGAACAAACACTATGGGAATTTGCACATGAATGTGAATTTTAAGTTTCATTATATATACACGCGTCAAAAGTGAAATTGCAACACCATGAAGGAATGCAAATAGCCATATGCAAATCATAGAGCGAGTCATATGCAAATGATTATAAGAACAAAGATACGCAAAAGAAACCTGTTTATTAAGTAAAGAATGTGGCTCCAATGAGCTGCTAAACGGCGAGGCATACTATCGATGAGGCTATTAATGGTTGCCTGAGGTAATCTTTGCCAAGCTGCATCCACTGTGGCACGCAGTTCGTCTATGGTATGTACTGGTGGTCCCCAGTGCACATGACGTCTGATGAGGACCCCACATCTTCAATGGGGAAGAGATCCGAAGAGGCTGCCAGCCAGGAAAGGATGTGAATTCCGTTTAGGCTGTTGAGGGTTCACAGTGTGGTGTGGCATTGTTTTGCTGGAACACTGTGCCAGGGAAGGACTGCACAAGTAGCCAAACCATAGGCATCACAACTTATATGACGCACCAGTAAACTGTCAGATTACCTGACAATGTGCACCAGAGCTGTCCACTGATCAAACATGATACCGCCCCAAACCATGAAGCCCAGTGTGATGCTCAGTGATATGGGCTGGCAAGTAGCGTTCCCCAGAAAACTGCCACACCGATCCACAGCTATCATTCCTCCACAGGCAGAAGTGAGATTCATCTGTAAATACCCAATGCCATTTATTGGTACAGTTGTGGATGATGACACCACGTCAGAGACGTGCATCACTGTGTTGAGCGTTTAATGGCACCTCAGTGTCTGGCCACCATGCAAGCAGCTGTACTTCATGCAACCTGGTTGCGAATGGTTTGGGTGCATGCAGATGCAACCATTAATGGTGGCAGCTGTTTTGGATGTCACTTGCTGTTGTGAATGGGTCTTGACGAGCTGTTCAAGCACATAGAGATGCAGATTCGCGGTGGTCAGGTCACCAATGGAGACCAAATTTGCAGTCATGGTGACTAAAATTATTGTAATAAGTCGTCAAATTTCTCTGGAATCCTCTCTATCTCACAATACCGGCGACAGGTAAATCTGGCCGATTGCCTCACGAATCACAAGTCAAATCTGTAGCTATGTGCGTATCATGGATATCGTGGGCTGAATCCATAACTACATACGAATCACAGACCGAATTCATAGCTACACGCAAATTGTGGGCAAAATCCGTAGCTATGCAGGAATCGCTATCAATTGCGATTTTGCAACTATTTCAACAATTATTAAGGCTGATGCTTTTGAGGAACCCTGCTAAAAGAATCCTATCTAATCCATCTTCTATTCTACCTTAGAGTATCTGAATTAGGGATACAACGGATGTCAGTTTGGCTGGATACTGGATATTCAACCTGAATTTAAAACTGGATATCCGGCAGACAGTATAATTTTTTTTTAGAAATCCTAAATAGTTACTAATTTATTATTTCTATTCATAGGTGCAACCAGGGGGGAGGGGGGTTTAAGATTAAAAAAAACCTCCCCCAGAAGTCCTCAATTTATATGAAGAAATAGTAATTTTTGATAGAAAAGATCTTGCTGAAAAAGATATAAAGTATTTAACACAGAGTCTAAAAGAAGAATTAAAAGTTGCACATCTAATAGTGAAAGAATTAAAGTCATCAGTGTAGCTAGCCCCCAAGAGCTGGTCAAAAACAAAAACAGCACAGGAACTTAGTGTGAGCGAGTACCTTGAAGAAAACACGATAACTTGTGGACAAACATGGAGTCATTCTTGAAGTGAATTTGATAAAACAGGGCAGAAGAGTGCAAAAAGAAACTAAGGACTTGGTTGTAAAATTTTACAACAGTGACGAAGTAAGCAGAATGTGTCCTGGGATGAAAGATACAAAGTCCATTCGTCTGGACGATGGAAACAAGGAATTGAAACAGAAAAGAACAGTAATCAAAACAGTAAAAAAGATATATTTTAATATTGTTATTACATGGAAATTGCAAAAATCATCTTTTGATAGGCAACTTTAATGGGCTATAAAAAAAAATGGCCCCTAATATTTTTTTCTCTGAAACTTCATACAAATACTAACTAATATGTGTGTTTTAGGTACAAAAAAAATTAGAAAGGTAATATTTCTTATTACAGAAAAAAATAGCTTTTAAAATATATACATTTAGTTAACATTTGACATGCAATGCTTTAATCATTAAAAAATATATATATTTTTTTAAAAACAAATAATGAGCAAAAACAAAACACAGGAATTTTTTTACACACTAACTAGTATGTGTGCTTTAAGTACAAAAAGAAATTAGGACGGTAATATTTAATTTAATAACTAAAACAAACAATACTATTATATGTATGGGAAATCGGTGTAATAATTTCTGGCGTACTGTAACATTATAATAAAAATCTTCTTAAAAACCATACAGTTATCTCTTATATTTTATTTTCTTATTTCAAATTATAAAAAGGTATTTCAGTAGAGCTGAAGATATTCATTTTTTCCTAGTGTGTACCATACTTTTCTGATTCAATTCAATAAACTTGTTTCTTTTAATAATAATGTAGTATAGTCACTGATATGGATGGCATGGAGCATGAGTTTAATATTCTGATGATATATACAAACACATACAGAATGAATAACTTTGCTTCCAACAATTACATATTCTATTGGATGTAGTGTACAAAATTTAGATAGTATTTTCACTTCATTATGATTTTCTTTAAATGCAGCATATAATTCCTTTAAATTATGCAAAAGTAATCTCTTTTGTTTTAATATTTTCCTATTTTTACTTGGTATAGATATGAAATCTTTTTTTCATGGACAGAAATGACTCTTAATAAAAACTAGTAATTTTTTATAGTATCAGAATTTAATTTAACACATATCTCACTAGCCATTGATAACATCCCTTCTGTTTCTTTTATTTTTCTTGCTTTTTTTTTTTTTACTAAATTCTCTGTACTAATATAACAAGCCTTTGTTGGACTATCCATGAATCTTGGACTAATTTTAAAATTTGCAACTTTTCTTTAAATGATGCATCTAAAGAAAACTTATTCAATAATTTTTCCATCATAAATGTGCAATTTGAGCAAATAATGTCTTTTGAATTTTGTGGCTTATTATATAATACTTTCAATACCCAATACTGTAGCAGTTTTAGTAACAACATGGCTACTTAATTTCTTAACTTGCACATAACTAAGTTTCCTCTTAGAGCTAAATCTATTGACCTTTATTGGTGATAAATCCAAAAGTTCACAGCTTTTATTCAATTGTTCCATTACTAATGTGACTTCACACTATAATCTTCATCACTGGTCATTTCCATGTCAGCAGTAGGAACCTTCGACTCACTAATTGATGAATGCAAGGAAGAATAACAAGAAGAAAAGTTTTTTTCCTGGAATAAGTAATTCCTGATTTATCATTGACAGTCTGGGAGAAATTGGTATTAGGTGCAGCTCTGATTTTGGTGAGGTGTTTATTAAATGGATCACAAATTTTCTGTCTTAAACTGTACCATTTCAGATATTCATCCTTGTGAATCTTGCAGATACTACACGTACACTACCACTCAGGACACAAGTACAGGAATAAACTCAATACTTAATAACACATTGATATTCTTGCATACAAAACATTCAATTTTTATAGAACAAGATAAGAACTAATCATGGAACATAAATAAAAGAAATAATCATAGAAGCACAATTCACTGATTTATTTGTTGAACATACTCAGCTCTGAACACTTGAGCAAAAATGAGCTCTAAAAGGAATAAGTCCCCCAGAAATGTAATATTACATTATATTTTGAACTCAACCTAAGAGAAAACAGATGGTGCAGTACAAGTAATCATTTCAGGAACTCTGACAATGAATATATGTTAATTGCTATTACATATATAACAGAACTGTGCAAGTATTAGAGTTGAAAATTCTGAGGCTATAGGCAGCTAATGTCTCATGTACATAACGACCAGAAACAGGTGTTTTTAAATGTTCCCGAAACAATATTGGTGCTATAGGATCATTTCCTTCTCCAATAGCTTGTTTGTTTATGTTTAGGTACTTGTTTCAACTGGACAGGGGATATCACCCAGTGTTTCCATTAGAGTTGGCAGGGTGATATTTTTAAAGATATTTTTTGGTGATCAACATGTTGTAGTTCTGTGTTTAATTTTTTTTAAATGTTAGTACTTTTCATGAAAATGAGTGTTTTATATTATCTAATTACAAATTATTTTTTATGGAATTAACTATATGTATGCTGAAAAGCTTCAGCATTATGCAATAGTTGTCATTTATAACAAATAGGCCAAAGATTATTGTACTGCCCCTTAGACAAAATTGGTTTAGGAGTCAATGGCCAATAGGATAAATGGGTATCTACAGCTTTACTGAATATAAAAAATACCCATTTTATTAATTTGAACTAAAAAAATAAAAATAAGAGTGATAACTGTATGGATTTTAGGCAGATTTTTATTAGAATTTTTCATCATCCCAGAGATTTTTACACTGATTTCCTATACATATAACAACATATTTTTAGTTATTAAATTAAATATTACCATCCTATTTTTGTTTACTTAAAGCACACATACAAGTTAGTTTGTAAAAAATTCCTGTGTTTTGTTTTTGCTCATTATTTGTTTTTAAAAAATATATATATATATTTAAATGATTAAAGCATTGCATGTCAAATGTTAACTAAATATATATTTTTTAAAAGCTATTTTTCTCTGTAATAAGAAATATTACCTTTCTAATTTTTTTTTGTACCTAAAGCACACATATTAGTTAGTATTTGTATCAAGTTTCAGAAAAAAATATTAGGGGCCATTTTTTTTTTTTTATAGCCCATTAAAGTTGCCTATCAAAAGATGAATTTTGGAATTTTCATGTAATAACAATATTAAAATATGTCTTTTTTACTGTTTCGCCCTTCGCAGCTAGGCTCTCCGGGCACCTATATTCCTGATATAAATAGCTTTAAATTGGCAGCAAAATTATTTAATTTGAGCCATTAGTTCTCAAGCTATTACATTTTTAAACATTAGTGCAAAATCCAAGAGGAGCTGCCATTTTGTAAAAATGACCATTTTTCAAATGCCTGTATCTGGGCCATTATTGGGATATATACATTATAAATTCAGATTTGGAGGTTTTATTACCATGTGTATTCATGGTAAAAATTAAAAAGAAATCTGTGACTTTAGAGCAACACTCGTTGGGTGTCCCCATATGGAATAACCCAGTGGCATTTTTTTGCCACAAGCCATGGCAAGGGTCCTTGTGATGGGATTGGTGGGACGGTAAAGAGACTTGTGCCAAAGGCAAATCTGCACAGCAACCAACTGAAGGCCATATCCTTACACCAAAGGACATATTGAATATTGTGTTGAAAACATTAAAGGCATAAACTTCATCATGGTGACTGAAAGTGACAGAAAAAATGAGCAAGGGTATCTGAATGGCCGCTTCAATGAGGCTCATAGATTTGAAGGAACAATTGATCACCACTACTACATACCCAAGAACTCTTCAACTTTTCTGATAAGTAGAATATCAGCATCATTTCAAATTAATCATGTAGAGTCCAGAATTGATAGATCACCACGAATGTTTCATTTTAATGAAATAACTGAAAATGACAATGTTGTTTGCCTTTATAATAACAGGTGGTATGTAGGTAAAGTAATTAAAATGTCAAAAGAAAACAATGATGTTAAAGTGATGTTCTTCAATCCTAGTGGACCATCAACGAGCTTTACTTTACAAAGAAATGATGTTGCTTGGGTGAAGTTAAACAGCATAATTGATGTTCTGACACCATGTGACTTCACCACTGTTGCCTGGAGAACATACAATATTACTCAACAGAAAAACATAGAACTGTCACTAAAGTTACAAGCACATAAGAAATAGTCCAGTGATTAACAAAAACACACTATGTATATATTGAAATATAAACAACTATCTAGTTTATCTATTTTAATTTTTGCTTACTTTAACTTGTCACTTTAAGCCTATTAATTATTATGTTTTCACAATGCCATTTTTAGAGATATTTGACAGTCTGTAAAATGAACATCAGTGTGAACCCCAAAATGAAATTCACAGGTTTTACTAAGTACTAGTAGGAGTATTCATGGACAAAATTTGTTATTTTTGGTAGGTCCCCCTTTTGAGATATTTGATCTTGAAATTCACAAATTTTGGAAATTTTCAGATTTCAGAACTAAAAATCAGACAGAAAGACTTACAACCCTGGATTTGTTTCACCATGGCTGAAAAGCCTACCACTAATAGTCCTTGAAAAAAAATCCATCCTGTGGTTTCAAGCCCTTTTGATTTTACAGACCTTTAAAATTGGCAAAATCTCTCGTTACGATTTCTATATTTAAGCCCATTAAAGTCCCAGTTACCCAAATCTTATATATATATATATATATATATATATATTCTGAAAGGCCAGAACCTATACTTTTAAGGCAACAAAAACTAGAATATTCTATCTGTAATAGAAATCACACAGCAACTTTTTTTCAAAACCCTTGTAAACGCCCATTTTTGCTTCCCGCAGTAACGAAAAATGAGCATAAATCCAAGATGGCAGCAGATAAAAAAATATATATATATTTTTCAGCAGGTCACTAGCAAGACCACCTATGGTGAAAATATAAAAAAATTAACAAAATAGTCAAGCAACCAAGTAATTTAAAATTGGGTGATTTCACATGGAATGATCCTTCAAACTTTTGGGAACAGGTATTTAAATGTTTTCTTAATCTAAAATATAGTGTAAAAAGTTTAAGTTTTGCTTGATTTATGAATATAAACTTGGAAACACAAAAAACAGGGTATAGTGACAGTCCACGAACATGACATATCACAGTCTGTGGACAAAATTTGAACAATAAAATATTTTTGTCATAATTTGCAATAGTTATGTATGCATCCAGTTATATTAAGGCTATTTCATTTATTTAAACTACTTTTAAAAACCTTACTCTCTATAATAAACACTAGAGACACAAAATCCTGATTTTTCTGAGAATGAACCCCATATGATGTGTTTCAATCTTTACAAAAGTGTGAAAATTTTTATGAAAAATGTGTTCTTTATAATAAACCTGTACAAAGCAGGATTACAGACTTAATTATAACTTAATTTACAAATTTCTATTTAACGTATTTTCTTTATAACGAAGATTTTAAGTGGAACGATGAGACTTCTTTAAATAGAGATTCGACTGTATTTACCCTATTTTGACATTGAATTATAAATTATTGCATTTTATAGACAGTGATCATTTCCTGGTGACATTCTGTCTTACAAATAAGACTATGAAATATTACACTGCAATATTAAGAAGCTACATGACTTATTTTGAGATGTAAAGGGAATTAGTCAAAATATGATTTTTTCAATATTAATCTTAATTGAATTTTAAATCCATTCCAAGGGTTATGATCATCACATATCCCTCAAACTCTACAGTATATAACTACAGTCCAAGTTATTTTAGAATAACCGTCTGCTCGTTTACTTAGAAATTACTTAGAAATTATAACTTAATTTACAAATTTCTATTTAACGTATTTTCTTTATAACGAAGATTTTAAGTGGAACGATGAGACTTCTTTAAATAGAGATTCGACTGTATTTACCCTATTTTGACATTGAATTATAAATTATTGCATTTTATAGACAGTGATCATTTCCTGGTGACATTCTGTCTTACAAATAAGACTATGAAATATTACACTGCAATATTAAGAAGCTACATGACTTATTTTGAGATGTAAAGGGAATTAGTCAAAATATGATTTTTTCAATATTAATCTTAATTGAATTTTAAATCCATTCCAAGGGTTATGATCATCACATATCCCTCAAACTCTACAGTATATAACTACAGTCCAAGTTATTTTAGAATAACCGTCTGCTCGTTTACTTAGAAATTAACTTTAGTTTACAATACAAGGCCTCTTGTTTTGCATGTATTTTAATCAAGATTTGAAATATCCTAGAATATTAGAATATTTCGAGTAACTTTTATTCTTGAATTAGATATTCTTCCAAACATTATTTAAAACTTATAATCGTATGATGTATGAACCTTTCTTGTGATTTTTCGTATAACTGAACAGATTTTTAAACATGAAAATACCCCAATGTCGTCTAATGTATTCTTTCATTAAATCACTGTAGGATTCATTGTATGGTTAAATCCCAAGCTCCAAAGGAACTTAAAACCGGTGCCTACAAATTTCTGACGCAACAATTATATATAATAATTTCAATAATCAGAGAAATGTACAATAACAAAACTAAATTTTTAACACCATATACTTACTGGAAATTACATGATTTTCGGAAGCCAGACAGCATTCCAGAAGAAATATTATATACAGGTTTCAAGGAACGTAAACCCATGTCTAAGCACCTTACTGCAGCAGCCATATTTGTTTAAAAGAAAAGGATTGGCGTTGCCAATTAGTAATGGCTAAATGACTTAAAAACTACAAAGGCAAAACTCATGGGGTTAAAAGTACTTCTAACTCCATGGCAAAACTACATCTACATCATCTTCTCAACTCCCTCATCTCGCTTTAGTTTGACGTAAAGAACATATTTACATGAGAAATTTACTATGATTTTTACAAGGCTAACTAGTTTTTCTAGTTAGCCTTGCTTTCTAGTTAGCTTTTTACAAGGCTAACTAGTTTTTCTAGTTAGCCTTGTAAAAGTTAGCTTTGAAAAATTTTTGTCTGTTTCCATTTTCTCTGATTGAATTGAGAGAGAGCACCCGTCGATTGTTCAGGAAAGACATTTTTCAAAGTGTCTTTCCCCGTCAATCTTCTATTCACAGTTGAAAGATTATGCATGCCTTGATTCTGCCCCAGCTACAGCAGTCATCGGAAAACACATATCTATCACTAATCAAAAGCAGCAGTATTGTATAAACATTCCGCCAAACAATGATAAACGTCAGTCAAAAAAAGAAAGAAATGAAATCACATATTTTGGTGCCAAGTACGATTTCATCCAGGTAAGACTGGAAATACCGAAAGAAAACGAGGAAAGAAAGGTTCCATATATCTTGGCACTCTGGCACGATTTTGGTTTTCACTGTACCAGAAATACTTTAGTGTACTCATGTTGCACTGAAGAAATTTTAGAGATCATTATCTGTGCCTCCGTCCTTCTTCTAACCCCATCTTGCGATGTATATATACTCTGGTATATGCAGACCTACCAAGAGGTATAAGGTAACTATTTGAACGGCTGGAAGAACCACCCAATATAAATAGGAACCCAATAAGGTTGACATCCACAGGGACCGTACCCTGCTCCCCTTACCACGAGTCCTTTCAAGTGGTTCGTGAACCACTTGAAAGGACTTTCGGACAAAGATTAAACGTGTCTGTACTTTGCGTAGACACAGGGATAGTTTGGGTAACTCCACTGACTTCAGTAGAGGTGAGTAGGTAGCTCGGGGAATTGAACTCGGGTCTTTCGAGCACACTCGCCCCGAACTTAGTATTTTGTAAATACATGTCTATACAATATATATATTGTATTTCCGCTCAGTATCTATATCATCAGCTTATACACATTTGTCGCGTTTCACATTTTTGAGGACCTAACGAACAGTGGTGTAGCCACGCTCTTTGGAAGGAGTGTGTGTGGATGAACGTTGAATCTTGAGGAGAAGCATTTTATTGGTAAATATGAGGTTCTAACTGTTGTTTGGTAACGAAAAGTCACACGTAAAAGTGTTTATAGCCAATAAGAAATATCTCTAAACAAAAACAACTGTATAGTAAAAAAAAAATCCGCCAAAAAATAAAAACGTTAACCAAAAAACAAATGAAATCATATATTATGGCGGCAAATACGATTTCATTCAGGTGGGAATGTACAATCAAGGCCTTCCTCTTATAACTAAAATAAGCAAAATGTTGAAAGAGAACAAGAGAAGGTTTCATATACCTTAGTGCCTTGCCTCATTAATTAATGAAGTATGCATAAAGTTCCGCCAGTGCAACGCGGCGTCTACACTAAAGTATTTCTCGTACAGCGAATCCTGGCAAAGCGTCCAGAAGATGGGTTAGCGTGCAAAGATTGCACTCGATTTCGATTTCCGGTTCTTCCCAAACTGTCCCTGTGTTTACAAGGCATACGGGCACGCCGTAAGTCCTTTCGAGAAGTTGGTGGTAGGGGAAAGTGGGTACGGTCCCTGTGGATGTTACCACCACTGGGTTCCGATCTTAATTGAGTGGCACTTCCAGACCGTATAAACGGATACCTTACACCTTCGGGTGGGCTGGACAATCTGGATCGAGGAAGAACTTGGGACTAAAATGTCATGAAAAAATACAAGCCACTCTCATCGTTATTGCTCGTACATGAAAAGGGAGAGACAGGATTATACGAACATGCCAGGCGACATGGAGGTTTACGCCGTATTAAGACATGCCGCGTGCAGGTTTCAATCTCTCATCCAGCAAAGCCGCAGCCACGTACTCGGCGGAATCATGCACCGGGTAGGATCCGAAGAACACCCACCAAGTCCAACCCCAGTCGCCGGCCAGATCTAGGCTCAGGTCATGAATAGACACAGTCCATGAGATCACAGCCACCTGGAAGAGTCCGAGGCCTATGCCTCACCGATACGACGGTCGGTTCCTCGACAGCCGGTTCCCCGGATTATTATGCTCCCCAGAGTCGGAGGACTAAGGCTACAGAGCCAACATCCGTAACCACCATCACAGGGTGGTCCGCCCCGGGGGGGGAAGAGACATGATGTACACTGCTCACAACTGAAATCCCAACACCACAAAGTTGTAGGTGTAGCTTTATGTAAATCAGGCAATGGAAACAGCAAGGCGAGATATGCAAATGACCAGTTTCGTTACGCATAATGACGTAACACCTTGTCAAGCAGCATAAAAACGTCAGGTGAAGGAGGAGCGATATCACAGCTAAATTGTAGCGTCATTGGTTTCAGGTTGTAAAAATCATCGCAGTATGCCAAGAGTACGTCGAAGTACCGCATATGTTCAGTTGTCGTCAAAGGAACAGCAACAAATCATCGTTTTACGTGAGGATGGATTGAGCCTTCGAAGGATCGCTGAACTATTGGGTTGTGATGCAAGCGCAGTTCAACGATGTGTGTTACGGTTCGTAAGAGACAACGAAATGACACGAAGATCAGGTAGTAGAGCTTCCAGATGTACCCTTCTGAGAAGCGTTGCGCGGGAGCCGTTTACAGCGACCACCGCAACAGTGTTACAGCGACATTTATCCCACACTACAGGTAACGTTGTTTCGACGCAAACAATTTGAAACTGTTAGCATGACGCAGGACTTCGAGGCAGACGACCTTTTCGGCACTTACCGTTTCAACATCTTCACCGGTTACGTCGCCTCCAGTGGTATCAAATGAGACTCAATTGGTCGACAGAATGGCGAAACATTCTGTTCACGGACGAATCACGATTCTGTTTTGGCATGTCAGATGACCGTACCCGTGTATGGTGGCGCTTTCAACAACACCACCAGGAAGGTTTTCCTATCTGTCCAATCGCTACACAGCCCCCCTAAGTGGTACCATGGTTTGGGGTGGTGTAACATTTGGTGGACGAACACCTTTAGCACACGTTTCTGACAGTATCATGGCACAACGATACGTCTCTGACATTGTGAGACCTGTGGTGCAGCCATATCTGTCAACTAGGCCTGGAGTGCTTTTTCAGCAGGATAACGCCAGGCCAGATACTGCGCGGGTAACTATGAATAGTCTACAGGGTTTTGATATCCTGCCTTGGCCAGCATATTCTCCGGATTTGTCGCCAATTGAGCATATCTGGAACATCATGGGTCGCCGATTTAAAGAACTCCCAATTCCAGCAAACCATGTTCAGTTACAAGTCCAATTGCATGCTGTGTGGAATGCCATCTCTCAGCACACCATTGACCATCTCATTGACTGGATGCCTCGTCGTATTTAATCCTGCATAGCCGCTCGCGGTGGGATTATTCCATATTGATCTAAAGTCAATAAAGTTCCATGCTTTAATTTTCCAGGTATGATTTTTTGGTCATTTACACATCTCCACGTTACAATTATATTCTGTAAATTTCAAAAGGATACATCAATATCTTTATGGTGTTGCGATTTCAATTGTGAGAAGTGTATATAGCGTTAGGCAGCCCGCACATTGAGGACGCATGATGCATCATGCAGAATACTACCTACTGCTCATACACTGAAAACACATAGCCAGCCACACGGTGCACTACAGTAGAGAAGCAAAAAACTAGGAGATAACTGCTTTCTAGATAGATTTGTAAAGACGGGAAAAAAAACTGGTATATTCTTAGGAATAAACCGAATCGTTTGGGAAGCAAATTTTGAAATTTTCCAAATAGGAATTTTCAGTCATTGCACTTTGCATGTCGCCACATATTATCCTTCTCATTCTCATATCGCCTACGCTTACCGTGTTGAATACACCAAATCTACAGAGCGCCATGATTTTTCGTAAAATAAATGATGATTGCGTATATTTACCATGTTTCATTTCTTACACCACCCAGATGCAATTTTACGTAAATGTATATATACAGTATAGTAAAGTTATGTCCCTGTTATTTTTTCGTGACATTCAATTCCCAAGTTTGCCCCCCTTACCTACTGCGGGGAAAGGCGTAGTTCTACACCAAAAAGTTAAAAATATCTTTGTAAACAAAACATTCGATTTAGCACTGTAGATATAAGATCATCATTAAAATTCCGTGCTCCTAGAACATTTAAAATGAATGCTTTCAACGAAAGCGGCCCATGGAAAACACGGAGATCGGGAGTGATTACAGTTCCAAAACAAACGATTTAGAAATTGAGTGGTACTATCTATATTTATATTATTTAAGTAGAGGCGCTTATTTAGGAGATGGGAAACAG
Organism: Amaurobius ferox; assembly: GCA_951213105.1. Lineage (NCBI taxonomy): Eukaryota > Metazoa > Arthropoda > Arachnida > Araneae > Amaurobiidae > Amaurobius > Amaurobius ferox. The sequence goes on along the minus strand of OX578136.1, from coordinate 52,118,438 downwards.
CGGGTAATTCGTTTTAATACTTTACACAAAACACAATTCTTGTTATTATGGTTCTACCATCAATACTTGAGGCCATGAAGATAAAAGGACAGGAGGAATAACGGCGTAATTGGTAATGATTAAACGGTTCCTGAGATACATAGAGTTTTGCGATGGCTGCGCCATTTACAGGCGGTCACGATCTCAAACTTTGGGCCTTTCCAGGCCCCTTCCCTATTCTGGTTGTTCCTAAGTTTCACTCTTGTATTTTAATAATCATTAATAATTACCAACTAATAATTCCTTTTTCTACCAAAAGCATTGGATTTTACGAACCGTAAAGCCTCTAGAAACGCATTTGTAACAAAAAATATAAAAATAAGTTAATTCATACAATAGCAACCATAGTTAATAAAGTGTGGCAATATAGGGTCTAGGAAAATGAAATGATAACGTTAAAAGATGAAGATAAAAATAATAATGATAAACCGATTTTTTTCTTTTACAACAAAATAATTGAATTTCAAGGGTTGTATTACTGTTAAGACGTACACTCTGGAATCGTGGGTGTTACTCTCAGGATACAAGAATGGGTCCAAATTTCTGGATAACTAACACGTTTATTTACAAGCACACCGTAAACAGGAACAAATATACAGCAAATAGCTCGATAATTATCTCATACGATGACTAAACAACTGTCAGGCACAGTAAAACAGCGTTCCACTAATTTCACAAAATAGCCGATACTATTCTCATAACATTGATGTATCTCACAATTCAATGCAGCTCGTATCACGCCGACTGCTCTCCAACTGAGCGATGTCTCCTGTTATATACTCTTCGTAGAAATTTCAAGAACGAGACTTGTATTTTCCAGTTCTAGTCTATTCATTATTTTGAGAAAGTTATCGAACAATCGAAAAGTTGCCAAATCAGGCAACCCTACATAAACATAATAGGAATGGCTAAAGCTCCTTTATATACGAGCTGACTCGTCAAACATATTGAAGCCCACCAAGGCCGAAAGCGTAATCCATTAGCATTAGCTCTATTCGTATTTTCACTTTAGGAAGCACTATTGAAATAATTTTTGGTGGGTGTTCTGCACCAAACTGCTCTAAATATACTAGAAAAAGGTTTAGGTATAATTTCGCTCTCCTACAAATGAAGAGGGAATAAAAAAAAATTCTTATAAATAGTCGACAGAATCATTGGATACCCGGTACAGGAGCATATTTGTGAAAGCTAAATTTTACAATATTGTAATTGAAACTTCTATTTTTATATAAAGTACTAGCAGCGATTATACGGCGTTGCTCGGGATTTGTGATGCAAAATTCTGATAAAAATTACACAGGAACATATAGGGCCGTGAATCTTATACATTATTTTTTCACTGTGAAAGAAGTAAATTCATTGCATTATGTAAAAAAAAAAAAAATCATTGTATTATATAAGTCATAGCTGCTTCCGGCACGCCCTTCGCAGCTAGGATCTCCGGGCAGCGTCCCGGAACGTCACCCCCGGTAGAAAAGGCCGAACTGCTTTCCCCCCCTGTACCTCGTGACGTATGAGGTGTAGGCCCAATTCTGACCTTCGAATCCGAATTCCTCCGTCTCAACTTTTCTGGAAAGTTCTCCCCTAGTAGAGTAGCCCACACAAAGAAGTATCGTATGTGCAGTGCAGTACGTGGGCTCGCGCGTGTGGATGCATAACGGTCTTTTTATCGTATTTTTGAATGTCTTATATGTTAGTTCATGATTTTATAAACATTTTGACCAGCATACCTTCGACTACATACCTTATAACATTGGATTACTAATTACCTTATTACCGTAATGTGAAAAACTGAAAATGCTATTTAGAAGTAAGTGCTTACCATTTTTTGCTTATTATCATGTCATTTAAAATTACATAGAATTTTAAATATATGGCAATCAAATTATTGCTATTCAATTAACGCTAAATGGATTCTAAATTGTTTTGTTGCTAATTATAACGTCAACAAACCTTTTAGAGTTTTCTTAGTTTGTTTTAAAATTTTATTGTTGTCACATTAATTAAGAAAACTGCCTAGACATTTGTAAAATTAAGCTTTGTTAAGTAATTGTGAAGTATTTAAAATCATTCAATGTTTAAAATGTATCTTTTATTAGGTTTAGCTTGTGTGATTCATTTCATTTATAAATTATTCAGTTTCCTGTAAATATTTTAAAATTATTTTAATAATGTTGTTAGTTGTGTGATATTTTTTAATAGACTAGCAGTATGTCCGTACTTCATACTGACCATATAATACAAGAAACCTAAAATTCAGAATTTGATGTGAAGTTTTAATATTTAGAGTCTCAATTTTTGAAATTTTATAATAATTCTAATGAAATGAAAATAGGTGATCTCTACCGTGCTGAGATAATAAACAGACAGATAGATGTACAACATACAATTTTATGTATACTGTTAATAGCAAATATACCCGACATTGCCCATGATTTAATATATGTGCAAATTCCTGCAGTATTCTAAATGACATTCTTACTCAAAACATTCTATTAAAATATTTCATTTAATTCTCCTTTCTGTGTTTTCTATACAAAATTATCTTCAAGCAGATCTGAATAAAACATCCTCGTTTGAAAACAAATTATAAAATATATATGAAATTGGATCAATATAAACTAAAATAAAAGCGCTAAAATTGTATAAAAATGGTTATAAAATTTTGTTTTATATTGATTTCTTTATTATTTAAATCTTAAAAAATTTAATAATCGTCTGCCTAATAAACACATTTGATTTAATTGCGTTGCTAAGCATCATGATATAATTTTCTTAATAAATTTGTGGAAAATATATCATCTGCATAATTCTATTTTTATGGAAGGTTTAATTGTGGGATTTTTATTCATATCTCGACAATCCCTGGTCCTAGAAACTCGAAACATGGACTAAATTTTAAGTAGGGCTATTTCAAAGCTACCCACAGAATGTTCATGAAATTCGATGCAGCAGTTCTACCGTGATGATGAGATAGATAAACACACAGACAGATACATGTATTTTCAATTTTATTTATATAGATAAAAAAATGTCATTCTCTTTTTAAGATATTGTCAATAGTAAGAAATCGTAGCAATAAAAATGCTACACTAAAGTTATGAAAGTAAAATAATGTAAAATGGAATATTTCACACATCAAATAACATGTTTTAACTGTTTGATAAGTAAGTAATTGCATATAAAAGATATAGTATCTTAATATATTGCACGTATATTTTTTATTATTTGTTATGGCATGCTGAAATTTTAGAAGAATAGGTTAGGAAGTCATTTGTGTTTAGGTTGGGCACATTTTATTTTTTATGTAGCGAGTTATTAATTATGTTATTGAAAATTGTTAAAATAACTTGGAAAAAAGCAAAGTAACTAACTTACAATTTCAAGTTACCATTGTATATTTCATTATATTATAGTTAATGTTATTTTAATAATACAAAGCTAATTTAATCTTTCTTACATTTTCACTTCAATGGAATTGTAAATGAAATATTAATATAAAAAAGTTTTATTATACAGGTTTATTAAATTTTCAAAGCCGCTGAGGTATTTCAAACTCTATAATTAAGCAAAATTGTTTACAATTTGTTAATGTCTGGTAGTAAAAAAGGGAATATAAGATGTGCTATATTAGAAAACCTGAACTTCTACAATTTATAGTGCATAGGTTAATGAATGACATTCAACTAGTATTTTATCTTAATTCTAAATCATTTTACAATTTATAACAACAACAAAAAATGAATAAAATAAAATGAAATAAAAATAAATAAACACGTAAGCATATTAAAAGTTAAATTCTGAGTTTCTTTTTAATGATTATCTTATGATATTTCAAGATATAGTATTCAGTAATCATTTTAGTTTCTGCATACTTTATCTGTAAGCACGCATACTTTAGCTGAATGTACTGAAGAATTATTCAAATAAAATGCCTGATTAAGTAATAAATATACAGGGTTCTTTTTCAAACTTTTATTAAAACACTAACTGAATGGAATCCTTTCATCTTTGCTCCTACAGTGAATGAGTCATTATAAATATTTTATTTTAAGGAAATGTATAGCAATATTAATATTTTAAATCACCCATTTTAATGAACATTATCGAAAATACTTCCAAATTTCATGAATATTATTTGATTTACTGATAAATTATGATTCCTTTACATCGAACAGAGAATTAAAAGGGAAACAAATAGCAAAAGCTTCGATCGCGATCTGGAAGACCTACTCGCAGTGGGCCTACAAGCCAAGACGTCAAAAATTAGTGCTCCGGCCTCTGCTTTCGGAGGTGACGCCCGGAATGTAATTTTTGAAAGGAAAACTAAAGTGATTCTTAAACGCTAGGCATGGCAACAATGCAAATGTTAACAAATTAAACGACATTATTCTAATTTGTCAGGTTTTACCGCAATGCTTGCTTGTAAACCACATTTTTGATTTTCCTCCCGGAGCTAAAACATACCTTGAGCATGCCACATACAATTGCCCATTAGAGAAGTAAGAACTTTCTAAATTCAAACTTAAGGGTTTGTTCTTGAGCTTTGTTGATGGTCTTGGCAAATGCCAGTCTAACTGGGAACTAGACTCGTTTAAAGGTAAATGGTATGTCGGTTGGTATCAAAGGTATGCGAGGTATGAATACGTCCTCTCCTTTTGCATTTCCCGTTAATACCGTGGCTTCTATGACATTTGGTAAAATATTTTTGACACAGAGCCGTGTTCCATTACATAGTTTTGGCGGGTCCAGATTCCGCAGAAGCATTACTGGTGATCCTTTCTTTAACTTCAAGACATGAGAAAGCATTCCAGGTGGCTTAAGGTAGTTCAGAAATTCCAGGGGGTAATTAACGACATCATCGGTGCAGAGTCAAATGACTTGTCATGATATAAAATGCTGATAATTAAATAACCATTAATCCTCACAAAATGCTGATAATTAAATAACCATTAATCCTCTCAAAATGCAGATAATTAAATAACCATTTTGATTTTTTAATACCTTTCGTTGTTGAGTAAGCCTGTGAAAAATAAACCATGGTGATTGTTTCCATTTGCATTCATATTTCAAACCTGCGATTTTCAAAAGTGACTAATACGTTCAATAAACTCCCACAAAACTCAGATTTTTAATTGACTCTTACGTTTTAAATCAAAGATGTCCAACCTTTTTCGTTGGGAATCGTGGAATTAGAGAGTAAAACTCAGGGAAAAGTTTCGTTTTCCATTAATATCTCGACAACCCCTGGTCTTAGAAATTCGAAACTTGCACTAAATTTATGGAGGGATATTTCAAAGCTACCCACAAAATTTCATTAAATTTGGTGTAGCTGTTCTCCCGTGATGATGAGACAAACGAAAGTTTCGTTTTTCACTAATATCTCGAGAACACCTGATTGTAGAAGCTCGAAACACGGACTAAATTTTAAGTGAGATTATTTGAAGACTACCCACCAAATTTAATCAAATTCGGTTTAGCCGTTCTCCCGTGATGTTGGATCATATACATACATACACACTTTTCTTCTTTATATATATAGATTTATTTTAAACACTCATTTTATAATTTCGGTAACTGTAGGATGTATTATTATTGACTTTTATTTGTTATAGTCTTATCTTAGTAAACGTGGTTTGTAGTCCTGAATATGTTATTCTCTCTTCCAAACAATTTATAATTGCTTCAAATTATATATATATTAAAGATTTATTCATGTTACACCAATGTCTTTCAAGTTTTGCGTGGAAATCTTACCATATTATAAAAATTATGTAAACATAAATAAAACGGTAAATAAATCGATATGCATTTATCATAAAAGATAATGAATGATCAAATAGGATTTTTTTACTAAAAACTGATAGAAATTATGTCTAAATGACTCGAATTTACTTTGGGACAAGACTCATATTTTCATCGTCAAGATGATGATTGGCGCCAATCATTTGATGTAAACATTGGCGCTATGTTTATAGGATCCAGTTTAAAAGATAATATTGAGGAAATCCTCTAAAGTACTTCAATGTTTTTGTACTAGGCATAAAAAATACATCGTTTACAATACAGATTTATATAATTTATTATTATTATTATTAAGATTTTAAATGCTGTATTTATCTAATCTATATATCCACAGGTTTATAACAAAATTGCCCCTCTTTAAAATTAAATACACATTTTTATTTTAAAGTGTCCCCTCCCCTCCCAACTCACATACTACTATGTATAATCATAAATATATATTTCAAAAACAACTTTTCATTATTTGGTACAGATATTTCAAATAATTCAAGGTCTTTCTGAGCTCATAATAAGACCATATTTTATTAACACTTTACAACATAGTTGAAAAGTATTTATGACTTTGTTCATTCTGTCTGTCTGTCCGTTAGCATAACTGCCGTAAAAATGACTTTATCAAAATGAAATTTTAGTATGTTTTTTAGACGGTCTGTGGGACCTATGGGAATATAAATGACCAATATCACCCAATTAGTTTTGGATCGAACCCGGGTTGAAAAAATTAAATACATTCAACCCAATGGGACCTAATTTTTCAAATATTTTTTAAGAGAATTTAAAATTCACAAATTGCTTCGAAAGTTTTAGAAAACATTCAAATTATCCTATAAAATATATAAAAACAATTTCAGTAAAATATGTTAGGCAGTTTTTTAAATAAAAATTATTTAATATAGGGAGAAAAACAAATTCAATTAAATTCTGACTCTTGCAATATCCACCAGAAAGAAAAAAGAGATATATTTTATAATAAATATCTTTCCAAGCGTTTAATTATTTTATATATAAGAGAGGTTTCACATTTTAAAATAAATATCGTAGATTTTATATGACTCTTCATGATTGATGGTCATTTGTCTATCTGTCATTTTATACTTATTTGATGGCATGTTTAATGCACTTTCCTACGTCTTGGAGAGTTGAAATTTGGTACACAGTTTAAATTTGTAGAAGATTTTATTCTACAAAAATTTGGTAGATCCTCAAATATAGATCCAACATTTTTTTCGAAATGGGCTGCAAATAATCCCCGTTCATTTCTATGAATCATTGTTGTAAGATTGTTAAAAATTCTGATGTAGGCAGCACATGACTTTCCCTGCAGACTCATATTCACGTTCTCTTTATTTCTTCAATAATAATTTGAGTTTATCTGCACAAAATAACACCCATAAGTATTAAATGACACAGAATCAAGTAGTTTTTTAATTAAAAAAATTATTTAATATAGGGGAAAAAACAAATTCAATTAAATTCTGACTTTGGGATATCTTCCAGAAAGAAAAGAGAGAGATATTATATAATAAATATCTCTCCATTTGTTTAAACGTTTTGCATATGGGAGTGGCTTCATATTTTAAAATAAATTTGGTAGATAACAATTTTTCATTTTTTTTAAATTTTATATAACTCTGATAAATTTAATTGATGGCATTTTAAATGCACTTTCCTACGTCCTAGAGAGTTAAAATTTGGTACACAGCTTAAATTTGTTGAACATTTTATTCGACAAAAATTTGATGGATCTTTAAATATAGATCATACATTTTTTTCGAAATGGCCTAAAAATAATCCCCGTTCACTTCTATAAATCATTGTTGTAATATTGTTAAAAATTCTGATGTGGACAGCACATGTCTTTCTCTGCAGACTCATATTCGTTCTCTTTATTTATTCAATGATAATTTGAGTTTATCTGCACAACATAAGTATTTTAAATGACATTGAATTTACACGTTAAACTTAAATTTGGTTCTCATTTGATAGCTGGACTTATTGTCAAAGGTGGCGTAGCGAAACGCGAAAAAACTAAAATATCTCAAGAACGGCTAGTCCTAGAGTAATGGGGTTAGTCTTATTCTTTTTGTTGTCAAAAATCACGTACAAAATAAGCATTTAATTGATATAATTGAGCACACGTAGTCTGTTATCTTTAGATTTAACGATTTTTGGGGGCCATTTCGCAAAACCAGCCCGTTCCTTTTTCCCGAATCGTACCAGAATAACCTACAAGTGATTTATATACCAAATTTTGTTAAATTTGGTTAATTAGTTTTTAGCTAGTGTGGATAAAGGCAAGTTTTGCCGGCCATTTCGTAAAGAAGGCAGATTCTTTTATTACGAATCGTACTAAAATCTAATGAATGTCAGGGTTTCCCACAAAAAACTTACCTACCAAATTTTATGAAATTCGGTCCATTAGGTTTTCAGTTAGAGTGGATACAATATCCTCACAGATACACCCTTACACACACAGACGTCTCCCTAAAAATAATTTTTTCGTGTTCTAGAAGTCCCAAAACGTGTAGATCCTTCGAAAATTCGAGTTCTGATCTTCAGCACGATTCCATACTTTGAATACATACACGCATGCATATTATCTGTATATCTAAATTTCGTGCCTACGCAATTACAATAGTTGGGATTTTAAATGATTCCTAAACTTTTATTATTTCTACAACGAAGTCTAATTTTAACTTATGCAGAATGCAAATATCTCAAGCGATTGTATTGATTCATATTTCGATGAAGTTTTAAATATTTAAGTATAATAAATTACTGTAGTACTGTGATAATGTAAAAGATATCACCACTAAATGTATCACATTTTAGAAATTTTTAAATGAAATTGCATTTCAGTTGGAAAGTGTTTCATAATCAATGCTTATGCATGATTAATCTTTCTTATTCTATATGTTAGAACCGTAACAGATGTAAAATAGAAATATACATCAATGTATTTCATAAATTTTAATAAGACCGAATTTTTGCAAAAAAAAAAAAAAAGTAATAAAAAAAATGTCTATCTATTTGTTAATCTGCTTATAGAGTGAGAATCATATTTTTGATTCTTGTTAATAAGTGTCGCGTCATTACAAATGTTACTCCAATCTAATTCATATTTATAAAAATATAATTCAATTGTAAATTTGTTAACATTGTCAAATACCTGTAAAAATCAATATTTGGAGCACGTGTTAAACCGCCAAATATGGTAACCCATACATTTGTAGAAAACTTACTGGGCTTCAATATGCTTGATAAGTCAGCCTGTAGTATAGGAGCTCTAGGAATGGCTGCCTAGTAAAAATGTTTTTCCCTTTTGGTTCTTAAAAGGGCTCGTAACACTCCCCCCCCCCCCCCCCCCCGTGGCTGCACGTCCCGGGCTGTATAAACCTGCTGTGGTCCAAAATATGGGGCTAACCTGTTGATATGGACGACTTTTGACTTGGTTGAAGATGATTTCTAAATTCGATAAACGACAATGTTTATTCATTTCATTATGACGTTGGGTCCTTCCCAGTTGTGCTGCACTTTCGGCGAAAATCCTGGACAATCGCCGAGAGTTGAATAGCCACACTTCGTCGCCGTCCTGAAATCGTTCATTATTAGTTTTGACATTGTACAGGCCTTCATTCTATGGGTAGCAATGTTGATCCTTTCACGAGCGAAACAATGATCCTCCTCCCACCATGCTTGTAGATCTTGCACATATTCATCAGGGGATGAAGAGGCATTACATAATCGTCCAACCACAAGTCACACGGTAGTAGCAGAGCCCGGCTAAACAGCATGTTTGATGGGTTCAGTTAGTCCGGTCTATTCCATGTCTTTCGAAGCAGACGAAAGATTGCATTTCATTCAAATATAAGTTTTTACACGTCTCATGTTCGGGACTGCTGTCTCTATTTTTTGGACAACCACGTATTATGCTGGTTACCGCACAACATGAAGATAACTGCCCCTTTATGAATTATTTTGAGCCTGTCGTTAATGTTTGCGATTCAGACAGGTTAGTAGTCGCTTGAAACATTCTTGAGAACCATGGCCACACGAATTCCTTTTTACTTTCCTTATATACATAATGTATAAGGAAAGTACTGTGACGGGGTCGAAAATTCGAATTAGAGTTTTTGACGGGAGAGCACGTTTCAAGCATCCCTGATCACGAATCAAACATTTTTGAAGCGATGTCTGTGTGTGTGTGTCAGTGAGTCTGTGGAGACGATAACTGACGAACGAATGGACCGATTCGAACGAAATTTGGTACAAAAATCACAATCCGTAAACACTGGAAGCCTATTGTTTTTATACGCAATCGAATGTTCAGAACCCCCCCCTAAATTTTCGAGCGAAATTTTGAAAAAATCGTCAAAAAATCAAAACCGCTAATAAAGTTACGCAAATAGACATTGCTTATGTAATTTTTCATTAGAAAACGATTGACATAAATTTTAGAACGCTAATACGAACCGTTCTCGAGATATTGCACATTTTTCAAAAAAATTATCAAAAAGTCATATAAAATAAAAAAAAATATTTCCTATTGAGAAACATGTTCACTTTTCATATGTAATACCATGCGATAAATTGGGTGACATCATTCTCGTGGATCTAGCTCATTCCATTCATGAAAAAAGATATTTTGAGTAATACTTTTGTATTTGATCGCCAATAGTCATTTATCTGCTGTAAGAATAACTTATTTCGTCGTCCATAACGCTTGATGAGATTTTGGCGAAATGTCGCCAACTTGGGGATTTTTTGAAATGTTGCCAAATTAACGAAAATCTCGCCAAATGGATAAAAATGACGACTAATTGTCGAAAACTGAATATCTTGGAAAGAATATAAGTATCTACTATAAGAAAACCTATTTTTTTACTGTAAAAATAGTAAATTCATTACATTATATAAGGAAAGTCATGTGTTGCCCACATCAGATTTTTCTTTATAGTCTGGAGAGGAGACAGAAAACCTGTCATTGCCATTCTACGTGTGCTTGGGCAAGGCTACCTATTCTAGATGGACTTGGCTTGCAGCTTCCTGAATTCCTCTAAACAAACACTCACTACGTGCGGGCAGCGGACATCTTCGGCAGTGCTCGTGTCTGTTCCAAACAAAGAATGTCTCCCGTGTCTGTTCCAAACAAAGGAATCTTTTCTGCAGCTGTCCCTAATACGTTGTTTTTGAAGTTCAAATCTACGTTTTCCAGTTACTAAGTCCAGTCCGAGAACGCATGGGCCATAATATGTTCGCAACATGATACAGGCTTGCCCTAACAGAAATAGTAAGTTCCCTTTTCCCATGCACATTCGCGGTTTCTAAGGTAACTCTGCGCAGAGAGATGGAAGGTGCATCACGCCAGAGGCGAGCTCCGATGAATGAGCGGCTGAAATAGAGAGTGTAATCTTGGAGTTCTACGAACTTCAAGGAGGACAGGACAGGTAGGCGGTCGTGTGCGCTAGCCGGGGTGAAAGAGCTCGCAAAGCGAGTAGGAGGAGTAAGTCGCGGGTGCTGGCGAGCAAGGGGTGAAAGCGTCAGTGAGCATAGAACATGTAGGAGGTCGTGAGAGCTGTCCGGGTTGAAATAACTCGCGAAGCGAGTTCCAGGGCTGGTGAATGTCAGTTGATAAGGGACGGTCTCCAACGGGTTGCGTAGCAGGTGGCACTGAAAAGCTCGTAAAGCGAGCGTATCGAGACAGGTTGGAGCCCAATGGGCATAATACGCTTGCTCCCAACTTGCATATTACGCCTGCGTAGCAGGTGGCACTAAAATGCACGCGAAACGAGTCATGAATGCTGGTGAGCGTAGCGAGCACAGGACACGTAGGAGGTCGTGTGAGACGGTTGGATTGAAATAGCTCGCGAAGAGAGTTCCAGGACTGGTGAATATCAGTTAATAAGTGACGGTAATTCCCGAGTAGCAGGTTGTACTAAAATGCTTGCGAAGCGAGTCGGAGGTAAAGCAGCCAGACTTGTTATGGGGTTTTGCGAACGTAGCCCAACGGGAATATTACGCCTGCGTAGCAGGCGGCACTTGCGAAGAAGTTACAGGAGTTAGCGCGAGTAGGGGGCGGAAGCCCAACAGGCATATTACGCCTGCGTAACAGGTGGCACTAACGTGCTCGCGAAGCGAGTTACGGGGGTTGGCGAGCAGGGAGTGGAACCCTCTCGTATATTTTAAAAAAAAAAGGGGGGGGGGATTTTTCGATTTAAAATTGTTCTCATTTGAAACATTTTTGTAATTGGAAATATATATCTAAGGCTAACGGCTGCAGAAATAAAAGTCGTTAAAGGACTTTACTGGACATCCTGTATAGACTTTCATTAGATTTATGTATGCACAGCTTTTTATTTTTTCATGTATATATATATATATAGATTTGTTTTCTTTGTCTAAAATGGAACAGTATGGTCATCTCTCTCCCATATAACTAGAAGTGAGCTGAAATCGGTAAGCATATAAAAAGTTATTATTAAAAAATATAAAGTATGAGTAACCAATTTTTTAATTAAGAAATGTTTGAAAAGTTAAAATTTGGTTGAAACACCAAAGAAATTTATAAATGTTACAATATATGTGCATTATGTTTAAGAGTAACAATATAATATGATCCGGTAATTAATGGGGACACTTTTTAGATACAGGCACTAACAGATCCAGGGGTCTGCAGTCCTCTCCAATATGAAATAGTTTTGCACTAGATAGAATGATGTTTTGATATATTATAGACTTTCCATTATAGTACATGCATTGATTTTAATTTTGTATATAATGTTTAGTTGTATTTTTGTACATCCATATAGATCAGTAATAATCACTGCAGAAGAGGTTGTAGATGAATATGCATGAAAGTGCCCACAGCAAATGGAATTATAGTATGAAAAATAACAGTACTCATTTATGCAGTTTTTTTTTTGTTGTTTTGTTTCAAAAAGCTATAAGTATTGAATATTTCCATGCAAAATTGTTTCATTTTTAAGACTTTACAACATAGTTGAAAAGTGTTTCTGACCTTGTTCACTCTGTCTGTCTGTCTGTTTGCACGATAACAGCCGTAAAAATGACTTTATCAAAATGAAATTTTAGTATGTTGTCGAGACGGTCTGTGGGACATTTGGGAATGTAAATGAATAATATCACCTAATTAGTTTTGGATTGAACCTGGGTTGAAAAAATGAAATACATTGAACCCTATTGGGACCTAATTTTTCAAACATATTTTAAGCGAATTTACAAATTGCTTCAAAAAGTTTAAGAAATATTCAAATTATCCCATAAAATATATAAAAAAAATTCTGCAACATATGTTTGATAGTTTTTAAATAAAATTAAAATAATAATTGCACCCGTATTATATGAAAAGATCATGTGACTTACTTCAAAATAAAATATGGCATCCATCTTGTGTCAAAATTGTGATTTTTAAAGTTCTTTTTAATTTATATTTAGTGTTGCATCTGTCTTAAAACCGCTTTTTTTTGTGTGCATCTATATATTGCACCAACACAATTACTATATTTTGGCATTTAAATGATAACCAAACTTTGATTATTTCTATAAAGAAGCCTAATCTTCACATATAGAGAATGTAAACACATCAAACTGTAAGATGAGTTGATTAAGAATTGCTGAATTTCTTTAACGCAAAATTATTTAGTTCTGGAGTCTGCAATATAGAATGAAATTCATTGATTTTACATAGAGATGTAGATGATTCTATAGTATTGTGTTTCTCGATGAAGTTTTAAGCAAGGAGTTAAAAATTCTGGATCCGTCACTAGGTACAAGTTTATTAAAATTTTGGCAACTCACCTTATTTTACTTATTAATTTCCCCGACATAAAGATTATCTATAATAATAAAAGATGTGTGTGTTTATATCATCTGTGAAAAATCTAAGCATGGGATAAAGATGCCATTCGGTACAAAGGCAGTTGAAGACATGAAATGATGTGCATCAGCAAGATTTTTTTAAAAACTTGAATATGAATTTATAAGTTGAAATTTAGCCATATCCCAACAGGGGGGGGGGGGGGCAATTTTGACTGGTATCACAATTTATTGCACATTACTAAAACTAAAAGTTAAAACTAACTTTTTGCTAATTTAGTGTTATTTGAATCTGTTACAATATTTTCTCTACACCATTCTACTATGTATGCAGGGAAAATAGAAATTATAATTTTTAATAACTTATATCATTATTAAACGATATTCATATAATTCTGCACTGTAAATTGTATGGGTACAAATACCTGATGGATTAATCATCAGCAAATGTTTGATGGAATAGTATCGAAATATTAACAAATTCTTAGAAGAAAAATTAAATTAGCCCCTTGCCTCAAGCTATGGCCTTGCATAGTACACATTAATGATAAGGAAAAAATTAAATCCAACAGGTATAGCAGACTGGGATCTGTCCAGATAACCTGCACAGCTGGTAGCAATATCTATAGTACTATTTGAAGACAAAATCATTCTTGTATTGTTTTCCAGAATTCTTTCTATGCTCTGAGGCAATTTTAATTAGAGTTTTGAATTTTAAATCCCAACCAATGTTGGGTATTACTTGCTAGTATTATATATGTATAATTGCTAGTATTATATATTATAGACGAAAAATATATAAAACTCCTAAAACAGAGTGCTAGTATACTGCAGTGTTACTAGGAAATACAATATGAAAGTGTCAAGGTGTATATATATATATATATATATATATATATATATATATATATATATAATGAAGAAAGGAAAATTAAAAATTAAAAATGGATCATATTGAAAGATTGGAATACATACACACATAATTAGTTGTTTAATGTGTAGGGGGGAAAGGACAAATAAATTTCATAAGTCTGCTTCAGAAAACTATATTTTAGACAGTTTTTTTAATACAATTTTAGTTCTAAGTTCTTGGCTGACCTCAGAAAAAAAGTTCTTGGCTGACCTCAGAAAAATCAGTATATTTAAAAATAGATTTTGCAATGTCATGCTACTTACTAATAGGCAAAAGACAACTTTTTACACCAAATAAATTATTTAATACTGTATTTCATTGTAATAACATCAAAAAGACTAAAAAAAGTGCTGAAATGGATAACTTTACCCCTACTATTTCTCTTTGTTCAATTTCACCATTACATTAATGGTAAATAGAAACGGCATAAGCCAAATCAGATTTAATAACAGATAATAGATATTCTTATATGCCAGTAATTAAATAATAGTTCTGAAATCTTTTTAGAGATTTTTACAAAATTTATGTGAACTAGAATTCTACCAAATAACGCAAAACAAACACCTATAAGGCATTATAGCTATTGTTAAATTTATTTTCTAAATGAATGAATATTGAATGTTTAAAATATGTATGAAATCATTAAAAGCAGTTCTCAACCAGTAGTATGCAAGATAATAACTGGTGGTACAGGGATAATTTAGGCAAAATACAGTATACAATTTTTACCATATTTTGAAGATAAAGAACAACTCATTGATATTTTGTGGGACAGAACTTTAAGGGATGATTTAAAAAAAAATCTTTAGTCAACCGCTGGACATTTCAAAAAGAGCAATTACATTTTTAATGCTATTTTGTTCGATGTACTTATACGAAACAGAATCATCTTAAATCTGTATTTAAAAGAAAAAAATTCTAAAATGAAACTTAATATGGAGCAAATTTACGAATAAAATTAAGTAAAAGAAAATCAGATACAAAGAAACCTCTTTTTGCCAAACAAAAATCATTATCGCATTAAATCACTTTGTTAATCATATTCGCTAATATTTATTATTTTTCTTTAATTTTATTAGAGAATGAATAAAAATATGGAATAATAACTTAATTAAGCATATAGTCTTGACTTTCTATTTGCATACAAGATATTTTTGTTGGTAACACTTTTGGTGGTATGCATTTATGAGAAAGTTGAGAACCTCTGGCTTATAGAATTATTAAAAATAATAGATTTAAAAGATTTTGATAATGTATTGTAAGATAATGCATTGTGTGTGGCCTTGTTACATTACACTCCTCTTAGGTCTCTTTCGAATGAAACTACTAATTCATGAAAAATTCATATTTATTTTGATTCTCTTTTACATATCCTAATTGTCACTTTTCTGCAGAAAAGGATGAATATAAATTTATGTATTTCATTTATAACAATTACATGATCATCAAAATGTTTCTCGAAATTTAAACATGCCAATTGCAATGAGACAAATTTAGAAAATTAAATCAATCGAATTCATATTATACAGGAGATCTTTTATTTGCAATGACCAGGTCTTCTTTACAAATATTCCAATCATGTATTATCCAAGTAACTTAAATAGCATACAGAACTGACTAAAATCTCATTTAGTTAATCAATTTTCTAACATACAATGAACTTATGTAGAAATGGGCAGCATAAAATCAACGTCCATTCAAAATAGGAAATGCAATGTGCTACACAAAATTTTTGAATTTTCCCACTTCATAATGAAACATCTAAGGCATTGACATTTATATAATTAGCTTCATAAAATGTTTTTAATGTGGACACATAGACCACTTTTAATATCAATGCCATGTTTGGATATAAACTTAAATATAAAAGTTTTTAATACCAATTTAAAGTTTTATTTCATATAATTATCTGTGAAAAATTTCAAATATATCAACACAACTGGAAATGAAAGTAAATTCGACAACAAAGATGACTGAAATATATGCCTAGGTAAGCCACAAACCCATATAAAATTGATATACAATATATAACAGTAAAACAAGATAAACTTGATAAAAAAAAAAAAGGCAATTAATTTTAGCTTACATACAAATGAATTGTTATTTAATATGAAACATAGCCCAATCTTAATATCAATGCTTTGTTTAAATAAAAACATCAATAAAGATGGTTGAAATATTGAGATATGTGCTTATGCAAGCCATAAGCCCTTATTAAAATGATATGCAATATATAAGAGTAAAATATGAAAAACCTGATAAAATAAAATGTAAGGCCATTAATTTCAGTTTACATATAAAGGAATATTTATTTAATTAAATATTTAGGAATATAAAAATACAATTGGGTCATTCTTATATACTTATGCTTTGCTAAATCATACACAAAAATTCCATGATTATAAAATACAAATGAAATATTACAAAATATATTACAAATATTTCAACAAATCATACATTTTAAAACTGAAAGTCCTTAAGAATTATTGACACATATGAGGTATTCACAATTTCGATCATACTCTTCAAAAACACTGATGCAACAATGTTGAAGCAGTTTGATGAACATCCACTTTAACTTTCAAGTGAAAAATTGTCACTTAAAACTTGAAAAATGAGCAGTGATATAGAATAACTTAATATATAACAAAAATATATGATATTAAACAAAATCAGTGACATGATGGGATATATGTGTTGAATAAAATTTTAAAGTAAAGAATATACTTATATTTGAAAGATACACTGAGAAACATATTGATTTACTCAAATTGTTTATAAGAAAGCAAACAACATCATGAATCTTGTATTATGTCCGAATAGGTACTTTAAACCAATTAGAAAAACCCACATCCTAAACACCTTTAAAACCATTTAATGAAACTTTTTTATTTATAATAATGAAATATAATTTATATTAAAGATAAATTATAATTTATTTTATTTATAGTTGATACACAAAAATCTCTGAATAAAATTAACATTGATTAGTTGGCTAAATTCAATTAATATCTATAGGCACTCATAAAATAAATCATCAAATTGCATACTAACCATAATTAAAATCTTCCAATATTTATTTCTCAACATCAACAAATATTATATATTCATATATTACATGATATGTTTCTATGCTTCCACATATAATCCGTATCTAGGAACTATCATGATCACTAAACACACACTTAAGAATAAAAAAGTGAAAGAAACATTTAAGTATCTTAAAAGTACCATAGGGGGATCTATTATCTGGGATGCTTGAGACTCTTGGCTTTCTAAATAAATGGTTTTTCATAATTTGGAATAGTTTGTTAAAACCAGCTGGAATGTTCTAAATTACTGTTACAGAAATTTATAATTTGATTTTTAAACATAAATGTATTACTCAATGCTTTATTTTGTAATCTATAGAAAAGTATACTTAACTAAAATTGCAAAAATTATATGCAATTAAGTTACAATCAGATCTGGTGGCTAATTAAAAACCTATGAAAAAAGATGATTTTTTAGACTTAGTAGAACACAAATCATCACTAAATATAACAATGTATAGATGTGAATACATCCAATGTTAATATGTCTTGTCAAAATAGCTGTATTTCAAGTGCCTAAATCATTTGCTTTAATACCATTTTTCAGAAAATGGCTCTTTCATTGTGTTTGAAAAATAATGTTTATTTTTTTAAATAATAATAAAGAAATTATTAATAAAATTTTAGTTAATGTAAACAGATTGCAAAAATTAAAAAATGAGTGATTTTACAGTAAAACAAAATATACGAAGGATCAATTCAAAGTATTATATGAAAATTTGAGGTTCCAAAGTAGGGAGTATTTAAAAAAAAATTATGGGTAATATTATAAATCATCTTGCAAAAACTACAATACTGTTATCTTGCCTCTGAAACCAGTTGAAATCCTTGTATTTTTGTTATTTTATTAATGGAGGTTTTCATAAACAAATACAAATATATTTTATTCATAAAGAGTAACTTTTCTCTTATTATATTTTTACTTTTTAACAGTAAAAATCAATTTTCTTGAAAAACACTAAAACTGCATATGCATTATTTAGTAACAAAAATTTATCACCTAAGCATGCTAAAGGAGAGCAACAACATAACAAAGTACTACCATTTAAAAAAGAAATTTATTGTATTAATCCAAACATTTTTACAGAAAACTTTTTTTTTACTAAATGATTTTTGAGATTTACATATTTATCTAACTAAGCAACAGAAAATGCAAACAATAGTTTCCCCCCAAAAATGCACTATTTGAAGAAGTCAGAGATTGATTTTAAGTCACGTTTTTTAAAACTGCTTTCTTTTTTCCCCCTCAGCATTTTGGACAAAACTAACTAAATAATTTAGGGGATTAATACTAAAATGTTATTTTTCATTCCATGGAAAAAAAAAAAAAATTAATAATAATAAATCATTAGACCCAAATAGCACACTTTTATGTTTTTCCAAAGATATTTGCAAAAATTATGTATAGTGCAGAAATGTACTCTTTATCACATAAAATTTTTGGTTAACAATAATTTCTTACGATTTCATTTTCAGTAGCAACAGAAAACACTGGACACTATTCTCGGATCTGATTGTTAAGGAGCAACCCCTCTGTTGCACCTTAACAATCAGTAACCAACATGACAACCTTTTTGCACTTGCAGGCTGCATGTTTTCTGCATTTGACGACTCCTGATCACAAAGCACATATGTTGATAATAAAACAATCTAACAGGACTTTAGTCCCATTAAAATTATTTTCACACATAATAAATTGCCTGTAGCAAACAAAGTTACGCATATTTTAGATACAAATAACATTTTAGTTTTAAAGCATTATATTGGGACATTTTTATATCACTTTTCCTTTGAATGTGTTGATATATAATTTTTTTTTTTTTTACTGCCATAGCTGGCAGTAACTTTTTAATGATTTAAAATAATTAATTAGAGGAAAAAAAAAAATGGCAACACTATAAATAAAAAATATAATATTTTTAAAAGAAAAACATTCACTTTTGATAGTATCGGTTTATTTTTGATAATGTACTTTGTTAAGGCAATTTATATTTAAAAAAGATTATTGAAACTCGAATATTATGCAATATTGTCATTGCAGATGATTGTTTTTTCTATAACCATGCAGTTATAGAGAATTTATTCATTCTTAATTCGAATTGATTTCAATGTGGCAAAATGCCAAACTGATTGACTAATATAATTGGTGATAGTTGGCTGATGTCAATAATGAGTAATTGCTTTGACAATCGCATTTGAAGTATAATGAACATTCTAGGGCTTCATGAAATGAAAATGTTAGTAAGCAGTTGCAGACCACATAAAATGTTGTCAGAAGGCACTACTTGTTGACCCTGATGCAGGAGGTGCTGTAGGGAGGTAATGCTTGGATTACTCATTTAACAATGTGCTAAATTTGAAAGATATTTAAGAAGCATATTTATTACATGCAAAGAAAACAAAATTTTACCATAAATTTGTCAACTGAAGGCAATTTTCTACATAGAATAGATGCTAATTCCACAATTTGTAGTACAAGGATGTTTTCAGTAAAAACTACAAAGAATCCATAGTAATTGGCATTGCATACATTTAGCGGAATTTTAAACTAAAAACTGCTATTTTGGCACAATTTCTGGCAAATAATCACCTGTAGGTGCAGAATTTGGCATTATTTTGCCGACTTCCAGTTTTAGGAGTATTCTGTATATTGGGATGCCAGATAAAGCAATCCCCAAAAGTTAATGTATTCAAAACCACACAAACAATATTTATTATTGATCGATTTTAATGAACTGAAAAATCGGCTTAATTATATAGGCATATAATGAAATTAAATAGAAGATTACATTCATCGAGTATTGATAGCATTGATTTTAAAAAATATATTCTGTAGCATTTACTACATGACATAATTATTGTATCATTACTAATTTCAATAATAAATGCAATGATCTAAGGCTAATATTGCATGGAAGTAAAACCATTACAAATAATTGTACACACATTTCATACCCATTTATGAAAAAATAAAATTATTATACAACATTATGAAATTAAACTTAATAGCTTTCTTTTTTAATGCATCTTGGGGATAAATAAAATGGTTATTTTATTTGTTTATTTTTAGAAACAGGATTGGTATGAATGTTCAAGAAATGTATACATGACATGGCATAGCAAAAATGATGGTTTATTAAAATTATAATTACAAAATATTGTGATATC
Source organism: Amaurobius ferox (assembly GCA_951213105.1). Lineage (NCBI taxonomy): Eukaryota > Metazoa > Arthropoda > Arachnida > Araneae > Amaurobiidae > Amaurobius > Amaurobius ferox. The sequence continues at coordinate 52,097,585 of OX578136.1, read as the reverse complement.
AGAGGGAAAAAATGCAAAACATAAAGTGCAAGGCAAGTCCCTAAAATTAGGGAAAAAACAAAAACAAACAAACAATGGTCAACTTTGAAGTATTGTTGAGCGAAGTAAAATAAGTAAAATCAATATTTTAAACAGACAAAATTTCTATAGAACTAGTACTAAAATATAGTATAACAGTTCTTTACCAAATATCCACATGCTTTGTCACACTCTTACAAGTGTAAAAGGGTATATCAAGTTCTGTACCAATTCTGATGCTCTGAGAAAAAGTTTATTACCTTTTTAATAATTGCCAATGGTAAAATGTTGTAGACACCTGTCTTTTAATGATGAAGAAATGATATTTAAAAACAAGATCGTATAAATTTTCCTTTGCTTTTAATTCTTCAATAATTTCAGTTAGTAATGATAAATTTAACTTCTGCTGTTTTCACTGAAAACAAACATTGCATAATCCCCCTTGCTGAAACTTATCAAATTAAATCAGATGTTGATTAAAATAGTTCTGACACTAAATCACACATCCTCATCACAAAAATACCAGACTTTTACTAAAATCTCACTCATTTTAAGTACGTTCCACTGCAGTAATATAATTTTACATTAAAATAATATAAAAACTATGATAAGCATTATTATATAGTGGAACAGAGAAGATGCCAACAAACATAAAATGAATAGCTGCAAAGCAAGAACTTTGTTAATAATACATCATAAGGCAATTATGTACCCAATTATCAGTTTTAGGAGCAGAATCAGTCTCCTATGCAATAAAAAGACTGGGCAGCAGCATCAATGAAAGCTGGATAGAATGCGTCTTTCTATAGTTTCATTGGTGTGATTGCTGTATTTCACTCTCCCTATAATACATGGAATGCATTAAAATAAAATCAAAAATTGAAACAAGTTTTTGATGGATCTACACATTTGGGCACTTGAAAACATAAAAAAAAAAAAAAAAAAAAAAAAAAAACCATTTTAGCATGATGTCTGTGTGTGTATCTGCCTGTCTGTGGAATGTATGTATCCACTCTTGTTCAAAAACTATTAGATGAATTTTGACAAAGTTTGGTAGGTGAGTCACTGGTGCTGACTTGATTTTGGTATAATTTGAAAGAGAATAACCAGACATTTTAAAAATCAGCCTGCAAAAATTTTTAAAATCTGAAATAAAACTAAATATGTTTACATGTATTAATTAAATGTTTGTTTTACATGTAATTTTTGACAAAAAAGAATGATACTAACCCCATTATTCTAACATGAACCATTTTCCAGATAATTTCCAGAACCATTTTCCAGATTATTTTCCAGATATTTCTGTTTATTGGCATTTTTGTAGCAATATCATTTGAAAATGGAAATTGTCATTAAATGAAAATGGAAATAAGTTGTAATTTTGGTGTCGTTTTAAAAATAATTATCTATGTTATTTTTTGCAGTTAAACTTAAATTAAAGAATTACGAAAGAAATGAAGAAAACATTAATTTGAGCCTGTGGGGAAAGTTATATTTTGACCACATCAGATTATTTAGCCAGAAGAAGGCTGTCTTTGTCTCCAAAACCAACAGTTATGATTACTTAATTGCTTTAAGGTGCATTATGATCGAAGTTTTCACTTTACAGTTATTTTTTATAACAGTTATGAACATTTTTAATGAATAAAATAAATAGTTTTGCAAACTTGTTAGATATACACATTGAGTACATATTGCATAAAAACTTTATACAAATCAGTTCTATATCTGCATAATACTTTTACCTTGATATAGAAATGTAAATTAACCTATAAGTTACAACAATTTAAAAGTAATATTAGTTCAAATCTTTAAAGTTGTGAATTTTATTTCTTAGATAATCTTAAGTGCTAAAACATCTTTTACTATAATTTTTTATTAACCAACTACTATATAAAACTCAACAATTTCAGTATTGTTAGTGAATAGTTCATAAAATTATATGGTACAAGAATGACTTAACTGGTGTGATATGGCACAGTGTGGGCACTGAAATTTAGTTAAAAGTGTTATTAGGATGCATAATGGTGAAGTTAGATAGAAAAACTAAGATAAAATCATCAGTGGAAAATCTGAGACCAACTTACTACTGCAGTTATGGAAATTCTGTATGACTAAAATGAAAGAATTTAAAAAATTAAATGTAAAACTATTATTTCAAATAACAATTAATGCGAGAAACCATCATTACTAAAAACAATTAAATATGAAAAACTATTATTACTAATGACACTTAAATGTATCGTTAAAATAATTACTTCCAGCAGTCTCCTGTGAAGCAGAAATGTTTTCAGTTTTGTATGATGTGAAAAGAAAAAGGCAGAAAATGCTGTTCCTATACAGTGTTGAACTGTTGTTTAACAATTGGGAAGCCATGCAATCCAACTGAGACTCAGACAAACTGCATATTTATTCAAAATAATTTAAATGCTAGAATAGGGTATATCATGTATCGAGGAGAAGTATGCTAGAAATTTTCATTAAGTTCCATTATACTGGAGCAATTTCACAATCAAAGGTTTTTTTTTTTAAATTCATGACCCCTATCAGCTCTCTCTCTTGGCCAAATCATATATATGCCACACCACTCATACATCAACCCTCTCTATTTTCAAGATTCTAGCAATGTCTAAGTACTAAAGCGAATAACACACCCTTGTCTTTTTAGGAGGTGGCTTGCCTGACAAAAGGTACTCAGCTTTGCATCACTTAATATGGAAACAGGGTAACTACTAACTCGAAAAATTCAGTGGGATTTTCTCACCCAAGCAAAATAGTTGAGTGAATTTTCAAAACTTCTAAATATTCTGCTTCAATGAAACAATTTTGGTTTACAAATATATGTATAATCAAGGTTTACCTTGATACAATGGAGGAAAAAAATGTAATTACATACACAACATACAAAAATATAACAATACTTGAGCAAAAATAATTTGCATCTAATGAAAGCCGGAAGTCTGCTTCAACTAGGGTTTAGCATTTGCAAGAGTCAATCAAAAATCATACTTAAATCGCATTTGTGATCAACATTTTGATTATTGCACAGAAAAACGAAAATTAAAAAAAAAATGTTATTTTTGATGTTTGGCAACATTTGATTTGATTTTGGTGGAATGAATTTTCTTTGTGATCACTGAACTCAAAGAAGATAGGTAGGCAAGGCTGATGAGAAAGCCATGTCCTGCTTCTCTAGTGTGAGAAAACTTCACACAACAATTTTTTTTTGCGTGACATTCTCTAGAAAACCGAATACTTTGTAATTTGCAATGATTAGAATGAACATTTGAAATTAAAGATCTTGCTAGGCATTATTTTTCTGCATGGAAAAACAAACATCCCCGGAAAGCTAGATCCAGGGTGAGTACATACTCTTAAAATTTCAAGCACTTTTCAAAGATTTTCAAGCACCATGCAATTTTTTATCAAGGATGTTAATTAACCCCTCATTATAAATTTGTATACATTTCCGGGAGCAAAAATAAATAGCAGACTAATGTTATTGTTTTATTAATGAAGCCGTTGAGGGAATTTTTGAAGAGAAAAAAAAAAACTGATGATGCTTTGGAAATTTTCGGGAACACTGGAATTGTAAGGAAATTTCCAGGGTAAGCAAAACTTCTTGGCAAAAAATACAATGCCGTGGATCTGTAGGACATTTTCACCCTTCCCCTGTTTAAGCACTGAACCAAGAAAATATGAATTTTCAAGCACTTTCACAGGCCTTGAAAATGATTATCTAAAATTCAAGTACTTTTCTGATTTTCAAGCACCCATATGCACCCTGTAGATCAAAACCCTGACACAATTTTGTTCCACACGATACAGAAACTTACATGGACTGCCATGTTACAATGTTAAAATGTGAAAAGCAATTGCTCCAGTAGCAAAGTAAAGCTGGCTCAATGATAATTTAAATCTATTTAAACTTAAAATTTTTAAATTATATTTATAAATGTACTCATTTTACACTTAATACCAGTCCCAATTTTTTGCATTGCTTATTAGTTTTCATTACAAAAGTATCTCATATTTTAAAAATAATTTTTCTTCACATTTCATTTGCTTGTGGTATTTTTACTCCTTGAAAGCAAAGCAAAATTCCAGACTGTAATAACAGAATGTACACATTTCATCAAACAGTGCAGGACTATAAAAAAAAGTTTAAAGTACAATATGATATAATTTACAATAAAAACAATTGATGTAAAGCATTTTGTTGGCCGGTATGCATGTCAGTATATACAAGTAAAGAAATGATTCTCCAAAAATACTTTATAATAGTCTTTATTACCCAAATTTTATAACAAGTGTTGACTGTAATTTGAAAATCAATTATATCAGCAACATTTTATGTGACTGAATAGAAAAAAAGAAGCGCTGGAAGAAGTTATAAAGCCACAAATATAATCCAGCCTATTTATGCATATTTCATACATAGAAAAAAGATTCTTCAAAATTTTAATGGCGATAAAATATAAGAACATGGTCACTAATATTGCTTACTTGAAAATTAAAGTAATTGACATGCAGATATTGTATTTATTGATGAATATTATTTCACTTCAAATTGAAGATGAACATAATTTAACATCATTTGCAATATACATTCTAATTGAACAAAGAAAAAATCAATTTTTGAAACTAAGAACAATTAGGTTTGTGACAATTATTTATTTTAATAGTTTCTCAAAAATTTCTTTTTTGATAAAGATCTCATAAGGTGAAAATAGCAATACCCCCCCTTTTTATAGTATTACATGCAATATCACTGGAAATGAGAGAATAGCAAGTTTGAAATACTCGCACCCATATGTCATTTTTCTAAAACTAAAATTCTACCAGAACAGTTTTCAGTTGCAGTTAACACAATAAAACAAGCATTTATTGAATAATGGATAAATTTCAGATTCTCAAATTATAAAATGCAAAATCAGACAACTAAATTTGGCAAATTATATTGACTAATATATGCATTGCTTAAAAAAAGATCTACTCGTAATATCTGGTATTCTAGTCAGTTGATCAACTGTTTAGCCTATATTTATTTTGATTGAAAGGGTTGGCTGTACACTGTTTTCAAAGTATTTTTAATACCAAATATTTTGGCAAAAATTCACTTTTAAAATAATGTGCTACTTATTGTGCATAAATTGATTTTACGCCTAAAATTTTTTTATAAAGTAATACCCGCACTTTATATATGTCCTCTAAATGCATTATATCTATAATGTACTTCTGACATTGGTGTTCTGTAGATTTGTACATTTCACATAAAAAATTGTAAACCTTAGTGCTAGAAGAGGGTATATAATATGCAAAAAGGTCACACAGCCCACTACCTCTAATCATTGCAAAATGCATTCTGGAGGATCAGGTGACTGGAGCTTTGTAAAAAGTACCAAATTTTTTTTATGGGACTTTTTTTTTTCACAAAAAGTCCTAAATTTAGCTCTTTATTTAGTAAAAAATAAAAATTCAAGTGATTTTGACTTATAGTTATACAAATCAGAATAATATCTTGATTAAAAAAAAAAAAAAAAAGGAGTACAGTAGATTTGGTAACTATGTATATTTCTCTTTATAGCTAAAAGGGATGAAAGTCCAAAGGTATTGATCAGATGGCTAAAATGTAAGATATTAAGGCCGATTTTCCTATTACAGTATCATAATGGTAAGTGATAATTTGATGCATATTTATATATAAAATTTATTTTACTTTTATTAAACTTAAATAAAAACCTTTACTATTCATGCAGAAAATGAATAATATGACATACTTCTATTTTTACAAATAGTAGCAATCACCATTACTCTGAAGGAAATATGCTTGAAATAAAGGCAGAAAATACTGAACTTTACACCTCAATAGATGAAAACAATTGGGTACATTATATTGGAAAATATATATATATTTTTTTTGTTTTATAGCTGAATATTATAACAGCTCTGGGCAACATTAATACAATTTTACACTTAGACTATTAAAAATTTTAATTCTATAAATTATATAAAAATGAGAAAATAAATTATGAAATAAAACCATCCATCAAATCTCTAACACAGCTGAATGAATAATAGAACTTCAAGTGCTATATATACATATAAAAATATCAACATTTTTAGATTAGCAGTTATATTTACAATAAAATGGGTTTTGATTAAATCAGGTAGTTGAGCAATGGTAAAATACGACCAATTAAAACTTTTGTGTCATGTTCATACTTGGCACATACAGTTGACAGATGAATTTGAAAATTGATAAGAGTGGTGAGAACAGGAATCAATAGTATATTATAGCAAAATAAACATAGCCAAAAGTAAAACAAGTTGCTTTTGGGACAAAAAAAAAAAAAAAAAACCTCACATGCATAACAAAGAGAAAAAATAGAATAAATAACATTACCATATACAGGAGTACAACAAGAATAATGCTTTATATGCAAAATAATGATGCTAAGCACTTTTGAGAGGTGAAATAAATGTATTGAATCATTTACGCTTATGTCATAACTCGTTAATTTTGTAAACCAATTCCTATATTTTTTTAAAAAAAGGATAATCTAAACCTAACTACACTACAATATGAGCAAAACGCATTAAAAGAATATTTAATTTTAGGGTTAATTGCTAAATATATAATTACTCATATGCCAGATTTTAAATGTCAGACTAATGAAACACCTAGCAGATACTTTATAAATCTTGTATGTCAATGCTTGAATAGAAGCAAGGCATTGGAGTACATTGCATAATTAAAACATATAGGATGGTTTAGGGAGAAATTTAATCATGGAATTTAACATTCCTCATATCTCAGTAATAATTTAGAAAGGGGGAAATATGAATACGGATAATTGCAATCAAATTTTAAATTTACAATATTCAATCAAATGGGCTAACTTCATTGTTCATTATTAAATTTTTATTCTTTTGAAATAATGATTAAATTATTTTATTTTAGAATATTTAATTATGAATGCATACAAAATTTAACTGAACGAATAGAAAAATTATTTCATATTGCAAACTATATCAGAAAATTTCATCACTTTTCTTAAAAATACTTTTAAGAATAAATCTACTTATGGCTATTTAAATTTAAAATGCAGTGCAAAACATACTGTGCAAATTACAAATATATCTGTGTAAATGTGGGTTATTGATTTAAAATATTTTGGCAGAAGATTGCATAATAAAATATTAAGCTCTTTCCTCAATTACTATCAAACGGAAAAATATAATATATATATAACCTTCGAACAAGCAATAACATTTATTTCTTAGCCATGCCAAGACGTCTTTGCTCCATTCTTAACAATTCAGCAAAATCATCTTCTTGTTTCACTGGTTGATGACGATAAGAAGGCTGAGGACCATACCATCCACTTTCATTTTCAGCAACTCTGCCATCTATAATTATTCACTTGTATTAAATATGATAAAAAAATGCAACAATGCTCATATGAAACTAAATTATATTATTACTTTAGACTTAAAAATATTTATTACAAAGATGAAAAGTCTTAGAAAACTACATAGATGTAAAAACCAATAACTCAGTGAACTAACCTAAATCTGTGTAGTTTCCATTGCAAAATCGTCTTCTACCGCCAAAATTTAGGTCAAACTTGGGCCATAGGGGATTGTTGTTCCCATCTAAAAAATAAAGATATGAATTATATTGTTATATTTTATTTCAACTCAAAATTATACTATATTTTGTAGTTTTATCATAAATATAACTTAAATTATGATTATGAAATTTAGTAGTCACTGGCCAGTTGATTCCCTACCAATCTAGCCTTATTACTAGCCACTTTATCAAATACTACTAATATGAGTCAAACACAACAATAAGCCGTAAAAATTATGCAGGGTTCATAGCAAAATGAACTAAGTGATGGAATAAGCTGTAAAAGTTATGCAGGGTTCATAGTAAAATGAACTAAGTGATGGAATAAGCTGTAAAAGTTATGCAGGGTTCATAGCAAAATGAACTAAGTGATAGAATAAGTTGTAAAAGTTATACAGGTTTCATAGCAAAATTTAACTTTTGATTTCTCTGACCAACAAAGACCATTTTTAACACTTTACAACAAAGTTGAAAAGTGTTTATGACTTTGTTCATTCTGTCTGTCTGTCTGTCTGTCTGTCTGTCCGTTAGCACGATAACTGCCGTAAAAATGACTTAATCAAAATGAAATTTTAGTATGTTGTTCAGACGGTCTATAGGACCTATGGGAATATAAATGAATAATATCACCCAATTAGTTTTGGATTGAACCCGGGTTGAAAAAATGGAATACATTGAGCCCTATGGGACCTAATTTTTCAAGCATTTTTTAAGCGGATTTAAAATTCACAAATTGCTTCGAAAATTTTAGGCAATATTCAAATTGTTCGATAAAATATATAAAAAAAAATTCAGCGAAATATATTCAGTTGTTTTTTAAATAAAAATTAAAATAATAATAACACCTCTTATATGAAGCGATCACGTGTCCATGATATGAAACGATCACATGACCCACTTCAAAATGATATATGGCATCCATCTTGTGTCAAAATCGTGATTTTTAAAGTTCTTTTTAATTCATATTGAGTGTTGTATCCGTCCTAAAATTACTTTATTTTTGCCTAAATTCTGTGCATCTACATACTGAAACAACGCAATGACAATATATTTCAGTTTAAATGCTCTTCCAAATTTGATTATTTCTACTATTAAGCCTATTTTTCACCTATGTAAAATGTAAACAGCAAAATATGTAGAATGAGTTGTATTAGAATCGCTGTAATTCTTTAACACAAAATCATTTAGTCCATGGAGTCTGCTTAGCTGATATGAATTCATTGATTTTAGAAAGAGAAGGACGATATTTTTCGATGAAGTTTTAAGCATAAAGTTTATGAATTGCAGCTCCATGGTCTTAATTTTCTCTGACTTAATATTATTCAAATTACTTTACCAGTGGAAGGGAATCTGATCATATTGCTTCATGGACTGTGTAGAATACTGATTTATTCATAACAATAATCCATATTTATTGTTATTACTGTGGATTCATGTGTGATCAATAGAATGACAGACAGACTGCATATGATATGTAGCCTATATTACCCATCTTTTGTTTCTAATGCCCACTTTTTAAACCTACATTAAAAAAAAAAATGTAAAAGGGAACAAAATAAGAATTTTTAAATGCATTGATAAGAAATAAAAATAAATAAGAAATCTTAAACATTTAACTCTGCTGTTGAAACTATATAGCCCAGGCTTTAAATGTGAAAAACAATTGATCAAAACAACCGTTCACACTTCTTTTTTATCTGAGCAAATTCTTTCTCAGGTTTTTTAAATTCCTCAAAAGCTTTAATTTTGAAGCTAATATATATTTTTTCAGCCTTTTGGTTTCCTTCATCTGTTTGTGACTGTCATCATTTTCTTGATGTTCAATATATTGCCTGTAAGCAATCTCAACTGACTGTAACAGTGATTTATCAATGGGGATGTGGTCTATGCCACCAGTATTGATCACCACATTATATACTGAACATTGACAAAAGATAGATTCTAAATGCAGGTTTTCAATTAAGAATGATTTATTTACAGAAAAATCACTTTCAACAGATGCATTTCCAAAGAAAAAGAAGACAATTTTATGACTTTATATAAATCACAGAAGTCATTCTTATTTTCCAAGATATTTCGATAAAAGTTATCTAGTGAAACTTTGTTTTTAAAAAGATATTTAAATGTTTCTTACCCCTATAACTCTGCATTTTGTGTCACAGTAATATACTGTGTCTTTGCACTTTCAGCTATATCAACTATTATCATATTTACATCATGCAACCATTGAAGCATAGCTTCCATCCTCCAAATTCCTGTCTTACAGCTATAAAAAATAATAGCTTGGTCTAATCCAGATAATCCATGGACATTTCTATGTGTTTCAATGGACTTTTTAAAAATTAATTTTGAAGCAATGGCAACCATCATTTGTTGACAATCCAGGTTAAACTTTTTGGCTTATGACTCCCTTTTACATCTTTTAGGAGTTTTCATGGAGAAATCAAGATCTATATTCTTTGCTTCTAATAATTTTTATTTTATTTGAGATCAAGTGACAAGAGCTTTACAGCTGTATTAGCACTTCCCAACTTATATTTAATGCAGCTTTTCAACAGTTTTCTAAGCACATCATGCAAGCATTCTAAGCACTTCATACAGAAATGGTATCATCATTTTAACATTCAGATATTGATGCAGACATGGTTTTGTTTCAGAAGCAATAATTTTGCAAAAAGCTTTTTCACATCTTATAAAATGATTTGATGTCCTTTTAACATATTCTGCTGGCCTACTGTTAAGAATCTTTGAAGATGTCAAAAATTTCACTACATCATCAAACATAAAAAGATGCCTCAGCAAAGTATTAATATCCCATTCAGCTGTTTAAAGACCAGTTTTGAGTTCTTCATGTACCATACAAATACCATAAATTCCAAGGTCCATAAACATTTTCTTAGTGACTATAAATTCTTTATCTTTTTATTTTTTTATAAAAGTAAGATTAACATTTGATCAATCCTGGAAACCTGGAAAAAGTTATTCAATTGCAAAAGCAGCTTTGCAAATAAATAACTTTAATTAACTTAACAAGTTAATAACTTACTTTTACAGAATATTATTCACAGCAGCATTTCTTAAGACACAATTCAAATGACGCCTAAATCTTTTTTTGAGGTTTTCATCCCAGGAACGAACAAGAAGATCAATTTGACCTTTCTATACAACTTTATTTAATGACTCATCAAAACAAATAATATAGTCTGTAACAACAACAATTTATTTTTAAAATATGGTGCAAAATCATATAGAATACTGTAACTCACTTTAGAGCTGCCTAACAAAAACTGTCTGGCAATTGAACTGTCATAAAACAGTTTGAAATAATTCAGACACATTATTGAATTAATTGAATGACATATTTTTCATTGAAATGTCCAAAGGTATTCTGCTAGCATTGTCTTTTAACAAGTAGATACCAAGGTTCTTGGCAATATCCTTCACCAAATTCACTTCTGGTAATGTTATGATGCCAGTTTTATAAACTTTCTCATTTTTCATTAAAAGTATTAATTTATGTTAATTTCTAAAATTCAGTGTTTGTTGTTTTTTCTATATTTTTCCTTTTCCCTATCAAAATTCTGAACTTCTGTTTTTCCCTCTTTTGGCAATTAAACTTTGTTTGGAAACCCATTTTTGAACTGTAGTGTTCCAAATCAATTCCCACCTTTTGGAAAATGCAATTTTATACATTTCAAATTGCACACATGCATACACAATTTTTCCTGGATTGCTGGCGTATGCACGAAATTTTCAAGATGGCTACCAATAACGTTTTCTTTATTCCTTTTTTCCTCTGCACTCTTCTCTGCAAGGTTACCAGAAATTGTGTAACCTGCAAGAACCAAAATGATTCTGACAGCAATGTGTTGGTACCATGCCAATTTTTTGCCTATACTGGTATTCTTAGTATTTGCCTATATTGGTTTCATTTTTTGCCTATATAGATATATTTTTGAGAAATAGTTCCTCCGATTCCTTGATATTCATTACAACTGAGTTCAACTGTAAATTGTGACTGCAGTTTTATCATTTTCCAACATCCAGAAGACTACATTTTCCTCATTAACACGTGATTTTAAATCATGGGTGCAAGTTAGGGCCAAAAATATTCCAATTTTATTCCATTATATTATAAGTTCCCACATACACATGCAGCAATAGTACGTTCTTTAAAATTATCCATAATCGAATTGACAAAGTCAAACATTTTCAGACTTTGTTGTTGAATGTTGACTTTTTACATTTGAGTTCTATTTTCAAGCTGTGCCAATGAATGGGGACTCTAATACAAAACAACTTGGACTAGATACTTATATATGTCGAGAAATGCCATATGGCACACATCAAAAAGTGTGTATGTATGATGCCCAAGTCACGCAGAGATGCCAACCAGTTGAAGATTTCAGTAGTGAAGAAGGAAAGTATCAGTAGTTTTAAGGCTTTTTCAGAAGTCAGGTTAATAAGTGAAATATTATTTAAAGATGTGAATATATAAAATTTTAATATATTATAGCCAAAATGGTTGCTTTTTTATTTGCATAAATCATTGTTTTAATGCCAATTTTTTGAAAATATTCCTTCACAGGGTTCATACCCATTTTTCCAAAATGGGCACTATGTATGCGAAAATGACTCAAAAAAGACCTTTAATAATTAACCGGAAAATAAATATATGATAGTTTAGCTTATCTGATATGCAAAATTTAGAAGAGGGAGATAGATGAAAAAGATAGTAATAGACTCATGGCAATTCACAAAAACATAAGTTGAATTGCGCAATCGTACTGTGTATCTGAAAATAATTAAAAAATTAACCAGAATATGAAAACAAGCTAATTTAGTCAATTTAATATAAAATATTTAGAAGATAGAGATGAATGGAAAAAAAAAAAATGGACTCTCGACAATTCACTAGAACATAAATTGAATTGCTCAATTGTACTGTGTATGTGAAAATAATTAAAAAAAAAAATAACCTTAATAATTAATCAAAATATGAAAAAAAAGCTAGTTCAGTCAATTTAATATACAATATTTAGAAGATGGCATACATGCCAACATTAGAAAATAAAAATCCAAGTTAGCGTATAATTTATGCAATATCACTTATAGAAAAACTGGGAAAAAACTTTATGTCACACAAAAAATGTATGCTTTTTTTAAAGAAAGTGATAACTCACTATAACATTGAAAATATCTACTGCAAAAGAAAAATGTTTTTACATAGTGCATAAAAAAGCGTATCAGTAGCAAAAACAGAAATAAATTTTAGAGGGGACTGGCTCACAAACAAAATATGCTCACTTCTCGAATTGTAATTTAGTTAATTAGATGAATGTGAATAGAAAAATGCTTTTGGGACTCTATTGCCTAGAAAATAAGGGAGGAAAATTCCATTGTGTATTCATTTTGAACATATTTTAAGGAAAATAATCCTTCATTTTTATGTAAACTGCAAAGATGTAAAAGTACTGTAATTAATTTGAGATTTTATTAAAAATAAGATAGACGGAAAAGGATGTTTAAACACTACATAGCATTAAATCAATACACAAAAAATCACACTTAAAAAACAATAAATATTGTATAAAAATATTAATTAATAATGAAACATACTGCAAAGAAATGTATGTTATGTATTTTTTAATTCATATAATTTGAAACTAAACATGGAATGGAAAAGGATGTTTCAACATTACACGCTAATCTAATCTATATAAGTAGAATCACACTTATTTATTTGAAACAGTATTCATCAATAAAGTGAAAATTATGCCGCTTAGTACTGGTACTAGGTTCATGCACGAAAGGAACAAATTGGCAGCCACAAGTTCGATCGAAATTCCCTGTAACACAGAATTTTATTAAAAAATCTTTAACTTTAGGGAATTCTAAAAAAATGAACAAAAACTGGGAGATTCTTATTAAAAATCGGAAACCAGTAGAGTTGTCAGCTATAAGAGAGATGGATGGAAAAAAGATAGTAGTGGACTCTTGACAATTCACGAGAGGCAAGAACATAAAACTGAATTCCGCAATCGTACTATATATGCGAAGATAATTAAAAAATTAACCATAATAATTTACCAGAAAATGAAAATACACTAGTTTTGTCAATCTAACATTCAATATTCAGAAGATAAAGATGGGTGGAAAACGATACTGATGGACTCCTAACGATTCATGAGAACATAAGCCGATTGTGCAATCATACTGTTTATACACAAATATAATTAAAATAATTAACCATAAAATAAAAATAAGCTAGTGTATTAAATCTAATATGCAATATTTAAAATATAAGGATGGATGGGAGAAAGATACTAATGAACTCTCGGCGATTCAAGAGAGCATAAACAGAATATGCAATTGCACTGTCACAGAAGGTCGTTTGTACTTTATGGAAACGATTTTGATAATTAATTTTTATGCATAAAGGGCATATTTCTTGCAGTGATTTGCTTCTATCCGATAACCTTGATTCTTGACTATAGCTCTAGTTCGAATTTTCCATGAAAGTAAACTTTTTCTTAGCACCATCATGTCAATTTTATCCTACTTCTCTTAGGTCATTTTCCAAAGTTCATTCAGTATTCTTGCATGCCATTTTCCAAAGGCTCGTTTTAACAAACCAAAAGAGCAAACGTCCATAGGAGAAGCGTAAGGTGATTTTACAGGTATTTCATTAAATGGGATACATTTTATTCCTGTTTCTGATTCTTTCTTTGCTAAATATGCGGCAGGGCTAGAGGCTTTGTCCATATGAAGCCAAACTTTATTGATGCCATTTCCATACAAGGATAGAATTTTTTCTTCAAAAATTGGTTCTAAAATATTCTGCTGACAGTAGAGTGGATTAATTTTAGCTTTACTTGAGACTCTTTTGAGTTTTAATTTACCGTTGTAACAAAATCCTGCAATTATCATGAATCCCTTTGGGAACTTTTCTGCACATTGACGAAGCCATTTCGTACGGTCATTTTCATCAGTTTGAGCAATAGAAAATTGCAATTTTTTTCTTATAGTCACTTAAATACACCCATGCCTCATCGAGTGTTACCACAAATTTCCATTTATCAGCAGCTAGGTGTTTTACATATAATTTTCTACAATTTGTTCTTTCCGCAATATGTTTTGGCAAAAGCAGATGAACTTTAGATTTAAACATCTAACTTCAAATTTTTATGAATGATTTTACTTACAACGCCAGAAGACATTCCCAGTTTCGATGCAATGAGTCTTTAAGTTGGTGAATTTTCTTTTAGGATCAGAGACATCACTTTCTTGATATTTACCAGCGTTTGAACAGTCTTAGGGTGCAATTTTGAGGCTATTTTTTCATTTTTACTTTCAGTTAGATGCTTTTTCCCTTTCAAATTTAATATATTAAAAATACCTTTCTTTGAAATGCAATAACCTCGATTTTTACACCGCTAAATTTGTTGATACGAATATTTTTGCTCGGAAAGCACATTTACATAACCTTCGAGCCAGCTATCAATTTCGGGAGCCATTTTCAAAATAAATCTTTAATTCTACACTCCAATCAAAACAAAACAGTAGCAGACGATTATATTGAAAATGCCAAATCTTTATTCCTAAATGCTAATGAGAAACATAAATACAAAATCATTTTCATAAAGTGTGAACAAGCTTCTGTAATGCAAAAATAATTAAAAAAGTAATCGTTTATCGATTTATATTGAATTTGACAACTTTTAAAGAAGCATATTTACTACTATGAAAAATGCAATCTTAATTTACATGACATGCGGGCTGCAACCGTAAATCCCCTTTGTTACAAGAAATGGCATTACTGTGAACGTAGTCGTAAATCCCGTTGTCATGCTTATTGGCATTAAAGTGTACATGACCGTAAATATACATCGGCCTGGATAAATGGCAATTTCCATAGGAAACTATGCAAATTCCGTAATCTGTTGTTTGAGGATGTTTTCCGTGAAAACTACGGAGAATACACATTAACTGGCATTAGTAGGAGCAAACAAGTCTTCACGGACAACATAGATTACGGCGCAAAAAATAATCTAAATGAAAGATAAGCATTTCCTACTGGCCTCTGTTTTAAGAAATTTTTCAAAGACGGAAATCCGTTCTGTGGACAGAAAACTTTCACCCATGTTCTAAATGATTAGACAAATGAAAATATAACTTCACATTTGGAATATATCTGCCAATACAACAATCAGGTTGTTTCTTTTCATGACTTTTAATCATTAGTTGATTATTTTGGTGAAACTACTTAGCTGCATGTAATAAAGATGTCATACTTATTAGTTTACTACCATTAAGACTGTAAAAGTTTGTAAGAAAAACAGATTATTTTGTATTATTCAATAATACTTGTTTATCAGAATTCAGAAAACTTTTGCATTTGGTAACTTCAAAATAATCACAAATTTCATTAATAAGATATATAAAAAATTTTTTAAAGCAATAAACAATGATAATAAAACTAGATATTTTGAGTATGAATAAAATCTATTAACTTTTCATTTTAGGCATCACAAAATTCTGTACTAAAGAAATTGGGTATAAAACAAAATATAACTTACTTTCAATTGCATTACAGGCATCTAACCTATTTTTAAAGGTAACAAATCCAAATATGTACCTAAGAAAAAAGATAAGTTTTATAGACAATTCCTAAGTCATCTATATACAAAAAACAAATTTATATATATGTAAACCCACAGATATCTGAAATCACTTTAAAATTCCACTTAATTTTAAAATTTTAATTATTTATTTTTCAACAGAGGGTATTACTCCAGCTGCTTCAAGGCAAGTAAATTTTTCTTTGAACAGGAAACAACATTAAACTTATAGAAGTTGCATAGTGTCACCAATAGTATTAAAATGGATGAATTTAGAGATAAAACAGAAAAAACTTTTGCCTGTGGTCTTTTTCTTAACCATAAGAGGTAATTTAGTGAGGAATGGTAAGCCATATTTGTTTGCGATCTACATGCTATTTTTACTATGAATAGCAACAATGATTTTTTGCAATTAATTTGCTAAACACTGAAAAGTTTTATTTCCTGAATTCGTACCTCTGATTTTCCTAAGTTAATATT
Organism: Amaurobius ferox; assembly: GCA_951213105.1. Taxonomy (NCBI): domain Eukaryota; kingdom Metazoa; phylum Arthropoda; class Arachnida; order Araneae; family Amaurobiidae; genus Amaurobius; species Amaurobius ferox. The sequence goes on along the minus strand of OX578136.1, from coordinate 52,080,830 downwards.
AAGTAATTTAGAATCTTCTATTTCTATGAAGTTAATCGCACTTATTAGAGGACTGACTGTCTTGCACACAATTTAGTTTTCTCTCAGTACCTTTTTTTATTAATAAGAAAAGTCTGATGTGGGCAGCACATGACTTTCCCTACAGACTCAAATTCATTGAGTTCAATAGCACAAAATAACATGTATAATTATTTGAAATTACATTGAATTTGCAATTTTATTTTCATTTTTGTTTTCATTTAGTGACTGGCTTCAAAGGCAACATGGCAGAAATATAAAAAGACTAAAGTATATCAAGAACGATTAATCCTAAAGTTATGGGGTTGGTCTTATTCTTTTTGTAGCCAAAAATTATGTATAAAAAAAGTATTTAATTGATACATTTGAACATAAATAGTCTTATTTTAGATTTTGGTGAATTTTGAAGACTATTTCGTATTTCGGGGGGGGGGACAGGTTTTTCTTTTTGAATCACACCAGAGTATCCTACAGGTATTTATTTATTTACTAATTTTTGTGAAATTTGGTTAATTAGATTTTTAACTAGAGTGGATACATACATTTTTTCATTTTTTGCAAGCCATTTTTAAAAAAGGGGCACACTTTATTTTTTCAAATCATACCAAAATTTCATCAACACCAGGGTAAACCTCTAAGTGGTTTACCCTGGTGCTACCAAATTTTGTGAAATTTAATCCATTAGTTTTCAGCTAGAGTGGATATATATACTGTACAGACAGACAGACAGACAGACAGACACACATACACAGACATCATGCAAAAAATAGTTTTTCCTGGGTTCTACAGTGTCCAAAATGCATAGACCTGATTTTTGACACAATTACAATACTTTTCTTATACATTACCATGGATTGTAGTCTGTCATTGGGGAAGGGGGGAAGGTAATATTTTGGTAATACAGTGAAACTGCTTGAAACAGAACTGGCTGAAATGAAATCTCATTTTCTTCTTCCTCATTTGAAAGAAAAATAAATATTACTTATACTGAGTTGGTTATTTGTTACATACTTTCTACAGTTAGCTTTGCTAATTTTTTTTTTTAATTTAAGTGCAGAAACTTTGTCAATTTATTTAAAAAAATACATGCACTCTTCAGATACTTCATGTTACAAACTTTTGAGTAGTTACAGACAATACATTAGTCATGCAACAATGTGTTTATAATCGTGGCTGTAAAAAGAAGTGGGTTATACAAATTTGAATAATTTTAAACTGCTAACAGTTAAAAAGCTACAGTTCATAATTCAATTATATATAATTGAGAAACTTACAGTGAATAATCAGATGTGGTTTTTGATTTGATGGTAGCATCTAGAATAGGACCAAAGTGACTAAATCTTTCTTTTAATTCCTCAACAGTGTATCCGGGAGGAATGTCACCAACATACATAACACGCCTTTCCTCCTAAAAAGCATAAGATAAAAAAGAACACTAAAACCATCTTATTTTAACAGATATAAACAAAGATCATTGTAAATATGCAACTGGTAACATCTTGTCCCAAGTCAAATATTTTAGAACAAAGATTGTAAATTGTTAAATATCATATATTACAAAGATTCTTTCTATAATTTTCATAGCATTTGGCTTTTCCCTCTTGGTTGAAAAAGTAAAATATTTTAAACTTCCAGCATTTAATTTTAGCATTAAAAAATAAATTAGCAATTTTTTTTTAATTCTCAAATTTTGTAAATTACATGAAACTATCACTTGCTATTTTTTATTCATATGTATACAATATCATAAAGGACATTTCAAGTGTGAAAAATATCAGATGTAGGTAACACATAACTATCCCTATATGATACAATGACTTCTTTTATAGTGATATAATGGTGTACAAGATCCATGGCACAATGTTTTTAGGATTGAATTAACAACACATTCAAATTTGCCACTTTTGGCAACTTATTAGTCAAAATACAATGACTTATTCATACTCACATGTAAAATGTAACTGACAGTTAAATAATAGTTAGTAAAGTGAAATGAATGACTTTTTGTGAATCCTATGAAGTCAATACAAAACTATTATAAAAAGTATCTTCTATTGCAAATGGAATAAGCTAGATACACAAGAATGATGTTAACAGATTTTTTTCATAATACTGCATAAGGAAAGTGAACATAGTTGATTACATTTACTACTTTTAAATTTTTTTTTTGATAAATTTATTTGAAAAATGTGCAATATTTTGAGTACAATCTATAACAGTTTTAAAATTTTTTTAATTCATTTTCTAATGAAAAATTACGCATGAAATGATTATCTATTTATCATTATTGATGGTCCTTCTTTTTAAAAAATTTATTATCAATTGAAGGTATCTTTTGAACATTTGATTGCATTTAAAATCAATAAGGTTTCAGTATTCATTAGCTCCAATAATCACACAATTTTTTTTTTTTTAATAATCCATTCATTAATGAGATATCGCTCCCACAGACACAGACACACACACAAATGTTCAATTTCAGTTTAAGGACGCTTGAAACATGATTTTCTGTCTAAAATTTGAATTCAAATTTTTGATCCCCCATCATGATACTTTCTCATTACATTCTACTATGTATATAGGGAGAGTAAAAATGAAAATTAAATGTTTTGAAGAATAAACTATTAAATAATAGTGCAGCAACTTTTGAGCTCAGTATGTTAAAAAAAAATTAGTGCTGAAACACTGTTTACAAAATAAGTATGCACTTTCATTGAAAAGCATGCCACTGAATGCCTGGTTTCATAAACTGGATGCATACTAAAACAGAAGCTTTTATTAGAGCATCCCATCGCAAATATATTTAGGCGACCATCTTAACTTTTGTAAACTCTTCACTTTTGAACAATCTAAATTTATAAGCAAATTATATAAGCCCTTATATTACTATTTCCACTTGTTTGGCAGAAATAATTCTTTTTTTCATTAAATAATACCACCATACTGTGGACATAACTTAAAATAACAAATGCTTCTTCAATTAGTCTAGGGCTGGACAAACCACAAGCACCAGGTTGCCTAAAAAACTATCGATAGCGACTAGAAATTTAGCAGATTGGCAAAAGAAAATTGTCAATCAACGAAAAATTTAATTCTTGAGCTGAATGCCAAGAATTTTAAGAAAGAATTCTTAATTTCCCGATCCTTAATGAAAAATAAAATACTAAAATTTCTTACTTATCTTATAAAATTAAATTTGAAACAATCAATGCTTTAAAATATTACGTATTAGTTTTGAAAAAATTAAAATTTATGATTTCTCTTAAGTGTTAGAGTTTACCTTTATGTGTTATACCATTGTAACTAGTATTTATTATAAGTGCTTTCTAGCAAATGTCATCAAAATGCAAAATAATGTAAATCAAAAGTTGGCTCCTAGATTGCGAAAAAAATTAAGGGGAAAAATGAGGAGAAATTTGCCCAGACTTGGATTAATTAATTCTAAAGAAATATTTTTTATATTTGGATCATGGAAAAAGGCTATAATGCAGAACATACCTTAAGTCCATAATAGACAGACAGTGGTTTGAAGAAAGAAGTATAGTATGAAATTTTAGCAGCCTGCCAACCAATCCAGCATAGATGGACTATAGCAGAAAGACTTATTTTTGTCTCTAAACGTATTCACATTATAAACTAATGAATCAATTACATCCATTTAACGAAAGTTAGTTTGGAAATATATATATATATATAGATATATATATAATTGACCCAGAACAGATTTTTGCATATTTTCATCAGGCAGTGATGTGCATTACACTAATATAAATAAATAAAAATATGTGTAGTAATCCAATAAACTTAAACATTCATTAAATGAAATATACGAATGCAACTTTAAGTGAAAGTAAACTATAACAGTGACACAGTACTGCAAAATGAAAAATCTACAGCATTTCATAGGGTTTCTACAATTGGAACTTACATTGGCTTTTACGTTTTCTTCTAGATCCATATAATGTGGTCTTCTACTTCGATGCATAGGACTAGGGGATCTAGTAAAAATTAGCAATAATAATTTACCTTTGAAGTAGAAAATATTAACTTGATTTAGAAGTAAAGTGATACCCCAAAATAAAACAAAAATTAGTGAATAACACCGTTACTCATTATAAATTAATGTGAAACATCACATTCTTTGCATATTGTAAGTGGAAAAAGGTTGATATGTTGTGTTTGACAATGGTACAAGCTACAGGGAAAGGTTTTGATATTTTTTAACTAAAATTTAATTTTTTTTTACATTTTTTTATTAGAATTGTTTTATAATACAGTTTAAAGGGTATATAAAATCAGAAGATACAATGCATATTGGGTTCTGTATTGAGATCAACAAATATTTTTACTCATATCACATTAACAACGCTACCGAACAATGAACTTACATGCCCTGTATGGAGAGTTACGGGAAATGGCACATAACTTGCAAGATTATTAACAAATTAACAAAATATGAGAAGATTCTAAAATATTACCAAATTGGTGATATTTTGACAATTTTATTACAAAGGTCATAGATTTTGTCAATGTCAGGTGATCCAGACCTTCAAATTACAACAATGGTCTTCTGTTATGTATTTGTAACAATATGATGTCACTTCCGCTACATACTTTCACTTACATTTCATCTATCATATTTCTTTCAAAATTTTACTTTACCCCATGCCTTACGATGTTTCACATCAAAAACTATATTAACTATTTTATTAATATAAAAATATGTATACATTTAAAATTAAGGAATAATTGTCATTGTTGAAATAAAATAAGGAATAACTATTTGATGGCGATCTCATTTTTCATTTTCATGGCAAAAGGAAGAGACAATCAAATGATCAATAACTTGGAACCAAGTACAATAAATGGGTAAGTACAATATATATACTTAAGCAATAGACATGCTTTACAAGCTAAAGAATGAAATAGATTCCAAAGATTAACTACAAATTGTGAATTACTGTTTCCTAACTTTCATTCTTCAAGTACCTCTTTTGAGACCATGATATTATTGGCATAATATATTATTTTTAAATGGTTAATTTTTGTAACAGAATTTTGATGGTCCTAATTCTGGTTGTCATGTCTATTAGAAATAAATATTTTAACCAGTTTCCATTCCTCATTTAAAGACTTATTGGAAGTAATTAATATGTCCTTTATTAGGAGGTGTACCCAGAAATTGCCAGAATTTCCTCTGAGGGGTATTTAAAAAAAAGAAAATTGAAGGATAAGGTTATAAATCATTTTTTCATATTTTTGTAAAAAAATACAATATTTATTTTCAAAAAGAATAATGAAAGTATTTGTACTACAGGTATTTTCATGCTGTACTTGTGACTGCTGTTTCTCTTAACCTAAAGATATTTTGCCTGTAAAACTGGCTTTTGTTTTATGCTATTTTACAAAAAGTGTTTTTAGCCACAAATATAAATATATATATTTTCTAAATAAATAGTAATTTTTTCTTACTATATAAAAATACTAGAATGAATTACCCAGCATCACTCAGGTTCTAAATAAGCACTGGCAACATAAATAATACAGATACAGATAACACAACTCAATTTCCAAAACACTTGTTTTAGACAAAAATGATTTTGATGCTTTGATTTTTCCATGTGCAATCATGCCAATTGTACAACACAATTTAACAATGACTATATGAATATGCCACCACTTTCCATAGCAGCAGACATACTCCTAGTTATGGCATCATCAACATGGAACTTCATTCAGAGTGAGCCGGAGAGAGCATTCTAACAGAAAATCACAACTTTTAGCTAGGCCTACTTAAAAATTCCGAAATAATTATATATATATATATATACATATATATATAATTATTTCGGAATTTTTATATATACACACATATATATATATATATATATATATATATATATATATATATATATATATATATATTAGATTACATTAAGGAACCAATTTGTGTGAAAAATAACTTAAAATTGCACTTATAACTAAAAGTAAATTCAAATTAAAAAATTATTCTGAGGTATCTTGAGATATCACCAAATTACTATGCTATATTTCGTACCTGTGGGTCACTTAGATTTTCTGCTGCATGTTCAACAGACAGAGACATCTATTTTTTATTATTATAGATATTTATACTGTTTCAAAAAAAGTATAAATTAACTTTTTTAACTATAAAATTGCACATGCATTATTTAGTAACAAAAATTTATTACAGTATGATAAAAAAAAGCAACTGGATAAAAAAAAAACATTTTATTAATGTTTCAATACAACATGTAAAAAGCAAACTATTAATAGTTGAATAGCATGTGGAAGGATGAAAATTAAAAATAACTATGCACAAGAATTAATACATAAGAAAAGTCAAAAGAAAAATTTACATTTTAGTGCAAAATACCTTAATGCATATTTTTATGCAATGGTAAGATTGTGGTATGTACCTGACACAAAATTACACATTTTAGCAAACTCTGTATACCTAATTAATAGGTATAAATTATACAGAATTAAAAAAATTATTTCATACATATAGGAGATATCACTAAAATATTAAATTATATATGTAAAAACCATTTACATGAAATTAATTTTAAAAAGAAATGTATAGTTAGATTGTACTTGGCAGTGTTACTATGTTTGGAGCAAGTGTTATTTTAAAAGCACAGTTAATAAACATTAACTGCAAATACAGTTTAAAATACAATATAGTGTTATATAATGAACAATCACTCTATATGCTGTATCCTAACTATAAAACAGTATGCCTAAGCTCCTTTTACTTTAATTTTCCAGTTACTGTCTTTTGTATAAGAATCCAGCAGTAGTGCCCCAACAAACACTCAACTCCCTCATTTTTCATGGTACCTCTTTTAGGTTTGAGAAATTGCTTGTGAAAGCTCATGTTCATCAGAGATGACGCCCCCCCCCCCCCCCAATATTTTGGGGAAAAAATCCAAATGAAAATAAAATTATAATGACATGTTAGATCCCATAGCTATAAATAATAAAAATAGCTGCTACATAGTGTACATAGTGTCATTAAAATTTTCATTGAGAATTTCTTTTATTGGGGATGATTATATATATATTATTTGTATATTTGCGAACATATTCTCAGTGAAAATCCATTCAGATTACTTCAGGGAACAAATTGATACTAATAGTGTAATTATAAATGTAAGAAATCAATTAGCTACTGTCTGAAGAGAGAGAGAGAGAGAACTATATTTACAATATAATTAGTAATTTCTTATACAGTGCATCTTGCAAATCCCAAAACGTTTAATATTATGTTAACATTAAAAATTGTTTCATATTTTTTATGAGAAAGATGATTTCTATTTCTATATATATGAACAAATTCTCATTCAGGTTTTATATGTTCTTAATTTCTAGTAAACTCTCTTAAAGAGAGATGTTAGTATAAGCTGAACTTTAAAAAAACCACCACTGTCCTTAGCTAAGTCTTTTGCTCTCTAGCAGATGATTCACTACAATTGGCATTATGTAGAATGTAAAATGCAATGAAGCCTCCATTTAGCATTTTATTATATCTAAAGAAAATAAATAAACTTTTGTTTGAAAACACATAGAAGACTTAATTGCCAAGTAAATATTTTCATTGCTCAGTCAATATAAAATACATATACCATAGGATAATAAAACAAATAGCATTATAAAATAGTTCAAACTATTTTTTATACAAAATTTTAATTTAATTCAACGAGAACATACCTGTATTTTCTGCCACCATCATCTTTACGCTTTCGTCCACGACTTCTACTTCTGGAACGAGAAGAAGAATATCGCCGCTTTTTGTGTGATCTAGAATCTGATCGTGATTTATGTTTTCGGTGATGATTTCTATGCCTAGGAGATTTACTTCGACTACAAGCACTGCTAGATGAGCCATTATTGCTATGGGTATCACGGTGGATTGGTTTAGAGTTAAGGTAAAATTTAAGCTCATTTGCTCGAATTTCTCGACCAAATTCATCACAATAAGTATCTGTAACTGGGTTGTACTTCACTGGTCTATAAAGAAATAGTAGAAAAGTAATAAAAAGGGTTATTCTTTGAATTACAATACAAAACAATTTTTTTGTTCTACACACTCAAAACCTGATTTTAAGTACCTTTATAGTTTACCAGAATAAGAAATAAAATTATTAATCCCTTCATAGTTATTAAATCAAATTCTGACTGCATAGTAAATATACTGAAATACAATAATTTATAAAACAATATTTACTGACAATAACATTATAATAGTAGAATAAAAATTTGCCTACTCAATTATATGAGGAAATAGTCATCAATAAATGCACAATATGCTTATAGAATAGAATGTTCTAGCATGGAAATTTGATTAAACATTTCATCATATCATAAAAATGAAACCTTTTACAGATAAAAAAAAAAGATCCAACAATAGCAAAAAAGGTTAAGACAGGGAAAAAAAGACAAAATAGCCAATGACTGTAAAAAATTAACAGCCAATCTTAAAAATAAATTACAGTGTGTTCATTTCGTGATTTTACTTTTGAAAGACAACTAGGTTTCGACCTGTAGATTTATCCTATATTTTTGCTTAAATTAAATGGAGTATTCGTCAGGGTTGTGGAGTCGGAATTAAGCCATTTAAGGTGAAGTCAAAATTGGAGTTAGTAAAAATATACCGACTCAGACTCCTAAATGAAACTATTTAAAAATAATTTAATTTTTTAACAATTTCTTAAACAATTTTTAGGCAATAAATTAAAAAAAATATCAAATGTTTACCAATTAAAAAACTATCGATATAAAAAATTAATAACTATGTCAGTTTCAGAGTCGGATATTAAAAAACAAGGAGAAAGATTTGAAGTACAGATTCCACAGCCCTGGAATTTGTATTAGAATTTGCAGTATGGACATTTCTTGAATTCATCTATTTCATGTGTTTTCTCTGAATATACTCAACCGAATTTACTTATCATTTTTGAACTAAAGGTTTTGACTCATAAATTAGCCCAAAATTCTTGCCTAAATCAAGAATGCATCCCAATTTGAATAAAGATCATTTATTGAATCTACAATATTTATCACAAACATGTTTTTAGAATCTACTCAAATTATTTTCATAATTTTATTATTCAGTGAAAAGTCTTGATCTGCATATATACCTAATAAGTTTTCTATAAATGGAGAAAACATTTAAATTTGCAGTATGGTCATAAACAGAATCCATCTGTCCCCAGAGGATTATCAAATCCACAAGGCCGTCTTTCATGATTTTACTTTTAAATAAATGAAATTTTCATAAATTTAACTATCGTGTTTACATAACAGCTCAGTTGAAAAATTTAGGAAAATGAATGGTGAACATAAAAAGTTGTTTGATGAATCAGCAGTTATTCACTCACAGTTATGAAATTTTCACAATGGGTTTAGCTAATCTTTTTTACATAATAGGTAATATCTACTGTAATTTAAAAAATATATATATTACGTCATACTATAAGCTTATAAACAATATACAAAAGCTTTAGCACATAATTTACCTATTATAAAACTTTTCTCTTTCAGAGCTACTTGAACTGGAACTCAGTCTACTCCTCCTTTTCCTGTATGATCTGTGAGATGAAGAAGACTTGCTTGTAACACTGCTACTAGAGCTAGAAATATTTCTAGGTCGTGCAGTACCATTGAGAGAAGATCCTGAATTAAACACAGAAGAAGCTTTGTTAGAGACAGTAGATAAAGATTTTTCCATTGGCAAGTGATTCTGTGAATTCATGTCATTTTCACCATGTCCTTCCACAGTTTCATTTTGCCTAGAGGCATTATCATTGGCATTATGTTGCATTTGGTGACTAGTTTCAGGATACACAATTTGAACAGAAGGCTTTGATTCACAAAGTTCTAATTCCAGTTCTGGAGTTGATATTTCTATTTCTTCAAAGACTTGTTGGTGATGAGCATTAAGTTCTTCAATCAAATCAGATACTGAGCTGCTTTTCTTGGAAGGTTTGTTACTCGTTACTGAAAAGATAAAACATTATGTCACTACACAAGCATCAATACATGAGTAACATATGAAAATCCTCCTTCCTAAATGATGTACATATTAATATCATGCATGAAACATTTTTACAATCTGTTATCATTCCCATTAGAATAATGTGAATTAAGAAATAATTGAGGTGTTAAACTAATCCCATGCAACACAATAAATATAACTGCTGTTTGCAAAAATACAAATTCATTGTACTTTTCTTAATAGAGATATGAAAAGTAGGTGATTATATGCAGCAGGTTTTAAAGAGTGTTATAATCACCTTTTTATTCGATCAGAAGCAGTGAGTAAATTTGAAAGATTGAATACAACTACAGGGCAACAAGCAAATAACAAACGTTCAGGGAGGCTATCCCATTCACACTCATACATCATGACACATGAGGAAAAACAAGGCCAAACTAATATGAAATTTAAAATAAAACTAAAGGAGAAGCATTAATATGGATTATAAAATCATTAAATTACTGCCCCCCTCCCTAAAACAAAGAGAGAGAATTTAAAAGGAAGACAAAATAGATATTATCTTGTAAAAAGATTGCAAATCTAAACTAAATAGGTGTAAAATCGAACTGTTTTAGGAATTACACATGCTAACTTCTTCATTCATCAAAAAACACATTTTTTAATGAAGTTAGCACATTAGTTCCAAAAACAACTTGCTGTCTTCATTTTGTTATATACTACATATTATTGCAGTTTTTAAACATGGTTACTCCTATTTTTATTTTTAAGCTTCCATATTTTGCTATTTAGTTTCTGTTTCCCATATTTTGCTTTTCTTTCTATTTTTATAAGGGCTTGTCTATTTGTACTATGTAAATTCATACCAAAAAGATCTTAAGATTTGTTACATACTATTCATTTTAGACTGATATTGAAATGATTGCAGGTGCCTATTCAGGAACTCATCTTGGAGGAGAATTAGCCCTTGTTACATTTCAGTCTATGTTAATCTTAACAATAATGGATTTCTAATAATGGAAAAAGAAATTCTAGATTTGGGAAGGGCTCAAGCCCCTTGATCTCCCTTATGTATGCCTCTGTATACATATTGGTGTTCACTCTAGACCAGGGGTGCACAGACCGCAAACCGCCGTTGATTTGCTGAAGACCTGCCTCACCATGTATTATTTTAACTTTAACCAGTCTACAGTACCTAGAAGTAATTCTCTAAAACCGGGTATATTCCTTTTGCTGGGCTCAGGATTGTTTGACCTTCTCAGGACCTTCAAGGATCGTTTTTCTGATTATCAAAAAGTAAAACTGTTGCTAGATTTATTTAGCAACCATTTTGCCCGAAAATACACCCGAATCAGTATAGCTTAAACTCATCGACATGCAAAATGATGAAAATCTGTGAAATAAATTCAATGAAGGCAAGTTATTAAACTTCTATCGTTGTGTCGATAAAAATAATTATAAATCGTTGCTAGATAATGCATTAAAATGTGCAAGCCTCTTTGGGTCAACATATATATTATATATGCGAACAAACTTTTTCAGTCATGAATATTAACAAATCAAAAAATAGGAACCGCTTGACTGACAAAAATTTAGAATCAATTTTCTACTACTACAAAACTTCCTTCCTTTTCTGGCTACTACAAAACTCAAACCAAATATTAAAACAATTGTCTAATCAATGCAATGTCACTCATCAAATTAAATTCACTTGCTTTTTATTATCTTTTTTTGTACTAATATGATAGGTATAAATAAAATAAACAATATATGGTAGATAAGTTTCAAAATTTTTTTGGCGGCCCTCCCGTGGCTCTTAGTCTTAACAAGTCAATGCATCCCTGCTCTAGACTAAAAAAGAGTAGGGTGCTTCTAAAAAAAGAGCAATCTTTTAAAGGAAATAGGGCACATTCTTTCAATTGAAAAAGGCACTTTATAATAAGGGCCTATTAGCTTTTTATATAAAAATGGTACACTTTTTGAGAACTGGGCCTTTTCATATGTAAAAAACCATTATTTTGTTAAATATATTAATAAAATTACAACTATTTTCTATATTATTTTAATGGTTTGCCTTTTTAATGATATTTTAATACTTATTTTTCTATTTCTGGATGGGAACAGATTATGAAATAGTTGAAGAAAATACCTTTTACATTTTTCTAAAGAATAAAAACACCAAGCTAGTGTTTGGTGTTTTTATAAGATACAGTAGCCCCTTGTTATATCGCGCTTGTCGGGAGACATGGCAAAATGCGCAATATATCCGAATGCGTGATATATCGGGCGATATGATAAAAATTATACTTTTATGAACATATGGAATAAAAATTTAGGAGCGAAAGTATAATAATAAAAACGAATCACATAATAAAGACAGAGAAGTTCCATTTACCTTATAATTTTATGTCCAAATGCACATACACATTTAATTGATTATTGAACACACTTCATTCTCTTGCGAAGAAGGTACATACATACATACAATCTATTGTCAGTTGTTTCAATTTTCCTTTCAGAACTTGTTTTCCAGAAAATATCAGTGAGCGAAAATGAATCAACTGCATCTCACTTATATGATTTGAGTTGCATCTTTCAAATGCTGTGTAGGCTTTCTCAAGCATAACCACGGCATCTTTCATAGTGACAGAAGGAGGACTGGCTTCTTCATCATCGCTGTCATCATCTTTTGTGTCCACTTCTTCTCGTACATGAGCTATGATCTGCTCATCTGAGAGAGTTTCAGAAGTTTGTTCGTTTTCAGCTACATTAATCCAATCTCTCACTTCATCTTCGCACACATTTAAACCGAGCCACTTGAATTGTTGAACTAGAAGCTCTATTGAGTCTTCTTCATTATCACTGAGTTCGGCATCATTTAAAACTTTCAGCCAGCATTTAGAAATGGTTTCTGATTTAACAGTGGACCATGCCTTTTATAAAATGTACATGGCATCTTTTAAGCTCACACTTTTCACTGCCTCAGGCAGTAGTCGTTCTTCAACGAACAATAGGTTGCTCAGTAACGCCCGTCGATAATTTTTTTTGAACGTGGCGATTATTCCTTGGTCCATTGGTTGAAGAAAACTTGTTGTGTTTGGTGGCAAAAACGTAGCTTTGATATTTCCATCTGATGACACAAGTTCTTCTTCACCGGAATGAGCACTGCATTGGAAAGCAGTTTTTCTTTTATCCTGTAGGTAGATGGGCATTATTTTCTGTTTGGTTATGAAGTTTCTTCGTTCAGGACCTTTAATTGCATGATTGACTGTTTGTACATGATTATCAATAGGTATTTTTTTCTGGAGGATAAGTTGACCTGTATGGATTAGCAAATGTTTAGCTGCTACATTAATCACTGTTCCATGGAGTAGAGTTATTAATAGTACAAGCAACGTACGTTCATGTGTCTGCGCAGCATCCGTATCTTTAGCTGTACACTCGCGTAGCGGGCGAGTACGCGAACGACAACTACTGCATACGTCCCTAAAGCGGGCGCATGGTTATTAAATGAGCTTGATCATTATTGCATGCGTCCGCGGAGCGGGTCAAAGACGAGTCCGCTAATATGAGGAGGGGTTATTTTGTTTTTCAAATCTGCTATGCGGATGTCGTGCAACGGGCTAATCTGTTAATCCATATACCCGCATAGTGTGAGTGTTCATAACACAATGTCACACGATTTGCATGCATCTGCACAAGGTATATATCGTTATTGCATGCGGATTACATACACTCGTTAAAAGAAGGCACTTAACTTTGTAAATCCGCTACGCGAATTAAATATGTCGAATCATTATTGCATGGAGCGGAGTTATCGTTATATAATATATAACGCGGATTGCATCAGTCTGCGTAGTAATCGGGTCAGGACCGCTCATACAAATTTTTGGGTTACCCTTCATATTTCGTTTTCCTCTTTTGTGCATTCTTCATGTCTTCTCTCACCTCAAAAAATTATTGGGGGCCCCATCACTTGAGTAGTGTCCACCCTCCTTATGGGCAGCCGTGGTCAGATATACAGCCAAGAGCTATTGCATGACCTGCATTGGGAGTAAATCCACTACTCGAATTAAATATGTCCGCGTATCATTATTGCATGGAGCGGAGTTTTCATTATATTGTATATAATGCGTAGTGGTCAGATCAGGACCGCCCATACAAATTCGTGGGTTCCCCTTCATATTTCATTTTCCTCTTTTGTGCATTTTTCATGTCTTCTCCTCCCTCAAAAATTGTTGGGGAGTCCGGGTCTCCCCACTTGAGTGGTGTCCGATCCTCTCTAAGGGTGGCGGTGGACAAATACACAGCCGATAGCTATTACACGAACTACAAATAGGAGTACTCTTAGCCGGGACTTTCGCATGTAGCGGAGATAAGCAGTCCACAGCAAGAAAGCATATTAAGAGAATTTTCAAAAAGCGACTAGGCTGGTAGCTAAAGGCAATTAGTAAACAATATAAAGAAAATAAGCTCCCCCATATTTCATTCAAGCCGGTTAAAATCACCGCGCTAATCTAACAACTTTTATCCCCACCCTTTCTACCATCCTCCGGTTTTGACTGAATCAACGGAATCAACGTAAACATCTTCCCGCAAATGGCGCAAAGAACCCTAGTCCAGAAATCTATATTTTTAAATATTTGTTTTAGAGCAAATATGCTTACAGGGTAAACCCTGTAAGCATTTATAGAACTTTATAACTCAAATGCATATCAAACATGAAATAATTTAACAAATATTTAAGTTGAAAAAGAAAACTGTTTTGAAAGTTTTCATCAGATGGAAGAAGGAATGTACGTGCTTAATATTCCCCTTTCCGTCTTGTTTCTTTCAGTGGAGGAAAAAAGTGATATGGGGCTGTCAATCTTCCTTTTATTGGCACCAGATCACCCTTTTTTTTCTTTGAAGGAGGAGGGAGTGAGGAGGGGGGGGGGGGGGGGAGATAGACACAATCAAAATTTGCGGTAATGAACGCAAAGAAAGGGCTCTGAGACTTATCTGAGGTCATACAAGAACTGGTTGATTTTCATTTGAGGACAGATATTGCTCTCTTAACAAAAGGCTAAGCAGGGGATCTGATCTGCTAACATAAGAGCAGGGAGAGCGCTCTTCTCGTACAAAGGGCAAGGAGGGCACTGTTCCGGTTAACAAAAGGGCAGGCAGGGCGCTGCGCCCTTCCAAAAGTGCCTGCGGGAAACTCTGACATATGCTCACATGATAAAAAAATGCATATACATAAAATTATTTAAGCTTATATATATATATATATATATATATGCTTAAATAATTTCATGTATATGCATTTAGTCAAGTTTTCACTAATGATAATAATAAACAATCTTTAATAAAAAAATAAAATATAGCAATGTATTTACAGATGTAAATATATCAATTTTAATATATCCTTGCCATAATAGTTGCTTTTTATTCGCCTAAATCATTGTTTTAAAACCACCTTTTGGAAAATATCCCTTCAAATGGTTCATACCCATTTTTCAAAATAGGAAAATATGTATTATGCAAAATAAATTAAAAAATTAACCTTAATAAGTAACCAGAATATAAAAATAAGTTAGTCTAGTCAATTTAATATGCAGCATTCAGAAGATAGATGGAAAAATATACTAACGGATTCTCAGTGAATCATGTAACATATGCAAAAATAATTAAAAAATCAACCCTTAATAATAACCAAAATATGAAAAAGCTAGTTTAGTTTATTTAATATGCAACATTTAGAAGATTGGGATGGATGGAAAAAATACTAATGCACGCTCGGCGATTCACGGAAATATAAAGTGAATTACGTAATCGCACTGTTTATGCGAAAATAATTAAAAAACTAACAATAATTAATCAGAATATAAAAATAAGCTAGTTTAGTCAATCTAATATACAATATTTAGAAGATGGCGATAGATAGAAAAAGATACTTATCAACTCTTGGTGATTCACGAGAACATAAACTGAAATGAGCAATTGCACTCTTCATATGAAAATATTTATAAAATAAACTGTTCAGCGATTTATACCAAATTTAACAACTTTTGAAAAAGCAATCTCTTACATTCCACGCTGTGGTAAATCCCCATTGTTACGGTGATATGATTCACATTACTGTACATGTGGCCGTAAATCCCAGTTATCACGTTAATTTGATTAGCATTAACATGCACAGAGCCATAAATTTACATTGGTCTTCAGAAAAAACAATTTCCATAGGAAATTATGCAAATTCCATAATTTGTAGTATGATGTTTCCGTAGAAACTACGGAGAATCCATTGTAAACAGCATCTCTAGGTAGGAAAGTTGGAAATTCCCTGATTTTTCTAGAATTTTGAACAAAAACTGGATTTTCCTTGACATTTTAATTTTAGTCCACTTTCAAAGTCCCAGTTTTTTTTTTTTTTTGACATTTTAGTCTACTTTCAAATTCTATCTAAATTCCCGATTTCCAGAGTGTGTACGAACTCTGTGAACATATTTTTGGTTTAAGAACCAATGCTTATGCATTACAGGAAAAGGTGCCTAAAAATTATTTGCTCTAGGGTGTCAAAGGTTTAGTCGTACCACTGTCCAGATATCGTAATTTTCATCATATAATCCATGGATTAACTTTTCTTGAATTTTCATAATTAACGAAGTACAGATCATCTCCCGATTTTTATCGCATTCACTATGTTTTGATGTAAAAATAACTGAATGTTCTGTTTTAATATTTATTCTTAAACCAGTAAAAAATGTGACTTTTTATTGCAGCAATCAAATTTGTCTTGATCATGTAGAATTTTTTTTTTTTTTGCAGCATTCAACTTTAGTAGTTAGTCTGCATTCCAAGCTCTTTTATGTTTTACTTTTATTTTGATTGCGAAATAATGTAAATAATTTAAGTGTAATGTTTTCAATAGATTTGAAAGGGTGCCGTAAAGACAATTTACTTTAGTAGTTGGTTTTGGGAAAAGGAAAGAGGGAGTGGGGCAGTGAATAACTAAAGAATAACTAAGTAAAATGTAGTGGCATACATGATTATGGAATTGCTTTTACTTTCAAGTTTACTCCAATGGATTCTGTTTCAACTAATTAATGCTTGTAAATGAATGATTAATGAGACATGATTAATAGATTGGTAAAAAAGAATAGAAGTAAACTGGAGATGAAAGCAATTCACCAATCATGTAAACCATTAAATTATTTTTAGTTGTTTATTTCTAAAACAGAAATTTTGCAAATTTTATCACTTCTTATAAATACTAACATTTTTAAATACACAGAAATATAAAGGAAATTTATATTTTTGTGTATTTAAATATGTTACAACTATTCTGAACTATTCTACTTCTAATTCGAACTATATTATAGGTCATAGATAAAATATATACTTACCATTGGCATTTCCATTTCTAACAGGGCTGCAGAGCTCTTCTCTATCAGCCAAACTAGAGAAAGAACTTTCTTTTGAAGATCCAGTAACATTCATAGATTCCATGTCATGAATGAAAGATTTATTTAAATGTGGAATGTTTTCATCCCCCAAAGGGATCTCCAAATGTTCTAAGAAGTTATCTTCTGGACCATTAAGCTCATTTTGACTGCTAATCATTGACATTTGTAACATGTCACCATCCTCAAAATCATATTGAAAGGAACCAATAGTTTCTACTATAACTGATGCTTCACTTTCTTTACCACCATCTGAATTATTCTTTAAAATATATCCAGGTTCATCAGTATAAGAATCAAAATCTATATCAACAGGAGATCCTGATTTTTCAGAAGTATTATTATCTGACAGTGGATAATTTAGATAATTTTTCATTTTTTCTCTGGTACTGTGAGAAGTCTTGGAGTAATCACCTTCATATTTTACCTTAGTCTTTTTTGTCCAAATCTTGCTTTTAAAATTTTGATTTGCATCAGGAACTTCTCTTTTAATTCCTTTAACAGTGATATGTCCTTTTTTGTGACGAGATTTTCGTTTGTGAGTAATATCCACAGCTTTTTTGGATAAATGCCTTTCAGAATCCTCAGTTTTATTGTTCACACTCCTTCTCCTACCAAGTTTCACATTGTCAGCAATTGTCATAGGAGGTGAAAATTCAGTAGAAAAGTCTTGTTCTGTAGCCTTTGGTTCTTGTTTTAATTTTAAAATGAGTTTAGGAATTGATGCACCATTTGAATCTGAAGGTTCAGTGTTAACAATAGTTTCTGCTGTATATGATTTAACTCCACAATTTTTGTATCCAATACCATGACTATCCTGAACGATTGTATCTTTTGGTTCTTGTTTTATTTTTACATTTTCTGAATTATGTTCATCATTGAGCAAATTAATTTGATTTGAGGATTTTTGAAATTCTTGTTTATTTAAGTCATCTTCACTGTTTGAATTACCAATATTTGCATTGCTGTCAATCACACTTGCTTCCTAAAATATAACAAATTTGATGTTACAAAACAAATTAGTCCAACATATTGAAATCATTATAAAAGTAGAACCTAAAAATAACATAAGTTTGACCAAAACGAAAACTCAGATGTCAGTTATAATCTAATAAAGAAGCTGAATGTACTGTACTCAACATACAACATTAAAAAAAAAAAAAAATGGATATGCATATTGAGAGCTGGACAAAACCCAGTTTGCTGTGGAGTCTAAAATATCAACAGTGGTGATTGGAAATTTGGCAGATCGGCAAAAGAAAATTATTAATCAATAAAAATTTTAAAGCTTGAACTCAGCAACAAGCAAAAAAATTAAAATTTTAAGGGAGGGGTGCAAGCAACGCACTCTGCTGTGATTAGCCATATTTAATATATCATATATTAGGCTTACATTAGCTCTTGTATTATGGGTGAAAATTAACACATACACCAACTATGTGTGAAGTGTATCGTTGGAGGAAAGCACAGGGCTAAAGAATTTGCCCGTCATAGCATAAGTTCTTAATTTTGTTTATTTGTAAAATTTATTAAAAATGAAAAGCAATTTACCAGATTACATTTTAAAATGAATAAAGCTGCAAAACAGTCATGTTTAAAGAGTATCTTTGCTATTCCACAACCATCGGGCAGAAAGGGTGAAAATAACTCAGATTACAGAAGTAAAAATTAGAAAATATGTACCAATTCTTACTCCAAAATTTATTATACATCAGCGATGCATTGCCGTGTCTAAAGCATTAACACTTATATAAAAATGAAATCATTTATTGGAAAAAATTGAACGATATTTTTATTTTAAACACATGAAAAACCATTCAAATTCAAAATGTTTATCAAAAATGCTTAAATTGTCAATTTTTTTGAATGAATGTTAGAATTTATAATTTTTAAGAAAAAAATATTAAAAAATCAATTTTCACAAATAAGTGTTTCACAATTTTATGAAAAAGCATTAAAATTTGTCATCTTTTAGATATAGCTTAAATTCATGATATTTAAGAAAGACCCTTAAAATTCCTGATATTTACAAAAGAACACTAAAATTCACAATTTTAATAAAACATGTTAAAATTAGCAATTTTTGCAAAAAGTATTAATTACAATTTATGATTTTATAAAAAATTATATTTGAATTTTAATTCATAATTTTACAAAATAACACTAAAATTCATGATTTTTATGAGATAACTCTAAAAATTAACAACTTTTATAAAAGAATATTAAAATTCCTGATTTTTACAAAAATAAAACGCTAAATTCAAAATTTTCAATAAAGTGCACAGTTACACATTTTACACAAAAATTCATATTCTATCTTTTTCTGGCTGACGTTACATAAAAAAGACTAATTAGTTCTTTCAGTAGTGCCATTTATAGATTATATTCAAAAATTGAATTGTGAAGTAATTATTAGCAATTTCCATTAAGTATTTTTTGATTTCCAGGAGTCTACTGCTAAAATAAATCAAATAAGCAGTTTTTAAAGGACTTTACTTCTGTACAAACCCTGTGTATAATGGTCAGTTCAGACAAAAGTATTAGTATAATTTTATTTCATATGTGTACAGTAAATCAACTAATATAAAAATGCTTTATATTTGAATATTTTTTTTATATTATGTTAAATAAATGAATATATGCTTATTAGCGTTAGAAGTTAACAATACAAGTCACTGGTCCTGAAGACAAGTGTGTACAAGAAAACACTAGTTCACAGTCTGGTCCAAGATTATAAATAATGTGGCAGCAATGTATTAATAAATACTCGGATATTTATCACAATAATATGCATGTACAAATATGACTTACCTTTAAAGAGGTGTACAACAAATTATCCTAAATAATTACCAAATCAGTTAATAATATACACTATGAACAATAACAAAACTACAAGATTTCCAAATTTTTTACAAATTTATTTTTTTAACGACATTTTCAGAATTCAGGATCATCATCATTTGTGTCATTACGAAAAATGTAAATTGAATTTATTAAGTTGTTGAAATATCCAAATGTCTCATATGGTCTGTATCACTTTTAGTTGGTCGGTTTCTCCAGTCAGTTTTTACTTTATATATAAATGTTTGAAGTGTCTTTCAGCCTCAGTTTACATATATGAAATGCAGAGCAAAACATCTACAACAACCAAAATGTTTTCATGCCATATATAATAAAGTACATTTGTGCTTTCTCAGAGTTCATTTATCTTTCAAGAAGGCAAAATTAAGATGATTTTAAGGACATCAAATGCAAATTTCACTATTATTTTCATTCTTTTACTATAAACATGAACAAAAATTATAATTAAAAGTTCTAATTTGCATAACAATTTTAAAAATTCATTAAATATTTTTAACTTTCACCAAAATACTCTTTCTCTCAATAGGTATAAATAACAAAATATATCTGTTTAAGATTAAAAGAGCTGTAAAATTTTTGATTTTAGAGAAAAAAGACCCAACATTTTTTATTTTCTACTTAAAAGAGTGCTAAATTCGTGATTTATGTAAGGGTGCTAAAATTTACGATTCGTATTTAGGCGATAAAATTTGTTATTTATAAAAAAAAGCACTATAACTAGCCATTTTTATGATAAACTATCAAAATTTACAATGTTATTTAAAAGCGCTATTTGCAATTATCTTAAAAGTCTTAAAATTGGTGATTTATGTAAAAGTGCTAAAATTTTATTTAAAAGTGCTAAAATTTGAAATTTTTAATAAGCCCTAGAATTTACGATTTCATATAAAACTGCTAAAATTTGAGACTGTATTTACAAGCACTAAAATTCACAATTTAATTTATAAGTGGTAAAAGTCACAATTTTTATGAACGAGTGCCAAAATGTGCATTTATATTTAAAATTGTTAAAATTTATGATTTAAAGCACTAAAATTAGTGATTTCATGTAAAAAAAAAAAAAAAAAAAAAAAAAATTGATGTTTTATTTAAAAGGCTCTAAAATTTGGCATTTTATTTAAAAGTGATAAAATTTGCAACGTTATATAAACATGGTAAAAGTTGCAATATTAATGAAAAATTACCTAAATTTGCAATATTAATTAAAAGATTAAAAATTCTGATAAGATTAGTGAATTGTAAATGCCTAATGCTCAAATGTTTAGTTTTGAGCACGATGCGACTAGGCTACATTGCCTAGAATACATAGTATTCTAGGCACTATAATTAGCATACTGAACCATCTAGCAAGCAAGATCATGGCAAAAGATTAAATCTCTCTTTCCCTTACAAGCACGCGACCAGTTTCAATACAGCTGAAAAATCTTGGCAGCTGGCCAAGCACTAATCCGAGCATGAACGAGACTTTCGTTTCCATAGACTGCGATATTGTTTGGCATATTTTGAAACATGAAACAGCAGAAAACTCATGAAATCTTGCACTTTCGTGATCATTAAATCAACTGGTATCATGGACCACCCATATTTTTATTTTTCTGCTCTGATCAAACTTTTTGGTCTCTGACCAACAGACCATCAATGATTTCGAATACTATATATGATTTTTGTTTCTTATAAATACGTAAATTTCAAGCAATCAATATTTTCAAATATTAAATATAAATTTAAAAAATTAAAATTTATTACTTTTTAAGAATTATTGATAACTTCTGTGTATCAAATCTGCTATAATTATTTATCATATGTACTTTTTAACAAATGTTCATCAAAATGCAAAATAATGTAAATTAAAAGACAGCTCTTAATTTTTTTTACTTGGCTCCTATGTTGAGGAGAAATTTGTCTAGCCCTCTGCTTAACAATGCACATACATAAATGTTAACTTTTACCTCAAAAATTCTAATATAGATCAAGGTTGAAGTTATCCACATTCTCAATTTTGACTGAAACAATATAGCAGAAGAAACTGGACAAAACTAGAAAAAAAAGATGTGTCCAACAAATGATTTTTCTCTATAAACTAACAAATTTTGATTTTGTAAGAAAACAAAAATTGGAGTCTTACGTTTCAATATTACTGAAATTCCAGAGGATTATTGCAGTTAATGGTTAAAATCCAGATACACAGTTTGGCATTTGAAGTCAATCAAAAGAAGTTTTAAATTGAGTTAAAGTAGCTAGTTTTTTCTTTGCCTTTTAATAAAAGACAGCTTACAGTAGCTTCAATGATCGGATAAAAAAAAACATTTGGTAGCAAAATTTTAGTGAACGAAATTTGCATTCTGTGGATTTAGTGATGATGCATTTTTTATATATCCTGTCCAAGACATTGCATTACTTATGCAGAGATATGAATCCTACATGGCACATCACGGTTGAAAGTGTGGATAAGACAGACTTTTGCATTTTTATCAAAATCGCTAAAAAATTTAAACAAAGTTATAAGAACTGAATAAATACAGTAAAATTAAACTTTTAGAAAGTGAAATAGCATAAAATATGAGTATTTAATAGGAAAAATTTGAAGTTTTAAGAAAAGCAAAATACCAAAATTTGAATGTAGAAGGTGCAAAAGAATTAAAAAATGGGATTTTATAAAACACACAAATCTGATGATCTGCAAAAAACTAAAAAAGGAGAAATCTGCAGAATATTTTCATGCCTATTACATGCAAATATGTATATACTTGTGCCACTTAAATTTTTTTATATTAATGTATTACATTTTTAATTAAAATTGATACTATCAATACATCAGTTTAAAGAACATGTACAAAATATAATGGAAATAAACTTACCACAGTATGAGGTATAGTATTTTCTAAAATTGATGATTCCTGTGCTAGTATTGATTCTGTGGTCTCAAAATCAATGAAAGAATGATCTGCATCAAACAGCAAGTCAAACATAGATCCTCCAAAATAATTATTCTGATCATCCTACATAATAAATACAAAATATAAGTTTGATAATGAAAACTACTAACATATCAACAGGAATTCATTGATATTTTACAAACACTTATACCAATACATTTTAACTTTTATAGTTGGTAAAAAGAATCAGAAATTAAAAAAACAAGAAAGATCAATCATGTATAAAAGCATTGATTATGAAATACTTTCCAACTGAAATGCAATGTTATTTAAACATCTCTAAAATGTGATACATGCAGCACTGATATTTTTTAAATTATCACAGTACTATACTAATTTATTATACTTGGAAACTTAAAACTTCATCAAAAAAGGTAATACAATAAATTGTTTGCTTCTCTATGTAAAATCAATCAGTATTTCATTTATATCACTTATATTCCAGACTCCAGAGCTAAATAATTTTGTGTGAAAGCCCCAGGCCGTCCGGCTCGTCCAGAGGACTTAGAGCAACTAGATGGACGACCGGAAATAATTTTGTGTGAAAAAATTCAGCAATTCTTACACAACTCATCTTACAATCGTTTCTTTTGTTTACATTCTGCACACTATAGAAATTAGGCTTTGTTTTAGGAATAATCAAAGTTTAGTGATAATTTAAAGTAAAAAATATTGCATTGGAACTGAATTTAGATACACAGATAACATACATAAATAAAGAGTTTTTATGATGGATGCAACACTAAATATAAATTATAACGATCTTTAAAAACATCACAATTTTTACGGGGGGTGGGGTGGGGACAAAATTATGTCCCATAGGGTTCAATGTATTTCATTTTTTCAATCCGGGTTAGTTCCAAAATTAATTGGGTGGATATTCATTTTCATTCCCACATGTCCCACAGACAGTCTCAACAACACGGGGTTGGCAGGTTTTTGACGCATGATGGTTTTATCCGGTTTAATCCATGGTTTTAACCATCACATCAAAAACCTGAATGTCAAAAACTGTCAAAGTGTCAAAAACTGTCAAGTGAGAATGAAACAAACAATATTGCCAATCAAAATCCTGTCACCCTCAATCAGTACCGTAACTAGTTTTCATGTACTCTGCGCAAAGTTTTACTTTCGGGTCCCTTGTATTTTTAAGGGGGAGAAGGAGGAATTAATAAAACAAATACAATAAAACAATATATAATAATTAAAAGAGAGCAACTCTATTTGTAAATTGTATATTTAATTAATTTGAATAAATTTATTGTTATTTTTATTATATTGGTAAAAAAAAAAGTGGATAGCCCCTTGGAAGTAAATTTTTGGAAGAAAAAATATTTTTGTCACCTAAAATGCAGGCTTATATACTATAAAGTGATACAGCAACACTGGCTGATGCTTGCCACATTTGGCTAAGTCTTATGACAGAAGATTCCCTGCAACCACACATTAAAAATGTTTAGAAAAGATTAGAACAGGCATTAGTGCCAATCCATTTCCTAGCTCATATCATATATTCGAAATATATGAGTATAAAGACTTAACAAATAGCCAAATGTAAACTGCTCATTTTTATACTACAGAAAAAATTGAACGCTGTTTACTACTTTTGATTACACTTGAAGTCCAAGAAAGCCCATTCCCAATATCTTACTTCTGTATAAGTGCAAAACTCACCAATCCGATAACATAGAGGAAAGGTATTTCAAAGTGTGAAAGTTTTCAGGATGAAAACAGTGCAGTTTTTAAATTAGCTGAACTAGCAGTAATGCTGATATCCCAACCTGCTAGTTCAGCTTCTATAGAAAGAATATTTTCAAATTTTGAAATCATCCATTCTAAACTGCGAAATTGTTTAGGACTAGAGAAAAGTTCTAAACTCGTTATCTGTTATCGAATGTTAAGTGGGTGTAATGAACCCGAATATTAAAAACAAATTGTACTATCTCTCTAAAATGTTAAAATAATAAAACTTCAGAAAAGTAATAAATATTGTTTTTAATTTAAAACAAAATCAGAATACCTTAATATTTAAATTCAAATAAATGAAAAATTAATTTTAAATGTTGCTAGTACTTCAATATTTTAAAGGTATTTATGTACTTGTATTGTTGCAAGGATAATGTTTTAAAATTACTTACATTTTTTTTTTTTATAATAATGTTCAAATTTATATGGGTGATCAATTTTATAATGATTGACATGGTGGTTTTATTGTTTTTAAATCAAATTCCCCTTTTGTTCCTAGTTTTTGGATTTTTGACGGTTTTATCCGGTTAAAACACGGATTAAACCAATGTCACGTCAAAAACCCAACCCTGCAACAACATACTAAAATTTCACTTTGAAGTTATTTTTATGGCAGTTATCATACAAATGGACAGACAGAATGAACAAAGTCATAAACACTTTACAACTATGTTGTAAAAGAGTTAAAAAAACATCCTTTCTGAAACTACTCTACATTCTAGCCATTTAATTTGGTGAGAATTTTGAGAGTTAACATTAAGCCTTCTCTGATTGTAATATATAATTGATTTAGCTGATAAAAGAATCATGGCATTAAAAATCTGGATGGACATAAATAAAACTTGCTTAGAGAAATTTAAGTCTTAAAGCCCATTTATAAAAATTGAGACAAGTCTCAATTCTAGATCCCACAAGAAGCAGAATTTTGAATATGGGAGATAAATTACCAAAAGATATAAAGGGAAAATTAATGGGTATAACAGTGTTCCATGGAACTTTGCCTTAAATTGGTGATATAAGCTGAGGGGAGGAGGGGGGGATCAATGAACAGGGTACAAAGGCACTGGAAGCTAGGAAGGATATCGAAAAGGAGGGCCAATCAGGAACATTATGTCTGTGTACATGCAGTAACAACACTTTGGTACAACAAGTAAATTCTGCAGTTAACTTCTTAATATCTGAAATAATTTTGTGTGAAAAAATTCAGCAATTCTTACACAACTCATCTTACAATCGTTTCTTTTGTTTACATTCTGCACACTATAGAAATTAGGCTTTGTTTTAGGAATAATCAAAGTTTAGTGATAATTTAAAGTAAAAAATATTGCATTGGAACTGAATTTAGATACACAGATAACATACATAAATAAAGAGTTTTTATGATGGATGCAACACTAAATATAAATTATAACGATCTTTAAAAACATCACAATTTTTACGGGGGGTGGGGTGGGGACAAAATTATGTCCCATAGGGTTCAATGTATTTCATTTTTTCAATCCGGGTTAGTTCCAAAATTAATTGGGTGGATATTCATTTTCATTCCCACATGTCCCACAGACAGTCTCAACAACACGGGGTTGGCAGGTTTTTGACGCATGATGGTTTTATCCGGTTTAATCCATGGTTTTAACCATCACATCAAAAACCTGAATGTCAAAAACTGTCAAAGTGTCAAAAACTGTCAAGTGAGAATGAAACAAACAATATTGCCAATCAAAATCCTGTCACCCTCAATCAGTACCGTAACTAGTTTTCATGTACTCTGCGCAAAGTTTTACTTTCGGGTCCCTTGTATTTTTAAGGGGGAGAAGGAGGAATTAATAAAACAAATACAATAAAACAATATATAATAATTAAAAGAGAGCAACTCTATTTGTAAATTGTATATTTAATTAATTTGAATAAATTTATTGTTATTTTTATTATATTGGTAAAAAAAAAAGTGGATAGCCCCTTGGAAGTAAATTTTTGGAAGAAAAAATATTTTTGTCACCTAAAATGCAGGCTTATATACTATAAAGTGATACAGCAACACTGGCTGATGCTTGCCACATTTGGCTAAGTCTTATGACAGAAGATTCCCTGCAACCACACATTAAAAATGTTTAGAAAAGATTAGAACAGGCATTAGTGCCAATCCATTTCCTAGCTCATATCATATATTCGAAATATATGAGTATAAAGACTTAACAAATAGCCAAATGTAAACTGCTCATTTTTATACTACAGAAAAAATTGAACGCTGTTTACTACTTTTGATTACACTTGAAGTCCAAGAAAGCCCATTCCCAATATCTTACTTCTGTATAAGTGCAAAACTCACCAATCCGATAACATAGAGGAAAGGTATTTCAAAGTGTGAAAGTTTTCAGGATGAAAACAGTGCAGTTTTTAAATTAGCTGAACTAGCAGTAATGCTGATATCCCAACCTGCTAGTTCAGCTTCTATAGAAAGAATATTTTCAAATTTTGAAATCATCCATTCTAAACTGCGAAATTGTTTAGGACTAGAGAAAAGTTCTAAACTCGTTATCTGTTATCGAATGTTAAGTGGGTGTAATGAACCCGAATATTAAAAACAAATTGTACTATCTCTCTAAAATGTTAAAATAATAAAACTTCAGAAAAGTAATAAATATTGTTTTTAATTTAAAACAAAATCAGAATACCTTGATATTTAAATTCAAATAAATGAAAAATTAATTTTAAATGTTGCTAGTACTTCAATATTTTAAAGGTATTTATGTACTTGTATTGTTGCAAGGATAATGTTTTAAAATTACTTACATTTTTTTTTTTTATAATAATGTTCAAATTTATATGGGTGATCAATTTTATAATGATTGACATGGTGGTTTTATTGTTTTTAAATCAAATTCCCCTTTTGTTCCTAGTTTTTGGATTTTTGACGGTTTTATCCGGTTAAAACACGGATTAAACCAATGTCACGTCAAAAACCCAACCCTGCAACAACATACTAAAATTTCACTTTGAAGTTATTTTTATGGCAGTTATCATACAAATGGACAGACAGAATGAACAAAGTCATAAACACTTTACAACTATGTTGTAAAAGAGTTAAAAAAACATCCTTTCTGAAACTACTCTACATTCTAGCCATTTAATTTGGTGAGAATTTTGAGAATTAACATTAAGCCTTCTCTGATTGTAATATATAATTGATTTAGCTGATAAAAGAATCATGGCATTAAAAATCTGGATGGACATAAATAAAACTTGCTTAGAGAAATTTAAGTCTTAAAGCCCATTTATAAAAATTGAGACAAGTCTCAATTCTAGATCCCACAAGAAGCAGAATTTTGAATATGGGAGATAAATTACCAAAAGATATAAAGGGAAAATTAATGGGTATAACAGTGTTCCATGGAACTTTGCCTTAAATTGGTGATATAAGCTGAGGGGAGGAGGGGGGGATCAATGAACAGGATACAAAGGCACTGGAAGCTAGGAAGGATATCGAAAAGGAGGGCCAATCAGGAACATTATGTCTGTGTACATGCAGTAACAACACTTTGGTACAACAAGTAAATTCTGCAGTTAACTTCTTAATATCTGAAAGGATGTTTTTGAATGCTCTTAGAACTAGAACACTATTGTACTTATCCTCTAAGCTCAAGAAGTACGTTTGAAAACTTACAATGTCAAGATCTTTTGTGTTGAAGATCCAGGCCGTCCGACTCATCCTAGAACTTGAGCAACTAAGATCTTTTATGTGTAGATTTCTATTTTTGGGGAATGATAGTTTAGTGGGGAGTTCTGGAAAAACATCTAGGCTAGGGGTGAATGCATTTACACAGGACTTCGAAGATTTAACATATTTGCCACTGAAGATGCATAGCATACTACCTTTGGGTTTGGGGAATATCGGACAATTTCTGAAATTTGCGGGGTATGCCCCTGCACCATTTAGGTGGCATACAGCAAGAATTTGATGATGAAAAGTTTGGCAAAAAGACAATGAGTAGCGTCTTTCACCCTCTATATGTCTCAATATTAATCGTCACTGTTAGCATTTCTTTGACTATAGCACGAGCGAACTGAGGCTATTTTACCTGGGATTCCCAGAGCCTCCAATAGGAAAGCCGAACACAACCAAAATTCAAGAGCCAATCAGAGTGCTCCTTCCCATCCTAAAAAGTACGTTGACTATGCCTCGTTCCTCTCGTCAATATTGGCCATGAGGCATACTCATGATAAAGACATTCTTTTGGAAGCCTTTAAGCAGGCCTTACCTGAACTTTGGCTCGCTACTACCGAAATAGATATGGTATTCCATATCTATTCGCGCTATGATGCACTTCTCAGGTAATTTTGCCAGTCAACCCTCCCTTTTCTAGTCTCGCCGTGTTCTCTCTTTCGGAGTCCTGTAACTTGCAGTCCCTGAAAGTCTGCTTCTGGAATGCCAATGGTGTGCGTTTCAAGCTTAACGAGGTACGTGATTATGTTGTGAATAACAATTTCGATATCTTCATGATCAACGAGACCCACTTGCCTTTGCCCACCTTTCCTGCTATCTGCAACTATATGGGATATTTCTCGTATAGACCCCAGGCCCACTTTAGAAATTTATCTGGCAGTACTGTATTCTACATCAAAAATAATATCAAGCATCATCGTCTGAGCGTCCCAATCTTCACGAAGCTTGAAGTCATGCTCATAAAGGTTACTATTCCAAATTTAGTCCCGATTGCATTTGCTTCGGTGTATATCTCTCCAGTAACTAGAACTCCTTTTCCTACCAAAGAGCTCGAAGCACTTTTCGGACTCTGCAGTAATATGGTCATTGCTGGCGATCTAAACGCACGCCATAGTAACTGGGACACAGCTTCAAATCAGTATGGCAGTGCTCTAAATCGATTGGCTCAGTTCGCCAACTGTAGGATTGTAGCTCCGCCCACTCCGACTCACTTCTTTACAGGAAGGAGCCCCACTACTATTGATCTGGCTGTCTTTCGGAACATTCCTTTTGGCTACACGATCAGAACAGATGTAAATCTGACTTCTGATCACCTTCCTGTGATACTGACCTTAAGCTTTGATAAAATCACTTTAGACCACTCTTCGGAGCTACACACAAATTGGAACGATTATCGTCATGTTCTTCAAAATTTTAAAGTGCCCCCCCCCCCCCTAAAATTACCAGCACTGATGACATTGAAAACTGTGTCATCAAAATGAACCATATACTGCTTGAGGCAGTTGCTGCAGCCTCAAAACCTAAAAAATTACGCCCTAATTATCACACTCTTCCAGGTGATATTAGGGACAAAATTAAGCAGCATAATCGGTTACGGAAGGATTGGCAGCGCACTAGGTTTCTTGATTACCGCGCACAATTCCATAAACTCCAAGTCAAAGCTATGATTAGAACTCACACCCAGCAACGCTGGTGTACTCACCTTGAGGGACTTACACCTACAAATCACAGTCTCTGGCGAACAGCTAAAACATTACGAACCACGAAAATTGCAATTCCGCCCATTAACGGCCTACACGGACTCGCCCAGGCTGCAGAGGAAAAAACTAATGCTTTCGCAGACAGCTTGGAACTCCAATTCTCACCACACATTGACCACAATTTCAGCCATACATACACTGAAACTGAAACCATCCTACAACAGACCAATCACAATGCTCTACACGTACAAGCACCTAATGACTTGGAAAGAGTCTCTCTGGCTGAACTACTACATATCGTTGATGGATTGAATGTCAAAAAATCTCCCAATCTTGATAAAATCAGCAATCGCATCATAAAGAACCTTCCAGACTTGTATTTATGTTGGATTACCATACTTTTCAATCATATGTTGGACTACCACTTTTTTCCCCAAAGCTGGAAAACTGCCGTTATTCGCCTTATTCCAAAAAATTCTCAAAATCTCTTGCTTCCCGAAAACTACAGACCAATAAGCCTACTTTCTACTTTTTCCAAAATTTATGAATTTGTGTTGCTTAGACGTTTGAATAGTTTCTGCCAGTCGAAAAATATAATTTCAGCCAATCAGCATGGTTTTTGTACTGAGCATTCTATGCATTCCCAGCTTATGCGGGTTGTAGAAACTATTCATAAAAACTCTACCAACAGGCAGTATACTACTACTGTTTTTCTGGATGTGGCGAAAGCCTTTGATAAAACGTACTTGCCCGGGCTCATTACCAAGTTGGTGTAACTTGGCATTTCGACTCAACTTTTGGCCATCATCAACTCCTATCTCACTAATAGATTCTTCTGTGTGCGAGTTGATAAATCTCTCTTTTCTGTCAGACCCATCAAGGCCGGGGTTCCTCAAGGAGGAAACCTCAGTCCACTTCTGTTTAACATCTTCATCAACGATATTCCAAGTCTACCCCAAGTTAAGCTGGCCATCTTTGCAGATGACACGGCACTTATCGCACGCAGCTGATCACCACATAATTCCATAAACACACTACAAAGTTACATCAAACATAGATTTGAACTCTGGCTCGTTTAATGGAGAATCCAAATTAATGTTTCCAAGAGTGCAGTGGTCATCTTCAAACCGCACTACTGAGAATTAAACCATAATTTTGTTCTTAATATTTTTAATCAGCCCATCCCCTTCTGCCACTCCGCTAAGTATCTGGGCGTCATTTTGGACACCCATTTAACTTACGGAGATTGACTCTAAAGTAAAATCTGTAAATAAGACTTATCACATCCTCCTTCCCATTCTCTGTAGAAAATCTCACCTCTCCCTTAATAATAAAGTAATTATTTACAAACAAATCATTGTATCTGTATTTTTGTACGCCTGCCCAATCTGGGGGTCGGCGGCAAACGTCCACATTCAGAAACTGCAAGTTTTCCAAAATAAAGTTCTGCGTTGTATCGTTAATGCACCCAGGTATGTCCAGAACGAAGTCATTCATCATGATCTCAAAGTCTCAGGAGTTATCGAGCAAATTTTGATCCATTCACTAAATTTTAACAAAATTAATTCTAGCAGACCCTGCTTGAGGGACGTTGATCAGACGTATAATCCTATCGCACCTTCATATCTCAGGAAGAACAGGCATCTTCTGTTTAGCACTAATTGTAGTAAATGGAAGAAGCATCGATTTATCGCTCCCCAATCAGGAGTCTCGTAATCTGAACAACGGTAGATGGAGGCGCTTACCATCACTCCGTTCCGTTCGTCTTTTTCTTGGCCCAGCCACTGGCCAACTAGATTGCTTGCTTTTGCCCGCATTTTAACTATGCTAGACCAGTACCTACTTCAATCCACGTTTCCCTTAATTATTAATTAAATTGTAAATTTTAGTGTCTCTGAATTGTGCCTTTTTCTTGTTATGTACGAAACAAACTTTTTGGTAACAACCTGTTAGCATAGTCTGTAAGACTTTAGAATATTCTTTTAATCTTATAACTTTAACTTGTCTTGAGTAACTTAATTTATTTAAAAAAATTTTAATGTAAATAATTTATCCAGTAGAGCCTTGCTCTCTCTGTTCTCGCGGTAATCTCTGTTCTCGCGGCATTTCTGCCCCCTCCCTCCCTTCCCTAACCACTGACTTGCAGGCTGAAGCCGTCCAAGGCAATCAACCAATCGTATTCTATCCACCAGCAGCCACCCATCCAGCGCCCTCATTGGAGCAGAGTGTCATCGCTAAATCACATATATATATGCTATACTCAACGAAAAGTGAATGCATTGCTATTTTCGATGTGGGGTTGAGTGCTCCAGCACAGGAACCTCGATGCGCCTTGGCTTGGCTTTCTTTGACTATAAATTTTCATCAAATCAGGCACTTTGGCCAGTTACACATAAAAAAGTGGGATAAGACTTTTATTCAATTTAGGCCTTATAGAGCTGGATTATACTAATTATTTCAAATTTATTTTCAATTAATTGCTGTTTGATTAATTCGGGATTCGTTGTAACAGGAAACGCTCTTATTACTACTTTTAAGTGGTTTGAATTTGTTTCAAGTGTAAGTCCTAAAAAACATCTTATCTTGCATAAGTTTTACTTGAATGTCGTTAAAGTCCTTCCAGATATCTATGTCAATTTTGAAAAGTACCCCACTTGCATCTAAAATTTACCAGAGCACAAGTTCTACCTTCTTAAATGTTGAATTGAATCCCTTTTGAAGTGCCTTTTTTATCTGTACTTTTAAGGAGTTTGGAATATAAATAAATACTTTTAGGGGGGGTTTAAAAATGAAATACAAAAAATAAGGATTTTATATAGAAAGTTCATAGGAACCCCATAAAAAATTAAATTTTTTATTTCAAATACAGCAGGGAAGGAATCTATATGCACAGTTTGAAAATATGAAGTCCATAAAACAAAGGGATTTTCTTTAGGGTTCCTGCAAAGATGTTAAAGGTTTTTGATGAAAAAATACAATTTTCATGAATTTTCTCTCAAAATAATGAACTGAATTTAAATCCAATGAGAATTCCAGTTTTTTCCTTTGGCATATGAACCTTATTTCAGCAGCAGTATTTTAAAGGAAATAAATTTAAGATAGCAATTTTATTACAAATTAAATGATTAGCATTAAAAAAATTATCATAAACATATGCAAGCAATTTTATTTAATGCATAAGCAACTAAACTGATAGATTAAGCACTTACATCACTTAAAGGATTGGGGTTACAAGGCGTGTACAAGCTATTTTGACGGTAAATATCATCAGTAAAAGAGTTTGAAATTGGTAACAAATGTTCAGTCAATTGCAAATTAAGAATATTTTCAGTCTGAAAAACAAAAATATTAATTTGATGCAAGATAATTAATAAAAAAGAGCCAATAAGATTATACATATATATAATTTTCATTTCTTAGTTTCATATTCATTCAATACTACAATGAATTACCCAGTATTGTTCGGATCCTTCAAAGTGCTGGTTATGTAAACGATACAAATAACACCGCTTAATTTCTATATGCCTATTTTAAGGAAAATCATTCCCCCACTTCATTTTTTCCATGTCCAATCATGTAAATTATACAATGTGGCAAAATATATCCCAAAAAAGTATGCTAAATGAAAATATTTAAAATCACACACACACCAAAGAAAAAAAAATCCTATACAGAAAAGCAAAATTATTAATTCATTGCTGTCTCAAGTTTTTATTCTATCTTTGACATATTTTACAGTGATAAAATATAAAATAATGGCTTGTTTAAAAATTGAAAATGATACTTTTAAAATTCTAGAAGATAATATTTTTAATTTTAAAACCCACTACCCACTGGTAACTCCTCCAGCTGCAGACATATATATATATATATATATGCTGATTGGTACTTGTATCTCTTGTACTTGGAAAATGATTTGCTAGCAGTTGATTTTAAAATCATGAAATTTTGAATTTTACGTTTATATCTTTTTAACTAATTAGAATTTTTTTTTAAATCTCTCCATTGTCTCTCATTTTGGGACTTCAGCTACCCTTATGCAAGGTTTTGCAGTTCAATTCTTCAATTTTCTAATACAGATGACACACAGACACCGTCTTTTAGATGATCTTATTTGATCATTTTATTATGCAAAATTATACTTGAAACCTTTTTATTAACAAATTTGGTGCTAAATTGCAATGACAATTAGTGAGTTAAAGTAGCAGAAACAAATATCCATTTTAGATTAATATCAACATATCCATCAATCAATGCAAAGTTGTGTAGTTCTTGTTGTTAGAAAGCAATAGAACATAAAAAAAAATTTAATGTTATCCAATGGCACCAAACTCTGAAAAATAATTAATCAGAGCAATGTGCTTGCTTTGTGA
Organism: Amaurobius ferox; assembly: GCA_951213105.1. NCBI lineage: Eukaryota > Metazoa > Arthropoda > Arachnida > Araneae > Amaurobiidae > Amaurobius > Amaurobius ferox. The sequence continues at coordinate 52,046,008 of OX578136.1, read as the reverse complement.
ATGATCTGTTCAATATTTGATGATAAATGAAAAATGATGTTTGAAACACAAATTAAAAAAAAAAAAAAAAATTAAATAGTCATCAATAAATCTTAAGCTATTTTCTTATATAATACGCTTCATTCTGGAAAATAATTTCTCAAAATATATCTGCTTTATGAAAGTTACTTTCCTTGAAAAATTTTTCGTATTGCTACCTGCTTTCTTGTAACAAAGAAAAGAACTTTCTATCAAAGATTACTGTAGAATTCCATTCACTCCTTGTGAAATCGCCCCTCCCCCCCACCTAAACATTGGAAAAATTAAACAAAGATGCAAATTTCCTTTAGTACACAAATTGAGCGAATCAGTAAATTAATTTTTGTGGAATTATCTTATTAAATTAAAGAAGCAGTAACATTTTTTTACACTGAAAATATTAATATTCTTTATTTTACAGTTATTTCAAGCTTTGTTTTTCAACAATCTACCAATGAAGACCGGATCAATATGGCGTACATATTGCATAAAGATGTCATTTTTACTGACTAATATTCCTTCCAGACATAATAGATTTTGAATTTTCTTGTAAAAACAATTTAGTACATTGACTACAAATTTAAAATCAAATTTTTAATCACTTTAAAATCAAATTTTGATTTAGCATTAACTAACAAGAGTCTTAGAAATAATACTTTAACGTTTTAAATATTGATTCTTTCTATACTGCTGCACATTCAAACAAATGAAGTTAAGCAATAAGTTAAATAAAAGCATTAAAATCTTATTTTCATAAATGTTGATATTTTGTTTAGAAGACATGCAAAGATTCACAAACAGTATAGAATGTTTCGTATAGCATATACAAGGTAGGATCAAAAAGTTCGGAGACTGTGCTGATATCTTCAACCCTGATTGGAGGAGAGGGGAACTATTTTACTGTGGAGTAGAGGCACATGTGAAGTGATGTGTGAAAAGGAAGGTGCAGGATTTTCCCAGACAATGCATGTCAGTGAACTGTAGTCATTTACGTTCGTCGAAAACAGAAATGGCGTTTGAAGAACAATGTGTGAATATCAAATTCTGCCAGCATTTGGGGAAATCGCTGACAGAAACATTGCATATGTTGCAGCAGGTATATGGTGAGAGAGCAATGTGTCGTGAGAAGGTGTTTTCATGGCATTCCCGATTCACGGATGGCCATGAATCCGCAGATAATCTGTGGACTGAGCAGCTGTCAGCATCAATTACCGAGGACAACATTCGAATATTGGTGGAAATTGTGCATGCCAATCGACATCAAACCATCAATGTCAAACATCAAACCATCAATGTCATTGCTGGAAAAGCAGGAATTTAGTACGGGAGCTGTCAAGCTATCCTGCCAAACAAACTGAACATGCATCGTGTGTGTCAACACATTGTAACAAAAATGCTAACCGAAGACCAGTGTGATGAACACATGTGGATCTATGGAGAACTGACTGATGTTGCTAACAAAGATCCGGCATTCCTTTCAAAAATTATCACCGGTGGTGAGACTAAGTGTTTCTTGTACGACCCACAAAAGAAACAGCAGTCCTCACAGTAGAAGCCACCATCATAGCTGAAGCCAAAAAGGGTTCCGTTTGGACCGTTCAAAGGGGAAAGCAATGCTCGAGGTGTTTTTTGACCAGAAGGGTTTGGTGCATTACGAGTTCATACCGGAAGGGGCAACAGTGAACAAGGAAAGGTACACACAAACCCTGGTTCATTTCCGTGTTGCTATTCGCTGGAAATGCCCAGATTGGGTGCAGGATTGGGTGCAACAACATGACAATGCCCCCACTCATCAGTCTTTCATGGTGCAGTCTGCACTGGCCAAACATGGAACGTCAACCCTTCCATATCTCCCCTACTCACTCTATACGAATTTTACCTGTTCCCCTGTCTCAAAAACGAACTCAAATGACGGCGTTTCAAAAGTGCATCTGAGATTGGGAAACTGCGACGACCGCACTGAAGACAATGTCATCCAAAGGCTTCCAGGAACGTTTTCAGCAACAGCACTCACGATGGCACAAGTGCATAGCTGCAGAGAGGGAGTACTTTGAAGGTGGTTGTGTGTAACACATGATATCAATAAATCATATCCGTCAAGTAAGTCAGTCTCAGAATTTTTTTTATCGTACTTTGTATAACATGTGAAGTAATCATATGAAAGTACAGCAATACTGCATTTATGTGGTTTGAATTAAAAATTTGGAAAAAGAATGGTTTTACAGAAAAGATATTCAATACAATAAAAAAAAATATATCTAAAACAAATAAAAGAAATCTCACTGATCGTGATAGAAATCGAAATCTAAACATACCCCACTTCCTGTTTTCTTTTCCTGGTGAATCCAATTTGTTCAAAGGGTGAATGCTAGTTGACAAAATACTGGACTGTTTTAAACAAAACACCCCCTAGTTTCACCATTTCTCCTTCAGGCATGATTGCAACATTCCAACTCAAACCGTAATTTCCCGGGAGTGAAATATTAAATAAAATTTTAATAAAAAGCGAGAATTCTATATTTTTAATGCAGGTAAAAATTAAGCACTTTTAATGACCATGGAAGGGAACCCTCTTATATGTAGCACAAATTATGTATTTTATTTTATGTAATTTATTTTATTTATTAATTATGTATTTTATTTTATATTTTATATTAGATTTCTATTTTATTTAATGGCTTCTTTTGAAAGTAAATTTGAAGAAACAGACTATGCCTTGGCTTATTATGTATTGTATTTTATTTAATGGCTTCTTTTGAAAGTAAATTTGAAGAAACAGACTATGCCTTGGCTTATTTTCAAGGCTACTCAACTTTTATACAATAAACAGATACTAGATAAAAACATACAGAAATCAAATCATTTGAGCCTTGACTAATATCTGCTTCATCACAATCATTCATTCCATTGAAGTCAGAAACGTGACCCATAATATGATCCTAAAAAGTAATAAAATTACATCACTAAACAATTAAGATGCAAGAATACCAATAAGTTTTGCATTTATAAAATATATAAAACTATAAAATGCAAGTGTATTTCACTGACTTTTGCTTCATTTTGACCTATATTGATTATAAATCCTTCATAGCATACCGATTTTGATCTAAAGTTGATAAACATTTGGATTTTTTTAAACTAAGCAAGTGGCATTTCAAAAAATCATGAAACACAAATAATGACCTAATTTTCTAATTTTTGAAGTTTTCATTTCAAAATCAATTTATAATGACTTTAATTGTTGAAATTACACTGGTTTTATGGAATAAATGTGTGAAATGTCTGTGGAACGGAACTACACCTGAGATATTCAGTCATATTCTGATACATACATCATTTTCTGAGAATTTCATCTATTTATATTAAGTTTGAAGTTATTCTACAGATGGACAAAGCAATATTAATAGGGGGGGGGGGGGGGCTTATTGCATAAAAATTCCTAAAAAGATTAAAAATCGCATACAAATACAATTATTTAATATTTACTATGCCTGTATTTTAATGTTAAAACTTAACAGTGAATATTATTAAAAAAAAAAAAAAAAAAAAAAATGAAAAATTAGATTATTAAAAATGACTAAAATAGTTTGGATGGCTGTTGTTCCTGAAAATAACTGCTTCAGCAGTTTAATAAGATAGTTAATCATTGACTTCTTTGTGAACATGGAGTACTATACGCAAAAAGTTCAGTCTGATTTTCGTAATATTTGCTTTTAAATAGGCTTTTAACCTTTTAAGAGCAGAAAAGGACTACCCTGCTGTTGCAACAGCCACAGACATAATCAGATATATTTGAAAGAGTTTATCTCACTAAACATGTTTGACGATAGTTCCAGTTCAAAGTCAGTTGTTTCAAAGTAGATAACATAGTTGTTTATAGTCCAATTCAGATGAAATAAACCACATTCTATTAATCTATTAATACTGTATAATCTTCCAAAATAAAATAAAGATTTTCAAAAATCAAAGAATATCGGCATTTTTTCCTAGGTACCTTGTACCATCGTCATACACAATACATATCAACTTTCTCCCATTCGAAATATTCGAAAATATGCGATGAGTAACAGAGTTACTCACTAATTTAAAATATTCTAGAATACCACAGCTTGTGAAACATTACTTTCCAAAATATTTTAATGATTTTTTTTTTCATATGATGCTTGACTTAAATTTAAATAATGAAATGTAATGATATTTCCAGGATTTATGTGCAAGAATCCTGGAAATATCCTTTCTTTGATTATACACTGCACAGTGTATAATCAAAGAAACATTATTTTAAACTATAAGGGTATTCTTTTGTTTTACAGTGGCATCCCGAGGTCCAAGCAACCAATTGAGCCTCATTTGACGTTTCACTGCAGTTATTATTCAGATGGGCCCTCTCCAGAAAACTTGCTTGGTGCCTAAAAAAAAAATCTGATGTGGGCAACACATGACTTTCCTTATATAATGAAATGAATTTACTACTTTTAGAGTAAAATAAATAGGTTTTTCTTCTAGTAGATACTAATATCCTTTTCAAGATATTGAATTTTCGACAATTAGTCGTCATTTTCATTGATTTATCGTCATTTTTATCCATTTGGCGAGATTTTCGTTAATTTGGCAACATTTCAAAAAGTCGCCAAGTCGGCGACATTCCGCCAATTTCGTCGCCAAAATCTCGCCAAGCGTTATGGACGAAGAAATAAGTTATATATATATATATATATAACTTATTAGATATTGAATTTTCGACATATATTATATAACTATTATTATATATTTATATATTATATAACTTATTAGATATTGAATTTTCTACAATTAGTCGTCATTTTCATTGATTTAGCGTCATTTTTATCCATTTGGCGAAATTTAGGTTAATTTGGCAACATTTCAAAAAATCGCCAAGTTGGCGACATTCCGCCAATTTCGTAGCCAAAATCTCCCCAAGCATTATGGACAAAGCAGTAAGTTATTCTTACAGCAGGTAAATTGGCTTTCAAATGCAAAAGTATTACTCAAAGTATCTTTTTTCATGAATGGAACGAGCTAGATCCACGAGAATGATGTCACCCAAATTATCGCATGGTATTACATATGAAAAGTGAACATGTTTCTCAATAGGAATTTTTTTTTATGAGACTTTTTCATAATTTTTTTGAAAAATGTGCAATATCTCGAGAACGGCTCATGTTAGCGTTCTAAAATTTATGCCAATCGTTTTCTAATGAAAAATTACGTAAGAAATGTCCATTTGCGTAACTTTATTAGCGGTTTTGATTTTTTGACGATTTTTTCAAAATTTCATTCGAAAATTTAGGGGGGTTCTGAACATTCGATTACGTATAAAAACAATAGGCTTCCAGTGTTTACGGATTGTGATTTTTGTACCAAATTTGGTTCGAATCGGTCCATTCGTTCGTCAGTTATCGTCTCCACAGATTCACTGACACACACACACACAGACATCACCTCAAAAATGTTTGATTCGTGATCAGGGATGCTTGAAACGTGCTCTCCCGTCGAAAACTCGAATTCGAATTTTCGACCCCGTCACAATACTTTCCTTATACATTATGTATATAAGGAAAGTAACTAGGGATGCTACTGGATGTACTGACTCTTGAAATATATGTTTATCATACTTTTATATCAAGTAAATATATAAATCTAGAATATTCAGTTAAACACGGAAAATAATGATTTCTACTTTCCTATCAGTATAAAAAATATAACAAATACCAATTAATCAGCTGAAAAATTAGTAAATCGTTCACATGTTTTGCAATACCAAGGTATAAATAAAATCGGATTAAACAATCACAAATAGAAATGCATTTCTACATTTACAATTTCTATAACTACCTCCAAATCTTTTACCAGCTTCATTTTGAAAACTGTACGAAATCTAAGCATGCATCCACCTATTTTTGATTTTGTTCTGTTTTAGGTTTGAAATTTTAGTTTGAATTATGCACTTGGTGTGGCATGGTGCCTGGTCTGGCGATGCAAGTAATATTATTATTGTTTACATGTTTAGTCTTGGATGATTAATTTCGATTCTCGTCTGATACTTTACCACATTAATAACATGTGCTTAAAAAGTGATACTGGAGAACTGCAAGAAAAAGAAATATTCATTTTTCTTAATCATCCTTACAGTTTCTTCTGGAAAAAGTTGTGTGGCAATATTTAATCTCAATTTTCTTATGCGCTTTTACTATTTTTTGTAGGGAGGGGCAACTATAAATTTCAGCAGTATATACATATATTTAATTTTTAGAGGGGTATTGTCCCCAGCTCAGAATCTTAAGAGGGGGAACTGCCCCCCCCCCATGACTCCGCTGCCACTGGTATCAATAAAACAGATTGAAAAATATCGCATATTGAAAATTTAATATCAGACTTGAAATTATAGTTCTATTGTTAGGTGATATATACTAATATGCTCCTTTGTAATAGAATTGTCAAACATTGAAATTAATTTTTTTATATTTCTAATTTCATAATTATTTGTTAAATTAAGTTTTAATTTCAAATCTCACAGCTTGCATACTTTATATGCACAAGTCCATTTAAAACCTGACTTTTTGCTTAAGTTTAATTTTATAGTTCAAATAGGTGAAATTTATTTCAACAATCCTTTACTAAAATGCTGGGATGGAAACATTGCAATTCCTGTGTCTATGGAACTTCACTAAAATCTTGTAACTAAATATAACTGTGGCTAATGCTGCCATGGAATTTGATATGGTGCCGACATACCAAATTCATGACAAAAAACCTGCCCTAGTTATAATATATTACACAATAGTGGTAGTAGCATTATTAAATATTATTACTATTAAATCCCTTGAGTATTGTGGTGCAATGTAATGCATGTGTGTGTAGGGGAGAATGCAAGATACATTTCCACATGACCTGTTTTTAGACCAGTATTTGCCACTGCATAACAAATTGCATTTTTTAATCAATTTCCAAAATTAAGTCCCTTGAGTATTGTGGTGCATTGTATGTGTGAATGTGGGGGGGAGGGGGATGCAAGATGCATTTCCAGGACCTGCTTTTAGACCAGTATTTGCCACTGCATAACAAATTGCATTTTTTGATTAATTTCCAAAATTTATTTGCACTATCCTTCTTTAATACCATACCAAAGAAAAAGGTTAGTTGATAGCAGGGTTAGAAGTTATGAGCAAGCACCTAACCATTTTTCATCAGTTGTCAAAATGTTCTACTTGGGCACAATTTTGAAATTATTTATTTTGTTTAGTAGGTACTGCTTACAAAATAAAACCCTTTTTATTAGCAGCCTCACCTTTGACCCACTGTGTGAGTACATACAATTCATAACATGTGTTAATAAGATTGTTAGAAGGAGGAATAAATGGTTGATCAGTTGAAATTTGAGTTATAGATGGGAAAAAAAAAAAAAAAAAAAAAAACTTCCATCAAAAATAACAATTGGAGTCTCAAATTTCAGTTGTCAAAACAAAATTTATAGGTGCAAAATATGACTAACCACCACATTTCAAACCCTGATTGATAGAAGATGTGATTAATGGCTAATTTCTGATTGACTTTGCAAGTACTAAACCCTAGCTGAAGCAGATTTCCGGTGTTCGCTGGATGCAAAGTTGTTGCTATATATTTATTTGTATGTTATATATATAATTGCATATTTTTACATTATGCAAATATTTATAAATTTAAATTGTTTCTTAAAAACAAAATATTTTAAATTCTCACTCCACTTTTTTTTGCTAGGGTGAGAAAATATTAGACTCAATTTTTCAAGTTAGTGGGAATAATCTTGATCTTTGATATTCAATTGGGCAAAGTATTTTTAACACAAAATAATAAACGAATCATCTTGATGTAAAGAACCATATTTACTATACTGTTAAATGTGATTAAAATTACCCAAGTTCAAGAGTAACACTTCAACAATTTATTTTGGTAAAAAATTACCAAAGTTGAGATTTGAAAATTTTTGACATCTTACTCTCAAATGTGCTCATAATTATGTTTGCACATATAAGACATATTTAAAAGTTGCTACAAATAATTTTTGTACATTTACTTATGAATAACAAATGGTTTACTATTAATGATACAAAATATGATTTCCTTTAATATTTAATTCTTAAAATAGTAAAAATCAGATTTGTCAAGCACTAAACTACAATTTAATGCATTTATAATATTACACAATTCAATGTTCTCATGTTAAATTTTATGTTTGCACATTAAATGAAGAAGCTATTAAAATTAATTTCATTAGTATTAAGAAATAATAATATGCATAACATTTTGGTTTCTCTATAGATTGCTATCAAGATCTTAAATTACAAATGTTTGACTTGATCATGGAAATTACAAAAATATCATCTACACTTTTACAAAGCCTTCATAAATATAAAATGTGGTTATTATCATGTTCACAACTAACAGACGGACGTCATTCCAAGTGATCACAAAACCTTGAACTTATATCTCCATTCAAATCTCAAATGCGAATATTTTACAGAAAATAATCTTGCTGTGTGTACCATAGTTTGGCAAAATAAACATGACAACACGATTTACTCTATATCACTGACTTTTCTACCGTAACAACAAAATTTGATAAATTAATTAACTTATCAATCGAAATCTAATGATTAAAATAACATATATATAGGTAGTGGAGTAGGCACACCTGCTTTCTAACTAATCAGAAAGATACAACGCTATCAACTTCAGATAAGTTTACGTACGAGTATAAACACTATCGCTAATGACAACACTTAAAATGGAAACTAAAATAACTAAAACAAACAAATATTAAGTTAAATGCATTTTATAAATACATGCATATAATACACAGGTTTACATATTGAAATTAGCGTTAATCGCAAGCAGGAAATAATTTTACATTTCAAACGCACAACACATCAAAAATGACAGTTTTACACATATTACATGTAAAATGAGATTACAAAGAGTTGTATTACTCAATTAAAAGTTTAAAACAGGACTTATATACGCATACTATTATAACATTTAGCTATCAGAAGCGACCTTTAACAAATAAATACTTCACCTTGAATCAAAACATATGCTACCATTTATAAGCAAAATATACAAGTTTCATGCAACAAAATGGATATTATTTGTATAGAATGAAATGCTTTGTACTTACGTATACGATTTAGAAACTTAATATAAAATTATATAAAACAAGAGCATTGCGTAGCTCCTATTAACTTCCACGTGGTTTTCCGAAGCAGATCTCCCGGAAGAAACCTAACCCTAACACAGATAATCACAACTTCAATGGTTAAGTAGGTCGTTTAGGATTCTTTAGAAAGATCAACGCATATAAACTGAAAATAACTTTATGTCTTTCATAAGACAAACAAACATGAAAGTATTATGCACAAAATCATTTAAGCATCAAACTCTCACAAACAAAACGAGACATTTCGTGGTGTGTTTACGAAATGACGTCAAACACCTGCAATGCACTAGGTGGCACCACTGTCGATTGTAAGTCGTCTGCTAACTAAGAAATCTGTGCAATGAGGCGATTTGGAGCATTCTGCAAGGAAAAAACGGTTCCGTGACCTATATTTGCAGAAGGATTAAAAGAAAAGAGTTGCAGATGTTGCCGGTGTAAAATAATGTTTAGAAAACCTTTCATTTTCACAGAAAATTCTATAAATTAAAATGTCTAGTAAAATTAAAAAAAAGAAAAAACCCATAATGAGTTGCTCCAAAATTCAGAATTCAAAAAGGAAGTTTAAATTCCAAATTAAATGCTTGATGTTTAATAAATAGCGCAATTTATTTAAAATTTCATAAATTGCACTATCCTAGAACGATTCTAAGATTTTCAGGGACTCTCCTTTTCTCACATAAGTGTCGACAATCGACATTATAATATTGTTTACTGTATACTCTTAATTAAAATTATTAGGAGACACTAAAATATCATATCCCTGGGGTTCGACCCCATAACTCACGAGAGCTTTTCGAAACATCTTCCTGCAAAAGAAAAAAAATATGGCTACTGTGAAAGGGAAAAAAACTCAACTCAGCAGTAGCGAAAAGTGATAAAATAATTTGGGAAGACAGAAAACTGCCGACCAAAATTAGCAAATAAAGTTATATTTTAGCGCGGTTACAAATAAAATAAAATATATAGGAAACTTTCGATAATCCAGCACGTTCAGGACTTCAACAGTGCCGGATTATCAATTTGCCGGATTATCTGATGTCAAACTGAAATGGAGTGCAAACAACATAATGGACAATAAATGTAAGTTTTCCCCTAGAGCGTCACAAACTGAATTACTCTGCACAGCACATGAAAAACATTTAAACGTCAATGAACATAAATATGCATATAAAAAGCATTTAATCTATTACAGTAAATGTACCTCAGTACATTCGAATGGACTCGAAAGCGGTTCCAGGGACGTGCCAGGATATAGAGCGCTCCGAAACATCGAATGCCGGATAAACAGAAGTTTACTCTAATAACTGAATTACAAGGAAAATAAATTAATAACATTTGGTAATTCTGTTACAATGAAATCCCGATTTTGTGTTTCTCTGCGGAGCTTATATTTTCGCAAATCTGGAGCGATGTATCGCCAAATTGGCGATATTCCGCTAATTTAGTCGGCAAGTTCGCCAAATTTATTTCCAAGCGTCACACATAGATGGAGAGAAAAACTTTCCTTATATATCAATGACTATTGGTGAATTGTTGGTCATAAAAATACAAAACTATTACACAAGTATCTTCTCTCATGAATGGAACAAACTAGATCCACGAGATTGATGTTAACACATTTGTTGCATAATATTGTATCAAAAGTGAATATATTTTATGATAGTTAATACTTTTATTTTTTTTATTTTTTGTAATATGTTTAATAAATTTAGTAGAAAAACGTGCAATATCTTCAGAACAGGTTCGTGCTAGCGTTCTAAAGTTTGTGTCATTCGTTTTCTAATGAAAAGTTACATAAGAAATGGTAATTTATGTAACATTATTGAAGGTTCTGATTTTTTCAAAATATCATTCGAAAATTTGAGAGGGTCCCAAACATTTGATTGCGTTTAAAATCAATAGGCTTCCAATATTCACCGATTCTAATATTTGTACCAAATTTCATTCGAAACGCTTAATTCATTCTTGAGATATCGCATCTTCAGACTCACGAACACATACACACGCACAGACATCCCCTCAAAAACGTTTGATTCGAATTCAGGGACCCTTGGAACCTGCTCTTCAGTCGAAAACTTGAATTCGAATTTTCAACCTCGTCACAATACTTTCTCACAAAACATTATACTATACAGAGAAAGTAATAAATATAAACATTATCTGATCTGAATGCATTTCTAGATTTGTATGAATAAAAACCACACTGAAACACTTTATATTTCCTGGGAAAATGTTTGCATTTTTACCGTCAAAACGTGATCACAACTAGAACATTAATACTTTCAGTTTTTGCTTAAATTTAGGGGGGGGGGGGGAGGGGTTCTATGTGACATTTCTATCGAAAAAAGAAAAATGCTGAAATGCTTTTAAAATGGGGAAATAATTAATAGTTTCAAATATGACGAAAATATTCCGATGGCCGAACCAAAAATGAATATGCCGAAGGGTTTAAAAATACGTCAAATTTGTAGAATTTGACATAAAAAAATAGCAACATAGCAACCCAACTCCTCCCCTGTAACTTAGATCAGTGCTTCTCGCCTTTTGTGAGACCACGACCTGGTAAATTATTACTTTCCTTATATACATAATGTATAAGGAAAGTATTGTGACGGGGGTCGAAAATTCGAATTCGAGGTTTCGACGGGGGAGCACGTTTCAGGCATCCCTGATCACGAATCGAACATTTTTGAAGTGATGTGTGTGTGTGTCAGTGAGTCTGTGGAGACGATATCTCGCGAACGAATGGAGCGATTCGAATGAAATTTGGTACAAAAATTACAATCCGTGAATACTGGCAGCCTATTCATGTTAAACGCAATGGAATGTCCAACCCCCCCCCCCCCTAAATTTTGAGTGAAATTTTGAAAAAATCATCAAAAAATCAAAACCTTTAATAAAGTTACGCAAATAGACATTTCTTATGTAATGTTTTTTTAGAAAACGATTGGCATAAACTTTAGAACGTTAGCATGGACCTTTCACGAGATATTATACATTTTTCAAATAAATTTATCAAAAAATCCCATAAATTAAAAAAAATATTAACTGTTGAGATACATGTTCACTTTTGATATGTAATATCATGCAATAAATTTGATGACATTATTCTCGTGGATCTAGTTCGTTCCATTCATGAGAAAAGATACTTTGAGTAATACTTTTGTATTTGAACGCCAATAGTTTTATCTGCTGTAAGAATAACTTATTTCACCGTCCATAACGCTTGGCGATATTTTTGCAACGAATTTGGCGGATTGTCGCAAACTTGGCGACTTTTTAAATGTTGCCAAATTAACGAAAATCTCGCCAAATGGATAAAAATGACACTAAATCACACACAGACGTCACGCTTAAAATCGTTTTTTCGTATTCTAGAGATTCCAAAATCTGTAAAATTAAGAGTTGCGATTTTCAGTATGATTCCAATGCTTTCCCTATACATTACCATATATCGCTGGGAAGTAAAAAATCTGATGTGGGTAGCACATGATTTTCCCTGCAGATTCAAATTTATTTTGTATTTTTTAATTTCATTATGCATTAAATTGAGTTTAATTGCAGAAAATAATATGGGTAATATTCTAATATTATATCCAATTTGTCTTTTTATTGCATCTTCATTTCGTTTGGCAACTTAATTCACTTTAAACTTATTCGCTTAGTTGTCAAATATTACCTATAGAACAAGTACTGGATTAATATATTTCAATAATTTTTGTCATTTATTTCACAGTTTCAGTATCTTTGCAGGCCATTTCACAAAAAATAATCGGTTATACATTTCTTAATCATATCAGCATTGGGATAACCATCAGGGTACTTAACTTCTCAGTTTTGAGAAATTTTATTAACTAGTTTTTTAACTACTGTGAAAATCGTCTTCATTTCCTCAAAATTAAAAATTTAAATATCTCGAGAATGGTCCATATTAGAGTAATGGAGTGGATCTTATTCATTTTGTCGTTAAAAATTACTTATAAAACAAGCATTTAATTGATACATTTGAGCACATGTAGTATTTTAATTTAGATCGAATATTTTAGATTTGCGGGCCATTTCGCAAAAAAAGACAGATTCTTTTTTTCCGAATCGTATCAAAATCTAGGCAGCATCACAGTATCCTACAAGAGACTTATCTATCAAATTTTGTGTAATTCGGACAAATAGTTTGTCAGCTAGAGTGGATTACATCCAATTTTTGAGGGGCATTTCGCAAAAACAGGGCAAGTTCCTTTTTGCCGAATCATACGAAATTCCAATAAGACCAAGGTAATCCACGAGTAACTGATATACCAAATTTTGTGAAATTTGGTCATTTAGTTTTTCAGTTAGAGTGGTTACAGGCAATTTTTGCTGGCCATTTCGCAAAAAAAAAAAGGGGGGGGGGGTCTTTTATCCCGAATTATACCAAAATCTAATCAGCACCAGGGTCACACACAAGTGACTTACCTATAAAGTTTTATGAAATTTGGTCCGTTAGTTTTTGAGTGAGAGTAGATACATACATTGCACAGACAGGCACACAGACTCACAGACGGAGAGACACACACACAGACGTCACGCTAAAAATAGTTTTCTCGCATTCTATAGAGGTCCCAAAACGTGTAGATCCACTGGAAACTCGAGTTGCGGTTTTCAGCGTGATTCCAATACTTTTCCAATACATTACCATATATTGCAGGGAAAATAAAAATCTGATGTGGGCAGCACATGACTTTCCCTGCAGACTCAATTTCATTTTTTCTTTATTTCTTTAATAATTCATTAGATTGAGTTTAATTGCACAAAATAACATTAAATTTGCGTTTCTAATTCGATTTTTGTTTTTATTTGGTAATTGGGCATTTTTCATAAAGCGGTGTAACAAAAATGCAAGAAGTCTCAAATATCTTGAGAACGGTTAGTCCTAAAGTATTGAAGTTGGTTATACTCTTTTCCTCGTCAAAAATTGCGTGCAAAACAAGAGTTTAAATGATGCATTTGAGGATACGTAGTTTTTTTTTCTCTCTTTTTTTTTTTTAATTTTGGCGATTTGCAGACTCATACTCGCGTTCTCTTTATTTCTTCAGTAATTCACTATTGAGTTTAATTGCACAAAATAACACGCATAATTATTTCATGTTGTTCAGAATTTGCACATTTAATTCAATTTTCGTTCTTATTTGGTAACTGGACTTATTTTCAAAGGGGGCGTACAGAAAATGCGAAAAAACTAAAACATTTCTAGAAAGGTGTAATGGGGTTGCTCTTATTCTTTTCATCGTTAAACATTACGTATAAAGCAAGCATTTAATGGCTATATTTGAGCATACATAGTTTTTCATTTTAGATTTTGACTATTTTTGCGGGTCATTTTGCAATAAATGACAGGTTATTTTATTCCGAATCATACCAAAATCTAATCAACACCAGGCCTAAAAATAGTTTTTCGTATTCTAGAAGTCCCAAAACGTGTAGATCCGTCGAAAACACGAGTTGCGATTTTCGTCATGACTCCAATACATTCCCTATACATTACTATGTATTGCAGGGAAAGTAAAAATCTGATGTGGGCAGCACATGACTTTCCCTGCAGACTCAAATTCATATTTTCTTTATTTCTTTAAAAATTCAATAGATTGAGTTTAATTGCACCAAATAACACTAAATTTGCATTTCTAATTCAAATTTTTTTTATTTGGTAATTGGACATTTTCCCGATAGCTGCGTAACAAAAATGCAAGAAATTTCAAATATCTTGAGAACAGTTTGTCCTAAAGTATAATGGCGTGTGTTATATTCTTTTCCTCGTCAAAAATTGCGTATATAACAAGAATTTAATTGATGCATTTCAGCATACGTAGTCTTTATTTTCTTTTTAGATTTTGGCAATTTTTGCGGGCCATTTCGTAAAAAAAAGGCAGGTTGTTCTTTTGCGAATCGTACCAAAATCTTATCAGCACCAAAGTGTCCCACAAGTAACTTATCTACCAAATTTTGTGAAATTTGGTCAATTAGTATATTAGCTAGAGTGGATACATGACATTTTTGAGGGCCATTTCATAAAAAAAGGCTGTTCTTTACCGAATCGTACCAAATTCTAATCAGCACCAAAGCATCCTACATGTAATTCATCTACCAAATTTTGTGAAATTTGGTCAATTACTATTTTAGCTACAGTGGATACATAAAATTTTTACGGGCCATTTCGCAAAAAAAGACGGGTTCTGTTTTTACGAATTCAACCCAAACCTAATCAGCACCAGGGTCTCACCCAAGTAACTTACATACCAAATTTAATGAAATTCGGTCCGTTAGTTTTTGAGTTAGAGCGGATACATACATTGGACAGACAGACAGACACACTGACACACACACAGATGTCACGCTAAAAATAGTTTTTTCGTATTCTAGAGGTCTCGAAACGTGTATATTCGTCGAAAACTCAAGTTGTGATTTTCGGCCTGATTCCAATACTTTCCCTATACATTACCAAGTATTGCAGGGAAAGTAAAAATCTGATGTGGGCAGCAGATAATTTTCTCTGCAGACATTTATATCCACGTTCTCTTTATTTTAATTAAATATAATTCACATTAATTCAATTTTCGTTCTCAATTGGTAACTGGACTTATTTTCAAAGCTGGCGTAGAGAAAATATGAAAAAATTCAATATCTCGAGAACCGTTAGTCCTAGTGTAATAGGGTTGGTCTTATTACTTTCTTCGTTAAAAATTACGTATAAAACAAGCATTTAGTGGATATATTTGAGCATATGTAGTTTTTTATTTTAGATTTTGACGATTTTTGATGGCCAATTTGCAAAATAAGGCAGGTTATTTTTTTCCGAATTATACCAAAATTTAATCAGCGCCAGAGTAACCCACAAGCGACTTATCTACCGAATTTTGTGAAATTTGGTCCATTAGTGTTTCAACTAGAGTGGATACAGGTTTTTGCGGGCCATTCCGCAAAAAAAAAGGCGGGTTCCTTTATCCCGAATCGTACCCAAAACTAATCAGCATCAGATTCGCCCACAAGTGACTTACCAAATTTTATGAAATTCGGTCAATTAGTTTTTTAGTTAAAGTGGATACAAAATCTGCACAGACAGACAGACAAACACACAGACACACAAACGTCACGCTAAAAATGGTTTTTTCGTATTCTAGAGGTCTCGAAACGCGTAGATCCGTCGAAAACTCGAGTTGCGATTTTCGGCATAATTCCAATACTTCCCTATATATTATCATGTATTGCAGGGAAAGTAAAAATCTGATGTAGGCAGCACATGACTTTCCCTGCAGACTTATATCCACGTTCTCTTTATTTTAATTAAATTTAATTCACTTTTAATTCAATTTTCGTTCTCATTTGCTAATTAGACTTATTTTCAAAGGTGGCGTAGGGAAAATACGAAGAAACTAAAATATCTCGAGAACGGCTAGTCCTAGTGTAATGGGGTTGGTCTTATTCTTTTCTTCGTTAAAAATTATGTATCAAACAAGCATTTAATGGATATATTTGAGCATACGTAGTTTTTTATTTTTGTGAATTTCGGTTTTTCAGATAGAGTGGATAAAATCTTTTGAGGACCATTTCGTAAAAAAGTGCGGGTTCTTTTATCCTGATTCGTACCCAAAACTAATCAGCACCGGACTCGTCCACAAGTGGCTTACCTACCAAATTTTATGAAATTCAGTCCATTAGTTTTTTAGTTAGAGCGGATACAAAATCTGCACAGACAGACACACAGACGGACAGACAAAGACACAGACGTCACGCTAAAAATAGTTTTTCCGTATTCTAGAGATCTCGAAACGTGTAGATTCGACGAAAATACGAGTTACGATTTTCGGTATGATTCCAATACTTTCCCTATACATTACAATGTATTGCAGGGAAAATAAAAATCTGATGTGAGCAGCACATGACTTTCCCTGCAGACTTATATTCACGTTCTCCTTATTTTAATTAAATTTAATTCACTTTTAATTCAATTTTCGTTCTCATTTGATAACTGGACTTATTTTCAAAGGTGGCGTAGAGAAAATACGAAAAAACTAAAATATTTCGAAAACGGGTAGTCCTAGTGTAATGGGGTTGGTCTTATTCTTTTCTTCGTTAAAAATTACGTATTAAACGAGCATTTAATGGATATATTTGAGCATACGTAGTTCTTTATTTTAAATTTTGGCGATTTTTGCTGGCCTTTTTGCAAAAAAAGGCAGGTTATTTTTTTCCAAATCGTACCAAAATCTAATCAGCACCAGCGTGACCCACAAGCGACATATCTACCAAAATTTGTGAAATTCGGTACATTAGAGTTTTAGCTAAAATGGATACAAGCCTTTGCGGGCCATTTCGCGAAAAAAGGCGGGTTCTTTTATCCCGAATTGTACCCAAAACTAATCAGCACCAGATTCGCCCACAAGTGACATACCTACCAAGTTTTTTGAAATTCGGTCAATTAGTTTTTCAGTTAGAGTGGATACAAAATCTGCACAGACAGACACACAGACAAACAGACACACAGACAGACAGACACACAGACACATAGACAGACAGACACACAGACACGAACACAGACGTCACGCTAAAAATAGTTTTTTCGTATTCTAGAGGTCTCGAAACGTGTAGATCCGTCGAAAACTCGAGTTGCTATTTTCGACATGATTCCCATACTTTCCCTATACATTACCATGTATTGCAGGGAAAGTAAAAACCTGATATGGGCAACACATGACTTTCCCTGCAGACTTATATACACGTTCTCTTTATTTTAATTAAATTTATTTCACTTTTAATTCAATTTTGTTCTCATTTGGTAACTGGACTTATTTTCAAATGTGGCGTAGAGAAAATAAGAAAAACTAAAATATTTCTAGAACAACTAATCCTAGTGTAATGGGGTTGGTCTTATTCTTTTCTTCGTTAAGAATTACGTATAAAGCAAGCATTTAATGTTTATATTTGAGTACACGTAGTTTTTTATTTTAGATTTTGGCAATTTTTTAGTGCCATTTTGCAAAAAAAGGCAGGTTATTTTTTTCCGAATCATACCAAAATCTAATCAGCACCAGGGTGACCCACAAGCGACTTATCTACCGGATTTTGTGAAATTCAGCCCTTTAGTTTTTCAGCGATAGTAGATACAGTCTTTTGAGGGTCATTTCGCAAAAATAGGCGGGTTCTTTAACCCCAAATCGTACCCAAAACTAATCAGCACCAGATTCGCCCACAAGTGACTTACATACCAAATTTTATGAAATTAGGTCAGTTAGTTTTTTAGTTAGAGTGGATACAAAATCTGCACAGACACACAGACAGACACACACGCAGACGTCACGCTAAAAATAGTTTTTCCGTATTCTAGAGGTCTCGAAACGCGTAGATCCGTCGAAAACTCTAGTTGCGATTTTCGGCACGATTCCAATACTTTCCCTCTACATTACCATGTATTGCAGGGAAAGTAAAAATCTGATGTGGACAGCACATGACTTTCACTGCAGACTCAAATTCATATTTTCTTTATTCTTTTTAATAATTCATTAGATTGAGTTTAATTGCACCAAATAAACCTAAATCTGCATTTTTAATTCAATTTTTTTAATTTGGTAATTGTACAATTTCCCGAAATCGGTGTAACAAAAATGCAAGAAATCTCAAATATCTTGAGAACGGTTAGTCCTAAAGCATAATGGAGTGTGTTACATTCATTTCCTAATCAAAAATTGCGATAAAATGTTTATATTTGTTTATATGAATTTAATTGATACATTTCAGAATACGCCGTCTTTTTTTTTTTAATTTTTACAATTTTCGCAGGCCATTTCGTAAAAAAAGGCACGTTGTTCTTTTCCAAAGCATACCAAAATTTAATCAGCACAAGAGTGCCCCACAAGTAACTTATCTACCAAATTTTGTGAAATTTGCTCAATTAGTATTTTAGCTAGGATGGATAAAGTTTTGCAGGCTATTTCTTAAAAAACGGCAGGTTGTTCTTTTCCGAATAGTACCAAAATCTAATCAGCACCAGAGCATCCTACAAGTAACTTATCTACCAAATTTTTTGAAATTTGGTCAATTAGTATTTTAGCTAGAGTGGATTAATGAAATTTTTACGGGTCATTTCGCAAAAAAAGGCGGGTTCTGCTTTTACGAATCCTACTAAAAACCAATCAGCATCAGGGTCTCACCTAAGTGACTTACATACCAAACTTTATGAAATTCGGTCCATTAGTTTTTTAGTTAGAGTGAATACATACATTGCACAGACAGACACAGAGACACACACACACATACAGACGTCAAGCTAAAAATGGTTTTTTCGTATTCTAGAGGGCTCGAAACGTGTAAATCCGTCGAAAACTCGAGTTGTAATTTTCGACATGATTCCAATATTTTCCCTATACATTACCATCATGTATTGCAGGGAAAGTAAAAAGTTTTAGCTATCGTGAAATATGTTCATTTTTCACATGTAATATTATGCGATAAATTTGTTATTACCATTCTCGTGGATGTTGCTCGTTCCATTCATGAGTAAAGATTCTTTGGGTAATACTAGTTCTAGTTTTGTATTTGGAAGCCATTAGTCTTTTATCTACTATAATAATAACCTATGTCTCGGTACATAATGCTTGGCGACATTTTGGCGAGTCTTTCAAATGTCACCAAATTCACGATATTATCGCCAAATTAATAAAAATGTCGCTAAATCAATGAAAACGACAACTTTAATAAAAATTCAATATCTTGGAAACAATATAAGAATCTACTATAACAAAAGATACTTTGCTTGGTCGTCATTTGTCGTTTATCTACTACAAGAATAACCAATTTTTCCGTTCATAACGCTTGGCAAAATTTTAGATTCAAATTTAGTGAAATATCGCCAACTTGGCGAGTTTTTTAATTTTTCCAAATTAACGCAAATGTCTCCAAATTGATAAAAATGACTCTAAATCAATGGGAATGACGACTAACTGTTAAAATTTCAATATCTTGGAAAGAACATAACAAACAAGTGAAACCAATATATAAGTATAACCCATTTAATAAATAATAATATAAGTTAATATAATAGTTAATATATATAAGTTAACCCATTAATAATTATAAGTATAACCCATTTCTCCGCCCGTCCGTATAATGCGTGGCGAAAAATTTGGGGGGATGTAGCAAATTTGGCGACTTTTTAAATACTGCCAGATTGACGAAAATGTCGAGAAATTGGTACAAATGTCACCAAACTGATAAAAAAAATGACGCTAAATAGGAGGCAATGCTTTGCAAATTTTTAATTCCGTCATATGACGGGCATAGCTTCTAATACACTCTATAACAAAAAAATCGACGAAGGAGTTGTCCGATTAAGATAAAAATTGGTGGATGTGAAGAACATATATAGAAAAAGAAACGAATAAAATTTCAGAACAATTTAATGATTTACAGTTTGACCGTATACAAAGGGAGGAAGTCAATAAGGCGTTGGCCTCTGGCCTGGAAGCAAGATGTCACCCGGCGTGGCATAGACTGAGAAAGTTCACGAATGGTGTCCTGCGAAATGTCTTGCCAAATTGTCTCCAACTGTCGGGTTAAATCGTCAACCTCCTGCGATGGTTGCAATCGCTTTCCCATAACGTCCCAAATGCACTCTATGGGAGAAAGATCGGGAGACCTAGCTGGCCAAGGAAGTGTTGGGCAAGCTTGAAGAAAATTCATAGCAACACGTGCCGTGTGCGGCCGGGCATTATCTTATTCGATCGTCCCCCATTCGTCCAACCAGCCTCCTTCAATCCGATAGCACGACCTCTTTCAAACTCTGACATATGCTCGTAATGAGCACGAATCTTTCGTCGAGGTAATGTTAAAGTCGACGTAAGATATCCGCAGTCAAAATGAATAAGAAATTTTGACCTCAGATTCAGAATCGCTCCTTATATACACCTGCTGCATGTGCAGTTCCGATGCACTGGAACTTCCACTATTTATTCATTGGACACCACATTTTATTTGCATGTTCGCTCAAAATGTCTTTGCATACAAAATTTCATTACAATCGAACAATTCCTTCCTATTTTTTTGTTATAGAGTATAAGAAATGCGCTTCTTTCCACGTGTTTATAACACTTAACGATATATATGACGAATTTGGCGAATAATCCACCGAAATATTGACAACTTGGCGATAATTGACGAAAATATTGTCAAAAGGATTTGGATTGACCCCAGATTGACGAAAATATTGTCAAAATCGCAATACAAAAATCGCAACTACAAAAAGAATAATAAACGATTCTCTGAAAATTCCTTTTTCGGGTGGGCATGCGTAGTCAGCAGGTTGAAAATTGTACGAAACATGGGGAATATCGGATATTTTACAGGTTCGTTCATTTAAAAAAAAGTTAATAAATAAATAAATAAATAAATTACTTATGAAATATTTGTTGTTGTTGTTGTTGTTATTAAATGGCAAAAATATACAGCCAACTTTTTTGCCAAACTATAGAATTGTACTAATAGTAATTTTTCGGATGGGAGCGAAAGCAGTACTATCAGATAACCTAAAAAATGCAAATTTCATTGTATTTAAAAATAAATAAATATGAAAAAGAATTGTCCCTACGAATGTGGTTCAAACATCGTTGGAAAGAACGTTCTTCTATCTTTCCGATGGTTCCAATATGGAAATAATATTTTCGGTCGCTAAAGGAATCTTCTTGACTCTCAAAATCGTGCTTCAACATAAAATAAATAAAAAATTAATTCAAATTAAATATATATATAATTTATTTTGAAAACTATTATATAAAATCAAATTGTACTCTTTTTCCATATGGATTAAATCAACTATATCTTAATGGTAATATTGTAAAAAATAATTTTGTAGATAGTAAATACTCTATTTTTAATCACCTTTTTTTGAAACCTCTTTTAAATAATAGTAAATCAGTTAAATTTAAAAGATTTAAAGAAGGCAAAGGAAATTCCTCAATCAATAATCATAAAACTGAGATAATTTGTTTACATAATAAATTTAATAGCACTTTTCAGTGGAAATTAATTAAATCCTGGGTTTTTGCGGTAAAGAAAAAACATTTAAATAAAGTTTATGCAATTTTCTTAAAATTAAATCTTGATAATGAACATTTTAATCACATTTTCTATGATTTGCTTATTACAAGATCAATGTATCTAAATTTAAAACTTAATCAATATCATCTTAATAATATGTCAATTAATTCATATTGTGTAATTTCTTTCAAGCATCCCATTTATAATTCTATAAATTTTTGTCATCTTTTTAACAAGTTCAAGCATTAATGCCAATTGGAGATTTGAGTGTATCAAAGGCTTTTGAATACAACAGGACTACTGGTAGATCCATATTTAATTATAATGAAATTTCACAATACCTCTCTTTAGATCAGTATTCTAAGTCAATTTTAGATAATAAATGTAATTGTAAAGTAAAAGATTATGCTAAATTTCTAAATCCAGACTTGGAGCATATAGTTACAGGAGGCTTCGGTATAGTTAAAGACATTTCGTTAAGAACCATTATGTCTTTTGGCACTAAATTCAGGTTACACTCTTGTAATAATGCTTTTAAAGTTTTAAAATCAATTAATCTTGATCTTGATAAATATATATATAAATTAGCTTCTAAATATGCCTTTAGAGGCATTTAATATGTGGAAATTTACTTTATTAGAATCTATTAAAAATGCTATTAGTAGTATTAAATTGTCTAGGTCCATATATAATTTTGATAATATTAAACCCTCCATTATTGATTTACAAAGATCTTCTGTTATCACCTATGTTGATAAAGCCTCTAATAATTTTGCTATTATCTGTAAAAAATTTTATATACAATTTCTGTTAGATTATTTAAAAAATAATAGTCTTTTTAAACTTGATTTGCATTCCATTAATAGTATTAAATTGAAAATTATCAATATGTACAGTGATTTCAATATTAAATATAAATTTCTGAAATTTCCATATATTGTGCTTATTCCAAAATTTCACAAAAATCCCATTAAATTTAGTACAGTAACTAGTGGGCATAATACTTACTCTACTACTGCGAATAAATTACTTCTAAATTCTTTAAATCAAATAAATGATAGTTTACGTCAGTCTAGCAATAATTACCTTATTCAAAATAATAGTAAAGATTTAAAGAATAGATTAACATCTCTTAAAAAACTAATAGGATTTCAAACTTTTGATTTTAAAGATGTTTTCAATAATATCAAGATCTCAGACCTGTCTGATGTAATTTTAGCTCCATACAATGCTTATATTACTAATCTTTCAACTCATACCAGTTTTGTAAATTTTCCTAAACTTCTTCACTTTGTTATTTTCAATAATTATACTTTTTAAGAAAATAAATTATACCTACAAGTCTCAGGAGTTCCACAGGGTGGCTGCAGTAGTAGTATGTTAGCGAATTTATATCTTTATCATTTTGAACAGTCTTTTACATCAAAAGATTATACATTATACAGATATGTTGATGATCTGATTTGCTTAGTATATACTGAAAATTGTGTCATTAATATAGATTTCTATCCTTATAATTTGGAATTAATTCCTAATGAAGCTACTATTAGTAAAAATATTAATTTTTTGGATTTAAATCTTTTTATTGAACCTTCTAATACAATTGTTACTAATTTATATGATAAGAAAGACTTTTGATTTTAACATTAATAAAATCTTACCATTTAATTCCTGCAACTCGTTTCTATTGTTTAGAAATTTTATTCTTAATCAGCCTTTTAGAATATAGATTATCTGATAAAAAATTTCATGTTTTACATATTGATAATCTAAAAATTACCAGCAATTTTTATAAATATCCCTCATATTTTGTAAATGGTATAGTTAAAAAATTCAGATTAGCTGGATTTTCTTGAATTCTTTTTATGATGTTTTATATATTAGCCTGACATCTCCCTTCTCTTGTTTTAATTATATTTTATTTTTACATCCACTTACACATTAGCCTTTCTATTATTGCCCCTCTTGATTGAATATTATCTCTTGTACATGTCTTTTCGCATTACTGTTATTTATTTCTTACGAATGGCAACAGTAGATCATATCTTATTCCTTTGTGAATAGCAACACTTGTCACTTCTTTCTGTGTTCCCGCGCTCGGTACTTTCGTGTATTTTTTTTTTCAGTTAGATTCCAGGTATCCATTTTTCCTTTTATTTTTTCTTCTTTATGTATGTAGTCCAAGTAGAAATAGTTTATAGATATAATCTATCTATTTCTTCAGAAACATACATTTTTGTGTTTGCTTCTACAAAACACTTGGATTTGATAACGAGTTTTGAAGAAGTGAACAAATCCTGATTTAGGCCTAGAGCCTTGTCCACGTGTATAGCGTTTGTGCTTGGATTTCGTTAGTTTTTCTTTTATCGATTCCATACCTATGTTTTTTGTTACTTTTCTTAGACTTGATGATTCGAAATTTGTATTTTTTTTCATTTGTTTGAAGATTTGCTGTTTTATACATTTATTTTGTAAGCCTGTTAGAAAGTTAGGTTTTTCGAGTTACAGCTTCTCACTTTTCTTTCATTGGACCTTCAAACCTTGTTATTATATATATATATATATATATATATATATATATCGTCGAGGTGCACCTTCCCGGGTTCTAAAGTACCTGTGTAACAAATTTCATGGCCGTACAACGCTTAGATTTCCCACTACAGACCGCGCGCGCACACACAAAGACATCAAGATTTTGCAATGAAACTCATTTAATTATGGATTAATTTCGATAGTTTTATGCTCGACATTAAAAAAATCTGATGTGGGCAACACATGATTTTCCTTATATAATGCAATGAATTTACTATTTTTACAATAAAAAAAATAGGTTTTTCTTATAGTAGCTATATATTCTTTCCAAGAAATTGAATTTTCGTCATTTTCACTGATGTAGTGTCATTTTTATCCATTTGGCGAGATTTTCGTTAATTTGGCAACATTTTAAAAAGCCGCCAAGTTGGCGACATTCCGCCAAATTCGGTGCCAAAACCTCGCCAAGCGTTATGAACGGAGAAATAAGTTATTCTTATAGCATATAAATAACTATTGGCGTTCAAATACAAAAGTATTACTGAAAGTATCTTTTCTCATGAATGGAACGAGCTAGATCCACGAGAATGATGTCACCCAATATATCACATGATATTATATATGAAAAGTGAACATGTTTCTCAACAGTTAATATATTTTTTTTATTTATGGGATTTTTTGATAAATTTATTTGAAAAATGTGCAATATCTCGAGAACGGTTCATGCGAGCGTTCTAAAGTTTATGTCAATCGTTTTCTAAGGAAAAATTACATTATAGATGTCTATTTGCGTAATTTTATTAAAGGTTTCGATTTTTTGATGATTTTTTCAAAATTTCACTCGTCAATTTAAGGGGTTCTGAACATTCGATTATGTTAAAAAACAATAGGCTTCCAGTATTCACGGATTGTGATTTTTGTATCAAATTTCGTTCGAATCGGTCCATTCGTTCGTCAGTTATCATCTCCACAGACTCACTGACACACACACACACAGACATCACCTCAAAACTGTTCGATTCGTGATCAGGGATGCTTGAAACGTGTTCCCCCGTCGAAAACTCGATTTCGAATTTTCGACCCCGTCACAATACTTTCCTTATACATTATGTATATAAGGAAAGTGATAAGTTAGTGTTCGCAACGCTCCCATTGTCCACAATATCATCCATGGACCGGTTTCGAGTTTCCGTCATATGTATGCTGTTATCTGAGGTGAGCATGAGAGCTCGATTCTTTTCGGAACACCCCTCTTTAGACGGGTTCTGTGAGTAAAAGTTAAGTTAACAAATGGCAATAAACATTGTTAACTTAACAAATGGTAATAGCCATTCAATTTTAATTAGTTTTAAGTCCATTCAATCATGAGCCCCCATAAAACTTTTTCCAGGGGAGGGGACCACTGACGCCAGAGGAGCAAACTCAAGGATAAAACGTACAATATCGACTATTATTACTTGATGCCCACCTTTGTAATTCTGAATATCGAGAAAGTACAAACCCTAGGGGCGTTCATGCATTCAATGTCAATTGGACATTTGCAACAATTTCTAAGGAGTTCGTATAGAAATTGCCTTTTAATGTGTGTTAGAAGTTGCATAGCAATTCCTCTTTGTTATGGAGGGTCGTCTAATAAGCTTTTTGTTTTGTTAATTTTTGTTAAGGGTACATCGAATAATAATTAATATCTCACTAACGAATATGGAGCGTGTCGAACGACATTTGGCACAAATATTACAATCGGTATTTGGTACAAATATTGACATTATAAATAAAATAAAAGACTACGTATGCTCAAATGCACCAAATACTTGTTTTATACGTAATTCTTGACGATCAAAAGAATAATACGAACTCCATTACCCTAGGTCTAGCCGTTCTCGAGATAGTTTAGGTTTTTTTTTCTTATTTTCATTTTTGCACCGCCGGTTTTGAGAATAGGTCCAGTTATCAAATGAAAACGAAGTTAAAAGTGTAAATTCACTGTAATTTCAATTAATTGTGGGTGTTATTTAGTGAAATTAAACAAAATTTAATGAATTATTAATGAAATAAAGATAAAATGGATTTGAGTCTGCAGGAAAAGTCATGTGCTGCCTACATTAGATTTTATTTTGTCGAATATTACCTTCAATTTCACCGCTAATTTTTATCTTCAATTTTACCTCCAATTTGTGCAGTCTACAAAGTAGCAGCGTACCTAATATCGAATCCAATATTTTGTTAAAAATGAACGTTTTAAGACTACTCTGAACATGTTTTTAAGATATTTTACTTTCCCTGCAATATACATGGTAATGTATAGGGAAAGTATTGGAATCATGCGGAAAATCGCAACTCGAGTTTTCGTTGGATCTATACGTTTTGGGATCTCTAAAACACGAAAAAAAAAAACTATTTTTAACGTGACGTCTGTATGTGTGTCTGTCTGTCTGTCTGTCTGTGCAATGTATGTATCCACTCTAACTCAAAAACTAATGGACCAAATTTCATAAAATTTGGTAGGTAAGTCACTTATGTGTGACCCTGGTGTTGATTAGATTATGGTACGATTCGGGATAAAAGAGCTTTCTATTTTTTGCAAAAGTGGACAGCAAAAATTGCCTGTATCCACTTTAGCTGAAAACTAGTAGACCAAATTTCATAAAACTTGGTACATAAATCACTTGTAGGTTAACTTGGTGCTGATTAGATTTTAGTACGATTCGGAAAATAAGAGCCTGCCTTTTATTGCTAACTAGCCGCCTTTGGCGACCAGCCTGTTCGCTACCCTTGAAAATTCTGACCGTGGCAAACTCGTTGGCGCGACCTACCAGAAAGGTGTAAGGTAACTGCTTGGAAGGCCAGGAAGTGCCACACAATTTAGACCGGAACCCAATGGGGGAGGCATCCAAAGAGACCGTACCCTCCTTCCCCTACCACAAACCTCTCGGAAGGACTTGCAGTCCCACACGTTTAACGTGATCGTACTCCGCGTGAACACGGCTGCAGTTTTGGCAATGGCGGGAATCGAACCCGGGCCTACCGAGTGAAATTCCCGCGCGCTAACCACTGGGCTACCGTGCCATCCGCGACAATCTCCATAACTTTATTTTTATTCGGCAATTTTGGGAATCGAACCCGGGCCTACCAAGTGCAAATCCCGCGCACTAACCACTGGGGTACTTCACCCTCCGCGATATTCTTCATAACTTTATTTTTATTCACCCAATTTAGACCGGAACCAAGTGGGAGAAGCATCCACAGGGACCGTACCCTTCTTCCCCTACAACCAACCTCTCGGAAGGACTTACAGACCCACATGTTTAACGTGATCGTACTCCGCGTAAACACGGCGGCAATTTTGGGAATCGAACCCGGGCCTACCGAGTGCAATTTCCGCGCGCTAACCATTGGGCTACTTTGCCCTACGCGACAATCTCCATAACTTTCTTTTTATTCATCCAATTTAGACCGTACCCTCCTTCCCCTACCACCAACTTCTCGGAAGGACTCACGGACCCACATGTTTAACGTGCTCGTACTCCGCGTAAACACGGCGGCAATTTTGGGAATCGAACCCGGGCCTACTGAGTGCAATTCCCGCGCGCTAACCACTGGGATTCTTCGCCCCCAGCGACTATCTCCATAACATTCTTTTTATTTACCCAATTTAGAACGGAACCCAGTGGGAGAGGCATCCACAGGGACCGTACCCTCCTTCCCCTACCACCAACCTCTCGGAAGGACTTCCGGACCCACATGTTTATCGTGATCGTACTCCGCGTGAACACGGCGGCAGTTTTGGAAGTGGCGGGAATCGAACCCGGGCCTACCGAGTGCAATTCCTGAGCGCTAACCACTGGGCTGCCTCGCCCTCCGCAACTTTCTTTATATTCACCCAATTTAGACGGGAACCCTGTGAAGGAGGCATCCACAGGGACCGTACCCTCCTTCCCCTACCACCAACCTCTCGGAAGGACTTACGGGCCCACATGTTTAACGTGATCGTATTCCGCGTGAACACTTCGGCAGTTTTGGCAGTGGCGGGAATCGTACCCGGGCCTACCGCTAACTTCCCGCGCGCTAATTTACAATTTAAAATGACCATATGCTCTCTAAGCTCTTAATTCCATCATCCTCATTCCATTGTTCCATCATTTAAAATATCCATAAAATTTAAATATCCATCGTTCCATCATTTAAAATATCCATAAAATTAAAATATCCATCGTTCCATCATTTAAAATATCCATAAAATTAAAATATCCATTTAAAAAATCCATATCGTTCCATCATTTAAAATATAAATATAATAATTTCTACAGTGCATATGTTAAGCTCTTATTTCATTTAAAATCGGAAGCGCGGGAAACGGAAAGTAAAAACTAATTCGGTTTCTTATTGTCCCACCCATCGCTATGCATATACAGAACCGTGACGTCACCTCCACCTTGACGTCCCCACCCACCACCTTCCCTGCTTCAGCGGGGGAGAAACGAAGCGTCACGCCGAGCGGAACGGCGAGAAATTTAAAATCATGACGTCTTTAAAATTGCGATCCTGAAGGCAATTTTCATTATTTCTGGACCAGATTAGACTTGTAAGAATGCCAGATATTTCAGCTTTCTAAAAATGTAAATTATTAGTCGAAATTATGAGTACTTTTTACTATGCGAGAATTTAAAAACCAAAAATCGTTTTTTTGAGCCAAAAGTGACTTTTGTTTTAAAATCTTTAAAAAATATTAGAAATCGAAATGGAGATTTGAAATTGATATATTTTTACTCGCAATTGTCTGCTCTTTCCGATGGTGTGAGTTGTTTTTTTCTACGACGTCTGGATCGTGGAGAAAAAAGGGCAAAAAGGGCAAAAAAAGGTCGAAATCGCATAAAACATTAAATAAATAAAAAAATAATTAGAATTTTGAAAATCGGTTTTCACGTGTCCCCTTCCCTCCCCCCCAGGTCTCCGATTGCCAAATTTCGTAGCTCTCCGACGCGCGGTCGCGAAACGTATAGTGTATAAGACAGACACACAGACACACACACACACACACACACAGACATTGCCTTTTATTATATAGAAGGACCTGAAAAATTCGTTAAATCTAAAAATTAAAGACTACGTATGTTCAAATATATCAATTATCATATACGTAATTGTTGACAGCGAAAAGAATAAGACCAACTCCATTACTCTAGGACTGGCCGTTCTCGAGATACTTTAGTTTTTAAGCATTTTCGCTATGCCCCCTTTGAAAATAAGTCCAGTTAAAAATGGAAACGAAAATTGAATTAAAAGTGCTATTTTTTGCAATTAAACTCAATTTAATGAATTACTGAAGAAATAAAGAGAACGGGACATGAGTCTGCAGGGAAAGTTATGTTCTGCCCACATCAGATTTTTTCAATGTTGAAGGATCAACGTGGATATATAACTTTACTCTTTTCTGGTACTATGAGTGGAATGAGGTCCTAGGTTCCATTGCAAATATTGTTCGTCTTGATGTGTACTATCACCTCTTTTTTGTCGTTGGAAGAGTTTACGGTCATCTGCATAAGAAAATCTCTTCTCTAAATCTGCATATAACGCTTGGTGATAAATTTGGCGACCGATTTAGTGAAATATCGTCAACTTGGCGATATGTCGCCTCAGATTCACGAAAATTTAGTGTAAATTGCATAAAATGATGCCAAATTAATGGATTAATTATAAAAAATATTTAATATATGGACTATTTTCAATCTTGCGCTCTAAGTTAGTGCTAAAGTTCATGTCATTCATTTTAAAATAAAAAATTACGTATAAAATGATTAGTTGTTTAACATTATTGAATGTGCTGATTTTTATTTTTTTTTTCTAAAATTTATTCGAAAATTTGAGAGCCGTTTGATCGTGTTTGAAATCAATAGGATTCCAGTATTCCCTGATTGTAATAATAATTGTCCCAAATTTTGTTCGAAACGCGCCATTTGTTCGTGAGATATTGCTTCCACAGGCTCATGGACACACACACTAACATACATATACGCACACACGTATACTAATCGTACATACATACGCAAATACCATCTCCTAAGTGTTCGAATCGAGTTCAGGGATGCTTGAAACGTGCTCTTCCGTGAAAATTCAAATTCGAATTTTCAACTACGTGGTAATACTTTCCCTACACAATATTTTCCTTATATGTAGTGGAAGTAAAAATTCTGATGTGGGCAACACATAACTTCCTCTACACAATGCAATGACTTCATTTCCTTCACAGCGAAACAATAGTGCATACAATGCACGGTACAAAGAATTTAACGTCCAGTTAACATTACGTAAATTAGAATTCGGCGCTTTTGTCAACTTATGAGCCCAAACATAATGACTTATTCATACTCGCGTGCAGCATCCTTATCAAAAAGCTATTGATATTAAATTAATTCTCCGTGAAATAAATGACTACTAACCAATTCTTGGCTTTAAAATACAAAACTATTACAAAAACTATCATCTCTCACTTGAATGGGACGATCTAGATCCACGAAAATGTTAATATTATTTGTCGCATAATATTGCACACAGGCAGTCCTTCAAAACGTTTATGCCGGGTGTGGGGAATGAAAATTTAGGGCAGAGGACAAATTTTCTATTTGCCCTATATAAATATATTTAATGTTGTCACATAAATAGAAACTAAATTAATATAAAATGTTTCCGGGGGGGGGGGCTTCACCCCCTCCCTCGAAAGTATGCCTGAAAGAAACACTGATTGCATATGGAAATTGAACATATATGAAAATAGTTACTAATGTTCAAATTTTATGCAATGTTTTTAAAAATTCGTTTGAAAATGTGCAATTAATATCTCAAGAATGGTTCAGGCTGGCGTTTTAAAATTTGCATCGCCAGTGGGGCAAGGGAGCGATGAGGATTCATTTTCGGGCGGTTTCAAATTAACAATGCTGTTAGCTGTCAGCATGTACAATCATTTAGACAAGGGAATTGAAGGGAGAAAAGCAATGACACTTGTAGAGTTCACTTCGATAAGAGCTTGCAATTCCGTTCTAGTAACTCAACGATAGAGCGTCGGCTGGCCAGTGCAAAGATCTGTAGTTCGATCTCGGTTTGCCCAGTAAGGATCTTTTCAATGGCATCCGAACAAATCAATGCCGTAGGTTAGTGAAAAGATATCGAAGGTCTGAAAGTGATCCTAGTACGACTAGCATGGATTCAGTGGACTCTGGTATAGTGAGAAGCTGATTTCAAATCAAGAGACCATTCAGGATGCTAACCTGGCGTAAAAATAGCAGGAGGTTGTCAGTCATTTAGTCAGTTGCACGTCAATCAGACATTAGAGGGTGGAGAATGCGTAGTTGACTTCGACAATAAGAGCTTGCAATTCCATCCCAGTAGCTCAATGAGAGAGTCGACTGCCCAGTACGAAGATAATTTGTTCGATTCCCGGTTGGAGCAGCAAGGTTCTTTGCACAGTCCAATGAAAAACACGTTAAAGATGGCAAGGGGAAAGAACGATGTAAGTCAGCGCTCGGCAAAGAAGGGGGGGGGGGGACGGTCAAAAGTATAGGGCCTAGAATACCAGTATTCCAGTCACTATAGTCCAAAGTCTTCGGTGACCGAAAAAAAAGCAGACAGTCCAATATTATGAAATCCATCACATAAAAATTTCGTTCCTAATATTACGACCAACGAAGTTTTTTTTTTTATATAAAAGGCAATTGAATTTTTTCTCTTTCAATATTCATATTCTTGCGACCAACGAATAACTATTTTATGTCTATGATACGACGATGGAGTGGCATCGTAAAGGTTCAGAAGCATGGGCGCCCAAACAACTTTTCCCAGGAGGGAGCTGCCAAACCAATGATGTCAGTGGAGCAAACTTAAGGATAAGATGTGCAAAGTCGACTTGCTTGATGCCCAGCTATGTGATTTTGAACGTTCAGTGAAGGGCAAGTGGCCCCTCTTGCTCTCCCCTATGGGCTTTTCAGTCGAAAACTCGAATTCAAAATTTCGACCCTGTCACATTATGGGAAAGTGATGGCATCACCGTTTTTAACACTTTACAACAAAGTTGAAAAGTGTTTATGACTTTGTTCATTCTGTCTGTCTGTCTGTCTGTCTGTCTGTCTGTCTGTCCGTTAGCACGATAACTGCCGTAAAAATGACTTTATCAAAATGAAATTTTAGTATGTTGTTCAGACGGTATGTAGGACCTATGGGAATATAAATAAATAATATCACCCAATTAGTTTTTTTTTTAACCCGGGTTGAAAAAATGAAATACATTGAACCCTATGGGACCTAATTTTTCAAACATTTTTTAAGTAAATTTAAAATTCACGAATTGCTTCGAAATTTTTAGAAAATATTCACATTATCCCATAGAATATATAAAAAAAAATTCAGTAAAATATGTTAAGTAGTTTTTTAATTAAAAATTATTTAATATAAGGAAAAAAACAAATTCAATTAAATTCTGACTTTGGGATATCTTCCAGAAAGAAAAGAGAGATATATTATATAATAAATATCTCTCCATTTGTATAAACGTTTTGCATATGGGAGTGGCTTCACATTTAAAAATAAATTTGGTAGATAACAATTTTTCATTTTTAACACTTTACAACAAAGTTGAAAAGTGTTTATGACTTTGTTCATTCTGTCTGTCTGTCTGTCTGTCTGTCTGTCTGTCTGTCTGTCTGTCCGTTAGCACGATAACTGCCGTAAAAATGACTTAATCAAAATGAAATTTTAGTATGATGTTCAGACGGTCTATAGGACCTATGGGAATATAAATGAATAATATCACCCAATTAGTTTTGGGTTGAACCCGGGTTGAAAAAATGGAATACATTGAGCCCTATGGGACCTAATTTTTCAAGTATTTTTTAAGCGGATTTAAAATTCCCAAATTACTTCGAAAATTTTAGGCAATATTCAAATTGTTCCATAAAATATATAAAAAAAATTTCAGCGAAATATATTCAGTTGTTTTTTAAATAAAAATTAAAATAATAATAACACCTCTTATATGAAGCGATCACGTGTCCATGATATGAAACGATCACATGACCCACTTCAAAATGATATATGGCATCCATCTTGTGTCAAAATCGTGATTTTTAAAGTTCTTTTTAATTCATATTGAGTGTTGTATCCGTCCTAAAACTATTTTATTTTTGCCTAAATTCTGTGCATCTACATACTGAAACAACGCAATGACAATATATTTCAGTTTAAATGCTCTTCCAAATTTCATTATTTCTAATATTAAGCCTATTTTTCACCTATGTAAAATGTAAACAGCAAAATATGTAGAATGAGTTGTATTAGAATCGCTGTAATTCATAACACAAAATCATTTAGACCATGGAGTCTGCTTAGCTGATATGAATGAAATATTCATTGATGTTAGAAAGAGAAGGACGATATTTTTCGATTAAGTTTTACGCATTGAGTTTACTTTCTTGTAGCTCAATGGTCTTAATTTTTTAATAAAATAAATTATTATAGTATTGTGATGAATGACATGAATGGGGGAATTATTTATGAATGAAATGTTGCTTTTATAGAGAGAGCCATGCGTGTTATTTTTTTATGACGTCTTTTGAATGAATTTCAGTTGTTTTCGATGATGTTTTCAAATATAATAAATTATCGTAGTATTATGATAATTCTAAAATTATTACCGAGGAATGTATCACATTTTAGAGATGTTTAAGCCAGGCAATTTATACTTTAATGCCGTCATTTGAATGAAGTTAATTTTTTTCGATGAAGGTGTCAAATATAATAAATTAATGTAGTATTGTGATAAGTTTTAAAATATTACCAAGGAATGTATTGCATTTTAGGCATGTTTAAATAAAATTGCATTGAAGTTGGAAAGTGTTTCATAATCAATGCTTTAAGCATGATTGATCTTTCTTGTTTTAAATTTTATATAACTCTTCATGATAAATTTATTTGATGGCATTTTTAATGCACTTTCCTACGTCCTAGAGAGTTAAAATTTGGTACACAGCTTAAATTTGTTGAACATTTTATTCGACAAAAATTTGATGGATCTTTAAATATAGATCATATATTTTTTTCGAAATGGCCTGAAAATAATCCCCGTTCACTTCTATAAATCATTGTTGTAATATTGTCAAAAATTCTGATGTGGACAGCACATGTCTTTCCCTGCAGACTCATAATCGTTCTCTTTATTTATTTTTTCTATGACGTCATTTGAATTAATTTCAGTTGTTTTCGATGAAGTTTTTAAATATAATAAATTATCGTAGAATTATGATAGTTTAAAAAATATTACCGTGGAATGTATCGCTTTTCAGATATATTTAAACCAGGCAATTTATATTTCAATGCCGTCATTTGAAAGAAGTTCATGTTTTTCAATGAAGGTTTAATTTTTCAAATATAATAAATTAATGTAGTATTATGATAAGTTTTAAAATATTACCTAGGAATGTATTGCATTTTCGACTGTTTTAAATAAAATTGCATTGAAGTTGGAAAGTGTTTCATAATCAATGCTTTAAGCATTGATCTTTCTTGTTTTTTCCTTCCGGGATTTCATTTTTGAAAGCAAAATTAAACATGGAATGGAAAATGCTTTAAATATACTGTAGCACGATTAAAAGTAATTTTTTCCTTCAGCATTTAATTATCCACTCATTTTGTAACTTGGGAGCTTTAAAAAACTTATACAAGCTTACATCCAATGCTTTGGTTTTTTTACTTTCCTTATATACATAACTAGCCGCCTTTGGCGACCAGCCTGTTCGCTACCCTTGAAAATTCTGACCGTGGCAAATTGTAACCGTGGCACACTCGCTGGCGCGACCTTACCAGAAGGTGTAAGGTAACTGTTTGGACGGCCAGGAAGTGCCACCCAATTTAGACCGGAACTCAGTGGGGGAGACATCCACAGGGACCGTACCCTCCTTCCCCTACCACCAACCTTTCGGAAGGACTTACGATCCCACTTGTTTAACAGGATCGTACTCCGGGTGAACGCGGCTGCAGTTTTGGCAGTGGCGGGAATCGAACCCGGGCCTACCCAGTGAAATTCCCGCGCGCTAACCACTGGTGTACTTCGCCCTCCGCGACATTTTCCATAACTTTCTTTTTATTCACCGAATTTAGACCGGAACCCAGTGGGAGAGGCACCCACGGGGACCGTACCCTCCTTCCCCAACCACCAACCTCTCGAAAGGACTTACAGACACACATGTTATTCCGCGTGATCGTACTCCGCGTGAACACAGCGGCAATTTTGGAAATCGAACCCGGGCCTACCGCGTGCAATTCCCGCGCGCTAACCACTGGGCTACTTCGCCCTCCGCGACAATCTCCATAACTTTCTTTTTATTCACCCAATTTAGGCCGTACCCTCCTTCCCCTACCACCAACCTCTCAGAAGGACTCACGGACCCACATGTTTAACGTGATCGTACTCTGCGTGAACGTGGCGTAAGTTTTGGCAGTGGCGGGAATCGAACCCGGACCTACTGAGTGCAATTCCCGCGCGCTAACCACTGGGCTGCCGCGCCCTCCGCGACAATCTCCATAACTTTCTATATATTCATCTAATTTAGACGGGAACCCAGTGGGGGAGGGATCCACAGGGGCCGTATCCTCCTTCCCTTACCACCAACCTCTCGGAAGAACTTACGGACCCACATATTTAACGTGATCGTATTCCACGTAAACACGGCGGCAGTTTTGGCAGTGGCGGGTATCGAACCCGGGCCTACCGCTAACTTCCCACGCGCTAATTTGCAATTTAAAATGACCATATGCTTAATTCCATCATCCTCATTCCATTGTTTCATTGTTCCATCATTTAAAATATCCATAAAATTAAAATATCCATTTAAAATATCCAAAAGTTAAAATATACATTTAAAAAATCCATATCGTCCCATCATTTAAAATATAAATATAATAATTTATATAGAGCAAAGGAGCTCTATTCAGAACCGTGACGTCACCGCCACCTTGACATCCCCACCCACCACCTTCCCTACTTCAGCGGGGGAGAAACGAAGCGGCACGCCGAGCGGAACGCCGAGAAATTGGAATTCGGAAACTTTTAAAATCCCGATCCTGTGGGCAATACGGAATATTTCCTGACCAGATTGGACTTGTAAGAATGCCAGATGTTTGACCTTTCTAAAAATGTAAATTATTAGTCAAAATTATGAGTACTTTTTACTATGCGAGAATTTAAAAACCAAAAATCGTTTTCTTGAGCAAAAAGTGAGTTTTGTTTTAAAATCTTTAAAAAATATTAGAAATCGAAATTCAGATTTTAAATTGATATATTTTTACTCGAAATTCTCTGCTCTTTCCG
This sequence comes from Amaurobius ferox, assembly GCA_951213105.1. Taxonomy (NCBI): domain Eukaryota; kingdom Metazoa; phylum Arthropoda; class Arachnida; order Araneae; family Amaurobiidae; genus Amaurobius; species Amaurobius ferox. Next base: position 52,008,830 of record OX578136.1, on the reverse strand, counting down.
ATGGTGTGATTTGTTTTTTTCTACGACGTCTGGATCGTGGAGAAAAATGGGCAAAAAGGGCAAAAAACGGTCGAAATCGCATAAAACATTAAATAAATAAAACAAAAATTAAAATTTTAAAAATCGGTTTTCACGTGTCCCCTTCCCTCCCCCCCGGGTCTCCGATTGCCAAATTTCGTAGCTCTCCGACGCGCGGTCGCGAAACGTATAGTGTATAAGACAGACACACAGACAGACATTGCCTTTTATTATATAGATGTATAAGGAAAGTATTGTGACGGGGTCGAAAATTCGAATTCGAGTTTTCGACGGAAGAGCACGTTTCAAGCATCCCTGATCACGAATCAAACATTTTTGAAGTGATGTCTGTGTGTGTGAAAGTATGTGTGTGTGTGTGTGTGTGTGTCAGTGGGTCTGTGGAAACGATAACTGACGAACGAATGGACCGATTCGAACCAAATTTGGTACAAAAATCACAATCTGTAAACACTGGAAGCCTATTGTTTTTATACGCAATCGAATGTCCAGAACCCCCCTAAATTTTCGAATGAAATTTTGAAAAAATCGTCAAAAAATAAAAACCAATATTAAAGTTACGCAAATAGATATTTCTTATGTAATTTTTCATTAGAAAACGATTGACATAAATTTTAGAACGCTAACATGAACCGTTCTCGAGATATTGCACATTTTTCAAAAAATTATCAAAAAGTCATATAAAATAGAAAAAAAAATATTTCCTATTGAGAAACATGTTCACTTTTCATATATAATATCATGCGATAAATTGGGTGACATCATTCTCGTGGATCTAACTCGTTCCATTCGTGAAAAAAGATACTTTGAGTAATACTTTTGCATTTGAACGCCAATTTATCTGCTGTAAGAACAACTTATTTCTTCGTCCATAACGCTTGGCAAGATTTTGGTGACGAAATTGGCGGAATGTCGCCAACTTGGCGACTTTTTGAAATGTTGCCAAATTAACGAAAATCTCGCCAAATAGATAAAAATGACGCTAAATCAATGAAAATGACGATTAATTGTGGAAAATTCAATATCTAATAAATTATATAATATATAAGTATATAATAATAGTTATATAATATATGTCGAAAATTCAATATCTGGTAAGTTATATATATATATATATATATAACATTCTTCTCAGTCAATTGTAGATAGTGAATGTATTTGTAAATTAAATAAATTTGCTAAATTTCTAAATCCAGACTTGGGGCACATAGTTACCGGAGATTTAGACCTTGTTAGTGACAATGTGTTAAGAACCATTATGTCATTTGGCACTAAATTTAGGATACCTTCTTGTAATAATTCTTTTAAAGTCTTAAAATCAATTAATCTAGATCTTGATAAATATATATATAAATTAGCTTGTAAATACGCTCTGCCATTAGAGGCATTTAATATGTGGAAATTTACAATATTAGAATCAATTAAAAACGCTATTAGTGATATTAAATTGTCTAGATCTTTATATAATATTGATAATATTAAACATTCCATTAATGATTTACAAAGATCCTTTGTTATCACCTATGTTGATAAAGCCTCTAATAATTATGCTATTATCTGTAAAAAATTTTATATTCAATTCCTGTTAGATTATTTAAAAAATAATAGTCTTTTTAAACCTGATTTACATTCCATCAATAGTATTAAATTGAAAATTATCAATATGTATAATGATTTAAATATTAAATATAAATATCTTAAATTTCCTTATATAGTGCTTATTCCAAAATTTCATAAAAATCCTATTAAATTTAGAACAGTTACTAGTGGCCATAATACTTACTCTACTACTGCGAGTAAATTATTACTAAATTCTTTAAATCTAATAAATAATAGTTTAAGCCAGACTTGCAATAACTACCATATTCTAAATAATAGTAAAGAATTAAAGAATAAATTAACATCTCTTAGAAAAATAACAGGATTTCAAACTTTTGATTTTAAAGATCTTTTTAATAATATTAAGATATCTGATCTATATGATGTAATTTTAGCTCTATATAATGCTTATATTACACCTCTTTCAAATCAAATTAAATTTATAAATTTTCCTAAACTCCTTCACTTTGTTATTTTCAATAATTATATTTTTCAAGGAAATAAATTATACTTACAAGTCTCAGGAGTTCCACAGGGTGGCTGTAGTAGCAGTATGCTAGCTAATTTATACCTTTATCATTATGAAATGTCATTTACTTCAATAGATTATACTTTTTACAGATATGTAGATGATCTGATTTGCTTAGTACATACAGAAAATTATCTCATAGATATAGATTACTATCCAGACAATTTGGAATTAATACCTAATGAAGCTACTATTAGTAAAAATGTTAATTTTTTGGATTTAAATCTTTTTATTGATCCTTCTAATAGAATTGTTACAAATTTATATGATAAAAAAGACTTTTATAATTTTAATATAAATAAAATCTTACCTTTTAATTCCTGTAACTCGATTCAATTGTTTAGAAATATTATACTCAATCAGCTTTTTAGAATTTATAGATTATCTGATAAAAAATTTCATGCTATGCATATCAATAATCTCAAAATTACTAGTAATTTATATAAATATCCCTCTTATTTAGTAAATAGTATTGTTAAAAAATTTAAAATAGCTGGATTTTTATAATTCTTTTCATAGTATCATATAATTCTATTCTTAGTATCTTATATTAGTCAGACATCTCCATTCTCTTGTGTTTTTTTTTTTTTTTTTTTTTTTTTACATTCACTTCCCACTTCAGCATTACTATTATTTGCCCCTCTTTTTAGTAGCTCTTTTTGTATATTAATACTTTTTCTTTACATTTCGCTTCACATTTTTTCAATTCTTATGAATGGCAACAGTAAATGGTTTTTTATTTTTTCTTTACGAATGGCAACACTAGTCTCTTCTATCAGTGTTCCCTCGATCCCAGTATTGAATCGACTGTACATACGCTGTGCTTTTTCCAGGTATTCATTTTTTCTTTTTTATTCCTTCTTTATGTATGTCGTCCAAGTAGAAATAGTTCATAGATCTAATCTATCTATTTCTTCAGAAACATACATTTTTGTGTTTGCTTCTACAAAAAACTTGGACATGATTAGATTTTTGTAGAGGTTAACAATTCATGATTTAGGCTTAGAGCCTCGTCCACGTGTAAGGCGTTTGTGCTTGATTTCGTTTGTTATACTTATTTCGATTCCATACCTTTGTATTATATATTTTTCATTGACTTGTTGATTCGATATTTATTTTTTCCATATGCTTGAGGATTAGTTGATTTTTACTTTTGTTTTGTAAGCCAGTTAGATAGTTGAATTTAGTTTAAGTTTTTCTTTTTTGTTTCCATACCTTTTAATTTGGTTGATTTTCTGTAACTTGATAGCTAGTGTTTTGTATTTTTAATCCATTTGAATGATGATTTGCTGTATTATATTTTATTCTGTGGGTGTTTTTAAAAAGTTAGGTATATCGTGTTACATCTTCTTACTTTTCGTTCATTGGATTTTCAAACTTCTATTATTATATATATATATATATATATATATATATATATATATATATATATATATATATATATATATATATATATATATATATATATATATATATATATATATATATATAAATAAATTATTAAATCCAAAGTTAGAATGTATGTAGTAACTCATAATACACTATTCCAAAATTTTTTACAAATACAAAGAAATTAAGACAAAAAGAGGAAATAATAAAGCATAATGCAAGTCATAAGGACAAAGACAATCAACAAATTTCAAAAATGAGGAATGCAAATAAGAAAACAAAAAAATCAAGCAAAAAAGCTTGCACATGGAGGAGATTTAGGCTTACGAAAAGTTCATTTCGAAAAAATTCTCATCGGGTCCATATATCTTTTCGAAATGAACACAAAAATGCTTGTTTCTGAAACACAAGATAGATTTTATCTATAAACTTGTGTTATATGGACGACAAGCATAAAGATTGGAACAATAAAGGAAACATAAATACCTCAAAACGCACATCTTCAGCGCAACCATGACGAGCAAAATATGACTGGATCATCGTTGCCATATGCCAAAATGAAAAGATGTGATTTGCTGTTGCCAAAGAGAGTAATAAAAACAGTACTGCGCAAAAGCAATAAAATGAGTTATTCAACTGTTAAAGCTTCGAGATAAAAAGATGAAAATATAATTGCAGGAGAATGAGGAAGTACGGCTAAAATAAGATAATAAGGGGAGAATATGAGAATTTTAGGCTAATCGAAACTTATTAACTATACTATTGACTAAATATGCAGGATATTGATACATTTTACTGGTAATTTTGAGGTTATTAATGTGCAAAGCATGAAATTTTTTATCTGATAATCTATAAATTCTAAAAAGTTGATTAAGTATAATATTTCTAAACAATTGAATCGAGTTGCAGGAATTAAAAGGTAATAATTTATTAATATTAAATTTAAAAAAATCTTTTTTATCATATAATTTAGTAACTATCCCATGAGCAGGTTCTATAATTAGATTTAAATCCAAATAATAAACATTATTACTAATAGAAGTTTCATTAGGTATTAATTCCAAATTATCCGGATAGAAATCTATATCTATGACATAGTTATCAGTAAATACAAGACAAATCAGATCATCTACATATCTATAAATTTTATAATCAGTTGAAGTAAAGAATTTTTCATAATGATATAGGTATAAATTAGCTAACATACTGCTACTACAGCCACCTTGTGGAACACCTGAGACTTGTAAGTATAATTTATTACCTTGAAAGATATAATTATTGAAAAGAACAAAATGGAGAAGCTTAGGAAAATTGGTAAATTTTGTAAGATTAGAATGTTTAGTAATATAAGCATTATATAAAGCTAAAATGACATCATATAGATCAGTGATCTTAATATTATTAAATAGATCTTTAAAATCAAAAGTTTGAAATCCTATTATTTTACCATGCGTTTTTAATTTATTTTTTAATTCCTTACTGTTATTTAGAATAATATAGCTATCACCAGAATCTCGTAAATTGCTATTTAGTACATTTAAATAATTTAGTAATAATTTACTAGCAGTGGTAGAGTATGAATTATGATATATATATATATATATATATATAACTTATTTCTTCGTCCATAACGCTTGGCAAGATTTTGGCGACGAAATTGGCAGAATGTCGCCAACTTGGCGACTTTTTGAAATATTGCCAAATTAACGAAAATCTCGCCAAATGGATAAAAATGACGCTAAATCAATGAAAATGACGACTAATTGTCGAAAATTCAATATCTTGGAAAGGATATTAGTATCTACTAAAAGAAAAACCTATTTATTTTACTCTAAAAGTAGTAAATTCATTTCATTATATAAGGAAAGTCATGTGTTGCTCACATCAGATTTTTTTTCTTATAGCTATAACAGCCATACCGCATAATTTCATCATTCTCCATCAATATTATAACTGTTATAAAAACTAATCAATTATTTGAAAATAATTGCAGTTTGATTAATTTTTCCAATATATTAAAAGTAGATTATTGCTGTATATTCAATCAAAGCTCTTAGTCTAAGGCAATACTAAGAAAATCTGATGTGGACAGCGCATGACTTTCCCTGCAGACTTATATCCACGTTCTCTTTATTTTAATTAAATTTAATTCACTTTTAATTCAATTTTCGTTCTCATTTGGTAACTAGATTTATTTTCAAATGTGGCGCAGAGAAAATACGAAAAAACTAAAATATCTCGAGAACGGCTAGTCCTAGTGTAATGGGGTTGGTCTTATTCTTTTCTTCGTTAAAAATTATGTATAAAACAAGCATTTAATGGATATATTTGAGCATACGTAGTTTTTAATATTGATTTTGACGATTTTTGAGGGCCATTTTGCAAAAAAAGGGCAAGTTATTTTTTTACGAATCGTACCAAATTCTAATCAGCACCAGGGTAACTGACAAGCGACTTATCTACTGAATGTTGTGACATTCGGTCCATTAGTTTTTCAGCTAGAATGGATACAGGCAATTTTTGTGGACCATTGCGGAAAAAAAAAGGCGGGTTCTTTAATCACGAATCGTACTAAAAACTAATCAGCACCAGTGTCACATCCAAGTGACTTACCAAATTTTAGGAAATTCGGCCCATTAGTTATTGAATTAGAGTGGATACATGCATTTTACAAACAGACAGACACACACACACAGACGTCACGCTAAAAATAGTTTTTTTTTTTCGTATTCTAGAGGTCTCGAAACGTGTAGATCTGTCGAAAACTCGAGCTGCGATTTTCGACATGATTCCAATACTTTCTCTATACATTACCATGTATTGCAGAGAAAGAAAAAGAACAGAATTATTTGATAAAATAAAGCCTATAATTGCAGTGCACTCATTCTTCCTTAATTGTAATGTTAGGGACACGACGACAACAACAACAACAACAAGCCTATAATTTCCATGGAATCCTCATATCTTGCTCTCTGCTTGTCCCGTTGTGACGTCAGAAAAGTCAAGACTCCAATCACCCCTAAAAGCTACTTTCTGGCATTTGACGCATGGAAAGTAGATTCCTTTTAGTTTAGGAGAAAAAATGTATATGACAATGTTTTGGGGAAAATACGTATGACTATGTCTGGGGAAAATATGTATATGACTATATTTGGAGAAGATATGTAACACTTCACTCAATAAGTCTCCGGTCTGACACATATATGGCAACACTGTTGACAGACCCATATGATTTCTGGATAGTACCAACTACTAACCTTCAAACGACACGTGTCAAAATTTCACGACATTCTGACAATTAGTTTATAGGTTACAGTGGTTTTAGTGACCCCATCCCAGTTTTGTAATTTTCAAAACAATGGATAAAAAAGAATTTCGTGTGTTGATTAAACATTATTTTTTGATGGGGAAAAATACTATTGAAGCCAAACAGTGGCTTGATAAGCGTTATGGAGACTCTGCACCAGGAAAATCAACTATTATTGAGTGGTATGCTGAATTTAAACGCGGTCGTACAAACACCGAGGATACTGAACGCTCTGGTCGCCCAAAATCGGCAGTTGATCCGGAAAACATAAAAAAGTCACACAAAATAGTTTCGAAAAACCGTAAAGTGAAGTTGCGTGAGATAGCTGTCACCTTAAAGATATCAGAAGGTAGTGTGTTTACAATTTTACACGAAAATTTGAGCATGCGTAAGTTGCTTTCGAAGTGGGTGCCGCGTTTGCTCACACCGGACCAAAAACAACAACGCGTCGACGATTCAGAGCGCTATTTGGAGCTGTTCAAGCGAGATAAGAAGGATTTCTTGCGTCGGTATGTGACAATGGATGAAACATGGATCCATTACTACACACCTGAATCAAAAAGATCGTCAGCTGAGTGGACAGCAGCCGGTGAAAGTCGTCCAAAGCGACCCAAAAGTCAGCTGGCAAGGTTATGGCATCCGTATTTTGGGACACGCATGGTATTTTGTTCATCGACTATCTTGAGAAAGGTAAAACTATCAATAGCGAATATTACATGGCATTATTGGATCGATTGAGTGTAGAAATCAAGAGAAAACGGCCTCACATGCAAAAGAAAAAAGTGCTGTTCCATCAAGACAATGCCCCGTGTCACAAGTCGATGAAAACGATGGTTAAATTATATGAATTACGCTTCGAATTGCTTTCTCACCCACCGTACTCTCCAGATCTGGCCCCCAGCGACTACTGGCTTTTAGTAGACATCAAAAAGATGCTCCAGGGAAAGAAATTTGGCTCAAATGAAGAAGTGATTGCCGAAACTGAGGCCTATTTTTAGAGCAAAGACAAATCGTTCTACAAAAAAGGCATCGAAAAGTTAGAGGAGCGTTGGGATGAATGTCTCACTCTTGAAGGAGAGTATGTTGATGAATAAAGTCGAATTTCTAAAAAAGAAAATTGTTTTTCTTAGTTAGACCGGAGACTTATTGAGTGGGCCTTGTATATGACTATGTTTGGGAAAAATATGTATAACTATATTTGGGGAAAATATGTATGATAAAAAATTAAGAATGTATAATGAAAATTCTAAGTAAAATAGAAACCGCCCATTTTAAAATGAGAGAGCAGTCATCTAGGCAGCCAAGCAGATAGCCATCCTGGATATAAAAGCTGCATATGACAACAAAATGACGAATTAGAGCCAGGCCTTTCTGACAAACACGACACTGTTCAATGGAGAGGAGTGGAATCACAAAGTACAGATATTGGTCGAAGACTCTCCCCTTTGCTATTAACTGTTTCTTGGCAGATATCCCACAAAATCTGAATCCCAACAGCAAAATCATCATCTTTGCAGACGATATAATAATTCTAAGTGAAGGAAGGAATGAGAAGAGGATATTAGCGAACAAATCAGGAGAATCCGTCAAGAAATTCTTGAATGGACGGAGAAATGGAATCTGGATGTAGACTGGGAGAAATGTAGCTTAATAAACTTCTCGAGCGAAAGGAAAACTATATCCCAGAAATTTTATCCATAATCATTGTTTATATTTTTCATGTAATTTTTTCTTTCATTTCTCTTTTTTAAGGAAAAGGTAAAAAATCCGGGCCCCCTGAAAAGTTCTGGCCCTGGGGAATCCCCCAGTCCCGCCCCCCCCCCCTCTCCACAGGCATGTCCAGATTGCATTTATTGGATGTAATCTAGGTGGAAGTGAAAATATGGAAAGTATTGTAACGGGAATGAAAATTCGAATTCAAGTTTTCGACGGAAGACTACGTTTCAAGCATCCTTGAACTCGAATTGGACGCTTTTGAGGTGATGTCTGTGTGCGTATGTTAGTGTGTGGGTATGTTAGTATATGTGTATGTTAATATATGTGTGTATATGTTAGTATGTGTGCGTGTATGTCAGTATGTGTGTGTGCATGTCAATATGTGTGTGCGCGTGCATTGTGAGTGTATCCGTGAGGCTGTAGATACGATATCCCACTAATTAATGGAGTGTTTCAAATGAAATTTGGTACGATTATTAGAATTGACAAATATAGAGACCCTATTGATTGTAAATGTAATCGAATGTTCGGAAGACCCATAAATTTTCGAATGAAATTTTGAAAAACCATTCAAAAATCAGAACTTTCAACCGGCTATCTGTGGAGCCTATAGACCGATCTGTCTCCTGCCGACCTTGGGGAAGACTATAGAAAGGATTTGCGTGAATAAATTAAACTACTGGATATACCAAAATGGAATGTTAAATGATATGCAGTTTAGCTTTCGGGACCAAAGGAGTATCGAAGATGCCAATGTAAATTTATTAGAAGTCATTAAAAGGAATCGTGATTTCCTACATAGTGCCATGGTCCTTGTCGACATTCAAGCTGCTTTTGACAATCTTGACTGGAACATCATGGTCGGTGTGCTAAATAATGAAAATTTCCCAAATTCTTATAAAAAGTTAATTTACTCTTACTTAAATGAAAGAACGATTTCTATTTTGCCGGACACGGGGTTGTCACGAGGAAGATATCTAAAGGTTGTCCCCAGGGATCGATCATAGCACCGGTCTTATGGAATATTTACTTTAATAAAATTCTACCTGTTGGAACGACAGCTATTTCCACCAGGCATATGCTGACGACCTGGTGGTATATACTACCAGTCGTACCAGGCGGAAGTTGGAAACAAATATGAATGATTTACTGAAGGAGGTCTTGAAGGTAACACAAGGTTTACATCTAGAAATCTCTAATGGGAAAACTAAGGCCATGATTTTTGCCAGCAAAGTAAAATTGAAACGTATCCCCATTTTTAAGTTAAATGGACAAACCATTAAAATCTGATATTTTATGTAACTTTGTAGTATATTTATAACGTTGTGTGGTGAGCAACTTCGAGAAATCAGTGCTGTGTCGTCTGCAAAGACGACCAGCTTAACTTGGAGTATCTTCGGTAAGTCATTAATAAAGATGTTGAATAGTAGTGGACTGGAATTTCCACCCTGTGGAACGCGACCCTGATTAGAGGAATAGAAGAGAGAGTTTTATCAACTCGTACACGGAAAGAACGGTTAGTGAGATAAGAGTTGATGATCGCCAAAAGTTGTGCTAAAATGCCAAGTAGCACCAGCTTGGAAATAAGCCCAGAAATAAACGTTTTATCAAACGCCTTGCTGATGTCGAAAAATACTATGCTGGTATACTGCTTGTTGGAAGAGTTTTCGTGGATAGTTTTGACTACAAGCAAAAGTAAGGACTGCGTTGAATAAGCAGAACGAAATCCGTGCTGATCTGGAATTAAAACATAATTCAGTCTGCAGAAATTATCCAAACGTTTTAACAACACCAATTCGTAAATTTTGAAGAGGCTTAATAATAGGCTTATTGGTTTGTAGATTCTGGTCTATGTCTTTGAAGAGATGGCTGAAGTTTGGGTCTATGTGTGGAGTGAATTGGAGTTCCAAGTTGCCTTCTATGGCATTGGCTTTATCCTCCGTAGTTTGGGAGAGTCCATTAGGGTCGTTGATGGACGGAATTGTAGTTTCCTTGGTTCTGAGATTTTTAGCTGTTTGCCAGTAACTGTGATTCGTAGGTGTGAAACTTTCTAGGTGTGTGCACCAGCGCTGCTGGGTGTGTTGTTGTTGAGACACAAACAATCCGACCTACCAGAAAGGTGTAAGGTAATTGTTTGGACGGCCGGGAAGAGCCACCCAATTTAGACCGGAACCCAGTAGGGGATGCATCCACAGGGACCGTACCCTCCTTCCTCTACCGCCAATCTCTTGGAAGGATTTACGGACCCACATGTTTAACTTGATCGTACTCCGCGTGAACACGGCGGCAGTTTTAGCAGCGGAAGGAATTGAACCCAGGTCTACCGAGTGCAAATCCCGCGCGCTAACCACTGGGCTACCGCGCCCGCTGCTGGGTGTGTGTTTTAATCAGAGCCTTGATCCCCTTATGGAGCTTACGGAATTGTGCGGCGTAAATTGGTACCGCTGATACGCTGCCAATCCTTCCGTAGCCGGTTATACTTCTTAATTTTGTCCCTATCACCTGGAAGAGTGTGATGATTAGGTCTGGAATGATTTGGTTTCGATGCTGGAGCTGTTGCTTCGAGCAGAACATGATTCATATCTTGGACACATTTTTCAATATCATCCATGCTTGTAATTTTGAGACAGGGTGGAGTGCTAGAGTTTTCAAGGGTATAACGAAAGTTATCCCAATTCGTATGTAGCTCCGCAGAATGGTCTAAAGAGATTTCGTCAGATTGCAGTCTGCGCTGATCGCATAGTCATAAGGAATCAGCGCAGACTACAATTTGACGTCTGATCATTTTCCTGTAATTCTGACCTTTAACTTTGATAAAATCTCTTTAGACCATTCTGCGGAATGGTCTAAATAAATGTATACCGGTACCTATAACCGGCATCTACCTATAGGTACCGGTGTATACCGATACTTATAGGTAGATACCGGTGTATACACCGGGTCCCGAGTTATTCCCAAAAAACGAGTACATTCCTATGGTCGTCCCAGAATGTTCATATAAGGTTTTAAATTAAAAAAATTAAAAATAAATAAAATTTTAAAAATAACGACATACTAAATTATTTGGGGGAATAACACGGTTCTCGAATTATTCCCCCCAAAACGAGTATATTTCTATAGCGGGTTCAGTACCACTGGGAAGTTCAAAATCCAAGAATCAACATATAACTCGAGAGCGAAGAATGGTTTGATGTATTATATACATATCAAAAATACAATTCTGAGAAGTACAAAGATGCTGAATACAAAGAATGATAAAAGTATAAAATAAACTTATATTTTAAACATTAACATATCTTTAATGTATTTGCTGTGATGATAAATATAAATTTTATAATGAATAAATATTATAATATTACATAATAAGTCTACAATAAATATGTGTACAGGATACTTCGAACAGTATTAGGATCATGGTTAGAAAAAATCTATTTTGTTTTCTTGAAGAAATATCTGTGGCATCGTCGAAGGACGAACCTGGGTCTAACGTGTGGTCTGGGTCAACAGCACCAATGACATATTCATAGAGGGCGTCCGGTGGGTCCGAACCCCCCGAAATGAAATTTCTGGATACGTCCTTGTCTGTGCTCTCGTGTTTTCTCGTTCGATTGTGACTCAGTATCAATTTAGTCAAATTCAGTTAGTTTTTTCAAACTTTTTTTTGAATGAAAGTTCATTATACTTAGGACCCCCCACCCCGAAATGAATTTCTGGATACGTCCTTGAACAGCACGTATCCAATGAAAGAAGGCACGTGTCGTGAGCTGGCTTGGCGGGTATATAAGGTGTATAAGGTGTGGTGTATAAGGCACATAAGGTGTGGTGTTGGCATTCTGAAAGCATATCTTTCTTTTCTGTCATAGGTAAAGGCGCCATTTATCGGATTTGGAAAAAGGGATGATTATCCGGTTTCGGGCCAAGGGTGGCGGTATTTCCGAAACAGCTCAGTTTGTAAACTATCCACATGCTACTGTACCCCCCCCCCCCCACTGGGTTCCGGTCTAAATTGAGTGGCACTTCCCGGCCGTCCAAACAGTTACCTTACACCTTTCTGGTAGGTCGGACGGTCTGGGTAACAACAACAACAACATGCTACTGTAGTTAAAGTGTATTGTCAATGTAGAAATGGTACCATTACGAATAAGCAACGTCTAACTGATGAGCATCACGCGCTATTGATGTGAGAGATGAACGTTGGCTTCGAAGGTTCGTGACTGCCGATCGCCTCTCTATAGTGGAGCAACTCACTGATTGAATAAACTAGGGGAAATACCGGAAGAGTGTCTCAAACGATAGTATCTCAGCGTACCCTGCTGCGTATGTCATCTCCGAAGTAGACGGATGACCATCCGTCTACTTCGGAGTTGCATCGGTAGAAAGGGCTTACATTTGCACAGCAGTATCGGAATTGGACCTCTGCTGATTGGCAAAAGATTGCCTTCTTCGATGAGTCATGTTTTCTGTTTCAGCGAACAAATGGACGTTGGCACAGTATAAGGCGTGAAAGATCGAAGAACAAACACTCATCAACCATTGCCGGAACAACAAAGTTGTGGGAGGCGCGTCATGATCTGGAGAATGTTTTCGTGGCATTCTCTGGGTTCACTCATACTCATGGAAGGCACTATGAACCGAATTCGTTATGAATCCATCCTTACACATCACGTAAACCCATATATGATGATTGTCTTCCTTGATGCGGATGGCATCTACCTGCACGACAATGTGACGTGTCACACAGCGAGAACTGTCTAGGAATGGTTGGACACTGAAGACTTCAAAGTACTTCCCTGGAGCATCTGTGGGAACACTTTGTTCCGGTTATTCGCTCTACGGATTCTCCACCACGTATCCTCCAGCAGCTATCAGATGCACTGCAGTCAGCATGGCTCCACATATCTGTGAACACCTTCCAGCACCTTATTGAGTCATTCTCAACCTGTCTAGCTGCATTCTGTGCTGCACACTGCGGTTATTCCGAATATTAGCTGGTGGGCACAATAATATGACTCGATTGTGTAATTTCGTTATTAATTTGATTCAGAAAGTTAGAAAGTTTACCAACATCGACATACCAAATTAGAACTTTCTAGCTGATGTAGTTCTCAAGTTATTCCCCCCAAACGAGTACATTATTAAAGCGAACGGTATACCAAATTTTATGTCGCTGGATCCTGGTTAGTTAGAGTATCAAAGATTTGAATTGCTACAAATATACAGGGTGATTCAAAGAAGATGGGCTAAACTTTACGAGGTGTTAGTACACACCAGACCAAATATTTTTCGTTATAGTTTACCGAGTTGGAAATGAAGTGTAAAGGAGCCAGCGGGCGCTTAATGGTGAAACCCATGAGATGAGGCGAAAACATAAGAATGGCTTAGAAGTTATAAAATGACATATAATGACATATAAATGACACATAAAATGACATGTAAATGACATGAACAATAATTACAGTAATGCCTCAAAAGAGAGACCGCCAGGCGCCAACTTGAATGCACTTCTCACAGTGGCGATGAAGGGATTGGCGAACTCTCTCGAATAGACTAAGCATGTCGCGCACTTAGGCAGCCGCGGCTGAAATTCTGGAGACGAGTTCCTCTTCAGATTCAAGGAGAGTGTCATAGACGAGATTCTTGCGATATCCCCACAAAAAGAAGTCAAGACACGACAGATAGGATAGACTTTATGTTTTATTTCCGACCAGGTAAACTATGATGAAAAATACTTGGTTTGGTGTGTACTACCACTTCATAAAGTTTGGCCCATCTTTTTTTAATCACCCTGTATATATTTCGTTTGAAGATAAGTTTATCTTGTTATCGTGTTTATCTTGCAAAGTTTACTAAGAAGAAGCAGGGCGTGTCTTTGTTCTGTATTTTGATTGGCAAAAGATGAGAAGGTACAACTGGGGAGTTAGCAAGCACTTTCTCCCTTTTGTTTTAAAAGTAAATAAACAAACATCTTTTTATATGAAACAATCGAGGAATTCATGCCTTGAAAAAACTTCATAAAGAGAAAATTAATTTAATTGTGAAGCGTTTACAATCCCAAAAGTCTAGGTAGATATTCTTCCAACTCGCAGGAACAAGTAATTTATTTTTTAAAACATTTATTTTAACTTATAAGTGTCATTTTCGAAATTAATGCATTAGTCAAATAATATGCTGACTTTTATATAGAATTGTCTCATGGTAGAGTATTGAAGATGTTTTACATTATATCTGTGTTTATTTTGGTTGTCACAATAAAGTTTCTACAGAACCTGATTAATGGAATTGGTCATTCTCTGGAGAGGTGCATTTCCAACCTAAACTTTTCTGAATTTCAAAAATTAGACAAAAAACAATTTTTATTTTGTTAGCCACATCTGTACATGCTTTGTGAAGTTATATTAGTCGCCGAGATCGTAACTGCGTATTATTAAGAATAAAAAATAATAAGTTTGTGTTTATGGACCTGACCGGTAATTCACAGAATGAATTCTCTTATCCGTGAACTAAACAATTATGCCCTTGATTATTTATTGATATTGTTGCAATGGATACCTCCTACTACTTTATTAATATGTTATATCTAAATGAAGATATACTATATTTTTATACATTACATCCAAAGACCCATTAATTAAGACAATTTTCATGGTAGTAAGACAGAATTGAAGAGAGTGGCAAATTACTAACCATTCAATCATAATTTTTGTCACTTTTCTAAGAATGAGAATGAATTATGCATAAGAAAATGTTTTCTTTTTTAACCGTAATTAAACTGCAATGACAGGGACATTGGAACAGGGAGGGCAGTGGGGGCAACTTGCCCCCCAATAATCTATGGGCGAAATGCATATTTCGTCTATCCGCAAAAATTACTGCATGAATTATGTAAAAGATAAAAACACAAACAAATTTTTAATTTATTTTGCATTGAAATTTTCGTCTTTTACCTTCTTGAAGAATGTAGATTAAGAACAATTTATGTTAAATTCAAGAAATGTTCTGTACTAAAGTCTGTCTACTGTTGCATTTAAGTATTTTCATTGGGGATGGGGGGAGCAACAGAGACCTTTGCTTTTGTAGCAGGGATAAGGATGTCACAGTAGGAGATTCTACAGTCGAGTGATTCTACAATTAAGTGTACTTTTTCACCTCAATGTTTAAAAAAAAACTACAATGAGTTCCTTATACATGTTAGATGAAAGCTCAATAACTAACAAAGCTAACATTTTAGTAAATAATTTTTTTTACCCTCTATGCTAATGACTTAGCAATTCATGCTAATGACTTAGCAATCCATGATGATTTAGCAACACATGCTAATGGTTTGACAATCAATTCTAAAGACAATTTGGTTTATAAAATGAAATTGAAATAAACATTTAACTGAACCTATAGTATTACAGCACATTTATTGTGCAACAGCAGAATAAGATACACTTTGGAGAATGAAAACACTGAACTATTTCTAATAATAAAGATTTCATTTGATACATTGTCATCAAATACATTTTTATCTAACAAAATTGTAACAACAATTGTTAATCTGCTGTTTATTATCATTTAAGGATCAATATTAGGACTTAGCTTTCAATTTGGTAACTGTGGTTGGATATGTATTTTAAAAATAGATATCAGAAGATGTCGAAATTTTCTTGCAAGAAAATAGATTATAACAAAACAGATCATTATAAGAGAAATGTCATTTTCATGTAAAAGAGGTGTCCATTTTAATGACACATATTACGACTATGCTAATTACAAAACCAACCAAAATGCCTTCTGACCATATTTAGGTTAAGCCTAGATGTTCTGAAACAAAAAGAAATATTTTGTGACATTTTAACATGTTCATTTTTTAAATTTTGTGTGCATTATTTTATACGGTCTATACTAATGACTAGTAAAAAACACTATACTTCTTTTTGAAGTCAAAATATCCAGGATGCAAAAAACAAAATACAACTTTAACAAAGCACACTTCTGTTCACAGCAGACAGGATCTGTATCACATTTGAATACAAATAACTATTCTTGTTATCATTTTCTCACTCTTAAAAACTGTCCATTCTAATGACAGTGAAGCGTAGAGAGAAAATTTTTCACTGTGTATTTATATTTTATTGTAAATGAATTTTTGTTTTCTTGTTATATCTCATTCTACTTGCAAATAAAAATACTTAATTAAAACACAAATATTTCACAAGTTTGATTTTTGGGATATGTTTGTTCTGAAAAACTTAACTAGGGACATCTATTCTAAATAACATTTATTGACAAATTTTTTTTCCCCTAAAAGAGAAAGGAAATAAATATGTTGCAGAAATATCTTTTTGTTTTACACTTACAGTAGGAAGAAAAAATTATTTCATCGTCTTAGTACCCTACATTTAATAATAAACGCACTGGAATAGTAAAAGTACTTATTTGTAGAATCACCCAGTTAAGTATTTTTTTTTTTTTTTTACAATCTGACAAAACTCTCTTTTTTAAAATGGTTTTTGTTTTATTTTATTTTATTTGTTTTTTAATTATCTGATTAAATATTAGTTCTTTTCTTACTTATAGGGAACACTTCTGTCCTTTAATAAATGTTTTTACACTCAATTTCACTTCTTCTGATCCCCCATTTGCTTTTGATAATTATTTTATTGGAATTATGAATGAAGCTTTTATATTTTTTAATAATTTTTCCTGAAAACAATAAAGAGTAAATCTAAAATAGTATATTATATTGGATTTGCGGAAAAAAGTTTTAACCCTTTGACATACAACAATGTCTCGGATACGTCGTATGTTTCATAAGTCATTGTAGACATTGAGTTCCATGGGACTTGCGCAGATTTAAATTTTGTCATGTGCAAATCTTACTGAAATATAGTGTGTGTGCTTTATATCCTAGAACTACACTTAATTAATGTCTCTTAATTCATATGTCAAGGGGTTAAAACTGAAAGTGTTTGACTTTTTAAAGAATTACTTCTTTTGACATCATTGATCAGTATGAGGGAGAGTCCCTTTAAAGATCAAAAGGTGATTGTTAGAGAGCTATATGCAGTAGTGGCTTGTCTATAAGTGCTGCAGAGCTGCAGCACCCCCTGTAATTTATTTAAAAAAAAATATTTTTATTTACTCATCGCATTTGAACAATTTTTCCGCATAGAATTGGCGCTGAATGCCAGATGAATATTCCTAAATTATTTCTTGTGACCGCAAAACATCTGGGAGGGTCGATTTTCTTATGAGTATCCTCAAAGTATGTGGGGAAGGCGCATTCGGGCTGCAGAACTCGCTGCTCCTTGTCTCCGATAAAAGACCCAGTGCGCATGCTCAGAGTGATGCGTAGAGAGCAGGATGAGCAGGCCGTAATGTTCACAATGTTCTGCAGAGAATGCAGCCCCAACATTTCAGTCGTATCGCATGTGCTATTCTACTTCCTTTGATTTTATATTTTTGATTCAGAAACTGTTCATTTGTGATGTGTGTTTCTTTTCTTTCAAAGTAAATGGCTGTTTAATATCTGTGTATTTAGTAGATAATTAAACGATGAGGAAAATGTCCTTGTATACAAATAAATAGAACATTTATCATTATGCTGTAATGTAATTTTTTATACTGCTGTGTTAAAAATCTTTTTTAACATACAATTTATTAGCAGCACTACCACATTTCCAACTGACGAGCCGCTACTGGCTATATTAATAAGACTGACTCTAAATCATTGGAACTTAGAGCTTCAGATTGAAAGTTCAAGCCATTGCTTAGGTGGTATTGAAATGTTACAGATTTCTATTTTCATTATTATAGCATATATGCATTAGAAATGTTAAATGAGGTGTCTTAGAATGTCCTTCATACAGCCATTTTTTGTCATCATGGTAAAATATATTTCTATTATTTTTATTTTTAAAAGAAATGCTAATTTATTTTAAAAGTAGATGACAAGTTTTCAACCAGTTATTTGATTAAAAACTATTAAATAATTTATTTTTTAGAATTATCTCATTCGGAACCAGCTTGATACATGGTGTAAATCTGTTAATGTTTTAAACATTGTTTTATGTTTCTGAATTGAACTATTTATTAAATATGAATACATTTATGTATTATTGTTTTTATAAATTTTTTTTATTATACTCAGGTTTAAATTATCTTATGGACAATGATTTTTAGACAAAAATGCAGAAGAATTTTGGGAATTGCTGCTGTTTTTAATTGTTTCTTCATTGCATATTATTTCTTCATTCCAGGTTTGTATTTCCTTATTTAAACATTTATACAAGAGTCCCACTGCAATTTTTGAGACAGAGGCAGATGATATGCACTAGAAAAGAATTATTGGTGGGACATTTCAATTTGAACTCTTTTATGTCCGCAGACGATAATTTGTGGCAACAATTACAATTTAGCTATTGTAGAATAAATTTTGAAAGAACAGAAAATAGAGTTGATGTGAGAGCATTATCGAACTATGATTTTCTATGATTTTAAAGTGGGGCTAAATTAAGAAGAATGTCTTCATCTACAATTAGCATATGGAAATGATGCTCCATCTTATACTACTGTATTCAGATGGTTTACTAAATTTAGAAGTCAAAATTCTTGTGTCACTGTATTCAGATGGTTTAAAGAGTTTAGAAGACGTCGAAATTCTCCTGGATGAAGAACACTCAGGAAGACCTTTGTCAGCTGTAGTCCCAGAAAATGTGTCTGTCATTCGAAAAATGTTAATCGATGATAATCGCTGTACCTACCAAATGATACAGAAGGAACTTAACATTGGATCCACAGCTATACATAAAATTATTCATGAAGAACTGCATATGAAAAAATTAGTTTGTGGTTGGGTCTCCCATAATGTAACAAAACACCGAAAAGTGAAGCGTGTCAGAATCAGTGAAGAAACTCTAAAATTGCTTAATGATGGTGGACACCACATTATTTCTAAAATCATAACTGGTGAACTGTTTTACCATACATACCATTTTTTTGGCTTTCCAACATGTCAAGAAAGTAAAGTATAGATCTTTGAAGATGACCCCAAACCAACAATGGTGAAAAGACAACGAGCAATGAAAAAAGTAATGTATGCCGTGTTCTTCAGAAGTACAGGTCAGGTCAAAGTGATAAAGCTAGAGGGACAGAAGACAGTTGCAGCTAACTGGTACAATGCTAAGTATCTTCCAGAAATTCTTCAGGAAGTGAATGTTAGGGGACTCATGCTTCACCATAACAATTCATCTTCTCATTCAGCAAGAATAACAGTCGAATTTCCTGAACAAAAAAATAGCAAAGTGATAGAACATCCACATTATTCTCCAGATCTTGCTATGTTGAAGACCCAGGCCATCCGATTCATCCGAGGACTTGAGCATCTATTTGGGTGGCCGGGGATCTTGCTATGTGTGATTTTTGGCTATTTCTTAATCTAAAAAAATTTACGTGGGTATAGTTTTCATTCTGAAGATGAGATTGATGAAGTTATAAAAACATATTTTTCATCGATTTCAGGAAATGGATGGCTTGAAGTATTTAATCTTTGGGAAATTCGCATACGAAAGTGCATTGATGTTGGGGTGGGTGGGGGAGTACTTTGAACACTCCTAACAGTTGGTAAGTTTAACTTGTACCACTTAGCCGTATTTCAAAAATTTCAGTGTGACCCTCATATAAACTGATGCATGTAGATGTTTGTGATATTTGTGCATAGTAAATGTAAGTTATGTAAAGAACTGATAATGAATACAATTTATTTATTGGGTGGTATCTCTAACATGATATAAATATTAAATTTATAAATCAGTATGAAAGGGGTGTGAATCTAGAGAGGAGCAATGGAGTGATCACTCTCCAGAACATTATTAGTTTCACTAAATACTTGTATAGAATAACTAGAAATGTATATGTGTGGAAAGCATGGCCCCCACAAGGGGGTGGCTAGCACGGCTACACCCAGGGGCCCCAGGACAAACGGATGTGAAAGGGGGCCCGGCACTGGTTTTTGTGACTTTGAGAAATTTGAAAAATAACAGCTGTAACATGATTTTTTTCTCAGAACCGTTCTGGATCAAAGACAAGAAGCAATTTTTTACAGACTTATCGTAGATGCAACATCGGACATTTCTCACAAAAAACAAAATGTTTTGATCCTTCGGTATGTTTTTTGGAACCTAGAGACCAGCAAATTTAAAGTATGCGAGCGTTGTTTGTTAAGTTCATGAACTTCACTGATAAAACGGGAAAGAAAATTACCGAGGAAGTACTTTCAACTCTAGAAGCACATAACATACCTCTTGAAGACTGCCGTTTTTAAGGTTATGACAATGGCGCAAATATGCGTGGAGCAATAAATGGTGTCAAGATCAGATGCCAAATTGATTAAATATTTTAATATATTGATTCTATTGCTTATTGAGGATACTATTAATATTGATAATAATTGTAAATTTAGAGTTGCATGAAATATAAATTAATTGGGTACTTCAAAATAGGTTTGCATGTTGTTCTTCAGAAAAGTGGCAAATGTACAATTCAATGTTAAAAACACTGTACCATGAATCTTATTATACATCATTTTTTCACTGTGAAAGAAATAAATTCATTGCATTATGAGGAAAGTTATGCGTTGCCCACAACAGATTTTTGTTTCTATGCTGCTTGTAATTTCAAAATTTTTTCAGAATTTGCCTAACACTGTGTTTGAATCTTGGACTAGACTTTAGTTATAACTATACTGGTTAATTTAGAAGTTTTTTAGTTTACAATTTTTAATAGTTTATCTTTAAAAGTAAACCATGCTGCTGAAAATTCTGCCTTATAATTTGTCAGTCTTAAATGTATTTACATTCACTGAGTATATACTTTTAAAAGCTTAAAATATGTAATTAAAAGACTGGTTATTTTTGTTTGCTCCATATGCAGTTTCACATCTTTTGACTGATCTGTTTTAAATTGTATATGATTCCTTGTTTTATTGTAGGCAACTTTATTCATATGTTGAGTTTCTGGGCTGTGATATTAATTTTTAATAGAAAACACCTTTTTTATTTTATAGAAGATTAAGAATTAGGAAGATAATTTTTCTGTAGAGCACTTTGGCAATGCATTTTTTTGCTTAGCAATGAAACTACATTGTTTCTATTCTGTAAAAAATGATTAAATTAATTAATCAAATGTTTTTTGATGATTTTTATTTAATTTTTCTGAGGAAGTTTAATAGGTAAGGAGTGACTCTCAACATTGACATATCTTATTCTGAAACAATTTGCTATACACTATGCCTACACTTGCACCAAAAGATTACCAAGCAGAATGGAACCCAATGAAGGTTTCTTTTAATACTATGATTAAAAGTGTATCCTGATAGCAGATTTGGGAATAATAAAAATATAAATTTAAAAGTTATATTCAACTTATTTCAGTGCTTTCATTTTCGCCTTTTTAACAAAAGTTGTTTTATTGTAGGTAACTTTACTCATGCTTTGAGTTTCTAGACTGTGATATTAATTTTTAATAGAAAACAATTTTATTTTTTACTTTCCTTATATACATAGTATAATGTATAGGAAATTATTGTGACGGGGTCGAAAATTCGAATTTGAGTTTTTGACGGGAGAGTATGTTTCAAGCATCCTTGAATACGAACCAAATGTTTTTGAGATGGTGTACGTGTGTGTGTCAGTGAGTCTTTGGTGACGATATCTCATGAGCGAATGGAGTGATTCGAACGAAATTTGGAACTAAATTACAATTTGTGAATACTGGAAGCCTATTGCTTTTATATGCAATCTAATGTTCAGAACCCCCCTAAAATTTTCGAGTGAAATTTTAAAAAAATCATTAAAAAATCAAAACTTTTAATAAAGTTACTTAAATAATCATTTCTTGTGTAATTTTTTTATTAGAAAACGATTGACATAAATTTTAGAATGCTAGCATGAACCGTTCTTGAGATATTGCACATTTAAAAAAAAAATGATCAAAAAATCATATAAAATAAAATAAATATATTAACTATTGTGAAATATGTTCACTTTTCATAAGGCATATCATGAGATAAATTTGGTGACATTCTCATGGATCTAACTCTTTCCATTCATGAGAAAAGATACTTTGGGTAATACTTTTGTGTTTGGATGCCAATAGTCATTTATCTGCTATAAGAGTAACTAATTTCTCCATCCATAACATTTGGCGACATTTTGGCGGAACGTCGCCAACTTGTCGACTTTTTAAATGTTGCCAAATTAACGAAAATGTCGCCAAATTGATAAAAATAACACTAAATTAATGAAAATGATGACCAATTGATGAAAGTTCAATATCTTGGAAAGAACATAAGAGTAGACTATAAGAATAACTCACTTCTCCGTCCATCCATAATGCATGGTGAGAAATTTAGTAGGATGTTGCCAAATTGGCGACTATTTTAAATGTTGCCAAAGTGACAAAAGTTATTTTTAACTTATTTCATTGTTTTCATTTTCACTTTTTTTTTCAGAAAACTAACGAAAATCCAGTAAAGTTAAAAAGTTTCTTTTTTATGTGTTTTTCCTACCATTTTCTTTTGGGTTGTTGGTTAATCAATGATAAATACTGAGAATACAATTGCTGCTAAAATGTAATAGTTGTTTCAAGTTTTGTTCAGTGTTGATTCATTTTGTGTGTATCGGTGATACACAGATAATACACAAAAATGAAGCTGTTTATGATGAATGCAACACTAAATATAAATTTAAAAGGTCTGTAAATATCACAATCTTTATACATGGAAAAAAGTGGATGCCATATTTTATTGCGTATTAGTGTTTAATTGGTCAAAACATTGTTCTGTAAAATCTCAATTTGAAATCTTAATCGCAAAAGTAATATTTTAATTTAATTTTGTTACTTTTTAGAACAATTTAATTTTAATCTTACTTTTGCTATACTATAATTTTTAACATTACTAGTTACTTTTCTGGGGAGTAATTTTTAATTTATTTTAGTTAATATCGTTAGTAACTTTCCCACAGCTTCATATTAACTTTTGATATTGAATCAACAGAAATTTTAACATGTTATTTAAGCATTAAATAAGTATTATTCTGCCAAAATCAACCTTTGAATATTACTGTGTATTTTTAAGCTGACCATATTTTATTGGTGTTTATTGGTATAAATATAAAAAAAATGCAATAAACTTATTTATCAATATATTATTTCTGTACTCTTTTTATTAATACTTACCAGCATAGTTGAAAAGCGTTTATGACTTTGGCCATTATGTCTGTCTGTCTGTCTGTCTGTCTGTTCGCATGATAACTGCCGTAAAAATGACTTTGTGAAAATGAAATTTTAGTATGTTGTTGAGACGGTTTGTGGGACATATGGGAATAAAAATGAATAATATCACCCAATTAGTTTCGGATTTAACCTGGATTAAAATATGAAATATATTGAAACCTTTGGGACCTAATTTTCAAACAATTTTTAAGTTAAATTAACATTCACAAATTGCTTCAAAAATTTTAGGAAATATTCAAATTATCATATAAATTGAAGAAAAAAAGTTTTCAGCAAAATATGTTAGGTGGTTTTTTAAATAAAAATTAAAATAATAATTACACCCATGGTATATGAAGATATCACGTGACTCATTGCAAAATCAAATGTGGCATCCATTTTTTTTTTCATGTATAAAAATTGTGATATTTACGGATCTTTTAAATTCATATTTATTGTTGCATTCGTCATAAACAGATTTATTTTTGCTTGTTATCTGTGAATCTAAATTCCGTGCTTACACAATTACAATATTTTTTATTTTTAATTATCACTAAACTTGCAGAATGTAAACAAATCAAGCGATTGTAATGTGAATTGTATTTAAGAATTGCTGAATCTTTTTCACGCAAAATTATTTAGCTCTGGAGTCTGAAATATAAGTGATATGAATGAAATATATTAAAAAGTATAGTCTATAAGATTTGCATAGTGCATAAGTTTTTAATATTGGATTATGTTTTATTTAATAGTTTTCTAAATTTTTATATTTTGTCTTTGAATGTCATCATATGGTGGAATTTTAATTAACAATAATATGTGCAAGTGTTTCCATTTTCAAAAACCAAAATTTATTTTACATTATATTACATTATTAAAAAATATTTTAAATTTAATAGAAATATACGTATTTGTCTAAATTTCATGTTCATTTGTTCATTAAAATTAGGATAATTCTTGACAAGGTTATATTGATGCATTATTTAAAAAATCTGATGTGGGCAACACATGACTTTCCTTATATAATGTAATGAATTTACTACTTTTACAGTAAAAAAATAGGATTTTCTTATAGTAGATACTAATATTCTTTCCAAGATATTGAGTTTTCGACAATTAGTCGTCATTTTCATTGATTTAGCATCATTTTTAACCATTTGGCGAGATTTTGATTAATTTGGCAACATTTCAAAAAAATCGCCAAGTTGGCGACATTCCGCCAAATTCGTCGCCAAAATCTCACCAAGCGTTATGCACTAAGAAAAAAGTTATTCTTACAGCAGATAAATAAATATTGGCGTTCAAATACAAAAGTATTATTCAAAGTATATTTTTTCATGAATGGAACGAGCTAGATCCACGAGAATGATGTCACTCAATTTATCGCATGGTATTACATATGAAAAGTGAACATGTTTCTCAATAGGAAATTTTTTTCTTTTTATGTGACTTTTTCATAATTTTTTTGAAAAATGTACAATATCTCGAGAACGGTTCATGTTAGCGTTCTAAAATTTATGCCAATCGTTTTCTAATGAAAAATTACATAAGAAATGTCTATTTGCGTAACTTTATTAGCGGTTTTGATTTTTTGACGATTTTTTCAAAATTTCATTCGAAAATTTAGGGGGGTTCTGAACATTTGATTACGTATAAAAACAATAGGCTTCCAGTGTTTATGGATTGTGATTTTTGTACCAAATTTGGTTCGAATCGGTCCATTCGTTCGTCAGTTATCGTCTCCACAGACTCACTGACACACACACACACACACTCGCACATACTTTCATACACACACACAGACATCACTTCAAAAATGTTTGATTCGTGATCAGGGATGCTTGAAACGTGCTCTCCCGTCGAAAACTCGAATTCGAATTTTCGACCCCGTCACAATACTTTCCTTATACATTATGTATATAAGGAAAGTAAAAATTAGCTTTTCTTTTAAAATAAAATAAAATACAAAGGCATAATCAATCTATGCAATCTATGAGTAAGAAATACGAAATATAACCTTTGGTAGAAATTACTGGGAGGTATAGTGTTAATTAAGTTAGAGTAATTATAAAAGTAAAAAATGAGAAATGTCATAAAGTAAAAAGTAAGAACCGTCTAAAATAATTTTAGCAAAGTTAAATATGTTGACATTATGTGACTGTTCTCCAGTAGCGAATCCTGGTCTGGAAAGCAGATCATGCGGAAATGCATCTTATGTTCTGACGCCTCTTATATTGGGGTTTGAAAAGCTTAGGACTTCTCTTTGTTGAGACTGGAATAAAATAAAAATCAAAAGCTCATATCTTTCATAACATTGGCTTAAATTTCAATTTAATAAATAACCAATCAATAAATAAATAATCAATCAGTAAATAACCAATAAATATTGACATTCAAATTTCATAGGAATCTTTTAAACATTTTTTTAAGCTTGTTAGGAAAATTTATACTGCTTGTGTAATGCTGTTGGCACAGACTGTCACTCTGTCTATGCTAGATTTAACCCTATTGGTTTTTTTCTTGTGTAAGTTCAAATTTTTTGACAAATTCAAAGGGGTGATAAGCTTCTATTAGCTAATATAAAATATTTGTGGTAATATTTGTGCTTATTTTTTTTCTTCCAGAGGTTATTGATCTGGAATATCATGCAGATTATGATTATGAATGTTTTGATAACAAATCAAGTTCTATTCGTAAGTAGACTTTCACAGCTTTCTATTTTCACTCTTATGTATAATAGTCATTGTTTTTATATATATCATCTGAAGGACTTTTTTAACCAGCTAACATATAATGTATATCAGTAAATAAATTGAATATCAAACTATTGCCAGGATGCAAAAATTTACAGTTGCATTGGTGTTCATTAAAATAATTGGCAGGCCTTATGAATGTAAATGAGAATATGTATATTCTTGGTTTCTTTGGGGTTGATCTTACTATCAATATAAAAAACAAAGAAATAGGTGCAAAGATGATTTAGGCAGCATGTCTAAAATTTAAAATGTTCCTTAATATGTAAAATGTTTATCTCTTTCTAATATTAATTGGTAGAATTAACTGTTTCTCTGAATTTAAAAGTATAAATCAAGTAAAAATTAATCAAGATAATAACTACCCCCACTTTTTCCTACATATAAATCTTGTCTGTAATAGTAAAGAAAGATGGGTACTTATCAATTATAGGGACCATGGGTTACCAACTACTTTTCCGAGTTGTCGCCAACACGAATGTTGGCAATATAATCCGATACGAGAAATTCACTACAAATACAATGATTACAATTTAATATATAATGGGGTTTGATTAACTTTACTTAACAAAAAAATATTGTGTTACATTGAAATTTGTGGTGGCTTCAAAACTCAGCTAATATGAAGCCAAACACGGCAACATGTAGTAACCACAGCAAATTCTGGTTTATACCGGCTGATGATATTATAAATAGGTGGCGCTGTTTTCATATTTTGTGACTTACACCGGCTTTCAACATTTGAAAGTAAACCATCGGTATAACTTCATGGATCCTAAAACTAGGACTCATACACAGACCATAGAGACTCTGGGGATCTAGACAGCACTTGGACTCAAATCTCTCAGAATTTATGTAGCGAAGTGTTACCGGTAGTGATAAATTTAATGACATTTTATCGGCGATAGCTGAGTTTTGGCCGCCATAAATTTCAATGTAACACAATATTTTTTTATTAAGTAAAGTTGATCAAACCCCATTATATATTAAATTGTAATCATTGTGTTTGTAGTGAATTTCTCATATCGGATTATATCGCCAACGTTCGTGTTGGCGACAACTTGGAAAAGTAGTCGCCTCATGGTCCCTATAACCTATAAGTACCGAAAGATGTCTATCTGTAGTGGAAAATCTAAATGTCATATGGACATAAAATTTATTACATTACTTCAAGACCTGGGAGATTTTTTGAAAATTGGCCTTGGTGAAATTTTTTAAAATTTTAAATTAGTTTATCAGTTTAATTTAAAAAAGTTGTCATTTACGACCTACAATTTTTTCTATTTTTTGCAGTTTCTGGTGCTGCCATCTATATTCACATTCCTAAGACGTAGTTTTACTACTAAATTCAGATACAATACTAGCATTAAAAATTTAGATGCATAACCCATACTAAATTATAACATAGCAGAGTCTGCGAGAAATGATCTGTTTGTTTATATTACAAAACCACATTTTGTCACTCTAGATAATGATTCATAGGGACTCCCCCATATACCAAGGTCAAATATTAGCTAAATACGTTGCACATGTTAGAATGGACATTTAGTGCTATCTATTTTCAAATAAAAACATTCTGTATAAAAACGAACATTGGTGTCCATCGTCCTTTAGGGTAAATTTTTCCTGGACGCAAATGCGCATCGTCTTTGATCGTAGTTTCACAGTCAATGTGCAGACGTATCTGCTGTCCACAAAAGGCTAGACCTGTAGATGCATTGGAGATACGCAGTTCTGAATTTTATGTGCTACATGTTTTCCAAGAACATTGTTCTATTCTTCAATTGCTGAAATTTTAATTTGAAGGCATCGTGGTTCGATTTTTATTATTATTAATTACTTTTATATTACTTTTAATTTGTTAAACTTGGCAAACACGTATTTTATTTTAAGAGACATTGTGGTACTTTTCCATTACTTTTAATTGATGAAACTTAGCAAATACATGTTCTATTTTAATACTTTGTGGTTTCAGTTTTATTTTATTACTGTTTGTTTTATTAATGTGTTCTGGGAGTTTAGACTTTTTATTTAACTACTACTGTGATTCTGCTCTTTTGATGATGATGTGAAATTTGTGAGATGGTTTACAATTCTAGGAGTTTTTGTTTTTTTTACGTCTTTGATGATATATAATGTATAAGGTTGTTTACATTTCAGGAAGTTTTAGTTTAATAAAACTTTTTTATTTCTAGATTTATCATATTTCATTTTTTTGTGCTATAATTTATAAGATGTTTTTGCAGTTCTGGGAGTTTCATTTTGTTTAAACTTCGATATTTATATTAATTTGTAAATACTAATTGTAATGTTGAAACTTGGTGAAATTTAAAATATTCTGAACTAGAAAATGTATCTGGTATTGCCCAGGATTTAAATTGAGCATTTTTGCTCCATATCTGTTTAAAATTTTGGTACATTGCTATTAACACATAAGTAAAAAACACAATTTTATTATTCATTTTTGATTAGTATATTTATTACCTGTTAGAGCAAAAATTTGAAAATATGTTGTATTTTGTTAGAGTATAAAGGCAAGGTATGTACAATGCATACTTTGTTTCCAGTGTTAGTTTTAATTTCTGTTATAAACAAAAACAAATCCGTATGTCATATCTGACACATGAATGTAATGAACGTGTCATAAAATTCCATTAATTATATTAACATTAGAACAACGGAAGCGGTCATCTTGACCGCATAACTACTTTGAGAAATGATTCCTCCAAAACTGCTAATCCCAGCCCATTGAAATTTTATGACTTTCTTTATTTTAATAAAATTATTGAAAAGACAGAAGAAAATTATTCTAGGTTTTATAATAAGAGAACAAATAAAGCTGCCCGTCATTCAAGGTAATTCAAAACATCCATTGTTCTAGTGTTAACTAGTGTTCTGTCATCCATTAGAAATCTTAATACTACTATATTTCATTCTTTTATCACCATGTATTGAGTTGAGAAGTATAAAAAAATTTTCTTTTCCTTCCATTTCATAACAATTTGTTTATCTTTATATCTCATTTCATTCTCATTTTTTCCTGATAAGTTGATTTTATATCTAATGGTATGCTGATCTGACTTTTTACTGATTGATCCAACAATATCTGTATTTCTTTAAGTTTTTCAGCAAGATGCATTAAAATATATTAGTTCTTCAAATACACCTATATCCATGATCCGGGAGATTGTAAGTTAATTCCAAAATATTTTGGGTAGAAGTTTTTCATTTGGATAATTTGGGCCATAATTAGTATCCTTTCTAGGGTACATAACTAGGTTCCAAATATAACTGGATGTACTCTTACATAACATAATCCCACAATTTTATCCTAAATCAACTTCAACATGTCATAAAATTCCATTAATTATATTAACATTAGAACAACGGAAGCTGTCATTTTGACCGCATAACTACTTTGAGAAATGATTCCTCCAAAACTGCTAATCCCAGCCCATTGAAATTTTATGACTTTCCTTATTTTAATAAAATTATTGAAAACACAGAAGAAAATTATTCTAGGTTTTATAAGAGAACAAATAAAGCTGCCCATCATTCAAGGTAATTCAAAACATCCATTGTTCTAGTGTTAACTAGTTCTGTCATCCATTAGAAATCTTAATACTACTATATTTCATTCTTTTATCACCATGTATGGAGCTGAGAAGTATAAAAATTTTTTCTTTTCCTTCCATTTCATAACAATTTGTTTATCTTTATAATTCACTTTATTCTCATTTTTTCCTGATAAGTTGATTTTATATCTAATGGTATGCTGATCTGACTTTTTACTGATTGATCCAACAATATCTGTATTTCTTTGAGTTTTTCAGCAAGATGCATTAAAATATATTAGTTCTTCAAATGCACCTATATCCATGATCCGGGAGATTGTAAGTTAATTCCAAAATATTTTGGGTAGAAGTTTTTCATTTGGATAATTTGGGCCATAATTAGTATCCTTTCTAGAGTACATAACTAGGTTCCAAATATAACTGGATGTACTCTTACATAACATAATCCCACAATTTTATCCTAAATCAACTTCTTTTTGTAGCAGTTAATTGTTTCCATGATAAATTTATGTCCTTTTTACAAAAAAAGGGATTCGTGGACATGTATTTCTCTTTTATTTTTAATATATAGACGAAAATTTATTTGCGATATGATTAATTACTGTATCAATTTTGTAAGGTTTTCATAAATGCAGTTAAATAAAAAGTTTTGTTGTAATAAATCTTAAGCAGTCAAATGTTACTCAAAACTGTTGCAATAACAACCAATAATATAAAAAATTTGTCAAGATACAGCATACATTAAATTTTAGGGTCAATCAGTTTGGATGACAAAAAACAGCCTTCTTTAGGATAAATGAGGCACACAACCTCAATTTTTCAATCTAGTTCGGCATCTGAGATAGAATAGCACATGTGGCTGAAGGTAACAAGAACTTAATCTAATTAAACAATGTACAATGCTTGCCTACCCACAATTAATGTTAAAAATAATATTAAAGATGGTTTTTACTTATCCCAACACCTACATATAACATAAACATAGAAACCTTTTTGAGCTCATGACATCAAATTAAAAATCTATTAGAGCTTATGATATACTGATAAAAATCTTTTAGGGTAAATTAATGCAGGGTGTATCATATTGAATGGGACAAAAAAAAAAAAGAACACCTGTGAACGATGTAATTACTTTATTTTGATAAATCAAATTTACAGTGAAACTACAGTTATCTAAGTTTCTGTAGATGTTCTATGTGTGCCCCTCTGGTGACACGGCAAATATCTATGCTGTATTCCATTTCCTGCCACACTTGTGATAGAATATCCTTTGTTAATGATTCGAGCACTTCAGTTATCCACTGCTTCAGTTGCTGTAAGTCCTGGGGCAATGAAGGCACGAACACTTTGTCTTTAACAAAACCCCATAGGAAAAAATCATATGGGGTCAGATCTGGGGATCTCGGTGGCCAACAAACCAATGGCATATTGTTTGACCCAGCACAACCAATCCAGCGATGGGGTAGACTATCGTTCAGGTACTGACGTACATTTGTATGCCAATGTGGTGGAGCACTGTCTTGCTGCAGAATGAATCCAGGAACCGCTTTCTCCAACTGAGGGAACAACCACTGTGATAGCATATCTTGGTAAATGCACCCGTTAATTGTTTTTTCCACGAAGAAAAAAGGCCCAAACACACAACTCTTGGAAATGGCACAGAAAACGTTCACCTTTGGAGAATCACGCTCATGTTCCATTACACCATGTGGATTTTCCATGCCCCAAAATCTAAAATTATGGCGATTAACTTTGCCAGAAACGTGAAAGGTGGCTTCATCCGTAAACACAAGTCGTTCCGCGAAACCATCTACCTCCAGCTTATCTTGCAAATTCTCACAGAAGGCTGTACGCAATGGTTTGTTGGAAGGTTTTTAACACCTGCACCATCTGAAAGGTGTATGGCTGGAATTTTAGATGTTTCCGTAACACATGCCACACCATTGTATAAGGCACATTGAGTTCAGAACTCGCACGACACGTTGATTTTGTGGGACTTCGTAAAAACGTTTCATGGATTTTTTCAACCACTTTGGTTTTGGCTCCTGGTCTGGTTTTCTTACACAAGCAGCCCGTGTCCTCAAACTGCTTCACCCACAATTCAATGTTGTGACAATGCGGTGGTTCTTTACCAAATTTCTTGCGAAAATGTCTTTGAACGACGATAAACGATGATGTTTTGGCGTATTCCAAAACACAGTACGTTTTCTACTGCATGGATGGCGCCATTTTGATTAACAGTGCCTCTAGCGGCGATTTCATAACCAGAAGATTTTTTGATGTTGCCAAATAAAACTTGTATAATTGTAGTTTCAGAATTAATTTGTTTCGGCTAAATAAATCAATTACAGAATTTGTACAATGCTATTCTTTTTGTCCTATTCATTATGATACACCCTGTATTATATATATGGGCGCGGTAGCCCATTGGTTAGCGCGCTGGAGTTGCACTCGGTAGGCCCGGGTTCGATTCCAGCCGCTGCCAAAACTGCCGCCGTGTTCATGCGGAGTACGATCACGTTAAACATGTGGGTCCGAAAGTCCTTCCGAGAGGTTGGTGGTAGGGGAAGGAGGGTACGGTCCCTGTGGATGCCTCCCCCACTGGGTTCTGGTCTAAAATTGGGTGGCACTTCCCGACCGTCCAAACAGTTACCTTACACCTTTCTGGTAGGTCGGACGGTCTGGGTTTCAACAACATCAACAACACCCTGTATTATGGAATTCAAATTTCTGTTTCCAACTGTTAAAAAAAGTTTCTATTGCTAAAAGGCAATTTTTTTTCAAGTGCTTTTTTGATTAATCAGTCAGTGCACAAGAATAATATGTTTAATCTAAGCTTGTCTAATTTTTAAACATTATGGACAAAAAAATATTTAAGGTTTGTGTTTGAAAGATATTTAGAAGATTTGTGTTTAGAG
Organism: Amaurobius ferox; assembly: GCA_951213105.1. Lineage (NCBI taxonomy): Eukaryota > Metazoa > Arthropoda > Arachnida > Araneae > Amaurobiidae > Amaurobius > Amaurobius ferox. The sequence goes on along the minus strand of OX578136.1, from coordinate 51,975,750 downwards.
AAAGTTTATTCTAAGTTATAATTTCCTGTAAATGAAGCAACATTTATTTTCTATTTAATGAAATGTTTTTTCTTTGAAATTGAAATTTTTTTTATGCATTTCTTTATTTAAATAGGTAAACATGTTTGCTTCAAAGAGCCCCACATATTTTTTGTTGAGACATCAGGTTCAGCTACACTAAATGTACGTCAAGCATGTGCTGTTGAATCTACTGCTCGTCACAATCCATCTATGGAAACATATGTTCTGATGACACCATCTAATTCACTAGATTACAGTCACAAATTAGTGCAAAAATTACAGTCTCTTAAAAATGTTCATCTCCTCAGGATTGATATCAATGTTTTAGTTCATGATTCACCAATTTTCAGATGGTTCAGGCAGGGAAAATGGAAAAAGAGCAAATGGAAGGTATTTATACTTGTTTGCACTATTAAAGCTTATTTGACATTTAGAAAACTTAATTTCTTTTGAAATTCCTTTTACTACTTTTTTTTTTAAATAACTCATTTAAGAAAATGTTATGAATAACCTATTTATTTTGATCCAATTTCTTTTTATTTTAATATGTGTTGATTATTGTACATTGCTTTTTATATTTTAGACCTGTATAAAATATAAATGAAATATTCACAATTGCCCTTTTAAATGGGGCAACATAAATGGATGCTTTTTGTTAACTTTTTTTTGTTAACTAACAGCTATAGCAGAAGTAAAATATCATAGAAAATGTTTAGTTTAAAAAGATCAAACTCTGCATTAATAAGTTACCAACCACCCTTCTGGATATACCTTGGTGCATATGAAAGCTACCAGAGTTTGCCAAAATGCAGAATTGTGTGTCTAATATGCATTAAAATATATATTACTCCTCAAAATGTTAACAGTATGTAAAAATATGAAATGCAATTTTTAGAGGTAAAATGACAATTTCTTTTCTATTTTCTCCTCTTATATGTCTTCAATTTCTATATGTGTGTTATATATAAGTATTATTTGGGAGCAATGGGAGAGTATACCAAATTTTTGGAGATGCCCTTACAGAAGGGTTCTGGGACTATGAAGTTGGCTATTGCAGCCTTTTGTATCCTAAGCTAAGTTTTTGTGAAATTGGAAACTGGCTATGTGGTAAGACTGAATTTGTCTACTACCTTATAAGTTTGTAAAATTACAATATATAACAAGTTCTTTATTAGCTATTGTAGAGGTCGGCTTTTCCATGCCAATGAGTGCATAATAAACGTAAAACCATGGATGTTGTTATCTGCAATGGAAGTGTATTCCATAAATGTAAGCAGGATCTATGTGCCAAATTGCACCAATTACACTACTGCAAATTGCTACAAAAACTGCATTTTTAGTTTAATATGTGCCACATTGCACACACAAAAAAATATATATTTCTAAGTGATAAAAAACAAGAAAAATGTAGTAAAATTTTGACAATTGTTAACAAACAAAATTATTGCCAATGGTTTCAAGCATGCTACAAATGTTCAGCTGGATGTTTATATATATATATATATATTTGATGACCAGAGGTTTGCATTTTATTTTCACTTGATTGATGATTCGCTGTTTGATACTTTTATTTGTAAGGCATTTTTTAATGTTGGGGTTTTTTGAGTTGAAACTTCTCTCTATTCTTTCATTGGATTTTCAAATTTTTATTATTATATATATATATATACACACACACACACACACAGGGTGTCCCAAAAAGATTGAAACCCTCTTTAATTCTTTACGTGTTGGAGATAAGTGGGCAATGTAAATTGCAAAAATGTTGAAAGAAGGTAGGAAACAAGACTATGTTAATGAAATAGTCCTCCCATTAATTTTAAAAAAGTTGCACTTTTTAAATTTTTATACGACACCCTTAGACAAACTTGGTTAATCAGAAAATTTTTATTTTTAATGCAATAAGATCATTAAAAAAACCCACATATCTGTGTCATTAAAATTAATTGCATTATGATAAAGGGTTACTTTCAGCATTTTTGCAATTTGCATTGCCCACTTATCTCAAAGAGGTAAAGAATTAAAGTGCATTTCAATCTTTTTGGGACATCTTGTATAAATAAATGAATAAATAAATTAATAAATAAAAACTTGTGTTCAGCAGCTTTTAGGTGTGAGACGAAAATTTTAATTTGAAATGGTTTCTTTTGTTGCTTGTGTTTTCTTGCTTGAATTAGTGTGATGCATCCATCATTCAAACTTTGCTATAATAAAGCAGAGGAGTGCAGAAAAATACATTTTGAAATTATTAGCATAAAGCATTTAAGGATATGTACTATTAACAAGATCGTAATAGTAAGCAATTGTAACCCTCTTAGGAAACAAATGCTTGTTTAAAATTTTTATATCAAGTTCCAATGTATCATATTATGACTATAATCAATAATCATAACCAATAGAGTTGTGATAATACATGACAGTGTAAAAACGAATTTTTGTGTTTTCATTTCCATTGGATGTCTGAATGGGTCATACTACATTTCTTTCATCAATTTTCAGATTGAACTTGATTTAAGTGAAAAATTTGGGGTGTCAGGTTGTTACTAACACATTATTTAGATTTTTAGCAGTAGTAATTTTGTTTTATTTCTCATATCAAAGTTCAGATTAATTAATATTTGTTCACATTTTTACTGTAAATAAATTTTACCTTTATTTTGTACATATGCTATTATATTAAGCAAATTAAGCACTTCAGTTGTAAAAATAAATGTAGGATAATGGAAAATGTGCCTAGAAACACTTTAGATTGTTTAAATAACATTTTTGACTTGAAACTTTCTACTGCAGAAACATTATAGCATTTCAATATTTTAAATGAATATTTTTAATTAAAATTATTCTCATAAGTTTAATATTTCCCAAATACAATATCATAATTTATAAAATTTCTGAGTTTTTTGAAAAATTTTTAAATATGTGCAAAAGAAATGCATGTACACTCATTCCACTTTTAAAAATTTTAACCAGTGACACTCTTAATACAAGGGGCGCGGTAGCCCATTGGTTAGCGCGCTGGAGTTGCACTCGGTAGGCCCGGGTTCGATTCCAGACACTGCCAAAACTGCCGCCGTGTTCATGCGGAGTACGATCACGTTAAACATGTGGGTCCGAAAGTCCTTCCGAGAGGTTGGTGGTAGGGGAAGGAGGGTACGGTCCCTGTGGATGCCTCCCCCACTGGGTTCCGGTCTAAATTGGGTAGCACTTCCCGACCGTCCAAACTGTTACCTTACACCTTTCTGGTAGGTCGGACGGTCTGGGTTTCAACAACAACAACTCTTAATACAAGGGTCACACTGAAATTTTTGAGATACGGCTAAGCGGTACAAGTTAAACATACCAACTCTTGGGAGTGTTCAAAGTACTCCCAACATCAATGCACTTTTGTAGGTGAATTTTCCAAAGATTAAATGCTTCAGGCCATCCATTTCATGGAATCGATGAAAAATATGCTTTTATAGCCTCATTAATCTGATCTTCGGAATGAAAACGACACCCATGTAAATTTTTTTTTAGATTAAAAAATAGCCAAAAGTCCCACACAGCAAGATCAGAATAGGGTCGATGTTCTATCACTGTGATGTTTTTTTGTTCAAAAAATTCGACTGTCATTCTTGTTGAATGAGAAGATGCATTGTCATGCTTCATGTATGAGTCCCCTAACATTCACTTCCTGAAGAATTTCTGGAAGACACTTAGTGGTGTACCAATTAGCTGTAACTATCTTTTGTCCCTCTAGCTTTATGACTTTGACCAAACCTGTACTTCTGAAGAACACTGCATACATTACTTTTTCATTGCTCCTTGTCTTTTCACCATTGTTGGTTTGGGGCCATCTTCAAAGACCCATACTTTACTTTCTTGATGTGTTGGAACTTCAAAAAATGGTATGTACAGTAAAATGGTTCACCAGTTATGATTTTAGAAATAATGTGGTGTCCACCATCATTAAGTAATTTTAGGGTTTCTTTACTGATTCTGACACACTCTGCTTTTTGGTGTTCTGTTAAATTATGGGGAACCCAACGGCAAACTAATTTTTTCATATGCAGTTCTTCATGAATAATTTTATGTATAGCTGTGGATCCAATGTTATGTTCCTTCTGTATCATTTGGTAGGTACAGTATTTATCATCAATTAACATTTTTTGAATGGCTGATGCATTTTATGGGACTACAGCTGACAAAAGTCTTCCTATGTGTTCGTCATTCAGGAGAACTTTGACCTCTTCTAAATTCTGTAAACTATCTGAATACAGTGACACAAGATGGAGCATCATTTCCATATGCTAATTGTAGACGTTGAAGACATTTTTCTTGATTTAGTCCTACTTTAAAATCATAGAAAATTATACCTCGATAATCCTCTCTCGTCAACTACATTTTCTTTTCTTTCAAAATTTATTCTATGATAGCTAAATTGTAATTGTTGCCACAAATTATCATCTGCGAACATGAAAGAGTTCAAATTTAAATATCCGACCAATAATTTTTTTCTAGCGTATATCGTCTTCCTCTGTCTCAAAAATGTCAGTGTGACCTTCATATTTCAGTCAAAAATGAAGTGTACGTACCATTTGCCACCATATAAAGGCTCCTCCATAACCTTTTTTCCCCCTCTTTATTTAGAGAGAGATTAAGATTTTAAAATATAGACCACCACTATATATATATATATATATATATATATATAGTCAACACTGGTCTCTTCAATCAGAGTACCCGGTTTCGACTCGTTTGTACATATGTTGTGCATTTTCCAGGTATTCATTTTTTCTTTTTTATTCCTTCTTTATGTATGTCGTCCAAGTAGAAATAGTTTATAGATATAATCTATCTATTTCTTCAGAAACATATATATTTTGTGTCTGTTTCGTCAAAATACTTGGACTTGAGAACGAATTTTACGAAGTGAACATTCCCATTTGTTTAGGCTTAGCCCTTTTTCCATGTGTAAAGTGATATTGCTTTATTTTTTAAGCTTTTCTTTATTCGTTTCCATACCTTTGAATTTTGTTGATTTTCTGTAACATGATAACTCGTGTTTTGTATTTTTTTCCATTTGATTGATGATTTGCTGTTTTATATTTTATTCTGTGGGTGTTTTAGAAAGTTAGGTTTATCGTGTTGCATCTTTTTACTGTTCGTTCATTGGATTTTCAAACTACTATTATTATTGAAATCATTTTATTTATAAGCTGCATTTGCGCAATAAATTAAATGTATTTTGCATTTTCAATCCATTTACTTAATAACTTTAAATTCTTTATTTAATCATATTTGCATAGTATCCTTCATATTTTAGTAAGCTACAGTATCTATGAAAAAAATTTTATTTATATATATATATATATATATATATATATATATATATATATATATATATATATATATATATATACATATATATATATATATATAATGCTAAAAAAGGACCTAATTATTGTTTACCGAATGGTAACAAGTTTAGCCTCTTAATAACATTGTTTAAAATATGAAGGTAAAAGTAAACTCTTACTCCATGGTTTATAAAACTTTGTTAAAAGTATCCATGGAGTTAGCGAGTCCTTTTACCTTCATAGTTATATCTCAAGTACTTATTTTCTTCTCAACAATGAAATTATATATTATTTGAAGTTTGTTTATGTTTAATTAGAGGGTGATATAATAATTAATCAACACTTGTCTAGGGATATTAGGAGTACAAGAGCTGTTATCATTATTCTGATAATAATTGTAAGATAGTAAGATAAAAAGAACTAAATATTATGGAATATTAACGTTTGAGAAAGTCTAATGGAGACTCACACTTCAGAGATTGAGTAGTAAATTACCAACAGAAACTGAACATCAAAAGACACTAGAGCACAAATGCTCTTTGTGGATACAACTAATACAGAATAATAAATTAGATATGGATTTTCAAATATAGATTATGCACAGAATGATTTAAATATACATATTTAAACATAGGAGGAGAGGATTGTAAATATGATTCCACAGGTACAGGGAGTGCTACTGTGGGCACAGTCTGAAGCAACCTATACAATATTACGTAGCTGCTATGCATTCAGTATGGCACAAAGGCTTACTGAAGACATCTTTAAGGTTTCTCAAAAAGTGATAAAGCTAATTTCCAAAAGTGGTTAGTTTTTAATAAGTTAATTTATTAAAAATATTTTATTTAAGGTGTACCACCTATGCGAGTCCTTAAAATGCTTTTTTAAACTGCTAGTTGGACAGCCCTGATCTAGAATATAGTGTATTTGTATTTTGATTTATTTATTACATAAGTCAGTAAAAAATATTGTTTTTTAAGGCAAGCCATATGAGTGATGCCCTACGATTCTTATTAATTTGGAAATATGGAGGCATTTACCTGGATATGGATATAGTTACTTTTCGTTCATTGGAGCACCTGAAAAATGCAGCTATTACAGAAAACTGGGAGAGAGTTGCCGCTGGATTATTATTTTTTGACAAAAATCATGAATTGATCAGAAGATGTATGTATGACTTTGCAAAAAACTATGACCCTTATAACTTTGTTAACAATGGACCTGGAATTTTCACTGGAAATATAAAAAAAATTTGTGATACAAACATTATAAGTAAAGTTTCAGGTTCTGGATGTGATATTAATATTTTACCACCTGAAGCTGCTTTTCCAATTCCATATGATAAATGGGAAGACTACTTTACAGAAAGTTCTGTAAAAGATATAAATAAGGTCTTCAATTCCAGTTACTTGATTCATGTTTGGAATAAATACAGTAAAATATATAAATTAAAGGTTGGAAGTAATAGTTTATATGAATTAGCTATAAAACAGCACTGCCCTTTTGCATATGATTATGCACTGGAAACTGGTTATATTTGAATGATTGTTATATAAAGATATAGTGAATAATAGATCATTGTTAACAGTATCAAAAATGTCTTGTAACTAACCCTAAAAATAATACTGAAGAACAAATCATGTTATACATGTTATTGGATATTCTGTGATTTAATTTTTGTTATTTAGGTGCTATTTTTTTTTTAACTTGCATGGATTATGTAAGAATTATCGAATTTAACTTTAAATTGTTTTTTGCCATTAAAATATAGAGAAGATTAGAGCTATATATATATATATATATATATAAAATGTAGGCATGTATTGTACTCAAATACCAAATATTAGTTAATTTTGTTGATACTTTTCAGACAAACTATTAATTCTATCATTTTATTGCTGCATATACAACCATAACAAGATTATTTTATCATATTTAGCTATATAATGCTGAAACAATTATTTATTTTAGCAATTTTTTGTTAAATATTTTATACATTCAAAAAGTTTGTAGCAAATTTTATTTCAACAGATATGTACATAGATACTAACTACAATGGTTTAGGTAGTTTTATTTTCCATCAGTAAAATTAATTAAAATCTGATGCACAGAAACATATACAGTTAACCTTAATTTTATTTGTCCAACAGTGTGATATGGATTAACACTGATCTTTTTTATATATAAGAGGTGAGACCAAGTTGTTTTAATTTTATCCAAATCCTGCCTCAATAATACATCAGATTATTTAAATATAAAGAATTTATACATTACATAATAAATTCTAGTAACAGCATTTCCTTTTAAAAACATTTATTTTCTAACAGCTCTAATATTTGATTTCATTAAACTAATGCCTTGGTCGATACTTGTGCAGTTTTGCAAACTGCATAGGCGCACTGTAAATATTGCTACTATTTTGATATGATGTTTTTCTTCTGATTAGAAAATACGTGCTTGCAAGAGAAACTTGATAATGCACAAGATAAATAATGATGAAATACAAAATGAAAGAAATGGATGAAAAAACACTAAAGTAATAATTTAAAAAGCTTTTGTTTACTTTTCAATTATTTTAATTTCAAAGATATTTTATGTACTCATTTTCATTATAAAATTTTTTTTGTCTCTTTTTGATAAATTTTAAGAATTTTGCTTACTTTTTCAATTTTAAAAAGAGTTTATTTCTTTTTTAAGAATTTAAATTTTATGAAGCTCCTGTTGTTGTTGTTGAAACCCAGACCGTCCGACCTACCAGAAAGGTGTAAGGTAACAGTTTGGACGGTCGGGAAGTGCCACCCAATTTAGACCGGAACCCAGTGGGGGTATGAAGCTCCTGCTGTGTACTTTTTGATAATATAAAAAAAATTTAAACTTTACTTACTTTTCAATAATATAAATTAAATTTTGATAACTATGAAATTAAGAGTTTGGAATGTGAATTTCATCAAAGCAGATTCACTCAAAAGTATATCGGTTTTCATGCTGTGGCACCACATAAATTCTTTTAAGTATGAATCTATGTGGTTTGATCCCATATTTTCAAATTATACACATAACCAAAAAATAAAATTAAAATATTTAATGAAACTGGCCTTCACATAAGTAAACAATGACATTACATGCAGAAATATGCATAACGTATGATATCACATACTGAAATTACCATATATTATGATTGGCAGTTTTTTTCTTTTTTACTATAAACATTTGGAGGTCAATGAACTGCACAAGTATGCACTCTTTTGATGTTTTAACATCTAGTAAAAAATATCTAGTCAGTATATCAAAATTTATTAATAAATGCAAAATTTTATCTTGACCCTCAGATTCAGACTTGGACCTGATCCAAAGTCTGCTCAGACATGCTTTCTTTCACAAAATATTCATCCAGAGCTACTGAAGTTTCTGGACTTTGCTCAGTTCAAGCCTGATCTAATTTCTAACCTTTTCGTAAAACTATATGTTGGATGTGAATAAGATCCTACCAAGCTAGTTATTTGCTGAAAATTAATAAATAAAAAAATAAATTATGTCACTATCATATTAAATATTTTTTGGAAGATTAAAGTTAAAAATGTATTTATTATCTTAAGCATATTCTTAAATTGAATGTTGTTATTTTACATTCTATTCTTATATTGAATGTTGAATCTATCTGAACTGTTCAAATCTGATCAATTTAGGTATTCCCCAAATGATTCATGAACAATTGAAATCTTAATAGAATTCTCAGATACAGTTAAATGGTATAATGTCATAACAGAAATGCAGAATTAACCTGCTGATATTTCCTTGTCGAGGCAATATCAGCCAATCTGAATCTGTTGCATTGTTTCTGAACATGATTAGCATGAATTGTCGGAAATTTATAACAGGATATGCTAAATTCAATATTGGTTAAGTGAACAAATTATGGGCATCAATACAGATTTGTATTTTAAATAATATATAAAGGAAAATTTGAGCAATGTATTTAAGCACACAAAATTTTCCTTGCTCAGGTTTTCCTTATCCTTTGCATAAAGTATTTTTTTACTTATATATATGTATTATTTTCGTTTTGTGTTTTTTGAACTTAGAGAAGTCACATTATATGTATATATATATATATATGTATATATATGTTTATCTATTATTCCAGAGTCTCTTAGTTATGTCATATTGTCTATGGATGGCATTTTATTTACTTCTCATCTTTTAATATTTATGTCAGCATTCACTTTTTCTACCATATACTCATATCAGTGTATATACATAACTGTCTGTCTGAGTGTCCTTATTGATCGTGGGTGGATCACATACTAATAAACTTTCCCGGTCACTCAGATTCCTGCTGTAAGCCCTAGGGCCAGCCGAGTGGTCTGGGCCTTCAACATACTAATAAACAAAAAAAAAAAAATAGTTCAATACATTATATAAAAATTTTCAAAGCTCTTGCAATATGATGCAATAAGTGTAGTATGAATTTGATATTTGGGTTTCTGGAGGTGTAAAATAATATTGACAGTGTGTAATGAAGGCAATTGCAGGATGTGGCAAGTTATCAACTATGCGAAATAGAAGAGAAAATTCCCAGCAAAGAATTTGATTATGTTTGAAATGGAAGTGTGTCGAATATGGAATTAACCATTGGTAAAATGAAGACTTTACTGGAAAGATGGTCATATTAACATAATAAAGAATAATTAATATAGAGAGATATCAGATTTCTCAGTTTTGAAACTCTATTTTGTGATTAAAAGTATAATATTTCAATTTAGTAAAGATAAACAAAGTGATTTTTGACAAAAATGGGTATAAAACTGTTGGATTGGTTTCGGTTCTAGTATTCTTTTGCATTTTCTTAATATTTAAGGTACTTTCCCTATTTTGAGGTGATTTTAGAGGAATTTTTGTTTATTGAAATTGAGGTGGTAGTAAATACTGTTTACTGTGTAATAAAGATATGAATGAATAATAGAAATTTTAAGAATAATGCTTTCTTATGATCATATACACATTTATGTCATAATGAAGATTCCATGCATTAATATGTTCCATACATATAAATTGTATAATAAATATATGAATAACACTCCCAGTACCAGAATTAGTGGACCTGTTTTGCACATTTTAGTTCTCTTCAACACCAAATAACTGATAAGTGAATGCACTAGTAGCAAGAAAACTTGCTATGTCCTACAATTTTGCAAACCTCTATAATGAAGACAGTTATGTTATGTATCTCGCTTCAAATTAAAAAAATGAGTGCTATTCAAATTTAAGTGATAGATCACAAGTTTCAATAGCCAGGATCTTTATCATATACATCGGAAACCGGACCACCAATGCTGGTTGTTACATTGGAATTGGAAGAGGGGGGGGGGGGGGAGGTGCATTTGGTGCATTTTGTTACTATTAATATTTTGATTCCTCTTTTTTAACGACTGACTTGATCAGATATCTGCTATTTGATTATGATTGCAGTAGTTGAAGATTTACTATGATATAAACCAAATACTTTTTGCATTTGTATACCATTGTGATAGCTTTTTACTTAATCAGTATTTTATTTCTATTTTGTTTTCTGAAATTCATTTGATTTGTTTAGAGTAATGAAATTGCTTGTCTTAATTTTTACATTACATAAGTAAAAAATGAATAAACAATTGTGATAACATATTTTGTATTCAGTTTGATTAAACTGATTTTTGTGTATTCTGTGGTATTTAATATTTTTTTAAATTGAATATTTAGTCATTTTATGCACTATTTTTACAATGAAATGAAAATATATTTAATGAATATAAAAGAAAAAATACACTGTTATTTATTTATTTATAAAAATATATTGAAATTGTCATTTAGATATATTTTAATTTAAAAAAGAATAAAAAGCACCAGCATGACTTTGTAATGTGCATATATCTTATAATCAGTTATTATTTATTTAATCTTGTGATTATTGAAAATTATATTATTTAAAATGCATTGAATTTACAGTTTGTACATATACCAAAATGTAGTTTGTTGTAGCTGATGTTTATATGTTCTGTATGCATATTTTTAACCTGGAGTCATTTAAAATTAGACTAATAAAAATATCAATTGTAGTACAACTAAGATTTTATATGTTTTTATGATCATATAATTTTTTATATTCACTAGTGTGTATCAAATATGTGATACTGATCAAATATTGATAAAATAATAGAATATTTGATCAAGTTCAAGGGTATTTCATATTTTGTTCATTTTCTATTTTATGACTTTTGTTTTAATTTTTTACAGCAAAATTACAAATGTTTATATAAATGGAATAAAATAAATTATTTAATACTGCAGTTATATCCAGTCTAAAACTTAAATATTAAATAATAAATAAATTAAATATTAAATATTAAATAATAAATTTAAATATTAAATATTAAATAATAGTAATTACTAAATAATAGTATTAATAGTAGTTAATAATAGTATTAAATATTAAATAATAGCAATTTAAATATTAAATAATAGTAATTTTGATTTTGTGATTGCGCCAAAAATTATTATTAATACTTATACAGGATGCCTACTTATATGCGTTACAACCCCCTTAACTTCTAAATGGTGATAGCTTAGGCTATAAAGTTGGTGTTTAGGTGTATTAAAAAGGCTATGCGCTACTCGATGAGACAACTTACAACGCCATCTATCGGCAAATTTTGGAATTAGCGGCTCTATCTCGTAAACGGTGAAAGATACGTGAAAAAAGTCAATTAGAAAGTTGTAGAGCACTCTCGATTTAATACGAAAAGATACCTTGCGCACATTAATACTCAAAACAGAATGCAAAAAATGAATATTTGTTTGGTCACGATTTCGAAAATTGTTATACCATAAAGAGTGGAAGAAAGAAACTGAGACACTTCCCTGTCTTCAGGATCATTTATTTACAATAGTATATTGCTCAAAATGCTCTCCGTGAACCACTATACACATTTGCACTCTGAACTGGATTTCTCGCTGCACATTGTGCAGCATGGCAGGTGTTATGGATGCACAAGCATCAGTAATGCATCGTCGAAGATCCTGCAATGTTGGCGGAGGGGTCACATATACCTGCCCTTTTATGTGTCTCCATAAGAAGAAGTCCAATGGGATCAAGTCAGGTGAGCGCGGGGGCCACTCGACGGAACCACCATACCCGATGACTTGATTCTGGAATGTCTCTATTAGGTACTGCTGAACGTTTGAAATCTTATATGGAGGTGCGCCGTCATGTTGGAACCATACATTTAGGAGTTGTGCAACGGTAGATTCTCAACAAAGTTGGTTATTACATCCTGCAAAAGCTGCAAGTACCATTGTCCCGTTAACGTGCCCTCGTAAAATACTGGCAAATAAGCCTGTCATTAAAAATTCCGCACTAAACATTAATCGACCATCGTTGTTGATGTTGAACTTTGACGGCATGTCTCGGATTTTCCAGCTACCAGGTATGAACATTCTGTCTATTAAACATTCCGTTCCTCGAAAAACATGCCTCATCCAACCATATTATGACTGCCAGGAATGTTAGGTGAACCTCTAAGTTATTCATCACAAAGTTGCACCATGTGTAACGTCTCTCAGCATTTCTTGGAAGCAATCTCTGCACAGGTGTGGATTGGTATGGATGAGCACCTGATTCATTCAGGATTTTCCAGACGCGGCTTTTTGAGAAGCCACAATTTTCACTGATCATTCTTGTGCTGCTCTGAGGATGGGCGAGAGCGTATGCTAGCACATCTTCAGGTTGCACTTTACGTCCTACATTACGAGGTGTACGAATTCGAGGTCGGTTGGTCACGCAGCCTGTCTCCCTTAAACGTTTTACAACTTTTAAGATGGTCTGCCGTGTAGGATGCGGGCCTTGAGGGAAATGTTCACGATACAGCCTTGCAGCTGATTTTGCCTTACGCCCACATTCACCCAGTGCTGTAGTCTTAAAAAAAACAGGGGGTATACTATGGGCGTCCGCAAATTTTTTTTCCAGGGAAAGGTGAAACATTTACTTACTATTACACTTTCCGTTGGGGGGGGGGGGGCGAAAAACATGTACACACACACGCACATACATGTATATATATATATGTAGGAAATCCATAAGCCAGGGGGCGACTGCCCTCTTGCCTCCCCCCCCCCCCCTTCGGGCGCCTAAGAGGTATACTCGAAAGACCTGGGGAAATGTTCGAATATTAATCGAAGTTCAAATTATCGAGAAAAAAAAGCCTATTAATTTTACATAACAGGAAAGCAATTGTGAAACTTTGAAGAAACTTTGACTTAAGCAGAAATTCGTGTTTACGAAGTTCGAGTTATTGGGAGTTTACTATATTTATGCAAAGCAAAATATGCAGACTAGCACCGAGTGATATTCAAATTTGAAAATCTCACTATATTAATATTTAACTATGATATAAAATAATTACAGGAAATGTTAAGAGAAAAATATTTAAGCACATATAAAGTAGGATGTAATTTTGTTTTATTTTAACAAATTTTAAGGCCTACCGCTATCATTTTCATTGAAATATTTTCCAAACTGCTTGATGAGAGAAATCGTCTCTGTGTCTTTTTTTTTGTAGCGCATACTCTTGATCTATTGTCAACTGAAGAGCGATGGTTAGCCAACCAAAAGAATTTACAAATTTTTCCCGGCTGAAAGTGTTCTATAGGTGGTCCATTTGCATTAATAAACATTAGATTGGAGACGTTTGAAATCAATAAAGATGATATCATTAAAGATGATCTCAAATCTGTTACTATGTTGTTCATTAAGCAAAGCGTTTTGCAAAGTGTGTACGTAGTTTTTAAGAAAAAGCAGAGGGTATACGGAATTTGCAGGAAAAACCAGAGGGTATATGGCGTATACTGACGTATACCCTCCACTACAGCCCTGCATTCACCGTAAATTAACAACATCTCGCAATACTCGTTACTGCCAAATTTTGCCATAACTCTCCGCTTTAACGTACAACCCAGCAGAAACATCCTTTTTATAGTAGTAGTCTCTGGTGAACAGGTATGACGTTCCATCCTCATTTGCATAATACATGAGATCCATGTGATTTTTATACCAGACATGGTTGAGTTGAGCTGTGTGTTTGAAGAGACGATTTTGCAAGATCAGCAGAAAGTTTTCATGGTTTGTAGAGACATTCAGTAAAACACGCAACCGGTGGGGACAGAACCATGGTCCTCATGAATGTGAATCATGTGCGTTTCCCCTGTGCCACACAACGCAGGCTTGTATTTAGTCCATAAGGTGATCTTTTCTCGCTTCGCTTCACAATCAAACAAATGTTCATTTTTCGCATTCTGTTTTGAGTATTAATGTGCGTAAGGTATCTTTTCGTACTAAATCGAGAGTGCTCTACAACTTTCTAATTGACTTTTATCTCTCTTTCACGTATCTTTCACCGTTTATGAGATAGGACTGCTAATTCCAAAATTTGCTGATAGATGGCATTGTAAGTTGTCTCATTGAGTAGTGCATAGCCTTTTTACTATACCTAGATACCAACTTTATGGCCTAAGCTGTCACCTTTTAGAAGTTAAGGGGGGTGTAACGGATATAAGTGGGCACCCTGTATGTATTACAATGTGAAAGGACTAATTGATCAAACATTGTTATAATCAATTATTTGATGCATATTAATCAGTAGTTTTATATATTGTATGGTGATCTAATTTCACTCATGTTACCTTTTCATATATTCAAATACAGCCAATGCTATATATCCTGTCTTGAGGTATCTCCAAAAGATTTAATTTTTATGTAATGTAAATCTGTATTAGGAAACATGCATAACACTGATGTAAAGTGGACTTTCCAGCAAGATTCTTTTTGAAATTGATATTAGTATCTCAGTGTAAAATGCAACTGCTATGTTCGGATTATTTTCTTTCATCTAATATTAGTCTGTATCTTATCCCATACTGCTACACTGTTTATGAAACACCCTTGTATGCCATGTTTTTATGTATTTAAAATTGATTTTTATTCATTTCATGTGTGAAGACTAAGAATTTCAATAGAAATTGAAAAAAAAATTAAATTATTCCAAAAAATAAGAATATTTCAGTGCTGAAAAGAATATTTGTGTGGATACTAATACTTTTCTGGAACAATTATTATGCAATTCACATGATTTTTCATCCTTCAGTGTTGGGTACATTTCCTGGTTTGAATATTTCCTTGTGATGCATGCTCTAGTTTAGGGGTGCCCAACCAGTCGTCAATCACAGCGTGATTTTCAGTAGATTTTTTACTTTTCCCTCTATTCCATTACTTAAAACATTTTATTCATGATTTCCAATGAGAAATAAGGTTAACTCTAAATTTAATATCTGATGATTTTTAAATGTAAAATAAAGGACAAACAATAATTTGTTAACAGGCACAGTAAAGCAATGTAGATTTTTGGAACTATAATTCAAAAGTTTCTGAACCCAATTGAAATACTCGCTGTGTTGTGACCGTACGATTGTTGTACGATTGCTGTATGAGTATCTATTTAAGTATTCGATAAATTCCCAATCCTGGCAAATGTGGCATAAAAATTGATGTCATGTTTTGGCTCTACTTATTTGATGAAATTCGCATTTTCTGATATGAATATTTTTAAATCAGACATAAGTAATTCTTTAAGTGATGAACATTTTGATCCATTTTTACAATTATCTCTTTCATCATATAATCCTGACTTTAAAAATATCGCTAAATCCGAGCAATGTTAATGATCTTATTAGTATTATTTTTTTATGTTAGCATTTACTATGTTTCTAATTGTGTTTTTTTTTATATGATTATATTATAAATTGTATTATTTTTGTTTCCATTGGTATTTTTAATAAACGTTACAAGCGTAATTGAAAGCTTATATATTAGATACTTATTTTTCCTATATATATTATATATGTCGATCACAATGGTACTATTATATAAAATAGTAGATCACAAAGACAGAAAGGTTGGGCAGCTTTGCTTTAGTTGTGTTTACTTGTTTGGTTGCATGCAGCAACATCCTGAGTTTTTTATAGACCCAAAGAGACATTTTTTAAAGTTCCCATATGAACAATAAATGCTGTAAAGCATCATTAATAAAAAAAATTGAAGTTTTGAAATAGATACGGATTCATCATGTCAATCTCATAGGGACTCACCATCATCCGGAGAAGTCGTATCCATGTCGGTTTTTACACTGAGTTCTAATTGTGCCAGCCTGGAACGCATCTTCTGTCTGTCCTCTGGACAGATATCTTCGGGAATATTCTGGCAAAGCTGCGAGAGGTCCTCATACTCTAAGTCCAGAATCCATTGATGATTGTTTTCATTTTCCTCTCGAATTGCACTAACAGGAACTTGCATAACTGGGGCAGAGAATTGCTCCATATACTTCTTGTAATCAGACACGGTTTTATCTTTCCCAAACATCTTCTTGAACTCGTGGAGCTTAACTCCATGTGTAGGCAATGATATTGAAAAGCACATGCAAAAACCATGTGGCGAGGAGCTCGGTGTTAACACGAAGCTAACACCCTACGATGCTAACATCCTTCCTCAACCAAGTACACTGCTCAAAGTCAGTCAAAAAGTCCCATTTATTTAGGGTATAAAAGATTTTGAAATTTTAAATGATTTCATTTACAAACTATTTTTCTAAAAGACTGGGACTATCTTGGCACAATTGATCATCGCACTCTGGTTTTTCTAATTTCTTTCATCTTATACTAAAATATTTAAAGTTATAGCTTAGGCAGGGAGAATATAGGTAATTCTGATTAGCCAAAGATTTGTAAGCTGGGGTCCATTAAACTACATGAGACCCCTTGAAATAGAATAATATCGAAACTCGGACGACTCTCACAAAACTAATATAAAATGCTATAAAACTTATGTTAACATCACCCACCCATATTGAGAATGTACCATGAAGTTTAGAATATCATGATATAAATATACTTAACCACAATTCGGTGAAAATAAAAGAAAACTTTAGAATAACTACGATGCATTAAGGAGTCTGAAAAAAAGATTTAAGAAAGGCCTAATAAAATATAATAAACTTTTGAGGTCCTTTGCAAACATGAGCCGTAAAAAGTATTTTTTTGTCATTAGCAAAGTGGCAAATCAATATATGATTAGCTACTTCAGCAACATGAATAAAATAGCATGATGGCGGTATATTTTAAGACTGGTGCTTGTCAGTAGTTTAGAAACCCAGATTTTTAAGGTATAAATTTTATAAGTTAAACTTATAAAATTTATACCTTAAAAATCTTTAAAAATTTATCCTTAAAAATTAAATCCTTAAAAATTTATATCTTATAAATTTAGTGTATGATTCTTAAGGTATAAATTTTACAAGTTAAACTTATAAGTTTAACTTTACAAGTTTAACTTATAAGTAAATTTTACAAGTTTAACTTGTAAAATTTATACCTTAAGAATCATACACTGAATGTAAAAGTATTTTGATAAAAATTGCTATATGACCTATTTTTTTAAAGTGCAAATTTCTAGAAATAATTTGACAATTATATTTGACTTTATATGATATCCCAGCTCTCATTATTACTTATAATTTGTAAATTTTGAGTTATTTTAGTACTTTTTTTTTCATATTTTTCAACATATAACAAAGATGTGCTGATTTTATGGCAACTCATCTTTAGTTTGTTTTTGATGTACAATTCATAAGTATATGCAATTTTAATTGCATAGGATTCAATATAATTTGCTTTGCTTTATAATAGGACATTGCAGATACAAGTAAAGAAGGGCTCAAAAGGTCATCCTTTTACCTCAAACTGGTTATTCTTCCTGGCACTTTCTTGCTTATATGCAACACTTTGTAGGGTAGAAATCACCTCACTGTTATCCTGAGCACTGAATTTTGTCAGTGGTGGGTGGTGCTAAAATAACGCCTTGCATCGTTGTTGAGTTGAAGTAAATACTTCTACTAGAAAAGTTTTAGAATCTTTTATTTAAGGCATTTTGGGCTAAGTAGTCATCTTTTTGTCCGTTCTAAGCTTACGGGCAACAATGACTGTGAAATCATGCTCCTTGGATGAAGGATCAACCAGTTGAGCACTTTCTTACTTGTATAATTTGCTATGTTCAAGCATGAAACAGCTGGATATCCAATCTGGATAAATATAATTAATTTTTCAAAAATATTCATTCAAAACTTGAAATTTCTTGTTGGTTGGTTAGCAATTCTAAATTTATAGACCTTGTAATTGCACTAAAGATAATATTAAACTTTTATATCTACATAGTGTGTAAATAATCACAGTATTTAAGCTTTCCTTTTTTTCAGAATTGCTTCTTTCATTTTAAAATTTGTAAGAATTCTGAAAAAAAGCATTAATTGGTTATACAGTTTTCCATTTAAATAAGTTGGAAGAAGTTAGGAAAATATATTGTTTGTGAAGTATATTTGGGGGGGGGGGGGAATCATTGACAAGTAAATGATGTCTGTTTTAAAGTTATGCCATGATTGTCAATAGTGATTGAGATCAGTTATAAAAAAATTGAAAACAATACTTTTAAATATTTATGTTGCTGTAAAAGATTAATTGTATATAACAGGTCTAGGCAGGGTTTTTTTTTCAGATGGTCTATTTTTGTGAAAAATTTGTGAGCATAACAGAAAATATTTTTGAAAATGACTAGATTTACTTTGCATATAGCAATTTTTTAATCAATAGAAGGTTTTAGATTCATATTTTGTGAATTATTTATTTTGAAAGGTTGAAATTGAACTCATTTGCAATGTCTAATATTATAAAGTCTTTGTTTATTTTTATTTATTTTAGTGCTCTATTTTAAATTTTATAAAGGGCTCTGCTTAAAAATGTACAATTTTGTTAAATGTCTATTTTTTATATTTGAAATTTTGTGAAAGGACCTAAGGTTTCTTCTAAATAGATCCCTCTTTATAATTGTGTTTTATAAATAATTGTAATAATGGGAGCTCTAAATATTAACTAAACACCAAATATACTAGATTATTTTATTGGATTTTAAAGAAATAATTTATACAGAAATGTATAGTTTAAATTTCATTAATTTATTTAAAAGAAATACCCTCAGAAAATATATTATGCTGTGATAAGAAAAATAAAAGCTCAAAAGTTGAATTTGTATGTCCTATTTTATATGTAGAGTATTAAAGTTGAATCTTTTTATTTTTCAAGTTTCAACTTATTTTTCATGTATAAGTTTTGATTCTAAAGCTAATACACTTTTCCTTTAGTTATTTGAATATTTTAATGACTTTGGGATACCTCTTTATGTATTTACAAATTGTCAGATTGTAATGTCTTAAAAAACACATTAAAAAATATATATTTTATTGGTTATTTATTCATTGAATTTGTTTTGAGTTATTGTAGTGAAAACTAAGAGTATCTTAAACCATGTTGAGAGCTTCTGACACATGAAAAGTCAAATCAAACTAATTGAATGAAACAAATGTAATGTAATTTCTGGAAGATAAGCTTTTGAGCTTAAAATTCATTTTTACTATTTGCAATAAGCATTGCTAGTCATTTTTTCTTAAGGATTACCATTGCATGGTATCTGCCCTTCCCCCTCACTATCACTATATTTTTCGATTTTTGTGGGTTTTTTATATATATATATATATATTTTAAGTTATTTCATCATTATGGGTGTGTTTAGGCTGCCGTGCAGTTGCGGTGTGTTTAGGCCGCAAGTGCAGTTGCGGATAGAGCTGCAGTAGGAAACCTGCAAGTGGGCTTCCATTAAATTAGTCAGACAGTTGTCTTCTGGTGGAAGATAGTGCATTATATTCCGTTTAGGTTAATATTATGCTGACTCTAATATACAAGTATAAAAAATTTTCATATATTCATATATTTTTTAATTAAACCCTTTTTGGAACACCCTGTATACAGGGTGCCCCAAAAAGCTTGAAACGTGCTTTAATTCTTTACCTGTTTTAGATAAGTGGACAATGTAAATTGCAAAAATGTTGAAAGTAAGGTAGGAAATAAGACTACGTTAATGAAATAGTCCTCCCATCAATATAACTATACATATTTTGGATATAAAAACTAATACTGTTGATAGAATGTCCTTCGAAAACTTCTATATTAAAGCAAATTGTACTCTTTTTCTATATGGATTAAATCAATTATATCTTAATGATAATATTGTAAAAAATAATTTTGTAGACAATAAATATTCTATTTTGAATCACCTTTTCTTTTACAAAATAGAAATTTGGCTAAACTCAAAAGATTTAAACGCGGTCAAGGAAGCTCCCCACAACATGAATTTAAAGTTGAGATTAAAAGTATGCATCAACAATTTAACAACACATTTCAATGGAAATTTATAAAATCATGGGTATTTGCTGTTAAGAAAAAACAATTAAATACAGTTTATGCTATTTTCTTAAAGTTAAATCTAACTAATGAACATTTTAATCATATTTTCTATGATTTGCTCATTACTAGATCAAAATATTTAAATATAAAACTTAATCAATTTCATAATAATAATTGTTTTAATTCTTATTGTGTAATATCTTTTAAGCATCCTATTTATAATTCTATTAATTTTAGGAATTTATTTAATCAGTTTCATCACTTATTGCCTGTTAAGGATTTGAATGTTACTAAGACTTTTAAATACAATAAGCCTATTGGAAGAACAATTTTTAATTACAATGAAATTTCAAAATCTCTATCATTCGACAAAGATTCCTCAACAAATGTAGATGGTGAATGTATTTGTAGTGTTGATAATTATGCTAATTTTATAAATCCACACTTGGGGCATATAGTTACTGGAGACTTAGCCATAGTTAAAGATAAATCTTTAAGAACCATAATGTCATTTGGTACTAAATTCAGGTTACCTTCTTGTAATAATTCTAATAAAGTCTTAAAACCAATAAATGTTGACATTGATAAATATATTTATGGGTTAGCTTCTAAATATGCTCAAACGTTAGAGGCATTTAATATGTGGAAATTTACTATTTTAAAATTTATTAAAAATGCCATTTATAGTATCAATTTATCTAGATCTATATTTAATATGGATAATATAAAACACTCTATTAATGATTTACATAGATCTTTTGTTATCACTTAGGTTGATAAAGCCTCTAATAATTATACTATTATCTGTAAAAAATTCTATATACAATATCTGTTAGATTATTTAAAAAATAATAGTCTATTTAAACTTGATTCACACTCCGTTAATAGTATCAAATTGAAAATAATCAATATGTATAGTGAATTAGATATTAATAATAAATTTTTGATAATAAATTTAATAATAAATTTTTGAAATTTCCATATATTGTGCTTATACCTAAATTTCATAAAAATCCTATTAAATTTAGAACTGCAACTAGTGGTCATAATTCATACTGTACTTCTGCTAGTAAATTATTACTAAATTATTTAAATGTACTAAATAGCAATTTACGAGATTCTAGTAATAACTACATTATTCTAAATAATAGTAAAGAATTAAAAAATAAATTAACATCACTAGGTAAAATAATAAGTTTTCAATCTTTTGATTTTAAGGATCTATTTAATAATATTAAGATCACTGATCTTTATGATGTCATTTTAGCTTTATATAATGCTTATATTAGTAATCAATCTTATCTAACTAAATTTACCAATTTTCCTGAACTTCTTCGTTCTTTTCAATAATTATATTTTTCAAGGTAATAAATTATACTTACAAGTCTCAGGGGTTCCACAAGGTGGCTGTAGTAGCAGTATGTTAGCTAATTTATACCTATATCATTATAAAAAATTCTTTACTTCAACAGATTGTAAAATTTACAGATATGTAGATGATCTGATTTGTCTAGTATTTAAAGATAATTATGCCATAGATATAGATTTCTATCCGGATAATTTGGAATTAATACCTAATGAAACCACTATTAGTAAAAATATTAATTATTTGGATTTAAATCTAATTATAGAACCTACTAATGGGATAGTTACTAATTTATATGATAAAAAAGATTTTTTTTTAATTTAATATTAATAAATTATTACTATTTAATTCCTGCAACTCGATTCAATTGTTTAGAAATATTATACTTAATCAACTTTTTAGAATTTATAGATTATCAGATAAAAAATTTCATGCTTTGCACATTAATAACCTCAAAATTACCAGTAAATTTTATGAATATCCAGCATATTTAGTTAATGGTATAGTTAATAAGTTTCGATTAGCCAAAAATTCTCAATAATCTCTCCTTAGTATCTTATTTTAGCCATACTTCTATATTCTCTTGAATATATATTGTAATATATTTTCTTCCATTTATTTTGCAGCTTTTACTGTAGAATATCACATTTTATTGCCTTTATGCAGTACAGATTTTTCTATTACTCACTTTGGCAACAGTAGATCACTTCTTTACACTTTTATGTATGGCAACATTGGTCAAGTCATTTATTGCTCGTCATGGTTGTACATTTGAGGTGTATTTTAAAGTATTTATGTTTCCAATCTTTTTTTTTTTTCCAATCTTTATGCTTGTAGTCCAAATAACACAAGTTTATAGATAAAATTTATCTTGTGTGCGAAACAAGTATTTTTGTGTTCATTTTGAAAGGATATTTGGACTTGAAAAATAATTTTTTTTTAAATGAGCTATTCTTAAGCCTACAGCTCTTCCACGTACAAACTTTTATGCTTGATATTTTTTGTATTCCTATTTTATTCCTCACCATTGATATTTGTTGATTGTCATTGTCTTTATGACCTGTAATAAGTATTATAATTTCCTCATTATGGTTGAATTTCATTTTATTTCATTGTATTTGTAGGCAAATTTTAAGATAGTGTATTATGAGTTACTACTTACATTCTACCACTGGATTTACAATTTTAATATTTTATATATATATATATATATATATATATATATATATATATATATATATATATATAAGTCATTTATTGCTCGTCATGGTTGTACATTTGAGGTGTATTTTAAAGTATTTATGTTTCCAATCTTTTTTTTTTTTCCAATCTTTATGCTTGTAGTCCAAATAACACAAGTTTATAGATAAAATTTATCTTGTGTGCGAAACAAGTATTTTTGTGTTCATTTTGAAAGGATATTTGGACTTGAAAAATAATTTTTTTTTAAATGAGCTATTCTTAAGCCTACAGCTCTTCCACGTACAAACTTTTATGCTTGATATTTTTTGTATTCCTATTTTATTCCTCACCATTGATATTTGTTGATTGTCATTGTCTTTATGACCTGTAATAAGTATTATAATTTCCTCATTATGGTTGAATTTCATTTTATTTCATTGTATTTGTAGGCAAATTTTAAGATAGTGTATTATGAGTTACTACTTACATTCTACCACTGGATTTACAATTTTAATATTTTATATATATATATATATATATATATATATATATATATATATATATATATATATATATATATATATATATATATATATATATTCAGTTTAGTCATTCATTTCAGATTTTCACTGTCTTTGTGGGCATTTCGCAAAAAAAGAGTTGGTTACACTTTTCTGAATCATATCAAAATCTAATCAGCATCAGGATAACCATTAAGAGATTTAACTTTAGTTTTGTGAAATTTTATTAAATAGCTTTCTAACTACAGTGAAAATAATCTTCATTTCCTCAAAATTAAACATTTAAATATCTCGAGAATGGTTGATTTTAGACTATTGGGTGGGTTTTATTCCTTTTGTCGCCTAAAATTGCGAATAAAACAAGCATTTAATTGATACATTTGAGCATATGTAGTCTTTTATTTTAGGTTTCTGCGACTTTTGAGGGCCATTTCGTAAAAAGACAGATTTTTACTTTTACTGCAATACATGGTAATGTATAGGAAAAGTATTGGAATCATGTCGAAAATCGCAACTCGAGTTTTCGACGGATCTACACGTTTCGAGATCTCTAGAATACAAAAAAACTATTTTTAGCGTGACGTCTATCTGTGTGTCTGTGCAATGTATGTATTCACTCTAACTCAAAAACTAATGGACCGAATTTCATAAAATTTGGTAGGTAAGACCCTTGGGTGTGACCCTGGTGCTGATTAGTTTTTGGTACAATTCGGAAAAAAAGAACCCTCTTTTTTTGCGAAATGGCCCTCAAAAATCTCATGTTTCCCTCTAGCTGAAATACAAATTGACCAAATTTCACAAAATTTAGTAGATAAATCACATGTGGGACACTCTGCTGATTAGATTTTGGTATTATTCGGAAAAGAACAACCTACCTTTTTTTACGAAATGGCCCTCAAAAATCGCCAAAATCTGAAAAAAAAGCTACGTATGTTCAAATATATCAATTAAATGCTTTTTCTATACGTAATTTTTGATGAGGAAAAGAATAAGAACAACTCTATTACTCTAGGACTAACCGTCCTCGAGTTATTTGAGATTTTTCGCATTTAGTTATGCCACCTTTGGAAAAATGTCCAATTACCAAATAAAAACAGAAATTGAATTAAAAATGCAAATTTAGTGTTATTTTGTGCAATTAAACTCAATTTAATGAATTATTAAAGAAATAAAGAAAAAATGAATTTTAGTCTGCAGGGAAAGTCATGTGCTGCCCACATGAGATTTTTACTTTCCCTGCAATACATGGTAATGTATAGGGAAAGTATTGGAATCATGCGTAAAATCGCAACTCGAGTTTTATACGGATCTACACGTTTCGGGACCTGTAGAACACGATAAAACCATTTTTAGCGTGACGTCTGTGTGTCTGTCTGTGCAGATTTTGTATCTACTCTAACTAAAAAACTAATTGACCCAATTTCATAAAATTTGGTAGGTAAGTCACTTGTGGTCAAATCTGGTGCTGATTAGTTTTGAGTACGATTCGGAATAAAAGAACCCGCCTTTTTTTGCTAATGGCCTGTATCCACTCTAGCTGAAAAACTTATGAACCGAATTTCACAAAATTCGGTAAATAAGTCGCTTGTGGGTCACCCTGGTACTGATTAGATTTTGGTATGATTCGGAAAGAAATAACATGCTTTTATTTTGTGAAATGACCTGCAAAAATCGTAGAAATCTAAAATAAAAACTACTTATGTTTAAATATATCCAGTAAATGCTTGTTTTATACGTAATTTTTAACGATGAAAAGAATAAGACCAACCCCATTACACTAGGACTAACCGTTCTCGAGATATTTTATTTTCTCTACGCCACCTTTGAAATTAAGTCCAGTTACCAAATCAGAACGAAAATTGTATTAAAAGTGAATTAAATTTAATTAAAATAAAGAGAACGTAAATATAAGTCTGCAGGGAAAGTCATGTGCTGCCCACATCAGATTTTTCTTTACCGAATCGTGCCAAAATGTAATCAGCACCAGGATATCCCACAGGTGACTTATCTACCAAATTTTGTGAAATTTGGACAATTTTATAGCTAGAGTAGATACAAGAGATTTTTGCAGGCTAGTTCGCAAAAAAAGCGGGTTTTTTGATCCCAAATCATACTAAAAGCTAATCAGCACCAGGGTCACACACAAGTCATTTATCTACCAAATTTTAAGAAATTTGGTCCATTAGTTTTTGAGTTAGAGTGGATATATACATTGCACAGACAGACGCACACACAGACGTCAAGCTAAAACTAGTTTTTTCGTATTCTAGAAGTCTCAAAACGTGTAGATCCGTCGAAAATTCGAGTTGTGATTTTCGGCATGATTCCAATACTTTCCCTATACATTACCATGTATTGCAGGGAAAGTAAAATTGTTAAATAAAATAGCTGCTTGTAATTGAATGGTTGAGTATCATGAAATGGAAAAGACGAATTGCTGAAAGATGAGCATAAATTTAGTGCTATTAAATAATTTTCATTCACTAGAAGTACTTGCGTAAACATTTCAAATTTTTCCTTCACAACTTTACCAGCGTTTTTTTTTTGAGAAGGAGTAAAATGTCACTTGTACCTTTTTTCTCATTCTTTTTCTTCAAAATAAAGTACACACATGCAGGTCCTGTCCCCATCTTTTTGTACCTAATTTTTCCTGCCGTAGCTTGGCCGTGTTCCCCAGCAGACCAGGGGGGAGGGGGCGGACGACTCCAACTCTGGTCTAATTATTAGAAAATTTTATAATCAAATACTTCTTGTCAAGTTCCTTGATTTTAAAGAAAGGTTTGGAAAAATTATTATCTAAAGAAGAAAAGTGTGTATGTATGATCCAACATACATGGAGAACGGCTGAACCGAATTTCATGAAATTTGTCTTGGTAGTCTTGAAATCACCCCACAAAAAACAGGTCATGTTTCGAGTTTCTACGACCAGTGGTTCTCGAGATATTTGTGAAAAACGACACTTTTTCCTAGAAGTTCTACTCTCTAACTCCATGATTCACAAAGAAAAAGGTTGGACATTGTTGGTTTAAAACGTGAGAGTCAATTAAATCTGAGTTTTGTGGGAGTTTATTGAACGTATTAGTAAGGTGACCAATTTTTTTACAATGAAAAGGAGGACGAAAAAATTAAAGAAAAAAGTACAACGTAAATAAATGAAATATTTTATTATACATCCCTTTTAATTATTTACTTAAACGAGTATTTTTCCATTGAATGAATATTTTTTGTCAATATATCATTTTCTAACAGTAACAATATATTGGAAATTTCGGAGCAAGAAATGTCCTTCATATTGAATTTTACAGTAAGTGCTGCAGCTAGAGTATCAACATTCAATCTTGATTACACGAAGTATAATATAGAGATAAAATAAACAAAGTGAAGTGCGCAATGGTGCGAGACATGTGAAGTTCTCCTATGCACTGTGCATGCGTTTCATAATCGCGTCTGTCCGAACTGTACCGTTACATGATGCGTAACAGTTCGGCGCGGCATCTCTGAATACAAAGATTAACAGATTAGTTTTAAAATATCGAAAAGGAGGACAGGTAGGAGGACACTTTTCGAGGAAGGACAGAACCTACAAAAGAAGGACTGTCCTCCCTAAAGGAGGACGATTGGTCACCTTAGTATTAGACGCTTTTGAAAATCGTAAGTTTGAGATATGAGTTTAAATGGAAATTTTCCCCATGGTTTATTTCTCACAGGCTTACTCAACACCGAGTTTTGTGGGAGTTTATTGAACATATTAGACACTTTTGAAAATCGCAGGTTTGAGATATGAATTTAAATGGAAACTATCACCATGGTTTATTTCTCACAGGCTTACTGAACAACGAAAAGTATTAAGAAATTACAAGAAAGATCAATCATGCATAAAGCATTGATTATAAAACACTTTCCAACTTTAATTTTATTTAAACATCTCTAAAGTGCGATACATTCAGCTGTAATATATCACAATCGGCCCTATATGTTCCGGTGTAATTTTTATCATAGTTTTGCATGGTAAATCCCGAGCAACGGCGGGTAATCACTGCTAGTATTTTATTTGCAGAAAAATAGAAGTGGCAAAAAGGAATCGCTCCATTCTTCAAGCTTTATTTTAATGTTAGATATACATTTGTAGGAGCTAGAAACTGTAAAATTCGACTTTATATAATTTTAAGTATATTTGAAGAATTACTTTAAATAACACTGTCGTCTAGCATTAGTAAACGAAATATAATAGGCTACCTTCCACCTTAAGACAACGACATAGGCATGGAGTTTTAGAAAATGTTGAGGATGCTCTTTAATGTGAGACTTATAGAGTAAAGCCTTTTTAACGGACATTACTGAAAATCGAACATTTTCATTCAGCGGACACTCCTCCTCAATACCTCACACCGATTAAACGCACACGTTTCTATACAGGACACATCCATTTAATTTACTTTTTGGAATTCTATACACATTAATTTAAAGAGTATTTTCAAATTGTCCGACAAAATATAATCGCTGATCGTAGAATATCTCCAGCCAACGACAAATATTTATTTATGTCAAACAAATTTTAAACTTTATGTGGACAGTACATGATTTTGCTACAAATTCAAATTCATTTTACTTTCCCTGCCATACATGGTAATGTATAGGGAAAGTATTGGAATCATGCCGAAAATCGCAACTCGAGTTTTCGACGGATCTACACGCTTCGAGAACTCTCGAATACGAAAAAACTATTTTTAGCGTGACGTGTGTCTGTGCAATGCATTTATCCACTCTAACTCAAAAACTAATGGACCGAATTTCATAAAATTTGGTAGGTAAGTCACTTGGGTGTGACCCTGGTGCTGATTAGTTTTCAGTACGATTCGGGATAAAAGAAACCGCCTTTTTTTGCGAAATGGCCAGCAAAAATTGCCTGTATCCACTCTAGCTGAAAAACTAATGGACCGAATTTCACAAAATTCGGTAGATAAGTCGCTTGTGGGCCACCATGGTGCTGATTAGATTTTGATACGATTCGGAAAAAAATAACCTGCCTTTTTTTGCAAAATGGCCCGCAAAAATTGTCAAAATCTAAAATAAAAAACTACGTATGCTCAAATATATCCATATTACATGCTTGTTTACACGTAATGTTTAACGAAAAAAAAAAGAATAAGACCAACCCCATTACATTAGGACTAGCTGTTCTCGAGATATCTTAGTAAATAAGTCCAGTTACGAAATGAGAACGAGAATTGAATTAAAAGTGAATTAAGTTTAATTAAAATAAAGAGAACGTGGACATAAGTCTGCAGGGAAAGTCATGTGCTGCCCACATCAGATTTTTACTTTCCCTGCAATACATGGTAATGTATAGCAAAAGTATTGGAATCGTGCCGAAAATTACAACTCGAGTTTTCGACGGATCTACGCTTTTCGGGATCTCTAGAACACGAAAACACTATTTTTAGCGTGACGTCTGTGTGCCTATCTGTCTGTACAATGTATGCATCCACTCTAACTCCAAAACTATTGGACCGAATTTCATATAATTTGGTAAGTCACTTGTGTGTGGCGCTGGTGCTGATTAGGTTTTGATACGTACGATTCGGGAAAATCAACCCGCCTTTTTTGGCGAAATGACCCGCAAAAATTGCCTGTATTCACTCTAGCTGAAAAACTAATAAATCGAATTTCACAAAATTTGGAAGATAAGTCACTTGTGGGTTACCTGGTGTTAATTAGATTTTGGTATGATTCGGAAAAAGTAACCTGCTTTTTTTTGTGAAATGGCCCGCAAAAGTCGCCAACATGTAAAATAAAAAACTACGTATTCTCAAATATATCAATTAAATGCTTGTTTTGTACATAATTTTAACAATGAAAAAAATAAGACCAACCCCATTACACTAGGGCTAGCCGTTCTCGAGATATTTTAGTTATTAGCATTTACGCTGCCCCACCGCTGGAAAAAAGTCCAGTCACCAACTGAGAACGAAAATTGCATAAAAAGTGCCAATTCAGTGTCATTTTAAATAATTGTAGTCGTTATTTTGTGCAATTAAACTCAATATAATAAATTATTGAAGAAATAGAGAACGTTAATATGAGTCTGCAGGGAAAGTCATGTGCTGCCCACATCAGATTTTTTTATATCATGATGCATTAAATTAAATTTAATTGCAGGGAATAACGTAGATACTTTTCTGATATTATATCCAATTTGCATTTCTAATGCATCTTCGTTTCGGGTCTCAAGGACGGGGTAAACGGAGTGCCCAGGAGGGGAAGAGATTCCCCCCTTTAAACTCGGCGAAGAGGAAAAGAAATACTAAGATAGAGAACATAGATTAACAGAAAGAACATAACAGGCGTGCTGGGGGGGGGGGGGGGGACGACCGAAGTCGAGTCCCATGCCAAGTCTTACAGGATTGGAAAAGTGTGCTAGGGCCCCATTAGGCACCTAGCGAAAGGAAAGAGGGGGAAAGAGGCGGGCCTTGAGCTTGAGAACGGGGGTGGGGGGGTAACGTACGCAAAAAAAAAAAAAAAAAGGAAAACGGTTCGTCGATAAATCGTGAATTCGCAAATGCTAGGGAGGGCCACGGAGTAAGCTAGAGTTCATAATAACAGGGGGAGAGCAGATATAAAACAATGCTAGACGAGACACCTCCGTTTAGGAGGGCGGAGAAACGTATCCTTTGTGCGGCGCCCCGCCAGCGACCTTGGGTGTGTTGGGTTGTACCGCGGGATACTGTCTAGCGTGGGATTATTTACTCTACTGAGATCTCTGAAAAAATTTTGAAAAAGTTTTTGAATGTAATCTAAAAAAAGCCTAATGTTGAGATCTTTGTGCAGAACTTCTAGCCTGACGTAGGTCGGAAATCTGATAAACATGCGAAGTGCTTTATTTTGCAGAACTTGAAGCTTCCGTAGGTGAATCTCAGCTGCGGTTCCCCAGACTGGGGATCCGTACGTCATAATTGGACTTGCAGGACGTATGCAGGACTTGTACAGCAATAACTTATGTCTCGTTGACAGGCGGCTGTTTCCAGCCAAAAGGGGCATCTTCGTTTCATTTGGCAGGTTAACGCATTTTAAAACAGTAGTGGTGTTTGATCACTTCTGGAATAAATTCTTATACTTTATACCCGTTAACTTCAGATGAGTGTTATAAGATATAAGAAATACTATGACCGTATGAGGGTTAGCTCTCATCATATTAATTGGTGTGCGTCTGCAGACAGGACAGCTGAATTTTATTCTTATACAACTTTGGTGAAATGTATACCCCGCAGAATATCATCCAATCTGCCTGCCCTTCCAAACAAATAACACAGATACTATCGTTCCAGAATGTTGGCTGATGTAAGCTTGAAGCATACCTCCTACAATTAATACTATTATATCGACAACTCCCTACAACTACTACCATGTCGATTCATGATGATTAAATGGTAACTAAGAGTGAATTCTTATATACAGATCGATAATGTATTTTGATAACTCGTTTTCTAGAGAAATGTATTTCCATTTTATAAATAGTTGTCTTTTTTGTTAATACAGAAATAATCTCGTGTTTCACTCTAACTCTATTCAACAACCCTGATACAATTTTAGATATATTCTTATCCCAGAAGAAATACGATTACGAATTTCGTGTTAGTATGCATAAACTTCCTGCGAGTTATCTGAAAGGAAATGATTATTTTAGAACCAAAGAAGTCGTCGACCAAGGCCCTCACTGTTAGGAGGCGCACCACCCATGAATATGAAATATGTAGATTGATATTTGCACAGCCTTTCGTGTTTCTATTTTGATGTCTAAGTTATCACCACATCATTTCAAATTGTTAAGTTTTTAACCTTTTAATTATTTGAATAATATACACTACACACCATATAAAATAAAAACACCATTTATTTTTTGTTAACACATTATTTATAACATACAAAATATAGTCATTCCATTTGACTAGAAGAGTTCATCACATTCTGACTTCTTTCATCTGAGTAGAAACACTCACATATTCTATCTTATTAAAATGTTCATAAGATATATAGTTAAAAAGATAAACATATAGTTTAAAAAGATATATAGTTAAAAACATATACTTTAAAAAGATATATAGTTAAAAACACATACTTTAAAAAGATATATAGTTAAAAACATATACTTTAAAAAGATAAAAAAAAATTATTTATAAAAATTATCACTAAAACTAAAAATCATGATTTGTGTATTTCTCTCATGTAGTGTGAGATCAAGTATTTTAATTCCGTGTAGTTTAATTGAAAATTATTCTTCCTGTTTTATACCTTTTATCATATAATGTCCGTAAGACAAACATGTAATTTTATCATCTAATATATATTTCTTATCATAGAAACTTCTTAACGAAATTTTATCTAGGTTAACAGTACACAACTCATGATTTTTACTAATAATTTGAGATTGTTTATTTCGTAATAAATCATCATTTCCTAGTGTTTTGATAAAATTATCACGTTGAAGAGTTTTCAAAACACTAGCTTTTATTCCTTTTGCTGTTTTTTTACATTCCGTTCCAAAAATATATGAATACATTTTTGGTTTCAAACCACAAAACTCTTTAATCGGTAAACCTCTTGTTTCATCTTTTAAAAACCTTAACCGCATATAGTTCGCAGTATTATACAAGAAATGATCTTGTTCATAATTCGAAAAATCGAAGATATTAGGGAGTTCTGTTGCCATATCTTCATAAATATCATGAGTTTTTATTTCTAAACACAGACTATCAGTGTCTGTATATAATAATGTGACTTTATCATTGTAATATTTTTTAAAAACTTCATAGTAAATTCGATGCATGTGAAGTTTGCTTAATTCTAATACAGTAAATCCAATATAAATCGGTTCATTTAAACATAAAGTACTACGTTTTTTTTTAAAATAAAACACAATGTTCGTTAATCGGTTGAAAATAATCTAAACACGAACTTTGTAAGTGTTTTTTGCATTCTTTTTCGGTAATACCGATTGAAACGTTTCTTAGTTTTCTAACATTTAATAACGTACGATCAAAAAATGCGTTATTCATTAATTTGAAATTTTTTTTAAAAAAGTTTCCTTTCGCCTTCTTGCGTTCGTTATTATTCAATTCGATATAGGGTTTCAACCATGGTGTTTGGCGAAAGGAAACTATTCTATGAATTTGTTTTAAAATCATTCCCTGTTTTAAATAAAATTGTAAGTTCAAATAATGAACTACATAACTTTTTTTATCGTTTAAATTTGGAATAAGCTTTTTTGTTTTACTAAACTTTAAATTAAACTGGTGTAATAAATGTTTTTGATATGGTGATAAATCATCATAAGTAACTTCAACGTGTTCCGCTGCCAAAGGAAAAGATTCATGTTCATCGTGTAAGGATTCTGGATAGGATAAGTCTACTTCTAATATATACCCGATATCTGAATCGGGTGTAACTTTAAATATATTAAATTGCTCTATTTCCTTAGAACTTAACCATTTAAAATTACCTATTGGTAAATAACTCGACATAACATACCCGTAAAGATTTGTCACATCTAAAGATATTATGTATTTTTCTTCTAAATCAGGGTTATATGTTTTTGGAATATAAATATTATTTGCTTCGCTGAATCTTTTACCAACCATACACACCCCTCCTCGTATTCCATGTTCAAGTAACAGGTACGTATCTACATCTTTAATGAGTTCAAGGGTGCAATCTGTCATTTTAAGTCCTGCACTCCAAGTTAAATCGGCTGCTGATATGAATTCCAATGCTTCTAAATTATAGATTTTCATAGTGATATCTCTAAAACTTTCAAACACTTCTGCTAATAGTATACAATCACAAAATAAATATAATTTAAGATAATCTTCAAAAGTTTTACATTTAAATTTTTTCCAAATTTTTTTCGCAAACATATATTCTTCATCAGTTATGTGCTCGTTTGTGAGATCATTGAAAAAACATTTTTTAGTGGGGAGTTCAACACCATTTAATTTTATTTCACTATTTAAATATGAATAAGGAAAAACACCTTTTCTTCTTAATAACTGATATTTCTCTTTTTTTTTGGGGGGGGGGGGAAGAATTCATTAAAAATGGGGAAATTATAATCTGATATATTTAAAGTATCAACCAGCTTTGATAGAGGTGAACTTAAAAAATTATAACTATCTAAAAATTTTAATCGGTCAATTGTGAAGGTAGTAAATTTTTCATTGTTTATTGGTATAACACGAATATTTTTGGCAAATCTGTTTGAAATTTTTTTAAAAATCAAATGAGAATCATATCCAGTTAAATTATGAATAACAACAGGTATAAAAGGCGATATTTGTAAATTTAAATTGCATGGGGAGGAGTGACATAATCCGTTAAATCGTCCCGTTATATGGTTACGGTCTCTAGAAATTATATCTCCTGTTTTAAACTGTTTACCGCAAATATAACATTTCGAACATTTTGGAAAATCAGAATCGATCATTGGAACATTTCTTTGCAGATAGTCAGATAAAGTATTCTCTATTTTTTGCAAAGTTGTAAGAAAATTTTCCACACAATCACCACCTCTATAATATTTATGATAAACAATTTTTTTATCATCAGTTATAATAAACAATGCATAGCAGATAGGTTCATGGACTTGAGTTTTAACTGTATAACTTTGTTTTTGTGAAGGGAATACTGTTTCGAGAGGTATGATCAAACTTTCGAAATCTGCATAAATCACAAAATTTGTTTTCAATAATTTTTGAAATGATTTAAATCTCATAAAGTTTTCACCGTCTTTTGGCATTCTTATGCGTTCGGGTTTGTTCTCTAAACAAAATAATTGATGGGTGTTTAAAGTATCTTTTCTTTGAAATGATGAAAGACAATTTTTACAATGAAAATGTAATCCATTTTTCACGCATAACAATCTGTTGAAATTAGAAATAAAAAAATAATGATTTTTGTATAACATCAAATCTATTTCTTTCTTATTTTTAATTTTACTAATATATATCGGGAATAGATTATTTTCATACCCATAGACGTTAATTTTAGGATTATTCTTTCTTTCAAATTCGGGTATTTGAGTTATTTTAACAGGGTAATTAAGAAAATTGAAATCTAAATATTTTAAATATTTTTTAAATGAAGTAGGGTTGGATTTATTATTTATCATAGGAAATATTCCAGCTAAAACAGAATATAAAAAACACTTTAGATCAGAATTTTTAACATGGCTGACACATTTTTTAGCTTTCAATATTTTTGGTAGTATTACAAACCCACACCCTCCGTTTGGTTCACTATATAACCCTAAATGCACCTCAATATATTTAATATCATTAATGATCCACCCACTACCTAATCGTAAAAAGTTTTCAATTGAAGATATTATTTTTTTGATAGCGTTATCTATTTTTTCATCTATTTGATATTGTGATACTAATCTTTCGCAAAATGATGAAAAATAAAATTCTTGTTTTATATATTCATTTTTTTCTATATTTTCATATTTAATGAATTCAACACATTCACATATAATAAAACGTATTCTTAAAGATACGCTATTATTTAATAAGTTAAAAATTTCATTTTTATTATCTATTAACGCAGTTAATGGATCAGAATAATTTTCCAAATCGGTACGAAATGTTTGAACATAATTCTGAAATGAGTATTCCTTCAAATAAAATATATAAATCAAAAGATGAGAAATAACAGAAATAATAAGGTTATTTATCACAAGATTTTATAAATGAAATAATAAATTGGATTCCTTTTATAAGATTGTCTAATGCAGTTATAGCAATATTAAACCGATTTTTCACTACACTTTCATATTCGCGGGTTAAACATATATAATTTGATTTTCTGAATTCTTTTATTTGAACACTGAGACCGTTACCTAAGTAAACGGAATAATCAGGAATCAATTTTTTACCTTCGCTATCGTGACTCAACACCACATCATATTTGGATGCAGGTTGAGGTTCTGGATCATGAGATGGATGACTTGAAATTGAAGGTTGTTGTTGATTGAGACCCAGACCGTCCGACCTACCAGAAAGGTGTAAGGTAACTGTATGGACGGCCGGGAAGTGCCACCCAATTTAGACCGGAACCCAGTGGGGGAGGCATCCACAGGGACCGTACCCTCCTTCCCCTACCACCAACCTCTCGGAAGGACTTACGGACCCACATGTTTAACGTGATCGTACTCCGCATGAACACGGCGGAATTTGTGGCAGCGTGCAAATCTAGCGCGCAAACCACGGGGATACCACACCCGAGATGGCCAACAGCACGCGGCGTTCCGAGGTGGTCACCCACCAAGTACTAACCGCGCCCGATGCTGCTTCACTTCGGTGATCTAACGAGAACCGGTGTTTTCAGCACGGTACGGCCGTTGGCCCTTGAAATTGAAGGTGTAATTTCGAATTCTTTTACGGAGTGTTTCCGTTTCTTTATTTGCATTTCCTTTATTGGTGTTTGTTGTGTTCCAATTACATCTAAAAAATAGTAGATAATTTGAAAAATAATGAAATAATTTTTTAATTCTACATGAATTGTCTTTTAAATCTTGGAAAAAAATAAAAATACAATGTTATTATACCGTTTGATAAAACAGAATCTGTCTCATTATAACAGTCAGATGGTTCAAGTAAATTCTTTCTCGGGTTCTTTTCTTTCTTGAAGATACCATCGTTTCTTTTTCTCTTCAATGTTTTTTCATGTTCTTCGCCAATAATATGATCAAAATCTAAAAAAGAAGCTGGAAACTATCAGAAAATTATTTTTACGTTCACATGTAAACATTATGATTAGTAGTTTTAGGATACTTACTTGTAAATGAATTCATTTTTTTTTTTCGTGTTCCTTATCATTCAATATTAACAAATAACTACCTGTAAATGAAAATCAGATGTAAGTTTGTTTACAATGAAAGCCAACATATTTCTCACAATAGAAACACAAGAAAAAAAACAAGGCATAATGAAAAAAAAAAACCATTTAGCGGTTTTTTCTAAAGTTAAAGAAGAGATTGTATTTCAAATCTTAACAATCTGATTTCCACTTACCGATTTTCTTTAGTTTTTTAATATTGTCCTATTCCTATTCCTGCAAATATAAAATATAAATCATTTTTCATTATAAATTTTTCCATTCACAACATAATCCAATAAAAGATAATTTAAAATTTTAATCTTCATATATCTATATTATGGGATTTGATACATCTTTGTTAAACATACAATTTGATAAAAAGAACAATTAGACTGCTATGTAAAGGACTCACTTTCCCAACCGGGAATCGAACCAGGGATCTCCGACTAGCCAGACAACACTCTAACCACTTGAGGTAGTGGTGTGAGAACTTCATCTCCTATTCTGCTTTATACCCGCAACTATCATCTTACCTTTATCTGATCGAGATCTTCTTCTCTCTCTCTCAAACTTTTGAAGTGATTGTAAAAATAAAAAAATTCACAACATAATCCAATAACAGATAATTTAAAATTTTAACCTTCATACATCCAACCGGAATTGAACCATAGATCTCCGACTAACCAGACGAGAGTCTAACCACTTGAGGTAGCGGTGCGAGAACTTCATCTCCTATTCTGCCTTATGAGCCTACAACTATCATCTTACCTTTATCTGATCAAGATCTTCTTCTCTCTCTATTAAACTTTTGAACTGATTGTAAAAATAAAAAATTAACTTACCGATATTTTACTCTATAGCAACCGAGTAAATGATGAAAATCTCTCCGAAAATTAGGGATATTCCTGATGAGATGAACCCCACTTTTTCTAATACAACCATGTTGTATGTTAGAACTGATCTCTAGCACTGAGGTTATATACTTTCTCTCATACTAATAATAAACTTCTGAAGAACTTGCAGTGAAAACATCCTTTTTCAATAATATTCTCCTTTCTTGGAAGTGTTTCTTTAAGAAGGGTCTATATTTCCACAAAATATATATATATATAATTACTAATAATATCGTTTTTACCATTTCTTAACATCGTTGTCTGTTCTGGTTTATTTTTAAACAAAATAATTAATAGTTGATTAAAGTTGTTTCTTTAAAATGAATATATATATATATATATATATATATATATATATATATATATATATATATATATATATATATATATATATATATATATATATATATATATATATATATATATATCCGTGAATTTGCTTCTATGGTGATGTTAATATTACTTGACGTGTATTTTTATTTTTTTTATTTTTACATAATTCTTATTATTACATTTCAAATATATATATATATTGTGTGTTATTAGTATGTGAAATTATATAGATTTTAAAAAATTAAACATACATATGTTAAAATATATTTATTATTTTAATAAACACAATATTACAGAGAAAAATATATCACATCGCGTAGGATGTGTGAAATTACATCAATATTGTTTCTAAACATGTTTCCAAACTATTGATAGAAGACAAAATATTATGGTATATTGGTGTATGCATGTAGTTCAGCAACAAGTTCATCATTATTCAATATAAAAAAATATCCAATTTTTTTCTTATTATTTCTGAAATCAGTTACATCAATTCCATCGATATGTCGATTCTTTTCACCAGCAACACACTCCAACAGATCATTATAAAAGTTTTGTGACCATGAACATATTAAATACTGGTTAGTTAAACAATCATCAAATAGAAATACATATCCAAATTTCTTATCATGCTGTCTTTTATGAATACAATTTATTATATCACAGTTATTTAAGATTTTGAAATAAAATCGTTGTTCGCTAGATTTCCATTCTATTGCTGATTGCATACAGTTATATAAATTTTTGAAAAGTGATGGGTGCACATATATAAAATTTCCTAGTTCTGAATCAGACAGCAAGAATCCATACCGCTCCATTGTAGATCTACTGAAGTAATTGATGTGATTATCCAGATATCATGTTTAAAAGTGGTACACAGGTCTGTTCCTTTGCATGGAAGGTGTGACAACATGTTGATAGGAAAAAATTATTTTTCACAAACATTTTGACAAACTTTTCGTTTTTGTCTCTGTGTCTAATATGCAGATGATACATTTGTAATTGACGTGAACTTTGAAAAAGGAAGTATAAACAAAACAACCCGCAAGTTGTTGTCCGAACATCTTGAAAACATATATGGTTGTATTTAATAACGTTAGAATTTTTTTTCATAAAAGAAACCATGTGTTTATTTCGTGGTGGTATTCCATAACTATCAAAGTAGTATGCTATATTATTATGAAAATATATAGCAATCCAATGACTACCTGATAATGTTCTTGGATCTAAGTTTACAATAAATGATTTAAAATGAGTTTTTCCATGTGGTAAACTATCAGATGCATAAACCCCTGCAAATCCATTCTTTAACCTGTAATCACTACATGCCAATCTACACAGTGAAATTGTGTTCATTTTTGTATTGAGTTACGTACGAAAAATGTTTTTTTTTATATAATAACAGCTGTTTAATAATCGGTGAACACGCTTCTTGATTTATCTAGTTCGATAGTATTGCGATATTCTGCAAAAACAATCAACGTAACAGTTTCAGGAAGGGGTGTTGCAAATTTCATATCTAGAGCAATATTTCCGGTTTTATTTACACTGGTATGTGTGTCATTTGCAGCGAGATCAGGAGTCAAATCCACACAATATAGCGTATAACCGTCTTTATATTCCAAATAATTAATATTTATGTTTTGAGAATTATGATATAGATTTAAATCCGTAAACAAACTTAGATAACACCTTGCATAGGTATTATTATTAAAATTAGGTTGAAATGGTTTCGCTGGTATCATCAAACCACCATTTAAGACTGTCAAATAATTTAAGTTATAATGCGAGAAATTGAAGGTTTTTTTTTTTATGTTTCCGTTATAACTATCATTGGATACAAATCCTAGAATTAACCGTGTGGGTAACTGGCCAATGAAAGCATTAGCTATTGTAGATGATTGTAAACCACTTGATAATGCAAAAGCTTTTACTTCAATTCGTCGGATAGCTAATTTCACTACCCCTTTTTCCAACGCTTTTTCATGAGCTAGCATGATAGATGAAGCAACACAGACTTTTCTTACATGCAGACTCGCTGACTGAATTACAACTTTAAATGAATCATTTTCAGACATTAAAGAAAATATGTCTTTGTTTCGTTGCAATTTTATGCGGACATTAACACCGTTTATTAATAATTTCGGTTGTGTTGCTAAATCGAAATGCAACGTTCCTATAAGATCCATAACATCGCTTTTTTCGCATGCTAATTGTCTGTTCTTATATCCTTCGTTTGCTCCGCTTTTCTTCACATCGTCATGTTTCGAAGAGGTATCCTTATTAAACAAACCAGCTCTATACATAGTCTCTTGTGATGATTTTGATGAAAACAGCAAACTTTCTAACAAAGCACGATAACCATAATTTGCTTGTGAAGCTATTTGTTTATCATTTAAAAACACAGCACATTCTGAAAACATAGTATTTAAAAAATAATTAATAGGAGCAACATCATCTGCATCAACCAGATTCGATCCGTTTTTCTTTATAACTTTTACTTGGAGATGTAAAATTGTGTGAGATAAATCCAAATAGTGTTCTCCATTTCCGCTAATATAAAACTCTAGAGGTGTTGTATCTGTTAGGGAAGCCACTGGATGTATTTCTAAAAACGTAGACGAATCAATTCCTAGTTGAATTGCAACATTATTGAACAAATCTAGTTCGCTTTTGAGACATATAACGTTGTTGGTATCCATCATGAAAAAATATCGCGTTGTGTTTTACAACGTTTTGTTGTTGAGTGTGATGATTTTCCGCTGTATTTTCTTTTTATACCCCTTTTTTTTCCTCGACCATGTTGTTGCAATTTATTGAAAATATCCTTTTTAATTTTTGTAGAAGTTTCACCAAATCTATTGCGGGTTGCATCTCTAAACGAGCTTCCAGATGCCACATCTGCTATGACATTTTTTCCAGTATCTAATAATCGTCCTCCTAAATATCGTGAGGCTTTAATAGCCAACGGTGTGAGGTATCGACCCAAATCACCGAAAAATCCATAACCTCGTTGGTGTGGGATACCCTGAAAATAAGGTCCTCCACCTCCCACTTGATTGCAATAATACGCTTCACAATCTTTAGTGTTTAAGTGCATGGTTACATACAGAATGATGAACCAACATTTATGACGATGAATTTATAGCCTTTTTGCGTCTGAAGGAAAACATCACAAAAGTTTTCCCTCCCATAAATACAATGTTGTTGCCCGAACTTGTTTTAAGTTCTATTTCAATAGTTTCAACAAAATTTTTGCGCACGGGAAAATAAACAGGTACATCATAGTGATTCACAATCTGATCTCCTTTCTCGTTTACACAAGGAATAGCACGAAGGACTGGTGAAAATGAATCACCTACATGGTGTGGAGCTATTAGATCAGTATACACAAATATTTCGGTTATTCCAGCATCTAATTCTATAGGATAATCACTGACATAATCACCGGTTTTAAAACTGATATTTCTAGTAAAACCCAATAGATCTGCTAATCCTTTGTCAAACATCATTTCACATTTTGGTGGTATGTGCAAATGTACTTTTAAATTTGGTAATTGTCTGAGTTTCACATATTTAAATTCTTGAAACAAATGATCAGCATTCTTGTACATCCCTTCGTTTAAAGTTAAATATTCTGAATGTGTGGTATGTGCTTTTGTTTTATAATATTCTTTAATTTCTAATTTGATTAACTCTCCTGCTATTGTATCAATTAGAGGGTTTACAACATATTTTGCTGTTCCTTTTACTACGGTATCCTCTTTTAAATTTATTTTTTGTAAAAACAATCTAGCAAACTCTTTTGTCATATATAATTCAGCATAATCAGATACCACAATTTCCAGTTCATTTCTTATAGGTTCATAAATAAATTTTAAATAATTTTGTAGTTCTAATATTGCTATATTATCATTTATTATATTAAAAACCCTCTCATCAAATTTATCGTTATTATTATTA
The DNA here is from genome assembly GCA_951213105.1 of Amaurobius ferox. Lineage (NCBI taxonomy): Eukaryota > Metazoa > Arthropoda > Arachnida > Araneae > Amaurobiidae > Amaurobius > Amaurobius ferox. The sequence goes on along the minus strand of OX578136.1, from coordinate 51,933,890 downwards.
TTTTTTATACGAGTTAATGGGATAATGTGTGTCGATATATGTTTGGGATTTCTGTTAATAACTGCAAATGATTGACCTTTAAGAAATTGTGTCGACCGTCTAAACTTAAACACACTTGATTTTGTTATAACAATATCTTCCTCCGGTAAATGCAACATACACAATAATTTCGATCCGTTAATTTTTCCTATCAATATTTCAAACCCCTTAGATATTTCAACGATAATATTTGTATTGATTTCATCCGTTGCGAATCGTATGCTTGGTTGAATATTCACGATTTTTTCAATTTCGCGATTGATGTTCACCCAAAAATCATTGATATTTTCTCCTATCTCATGAGGTAATTCTATGTCATATTGCATTATGTTAGACGGTAAATTTTCTTCTTTTATCATTTCAATTTTATAACTATTGTTATGGCCTGCTATATTAAACCAGTTTCTTGGTATGAACATTTCTGATAATCCTACCTCCCATCGACCTGATAACACTAACGCCGATGATAATTTTGTTCTATATGATGCCTGCGTGTTTTGAGGAAAGTAACCCATGCTAGAATTGCTGGGTAATGTCACATAGAAGTCTGTTAGGATTTCATCCATGATGCTTTGACCCAAGAGTTGAAGCGATTGTCAAATCCTTTCCACTTTATGTAAAACTCTCTATTTTCACCTGTTCCTTTCGTTTTCAAAATTTTTTCCACTCTCCAAAAATCATGTGTGGTTTTCACAACTGTTTGAATTTCCTCTTCATAGAACCTTCCTTTTAAAATCATATCTTTCAAATCTTTTAAGACATAGGTAGGAGGAGTTGTGGGATACTGTTTATGCACAATGAAGATCTCATCAGTCCAATTAGGTAAATACCCTCTTTGAAATACTTTTCTCGTTTTCGATATTCTCACTTGCTCACCAATATTAAATTTATATTTTGAGTCTATTCTATAACCATATAGCTTTTGAAAAATTAACGGTTCTAATTCTGGTCTAACTTCAACGGGTGCTAATCCGATACTATTGTGTTTGGTGGTGTTGTAGCTTTTTAAAACATCCTTTAAAATATCTAGATATTTATAGGAATTCCGATATGTGAATATTCTATATAACTTCGATTTTAACGTTCGGTTGAAGCGTTCGACCACACTAGCTTTATACTCGCTGTGAGAAGAATAATGATGGATATTATTTTTCTGAAACAACTGCTGTACCTGTTTATTATAGAACTCTTTACCCCTGTCTGTTTGAATAAGATGAGGATGGCTTTTCATCTGTTTAAATAGTTTTTTAAAACCATCAACCAAACACTCAGCATTTTTTCTTTTAATTGAAATTACATACCCATACTTAGAGAACACATCTATTGCAACAAGTAGATATTTGATTCCTTTGTTGTATTTGGAAAACTTCATCATTTCCACCAAGTCGCATTGGATGAGTTCTCCAATACCATATGATAAAACCTTTCGACGTTTAAATTTATATCTCACTGGTTTATGCAGAGTGTACACATCTTGCGTTATTAACCAATTTCTTATTTTTTTGGGTGGTATTCCAGTTGCTTTAGACAATTTTAATATTCCTCCAAATGATGCAGGATTTTCAATGTTGTAATAATATTTTTCTAATATTCTAGCCACTTTTTTCGTGGTGATTGGCTTCTCGATCTCCATGGAGTTTCTCTGGAAGCAGTCGGAAAAACGGATTGACTCATTAATCCTCGTTTCTTGGATAATTGTCGTTCTCTAGCGATCCGTTGATCCTTTTTCCTGGTTACTATTCTCTCATTTGCAGGTGATATATACCGATCTCCGCTTAAAAATACGTTGTCATCGTCTCGATCACTTGACGCCTTCATTTTTATTTGTTCTAATACAGTCTTATTTTCAATCCATGAATTTGGGATATTGATTTCTCGCAATGCTTTTAAAAACACATTAAAATGTGTTGGTTCTATTTGTGATTTTGTATTTCGAAAGATATATCCAAAAAAAATCTACCATTCTCGATCCTTTTATAGGAACATTGTCACGTGTTATTTCACCAAGATTGTTCCAGGTATATTGTCTAGTTTTCAGTTTCTCCATAATCATGGGAACAAATTTGGCATATTTCTTTGGTGCAGATATCAAGATATCTTTCAAAACCATATCTTCTTTTTCCTCTTTGGGTTTTATTTCATGCTCCTGTATTTCAATCGGATGGTTAACCTGAGAAAACTGATCATTTGCGATGCGGACGGATATAGGGTCTGGAGGGATATGCATCATTTTTTGATAACTCATAACAAGCTGACCCAAGAGTTTTACTTTCATATCATTAGGCAGCTTTTCACGTTCCAACAAAGCAGTTATTTCATCTTCTACCCTTAATTCAGGTCTGTGAGAATGATAGGAAGACATTAATTCTTCTGGAATGAGAGCCATTTTCCTAGCCATGATATCAACAAAAATTAACCCCCACAATTTTTTCAATATTTTTATCACTTAATCAAAATATATCACACTAATTTTAATATAATTTATATACAATTATAATATTATCGTTGGTATTTCTTATCATCTGTGTTTTTATTCTTTAACAATTTTGTTCCCTATAACACGACCAACAATCCCTGCTAATGCTGACAATATGACTGGAGCTATCGCCGGTAAAAATCCACCAACCTGGTTCGTTAACAGAATTTTTTTTTTACTCTGAACACCAAGTGACCGCTTTGCAAGTTTTCGCATAATATGTTTATACTTTTCCAATCTTGTTATATTTATAGGAAGATTTCCGGCTAAAATATTTAAACAAATTTCACACACTGCTGACACTTGTGAATGATTCGCCGTTTTCAATAATGCACGTTTCTGTAAAGGTCTAGATTTTGCCAACACATGCAGAAAATGATAGTTCTTTTTCAAATTTTTCATTGTGGTTGATATATCCAATAGATCCCCTCAGAACTGGGAAAAAGATTTTCACGTAAACGATATTCCTCTGTTGTCTGAGGATGCAAATCGATAACTAAATATTTGTATAACTCTCTTGTGGCTTTTATATAGGCATCCAGAAAATATTTGGTCTTTTGCGGATATAGTTGCCGACCCAAACAATTAATCTGACCGGTGTCTCTAGCATTTTTAAATAATATTATGTAATGAGCATTTAAGCTAATATCAGTAGTATATGGGGCTGACTCTGGGACACCCAGAGTCAGCCCCATATACTACTAATTCCTATCATATTTCAAAGATTTAGGACAACCTCTGAGACCAAGCATGTATAAAATCATCCGAAAATACATAAAATCATTAAAAAATAGGTATTTTTTAAAAAATCAAAAATCAAGAGAGTTTTAAGACTCTAAAATTTCATGTTTTTTAACTTAGAAAATGAATTATATGAATATTATTGAGACTGAATTTTAACTTTTTTTAGATAAATGCATGAGATCAAGGGAGCCCCATTTTGGAGCTACCTTATTTTGAGAGTTATGAGGGGACCGTTAGTCCCCCATACATAGGTAAATTACGGTGAAAAAAAAAAGGATGAAATTAAATAAATGCGTGAAAACTTCCAAAATGAATGCTCTAAAAAGATACTATAAATTTGAATAATATTAAAAAAATATAATGCCATTTTAAATGGCGTCAAAAAAAAAAATCCTTCTGTCCGTAAATTACGAACGTGTTTTATCATAAAATCTTGATAGTTTTCTATTCCTTTAAAATAAATGGGGGGACCGTTAGTCCCCCCATAAAAGTTTGATCTAAAGATTTTTTAAAACCTGAAAAAAAAATAAACATAATTAAAGTCAGAAAATAAAGTGATTTAACACGATAGGTTAGAAAATCATAGAATAAATAACTCTCTCTAATTTATATTTGTATTTACCACCAATCATACTAGAATATATAAATATATATCTACTTTTATTGATTTTATTTATTGATTCATCAGAAGGTTTTACATTTGGAAGGTAATACTCTTTTTCTTCACCATCTAACTTTATGATTACTGAATCTCCATATTTTCTCAATGATATCAGTTCATATTCTCCTGGACGTAAATCATTTAACATTTTAGCTTCCATTTATTAGTAAACATTTTTTTTTATAAATCCTTCCATTCTTCATAATCTGTAAAACCTCTTTTTTTTTTCTTAAGTCTGTTGTCCTAGATATGGAAATCCTACATTATTTCTAAATCTTCTTAACATCATGGGTATTTTATCTTCATCATACCGTATTTCATTTATTCTAGGCAAAAATATTAATTCAGTTAGAGATGTAATATCGTTTTCTCTACAATATAATTTTTTTAAATTAGTTAAATTTTTTATTCCTTCAAGAGATGTAATATCGTTTTCACTACAAGATAGTATTTCTAAATTTATTAAATTTTTTATTCCTTCAAGTGAAGTTAATCTATTATCTACACAATATAATTCTTTTAAATTAGTTAAATTTTTTATTCCTTCAAGAGATGTAATATCGTTTTCACTACAAGATAGTATTTCTAAATTAGTTAAGTTTTCTATACCTTCAAGTGAAGTTAATCTATTATTATTACAACTTAATTCTTTTAAATTAGTTTCTATACCTTCAAGAGATGTTAATTTATTTTTATTACAATTTAATGTTTCTAAATTAGTTAAGTTTTCTATACCTTCAAGAGATGTTAATTTATTTTTATTACAATATAATGTTTCTAAATTAGTTAAATTTTTTATTCCTTCAAGAGATGTTAATTTATTACCTCTACATTTTAATACTTTTAAATTCGTTAAATTTTCTATTCCATCAAGAGATTTTAATCTATTATTTTTACAATCTAATGTTTCTAAATTTATTAAATTTTTTATTTCATCAAGAGATGTTAATTTATATCCCTCACAATATAATTCTTTTAAATTAGTTAAATTTTCTATTCCTTCTAGAGATGTATCAAAATATAATATAAAAATAGATTTCACTTCAGTAGGATTCTCTATATTTAAGAAAGACATAGTTTTTTTTCCATACCATTATTATATACAACATCCATTTATATAGAAACATTTTTATTAAATATTTATTTATCCTCTTTGTTAGTTAATTGTCTCAAAAGATAAACACTCTCTCTCAAGACTGATTTAACTTCATATATCTCTTCAAAAATTTTCTCTTGGTAAGGTTCTATTTCATTATGACCAAACTTTTTATTTAATTCACTCATCTGTATAGCTTGTACTTTTTTCCAATAAACATTAAAAAAGTGATCAGGTAATAGCTCAAATTTATATTTAATCAAATAACAAAAATCTAATTTATGCATAAATTCTTCTATAAAATTTTCACTAAATGTTTGATATCTAGTTATATACAACCAATTTAAATCATCTTTTAATTCTCTCATTGTATCTTCTGTAAGATTTTGAAATATTGATACTTTATATAAATCTAAATTATCAGAAAATTTTATAATAAATTCGTTACTTAAAGTTTGATATTGAGATATGTTTACCCAATCTACTTTATCTTTACATTTTTCAATAAAATCTTCTGATAATTTTTGATATCTAGAAATTTTAGGCCAATCATCAGGTTGAGCAAATTCTTCAATAAAAGATTCAGACAGTGTTGAATATTGTAAAACTAAATCCCAATTTACATGACTAATAAGATTTCTAATTACATTTTCAGATAAATTTTTTCTGGAAAATTCATTCCAATCAATATCCATTTATTAGAAAGAAATTTTTTCAATATGCATATAAGGTTTTAAAGCGTTACCATCACATTTTATCTTTAATGTGATGATATCATCACGTTTACCATAAGCAAAACAGGTTACTACATCTCTATTAACATTTAAAATTTCCTTACCATTGATTTCCAGAGATATCAGTGGACTTTTATCATATATATATTTACTTTCTACTGTATCATATATATCTATATATATAGAAATTTTCATATACATATCGGTAGATAATCGCATCTCTTGATCTAGTAATTTTGAGCTCATCATGTTGAAATTTACTTTTTTATAATCCCCATCTGTATGAAAATCATCTAGTATAGTAACCCAGATATCTCTATTATCTAAATATATTTTATTGACAGCATCGTTATCATTTTCAGGTTCAGAAACATTTGTAATTATTTTATTTTTTGCATCAAATTTATCATTCTGTAATATTAACGAATTTTTTTCAAAATATCTTTTATTCACAACATTTTTTTCATCTTTAGGATCTGCAACATTTCCTATTCTTTTTCCTTTTGCATCAAAAACTTTTCCTTCTAAAGAATGTAAAGTTGTATCATTTAATTCTTTTATTCTCTTGCCTGTTTCTACAGTAAAGGATAAAAAACTCTCATCATATTTAGTTTCTATATGATCTCTCAATTCATGATGATTATTCTCTATTTTATTCAAAACAAAACTTTTAGTGGTTAAATCTAAATCATCTATAGGATTTTCACAATTTTTTAAAATTCTATTTTCCATATCATAATTTCCATCATTCATTAATTTAAAACCTATACCTGGAGGTCCAATAGGTCCTTCTTTCATTTGATCATCATAAGGTGGATAATAAGCACTCATTTATTTAATTTTAAGATTTTAAACTCTTAACCATTGTTATAGTTTTATTTTTTAAATTTATAAAACATCTCTTTCTTTCTTTAAAAATAAAATAAAACTTATATTCCTTTTGACTATTCGTTATCCAATTAAATTCAATATCTAAATTATTTAAATCGGTATAGTTTTCATGATTTGATGAGTCAAAAGGAAAAATAGGATACAGTTTACCAAAATTCTCCTTATTTATCAAAGGTCCTGTATCTGTATTATTATCGTAAAGTCCTTCACGTAAAAGAGCTTCATACACTCTACTATAATCTTTATTGGCAAAATTTGTTTTATAACGCATAAGAGGAACTTGTTTATTATTAATCATCAACCAGCATTCTGTCATATCTATATGATCAAATATCATATTATTTTTTTCATAATTATTATCTCTTTCAACATATTGAGGAATAACATAGACACTTAAAACTTCATCTGACGCTGTAGTTGCTGTCACAGATCCACTGTTGCTTCTATAAGGGCCTACCATCTTAAATCTATGTCGATCCCAATTTACCTCTATATCTTTATTAGATAGATATGATTCCAGAAACAAACTTTCTGCAGAATTTTTTAATTCTATATAAGGTAAATGTAAGGTTAAACCTTCAACTACTACCTTATAATTTTCGTTTCTTATATTAGTATATATCATATTTTTATTTTCATTTCTTTGAATTTCTATTTTCACTTCAAAACCTGAAATTATCTTTTCATATTCTCTAAAGAAATCGATTATATCTTTTAAAGGTGTCCATATTTTAATGACACTGCTATCTTTCGTTAGTTCCCATCTCTTTACGAATCCTTCATTATAATCTTTATTCATTTTCAAATTATTAAAAAATTCAGTTATTTTAGTAGTATCTTCTAAAGTACCATCATATTTGAACTCATTACGGTCAGCTGAATCAGATGTATCTAGATAAAAAAATTCATTTTGAGCTTGTGATGTTACATAATCAGGAGTATAATGAATTAATCTTAAAACATGATTCATGATTGAAAAATTTGACTGTGTATTTGATTCAATTTCGGTATCTCCTATATGTACTTTTAAAGTTTTGATAAAACCTCCGCCATTTACCAGACTCACATTTTCGTTTCCAATGGATGATTTATCATTTTTTGTAATTTTTAATTTTAGTTCAAGATATCCTCTAGAATATAAAATTTTTGCTTTAGTATCATTAATATGAAAAACATAGGTGGCATTCTCATCTGAACTATGTTCTTTTGGATGAATTTCTCTTAATTCATAACTTTTAATGTGATCATTATAATAATAACGAGTATCACTTAAATCATAAATCATTTATTTAGGAAGAATTTTTAAACCACCTCCTTTCTTTTTCATAGAAAATATTTCATTTAATATATTCTTAGGTTTCAATAAAACCTTTAAAAATCCTTGTATTTTTTTACTTTTTCTTCTATACATTTATTTAAGAAGAAATAAAATTAAATTCTACAGCTCCTTTATTTAAATCTATTAATTCACCTTTTTGATTAGTAATCCTCATTTTTATTCTTTCAACAGGATCTACTTTAACAGGAAAATATATCCAATTATTAAATTCTTTTGAAATTATACTACCTGGAGGGTTTTTATTAGTGAAAGAATATATAACTTCTGAATTATATTGATTTATTAAAGATCCTTTTACAACATCACAGTGAATATAAATATTATCATTTCCATTAGATATATCAGCAATATGTTCACCTTCAATCTCTGTTTCTTCATCATAACTTCCATATGTCGGTTTTAAAAAGCCTATAATTTTATGAAAGTTACTTTCTGTAAAATCAATTACCCAATTTTTTTTCAGTTTAATAGATATTCTTTGTCTTGCTTCAATAATACCAAATTTGACAGGTGGATCCTTACCAAATATTTTCATCATATACTCATTTAAACCTCTTACAGTATAATTACCATTTGAGATAATAATTGTTATATCTGAACTGATATCTTTGTCTAACAATCTAAATTTGTTATTTCCATAATTCTTACTTATATTAAACCAGGAAACTTCCATAGAGAGAATGAGTGTAAAGCTAATTTTTTTATTTTAAGAGGTGTAATAAAATTTACAGTAAATTCTTCTGATTTCTCATGACCTTCAGATATTAATTTTATCATTTATACATAACAAAATTTTCATTATAGTCACTAGGTTTTTGTGTAGGAAATGATTTGAGAACATTTTTAGGTGATATACCTTTATTCCTTTCTCTTATATATTTCATACAAAATATACCACATTTCACAGATGAAGGTTTCTGTAAAAAACTATCATTATAACCTATTTTTTTATTGGATGTAACAAGAAATGATTTAATATTTTTAGGAATATAGTCCTTCTTCATATTGTCATATTCACCAAACGGATCAAAATATTCCACATATTTATATTTAGGATCATTATAATAACAAACCCAATGAGTTCCGGGACCTGTTGATACATCTAAATTAATGATTCCATTTTCAAATTTTCCTATAGTTTTAGGTAATAAATCGGAGGTAAACACACCTCTAAATCCTTTTTCATTTTTCATATTTTCTATAATCATTTTGTCGCTAATTCCCACTGTTGATATATTCCCTTTCCAAGTTTTTTTTTTCCCAGATCCCTTTTTTTGTACAGCTGAACTAGCTAATCCTGATAAAGCACCTGTTGCTAATGCTGGAACTGCTAATTTAGCAGCGGTTATTAAAGAGGGTATAAGTGCCGCTAGAAATGGTAAAAATCCTCCATTTTTATCTAATTGAGTTTTACTGATTGTAATTCTTTTTTTATCATTAATATGATTAATTTGAGTTTTAGTTAAATACATCTCATGATTAGGAGTTTTAGATTTATCTATTTGTAATGTTACTTCTACTTTATTTTTAAAAGCTGATTTCAGTTTATTTTTCTGAACTTCACTCAAATAAACTTTATTTTTTATCATTTATTAACAGAGAAATTGTTTATGATATTGTTGTACATCATTATAAGTCATTTCTTTATTTTTTAATAACATATCTAACAATAAAGTTACTTGATTATACAATTTCTTTGATTTACTTCCGTTACACATTTTTTCTGTCAAATTTGATAATACATTCAATCCTTTACCTACCTTCATTTCTTTACTACTTCGAATCATATTTAATCTATGCATATAATTTTGCAACATATTTTCTTTATTTTTAATTTCTTTTATATCATTCTTTTTCTGGTTTAATTCCTCCTCTGAAAAATTTTTAGCCCTAGAAATTGTACTTTTTAAGTTGCCTCTTTTCTTAGATAATCCTTCTTTTAACTGTTTAGCGCTTCCATACATCTCCTCTAATTTTTCTTGATCATTTAAAAATACTGACGGTCTGTATAATTTTTCCTCTTTTAAATATTTTAAATTTAAATTTTGATCGATATCATAAGTATAAGATACTAATTCTTTCACAGCTTCAATAGGCTCTTCTATAGATGGAAATGAAATATTTTCTACAACATTTTGAATACTTTTCACAACTTCTTTATTTGATTTTTCATATTTTTCAATTTCTTGAGTGATTGGTTTATGAAATTCTTCTAAGGTCTTTTGAATACCTATTTTTTCTTTTAGTTGATCTTCATTATTCTTTCTTATTTCTTTTTCTATTTTTACTATTTTAATTGAATCTTTTATTTGCTTTAAAAACTTGTGTTTCCGTTCTTTTTCTAAGTTCATTTATATAATATTAATTTTTTTACTGCAGCAAATTTTATTTTTACTGCTAGTAAATTATGATAAAAATTAAAGATTACACAGAACCAGAAGAATTACCTGATCCTAAACAACATCCTTTGTTACCTAAACATCCATTTAGATTGCTTATAGTAGGATCTTCAGGTTCAGGTAAAACAAATTTACTGTTAAATTTGATTTATGATTTATTATTTTTTAATACATTATATATATGTGCAAAAGATTTATACGAACCTAAATATTCTAAATTACAAGAAAAATATACATTGTTTGAAGATATAGAAAGAGAGGATATTTTGAAATGTAAGAATATAAAGAATAAGAAAAGATTATTAAAATTATATGATAAATTAAAAAAAAAAGTATTATTTTCTTCAGATCAAAATTTTATTAATGTAGATGATTTAAATCCTACATTAAAGAATTTAGTTATTTTTGATGATTGTGTGATTGAGAAAGATCAAAAAAACATCGAAGAATTATTTATCAGAGGTAGAAAGAAAAAAGCATCCTTTATTTATTTAACTCAGTCATATTTTTTAACACCTATCAATATAAGAAGGAACTGTAATTACGATATATTTTTCACTCTACAACCAAAAAAAATTCAACAGATTATAAGAGAGATAGATAGTTTATTAAGTACTGAAGAATTCAAACAAATGTATAATAAAAGTGTTCAAGAAAAATATGATTTTTTTATGTTAGATTTAGTGAATCCTGATATGAGATACAGGAAAAAATTTAATCCTTTATAAATGGATGTATATTTAGAAAAAAGATTATATGTTTACAGAAAGAGTAGAAATATGTATCAAAAGATAAGTATTTCATTATCATTAAGTAAGGTTATTCTAAGTGGAACGGGTTTATCAGCAATAGCCTTTCTACCTCTAGCATTTTTAAGTTTATCAGTTGGTATAGTAGAAGCCATAGATCTCACATTAAAAATAGCAGAAAGGAAAGAAGAATATAGACATTGTTATAATTTTTATAAAGAACTCATTAATTCGTTTAAAGCTAAGGATATGACAGAAGAAGAAATTTATATGCGTGAAAAGGATTTCATAAAAAGTTTAAAATTTAATCCAGTTGAAAAATACGTAAAACAAATGCAATTGAATGGATATAAATTTCTAAATAAATAAATGGTTTGTAAAAAAAAGAAAGGTGGTGATATTGTTGGATGGATAAAAGATAAAGTAAATCTTCCAGAAATGCATTTACCAGGATATCAATATTGTGGTCCAAATACAAAATTAGAAAAAAGATTAAAAAGAGGTGATCCTGGAATAAATAGAGTTGATAAAGCATGTAAAGAACATGATATTGATTACAATAAAACAAAAGATACAAAACTGAGACATGTTGCTGATCAAAAATTAATAGATAATTTAAATGCTATACAAGATCCAACATTTCAAGAAAGATTAGCTAGAGGAATTATTAAACCTATTATTAAAGTTAAAAAAACTTTTGGATTAGGTCTTTCTATATATTGTGTCAAGTGTAAAGATAAAACCCCAACTAAAAATTATTATAAAACTACTTCTAAAAATAATAAACCTGTTGGTAAAGGTATCTGTACTATTTGTGGAAGTAAAAGGAATACTTTTTTAGGGAGTTAAAAGAGACATATTATAATCCAGAAACAGGTTATTGTGGAATTAATGAATTGAAAAGAAAAACAGGGTTACCTAATGTTGAAGAATTTTTACATGAACAAGATGTATATACTAGATATAAACCTGTCATTCGTAAATTTAAAAGAAGAAGAGTTTATGTTCCAAACAGTAATAATCAATTTGACGCTGATTTGTTATTTATAAAAAATTATAGCAAATATAATGATGGAACTAATTATTTGTTAACGGTTATAGATGCTTTTAATAAATATGCTTGGGCTTTTCCTATAAAAAGAAAAACATCTGAAGAAGTAGTACAAGGTTTTAAACAAGTTTTTAAAGAAAGAATACCAAAATTCATTTTGACAGATGAAGGTACTGAATTTACAGGAAAACAGACCCAAAAATTATTTAAAGATAATAATATGCATTGGTTTACAACTAAAAATAAAGAAATAAAATCTGCAATAGCTGAGAGATTTAATAGAAGTATAAGAGAAAAAATTATAAAATATATGCATGCTAACAATACTAAAAGATATATTGATGTATTACCCAAATTACTTAAAAATTATAACAATTCATATCTTAGGTCAATAAAAATGACACCTGTTGAAGCTAGAGAAAATGAATCTCAAGTTTATAAAAATTTATATACTAAAAAGATTATGAAAAAACCTAAATTTAAGATAGGAGATAGTGTTAGAATATCTACAATTAAGAAAACATTCAGGAAAGTAGATGATTCTACATTCACTGAAGAGATTTTTATAATTTCTGAAGTATTGAAAACAGATCCAATTACTTATCGATTAAAAGATTTAAACAGTAAAGAAATTGAAGGAACTTTTTATGAAAATGAAATGGTAAAATATAATAAAAAAGATGATGTATATAAAATTGAAAAAATCATAAAAAAGAAAGGAAATAAGTATTATGTAAAATGGCTAGGATATCCTGATGAATTTAATAGTTGGACATCTGAATTAGTATAAATGAATAAGATGAAATTAATCTATGATTCAGAAGAAGAAGAACATTTTTATGTTATCGATTACGAAAGTTTAAAACAAAGATATAATAGTAGAGTTTGTTATTTTAATCGATTAAGAAGGAGATATAATATTTCTCAAGAAATTGAGGATATGTTTTTAAAATTTTTAGATTTTATGTATTATGAGAAATCAATTAACTATTACTATTTTATGAAAAAGATTTGTGATATTTTTAATATTGAAAATAATATAAAAGTTCAAAAAGTTAAAAAGAAATATGAAAAAATATGGAATGATTTCTTACAAAGTATTACAAAAAATGTTTCCTAATAAATGGAGCTTACAAAAAAGTGCATACACTGCTTGACTATGAAATCGGTAAATGAGTTTTACATATATCATAGAAATGAAAAAATTTATTTCCAAAGTCATTGTAAATGTTGTGATTCCATAATCAAATAAAAAAAATTTAAATGTGAATGTGGTATGCAATATACCTATACACACAAAAAGAGGCATTTAAAAAGTATTTATCACAGTAAGCATCTTGGAAAAAGTATTGTAAAAAATGTTTCCTAATAAATGGAGCTCAACTTAAAGTCAAAGACTATTAATGAACTTAGAAAAGTAGTAAAATTATTGAATATTAAACAACCTAAAGACTGTAAGAAGGATGAATTAATTAAATTATTAATTAAATATATAAAAGAAACAGGTAAATATAAATATGTATTAGTAGATTTATTAAATTTAGATGTATCAAAATACTTGGAAAAAAAGAAGAAAATATTTATTAGAAAACCTCAAAAACGTAATAAAATTAAAAAGGTTTTTGATTCTTTTTATTTGAAATTTGATAATAATGAATTTAAACCAAAAGAAGAAAAAAAGATTAAAACAGAAGTGAATCTTAAAAAATTATTTACAGTTATTAATGAGGATATATTTGGTTTGAAGTCAAAGACTATTGGTGAACTTAGAAAAGTAGTAAAACAATTGAATATTAAACAATCTAAAGGTTGTAAGAAGGATGAATTAATTAAATTATTAATTAAATATATAAAAGAAACAGGTGAATATAAACCTGTTTTAGTAGATTTATTAAATTTAGATATATCAAAATACATAGAAAAAAAGAAGAAAATATTTATTAAAAAACCTGAAAAACGTAATAAAATTAAAAAAATTTTTGATTCATTTAATTTGAAATTTGATAATAAGGAATTTAAACCAAAAGTAGAAAAGAAGATTAAAACAGAAGTGAATCTTAAAAAAATATTTACTCCTGATCTTACAGAACAATTGAAACAATTTATTAATGAACCTAAAAATAGACGTAAACTTAATAATATATTTAATTATTTTGGTTTGAAATATAAAGATGGTGTATTGGTAAAAAAGAAAGAAAAGATAGTAGAAGAAGTTAATCTTGAAGATTTATTTAAATCTGATTATGAAATTGTTCAAATTAGTCAAAAATATATTAAAAAATATAACACATACAGATATATTTATAAAATTGTAGAAATCAATGAACTTAGACCTGAACAATATTATAACATCTTAAAGGATTTATTCAGAAAAGCTATTGGAAAAATAGAAGGAAAAGTAGATATTATAGTACACAATCCTATATTAAGTCAACCTTTTCATCCTAAAATGATGTCAACTGGAGAGGCTTATGATACCTATTTAGATATTTTAACACATAAAATTGAATACAAAGAATTAGATATTAAAGAATGTACATTCAATTTTCATGTCATAGAATTACCACACGGTGGAAAACATCTAAAAATACTCAAAGATGATGATATCATAAACAAAAAGAGTATTTGTCAAATTAAAAATAACGATAATATATGTTTAGCTAGATCTATTGTAGTTGCTCTATCTATTCAAAATCCTGAACTTTTATGTAAAAAATTAAATCATGAAACATTAACTAAAAATGACATTATATATATTAAAAAAGGTAGAATATTACAAAAAAAATTAGCTGAAAAATTACATGAAATGTGTGAAATACCATTAGATATATGTAATTTAGAGCATGTTAAAATATTTGAAAAATTCTTAAATATTCAAATTACTATATTTTGTAGAGAAAATTTTAATGAAAGAATATACAATGGCACTTATAAAACTACTTGTATTTACATTTTAAAAAATAGAAATCACTTTGATGTGATTACATCTGTTACAGGATTTTTAGGAAAAAACAATTATTGTGATTACTGTAAGGTGAGTTATAAAAGAAGCGATCAGCATAAATGTTTATTAAAATGTGATAGATGTTTTATAAAAGAAAGTAATTGTGAAGGTGATGATATCCAATGTAATGAATGTTTTCGAAGTTTTAAAGGTGAAAACTGTTTTGAAAATCATAAATTATCTGTTTGTGAAAGACTATGGAAATGTTTAAAATGTAAGAGAAATATTAACAGAAATAAAAGAACACCTGAAGATCATAAATGTGGAGAGAGAGAGTGTAAAAATTGTAGACAATTGGTCTCAAAAAATCATAGATGTTATATGAAAACAAAAAAAGCTAAGGGTAGTCCATGTATAAATATTTGTTCTACTCAAGAAAGGTGTAATATATGTCAAAGATTTCCTGAAATGTATGGTAGTATATGTGAAAACAAATGTAGTAACGATAGAAAATGTAATGCATGTAAATATTCAGGATTTACACAAAAATATATGTTTTTTGATGTTGAAACGAATCAAGAAACAGGAAACCATGAAGTTAATTTAATTATAAATCAAGAATTTTATGGAGAAGAAAACATATTTAAGAATGAAAACGACTATTGTAAGTGGCTATTTGATAAGAAACATGCAGGTTATACCGTATTAGCTCATTATGGAAAAGGATTTGACTTTCAATTTATATCTAAATACTGCTTTAAAAATAAAATTAAAGTTTTTACAATCTATCAAGGAAATAAACTCATTTATATGCATGCAAACGAATATAATATAAGATTTATAGATTCTATAAATTTTACATTGATTCCATTAAGAAAATTCCCTAAAACGTTTGGATTAACAGAATTAGCAAAAGGATATTTTCCTCATTTGTTTAACACTATTAAAAATCAAAATTATGTTGGAAAATATCCAGATAAATATTATTATGGTTATAATACTATGACTTTAGAAGATAGAGAATTGTTTAATAAATGGTACATATCTGTAAAAAATGAAATCTTTGATTTTCGAAAAGAAATTATAAAATACTGTAGGTCTGATGTAGATATTTTAAGAAAAGGATGTTTGGAATTAAGAAGATTATTTTTAGAAATAGCTAATATTGATCCTTTTAAATATGTTACATTAGCGGGTGTTTGTATGGCTATATTTAGAGATAAATTCATATCTGAGGGTACAATAGCTATAGATGAAGAGATCATCAAACAAGATCAATACAGTAAAAAATCTATTGCTTGGTTAGATTATTTATCTCAAAAACATAAAATAAATATACAGCATGCTTTAAATGGAAGAGAGAAAAAAATAAAAATAGACAATAAAACTTATAAAGTAGATGGTTTTTATGATAATACAGTATATCAATTTCAAGGTTGTCATTGGCATGGATGTAATAGTTGTTACAGAAAATCTACTTTAAATAAACAAAATCAAATATGTATGGCTGATTTATATGAAAAAACAAAAAAGATAAATAATAAGATAAAAGACGCAGGATATGAGTTAATTGAAATATGGGAATGTGATTTTGATAAAGATAAAGAAATTAAAAAATATATGAAAAAAGAATGGAAAAGAGATTTTATAGAACCCTTAAATCCTAGAGATGCCTTCTATGGTGGTAGATGTGAACCAACCAAATTAAAATATGAAATGAAAAATAAAGAGAAAGGTCGATATATTGATGTATGTTCACTCTATCCGACTGTAAATTATTTTGATTATTATCCAATTGGACATCCTAAAAAGATCTATAATCCTGAAAAATATGATGAGAATTGGTATGGAATGATACAGTGTAAAGTACTTCCTCCTAGAAAATTATATCATCCTGTATTACCTTATAAAGAAGAAAAATTGATATTTAGTTTATGTAAATCATGTTCAAAAACATTTAAATGCTATGAAAAGAAAAAATGTAAAAAGTGTTATGAAATAAGAAATAAATTATGTAATCATACAGATGATGAAAGAAGTTTTATAGGTACTTGGACTACGGATGAAATCAATTTAGCTATAGAAAAAGGATATAAAATTTTAAATATATATGAAGTTTGGTATTTTGAAAAGAAAACAGATAAACTATTCAAAGAGTATGTCAAAATGTTTTTAAAAATTAAATTAGAAACAGATGATAAATTACCAAAAGACATTAATAATTATAAAAAGATTGTTAAAGAAAAATTAGATATTGAATTAGGTGAAATAAAAGAAAATCCTGGTATGAGATTTATAGCTAAAATCTGTTTAAACTCTTTATGGGGTAAGTTTGGACAAAGAAATAATATGAAACAAACTGAATATGTAATAGATTTGGAAGATTTTTATAGAATTATATTGAATGATGAAATTAAAGATTTGAATATGATATTTTTAAATGATGATTGTGTACAAATGGATTATAAGATGAGAGATGAGTATACCCAGAATAATTTTAATACGAATATTTATATAGCAGCTTTTACAACTAGTTCTGCTAGAATAAGATTATATAAAATGCTTGATAAATTAGGAGATAAAGTAATGTATTATGATACAGATAGTATCGTTTATATTGATGATGGTACTAATAAAGTAAAAACAGGTTGTATGTTAGGAGAATGGACAGATGAATTAGGTGAAGATAATTATATAACTACATGGATTTCTGGAGTCAGCAAAGATTATGGTTACATTCTTAATGATGGATCTGTAAAAGGAAAAGTAAAAGGATTTAAGATGAGTTACGAGAGTGAAACTAAGCTTAGTTTCGATGAAAGAATGAAAACTATAACAGGTGAAACTGAATATATAGATGTAGAAATAAATCAGTTTCAAATACAAAAAGATAAAAATATTAAAGTGCATAAAACGAATAAAAGATACATGTTTGGATATGATAAAAGAAGAATTTTAGATAATTTTGATACTGTACCATTTGGTTATTAAAAAATGTTTACTAATAAATGGATGAGTGCTTAGGTGATATTCGAGCTTTAAATTTTACAAATTCTGAAGAAATTTACTATATGACTTATCTTTGTAATGAATTGTATGATATAAAATATGATAAAAAACTATTATCAGAAAGTTTTCATAGGTTGACTGAATTAATTGAAAAAGAAGAAAATGAAGATATTAAATTGAAAGGATTAGGAGTTTTATATGTTATTTCAAAGAATTTATTCTATTGGTCATGAATTTATAAAAAATGTTTATTAATAAATAGATGTTAAATGATTTATATCCTAGGAGACCTAAAATGTTAAATGATTTATATCCTAGGATATATTTTGATATAACTAAATATTGTTGTGATACCTTAAAGTTAGTTGAATCAATAAAAATATAAAGGTATATATATATTTAAGTATGAGCAAGCTTAATCAATATATGATTTTTTTTAATATATTAGAGTGTTTATAATAACAATTTTATTAATATCTCTATAATTCAGGGGGATGACTATCCCCCCCTATAATGTTTAGTTTATAAAAAAATGTTTACTAATAAATGGAAGAGTTCAATAGACCGAGAGGTATCCTAAGACGTTTAAATTAAATGATTTATATCCTGGGGAATATAATCTGATATCATTGAAAAAAATTAAAACCAAATATGGAGATACAGTAATTGCAAAGTTATATGTAGAAGGTGTCGAAATGAATTATTACCTAGCGAATAAACACGGTATACTTTCTGATAAATCTATAAATGAAATCAATAAAGGTAGATTTTTATTTAAGTATTCAGGTATGATTAATGATAAATATGAATACGAATTACAGGAAGCATAATAATTATTACTCAATTTATCATAGATAAAAGCTTCCTAGATTATGAAGAACATACCTCTCAATCCATTGTAAGATCTTTCATATCTTCTTTCATTATTATAGCATTAGCTTGATTGATTGTTTTTTCTAATTTCGACTTTCTACAGTTAAAATCATCAATAGTTTCTTCAATTGAAATTAAATCATTACTTATTAGTTTTAATCTCTTTTTTAAATCTCTTCGTTTTTCGTATGATTTGCGTAATTTATTTTTTACATTTATTAAATCTCTTTCTGTTTGAGCTAATGAACCGACTGTATTTTTTTCTATTGATTTACAAAAAGATTCGAATCGTGATTTTGCATTTATTTTTTCATCATCTGATTCCATTGGAGGAGAAAAAGAATCAAGTCACACAGTGAACCCTTTATATAGATTACTCTTATCAGTCAGAAAAATACCCCACGATGTAGTAATTGTTCCACCAAGCGGGGTCAAAATATTATTTCCGGACGCGTTGGAAAAATAATTCCCACATGGTGGGGAAATGTTTTTAGATAAACCTCATTAAGACTGATAGCACACAGTCGCTCGGATGAGGAAGTAAACAGTATAAACGGATGAGGAAGTTTAATCACTTTTTTTTTATTTTTTATCTAAGACGGATATTTTGTTTAGCGCAAAGGAGAGACCTTGATAGGACAAAGTGCGAGCTGTCAACGCGCGGCGCAACAAATTATATTTGATATTTCCTTTCACGCATTTTTATTTAATTTCATCCTTTTATCTATGGGGGGACTAACAGTCCCCTCATAACTCTCAAAATAAGGTAGCTCCAAAATGGGGCTCCCTTGATCTCATGCATTTATCTAAAAAAAGTTAAAATTCAGTCTCAATAATATTCATATAATTCATTTTCTAAGTTAAAAAACATGAAATTTTAGAGTCTTAAAACTCTCTTGATTTTTGATTTTTTAAAAAATACCCATTTTTAAATGATTTTATGTATTTTCGGATGATTTTATACATGCTTGGTCTCAGAGGTTGTCCTAAATCTTTGAAATATGATAGGAATTAGTAGTATATGGGGCTGACTCTGGGTGTCCCAGAGTCAGCCCCATATACTACTAATATCTCTCATAACTTTTATTCGCGGAAATAAATTTTGTAATATTAAAATAATGCTCATATTACAATGATGTGATGCGGCTGTGAACATGATAGCAATTCTTTCATTCAAATCATGCATCAGATCATCAATGATTATCAAATCTCCATTTTCAAATGTTTCTGGTACACCTCGAATGAATTCAATGTTTGGTTCATCCAAAAACTATGGAGCTGTATATAAATAACACCATTTGATTCTCTGAATTTCAGACTCATAAATTTTGCTTTTAATCATTTTTAGAACGAGAGAGGTTTTTCCCGATTGAGAAGGTCCTACGATCAAACACGAACTCGGATGTTTTAGTTTAAACATTGTTCAAATATTAATAATAATAAAATGAGAGGAGCACCCTCACATCTCGAGATCTAGTATCTTTTTAAAATATATATTCGGTAGTAGTAGTATTTAAACACTTTTAAAGAGAGAGAAAACCGTTCTAAGGATATCACCAGTCTGCCCCCGCTTTTCAAAAGGAGGTATAAGAGGGTGAAGATATCAGTTGTTTGATAATAACATCGTCAGAAGATCTTCAGTCTGAGTAAGTATAAAATTTATTAATACTTATAGTAGGTTTAAGGACTTCATCTTCTATTAGGTTAGGGGTTATAAACTGTTACACATTATTTCCTGCTAACCCTCATACGGTCATAGTATTTCTTATATCTTATAACACTCATCTGAAGTTAACGGGTATAAAGTATAAGAATTTATTCCAGAAGTGATCAAACACCACTACTTAAAACGTCTTCAGTTCCTCAAAATTCCAAAAAACTAAAATATCTCGAAAATAGTTCATCCTAGAGTCATGAGATCAGCCTTATTCGCTTTATTGACAAACATTACATGAAGAAGTATATGATTAATATATTTCAGCAATTTTAGTAATTTGTTTTAGATTTTAACGATCTTTGTAGGCCATTTTGCGAAATAGGGTCGGCTATATTTCTTCGAATCATGCCATAATCTGATCAGCATCAGCATAATCCTCAAGAGACTTAACTACTAAATTTTAAGAAATGTCATTAAACAGTTTTTAACTACAATGAAAAACGTCTTCAGCTCCTTAAAATTAAAAAATTTAAACATCTCGAGAATGGTCCATCTGAGGGTAATGGAGGTTGATCTCATTTTTTATTCGTTGTCAAAAATTATGTATAAACGAACAATTAATTGATACATTTGAGTATATGTAGTCTTTTTTTTTAATTTTTGACAATTTTTGCGGACAATTTCACACAAAAAAGGCAAATTATTTTTTCCGAATCATACAAAAATCTAATCAACACTATGATAACCCACAAGTGACTTATCTACTAAATTTTGTAAAATTTGGTCAGTAAGTTTTTCAGCTAGAGTGGGTGCATACGATTTTTGCTGACTATTTCGCACAAAATGGCAGGTTCTTCTTTTTCGAATCGTACCTAAATAGAATCAGCACAAGGGTAACTCTCAAGTAACTTACTTACCAAATTTTATAAAATTTGATCAATTAGTTTTCTAGTTAGAGTGGGTACATATATTGCACACAAAAATGCACCGACAGATACACACAGATGTCCGGCTGAAAATAGTTTTTCCGTGTTCTAGGTTGTTCAAAACGCTTGGATCCGTCGACAACTCGATTTGCTATTTTTGACATAATTCCAATACCATATACATTAACATGTATTGTAGGGAAAGTAAAATCTATGCATTCAAGAAAAATAACACACCCTATGGTGTCCTCGGACGGCCTGGGTTTTCCACACCCTATGGTGTCCGGCCACACATTAAGCTGCAGTAAGCCTTCGGGTCTTTCGTGTGGTCTGGGTTTTTAACACCATATGGTGTGGGCGCGGTATCCCAGTGGTTAGTGCGCGGGAATTGCTCTCGTTAGGTCCGAGTTCGATTCCCTCCGTTGCCAAAACTGCTGCCGTGTTCATGCGGGGTACGATCACGTTCAATATGTGGGTCCGCAAGTCCTTCCGAGAGGTTGATGGTAGGGGAAGGAGGGTATACGGTCCCTGTGGATGCCTCCCCCACTGAGTTCCGGTCTAAATTGGGTGGCTCTTCCCGGCAGTCTAAACAGTCACCTTTCTGGTAGGTCGGATAGTCTGGGTATCAACACCACCACCATATGGTGTGTTATTTTGAATCGTACGAATCGAATCGGATCGTAGAAAAAAATGTTGTACAATAGATTTTGGTACGATTAAAAAAAATAATATTCTGCCTTTTTTTTTTTCCAAAATGACCCACAAAAATAATCACCAAGACTTAAAATAAAATACTACAAATGTATCAATTAAATACTTGTTTTATATGTCATTTTTTGTGACAAAAAGAATAAGACCGTTACTCTAAGATAAGCAATTATCGAAATATTTAGATGTTTTAATTTTGAGGAACTGAGGGTATTTTTCACAGTTAAAAACTTCTTAAAATTTAATAGTTACGTTCCTTGAGGGTATTCTTGATACTGATTAGATTTTGGCATGATTTGGAAAAATACACTCTAAGACAAAAAAATCGACGCACCCCACAAAATAATCCGATAGTAATGAAACTGTACATGCAAACACCTGTCGACCGAAATGCAAATGATCAAAAACTCGCAGCCAATGAATGAACAGTCGGAACTACAGCGCATTGAAACTGATCACCATGCACCATGGTGGTGTATATAAGGAGCGAACCTCGCTTTCAGGAACAAAACGTACAGTGGATTTCGATTGCGTTTACGTACCTTGATTGTAACAATGCCTCGACGGTGAATTCGCGGCCATTACGAGGATATGAAGGAGTGTGAAAGAGGGCGTGCGGTCGGATTGCATGAGGCTGGATGGGCACACCGCCAAATCGCTCGGTATTTGATAGGATCGATGCAGCAATTAGACGATGTTAGCAGGAATGGCAGGTTTCAGTGGCAAGCGGACAGCCTAGAGCGACGACAGATCGAGAAGATAGAGCGATTGTCAAAGCAGCTGTGACACCACAATATTCGTCGTTATCAACCATCCAACGTGTGACAAACACGGAAGTGACCACCCGAACCATTAATAAAAGACTACGGGAGCGGAACCTATACTCGTGGCGCCCATTACGCCGCTTACCACAGGCTAGTATGCACCGTCAACAGCGATTGCAATCAGTGTGGAATTGTTCGGATTGGGAACGAATTGTCTTCAGTGATGAGTCCCGTTTCGAACTGAGTCACGACGACCAGCGCATAGGTGTCTGGATACAGCCCGGACATCGTCAGGATCCTCCTCTTACCGTCACACGCCACACGGCCCGACAACAGTGTGTTATGGTTTGGGGTACCAATTCGTTTGATAGTTGGATCCCTTTGATATTCCTCCGTGGCACCATCACAGCACAGCGGTACGTTGCCGACATTCTACGATCCGTTGTATTGCCATTCCTTTCGCGACACCCCAGGCTAACCTTTCTGCAAGATCATGCCAGGCCACACACGGCACGCCTCTCTATTGATTATCTGCGTGCTTACGGCATACTTCCTCGGCCAGCCAGATCCCCAGATCTTTCGTCTATTGAGCACATTTGGACTGAGATGGGGCGTCGCCTGCGACCATCCCAGAATGTAGACGAATTAGCTCGTCAATCGGAGGCCATTTGGAACGACATATCTCAGAACATCATCCGGCAACTTTATGCATCATTGCCACTTCGGGTAACAGCTTGTATCAAGGCCAGAGGTGGACCAACGCCATATTGACGTGCTCACTTTGTGTAGATCTTTCAGTGCAATAAATAATCCAATTGTTCTGAAATTCTAATCGTTTCTTTTTCTCTACATCCACATTACATGTACCAAATTTTGTCTCATTTGGATAATTCTTTCTTGGTGCGTCGATTTTTTTGTCTTAGAGTGTATAATCGTTCCATTTTTAAGAAATGACCCTTAAAAATCTGAAATAAATGACTAAAGTTGCTGAAATATATTAATTGACTACTTATTCTTTATGTTATTTTTGACAGCAAAATGCAAATAAGTAATCTCCATGACTCAAGGATGAACCGTTTGCAAGATATTTTAGTTTTTAACACTTTACAACAAAGTTGAAAAGTGTTTATGACTTTGTTAATTCTGTCTGTCTGTCTGTCTGTCTGTCCGTTAGCACGACAACTGCCGTAAAAATGACTTAATCAAAATGAAATTTTAGTATGTTGTTCAGACGGTCTATAGGACCTATGGGAATATAAATGAATAATATCACCCAATTAATTTTGGATTGAACCCGGGTTGAAAAAATGGAATACATTGAGCCCTATGGGACCTAATTTTTCAAGCATTTTTTAAGCGGATTTAAAATTCACAAATTGCTTCGAAAATTTTATGCAGTATTCAAATTGTTCCATAAAATATATAAAAAAAAAATTCAGCGAAATATATTCAGTTGTTTTTTAAATAAAAATTAAAATAATAATAACACCTCTTATATGAAGCGATCACGTGTCCATGATATGAAACGATCACATGACCCACTTCAAAATGATACATGGCATCCATCTTGTGTCAAAATCGTGATTTTTAAAGTTCTTTTTAATTCATATTGAGTGTTGTATCCGTCCTAAAACTACTTTATTTTTGCCTGAATTCTGTGCATCTACATACTGAAACAACGCAATGACAATATATTTCAGTTTAAATGCTCTTCCAAATTTGATTATTTCTACTATTAAGCCTATTTTTCACCTATGTAAAATGTAAACAGCAAAATATGTAGAATGAGTTGTATTAGAATCGCTGTAATTCTTTAACACAAAATCATTTAGTTCATGGAGTCTGCTTAGCTGATGTGAATGAAATATTCATTGATTTTAGAAAGAGACGGACGATATTTTTCGATGAAGTTTTACGCATAGAGTTTACTTACTTGTAGCTCAATGGTCTTAATTTTTAAATAAAATAAATTATTATAGTATTGTGATGAATGACATGAATGGGGGAATTATTTATGAATGAAATGTTGCTTTTATAGAGAGAGCCAGGCGTGTTATTTTTTTATGACGTCATTTGAATGAATTTCAGTCGTTTTCGATGAAGTTTTCAAATATAATAAATTATCATAGTATTATGATAATTCTAAAATTATTACCGAGGAATGTATCACATTTTAGAGATGTTTAAACCAGGCAATTTATACTTTAATGCCGTCATTTGAATGAAGTTAATTTTTTTCGATGAAGGTTTAAGGTTTCAAATATAATAAATTAATGTAGTATTGTGATAAGTTTTAAAATATTACCGAGGAATGTATTGCATTTTAGACATGTTTAAATAAAATTGCATTGAAGTTGGAAAGTGTTTCATAATCAATGCTTTAAGCATGATTGATCTTTCTTTTTTTTTTTAATTTTGCGGAGCTGAAGACGTTAAAGTGCATTAAGTTGCCAAATGAAGATGTATTAGAAATGCAAATTGGATGTAATATCAGAAAATTATCAGTGCAATTTTCTGCAATTAAACTCAATTTATGGCATTATGAAATGAAAAATAAGAAAAAGTATTTGAGTCTGTAGGGAAAGTCGTATGCTGTCCACATAAAATTCCTAAATCTGCAAGCATGGTCATCTAAAAAAATTATTTAAAAATGTATTTTAATGAAATAAATCTAAGTTTTGGAGAAATGATTTTCAGAGAACATTCAAAGGACATGTTTGTTATGCTACATATCTTACATGTCCTTTATGTTTCCGATTTTTATATTCTAATTAAAATGCAGTTTTCCGTGTATTATGTTTTCCCGCATAGAATTTTTGTATTACAAAATCGGGATTTCACTGCTTTAAATTTGTAAATGTCACTAATTTATTTTAATTATTGTAATTCAGTTATTACAGAAAAATGATCTAAAACAGTCCCGCATATCTTTCAAACCGCAGCCGAGTACAGAGGCGCTAATAGGTAAGGCAAAAGAATACTTTGCATAGGGGTCCGGGAGGCTTCTTATTTTACCCAGACCATCCAACCTACCCGAAAGTGCAAGGTATCTGTTTAATGACTGGGAAGTGCCTCCCAATTTGTACTGTATAGTGAAATCCAGTCTGTGTAATTCATTTGGAAAAAAAATATTTATTGTTCAATATTTTGTTTTAAATTAATTTTTTTCATTTCTTACCCCATTTTAGTTCGACATCTCATAATCCGGCACCACTTTAATGTTACCTAGCTAGAATTATATATCATGAAACTTTATATTTGCAAATTTTGGACTCCGGTTTTCTATCTCCCCCAATTATTTTATCATGCTTCGCGGCTGATCCTGCCCTGCTCAATATTAAAAAACTAAATAATGAAAAAGTTTTAAAGTAACTTGCTTTTCAAAAAGCAGCGTAAAAAGGGTTAATTTTCAAATCTATTAAAATGAAATAAAAATGGGAAATTTACCGACACACATTTGTAACTACGTCTGAAAATATTTGGTATGAAAATTGCCAATTAAATTTTAAACAATTTAAAGTTATTTGATGTATTTCAGAAAGAGGATTTTCATTAATTGCAATTTATGTTCTAAAATAGAGATTTAATTTTTTTTTTGTCTTCATCGTATTACGGATCTTTTTCTATTTACGTATGTATAATTATCGAAATTCATTCAAACTACAATTCGTATTTGAGCACATAATGTAATTTTTGAAATATATAAGTGAGCTGGGTATTTTTCTTTGGATTAGGTGCATTTTAAAACATCTGATTCATTGTGAATTTATCTTGCTCTCATTTTTAAAATCATTTAATCATCAGTATTATTTTGTGTTGCATTCGAGTTCCTCTTACTTTCAAGTTTTCTACAACAATTGCACTTGGACGACCCAGGTTCGATTCCTGTCACTGCCAAAAGTGCCACCGTGTTCATGCAGAGTACGATCATGTTAAACATGTGGGTCCGTAACTCCATCCGAGAGGCTGGTGGTAGAAGAAGGAGGGTACGTTCCCTGTGGATGTCTCCCCCAATGGGTTCCAGTTTAAATTGGGCTGCACTTTCTGGTCGTCCAAATAGATATCTTATACCTCATTGGTAGGTCGGACAGTCTGCGTTGAAGAGGAAAAAGGGTGCAAAATAAGGGAATATTTTTATTTTGGGAAAGGAATTGCTTTCAAACATAAATGTTAAATATTTTATTCTATTTTAAATGTTTTTTTGCCACAATTACAAATGACAATTAGTAAATAGTATTGCATGATTCATGTATGTGGTTACAATATTTCATCCACTGCATTTTAATAGACAATGGCCCACGCTACAAAATATTTAGTATAATATACCATTGAAGCATTGGTAAATATATCACTTAAGGCATTGATAATCTAAATTACGTCATAGGAATGGTGTTGTGAATCTGAGATTTGATTTAAACTTTTATGTCAGCTTTATATGTTCATGGATGTAGTTACCTTATTTGCAATGAGAGTAGTGTTGAAGGCCCAGACCACACGACCAACCCAGGGGTTTATGGTAACAAATTGTGTGGCCGGAAAATGAGAGTAGTGTGCAAAAAAAAGCGGTATCGCATCGCAAATTGCGATAGAAAATTTGTGTTTTGCCATGTAAAAATAAATTTGAATCGCATTTTGAGACTTTATTTCAAAAATCACAACAAACGATTCATAACTGTAAATAATAATAAAAAAAATCTTTCCGTATACGTGCATAGCTCCTGTAATATTCATGGTTTTTTTTCTTTTATATTTCAAACCCGGCATCTTGATATATTTATAGGTACATTTTTTAAGAACTAGTGAAATAATAATTGTGAACTGTAAGTCAAAATAACGAAATTGCTATAGAAATGAAATTTTGATTAGCAGTTTGCTAATGAAAAATGTTCCCTTATTTTGCATTCTTCTTCCTCTTCAACGCAGACCGTCTGACCTATCAATAAGGTATAAGATATGTATTTGGACAACCAGAAAGTACCACCCAATTTAGACCGGAACCCATTGGGGGAGGCATCCACAGGGAACGTACCCTCCTTCCTCTACCACCAACCTCTTGGATGGACTTACAGATCCACATATTTAACATGATTGTACTCTATATGAACACGGCCGCAGTTTTGACAGTGACAGGAATTGAACCCGGGTCGTCCAAGTGCAATTCCCACGAGCTAACCACTGGGCTGTCGCGCCCCTTATTTTGCTCCCTGAACGAGAACCTAATTTGAACTTTGGGAATGTTTTTATATTCAAAGTTCTCTCAAGAATTTAATTTTTAATAAATTAGAAGCCGGCTACATGGTAGCACTTAATATATCAGTCCCCATAGAAATTCAGATTATTGTGGCATATAGCAAAGCAAGTTTTCTTGCTGCCATTGCAGGTATTAATTATTCCATGTTGATAACATGCTTCTTTAAAACAAAATATAAATATCTCTTACTTCACATTACGTTAAACAAATGAGTACATAGAATGTTAACAATATAGTACACAAATATTTGTTCAGAGATTATTTAAAAATTGTGCTTTGTGTAAAGGGATAACTAAAATGTGTAAATCGATGAAAGGAAGAATGTCAAATGTTTTTTTTTTAAACTACACTAAAATTTTACGTGCACAATGATTTAAAAATAAAATTATATGCATCCTGAGATTGTTATTTAAAAACATCATATCATGTCTTATATTATATCCAGCATAATAACTATAATAGCATTATAGGCATATATTGCGACACGGGAGAAAATAGGATGTACGGGAAGCGAAGTGACGTTTGGGACTACGTCATAATGGCCCTGTCTCCAGTATGGGTGGGACTAAGGCTTCTATATAGAAGCCTTAGGTGGGACGGAGCTTCGACCAGAGATATAGGTATACCTATATTTCACCTCGATGGGACGGATCAAGCTTAACTTATTCTAGGTGGCTTTCTTATTCTACATGGCCTTGGTCGTGCCCAGTACAAGGCTAATTAGAAAGACAGCCTTGTGCCCAGTATGGACGGAGACGGAATCGTAGTAAGTAGTAATTTGGACACCCCGTCTCAACATATGCGGAACGGTGACATGGACAAAAGGTGGCCCAATGCACATGTGAACCGGTTGTTATAGTGTATGCAGGAGCCTTAGGATCGTCACCTCATCAAGGTTCAAGGTCGGAGAGATCAGTGAAGTACCCAGGAGAGGAAATTTCCTCCCTTTAAACTTCAGACTAAAAGGAAAGATAGCATAAGAGAGGATCGTCACCTTCGAGATCTTTAGTTCACGAAGGTGACGCTTAGGATACAGCATAAAGGAAATGACGTATATGTGTTTTGTTTGATATTGGCCCCTCCTATACTTACTACTAGACTCCTGTTTCAATATCTGCTTCTCAACCATCATAGGTTTTGCATGTATTGCTGATAAAAGTTAACTGAAACCATACTTACCTTTATTTGTGCTGCGCGAAAAAAATAAAATACAATACAAAGCGAATACATAAAAGCATGTGGAGCGTACTAACATTTCTAATTTGTTTTACGTTTTAGCTCATTGGTTAGTTTATATACATATTTTTGAACAATTATTTAATTTTTAATTTATTGTATGTTATCTATGATTTGTTATATAATGCTTCATTACAAATGCATAATGAAATGTGTATTTATATTTGAGTGATGATCACATTGAATTATTTTGCGTTAGTATATAACAACTAATATTAATGCACGTTTACTTATTAAAATTGTTACACTACACGTTTCAAAAAGTGTTATTGACCTGCAACTGCAATTTGATTGTTTTAATTGACAAGTATCGTCAAAAATTATCTGGTTTTACATATATTGTAATTGAAAAGTTTGTTTTTTATTTTTATGATATGCTTTTATACCTCGAACTAGTGCTTATTAAAGATTGAGGAACTGTATTTGTGCTTTAGTTGTATAAATTTTGATTTAGATTTGTCATATTTTTCAAAATCGTACCCATTTGTTGCCCTAAACTTTCCATTAACTGTAAATTAAAAAAAAAAATGTAAATTAATGTGTGATGGAGGATAATGGTATTCGAGTATATTAATAATTGTGTGATGTTTGTGTGTATGTCAGTCAAACAGTTGCGTGCAGTGCACATGTCTTGAAACTAAAGGATTTGAATTGAAAAGAAAGTGGGACTAGTTTTGATTCAAAATAAGCAATTTGGAAATTGACTAGTGTTATCTGTATTTGTATTATAGTGATGGACACTTTGGGAAATAGTTGCACAGTACTATACATGCATTAAAAAAATCAAAGGTTTTGAATTGAAATAAGAGGATGAAAGGATTTGGATTCTAAACAGGCGATTTGTAAATTGAGTGGTGTTATCTGTACAGGTAGCAGATGCTTATTTAGGGCTTGGGATATTTTGTTCTAAGTGTATTATAATTTGTTTGATTTTATATCAATGCTACAGAGAATCTACTTTTTGCATATTTTTGCAATTTTTTTTGGACCTAAATTGTTTCAAGTTTTTCATGTCATTCTTTCGAAAACGTACAGTTTGTCAGCCTGATATTACAGTAAATTAGGGATGGATTTAGTAAATATTGCATGGCAACAATTTTATGACACATTCAAGACATGAAATTTATCTTATTTAGTAATTCAATAGTAAATTGCACTTGGCGCGAAATGTTCCTGGACGTGTTTTTCTGGCAATTCCTCCTTTTAGTTATCTGTTAGCTTAGCGACGTTTATTCTACTTGTTTCTACACATCGTGTGGTCTATGGTCAATTCAAATTTTGATTTCCTAATACACATGATAGTGCATGGCGGCAGTTTTGGCAGTGGCTGGAATCGAACCCGTGCCTACCGAGTGCAACTTCAGCGCGCTAACCAATAGGCTACCGCGCCCTTTTGCAATACACATGATAGTGCAAGAGGGCGCGGTAGCCCATTGGTTAGCGCGCTGGAGTTGCACTCGGTAGGCCCGGGTTCGATTCCAGCCACTGCCAAAACTGCCGCCGTGTTCACGCGGAGTATGATCACGTTAAACATGTGGGTCCGTAAGTCCTTCCGAGAGGTTGGTGGTAGGGGAAGGAGGGTACGGTCCGGTCCCTGTGGATGCCTCCCCCACTGGGTTCCGGTCTAAATTGGGTGGCACTTCCCGGCCGTCCAAACAGTTGTCTTACACCTTTCTGGTAGGTCGGACGGTCTGGGTCTCAACAACAACAACAACATGATAGTGCAAGAGTATTTACATGTGCTGTATTTTGGTTGTAATATAAACCAGGTTGTATTATTTTTTGTAGTTGATTTTTTATAGTGATTTTTGAGTGTTTTGTAGTGATGGCTTCTTCTATGATTTCTGTTAGCAGTATTGTAGCTAAATTTAAGGGAATTTTATCGGGTAATTTGAAATTTAATTTCTCAAGTGGAAGGCCAATTTTGGGATGAGAGGAAATTTCTAATAGGATGTTTTGTTTTCATCTATTTCAAGAGAAGCAGCTATTTATGGATTTTCTTCGAGAATAGGAGTTGATTCAGTCTGAGATGGTGTATTCGAGATGTAATGCTAAGATGACTTTTGCTTCTAAAACTTCTCTTTTGGATGGGTTTAATTGGATATGTAGGAATGTTATTGATTTTAAGGTGTGTGGTAGTACTAAACGATTAGGCAGAAGTCGTGGTTTTGTTTTAGAAAGTTGAGGCTAGACGAGATTTTTTCATTAACTTATGAACTTATAATGAGCACTAAGATCTTAAAAGAGAGTATTTTTTTTTTATTTCTTCAACCTTAAGAGTCACCGTCAATAAATCTTTTGTCCTATCCGCGCTTGTTAATTTTTGTAGATCACGTTTTTTGCCGAAAGTCTGCGCAAACAGTTGCGAAATATGTTCTGAAAGATAAAATGCAATGCTTAGATTATATTAAAACTAAATTTAATACTCAATAAAATATGGAATATATTTTTTATTTCAATCCAATATATTTTTGGTGCTGCCATCTGTTGTCGTAATTTAATTCATTCCGACTATGTTTATTTTAATGAACATTTTTAAATATCTATTTCTTCTAATACAGTATTAAATACAACAACAGATCATATATAATAATGCCACAACCAATTTGGGGAAAGTACAATAGACTTCTGGTGGCTGTGCTAGGCGCTCTTTTAGCCACCCACCTCTAAGTCATAAGTTATGCCACAACCACGGAAAGGTAATTTCTCATTCTATAAATTTGATAAGGGGATCTGAATGTACATCACTGAGGACTGCAGCTTTATCTTCAAATCCAATTTCAATTGCATTTCCGTGATTATGGCATTATTATATGTTGTTGTATTTAATAGTATATTAGAAGGAATAGACATTTAAAAATGTTCATTAAAAAATAAAAATAGTCAGTATGAATTAAATTACGACAACAGATGGCAGCATCAAAAATATTTTGAATTAAAATAGAAAAATATATTCTATATTTTATTGAGTATTAAATTTAGTTTTAATATAATCTAAGCATTGCATTTTATTTTTCAGAAAATATTTCACAACTGTTTGAGTAGAATTTCAGCAAAAAACATAATCTGCGAAAGTTAGCAAAGCTCAGATAGTGTAGAAGGTTTACTGACGTTCACCCTTAACGAATTGGAGACAGTTTGTAAATGAAACGATTTTGATTTAATTGAAGAGAGTTTGGTGAAAATTGGTAGGGTTGGGAAAGTTGTAGAGGTTGATGAATCTATATATTATGTAGAGGTTGATGAATAATATAATCTCTCGTTTTTGTATGATATTTGTATTTTATGAATTTTTGCACAATTTCAATTTAAAGTTCAATTTTTTTCCCAAGTATTGTTTTTTTGAAATTTCATTGAAGTACAATCTTTTTCTAAGTACCATCTTTTTTTAATACTTAACATTATTTTATTTCATTAAAGTACAATCGTTTTTCTAAGTATCTACATTTTTAATACTTTAACATTATTTTATACTCAGTTATGTATTAGCTTTTTATGCATTATTAAATATATATGTTTATATTTGTTATGTACAAAGTCCAAAATGATCTTCGTAAGGACTTTTTAAACAAAAAAAAATGGCAGATTTCGCCAAATTCTTTATAACGAATCTGTTCCATAGGAGGGCTAAACCATTATGAAAAATTATGAATATCATAGAAATGTCCCTAACCTTGACAGATATTTTGAAAAGCTGTTCATCAGTAGTGGCAATGGCTGTAGCTAGCTTTTTTTTTTAATATGGGGAGACTTTATGTAGTATATTTAAAAGAAAAGTATAATGATGGGCTAAAATCCAATGGCTTTTTAATTGGCTACCAACTATTACATTCATACAAAATGGATTGGATGGTTAGTAGACATTTAAGTTTGAGAAAAAGTAATGTATGCTTTCATAAACGTTTTTGAATGTTTTTATTTGTTTTAAATAATGTATAAAAAACTGTTCCAACACCTTTTTATTTTATTTTTGTTTTATATTGATCTAATATTTTAATAAATTAACTTATTAACACATATTTTTTGTATTTTAGCAGCAATTTCTTCTTTTTAAGTTTTTCTTCATAACTATAGTATTGAATTCCTTTCTAAATATGAGGTAATCCTTTGAGTTCTTTTTAATATTTTTTTAAATACTTCTTTTGTAAAAATAACTATGTATAATATACCTATAACTTTATTAATAAATAAAATCAACTTTAAAACTATTTTGCAGTCTCATATTCACCATTTCATATTTTTTAACTGTTTTAGCATCTAGCCTCTCTCAAACATATTAAAAGTCCCCATCAATCAGAGAAGGATGGTTGCCATTAAAAAAAAAATGGCTATCTTATCCTAACATTTCTAAGTTTTTTTTTTCCAATTTACTCATTAACTCTTGGAATATATAATAGAAACTTTGAGTAAAACATTAAATTCTGCATAAAATAGGTATAAAAATATTAAAACTGCTAATTATTAACTTTTAAGATGGCATTATAAGCATAAAATTTTTAACAAATAGTCTGTTGAATATTAGATTTTGTAAAAATGATTATAAAATTATCTTATGATATGCTTCAAATTTACAGGTAGCATTTTGAAAGTAAAAAAGCTAATAGCTAGCTAATATAACTTAATGTTTTTGGATTTTAAAACAGCTTAAGTTGTATAAAACATAACAAATTTAATTTTTACTGAGATGACAGAAAGTAGATTGATCGGTTAGGACGTTGTGTGCAAATGATCAATTATATTTTTATTCTGTTTTATGTAAATTATTGGTCATGCTTATTCATGTGAAATATTCTCTAAATTCTGCCAAAAATTTCTTCATTAGCAATGAAAAAAATTGCTAAATTTTGTAAAATTTGTATTGTTGGTAACAAAAATTTTTGCCAAGCTCTTTTTCCAAGATATATTCCACAGTAATTGAAATTTCACAATTCCCCACAACTTGAATTTTTTGAAGACTGGTACAAATTTAGGGTTTTCTGAAGCCCTATTTGATTGTATTCTTATTTAGTTTGATATATTTAAACTATTATTTGTAAACTGATGCACATTTTAATAATTAGATTTTCTGAATAATTTAATACTATTATATTTGATTCTGTATTAGAATATGTAACATATGCATGGGTTTATTTTAATATTATATTCTTATTTAGTTTCTCAGAATTGAATGATTGGGACCCAATGGAAGAAGATTTTAGAAAGAGTGAAAAGCTATTTAACAAGAACAGGTTTGTTTTGAGAAGCTAAGAATCTTGCTATTTTGTTTACTAAATATGAAAATTAAATAAAGTAGTTTTGTGTGGTATCTAATAAGTGTGTGATCAGTACCTTTAAAATTAAAAAAAAAGCATTTACTAAAATGTTTTCATAATTCATATCACTTTATATACATAGACCTGTTTGTTGCTCTACCTGAAAAGGTCAGGACATTTTAAAATAGTAAAAAACCTGGAAAAATTTATTATGTTCCCAATTTTGTAAAAATCTAAAAAACTTCAAAAATTGCTTCTATTATTGTATAATTCTAATGATATAACCACAT
This sequence comes from Amaurobius ferox, assembly GCA_951213105.1. Classification (NCBI taxonomy): domain Eukaryota; kingdom Metazoa; phylum Arthropoda; class Arachnida; order Araneae; family Amaurobiidae; genus Amaurobius; species Amaurobius ferox. The sequence goes on along the minus strand of OX578136.1, from coordinate 51,898,801 downwards.
AATTAAAAAAATCTTACAAATGAGCATTGTCTTAATGCTAGCATCAATTTGTAAAAATAAGGTTGCATCTCGAAAATTCATATCTGTTATTTGTTTACAATTTAAAAGCAATTTTATGGATATAGTCATAGTTGCCAATTTGTCTAGATTTCATGAAAGTTTTCCTTTTTTTTATCATCTGGTTTTCTGGCCGATGTTACTTTCTTCTGGATTTAAATTTTTTTTGTATTTTTTTTAATATTGACTGTAGTCTTAGTAGAAATCCATGTGAAGAAACTTATGTAAAAAATTGCATTAAGGGCACTGAGTATAGATCCACATGATATTTTGGGTTGGACCAATTTTGAATAGTTTTAGTTTTAAAAAATTCGTGTCTCTGGATTTCAGTTAAATGGACTTGTAGCATCGAGTTGCTTAGTTTGCCTATCATAAATCCACATGTGAGGTTTCGGATTAGTCTGTGTTCTTACTTAGTTTTAAAACATTCGGGTCCCTGGATTACTGTTGAATGATGTAGCAGCATCAGATTTAGTGTCTCATGAGTTCCAAGCTACTGTTTACTCCACTTATCGTAAATTTGCATGAGATTTTAGTACATTCTGATCCCCAGATATCTGATAAAATTTTTCACACCATTGCATTTTCTGTCTTGCGGGCTCTAAACGATCGGTTAGTCTACCTATAGTGAATCCACACATGACGTTTCGGGCTTGGCCATGCCAGGTTCGTACTCAGTTAAAAAAAATTTGGGCTGGCTAGATATCTAGGATTGTTGTCCAGGCTTGGTACCACCGATTTTCTTAGGTGTCACATGTCTAATTTTATTGAGAAATTGGATTAGTTTATCACACAGAAAGAAATAGAAGAAATATTTTCTAATAAATTCTTTTTACAAGTATGTATATATATCATTTTAGTTTTCATTAATTGCTTTAAAATGAAAACTGACTTTCATCAGTTACTTTAAAATCAAAATGTGATTTTAAATTTGGGGCCAATGAGATAAATTGTATTCAAAAGAAAATTCAAAATCTGCTATGTCTTTGAGGAATAATAGTCAGAAAAAATGGCATCTTTATCTACTCTACTGAATCAGCCTTCATTGATAGACTGTTAGTAAACAACTCTTTGAAATAAATTCATAAAATAAAGGATATTTTCAATGTAAAAGAAGTGCTACCATCTTTTTAATTCAACAAGATCATTCAACAAATGCTAAGTTGCTGATTTGCTTCATTTTTCAAACCAGAGGGAATTTCTGTTCTAGTATTTTTTGCAGTATCTTTGATTTAGTGATAAAATTTAGAAAATTTGTGGCTCACTAATTGTTTCTCATTTGATGACCCAACTGAAAAGTATACTCAGTGCCATCAAGGCAAGAGATGGATTAAATGGAACTTTATTATTTAATTGGAAGTCGATGAAACCATAGGAGAAAGTATAGTAAATCACAATTTACCACTAATAAATATATTTCACCTTTGTAAATAGAAGTTTTAAATGCTTTTCCAGTTAATAGCATTGTTGCAAATAGATTTCATAATTTGTCAAATGTTTGTGGTTGCCTCTTTACCCCTACATTTTAGAATTGAGTTCTGTAAATCATAATTTACTATTATAAAGTACTTTTAATTTTTTATTTTTTTGCTATTCGGTAGTTTTAATATATTTTGGTTTTCTTTAAATAATTAAAAAAATTAAGCAGATTTTCCAGCATTGTTCATCATGTGTTCAGTTTGTTTGTTGATTACATGTTTAGTGAGTTTTGGTATTAATTTTTTATGATATATATTTTGGATGATGTTGGTTATTAATTTTCATTTTATTTCAGCTATTCAGATGGCTTTGATGAATGTTGCTTGTATATTAAAAACATTCCAGTTAGTGTCTCACAGGTAATGTTTAAAAAATTAAGCATCTTTTAGTTTCTAAGTTTGCATGTCCAAAAGTTCTACATCATTGACATTTTTTCTCTCTCTGTTTTACAATTGCAATAAGAAACTTGCATCTATTTGAATTAAATTGCTTAATCATATAATATGTTTAGATTGAAACTTGCATTTCTAACTCTTAACCTTTTTATTTTTAAAAATACAATTAAAAAACTCAAATTTGACATTCATAAATCTGACAACAAATTACCATCTCAAATCAAGCAGGGCAATTGTCTTGCAATGACAAGTTAAAAAAAAAAATTAAAATGCAATGAAAGAAACAAAACTGTCAGCCGAGTGAGCCTCTGCTTATAATACTCTGCACAACCTGCTCTTTATAAAGCATATTTGTAAAACATGGCATAACTTATAAACCAAGCATTGTACAAACAGGAGACAAAATTATTAAGATAGAGCTCTGCGAGAGCTTTAAAATGCAACTTAAACAAACTTTTGAAGTTGAAAAAAAAAAAAAAAGATATGTTATAAAATGTGTACAAAGTTAGATTTTGACGCAATTTTTCTCCTTAAGACAAAAATTTCAATCAAGCTACAAAGGTGTGTAATTGACAGATTCGTTTGAGGTATGATTTATTTTATAGATAATGAACTAACTTAAAATCCTTTGTAAATTTTGATTAAAAAAAATAATAAAATTTTTAATTTTATTTTTGCAAAATGTTTAAGCTATAGAGGTGTGTAATTGACAGATTTTTTTAAGGATTGATTTAGATGACAGAAAATTAGTTAACTTAGAACTCACTTTTTTTCAGCGCCAAAATATGTTAACAGCCCTGTTTTAGAATAGTTTTTTCATCAATTGCTATGCATAAATAGTCCTAGCATTTGTTTTCTGAAAAATTTTCACAGCTGCTATGCACAAATAGTACTTGCATTCGTTTCTGAAAAATCTTGAAAATTATTATGATGCATGACCAAAAAAAAAACATCTCCTTATTTTTAGCTTTTGGGAATTGGTAGGTCTGTTAATGTGTTTTGCCTTTTATTGTATTTGTCATGTTTAAATCAAAATTTTACTTTGAATAGTTATTTAAATAAATATTTGTTCTGCTTTGTAGGATATTTTGCACAATCTGATGGCTGATGAAGGGAGAATCATCAACAGAATTATGATAAATAGAAAGCTTTCTCCAGGAAGTGAAGTCACATATGGGTAAGTAAAAATGTATTTAGGTATAAATGTTATTATATAAAAGTTTATATAGTGACTTTAATGATCATTATATAAATATTTTGCCTATCTAATATATAATAGAAAATTTTAACACCTGCTCACTTGCTTCAAATTTAAATATCCCTTGAACCACAATAGATTTTGATGAATTCTTTTTAGCAATGAGGCTGAGTCTCGAAATACATTTTGATACAAGTCTTATCCCAACAACAACATTTGGAACAACAAGAATTAAAACATATTTCTGACCACATATAACTTGAGAATGGCTCAATGGATTTACATACCCTTTTCACTGGCTTGTTAAGCTTAGTAAAAAGCAAAGTTTATGGCTAAAAATATCGATTTTTCTCAAAGTTAAATATCTTTTGAAATACACAATCAGGCAATGAAACCAAGCTGAATTTTTTGAAGTTGTAGTTCTTGACTATGGATATTTTTATTTATTTTGTTCTTTTTAAGTTTATCTTCTAAAATCTGCACTTTGGGTTAAATCCCAGTATATATATATATATATATAATAAAAGTAAATATAAAAATAAATAAATATATTAAGACTAATTTAAAACATGAACAGTGCCATACACTGGTCAAAAACAATATGGAGGAAAATAAAGTAAAGAGGATATGAAAAGAAATATCTAACAAAAGGAAACCATTGCTACCATATAAGGCAAATTGATCTTAATTTTAAATTATTAATAATACATATGAATTTATCAACATTCAAGAGTGATTAGGGCAGGGTTCCCATTTCAGCGCGAACCCGCGAGATTCTCGCGAAATCCATGAAAAATCTCGCGTAAAAATTTAGACTGTGCGAGAATTTCTCTCTCCAGTTCCGGCCTAAAACTATTTTTTCCTTCAAATTGGATACCGAGAAATCCGATGCCCGATCCCGATCGGGCATCGGAGATCGGGCCGATTGCTTCGCGACCGCAAATCGCGATCAGTTGCCTCGTTGTTGCGAATCGCGGGCCGATTGCCGAGCGGTCGCGGACCGCGATTTCGTAGCTACGTCTGAATCGCAGTCAATCGCGATTTGGGTACACTAAAGTACTACGTGTTTCTAATTAGAGAGATATTTTATAGAAAACTATAAGTGTCCCCTCAGCTTGCGCGGGTGGCAAATTCGATCAAATAAAATTTTGCTTTTTTTTTTATAGGATTCTTTCACGGATTTGAATTATGCTTTTTTCGTGTACTTCCCGCATATTTTGTGTTTTGCTCGAGAAATTTTCTTCTTTCCGCGGACGAAAATCCTTTCCCCCGTACACAGTATGTCTACAGGTTACAAAAATCCCGAAAATGTCGTGAAATTGGCCATATATGCCCAAAAAATGTTACAAAATTTGAACAAGGCAACGAATTTTTTATCAGAGACATTCCTTTCTTACATGATCTGGAAATCTGTTTCTCAGCGATTGCGAAAACGGCGTTCGCATACGGCGATTCCCACATTTTCTGAGGACAGATGACCAATGAATATCTTTTTGCCATTTTCACAATATATTTGCATCGACTGAATTTTTTTATAATTATGTCGTTTAATATACAAATAATAAAAACCAAACCATTTTTCTACCGTATTATTAATAAAATGAAAGGTTATTTTGCAGCAGCATCACGAAATCTGCATTTGTATGCTATCCTCGGCATACCTCGTTTAATTTGAAAAATATTTCCCACTTTTCCAATCTGTTTGCATCGACTACAGTGTTTGTAATTGTTTCGCGTTTTATACAGAAAAATTATTTTACAAACGTATTATTTATGAAATAAAGGGCTATTTTGAAAACAAAAAGAAAAAAGTCGAGTCAAACAAAATGGCTAAAATCACATGACTGGCTTGAGATTCAACAAAAGGACGATGCAATCCTTATGTTCTGCAAGTTTTGTAAAAAAAAAAAAAAAAAAAAAAAAAAAAAAAAAAAAAAAAAAAAAAAAATCCATTTTCAAACACAAAGTCAAATTTATTACCTAATTTTATTTGCCTAGTGAAATAGTTTTCGTCGATGTCAAAAATCGTTAAAGTTTTTAATTGCTATTGCTGCATGAAAATTAATCATAAAATGATTTTAAAAATCAAAATATAAAGTAAATACAGTCGGCCCTCGACTTTTGCAGTTTACAGACAAAAAAATCGTAAATTCGCATGTGAGTCATTTTACATAAAATAACCCATGTAGACGTTTTTATGTCAGCAAATAAAATCATAACATAAGCATGGGGGAAGTCAGGAATTTGAGTATTTTTGCTAACAAGTGGGGGGGGGGGAGCTATAAAATTACCAAAAATGTGCTTACTTAATACTTAAATGACACCTAATTAATTTTTAACAGGAATGTTAGTAAGAATGTTAGTTTTAAGAATTAAAAAATTTAAATGTCGAAGAATATGAGTTATAGTTAATGCTTTCTTTTTTATTACTTTCTAAATTAGCATGGTAAAAAAAAAAATGAAATTTTAAGTGTCTCTCCTTATAACAGAAAATCTCTCCCAAAATTTTTTGGAAGGAGAGAAATTCTCCCCCTCTTTTCCTGACTTAGTGGGAACCCTGGATTAGGGTTAGCAGGTTTTTGACACATGATGGTTTTATCTGGTTTAATCCATGGTTTTAACTGTCACGTCAAAAACCTAAATGTCAAAAACTGTGAAAGTGTTAAAAACTGTCAAGTGAGAACGAAATAAACAATATTGCCAATCAAAATCCTGTCATCCTCAATCAGTACTGTAACTAGTTTTCATGTACCCTGTGCAAGGTTTTACTTTCGGGACCCTTCTATTTTTAAGGGGGATGGGGGAATTAATAAAATAAATACAATAAAACAGTATATAATAATTGAAAGAGAGCAACTCTATTTGTAAATTGTATATTTAATTGATTTAAATAAATTTATTGTTATTTTTATTATATTAGTAAAAAAAATTGGATAGCCCCTTGGAAATAAATTTTTGAAAGAAAAAATCTTTTTGCCACCTAAAATGTAGGTCTATATACTATAAAAAGATACAGCAACACTGGCCGATGCTTGCCACATTTCGCTAATTCTTATGAAAGAAGATTCCCTGCAACCAGACATTAAAATTGTTCAGAAAAGACTAGAACAGGCATTAATGCCAATCCATTTCCTCACTTATACATCATGCATCCGAAATATGTGGGTAAAGATTTAACAGATGGCCAAATGGAAACTGCCCTTTTTTATAATACAGAAAAAATTGAAGGCTGTTTACCACTTCTGATTGCACTTGAAGTCCAGGAAAGCCCATTCCCAACATCTTACTTCAGTACAAGTGTAAAACTCACCAATGCGATAACATAGTGGAAAGGTATTTCAAAGTGCGAAATTTTTCAAGATGGAAACAGTGCAGCTTTTAAATTAGCTTAACTAGCAATAATGTTGATATCCCAATCTGCTAGTTTGGCTTCTATAGAAAGAATATTTTCAAATTTTGAAATCATCCATTCTAAACTGCGAAATCGTTTAGGACTGGAGAAAAGTTCTAAACTCGTTATGTGTTATCTAATCCTAAGTGGGTGTAATGAACCTGAATATTAAAAACAAATTGTGCTATCTCTAAAATGTTAAAATAATAAAACTTCAGAAAAGTTATAAATATTGATTTTAATTTAAAACAAAATCAGAATACCTTGAAATTTAAATTCAAATAAATGAAAAATTATTTTTAATTATTGCTAGTATTTCAATATTTTAAAGGTATTTATGTACTTGTATTGTTGTAAGGATAATGTTTTAAAATTACTTATATTCTTTTTTTTATAATAATGTTCAAATTTATATGGGTGATCAATCTTATAATGATTGACATGATGGTTTTATTGTTTTTAAATCAAATTCCCCTTTTGTTCACAGCTTATGGATTTTTGACGGTTTTATCCGGTTTAAACACGGATTAAACCAATGTCATGTCAAAAATCCAACCCTGAGAGTGATACATACAAATCAAGTTCAAACATCAAAGGATTATCAAAATCTGGAAGCTCAAACTATTAAAATGACAATAAATAAAAAATAAAAGAAAAGATGCAATCACAAAATATGAAATTGGATAGAATCTCTATAGATCCAGTTTTTAAGGATCTTTGCATCCACAGAGGTTCCAAATGTGTTTCATTCAACAATACAGCCACATGGCTGAAACATTGTCAAAATATCCGACACATTACCAGACAGAAACAAAAATGGAAATAGCAAATAATATTAGGCAAATAGGAAGAAGAGGAAGAGAGTGCATATAGCAAACATATCAGTATTCTATCCAACAATCCACAAGGATGCAGATAGAAATTAAAACTCATACCTTTCTTTACCATTATTCAGGACGCCTAATATTGAGTTGCTCTATCCTAGGATGAATTTGGAAATTAAAACTTATACCTTTCTTCACCATTATTCAAAACGCCTCATATTGCATTGCTCTATCCTAGGATGAATTTGGAAAGAGATACAGCCAAAAATATCCGACGTTAAAATGTCCGACACATTACCAGGTAGAAACAAAAATGGAAATAACAAATAATATTAGGCAAATGGAAAGAAGAGGAAGAGAGTGCATATAGCAAACATATCAGTATTCTATCCAACAATCCACAAGGATGCAAATAGAAATTAAAACTCGTACCTTTCTTTACCATTCAGGACGCCTAATATTGCGTTGCTCAAAAATATAAATCTAACTTTAAAAAAGTATTTTTTTCACAAAAAATTTGATGTGGCCAGTTCATGGCTTTCCCTACAAACTCAAATTTGTTCACAAAAGAATTAATTGAAATCTAGTATTTAAAGCAAATCAAAAAGTTTTGAAATTTGACAGAAAAAAATTTATTTAAATTGCCTTGTGTAAATCAATACCCCTCTTCCTTAATAGCGAGATTTGGCACAACTGTTCAATTTTTGTATTAAAATTTTTCATTAAAGCAGGTGAACTGTTTTTAGATAAAGCAGGTGATGTTTCATTAAATGACCACATTCCTACTTTAGTCAGTCCTGTTTTAGCTTTTCCAGATTTGTAAACTATTATTAGATCAATGATATTCCATGTACTTTTTAAATTCACTATCAAAGTGGATAGTCTTAATTTAGTTTTATTCTGGTTATTTATTTTGTCGAAATTTTTGTTCTTGAATATAGATTTGTTAATTTTGCTAATTCTAAAGATGCTCGTACTGCTATGAAGGCTTTGAATGGTTCTCCTCCTCTACATCTGAATATATCTTTTGCACGTAAAAAGAAAGATAATGAAAATAAAGTATGTCATTTTTAAAGTTTTATTCTATTAAACTGAGATCTATTTTAATCTATTAAAATGATTATAAGACTGAATATCTGATAATTGTTAATTTTCAAGTTAAAAAATTTTTTTTTTTAACTTTATAGTTTCTAGAAATTTTGTTTGAAATAAGTTTTTGAAAATGCATTTGTTTATTTCTAATGGATCACAGAGCAGTTTAACATCTATATATATAAAGAAGAAAAGTATGTATGTATGCATGTATGTATGATCCAACATCACGGGAGAATGGCTGAACCAAATTTGATGAAATTTGGTGAGTAGTCTTGAAATAGCCTCACTTAAAATTTAGTCTATGTTTCGAGTTTCTACATTCAGGTGTTCTCTAGATATTAGTGAAAAATGAAACTTTCTTTTGTGTCATTATCACGAGAGAACAGCTGCATCGAATATAATGAAATTATGTGGGTAGCTTTAAAATAACCCCCCATAAATTTAGACCAAGTTTTGAGTTTCTAAGACCAGGGGTTGTCGAGATATTAATGGAAAATGAAACTTTTTCCTAGGAGTTCTTTCTACTCTAACTCCATGATTCCTAATGAAAAAGGTTGGACATTGTTGGTTTAAAACATAAATGTCAATTAAATCACTGAGTTTTGTGGGAGTTTATTGAACGTATTAGTCACTTTTAAAATCGCAGGTTTGAAATATGAATGCAAATGGAAACTCTATCACCATGGTTTATTTTTCATAGGCTTATTCAACAACAAAAAGTATTAAGAAAACAAAATGGTTATTTGATTATCAGCATTTTGTGAGGATTAATGGTTATTTAATTATCAGCATTTTATATCATGACAAGTCATTTGACTCTGCACCAATGATGCCGTTAATTACCCGCTGGAATTTCTGAACTACCTTGAGCCACCTGGAATGCCTTCTCATATCTTGAAGTTAAAGAAAGGATCACCAATAATGCTTCTGTGGAATATTTTATAATCATAACATTTCCCATATGCGTGTGTCTTAAATCGGCCTCTAAAATCTTGACTTTTTTAATAAGCTTGTCATAATCCCTTCCCTTTTTTTCAAGTCCTTCATAATATCAAACCTAATAGATTGAGATATCATAGCTCTTTATTAATATAAATTCAAATGAAGAACTTAAAACCGCATAATAGTTCCATATAATTAATATAGCCTAGATTTATAAATTGAATAAAATAACCCAATTAAAAAAAAACCTCTTTGGTTTTTTTTTAACCCTTGCATATATTTTTTAATCTTATATTAATATATATTCAATTAAATTTTTTTAAATTATACAGTACATTAATTAATATAGTCTAACCTACCTTCTGATCTGAAAATTATAAAAAATTGATTTTGAAAAAGGCTAATATAAATAAAAAAAATCTGATTTAAATAAAAAAAATCCAATTTAAATAAAAAAAATCCGATTTTTTTGATTTTTTAAAAAAAATCATGATTTTTATCCACCCTGAATACTGCACTTGTACTCGATCCTCAGTATATTATCGGTGGTTATAGAAAAAGTTATGAAATTGCATTTAGAATATCCTGTAAATAACCTGATTTTATGTTTTGAAAATGATTAACAAATTCTCTTCACTTCAAGCTAAAAAATAAACCAAATAAAACATTTGGTCAAATGATAAATGTTTACTAAACTAAATTATTTTTTTACATAAATAGTGCGATTGCGCAATTTAGTTTCTATTTTCGTGTGTTACCGTGAGTCCACTAGTATCTTTTCCCATCCATCTCAATTCCTTAATTATTGCACATTAGAATGACTAAACTATTGTATTTTTATATTTTGGTTAATTATTAAGGGTAATTTTTAAATTATTTTCACATAATTTATGAGATTGAGCAATTCTTTGTATTCTCGTGTTTTGCTGAGAGTCCACTTGTATCTTTTTCCATCCATCTCTATCTTCTAAATATTGCATATTAGATTGACTAAACTAACCTATTTTCTTATTCTGGTTAATTATTAAAGTTACTTTTTTAGTTATTTTCATATAAACAGTGTAATTGTGCAATTGAGTTCTTAATTCCAAGAGTTTACAAACATATTTTTCAAATTAATATCTTGTGAATATCTTGCTAAGTGTTGTCTTGTTAAGTGTTAATATCTTGTTAAGTGTTGTATATAATTTACCAAATAGTACAAATGTTAGCAATTAGATTATTCTTATATTTAACAATTTGCATACTCTTGCTATGCTGTAAAGCTAAAAGTATTTTTTTCTGTTTTTTTTTAAAAAGTCTGGTTTTTAAATTATAAATTTGTTTTTATTATATTAAGATTTTTTCTAAAATATTTTTTATTTATAATGCATGAAAGAGTAGGTAAAAGAGTAATATTAAAGTAATAAACACTTTTCATGTCTTAAACTTTATTTATTCTTCCACAGAAAAGTAAATTATGCTTTGATTAATCACTGTTATAGAAAATATTCTGTATTTATTTGAACTTCAACATAAGAATTTTGCTGAAAACAACAGGAAAGACTTGAAAAATACAGGCCATTTCATTCTGAAAAATTGGTACTAACCATGCAAATGTTTTGAAACTTATAAGCAAATTTTATTCAACAGCATTTGTAAAAAGGAATAAAGAATAATAATAATCCATCAAGTTGAATTAGAAATTACATTAAATATAAAGTTCCTTTTTCCTGATTTTAGTATAGTTTCCACTTTTCCCTTACTTTAGCTTATCTCTTTTTTTAGTACGTTGGAAATTCACTTTACGATAATTTTTCAGAGTGTCGCTAATTTTTCTGCGATGAAAATCTACAGATTTTCAGCCATTCAGAGTTGGCAGCTATGTCATAATATCAGTGATTCTCAGGGACAAATTTGCATAAGTAATTTTGCAAAATTACATTGTTAAAATTTTTATAAATAAAAGTTTATCATGATTAAATTTTACCCATTTGTTTCATTTTTTAGTTTTTACTGATGTCATTGAGAGATGAATATTTATCACTAAGGGACAGTGACAAAAATGACAAATTTGCATTTTTATGAAGTCAAAACTGCATTTAATATTATTGAAAAATACTTTTTTTATTAAAATATGTAGAAATGATTGTATTTTAAACAAATAATGCAAAAATTATCTCTCTTGTTGCTGAGAAGTTTGGTAAATGGGTAACTGAACTCGGAGAAAGATATACCTTGTTGAAATTAAAAAAAAAAAAAAATACAAACTGTTTTAAAAGTTGAAATTCGACTGAAATGTTGCCCTTTTAAAATGAATTTATTCCAGTAGACAGTTTTCGGAGTGTATAAACAAGAGGTATGAACAACGATTAACGAGTCAGACATTTGTTACTACATGAACTATAGTTTAAAAGGCAAAATTCTAATTATCTGAAATGTAGAGATATTATTTTTATATTTTTAAATGTACAATTAATTCTTATGTATTCTGTGAAAAATTCACTTGAATTGGATGCAAACTTTTGAAGGTGGCATTTAAAATTTTAATTTAACAACCTGGCTAAAAGTTCTGTTTCTTTTTTAAAGACCCCATCTATGTGTGTTTGTATATGTGCAATGTTTGTTTTGAAGAAGTTTTTTTTATCAAATTGTAATTGAATAATGAGGTATTTTGCTGTTTATTGTTTCAGATTTCTGTTTTAAAATGCTTTTTTTTTTAAACTTAATTTTCAATGCATATTTCATCTTTTCTTTATAAAACTGTCAGTTGACTTCATAGTGTGCCTTATCAATCTATTATGCTTTTTTCATTAATTTTATCATCTCAGCTTTTAATTGATCTAGAGTTTAACTTTAAGGATTATACTTTGTATCTTGAGCTAACAAAGGCTGTATACCCAGATTCAGTGGTGTGTCATTCAGCCAGTTTGCACCACAGAACTGGTTGTTAAAAATATCTATGTTTGTTGAACCAGTTGTTAAAAGTGTCCATGAAATTCATTAGAGATGTCTGCTCACAAGACATATCTTGTTGAGATTTTTTAAAAATTTGATTTAGGTTAATATTTATTTATATATAAATTAGTTTAAATGTTGAAAGATGTTGAAAAAATGTAAATTTTTGAATTGGAAGTGATATTTCAAGTAGAAAGGGAAATTCTTAGTCGCCTATCCTTCCCAGAATTTGATTTGAATTCATATTAGCTATTATCTAAGCTCTATTTATAGCGAATCCTGAAAAATAAATGTTTCAAAGAAAATTTTTTAAACTAGAAGTAGAAAAGGAACCATATGGGGAAATTCTTAGTGAACCACCCTATCTGCTCCAAAATTTGATGTTAAATCCATATGTTATCATCTAAGCTCTATTTATAGCCAGTCTTGGAATGAAATTTATAGCCAGTATGGATTCTGTTCAATGTTTGTTTGAAAGATAATTTTTCTATCTTATCAATGGTATCAAGATGGAAACTGCACCTTGTTAGGTCCTCAAGTACCTGTGTACCAAATTTCATGGCCATACAATGCTTTGATATATTGCTACCTTATGCAGATATATTCCTTTGATATGTATGAAGGTGTTGTTGTTGTTGAAACCCAGACCGTCCGACCTACCAGAAAGGTGTAAGGTAACTGTTTGGACGGTCGGGAAGTGCCACCCAATTTAGACCGGAACCCAGTGGGGGAGGCATCCACAGGGACCGTACCCTCCTTCCCCTACCACCAACCTCTCGGAAGGACTTTCAGACCCACATGTTTAACGTGATCGTACTCCGCATGAACACGGCGGCAGTTTTGGCAGTGGCTGGAATCGAACCCGGGCCTACCGAGTGCAACTCCAGCGTGCTAACAAATGGGCTACCGCGCCCATGTATGAAGGTGTGTAAATGTTGAAAAGTTTTTTTACAGTTCTACTGTGTTTAAGATGACATGATGGAAAATCTTAAATTTGCTTGATATATACAGGATGTATATAAATTGTTTTGACAAAATAAGGGGGCGATAGTACTCATCAAGACGAACAATATTTAGTATGGAACCTAGGGTCGCATTCCACTCTGAGTGCCAAAAAAGAGCAACTTTGTCCAACAAGCGCTTTGTCCAACAACACGTCCAACAAGCACAAGTCGCCACTTCGGACGACATAGCTGTCGTACCGGAGAAGTATCACATCTCTAGAACATCACCATCACTTCTAGTTATCTGACACTTCTTGAATGCCACATATCCTGGACGATGGATTGGACGTAGTGAACCTGTGACTTGGCCTCCACGCTCACCGGACCTCAATCCACTGGACTTCTTCTGGGGGCACATAAAATCATTGGTGTACAAGGCGCCTGTGGACTTCATAGAAAATTTCGTCGCAAGAATCATTCTTGCAGCGGACAGAATAAACACAACACCAGGTGCCTTCGAGAGGGTGCGCCAGTCGTTAATTCGCCGGTGTGAATTGTGCAATGGCACCCTTGGCCGTCACTTTGAGCATCTACTTTGAGTTTTTCTTTGGTGTAAATAAATGGGATTGTGCAACTTATGACTACGTTAATTCTCCTTATTTTCACTTATGAAAGTTCAACTTTACGCTTTTCTGACACTTAGAGTGGAATGCGCCTCTAAGTTCCATTGTAAATATTGTTCGTCTTGATGGGTACTATCAGCCCTCTTATTTTGTCAAAACAGTTTATATACACCCTGTATATATGCTCTTCAAGTTTTACTTTAAATAGTGCAATAAATGGATGTAATTTTAATGTACAGTTATATTGTATTGTTAATCTAGCAAGTAATGCATGCTTAGTATTTAATATGTAAAATTTTTTCACTCATTGATTATTTTTAAAATTTGTGTTTATATCTATATAATTTACTTTCAGTTTGTATTAAGTGCTTATATATATTCTAATTAATGATTTTTATTTTATTTATAGGATTCACATCAAATTGAAAGGAAACCCCTTTTGAATACACCAGTTTCTTCAGATTCAGCCTATCATAACAAGTTGAAGCATGATGGAAATGGGACAGGTATAATGTAGTTCTGTTTATTTATTGAGCTGTTTTGATAACTATAAAATGATCAATATATGCATTTAAAGTTGTATTGGCTTTATGTAAATGCTATATAAATATTTAATTTCAATAGGGTTCCCACTTTCTTTAACCAATCTTATTTTTTTTTTGTTGCTTTTCATTAAGAGTTTTTAAAAGTATTTTTTTCAGAGGTCCTTGAAAGTATATATATTCTTTTAAGGCCTACCACCACCTGACCCAGACCCAAAATCCTTCTCACCAAAAATCTTTTTTGGCGAGTCGTAAATGCTCTTAAATGTCCTTAATTTTTCTGTTGAAAAATTTGTAAAATGCATCTTTAACAAAAATTGCTAATAAAAAATATATAAACCGACCTGCCAAGTATCCCAAGTTTTTCATATTTAGTATGGATTTTAGTTCTCAGTATGAAAACACATAGTTCATTCATTTGTAATAATTCTTGAAAAGTGCTTGAAAAAAAAAGTTCATTTTAAAGTGTTTGAAAGTTTTTAAATTTACTAAAAAGTAAAAATAATTCTTGAATTCTTGAAAAAAGATAATGTGTAGAATTTTTTCGAAAAAACAATAACTTGCAAAAAATTTTGAAAAGCCAAAATTCAATCCATATTTCCTGTATTCTACTGAGCGAAACTACAAAACATCATCGGGAAATATTGAAAAGGATATATTTTGTCTTGGAGAGGATATATTTTAGGTTTTCTAGAGATGGCAGAAAAAAAAATGTCAAAGTGGTGGATCTGTTTATATAATAGATAACAAAAGTTGAAAAATGTTTTTGTTGGTGGAGTTGGGGAGAGTGATCTTGCAGCATTGTAGCACTGTTATTATTGTTACATTGTTATCTTTAAATAGTCCTTGGATTTTTTTTCAATAGTACTTGAATACTGCTTGAATTTTTAATTTATAAGTGTGTATGAAATATGAATCTTATAAAATTACATTCTAAGATTTTGGTGAACATTTTTTATTTTTCCCTTTATCAAATTTTCCCTCTCCTCCCTTTTTGAAAAATCTGTTGAATGCAATGCACAAGGGAATTTCGAAACAGTAGTGTTACTTCTGTGTCAAGATCTACTTTGTCAGCCAAATCTGTTTTAGTTTTCCTGATTGCCTATTGCAGTTAAAGCGCAGGTTACTATTTCAGCATTGGTACTGGTGCTAAAGTTACCTTTTGGATGGCCACACTTTGGGAAAGGGCTCTAATATTCACAAAGTGTTTGAGAATCACTAAACTTGGTTATATTTTCGAAATGGCACTGAAACTTTATTTATTTTAGCATTTTTAAATAAAATCATAAATTTTAGTACTTTTAAATAAAATAGCATATTTTACAGGGTTCGTGCGCACTCTGAAAATCGAGAAAACTGGGAATTTACAGGGAATTTGGTACTTATCGGTTATAGGGACCATGGGTTAGCGACTGCTTTTCCGAGTTGTCGCCAACACGAACATTGATGATATAATCTGATACGAGAAATTCACTACAAACACAATGATTAAAATTTAATATATAATGGGGTTTGATCAACTTTACTTAACAAAAAAATATTGTGTTACATTGAAATTTGTTATGGCCAAAACTCAGTTATTGCCGATAAAATTTCATTGAATTTATCACTACCAGTAACGCTTTGCCACAAATTCTGCGAAATATGAGTCAATTTATAATATCAATCGGTATAAACCAGAATTTGGCATGGTCCGTGTACATGTTTGGCTTCATGGTCCCTATAAACGATAAGTACCTGGAATTTGAAAGTGGATTAAAATGCCTGGAAAATCAATTTTTTGTTTAAAATTCTGGAAAAATTGGGGAATTTTCAACTTGCCAACCTGATCACAGAGATGTGGATTACTACGGATTTACCGTAGTTTCTACGGGAAACATCATATTACAAATTACGAAATTTGCATAATTTCCTATACAAAATTGTCTTCTGTGAAGACCGATGTAAATTTATGGCCGCGTGCATGGTAATGTCAACAAGATCAACATAACAACAGGGATTTACTGCTGCATGGCCTTTACTGCCAATCAGATTAATGTGACAATGGAGATTTACGGCCACATACACAGTAATGCCAATCAAATCAATGTGACAATGGGGATTTACGGCCGCTTTCACAGTAATGCCAAACAAATCACTATGACAGTGATGATTTACCACTGCTTAGAATGTAAAAGATTGAGGTTTTTTTTATGGAAGTAATGAGTGTACTATTTAAAAGTTGTTAAACTTTGCATAAATTGCTGAATGGTTAATTTTATAAATTTTTCGTATAAACAGCGCGATTATACAATTCACTTTATGTTCCTGTGAATCGCTGAGAGTCAATATCTTTTCTTATCTATCCCCATCTTCTAAATATTGCATATTAGATTGACTAAACTAGTTTATTTTTATATTCTTATTAATTATTAAGGTTCATTTTTTAATTATTTTTGCATAAACAGCATGATTATACAATTCACTTTATGTTCCTGTGAATCGCTGAGAGTATCCCCCCCCCCCCAAAAAAAAAAATACCTATTGCATAGCTGGCAACTCTGGTTTTTCTGGGAAACTCCTGGTTTCGGTGACTTCTCCCAATTTTAGACTAAAATCTCCTGGTTTTTGTGGTTTTTTTTAGAATTCCCTGAAGTTAGGTTTTTTTCAATAAAAATTCTCTGTTAAAGGGAATTTTGTTCAAACTTACTTGCGGCCTCTATTTTGTTTCTTCTGTATATGAACCAGTACTAAGTTGCATCATTTTCACATTATTAATGGATACTGTCTTAAATAAGTATGATTTCACATATATAGATTACATCGCGTATATAGATGTACATTGTTGAAACATCCGTTTCCATCTATGTTTAATTTCAAATTATGTGACTGAAAATTACACAACATTTCTTTCACACATTCATTTGGTTTCATTATTAATCAATATTTTTATAAAATATTGATTATTTTTTAAGTTCAATTTCGCTGGTATGGATTACATTCCCGTGCAATGTTGAATCATCCTTTTCCATCCATGATTAGTTTCAAATTATGTGAATTAGAAAATGCACAACATTCATTTCTTTGCAGTATATTTGATTATTAATTAATATTTTTGTAAAATATTTATTATTTCTTAAGTGCGATTTTGCTGGTATATATTAAATTTCCATGTAATGTTTAAACATCCATGTAATGTTTAAACATCCTTTTCCATCCATCTTATTTTTGATAAAATCTCAAATTAATTAAACAGTACTTTTAAATTTTTGTGGTTTACATAAAAATGAAGGATTATTTTCTTTAAAATATGCTCTCTTTTTCCCTTATTTTAGGCAATAGAGCCCCTAAAGCATTTTCCTATCCATGTTCATCTAGTTAACTAAATTACAACTAGGGTTCCCACTAAGTCAGGAAAAGAGGGGGAGAATTTCTCTTCCAGAAAATTTTGGGAGAGATTTTCTGTCATAAGGAGAGAAACTTAAAATTTCATTTTTTTTACCATGCTAATTTAGAAAGTAATAAAAAAGGAAGTATTAACTATAGCTTATATTCTTTGACATTTAAATTTTTTAATTCTTAAAACTAACATTCTTTTAACATTCTTACTAACATTCTTTTTAAAAATTAATTAGGAGTCGTTTAAGTATTAAGTAAGCACATTTTTGGTAATTTTATACCTCCCCCTCCCCACTTGTTAGCAAAAATACTAAAATTCCTGACTTCCCCCATGCTTACGTTATGATTTTATTTGCTGATATAAAAATGTCTACATGGGTTATTTTATGTAAAATGACTCGCATGCGAATTTACGATTTTTTTTGTCTGTAAAATGCAAAAGTCGAGGGCCGATTGTATTTGCTTTATATTTTGATTTTTAAAATCATTTTATGATCAATTTTCATGCAGCAATAGCAATTAAAAACTTCAAAGATTTTTGATTTCCAAAGGCGAATATCGACGAAAACTATTTCACTAGGTAAATATAATTAGGTTATAATTTTAACTTGATGTTTGAAAATGGATTCTTTTTTTGTATTTTTTATATAACTTGCAGAATATAAGGGTTGCATCGTCCTTTTGTTGAATCTCAAGCCAGTCATGTGATTTTAGCCATTTTGTTTAAAAAGTGTCGACTTTTTTCTTTTTGTTTTCAAAATAGCCCTTTATTTCATAAATAATACATTTGTAAAATAATTTTTCTGTATAAAACGCGAAACAATTACAAACACTGTAGTCGATGCAAACAGATTGGAAAAGTGAGAAATATTTTTCAAATTAAACGAGGTATGCCGAGGATAGCGTACAAATGCAGATTTTCGTGATGCTGCTGCAAAATAACCCTTCATTTTATTAATAATACGGTAGAAAAATGGTTTGGTTTTTATTTTTGTAAACGAATTAATTATAAAAAAATTTTATTAAACGAAATAATTATAAAGAAATTCAGTCGATGCAAATATATTGTAAAAATAACAAAAAGATATTCATTGGTCATTTCTCCTCAGAAACTGTGGTAATCGCCATATGCGAGTGCCGTTTTCGCAATTGCGGAGAAACAGCTTTTCAGATGTAAGAAAGGAATGTCTCTGACAAAAAATTCGTTACTTTGTTCAAATTTTGCGGCATGTTTGGGGCATATATGGCCAATTTCACGACATTTTTGGGACTTTTGTAACCTGTAGACAAACTGTGTATGGGGGAAAGGATTTTCGTCCGCGGAAAGAAGAAAGTTTCTCGAGCAAAACATGAAAAATGCGGGAAGTACTCGAAAAGAGAATAATTTAAATCCGAAAGAGAATTAATTTATCTAGATGAAAGAATTTAGTATTATTTGGTGATGAATGCAATATTAATTGTTCCTCATAATAATGCTGTGCTAGAATGTATGTTCTGTATTGTTGTTAGAAAATATGGGGCTGGTTTTAGGCTAAATGTGAGTGCAGGTACCATACATTTTTTATTATTTAAAAAATAAACATGTTTTTTATTTTTCATGTTTTAGGAAGAAATTATCTAGTCTAGAGCAGTCTTGAGAAAAAAAGAAAAACTAAACTAAATTTTGTTGCTAAGCATATTCTCTTCTAAGGATTTTGAAATTTATTTTTTATTCAGTAATGAAGGTATTCATATTATGTCTGTTTAGTTATAATGCTAATCAAAATTTCAACATTTATATAAAAATATATAAAAAATTTGAAGTGTTTGGTCAAATATTATTTTGATTATCATTGTGAACAATTTTTTTTATTGCAAATTGAATTATTTGCACCATTCCAGAAATATTACTGAAAAATTCCTGTCTAGATTACTTAAACTATAACTGAAAGGTTTGCATCTCTGCATGTGTTTCAATCATAATAAATGGGTCCTTTGCAATGATTAATTTGCAGTGATTTCTGTTGGAACTACACTAGTTCTGTAGTAAATGTTGCATTATTTTATCTTTATTTCAACATTTATGTGGTTGTAGTATTAGTTAATTCTCAGTAATTTCATTTTAATAATTTTATTTTAGGAAGAGGCATGTCTGCTATGAATGGCTATACAAATGTAAGTATCTTTTAATGTTATGAATATATTTCACTTTGCATATTTTAATGAATTCAGCTTTTTATATTTTTTGTTATTTTATGGCCCGGTTCCTGCCAAATACATGACATGATGATTATATAGTTAACATACATTGGATATGCTAATTACTATTCCTCCCCCCCCTCTATAAATTTTCTGTATTAGTCATCACTTTACCACTTTTGGGCCATGGTTTCATTGTTGTTGCCACTTATCGTCAAGGAGTAGGCAATGAGATGACCAAAGAGCACAGAACTTGTTTAAAGTGAGAACTTTAAAATATGTTCACATTTAAAATGGATGAAATATTTTATTCTATTTCTGGAATGTTGTATTATCTTTATGGCTTCTAAGTTCATGTAAGATGCGATAAGATCTGTTTATAATGAGCAGCTTGGGTTCATGAATATTCTAAATTCTATCAGCTGATAAAATAATATTTTGAACTTGTATGTAATTTTATTTAGCAATAGCTATTTATATGAATATAATATTTTCTACAATTAAGAAAGATAGAGATGTGGATTTTGTGAAAATCTTCCCTGAAAAATTTTCACAATGGAAAATTTTGAAATTCTTTTCATTATATTTCAGCTGAAATAATATGTCCAGTAATTTACTCTTATATTACAGCTATAGTGTTACATATTGCATAATATTGCTAAAAAATATGTTTAAATTTAGAAATATATAAAAAAATCCATGTATAAATATTTTTTATCTTTGTATATTGCAGTTAGTAGCTACAATTTAATATTTTCATTAATTACAGTTATTTGCAAAAGTTTAAGACCACTGTGTCATTTGTCATTTTATTCAAAATTAACAATTTCACAGAAACAACTAATTATTTGTCAGAGATATTTGAAAAATGACATCACATGAATACTTGCATTCTTTAATACAATACATCTGAAATTGGTACTCCGTGTTTCCACCTTTGTTTTTCTATAATGAACAGAATATGTGGCATACCCTGAATAAGAGATTTGCAGTAGTCACTTGAAATGGCTTTTGTACCACACATACATCACACCCTTCCCGGTCGTCCAAATAGTTACTCTAAGTCCTCTGGACGAGTCGGACGGCCTGGGACTTTCACATACATCACACCAATCAAAGTTTGAAAATTTAATTCCTGTTTTCTGCTACTTTGTCTTTTAAAATTGTCCACAAATTCTCTATGGAGTTGAGGTCAGGACTGTTACCAGGTCAGTCAAGCATTTTTATGTTCGCCACTGACAGTTCTTGACTACCTTTGATCTGTGGCATAGAGCACCATCATGCATAAAGATATGCATATGTACACTTGCATGTTAGTTACCAACTTTTCACATAATATATCCATATAAATAGAACCATTCATGGTAGTGCCTCTTGGGAAAAGAATAATTAAGCAGTATTGGATGCTGACATAACCGTCTATAATAGCATCTGACTTGACAGATGTTTCATCGTGGTAACGGTGTATTTTTCATGAAATGTAGTTGTCCATGGTTTTCATGGTTATCAAACATGTTTTTAACATGAAGTAAATTGACACAAAGTTGATTTATCGAAAAAAAGAAAGGAAATAATAATAATAATATAAATAGGTAAGAATTCTCAGTTTACTTTAGGTGTAAAAAATAAGTTAAGTATATAAAAATATTTTGAGAGAAGAAATCCTTATAATCTAATCTTTAAAGTATTATACACACACACACACACACACACACATAAATGCCAACTACTCCATAATTTATGCAATCCATATGAAAGTACGAAGACCAATAAATTTTTTTTGGAAATAACAATATCGATTCACACTCCCTGCTCTAAGGTGTATTGCATTCTAAGGTGTTTTTTTCAATTGAAAAGTAAAAAGATAATGAAGTAAAAAATATGTAAAGTGAATCTATGTATATATATTTCTCAAGGATTTGGGTATATACAGGGTGTCCCAAAAACATTGACTTCGACATTGAATTTTCAGGAGATTAAATTTGAAGAAATACAAAATTAAAATTTTTATACGGCTCCCATACAAAAACATTTCCAATGAGTAAAATGTGCCCCATACACTAATAAGGTGATGTACAAAATTTCAGCACTTTATCATAAAAAGTCCCAGAGATATGTTCAAAGTTGGTGAGGGATTAATCACAAATTAAAATATAAATGTTTACAGTAAGAGTGCAAATGAAGTAACGCAGAAATGCATCATAGGTAAATAATATCTATCTGCCTTTTATCTTTAATGAATCTTTGGCATGCATTGAAAACATTTTGAACAAGCTTTGTAATCTTTGTGGAAAGTTACTATTTCTACACAGTGTAGATACTTTTGTACCAATAAATAGCAAAATTATTATTTATTTATGTAATCATTGTTTTCTTTCGTACTTTGTGTATGACCCCTGAAATGTGATCTGCTGGCATGATTTTTCCCCTCTGAGAACCCGATGTCGATGCATCGAAAAGTGGTTTAAGTCAGTATTTTTGTGTTTTCATATCTCTGGGACTTTTTATGATAAAATGCTGAAATTTTGTACATCACCTTATTAGTGTATGGGGCACATTTTACTCATTAGAAATGTTTTTGTATGGGGGTCGTATAAAAATTCAAATTTTGTATTTCTTAAAATTTAATTCCCTTGAAAATTTTAATCGATTTCATAAAATTCTGTACCTTTTTTACTCTACTAATTTATTATATATGTCTAAGATCAATATTTAAGGAATAAAAGCCAAGGTCAATGTTTTTGGGACACCTTGTATATATCCTTCTGTTTCTTCATTTGTGCCCATTTTATATTTTTGACTTCAAATTGTGTGTCTAACTTGCACAGGAAAAGGGGATTCAATGTACTCTCTAAACAACTGTATGTTGTTTATTAATTTGTGCTTAATTATGTTGTGTGAGATTTTCTTTATCTTTTGCACAAAGTGTTTTTACTTATTATTTTACCTTGGTTCCTCTTTAATATATCTGCTTTCTCTTCTGACCTTTTGTAAAGAGTAGATCCTAATAAAAATCTTCATTTAAAAAAATAAATAGATTTAAACAAATGAAAGAAATATATATTTTAAAAAGAAATATATCCAAACAAATGAGATAAAATGGGACTCTGTTGTAGACCATAAATGTGCTGTACCTGGGACTGGTTCAAGGTACAACACCTTACTTGGGTCAAGGTACAACATGTGATCACATTTCACTAGGCCTAATTTGATTTGAAACACATGTTTCTGTTTCTAAAACAATACCCCATTAGTCACGACTACACAAATAATAAACATTAAATATATACAATGGAAAGCACGATTTACACAAGTAATAAACATTAAATATATACAATGGAAAGCATTCCCTTAACAAAATTACTATTGTATGGCTAATTTCGTTTTTAATAAATTTCTCTTTCTTTAATTATATATTAATTATAGTGTTGTACAAAAAAAATGAAATTTAATAAGGGTTTTGTAATTTTTGCTAGTCATTTTACTTTAAATTTTGGTCTCTGTTACTTGCATTTTATGCAATAAGGAATCTGTTGATTCAAATAGGAAACATAAATTTAAGAATGTGCTTAGTATTCATATTTACTTGACTTTTTAGCTTTATTCTTATGTTTCTCCTTTATTTGAAGCACTTATAGATATTTTAATAATGTTTAGAATATTTAGGAGCATGTGGTAACAATTTTATAAAAAGGAATGAAAATAATAGAAATTTTATCACATTTGTATTCATATAATATTATTTTCACAGAATGCTATGAATGAAACTTCAGTGCTTGCTGGATCTAGAGGAAGAGGTATTTACAGTATATCATTTCTTTATTCATATTTATTTTTTTATCACTCTTTAATTTTATTTCATTCACACATAGTATGGAATGATTATTCATATATTGTTTTGAAAACAAACATTTGTGTTAAAATCAGTAAAATTAGTGGTTCTTGAAAATTTCTTTAAATATTGAAATTTCTCATTTTAAATCAACATTTTTATTAATTTTTTTTTTCTTAAAAATTATTCTGAAATGTGAAAACTGAATATTTGAGGACTGTAAGTAAACTATAATTGTTTAACTATAATAATTTGATATTTGTAGTTTTATTTTTATTGAATTTATGTTCTACACTTTTTAGGTATTCGTATAGATTTAGATGGCCATAAAGCTATTGTAAGTATATTCCATATTTAAAACTTTTATTACAAATGTTACTTTTAATATATACATGGCAACTCCTAGTAACTATTTATTAAATTTGATTGATTTTTTTTGTGTTGTTATATATGGATAAAAAGCTGGTATTTGCATGCACTAAGAAGATACTAAAATAGATATAATAAATGAGCGCAAGTTTAGCTTAATACCGTTATCAATAAAACTTAAAAATATTTGAGGCACTAAATATTTTGTCAGCAATTTTGGTATTAAGAGTGAAAATGCTATTTTTTAAACTGTTAGCCAGTTAGAATTTATTCTGTTCTCTGGCAGCCAAATTTAGATATTGTTTTACTATGGTGATAACCAGTATTCCAAATTACTTGTCGTTCATTGTAATTTTCAAGTAAAATCTTGTTTTGACAACTGGAATCTTCAACCTGGTCATCAAATTTAATGCCTAATACAGATTATACACATTTAAAAGTTAAATTACCTGAAAGTAATGACAGTATTATTGAACTTGTAAGGTCAATGAAGATAGAATAATGACAAGTAATGATGCAGATCTTGGTCACAACATCAGTGTTGCGAATAGAGGAGATACAGTCTTTAACATTGATTGTATGACATGAGGGTGCTTGCATCATTACTTCATCAGTTCAAATTGCAAAAAGCATGATGTAATGTTGTGTCATTAACAATGAGCACCCCAAAGACATAATTTGAATAAAATATATTTTTGTATATAAGCGAAATTTTGATGTGGACTTTTAAGAATAAATGATAAATTACTATTCAATAACAGTACAGAGTGTCAAGAACCCTTTTCCAAGCTTGTTGATTATAGTTCCATGTCGACCAATAGAGGTAACTCATATAAATGAGCAGCAACAAGCTCTATTACAAACACAATTGTTTTTGTAGCTCTGTTATAAGAACACCTTTATCAATTCTCATGGACATGCAGATACGATCTTCAAAACAGTCACATTAAGTTCAGGGATGCTTGGAACGTGCTCATCTGTCGAAAAAACTTTTTGACCCTGTCACAATACTTTCTCCATATATTACTTTCCTTATATACATAGTATAATGTATAAGGAAAGTATTGTGACGGGGTCGAAAATTCGAATTCGAGTTTTCGACGGGAGAATATGTTTCAAGCATCCCTGATCATGAATCGAACATTTTTGAGGTGATGTGTGTGTGTATATGTGTGTGTCAGTGAGTCTGTGGAGACGGTATCTCATGAATGAATGGAGCAATTCAAATGAAACTTGGTACAAAAATTACAATCTGTGAATACTGGAAGCCTATTGTTTCTAAATATAATCAAATGTTCAGAACTCCACTAAATTTTCAAGTGAAATTTTGAAAAAATCATCAAAAAATCAAAACCTTTAATAAAGTTATGCAAATAGATATTTCTTATGTAATTTTTCCTCAGGAAATGATTGACATAAACTTTAGAACGCTAGTATGAACTGTTCTCGAGATATTGCACATTTTTAAAATAAATTTATCAAAATATTCCATAAATTAAAAAAAAAATATTAACCGTTGAGAAACATCTTCCCTTTTCATATGTAATATCATGCGATAAATTTGGTGACATCATTCTCGTGGATCTTGCTTGTTCCATTCATGAGAAAAGTTATTTTGAGTAATATTTTTGTATTTTAAAGCCAATAGTCATTTATCTGCTATAAGAATAACTTATTTCTCTGTCCATAATGCTTGGCGAGATTTTGGTGATGAATTTGGCGGAATGTTGCCAACTTGGCGACTTTTTTAAATGTTGCCAAATTAACTAAAATCTCGCCAAATGATAAAAATGATGCTAAATCAATGAAAATGACAACTAATCGACAAAATTTCAATATCTTGGAAAGAATATAAGTATCTACTAGAAGAATAACCTATTTTTTTTTTTACTGTAAAAATAATAAATTCATTGCATTATATAAAGAAAGTCGTGCTGCCCACATCAGATTTTTATACTATGTATATAAGAAAAGTAAAAATGTATGCATATGATATATAAATGAAGAATATCTACATGTGTCACATCTGTGGTGTATTTACATTTTGCATACCCAAAATAACTGACATATATTGTAAAACTGTGCACAAAATTAATTCACCATGCTTTGTTTGGACCATTAATACCAAAAAGTTAACTGTTCAAAATATTTTAAAATAGCTAAGCCAGGGATGTATCTAGAGAAATGTGAGTGGTGGTTGATTTTCCAGAATAATTATAATTGAGAATATAAAATTTCGAAACGAGCTTCACGTTAATTCGCACACACAAACAGTATTAGTATTGTATACTTTTATATTAAAGAAAAACATTTGATAAAATTGAATATTACTTTTTTTAAATGTAATTATAATATGTATATTTTTTTGGATGAGTGGTGGTCGGCAATTGAGTGGTGGTCGGAAATTCTGCGTGGTGGAAACCCCGACCACCACCGACCACTGTAGATACATCCCTGCTAAGCACATGGTAATGTTTATGATAGAAGATTCACATTAGCATCATGCCAATAGACCTCATTGAAATGGTTAAATAAATTTTAAGCTTATTTTCAGTTATACTTGCATATTTATGCTTTTTTTAAATTTAGTCTCAGAAAATAAAAGTTACTACTGGTGGAAGTGGAAGAACAGTAATGATGGCATCTCCTGAGAAAACTGCTCAGTCAAAAGCATCTTCTGAGCTGAAAACTACCTCTCATCAGGGTACTACCGAAAATTGCAAACCATCCCAGCAGCCAGTTACTTTGCAGAAGATAAATAGTACAAGATCTGGAGCCGGTGCACCTGAGCTGATTCCTAATCCCTTTTTTTATTGTTTCAAATGTGCAAAAGAAGGTATTATATTTATCAGAGCATTATTATTATATATATTAAAGCATTATGTATATAAGTTTGTTACCTTACTTGATTGGTTTATGGGTGTTTTTGGCACAAAATTCTGAAAGAATATGTTGTGCCAAACACATTTATTTTATTTGGAAAATGGCGAAATATTGGAATTATCAGGGAATTTTTGAAAATTAGGTCAAAATGTAAGGGAATTTCTGTAAAAAAAGCCTAACCGTGGTAAAAGTAAAAAATTTCAAAATTTTAGTTAACTTTAATTCATTTTGTAAAGTCCCTTTATTTCACTGAACTGCTGTGAATTGCGTGTTTTGCTAGTTTCTGGAGAATTCCATTATAATGGGGGAATATTGTATAAGAATATTTGGCTGATCCGTTCATTTTTTAACCTGGGGGGAGGGGATGTGCTTGAAGATCTGAAAAAAAAAAATAAAGAAATTTATTATGCTGTTTGGGTGGCAACCACAGAACAATTGAAATGGGAAGAAAAGTGAGCCCAGTATATTGTAATTGGATTGTGCATAACATATTTGGCACTATGAGCCAAAGGGGTTAACTATAGAAGAAAGTTAGAATCTTCTGTAGTTATCCTGAAATATAGGGTTCACCATTGTCCTGTCAAGGTCCAGAATGCACTGTGTGTGGATGAAGTTTGCTTTGAAATTGCATGGGACTGGAGACAGGTAATATGGCATTCACTTTTCTCCTCATTTTAATGTCATCAGTGCTCAGTTCAGTTTGCCACCACTGACCTCTAATTGTAATTTTTTTTAGAATATCTAATAATCATAATTGGCAATCAAATGCACAGTATAGTAATCGACTCAGTCTGGTTATGGCAACCTTGTATATAGTAGATTGTAACTCTCTCCATAAGGATTAAAAAATAATTAGCAAAACTACTAATCATAATTGATTAACAATTATGCAAATTTGCATAGTATTCAGATTAATAAAGGAATAAAAATGACTTGCTAGCTAATTTTCTTAAAATTCTCTAGCACCTTTTTAATGTAAACAGTGACAAAGTTAATAATATTCCTGTAGATCAGAGGTCTTGAACCTAGTGCCTGTAAGCACCAGTACTACCATATGTGTAAAAATGCATATCTACTACTTCTTTACACATCTACTCTATCTTTTGTCTAGTGCTAATGGAGAATATTTTTATGAGTACTGGTTAATAATGTTCAAAAGATGCTAATCCCTGCTCTAGATAGTAAATAATTAAATATACAGGGTGTCCCAAAAACATTGACCTCGATTTTTATTCCTTAAATATTGATCTTAGACATATATAATAAATTACAAAGTTGCATAAAATAAGGTACAGAATTTTATGAAATCAATAAAAATTTTCAAGGGATTAAATTTTAAGAAATACTAAATTTAAATTTTTATACGGTCCCTGTATAAAAACATTTCCAATGAGTAAAATGTGCCCCTTACACTAATAAGGTGATGTACAAAATTTCAGCATTTTATCATAAATTCTGTACCTTTTTTTACGCAACTTTGTAATTTATTATATATGTCTAAGATCAATATTTAAGGAATAAAAGCCGAGGTCAATTTTTTTGAGACACCCTGTATATATTAATAGAAGTCTAGCAAAAGGACATGGAAATGACAAATTTTGTTAATTGACCCAATCTTGATTATTTGTGGCTTATGGTTTTTTAAAAAATATTTCCATGGTATCGGAGGAATTGTACTGCTCTGGAGGAATATATTCCAATTTTATACTAATGACATATTTTGATTGTCATTTTTCCAATTTTGAAAAACTGATAATTTTATTGTATTTGGAGAAGCACCCACTTTGGCATTACACATGTGAAAACTGACAATTTGAGTACCATTCTATAGATAAGGCAAGATATATAAGGCTAGATAATCACTAATAGCACCTGTGGAAGAGGACATAAGACACTTGGGGGAGTAATGAACAGACACTGTTGAGTGAAGTGTTTTATGGCAACCAATTTTTGAAACTAACTGTAACCAGTGCAGCATATTCTTTTTGAATGATCAAATTCAACATAAATGACAAGATTTTCTATTGATATTTTAATTTATTTTTTTAATTATTTGTTTTTTTAATTGCATTTTTGCTATGCATTTTTTTAATTCATTTGCAAAACAGCAAATATTGAATCACAAATTGTAATGTGATACTGTTTAGGTCAAGTCCTGGTATATTGTTATATTTGCATAGCTGCCAATGCTTCCGATTTACGCGGAAAGTTTCCCATTTTCTGGCATCATTCCGATCGGAAACAGATTTCTTCCGATTTTTCATTCACAAGCTAAAAGTACCTACTTTTCCCTGATTCTGCTACAGAAATTCCCTAAAAATGTCCCCTCTTCCTCTGAAAATAATAAACAAATTTTCTTCACTTCTTTTCTGGTGACTTGCGGATGTATTTCATTCACATGGAGAATAGCAGTCGTGAGGTTGTACCAACTGGCACTGAGTACTTATAACAGTTAATAAATTGGATGAATCATTTCGTGAAATAGTAAGTCATGTGCAGGGATGCCAACTTTTACGGATTTTCTGTAGTTTGTATGAATTTTTACTTCATCTTACGGTTTTACGGACATTACTCCCATAACTACGGAAAATGCAGTGAAATCCATGTATCCCACCATTCAATTCATATTCCCTGCTTTGTTGAGAGTCCAAAATTATCAGTTTGCATCCATTTTCTTCTTCTAATGATTTCATATCAGAACAATAGACCTAATTTATTTTTATAGTGTGAGTGAAAATAAAGAAATATTTTACTAAACTAATTATAGTTTGCTTAAATTATGAGATTGCACAATTCAGTCATTTTTTTCCGGTCTTCGCTGAAAGTACACAATTGCCTTTTTCCATCTATCTCCATCCCCTTAGTATTGCACATTAACTTGACTAAAAATTAGCTTATTTTCATATTTTGGTTAATTATAAAGATTAAATTTTTAATTATTTTTATATAAATTGTATGTTCGTGAAATTCAGTTTTTTTGTTTTCTTTGTGTGGCCATTGCCGCCAGTATGCAATTTCCCTTTTCCATCGATCTCCATCTCCCTATTGTTGCACATTAATTTGACTAAACTAGCTTATTTTCATATTTTGGTTGATTATAAAGGTTAATTTTTTAATTATTTTCACATAAATAGTACGATCATGAAATTCAGTGTTTTTTACACGTACACTGTCGAGTATGTAATTATCCTTTTCTGTCCATCTCCCTATAACACACATTATCTTGACTAAACCAGCTTATTTTCATATTTTGTTTAATTATAAAGTTTAATTTCTTAATTATGCCATTTTCCCTCTATCCGCTTTTTTCTCTTTTCCATATTTTAGGTTATTTTATCCAGTTTTTTAAGTATGATGTATTTATTTTATGATGATTTTGTACAATGTTGATGAATGTGCCTAAAGTCGTGAATTTTTTCCTGTAAATAAAAATCTAGATTTCCAGCCAAAAATATTCAGATTTTCAGCCATTCAGAGTTGACAGCTATGTATTTGTTGGATGAGCCGCTCCAAAAGTTTAGTAGATGCAGAAATACCATTTTTTATTTTATTAAATGTTGCATAATTCACTACTAAATATTACTTTCATTGTATTATCCATTTTAAATTCTAAGAATTTTACTTTTAAATGTCAATATAAGAAGTGGATAATTTTATTTTGAGTGCTCGAAGTATGTTTTGTGTGTTTCAAACTCGATATTTTATCTGTTTCAATTTTCTCTAGCTCACCATTCTTGTGGAATTTGCAAGAAACCCTATTGTTCAAAGACTTGCCAGGTGGCAGATTGGCTGGGTCATCAATATGTCTGTAAATTAGCGTAAGTGAAATATTAAGTGTAATCTAACCTCATATTTTTGATACCTTTGTCAATTATACTAA
Source organism: Amaurobius ferox (assembly GCA_951213105.1). Lineage (NCBI taxonomy): Eukaryota > Metazoa > Arthropoda > Arachnida > Araneae > Amaurobiidae > Amaurobius > Amaurobius ferox. The sequence goes on along the minus strand of OX578136.1, from coordinate 51,867,854 downwards.
ACATGAGTTGTAGGGTTAGCACAAACAAGGGGGAAAACCTCTAAACTAGTTTATATATGATTTTTTTTTTCTATGACTGACAAAGGATTTCCAGTCTTTATTTTTGAATTTTTAAAATTCTTTAATATTGTTTAGCTTTCTCCAAATTTAAAATTTCTATTTTACCATTGAAGAATAATTATATAGCAGGGTTCCCATTGCAGCCAGGGCGAGTCCTAGACTATTTTGCACCCTGGGCAAGGTGAGCTATTCCCCCCCCCCCCCCCCCATGCCAAAAAAATGCAAACTTTGATTTTTAAGAACACAGTTGTCTTGTAGTTGTGGAGCAAATAAAAGGCATAAAGCTTAAAACTGCTAAATTTATTGCAAGAAATAATAAGCAATCTTTCACTCTTATTTGTAAATGCAAAAGAAAATATTTTGGCACACCAGTCATTTCAAACTAATGGGTACTCTGTATAATGTTAACCTCACCATAGGTAACACAAAGTAAAATTTTTTACTTCGCTCACCTTTAACCCTTTCCGAATGGTGGCATTCCGGAACTTCCGTGGCCCAAAGGATGGAGCGCTTCTCTTCTGAACTGTTCCCAAAGGATGGCTAATTTTTTGCGCTAAGCCTAACTCTCGAAATAAATTCACTAAAAATCACCTATTCAACAAAGAAATCTATTTTTTTTTAGGAATAAAAGAAATACTTATTTTCTATTCGATGTATATTTTTCATTCGAATCTCAATACAAAATATTCGTCAGTTGCTTTTACTATGAATTCTACTATTCATCATATAATAATAATATGCTAAAAATATGCTAAAAAATATGCTAAAAAAATTAATTTCCTTATCTAAATTAGGCGGCATAATATTGTGATTGATTCCAAGTATGCTCAAAAACTCAGAATAAATCAGATCTTTCAAATCTCCCGTCTAAACATCATTAGTAGAATGTGCAACAGTGAAATGATTAGGTTATTTCGGATAAAAAATGGCTGGGCTGAGACGTTTTCTTTCTGTGAAAGAATTTACTCGTATGGTAAATGAACCAGACAGTAATGAAAGTGATGCAGATAGTGAAGATTCGTGGAACTGTCTTATTTCTGATGATGAATCTGAAAATGCAATTGATTCTTCAGATTCTGAGAGTACTATTATTACAACGCTGCCAGCTTCAGTAGCTGTTTTTTCGAATGATGTTTGGACAAGTGATTTGAAAGATCTGAATTCTTTTGAGTTTTTGAACATACCTGGAATCAATCACAAAATCATGCCGCCTAATTTAGATAACGAACTTAATTTTTTTAGCGTATTTTTTGATGATGAACTAGTAGAATTTATCGTAAAAGCAACTAATGAGTTTGCAAAGAGAAAATCTGAGAAAGATGTCCTCTCTCCTTCCACATCAAAGACTCCACCTATTTCAAATGTATTTACACCTGTGACAGGAAATGAGTTTCGAGTGTTTCTCGGACTAGTAGTTTTGATGAGCATTGTCAAAAAACCAAATCTTAAAATGTATTTTTCTAAGAATCCTATTATCAGTACTCTTTTTTCAATTCAGTTATGAGTCGCGATCTATTTTTAGGAATATTACGCTACCTTCATTTTATTCTTGATAGTAATGCTCAAAAACTAGATAAATTGAAACACGTGTTAGATGCATTGGTTTCAAAATTTAAATCTATATACACTCCTAGAAGAAATGTGTGCATTGATGAATCTTTGTTCTCATGGAAAGGAAGGCTGGGATTTCGTCAATATATCCCCTCGAAAAGGTCCAGATATGGAATAAAAATATATAAATTGTCAGAATCTTAATCAGGCTATACATGGAATTTCCTTGTGTATACTGGAAAGGACACGGAATTATCAAGTTCTGGTGGTGGGTATGGAGAACATGTTGTGAAAACACTTCTAAGTGAACACTTAGGAAAAGGATATACTTTGTATTTGGATAGATTTTTTACCTCTCCTGTACTTGCAAAGTATTTGTTGTCTAAGAATACGCATGTATGTGGTACAGTTTTAAAAAATCGGAAGGACATGCCAAAGAATTATCCATCTGTACCTAAAACATATATACACTAAAATTTTTAATATTTTGATAAAAGAAAATTTGTATGAAAAATATACATCAAATAGAAAATAAGTATTTCCTTTATTCCTGAAAATTGGGTGCTGTGAAAACACTTCTAAGTGAACTTTTAGGAAAAGGATATACTTTGTATTTGGATAGATTTTTTACCTCTCCTGTACTCGCAAAGTATTTGTTGTCTAAGAATACGCATGTATGTGGTACAGTTTTAAAAAATCGGAATAATTAAAAAATAGTGTATATATGTTTTAGGTACAGAGAATTATCCATCTGTACCTAAAACATATATACACTAAAATTTTTAATATTTTGATAAAAGAAAATTTGTATGAAAAATATACATCAAATAGAGAATAAGTATTTCCTTTATTCCTGAAAAAAGTAGAATGCTGTGTTGAATGGGTGATTTTTAGTGAATTTTTTTTTTAGAGTTAGGCTTAGCTCAAAAAATTAGCCGTCCTTTGGGAACAGTTTGGAAATGAAGCGCTCCATCCTTTGGGCCACAACAGTTTCGGAATGCTGCCGTCCCGAAAGGGTTAATAAAGTACTCATCAGTTCAAGACATAGGGACAAGAATTGGTTGTTTGACTTATGTCTACTGTACAATAAATCTATTATAAATAAGTACTAAGTAATAAGAGCAAATTTCTAAATTATTTTAAAACATACAATTTAATTTTGCATAACATTAAGCAACTTGAAAAAACATTACATGATGTAATGTAAAAACACGTTGAAATTACTAAATTATTCTTACATGCTTTGCCTCTTTACATGAAAAACTCATCCAACGTTTTCTGCTTCAAAGTTGATACTTGTTTTTTTTTTTATGCTGCTTATCTTACACAATATATATAAATGTTATATATTTATCTTTTATATTCACTTATCCGTCTATCAGTTTTTAGTTAGTCGAGTTTATGAGTATGGTTGAGAAATTCTTATGCGAACAGATGATTGAAGGAAATCAGGGAATTTCAGAAAAAATACTCTGGAAATCAGGGAAAGCTCAGGGAATTTTGTTTCTGTAGCCACACAGTACATACTATGGCAAGAAGGTTAATTGATGTAATCATCCTGCACTGTTACCATAAATATTTGTTGTCATGCAAAAATTTAAAAATTAAAAGCATTTCTTATTGCACATTGCTATTTGTAGATTCAGCAGAAGTAGCAGTGGTTTCTCATCTAGTAATATCTTTTTGAAGCGAAGCGTGAAAAATAACGAAGTTTATTTTCACGAAAGCAACGTAAAAGATAACATAAATAATACACGTATCATTTACTTTGATATGGTATTTGCAAAAGTTGAAGTCACATTGTCTTGAAAATTTACATCAGAAAGTAAACTAGGCCTTAACAAAATGGCCACGTATTTTGCCAATTTACCGGCAATCATACTTAAAAGGTTTACATTACGATATACATAGCGTGAATACTATCTGGACAACTTCCCAGTATCATAAACAGCTGCACTAATATGCAATAAGTACACGTATCCGTATATCCACACCATACAAGTGTAAGTGCACTTCTACTGACACATCCACAAGTTTAAATAGCGCTGCGTCATAGAAGTAGAAGTTAACGTTTCCTGAGTATGCCAATCTCTAATTGGATGAAGTAGAAATTAGCATATTCCGGATACTGATGTCTCAATTTGCAGGAATTCGGAACATGGGGTTAAAACTTCTTGATAAGCGATCCCAAAGTGATTAGCCAATTCTCGGTATGTAAGTATCTATAAATTTGAGCTTTGTGAAAATACTTTTCAGCACTTGCCACCAACACTGGAAGAGTGAGAAGATACTTAGAGCAATGAAAACATTAGGCACATTATCCAGGATTTTTGTTGTTGTATGAAAATAAGTATTTTTTGGCAGCATAGACTTTGGAAGTTTTGAGCTATTGCTATAAGCTCGCAGCACAGATCTTCAACATCAATATATGTGTTTCCATAATGCAGTCAACATTTTTGCAGCCCTTAAGTTGATTTCAACATCAGACTCCGACATGTCTTTATTTGAAGGCTTGATTACACAAATAAAACATACAATCATTGTCATTCGTTCAATATGACTAACATCAGGTTTGGAGTCCAGAATTATTGAATAGTATTTAGCTGAATTTGTATGCATGTGTTCGAATTTGGTGATTTATAGCACCAGCTCAAAGTTGTATAAGCTCTTTATGGATATATTTTCGTAAATAGTGAATTGTTTCTTGATCTTTAACTTTATGATAATGTTCATTCACAATAGGATTTAAAATAGCTAGTTAATCTATAAACTTTAAAAAAAGTCCATTGCTAGTATTGTTCAATTTTTTATTTTTACGGAGCAATTTTTACAAGCTTTGTAAAATTGTTCACAATTTGGTCGATGTATGGCCGAATGATTAGTTGATCAAGTGGCCATTAAAATGAAAATGTTCTTCTATTCTTTCGAATCTGTTTCTTGTAGGGATGGTGCAAAATTTTTTGCTAAACAACTTGCAGTGATGTGATTACTGCGCCAATTGCGCCAAACTGCGCATTTCAAAGTATGCTGCGCCATTCTGATACAAAAAGCAAAATTTAACTGTTTTTGCGCCAACGCTGCGCCATTTCATAAAAATACCGCGGTACGCGATTCTTGTTTTGCCAAACAGAAAGGAACGACTGATTGACGGGCAAGAATGCTGACGCGAAGTACTTCTGTAAGGAGAAAAGGGTGAGTCACAAATTCATCCAGAAGAGTGGGAACATAGGGGAAAGAAAGGGGGAGGCGATTCCGGCGAGACTCGGTGGTTTATGGGAGATCTTTGCTGTGTCTGGAGAAGAGAGAAAAGATCTTATATAAAGCAATTAAAAAAGTAAGTGGAAATTAATTTACTCATATTACCTCCTTTTTTTTTTTTAACATCGTCAATTTCATTTACCGCGAATCCATTAAAATTAATTTTTGTGCGTTCATCAGTTGTGTACTAAATATACTGATTTTGAAGTTAAAGAAAAAAAAAAGCCCTTGATATATGATATAAAAATTTCAAAAGATTTTTGAAATTCATTTGCTTTTGTATAACGGCCTGTTAATTAACACTGGGCAGTAAACAAGCCTTTTAAGTAAGACAAAATCTAATGTTGAAAAGAATCTTAAACATCGGTAAAAATATTCTTATTATGAATTTATTTATAGAATTTTCGTAAAATAGTTTTTAATGTAATTTAATTGCTATTTAATTAGCTTTTGCTTGATTTTTATTAACTTTTAAATTTTCCGCCAATGTTTAATGAGTTTTTTTAAATTTTGCTCATTTTTTTTTCACATCGCGCAATATTTATTTTTAAGATTATATATATATATTTTTACTATTTCTTATTTTAGCGCAATATAAACAGGCCTGCTACTTTTTTGTGGAATCCTGGATTTTCGCTTATGAAATCGCGGATTTTAGTTTTTCTTTCGAATTCGCTATTTTCGTAAGTTTAGGAGAATAGCCCCCCCCCCCCCCCTCCGGCGCGAAGCAAACAGATTGACGATGAAAATGGAATAGAATTGGGTTACAATTCTATTCCATTTTCATCGCCAATCTGGTAGCCTACGATATTCTGACATCCAATTAACACGCGGCTTTTTCGGATTCTGCATTTGAATAGGAAATAGGTATCTTTTTCAATCGGATTTTTTGAGTATTTTCGCTTTGCATCTATCATGCATTTTCATTAAACATTTCGCACGTAATTTACCGTAAGTATTTTTGCTTCCCCCCCCCCCCCCCCCCTTCAATTTCCATCATTTTGTATCATTTCAAGAAATTTCCGATCATTTTCTTTCAAAATACGATTTCTTTCTGTTTCTATTCTAAACTAGAATTCTTTATTTAAAAGCTGCGGTCAATCGGATGCGAGTTCGGTCTGTCCCGGTATTTTTGGATTAAATTTATCTACTTCCCGAAATTCGGCACGAAACAGTGTTTAAAAATTCAAGCCCATGCCTGAGCCCATATGCCAGGCAGCCCAGCCCGTACAGATTTCTAATACAAATATCCTGTTCCATCCGTCGCCATCTTCAAATTATTGCACATTAGATTGACTAAACTAGCTTATTTTCATATTTTGATTAACAATTGGGTTTAATTTTTTAATTATTTTCACTTAAATAGTGTGATTGCGCAATTCAGTTTGTACTCTCCTACATTGCTAAGAGTCTGCTAATATTTTTCCATTCATCTCCATCTTTAGATAGTATCTTTTTCGAAAAATATTGCAAATTTTAAATGCTTTACATTTTTATAAAATTATTTATTGCATTCTTTCTTTCTTATTTCTTTTTTTTTTCTTTTTTTTTTAGATTCCTTTAAAAATTATTTTGTGAGTCTTTGCCAACATTATTTATTACAAATTTTTAGATTAAAAAAAATATTTATTTTAAATTTTATCTTTTTAAAATTATTTAATACAATTCTTTATTTTTATATCTTTTCAAAAATTATCTGCTGCAATTTTAAAATGTTTTATAGGTTGTTTGTAAACTTTAGTTCTTTTTATATGTGTATTGAATTTTTTTTAATTTTTACACTTTTACTAAAATTTTATATTATTTCAGGTATGTCCTGCAAACGGAAAAGTAAATTTAATTCGGTTCAAGTTTTGAAGGAGACTGATGGAAATGGGGATAATATAGGTGCATGGTGCTCTCCTGGATTTAAACCAGAAGAAGCACTTTGTATTATTTGCGACAGTGTCATCAACTGTTCTCAGCATGGTGTAGAAGCAGTAAAAAAGGCATGCAAATTTAAAGAAACACATTGAAAAATGTGCAAAATTTAGAAACTTTTCCGGTGAACTGAAAAAGAAAAAAGATCAAAGGGTCATCAATAGCTTTCAAAGTTCAGGTGTTTCGTTGCCTTCTCCAAGCATCATGTCTCATAATGATAAAGTAATATCTGCTGAAGCAAAATTTGCTATTGCAATTGCTGTTCATGATATACCATATAGCTCAGGACATGCATTGTCAAATATTTTTGTAGATATATTTAGTGATTCAAGAATTGCTCGTGACTTTTCATGTGGCCGGAACAAGTTATCCTATTTGATATCTGATGGCTTGGGTCCTTATTTTAAGGAACAAATTGTAAATGAGATCTTTAAAACACAAGCTTTCTTTTCACTACAAATTGATGAAACTCCATTGCCTGAAAAAAGAGTTCAGCAATTGGACATTTTAATACGGTATTACTCGGAATCAAAAAAGCTTGTTGTTTGTGAACATTTTCAAACTTACCATTTAGGTTCAGCAACATCGGAGATACTGCTTAATCATATCAGTAATGCTCTGTCAAGTCTACCACAGGATAAATTTTTGAGTATTTTTTCAGATGGCCTAAATGTGATGAAATCATTGCATACAAAATTTCAACAACTTCATAAATATCTTCTGAACATGGGCATTTGTTCACTCCACAAAGTCCATAATGCTTTTGCTTTTGGATTGGATACATTTGCAGATATTGAGATATTATGCATTGATATTTATTATTTCTTCAAGCAATCTGCCACAAGAAGTGAAGAGTTTAGAGAAAAGCAATTAAGCTTGTGCTTGCCAGATCATATATTTTTACGCCATGTGTCAAACAGATGGTTAACTTTGCAATTGGCATTAGACAGGATAATTGAACAGTATGAGCCAATTAGAGAATACTTTCTTAATTCTGCTAAAAGAAATATGAGAGGGGGAAATGATAGACATCAAAGAATCTGCAAAATGTTAAAATGCAAATTTACCTATTCTAAATTGTTGTTTTTGAAAAATGCTGCAGAACGTTTTACACCTTTTTTAAAGCTTTTTCAGCAAGAAGGACCACTCTTACACATATTGTATGACGAGATATGCCTTTTGATAAAAAAGGTCTTGGGGCGGTTTACTGTGCCAGACTTTCTTCTTAGTCTCAGTAACTCGGATTTAAAAATGGTTGATACAGAAAAAAATTGGCTTAAGAAAGCTGAAGTAAGGTTGGACACAGAAAGAGCTCTTAGTGGACTGTCGGATACAGAGAAGAAGGAATTTTTTATGTTAGCGAGACAGTTTTATAAGAAATGTGCATCGAAATTAATAAAAACAATGCCACTAGATAATAAAGTTCTCAGATGTCTAAAATGTCTCCATCCATTAGCACGAATAGAGGCTTCCTCAATTTCTTATATAAGATTTTTGGCATCACAGATGCCAAATGTTATAGAATCATCATCAATAGTAAAATTAACAGATGAGTGGATTTCTCTACAGTTGGCGAGTATACATTCAATTATATTTCTGAAACAGCAACTTCCAGAATCTATTGTTGAATCAAATGATGAGGATAGTAATTATTTAGAATCTAATTTTGCACGACTTGATACTTACTGGACATACATATTTCAAATTAAAAATAATCTAGGAATGGCCAAGTACCCTTTGATAAAGAAAGCAGGTAAAGCTTTGCTTTGTTTGCCACATGGTAATGCAGAAGTGGAAAGGGGATTCAGCGAAAACAAAAGAATGCTGAGTTTTCGGAACCAGTTAAGCTTGCATAGTATTAATGGATTACGTCACACAAAATCATATATGAAGCGATATGAAAATGTGTGCCAAAATTTACCTGTGACACACGAATTGTTAAAATACATGAAGGAGTCATCGAAAATATATAGAGCGCGGATAGAATCAGAAAGGACTGAAAAAAGCAATAAAAGATGTGATGTTACAGATGAAGATATCTTTAAAAAAGAAGAAAGAATTAAGCATCAATTGGAAGCTTCGCAGAAAATGCTAGATAGTGCCGAGGAGCTGATTTCAAATGGAATATCATTAAAGGATTTTTCAAAAATAGAAAGTGGACAGGCTGTTCTGCAAGACAGTAAGAAAAAAATAGAACTATATTTAAACGAACTAAAAGTAGTACAAAAGGAAATTGAAACAGTGAAAGGTGTAAAAAGAAGGAAAATATGAATTTGTTAATTAATGATATGTTCAGATAAGTTTGCTATTTTTTTAAATTTAAATTCAATAAATATTTTGCAGATAATATATAAGCATTTTTTAGATTTTGTATATTATTTTTAGTTCATTAATAATTCTAGTTCTAAGAGTTATAAATTTTTATTTTTTATACTTAAATTTTATTAATTAGATTTTTAAAACTTGATTGTCTTCAATATCTGTTGTATATACGACAGACTGCTAAAATTAAAAAAAGCCTCAAAAAATTACTTGCTATAATATAAAAAAAAAACTGTTTACTACGAATGGCTACAATTTTAAAAAAATGCCTGCTACAAACTGCTCCAATTTTGAAAATTTGCCTGATACAAGCTGCTCCAATTTTGAAAATTTGCCTGATACAAGCTGCTCCAATTTTGAAAATTTGCTGCTCCAAAAATTGCTCCAAAACAGTTTTTTGTAATCACATCACTGAACTTGCAGAAAAAAAATAAACATCTTTTGAGATTGAATATATATATAAACTGGTCCAAAGATGCTTATTTAGTGTGTGTGCGGTACTTTTTGTTCATATGCTTAAAAAAAAAATTATTGCTAAAAAACGGATAGGGGCATGCTTATGAAAATTGAATAAATAAATTTAATTAATCCCTGCTTTCACAGCTACCAGGCAATGCAAAGTACATTTATTGCTTAACATTAAAAGGTTTTAAACGCTACATTATGTATGCTAGTATTTAGGTTTTTAGAAAATAATACACAAATTTTTTTTGTATAGAAATAAATCGTTTTATTACATTTCAAAATATTTATTTTTAGCATTAATGCATTATTTCATTCCAATAAACCAATTTTCAAAACAGTTGCAACAGTTGTAACTTTTGTTCAAATAGGAATTTTTGCTTGTGGTTTAATTTAAAATTCTCATAAAATGACCTTCTATTGCAATTTATCTTTAAAAAGATCATTTTTTGAACACCTAAAAGGTATATAATCCCTGAAATGTCAGTATTATACTCTAGATGGCAATATTGCTCTCTAGGCGGCTGCCCAGTTGGCAATTTGGATGGCTGGGACAATCTCTTCTGCCGAGAAACACAGAAGAGATTGCCTCCGGCCGTCCAAATTGCTGCTCATGTCTGAGGACGAGTCGGAAGGTCTGGGTTTTCGACAGAAGAGATTGCAATTCCCGTGTTCACTAGAGGCAAACTTTTGTAGCTAAATTCTTGCTAGCAAACATCAAAAATTGCATTTTTTGGTTGGGTGAGATATCATTGGTTCGAAAGAAACTTTAGTTTTGAACAACATTTTCACCCATAAAGCTATCTGACAAACAGAGAAGTAAGTAGTGTACAATTTTCATTGGTTGATTTTTAGAGAGAGAGAGAGAAAAAAAAATACATTAAGTGGAACTAGTCTTGCCCACTAATTAGAGAAGAAAATGATAAAATACTGAATGGCAGGATGGATTAGGAATATATGATGGATAAGAATATATAGCAACTCTAATTGTAAAAAGTAAGAAAACAAATTTGAGAGGACTCTTTTCCCCCCAAAATGACTAAAATTTTCAAAAGTAGGAATATTTATTTTAAAATGAATTTTTTTGATATATTTAAAATTATGTATATATTAATTTTATATTTTAAAATCTGTAACATTAAAGATATTTATTTGGCTTCCATAATGTGCACTGTTATAAAAAGTACAACACTGACATTTTTTTTTCTGTAAAATCAAATTCATTGTGTACAAGGCATCAACTACTTTTATTCATTCATGAAAGCCGTACCCATAATTCCCCAGTATGTTGGCCTGCTCAATTAGTTGCAACTGTGGCATTAAGATGTGAATATCCGTAAATTTGAAAGTTAATGGACATTTTATCTTCAATATTTAATTATCAGTATTTGTTTTGCATACAGATTTGTTTTGTATATATGCAGATTCTATTGTAGCATGAAATAGGGTTCGTACGCCTCCTGGAAATCCTTGAAAATTCCTGGATTTAAGATTTTCTTTATAAGGGCCCTTGAAAACTCCTTATTTTATTCATTTTAGGGCTAAACGCCTGAAAATCGGAAAATACTCCTGGAAAATCGACGTTACGATCTTTTATCTCATACTATCTCATCGATAGGTGGCGCCACCAAACTAATGATAATGCACAAATACTGATATTGGAAGTACAGAGTTTTTAATAATTCTTATAGATTTCAGAATAAAATTACGGACTACGGGAAAGACCCGTAAAATTACAGAAAATATCTTTTTTTCCCATTCATCTTGTAATTATTGCACATTAAATTGACAAAACGTGCATTTCTCTATGTTGGTTTATTATTTATGTAAATATTTTAATTATTTTGACACATTTAGCATGAATGCTCAATTCAGAGAATTATCATGTAGTCCTGGGTGTCCACAAGTATCCTTTTCCATCCATCCCCATCCTCTAAATCAGGGGTCGGCAAGTAATTTTGGGTGAGGTCCGGATACTTTTGAAAATTTTTATCGAGGTCCAGAAAAAAACCTTATATTCCTTACTAGTTTTTTATTTTAATTTTCACTCACAAAATAATATGAAATACAGTAGATAGGCATATTTGTATTCAAAAATCAATGGGAGAAATAACATTTGCGGTCTTGTGCCAGTTTTTTAAAGTTAGGTTCACGCGGAGAGCAGCTTATACGAAGAATGTCTTCAAGGTGGGCGGCCGTTAATCTTGAACGATATTCGTTCTTCAAAAAATTCATTTTTGAAAATGAAGTTTCACAGACATATGTTGAGCCAAACAGAGTAGCTAGGTAAATGGCTAATTTTTTACAATTTCCATATTTTTCTGGGACATGTTTACTCCAAAATTCTTCGGCGAATGCAGTTTTATACGTTTGCAAGGAAATGTCTTCCTGCAAGTCTATTATCTCCATTTGGAGTAAAGGCTTTGAAAGGCGGAACAACTTCGCAGCCACATCTGTCCATTCTGCCGCTGGAGAAACTTCAAAAGGCGATTTTAAGAATCGCGACAACTTCTCTATCTCTGCAAAGTCTTGGAATCTTGTTGCAAATTCCTTCTTAAGTTCTGACATAAAATTTGAAAATACTGCAATGTCTAATTCATAATTATTTCTATATTCAAAAATTGTTGGAAAGTGAATAAATTCTTGACTTGCAATGTCTTTTTCAAAGATCTCCAGCTTGCGACGGAAAGAAGACACACTTTGTATCAGATCACATATTAATTTCCCATTTCCTTGTAGCTCGGTATTGAGCGCATTTAAATGTTTAAGGATGTCTTTCAGGAAAGCCACAGCTAGCATATTGCGTTCGTTTGTTAGGAACTCCAAATGGTTTCGTGCTTTTTGTGTATCCAAGTTTTCTAAGAAGGAGATTACTTCTTCTTTTATTTCCCAAAAACGTTCAATCGCTTGACCTTTACTTAGCCAACGAACATTGTATTGCAGTAAGTCAGAATGCGCCGAATCACACTCAGATAGAAAGTCTTTGAACTGTCTGTGCTGAAGAGCAGAATGAGACCTCATAAAATTAATCAACCTGATCAAGCTGTCCATTACTTCTTTCAGAGTGACACTAAATTTTCCACAAAGGGCTGCCTGGTGAATAATGCACTGATAAGATAGTAGCCCAGCATTCTTATCCTTGATTCTCTTTACTAGCCCTTTTTCTTTGCCGATCATCGCTGGGGCCCCGTCAGTTGAAAGAGACACCATTTTATCATAACTAATGTTTGATTTTGTCATGAAGTCATCAAAAGTCTTGAATAAATCTTCTCCGCGAGTCTTGCCTTTAAACGGCAATATTGCTAGTAATTCTTCCCTAAATGATTTACTTTCAATATCCAAAAATCGCACGAAAATGGACATTTGTTCCTCATCAACAATGTCGCATGATTCATCAAGTGCTATGGCGTAGCAAGGCGCCTTCTGCCTTCTGCAGAAGTTCGAGTAAACTACTTTTATTGTCAGCAGCCAAAATTTCGGTTCTTCTTGTATTGCTTCTTGCCGATAATGGAATACCTTGAATTGTGGCAACAACATCTTTTTTCTCTTTAAAAAGTGCCGCGGCCACTTCCAACATACATTTTTTTACAATCTCAGAGTCTGAAAATGGCTTCTGGTGTTTATTAAGCGTCCAACACACACGGAACGCTGCTTCTGCAGATTTTTCTTGCTCGCTCATAGAGCGAACTAGTAAGACCGTGCTTTTTGTGTAAGAAGCTAGATATGCCTGGAGTTTTTCTTGACGAGCTTCACTACCCAGAGGAAAATTTTTATGGAACTGCTGATGAGTTGTTTCGTAGTGTCGCTTTAAATTGCCACTTTTAACAAGAGCGACAGTTCTGTTGCATATGAGGCAAACTGGAACAGCTCCAGGCCTATCAGGCAGCGTAAAACAATATTGTTCAGTCCACTCAGTCAAAAACTTCCTATTTTCACTATCAACTCTACGCTTTTTAGGATCCATATCGATGAGAAAGAAACGTTATAAGCGTCGTTAATAACAAAACTCTCCGTACGAGATTGCAACAACTATAGTACGACTCCAGCGAGAAGGCATTTGGGTCACGTGATTTTGGACGAGTCCATTAGTTAAATTCAATGACAGATAGAAACGTCTTAAGAAGAACGGGTTTCCAGAATTGGCGCCCTTAGTGCGAATTAATTTATAATTTGTTTATACGATAAAGAGCTTTATATGTATAAGTACATTCAGTGTAAGTGTTGGGATATAGCGGAATTGTTTTCTTCACAATGATTTAAACTATTTATTACAATAATGGTTGCAAATGTTTTATTAAAATTGAAGAGTTCGTGTTGTAATACTTTTCTTCTTAAACTCTTTTATTTAGTGAGGAATGCACAACGTGACATACGCACATCTCTATATTTTTATCATTATATATTTTACTCTTTATATAACGCGTTTAACTTCCATCAAACACAGAGAAAATGTTTCAATGCAAATACTTTTGCTGCCGTTGAAAATCATTTCAGTAATATCTATGCATCACATTTTATACAGTTACATATTTCATAAAGTATTAATATTTGTTTATTTTGAAATAAATTTTGGTAATTTAATTGTTTTTAAATATGTTATCTAAACATTATCCTTGTTTGTGTGCCACTATTTGGACAGTTCTGCTTTAGAGCTTAGCTCTGCATGGCCATGTTATCTAAGGAATCTATAACCCCCCCCCCGAGATACAAAATTTGCGAAATTATTAAAATATTTAAAACATTTTAAAAATACATAAAATATTTATATTTTATGTATATTTATTTATTTATTTTATATACAAAATATTTAATAAATTGTATCATTGTCGCCATTCTCGAAATCTGATTCTGCACTTTCAGTTGACTCTGAGTCATGTTCTGAAGAGGAGTCGGCGTCTACCACAAAACTTATTTCCTCTATGGTTTCTTCCACTAAATTGTCAACTTCCCAATTTGTGTTGTCATCCACACTTGAAACTGCATTTCGATATTTCTCGGGTCTCTTTCTTTTACGTGGCGACACTAGGATCGGTGATTTACTTGATTCTTTCTTGATGCGTTCTCATTGGCACACCAGTTGCAGTGGCTGTTCTCTTCTGGACCTGTTGGATGGAGATGCATAACTTTCCTGAAGTTACTTCGGCCTCAAAAAAATTGAGAACGTTGTGGACCACATTTCTTTCCTTGGAATGAACTACTTTTCCTTTTACAGACATTTTGTCGACAGAAGCAAGGTTCACAAATATCAGATTCTGATTAACTAAATAAACTGATGTTAGAAGTTGGAACAGAGGTTAGACAGACTTTTAGTCGCAAGCGCAATGCTAGTCCAACGCAATGATTCATTCTAAATGCATTCCAACAATTCTAAATTCTTGGCGAAATACGCGGTCGCCAAACAGGTTTCTGCGTTCAGCAGCCCTTTCCCTGTAATGCACAAATCGTCTGTTTGCCAGCCTTCTTCCCTTAAGCGAAGTGGACTCATCCAAGGTCATCTGCCAACTCACGGGAGTCGGACTATACTGACGAAGTGATTCGACGACCGCTGTCGTGTCAAAGTGTATGCTGGCGCACAACAAAGGACCGCACCGCAAAGGGGAGGTGCTTCCATGCCCAAGGTCGCCGCCGCTGAGTAGACCCGCCCGAAATATAAGTTTCATAAAGTGGCGTTAGGCTTTCGTTCGATTTACGCCTGCTCTGATTAAATAAAAATAATTTCATTAAATAAAAATAATAAGGGTGGCGCTCAAACTTATAGATTCTATAAGTTTGATTCTAAAATATTTTTCTATAATATAGAAAAATATTTTTTAAATAATTTGATTAATTTATTTTATACTGTCAAAAAATTTTTGGCGGTCCAGTTTTTGACCTTCCGCGGTCCGGACCTGGACCGCGGTCCGCCAGTTGCCGACCCCCGCTCTAAATATTAGTCATTACTCATTAGATGAACTGAGCTAGCTTATTTTCACATTTTGGTTAATTGTAAAGTCTAATTTTTTAATTATTTTCTTATAAATAGAGAGATTGCATAATTCAGATAGTATCACTTACATTGCCAAGCATTGACTAGTATCTTTTTCCATCCATTTCCATCTTGTGATTATGGCACATTAAATTAACAAAACTTGTTTATTTTTATGTTTTGGTTTATTATTCATGTTAATATTATGATTATTTTGACATATATCTTTCAATACGATTACACAATTCACGGAATTCTCCTGTAGTCATGTGAATCCTTAAGTATCTTTTTCTATCTATCTCCATCCTCTATATATTAATCATTAGAGTGACAGAACTAGCTTATTTTAAATTTTGGTTATTTATTAAGGTTAATTTTCTAATTATTTTTACATAAATAGTGCGATTGCACAATGCAATTTGCCCAGAGAAATTTAACAGTGTATCTAGAAGAATTTAATATTATCTGGTGATGAAAGCTATATTATTTGTTCCCTGTAATAATGTTGTGTCAAAATGTATATTCTGTATTGTTAGAAAATATGGTGCTGATTTTAGGCTAAATTTGAGTGCAGACACATTGCATTTTTTTATTATTTAAAAAAATAAGGACCATGTCAAATGTTCTTTATAATTCACGTTTTAGGAAGAAATTATTGAAATCTGAGCTAGAGCAGGCTAAAAATAAATAAATAACCAACTGCATTTAGTTTAAGCTAAGCATATTCTGTTTTCTACTTATTTTTTAATTTAAGTTAAGCATTAAACTACAATTAAGGATTTTGAAATTTCTTTTTTGTTTAGTAATGAAGACTAATATATATTCATATGTTGTTTGTTTAGTTTATTTGAACATTTCATATAAATATATATATAAAAAATTTGAAATGTTTGATCTAATATTTTTCTGATTATCATTGCAAACAAATCATTGCAAACAAATTTAACCACTCTAGTCATTACTGAAAATTTCCTGTCTAGATTACTGAAACTATAAGCAGCCATTATTCATATAAATATTATGAAAATACAAAGTAACAATATACAGCAATATAAAGCAAATGTGAGCAACATTGCTGAGAGAGGAGGATTTGAGGGTCATATCCCCCTCCCCAAGAACCCATTGAGTTTCAAAGAAATTATATATGCGAAAATGGAAAACACAATATTTGGCTACCAACCATGCCAGCCAAGTGGATGTTGGATTCATTTAAATAATTATAAAAGACTTGGTTCAGAAGAAATTTGCTAATGAACCCTGTTTCATTACTGATATTTAATAAATTATGGCATGTAAATTGGCAAACTTTTCCTTTAGTGGTGCATTATAATATAATTCAAGACAAATTTTGGTATGGCCGGAATGGTGTAGTTGGTATAAAACCAAGTGACGTGGCTGAAAGAGAAACATCTATAGAATCTTGGTTTTGCTTCTACATTTAATGTTTTGAAAAACTCCTGGAAAAATGCTCGAACCCTCCTGGAAAACTCCTGGAAATAGTTTCTTGCAAAAGAGTATGAACCCTGATGTATTTTAAAATAAATGTTTATCTTGGAAGTAGTTTTTTGTTCTGTTTAAAGAAAACCCGTTTTATGCTTTATATACATAGAAAATAGGTAATCTTAATGAAAATTAGTGAGTTAAATTTAAAAATAAGCAAGGAAAGTAAATAAAAATGTCTTGCGTTCAATGTAAATATAAATACAGTATAACTTCGCAAATCCAGATATTCGAAATTCGGACACTAACACAAACTGTGAATTTATCTTCTTTAAATGGCCAGACACTTTAATCATCTAATCATTTGTCCATAAACTGATATATAGCTGGACTCTTTTTACACCACAAGTAAGAACATAAAAAGTCTCCCCTTTTTGAAAATGTGAAAGAACTAACTACCGGTGTAAAGGACATTCTGGTAGCCACCTGCTAATCTATTTTTAGAAGCAATGGGGTTTCCATCCGTACTCATCGAGGAGCCTGTAATACTTGTAATAAATAATCACTTGTAAATATTCAACTGGATGGCTCACCAAATTCAAAAGATGATACAGAATTCTACAGTAAGTGTGGCGAACATGCATCAGCTGATCATGAAACTGTCGAACAGTTTGTGGATCAATTCCTCCTCTTAGTGTCAAACAAAAATCTCATCGCAAAAGAGACTTATAATGCAGATGAAAAATCTCTGTCCTGGTGGTACAAGCTCAGAGACACTTGCAATGGCAGATGAAGATGCTTCTACATGTGTGAAAGATGCCTAAGAAAGATTGATTGTTTTGGCCTGTGTAAAAGTTGCTGGTACGTCAGTTGGTTTAAAATAAGTACCTGGATAAATGAAAAGCCTAGGAAAAATCAAGGGGTTATTAAATTATTTTTTTGCTGTTTGGGTAGCAACACTGTAATTTGTATAATCTTGTTGCAAATTATTTTATTTTTCATATACTTATTTCTGTAATTGAGTGATTTTTTTTTATTCTAAATTTTTAGGAAAGGAGCTTCAGAATCAGCGCTGGTATCTTTTAAAAACAGTCAGGTTCAAGCAAATGACAGCTCTTATATGTCAGAAGCTAGTAGCTCAGATTGTGAAAAGTCTCTGGATCCAGAGTGTGTGTCTGTAAAATCCGTCCAAAGATTAAATAATGAAAATCACCATTCTTATCAAAGTCCAGCTTCATCATTGACAACATTGACTGAGTATACTCCCAATAAAAGGAAGTTACCTAATGCTCGTAGAATGCCAAAAAATACTGCTGAAGTAAGTAGGGTTAAATATATGTGTGGATCAATGAAAAATATTCTATAACTGATTTACTATGATTTTATGAACAAATTAGTAAAATAAAGAAAAGACTGTGGATATTCTTATTAATTAAATCAGTTGTATTTATATTTTCAATTTTTTGCTAGTTCTGATGAATGATTTGATTAAAAGCTACATAATGTTTGTAATCAGCTATAACTTATTATATTAAACATGATTTTTAAACTTTTGCTGATGTTTCTGGTTTATCTGTACTTTATTTTTTTAGATCAACCAATTTTCCAAACTGAAAAGGACACCCTAATTTTAAAAGAAACAGAAATAGTTAACAGAAATTGTTAAAACACATTCTTTTAAGAATTTAGGTTCCAAGTGCAATAAAATAAGCAAGTTATGTTTGATATATAGCAAAGAATGGATAAGATTTTTATTTTATCTGAAAAGTATGCTAATAGCATATGCTTGTACACTTTGTAGCTGCCGAGTTGGATTTTTTAAAAAAACAATTCACAGCTGTAATTTGTAAAACATTTTTGCGTGAAAAAATGAAGGACATTAAAATAGTGTTAACGTTTTGAAAATTTCTCAAGTTTTAATGGAAAAAATGCTGTGGAAAATTGAGTACAGATATTTTGGATGCATATGTATATAAAATATAATTTTTTCCCTACTATTTTTTATATTTTACTTAAGGTTTTTTTTCTTTATTATACTGCTTTGCATATGTATGATTTGACTTGTGGTAAAGATTAAATAATTTTGTATTTATTGTGATTGAATAATCTTGGTCTTTACAACCAATTTCCTAATTTGGTAGTTATGGATGAGCAAAGTGTAGTCCATTCTCCATCCCTAATCAAGCGAAATCAACATTTGTTTGAATTTTGCGATTCCTTTTACTTGAAAACTGCAATAGGTAGGAAGATGAAAATGTGCATACCAAAAATTGCACACAGATGTGCAGAATCTCAATTTTATTAATTAAAACAAACTGTAACAGTGTGAAACACCCATTTATAAACTGTGCATGCTCACTATGCTTCATACAAATAGCAAGTAGAAAACAACTTCTAAACAGCTAATCAAAGCACATGCAAAGCTTGTGATTTAAACTGTATATTAAATATGTTTTTATGATTTAAGTGTTACTTTGATTTCATTGTTTTTCTGTATTCTAATTTGTTTAATATTATAAAAATTTATATGCTCTTTTGTATTTGTATTAGGATTCGCAAATGTTGAAATTAATTTTTTATACTTTTAATTTCTTCATTATTTGTTAAAGTTTTAATTTGAAATCTTTCACAGCTCGCATACTTCATATGTGTAAGTCCATTCAAAGCCCAGCTTTTTGCTTGTTAATTAACATCTGCAGTCAGTAAATGCAAATAGTTTTGTAATTTGTTTGTTATTCAAAGATAAATAAATTTTATTGAATTTTGATCAGGAAAATTGTAGTTACAGTTAATCATAATACAATGATGTAAGCTATCCTAAACCTAATTGTATGATGCGAATCATCTGTAATGACATTTATTTTGAATGTATATGTCTGTTATACAATGCATATTATTTTAAATAATCAAAATATATTTAAAATATATTTAGTGAGATTTTTCATATCATTCTTCAATTTTGCTTGAATTTGTTTAATAATAATTTTATGAAATACTAAATTAATAAATCATTTTAAAGGATGGATGTAAAGTTATTGAAAAAGTCTCATTCTCTGCTGGTCAGGTTGAAAAGGTAATTTTCTAAATTTCATCTTAATGCTTTAAAATGTTTTTCTTGTAAACTTGTGCTTTTAATATATTGCAGTGCAAATTTTTTTCTTTCTGAGATTGCCTGATTTGTAATTATTTAAAATGTTTGCATTTAAATGTATAAAATTATTTCAAATATATTAAATTTTTAGAAATGTATACTTGAATAATAATATTTTATCTTGTTTTATTGCTCTGATCGCATTTTTAAATCTAAAGCTTAATATATTTTCTCATAGGTTTCAATTATCAATATTGAAAGCCCTTCAAAATTCTGGGTTCGGTTGGAAAAGCTTGCTAATACTTTATTAAGTTTGGAAAAAGAATTACAACGTATTCAAAGAGTTAATATTTCACATATTTATCCTAATTTGTTTTGCTGCACTGTCAATGGTGATATGATATGTCGAGGAAAAATACAAAAAGTAAGTTTTTTTAAATAACATTATTTTGTTTACTTCTCAGATATGAATGTTTCTTAATTGGATTGACAGATATATTTTCACCACAAATGACTTCTCTCCTAGTATAAGCTTAGAGAATTAAGTTATTAGAAATTTAAGAATTGCAGCAAGTTTTCTATCTTTAATATCCAGAAAGACAAATTCAATGTGTCACTTAAAAGTAAAATATTTCTTGAACAGTAGTTCAATGTCAATAAAACATTTTTTAGAGCAATGGGGCCGAGTCAAAGATTTATAAGTTTTATTCCCCCCCCCCCCCCCCCAAAGAAAAAGGCAAAACAGGGATTAAAAGTTTTGTTGTGATTATTTTAACTTTAAAATGGATCAAGTGACTTGCATACTTTTCAGTTGTTTAGTTTAATTTGTTACCAGGTTTAGTTTAAAATATGCATGATTTTAAGTTCATACTATGTTAATTTTTAAATTAGAAACTAGATATTATAAAATTCAAAGTATATTTTAACATTCAAACTTGACTTCTTAAACTGATCCCATAATGCTAGAAACTAGTTGCCACAACTTGGTATGTGGTGGTGAAAACCAATGCTAAATTGCAATGTCATAGCTGCCAACTTTCCCGGTTTTTCGCTATATCTTCTGGTCTTCCGGGTAAGTCGCTCAATCCCCCGGTTATCACTCAACGGCCCTTATTTTCCCCCTTTCTAGGCAGAAATCACTCGAATGGAAATGGTGACTTTCAGTTGTTTTCTGCGGTGCAGTTTTCTGCTACCGCAGTGTAAGAATGGATCGCTATTGACGTTTGTATTTTTGTATTTGTATCTACAGGTTACAAAAGTAAAAAAAATCGGAAATAGATCACGAGTTTTACGAAAATATTACGAAATGAGAAACGAAGTCACAAATTTTAAAATCGAGGTTTTCCTGTTTTTTCGTCTAAAATGCATTTCTCAGCTATCGTGTAATCGGCGCTCGCAAACAGCAATTATTCCCACAGCGTCACGAAAGAGATGACCAATGATTATCTAATTAATTGTGGGAAAAACGTATTTGCATCGACTAAAATTTTATTAAATTATTTTGTTTTATATACAAAACTATTGTTCAAACATATTATTAATGAAATGAAAGTCTTTTTTGCAGCAGTATCGCTAAAAACGACATTTGTGTGCGATCCTCCTTATATGTTTCATTTTATTATGAAACTATTTTTCCACTTTTGTAATCTGTCAGCATCGTCATTTTTTTTTATAATTATTTCGTATTTTATACAGAAAACTATTGTTCAAACATAATATTAATGAAATGAAAGGCCATTTTGCAGCAGTATCGCGAAAAATGGTATTTGTGCACGATCCTCCATATATTTGTTTAATTGGGAAAATAATTTCCAATTTTGCAATCTGTCAGCATCGCCAAATTTTTTTATAATTATTTCGTATTTTATACAGAAAAACTATTGTTTAAACGTATTATTAATGAAATGAAAGGCTATTATGCAGCAGTATCGCAAAAAACGGCATGTGTGCGCGATCTTCCATATATTTGTTTAATTGTGAAAATAATTTCCACTTTTGCAATCTGTCAGCATCATCAAATTATTTATAATTATTTCGTATTTTATACAGAAAAACTATTGTTCAAACATATTATTAATGAAATGAAAGGCTATTTTGCAGCAGTATCGCAAAAAATGGCATTTTTGCGCGATCCTCTTTATATTTTGTTTAATTGTGAAAATAATTTCCACTTTTGCAATCTGTCTGCATCGTCTAAAATTGGGCTTATCAAAATATCCAGGTTTTTTCATATTTTTGCACAAAAATCTCCCAGTTTTTCATATTCGGAGGTTGGCAGCTATGCAATGTAATTTATTACAGTCCTAATTACTTTATGCACCTCCACAATTTAACAAGCTTAATAGCTACTTTAACTATTTGTTTGCTAGCTATTAAGCTATCTCAATGTGTTTCTCAGTAGTTGATAAGAATACCAAGTATTTTCAAATCTAACCAATAAAACTATAACTTTTTAAATAAATTTATTTGAAACATGTTCACATGTTGTTAAGTTTACAGTTTTTAGTGAGAAACTCCCATTTATGTTTTTTTTTCACAATTGTCTGACTGTAAGATAAAATATCCTGTTCCCTCTCCCCTTCCTTTATTAAATATATTTTTTACTAAAAAATTCGCATTAACCCCTTTTTGGGCTCAATTAATTCAGAATTTGATGGTAAAAAGGATGTTAATTTTTTAATGCATATTTGAATATTGTTTTATAAATTTATTATCACGTTTTAAGTATAAGTTTTTATAAAAGTTATGTAGAAATGTTTATTTTTAATAAAGGCAGAAATATTAATAAAGTTAGCTTTCTGCATAGTCAATTCAATGGATTTAGTTTTATTAAAAAAAATATATAGAATATGTAGCTTGTATACTCAGTAACACATATTTTTTTTTTGTCTGGTATATTTACATATTTTGGTGAACATATCAATTATGCAGTATAATTGTATTGTGTCTGAAAAATTCAAAAGCAAAGCTCCATGCAGAGTCCAATATCTCACCCAAGACAATAAATTCTTTTTTTCTCACTTTCTTGTTTTAATATCTAGCTTTGAGCAGCAAACTGTACACTGCCATGGAGGATTTTTTTTCCTACATCATCTGGATCATATTTTCTTAAATCAGAATCAAAAGATTTCGTGGATATCATGTTATATGACAAGCTAAATAATATGGCTTCTCAAAGAAAAAAAAAAGCAAATCTCTAATCTAATTTATAGGGCCATCTAGTAATCATAAAAGAGGAGCAGCTAAAAGCTTGCTGATAGTTGTCTTGCATAACCATGAAATAATTCAGGATGGATCTGACAAACTCTAAATATGGCTTCTCCAAAAAAAAAAAACGAATCTCTGATCTAACTTATAGGATCATCCGGTAATA
The DNA here is from genome assembly GCA_951213105.1 of Amaurobius ferox. Classification (NCBI taxonomy): domain Eukaryota; kingdom Metazoa; phylum Arthropoda; class Arachnida; order Araneae; family Amaurobiidae; genus Amaurobius; species Amaurobius ferox. Next base: position 51,844,412 of record OX578136.1, on the reverse strand, counting down.
TAAAAAAGGAGCAGTTAAAAGCTTGTTGATAACTGCTTCTTCTGCCCTGGAAAAAATTTCCACTGCCTGACTTACACTTAGGTTGGGCCACAAAGTTAGGTCTGACTTACCTGAGTTGAACTCAGGTAAAGCCAGGAACGGATTAAAGGAATTTTTTCTCATTAGTCTGAACATCAAAACCATGTGTGTAGATCCTGCTATGATCAGAGGTAGTGAACTGTGTGCAGTGGCGTAGCGTCCATTAAGTCTAAAAAGCTGAGCCTCCCCTATTTAAAATCTAATTAAAAGAATTATTTAAACATACTTTTATTTATTATAATTTTTAAATAACTTTGCAAATATATATGTATTATTTAGAAAATTGTTGCCTTTTATTTGCTTAAAGTAACGCGTTTCAAAATATTTTTCCCATTAAAACCCATATAAACCATAAAGCTTTATATTGTTTGGATTTATTTTTTAATAGTTAGGAGGAAAATTTATGTTTTAGCTATAATTATTCTTACCTTATTTTTTCCTTCTTCAAAATAATGTAGTTTAAGTCTACTTTTTCTTCAAAGTTTTCAAGTATGTGGGCAATATCTCTTAAAAGGTTCATGTTAGCATTTTAAAATGGATGCCATTTATTCTCTAAAGATAAATTATGCATAAAATGATGATTGGCTGAATTATCGATAACACATTCAGTTGCCTTCTCATTTTCCTAGTACCTTCAATTCTCAAGGTCCCATCTCTAGCTCTACAAGCATGTCTGCTATCCTGGATTTTAATTTGATATTTCAAATGAATTTATATTATTGAAAAATATCTACACTATTTTCTACACTATTATCTACACAACTTTTCGTGAAATGGTTGCATTCTTTCAAAGAGACTTTTTTAATTTGATTTTCAGAAGTTTTTTTGCCAATAATTAATGTTCAGTTAAATTTCCTTGAATAGTTAACCAACAGTTTTTCATTGAAAAATTGCATTGTCATTAGAAACCAGTTATGATTTTGGAAACCATGAATTAGTTCAGAGAAACACTGAACATAGATATATATCTATCGCACACATTTTAATAGTGCATACTCCATTCAGGCAAAGGATTCTTAGACTGTAAAAGTTAAATTAATTATAAATTTATAAAGAATGTTTTAATATTTTAAGAAAGTTCATAATTTATTTTACCATGTCTTACTTCATTTCTAAACATTTAAAAAATTATTTTGATTTTAACTTATTTTGAAATTAACCAAATCAAAGGGCACCACTGAACTTTTGCTTCTTGAAAATATAACTTTTTATGCAAGTCAAGAAAGTTAAAATTTTACTATAATTTTATTTAAGGAAACTTCCAATGAAGCACAGGTTTATCTTCTTGACCATGGAAAAACATTGATAGTTCCCAAAAGTAACATCTTTTGTCTACCCAAGGAATTCGGTAAATACCCTATCCAGGTAAATTTAATTTTTGCCATATTTAGATTTTATGGATGCATATATGTGGAATATTTTGTTTCATTATGCTTTATATATACTTCATATGAAAAATTATATGCACTTTTTAGGCTGTTTGCTGTAAACTAGGCGACAATGCTGTAAAAGGAGATATTCGTTGGAATAATGATGAATCACTTTCTTTCAAAATTCATACTGATAATAAAATTTACAAGGCTATTGTACTTAATAGTTCTGATGAAATCAATGAAGTTTCTCTCATTAATGAAGATGGTAATTATTACTAATTTACAAATTGACTAGTATTTGAGTTGTGTGATGACCACTGCTTGTACGATCATTTTTTAATTATAGTTGCACCAACTAAGGAGATCTGTGCTGTTTTATTTACTTTACTTATATTTGTAGGTATATCTCTATACTCTATATTAGCTGAGGAAAAGAATGCAATGTCTTGCATTGATGAACTGCCACAAGCTTCTGAGGGCGACAAGTAATTATTTCTTTCCTTTCTTATTTAAAAAAATAAACTTGTATTGTGAAGTTAAAAACTATTTATTTTGTGAAGTTTTGAGTTTTAAAGAACTATCATTTATTTATCAATCGTGTCTCCCAATTTTGCACTGTCTTATGGTTGAATATTTCCAGTTTTGTATCCCCTGAGCTTATTAGCAATGAGATAGATATTTTTTGCAGTGTTTGTTTAAAATGTAATCTGTTCTACATATTTTCCTATAATATTAAATGTAGTTTTGGTTTCAGAATAATGAAAATTTGTTATTTTTGTCACTGTCCCACAGTAATGAGCTGAATTTTCAACTCTAAATTATGTTAGCAAAAATTTAATTAATGGAAATAAATAATGGAAATAAATTGGTGAAGCTTAAGAATTTACGATTTTAACTTGTAAGAATACCTTATTTATTTTTCAGTTTCAGTCTTTTGGTATTGTACTTAAATTCATAAAGAGAAAGTATTACCAGTTAAAAAAAAAATTATAAATTGCCTATTAAAGAATTTCAGTCTTTTAGTCTTCAATTTCTTAATTTAGCCAAAATTCTTATGCATTTCCAACTCCATCGATTCATGGTTCATAGTCTGAATGAAGTAAGATCCAGATTAATCTATGATTGTTATTTTGATTTTATAATGTTTGTTTATAATTAGCTAAAAAAAGTTACACAGTATTGCATCAATCCATCAAAATTTTTTCCCCAGACTTAAGATAATACTCAGTCTTTCTAGTCGGGAATGATATAATTATAAGTTTTTTCTAGTAGCATTTAATAATATATTATCTGCTGTGCTCACAGCCAGTAGTAATTTCTTTAGCAATAAGGTTTTTTTTTTAGATAAAAATAAAAGATATGCACCAGCTACGTGGTTTTGTAGCTTGATGTGTATTTCCAATATTATATATCCTTGGAGGATCAAAATCTAACTGCCTTTGATCCTCTATATGGGTGTACTCCTCTGTGCATATTTAGCAGGTGCATTGAATTACCCCCCCCCCCCTTATGCTATTCCCCCCAAATCAGAAATTAAACACTCATGATAGACACAATTCAAATCAAAACTGGTCACTTTTAAGATAGATACAACTCATTTGAATCACAAAAATACAAAATAAATAATTCATTATTCTGTCTTTAAAGTATTTACATAAGGCACTTTTGCATTCCATTTTTAAACAATTCACTTCCTATAAGCATGTCCAGCTGATTTTGAGGACCAGCCCAGACCTTTTTTGAAAAAAAATCTTGACAGCTACCACAAGAAAATAGTCACAAGTTAACTGCATATACACCCTAGTCAATAATTTTTTCTCCAAAAGTTTCACTGCTCATCTGCTGTTGATCTCTGCATTTAGAGATCAGTGTCACCCACTGATGGCAGACTTTGTATCCACGTGTATGCAATTAGTGTCATCCACCAATAGCAGGCTCTAACCTCACTTGCGCATGATGTCAAGACTGGAAAAGGGGAGAAAAGATCTTTGAAACATTTTGAATGAGAATTGTGAGTACCATAACTTTTTAATATGCTAAAAGTCAGCAAATGAAATTTAGAAACATAATTTGTTTTGATAGAGGAGAGTTAAGGTACGTATTTGATGCTGATAAATTTTTAATATTGTGTTGTATTGTGTTAACTTTTGCAAATGCAGGGATTTAAAAATGAATTGTGTCTTTGTTTGAAAAAGTTGTATTATTTGTGGGGGCAAAGATCATTAATATTCTATATAAAAATATTTATTATTTATTTTTTTAAAACTTTTGACTGTAACTGCCAACATTTAGTTTCATTAAGAAATAGAGATTCTAAAACAAAAATTAGTTGAGGATATAGTGTTTGAAGAAATGTTGTTTGAGAGGATATGTATTTGTTGTTTTTTTAGAGGTTTTTTGTAAATAATTAAAAATTATTAAACTTTTTTAATATGTTTTGAAAGTTTCGGGCAGATGATCATTGTACTTAAGTTAAGGCCACAAATTTGTAGGCTAATTATTAGCTTTATAAATTGCGGGAAATGCATGTACTTTACCTACATGTTTCTTACATGGTCAGATGTCATTCATAGCTAGATGTAATGTCAGGGCCACAGTTAGGCACAAAGTGGTAGACGGGTTCGAACAGAACTCAAGAGGAATGATGGAGGGGCTCATTTTGAAACACTATTCAGGATGGACATTAATATTAAAATTGGGTGTATAGTTTTAGCTTTGTGAACACCCCTCAGCATTGGTGATCCGTTGGTCAGAGACCCAAAAGTTTAATCAGACCAGAAGAATAAAAATATTGGTGGTCCATGAAACCAGCAAATGCAATGACTGCAAAAGCACAAGATTTTAGCTTTAAACAAAAGTTTTCTGCTGTCTCATCTTTCAAAATATGCCAAGCAACATTGCGGTCTGTGGAGATAAGTCTTGTCTGTTCTTAGACTAGTGCCAACAAATCCTTACTTGGCCAGCTACCAAGACTCTTCAGCAGTGTCGTAACTGTTCACATGCTTATAGGAGAAGGAACATTTTCATCTTTTACCATGATCTCACTTGTAAGGCAGTTCAGTATAATATAGTGCATAGAATACTATGCATTCTTAACAATGTAGCTTAGTCTCATGTTGCTTAAAAAGAAGTTAGAAAAATGAATTTAAGCATTTCGTTACACATTTATAATCCACTATTGTCGTATTTATCGAGAATTTTATATCTTTTAAATAAAATTGCAATTTTTCATTAAGCAACTTTTACCACTTTTAAATAGCATTGTAAATTTTATCACCTTTAAATCAAATTTCAAATTTTAGCATTTTTGAATAAAATGTCAAATATTAAAGCCTTATAATAAAACATCAAATTTTAGCATTTTTACATAAAATTGCTAATGTTATGGCATTAAATTACAAATTTTAGCGATTTCAAATATAAATGCATATTCTGGCACTCATCAGGAATCAAGACTGTTACCACTTTTAAATTAAATTGCGAAATTTAACGCTCGTAAATACAATCTCAAATTTTAGCACTTTTAAATAAAATTTCAAATTTTAGCACCTTTAAATAAAATTTCAAATTTTAGCACCTTTAAATAAAATTTCAGATTTTAGCACATTTACATAAAATCATTATTTTGGGACTTTTAAAATAATCACAAATAGCATTTTTAAATAAAATTGTGAATTTTGATGATTATTCATAAAAATAGCTAGTTATAGCACATCTTCATATAAATAACGAATTTTATAACTTTTTAATAAGAATTGCCAATTTTAGCACCCTTACTAAAAAATTGCGAACACTATTTTAAGGACACCCTGGCAAGGAAAATCTTCATCGATTTTTCAATTTTACTGCCATTTTATAGCTTACTTCATTCTGAACACAATGATATATAGTTTTAATTATTTACCATGATTAGAAATAGCAAAACTTGCATTTAAACAGAGCTCACTCTGTTTTTTTTTGCTGGCCACACCTACTTTTTATATGTGATTTTTTCAAAATGTAGTTTTTTGAGTTTTGGATACAATCATTAAAAAAACTATGAGAGATATAGATATGAAATTTTATATGCATTATTAGCTCAGAGTATACTATGTTTTGTACCTATAATTATATTCATGTTGTCAAACAATTATAATTTATGCTGATATTAGCTAACAAAAGTTTGAGAATTTCCATAGTATAATGTAATTTTTTGGATAATTTAAAAATTACCACTCCTGTAATATAAATTGTAGGTATAATAGTGACATTAAACATAAATTAGTATATTCTGAAAGTTTCATGACATTATGGTGGCAAGTGCTTTTGTAAAATGTACCAATAGGAATTATTTCATAAAAAAATATTTTTCTTTCATAAAACCTATGATAATATAAAAAGTACATATAGTAATGAAATTATTTTATCTATTATTTTCTCAAGAAAGATATCTTGATCATAATTAGGTAAGCAAAAGATTAAAATAATTCTTTTGTGTGCTTTTGAGCATTGATTTCCGTGAAAGCATAAAACCACATTTTTGTCGAATCCCATTGCCAAGGTGTCCTTAAGTAAAAAATATTGGTGCTCTTTCTGAAAAATCAGGAATTTTACAATTCTTTCTCAAAAATCTTAAGCAGATATATTTTGTTATCTATACCTATTGACAGAGTGTTTTAGTGCAAGTTAAAAATGTTTAATGACCCATTAGTGCAATTCTTTAGTGACAGTGAAATTTACTTTTGATGTCCTTAAAATCTTCTTAATTTTGGCTTCTCTAAAGATAAATGAACTCTGAGAGCGCACAAATGCACTATACTATATTAGGCATGAAAATATTTTGTCTGTTGTAGATGTTTTGCTCTGCATTTCATATATGTAAACTGAGGCATCAAACATTTATAGATAAAGTAAAAACCGATTATCGAAACCATCTAAATAAAGTGATACAAACCTCATGAGACATTTGGACACACACAACATCAAAGCTTTTGATCCTGTGCCTGCTGTATCATCTCTCTGGTTGGAATGGGACACAAGATAAAAAAATATTTGCCATTAAGCCTCATAACAAAGAGACTGTTTGATTCACATAATTTTAACAATTTAAAAAAAAAATCTAGTTTTGTAAGTCAACAACTAATAAATTTAATTTACATTTTCAAAATGACAAAACTGACCTGAATTCTGAAAATGTTGATAGAAAAAGTAAATTGGCAAAATATTTGGAAATCTTGTAGCTTTGCTATTATTCATAGTGTATATATATATTAACTGATTTGATAATTATTTAGGATAATTTGGTGTAAACCACTTTAAAGGTAAGTGAAAATTTGCACATGCATATTATTGTGTTAAATATCAGAGTATTTATTTGTACATTGCTACCATGTTTATAATCTTAGCAGACCATTTAGGGCAGATTCTGGCTGCGGACCAGTGTTAGATAGATTCTGTGGGTCAAATATCTGAAATTTTATTTTAAATATTAGATTTTATAATCTTTAAATAATGAAATTTAACATTTTTTAATTATCTTGAATGTACAATGTCTTAAAATATTTTTAAATTGCCAATCTGTTTGCTGCCTACATGTTCTCTTATGTACAAAAACCCTTTCTTGCTTATTGCTTCTTTCTTTATCATTCCTCTATAATTTCATTGTCAGTGTACTTCTATCACACAATATGTATGTTTAAGCATATAGATATTTAAACTATTAGAACTGCTTTTTTGTCTAATCAACAATCAAAACTCTATTATTGTGTAAAACTCCCAATTTTATTTGTTCTATAGGTTTTTTATCAAACTGTATTATATCAAACAAATAATTTAAAAAATCATAAATTTTTCTGAAATTGCTTGGTTGTGTGGAAAATTACAAATGACTTGGAAATTTTAAATATGATAATTGTATTGCTTATTTTTCTATTGGGGGTTGGGGCTGAAGCTGAACTTATAGCCTTTGCTTGATTGTGGAAATTTTTTAGTGCTAACTGTTGCTATCTTATTGTGGTCACTTCTTCGACAATCAGTTTCTTAAATGAAATTTACAATAATATGCTGCCACTGCGTGGCCTTGTAGCCTGCTAAGCTCCTTTATTATACCCGGCCGTCCAAATTGCTGCTCTATGTCTTAAGATGAGTCGGACGATCTTGGTTTTCGACACCCTATAGAAATGGCATTGCAAGCTAACATTTGGTCTTCTGTTCAGGCATAATATGCTCCAATTAAGTATCTACATATGTCTAAAATATACACCTAAATATTTATTAAATCGATTTATAGTGGAAGTTCTGGCTGAAAAAGTGAGAGGAATAAATACATATATCAGGGTGCGTACGCGGCCTGGAAAACCTTGAAAGTCCTTGAATTTCATTATTTTTTTTCAAGGCCTTGAATAGCCTGGAAAATTGGGATTATTTCCAAAAAGGTCTGGAAAATCCTTGAATTTCTCATTTCCAATTCAAAAACCGCAAAATTCCGGTTGTACTAGAATTCCTACGTCACGTATTACGTCACAATTTCAAACCAGTTCTCTTTTACCCAGGGCTGTCAATCACAGTTGAATTGGTTCCTCCCATTACTTGTTTTCCGCGAATGGTGGCTGTTCGTTTCGTCATTAACACGTGGTTTACATTTTGAACGGCGCCGGCGATTAATGTCTGCTCCTTGCGCCGGCGTGTCGCGTTTCCGATATCCTGTTTTGTTTTATGTTTGCTCTACGTCTCTCCCCATTCTCAGAAATGCCAATTTTTTTGGATTTTCCATAGTTTGTACGGATTTTTACTTCATCTTATGGTTTTACGGACATTACTCCCAAAACGACGAAAAATTCTGTGAAATTCATGCATCCCACCATTCAATTCATATTCCCTGCTGAGAGTCCAAAATTATCAGTTTGCATCCATTTTCTTCTAATGATTTCATATCCGAACAATAGACCTAATTTATTTTTATAGTGCTAGTAAAAATAAAGAAATATTTTACTAAACAAATTATATTTCACTTAAATTATAAGATTGCACAATTCAGTCTTTTTTTTTATTTTTTTTTGGACTTTGCTGAAAGTACACAATTGCCTTTTTCTGTTACAAACTTTTCACATACTTTTCCCATCTATCTCTGTCTCCTTATTATTGCACATTAACTTGACTAAACTAGCATATTTTCATATTTTGGTTGATTATAAAAGTTAACTTTTTAATTATTTTCATATAAATAGTATGGTCGTGAAATTGAGTTTTTTGTTTTCTTTGTGGCCGTTGCCGCGATTACGCAATCATCTGCAATATTAACTTGAATTACGCAATATTAACTTGACTAAACTAACTTATTTGCATATTTTGGTTGATTATAAAGGCTGTTTTTTTAATTAATTTCACATAAATAGTACGATCGTGAAATTCAGTTTTTTTTTTTCGCGGGCGTTTCCGAGAGTACACAATTATCCTTTTGCATTGATCTTCATCTCCCTATTGTTGCACATTAACTTGACTAAACTAGCTTATTTTCATATTTTGGTTGATTATAAAGGTTAATTTTTAATTTTCGCATAAATTGTACGATCATGAAATTCAGTTTTTTTTTTTCGCCGGCGTTGCCGAGAGTAGGTAATTATTCTTTTCCATCCATCTCCATATTGTTACACATTAACTTGACTAAACTAGCTTATTTTCATATTTTGGTTGATTATGAAGGTTAATTTTTTAATTTTTACATAAATTGTACGATCATGAAATTCAGTTTTTTTTCGCGAGCGTTGCCATGAGTACGTAATTATCCTTTTCCATCCATCTCCATATTGTTGCACATTAACTGGATTAAACAAGATTATTTTCATATTTTGGTTGATGATAAAGGTTAATTTTTTAATTATTTTCACATAGATAGTACGATCGTGAAATTAATTTTTTTTTTGCGGGCGTTTCCGAGAGTACACAATTATCCTTTTCCATCTCTATATTGTTGCACATTAATTGCACATGATTTAAAAAAATAATTGAATAAAAAATTAGATGTAGCTAACAATACCAAGTAATATAATAACATTTGTTATGGTTTATTACTGATTCATTTTTCTATCTAATTCAGAGGTGAGGTATGGGATAAGTGTGACATAAATATTTAATTTAATGTTTTTTATTTTCATAAATTTTTGAAAATGTTGATATCAAATTTTGTTGCAGCTGTTCAATAATAAAATTTGATAATTATAGCTTTGATTTTAATTTCAACTTTTACAGTAGTTTCTAACTATTGATTAAAAATATATTACACTAGAATCTATTTTGCTTGTGTTTTGAAATTTTTACAAATATTTTGTGTTAAAATAAAAGAATTCCAAAATTAAGGTTTTTAAATTGTACTATAAATACAAACTTAAGAATTTTTTATATTTAATACCCCATTAATATAATATATAAACATATTTTTAAACTGTAAGAGGTATTATAAGGATAGTTTTTTGGAATCGTAAATACATTCAGATTTTTTCAAGAATTTCGGTGATAACAGATAATTCATGCATTATGTCAATTACATATGGTTACATCTTTTCTGTTTAGCCATATATTTTTATATTTAAAACTTCTTACAATACAAATTCATTAATTTAAAAAAAAACTTAAAAATGCAGTTTTTATACTCAGTTTTGTGCAACGGTAAAATAGGTCCTTGATTTTTTTGTAATGTCCTTGAAAAAGTCCTTGAAAGTCCTTGAATTTCACTTTCAAGAAAGTGTGCGCACCCTGATATATGTATAAATTACCCACATGACAAATGCATTTTAAATTGAGACCGATCTCTTGCAATGGACACAATTTTTTTGAATCACAAAAAATACAAATAAATTGTCTATTATCTTGCATGTAAAGTACTTACATGGGTGCTGATATTTTTCATATTTAAGCAGTTTGCTTCACATAGGCATGCTCCGCATGACTTGCTACCTAAAAACTCTTAATTTACAATAGCTTTCTTGTAGCTATTTCTTCAAATATTTAAACACTTACTTGCTCATAGCTTGCTCTGTATGTCATACATTCATATATGATATCATAGAAGAAAAGGGATAATCGAATGTGAATGAAAATTGTCAATACCTTAACCCTTTAATTTAGTTGCTAGCAGTCGCCAAATAAAGTTAACAACATAATTTTTGTATGCATTGAGAGTTAAGTAATGTGTTTTGATACTGACAACTTTTTAAGATTGTTTCGTTAACTTTTGCCTTAATAAATTGAATGTTTCTTTGAAAACTCTGTTTTTTTTTAATCTTTAAACCTATATGAAAAATATCATAATTTAAAAATTTTTTTGAATGTACACATATGCATGCATGCACGCACACACACACACATATATATATATATATACACATAATACATACATAAAGATGCTGATTACTACGATTTTTTATAGTTTGTATGGGAAACATCCTCATACTACTCATACAGGGCTTTTTTAGAGATTTTTTTTGTAAATTATTAAACAGCTATTAAATTTTCAAATGTTTTAGGCAAATTCTCAGATTATTACTACAAAAAAGTAAAATACCCCCCCCCCCCACACACACACAGATTCTAATTTAAGTATTAGCCTTGTAAATTATGGGACATACATACTTCTTATATAGTCACATGAGAATTAATAAGATAGATTTGCAAAGTTTATATAGCATGTTGAAGTAATTGGTAACTAAATTCATCTTTGCAGTGCTCCACCATCAGCTTGGTCAAAATTGAAGCCTGGGGTTCGAATAACTCTAGTGCCAGCTATCCTTAACGAAGATTCATCCTGGTTTTACTTTTCTTTTAATGGAGGTGCTGATCTTGCTGAAATTATTGAGATAGAAAAACTATTGGTTAATTATTCCGGAGAGGATATTACTGTGTGGTAAGTATTTACTGACTTCTATCTCAAATTATTGGAGAATTATCGCCTTGCCTTTTAATTTTTTTGCTTGATAGTAATTAGGCCTCGTGTCATTTTTCATCTAAGTAGCTAATAATATTAAATCAGAACTATAATAATAGCATAAGATTTAAAAACAAATTAAATGTTTGGGATATAAAAAGGGTTATAGTCTCATTGCATTTTCAAATTAAGTTGACTATAAATACAAAGCATCCAAAGATTTGTTCAACCTCCATACATCCACAGACATTCATTATCTTGATCACTAATGATTCATCTATTATGATATTGAAGCTTGTACTTGATTTTTAAAATCATATATAACTTGAAATGTGGGTATTAAATAATGGATGAGTAAAATCTATTTTGCTATTTCTTAATTTAGTAACCTATGTATTGGCATTATTTTTGTAGGCCTGATTGTAAAAGCTTTTTTCTTTCTTGAGATTTTCTCTAACTTTGCAGTTTAGATTGGGAGGAAATTTTAAATTCTTTCTTCATTTTTTCCCAAAATAAAATTAAAGCATCCAAATGCAGTACTTGATTTTTAAAATCATGTATAACTTGAAATGTGGGTATTAAATACAGCTTGTACTTGATTTTTAAAATCATGAATAACTTGAAATGTGGGTATTAAATAATGGATGAGTAAAATCTATTTTGCTATTTCTTTAATAATTTAGTAGCCTATGTATTGGCATTATTTTTGTAGGCCTGATTGTAAAAGCTTTTTTCTTTCTTGAGATTTCCTCTAACTTTTGCAGTTTTGATTGGGAGGAAATTTTAAATTCCTTCTTCATTTTTTCCCAAAATAAAATTAAAACATCCAAATGCAGTACTTGATTCTTAAAATCATGTATAACTTGAAATGTGGGTATTAAATACAGCTTGTACTTGATTTTTAAAATCATGTATAACTTGAAATGTGGGTATTAAATAATGGATGAGTATAATCTATTTTGCTATTTCTTAAATAATTTAGTATCCTATGTATTGGCATTATTTTTGTAGGCCTGATTGTAAAAGCTTTTTTCTTTCTTGAGATTTTCTCTAACTTTGCAGTTTAGATTGGGAGGAAATTTGAAATTCCTTCTTCATTTTTTCCCAAAATAAAATTAAAACATCCAAATGCAGTAAAAACTTGTAAAGTGACTGTGTTTGTATACTGTGACCACATGATTAAAATGACAACTTTGTCGGTTTATAATGACAATTTAAGCAAGTAAAATTATTTGTTTTGTATAGTATAGTGCTCAGTGATGCCTCTGGGCATATTATAACCTGGGTCCCTGGGACCTATATGGTTCCCAAAATATGGATCCTTTGGCAGTTATTCTAAGTCCCTTCAAAAAAGATGGCAAATATATTAATTTTAAATAAAAATTAATAAATGCAAATATATCAAATTCTAATAGGTGCTCCAAATTTATTTCTATATAGCTTAAATAATTCTCAAGTGCCTAAATAAATAATAACATTTTATAACCAGTGTTTAGTAAATTATTAATATGTTTGAAAAATGTTTATGCATAAAAAGTAAAATAAATATAAAAATATTAGTAGATAAAGACAGATCACAGAAATGAAAAATATTTTTACATTAAAACGAAATGTACCAATTATTGTGTATAAATGTAAATTTCTACATTACTGCTGAAGAAATTTTCAAAAATTATTGACTAATAAGGAAGTGGAATTAAAACCCATAAATGTATTAAAAGGGAATTTTCGGTAGGCCAGATAGTTTGACCGAAAATAAGTCTTTTTTTTTTCTTTCTTAGATCGATAGAAAATACAAAAAATGTGACTTTCCCCATAAAATGCTGAGTTAACTGTTATGGTTCGATATTTGAAGAAGTCAGTCAATTAAAATTAGTCTTAAAATTATTCTTTATAACTGCTTATTTTTTCTAAAAATAACTAACAATTTATGTGATTGATAAAAAAATATAAAATTCAATATTTAGTAGCAAATATTGAATGGACCGAATTTGTATTCTGCAAACAGGGTGCATAATGCTGCTTGGAAATTGGGAAAGTTAGATACATTTTCAAGGCCTTAAGAAAGTATTTGAAAATACCCATTTTCTTGGTTAAGTCCTTGAAAGTGCTTGTAAAATACAAGGTTGAAAGTTTTCTGCAGATTCACAGCATTGTGTTTTTTCTGAGAAGTTCTGCTTTCTCTAAAAATTTCCCTAGCAGTTACTCTGTTGCTGAAATTTTCTTAAACATTCTTTTTACTCAAAAATTTCCTCAACTTCTTCAACATTAAACAATAATATTAGTTTGCTCTAATTGTTTCTATCAGAAATGCATAGAACCTCATAATATAGAAGAAATGATGTCCTTGAAAAATAATTGCATGGTACTTGAGAGTCCTTGAAAAGTGCTTGAAATTTTTTTGCAGGAAAATGTACTCACCCTGTGCAAATGACTTAATTCCATGAATTTTTGAGCCCTCTTTAGGAAATTTTCATTATATGCAATAGCGAGGATCATGTATGGCACATCATAATCAAAGACATGTCCATGGAAGCCATGATGATTTCTTTTAGGATATGAAAAACGAGATTAAAAAAAAAAATTAAATTTTAATTCCCTAAAACAAAATATAACAGAACTAATCCAGGAAAATCGGAATGGTTCACAGTGTTGCATACAAGTTTCTCCCTGTTTGCAGTGTTTTGGAACTTGGTTATTTAGTTGATGCATTTGCAAATCAGACTCTACTACAGCAGTAGAACTAGATTGAGGAATTGAAGAGGGGCACCTTTTAGAGACTCTTGCATGAATGTTTTCTTTGCTGAAAAGGCATGGTGCCTGTTTGGGATCGTGAGAACCAGGGATATTTTTGCACATTTTGGCTCTGTGCACTCCGTGCAGATTTTTCCTTTGTTGTTTTCAGCACAGCGCTCGTCAAGAATCACAGAATTTTTTTTTTAATAAACTAGGAATATTTTTGCTCATCCCAGTTCTCTCATGGACATTTTCTTTGTTGTTTGCAGCACAATGTCTCTCAGGAAGTGTGGAAGTTTTTTGGGAAAAATGAGAATCCCATAAGATGCGGGTTTTAAAATTTTATGCACCCTTTTGTATTTTTTCGGGTTTTTGATGTGCTATAATGTGTTGTTGCATTGAGTGCCCACTTTTTTCAATCCTGTGGGTGGCCACTTTAATTGGGTTTAACTGTATTTTAAAACTAGAATAAGGTGTGGTGATATAAAAGTTAATATGCCCTTTAAATTTAATTTTTAAGAAGTTTGCTGATGACATTTATAATGAATGAATTTTTTTCTTTTAGTGCTGAAGAAGGTGACTTTGCTGCTGGATTTTCTTCTGAATATCAACAGTTTTACAGGTGCTTAATCTTGAATAGAAAACGAGGTAGTTTTCTTGTGCGCTACATTGATTATGGCAATGAGGAAGAAATAACTCGTTTAAATGCTCTTTCTTCAGAACTTTTCCAGAAGTGTTCCTACACCATACAGTGCAAAAGACCAGCTTCCCTTTCTCTCGATGATTTCAAGAAATTAGTTAGCAGGTCAGACGCTGAAGTTGTTGTGGTTAAAGCAGGCCAGAATGTTGCCGAGCTTTCATTCAGTTCTTACAAGCAGGATAATATGCTGTGTTATCCATGTTATTTTCCTTCACAATCTGAAAGTAACAATGTTAAATCTCCTGTACCATCCAGTAATAATGATCTTAGTTGTGTACCTAAGCAAGTGACTTCTCCAAAACATGTTGATCCTAAAATAGTTGCTAGAAAAGTGTTGCAGCCCAAAGCTCTATCTTTAAATATGAAATATAATGTGAAAATTGTGTTTATTAAGGATGTTTCTGATGTTTGTGTGCAATTGTCTGAAGATGAGGGTAAAATGAATGCCATGCTTATGGAGTTTAATAAGTATTGCAGTTCTAAAAGTACCAGTTACATGCCTATTGTAGGAGAAATAGTATGTTGTAAGTTTTCTGATGGTGCATGGTATCGGGGTCAAGTTAAAGATATTGTAAAAGATAAGTGTAAGATTTTATTTGTCGACTATGGCAATGAAGATATTGTGTCCTGTAAAGATATTCTATATTTGCCTGAAAAATTTTCTTGCCCAAAGTTTGGTACAAGTGTTTCTTTATCTGGAATCAAAAATGAAAATATTACTAAAAAGCTTTTAGGGAAATTGTTAGAAGAATTCTGGGATATGAAAGTCATTGATAACACAAAAAGTCCAATTGAGGTTATGTTGTTCTTGCAAAATACTTCCTTAGATAGCTTGATTGAGAAAAAAAATCTAAGAAGTAAAAATGCCTTAAAGTTTCGAAAATTGCCTACAGGACCTGTTGATGTTAAAATTTCTTACGAAGATCAAAAATATCTGTATTTTCATCAAGTTAAAGAGATGAAATCATTAGAAGAATACTGCATTAAATTAAATTGTCTATCAACTGCACCAATTCCGCAGAAGCCTGTTATTAATAATGTATATTGTGGATTGTTCAGTGATGGCTTGTGGTATCGTGTGGCATTGGAAGAAATATCATCTAATTCTTATACAGTGAATTTCCTAGATTATGGAAACTCTGAGAAGGTTTCTCTTGATGGCTTGAGAGAAATTTCAAATGATCTATTTGCACAACCGATATATTGCATTCCAGCTGTTGCTCAAAATAGGAATGATGTCTCACTAAATTTAGAGGACCAGTATAGTGTGGAAGTTGTTGAAGTCAAAAATGAAGTCCAAGAAGTAAAGTTTTTGAATGTGCCTAAACCAGTTAAATTACACAATGTTTCATCACTTAAGAAGCAGCAGTTAGGTGATGGTGCAAATGAAGTTCTTATTTGTTATGAAACGGGTGATATCCGTTACTGCCAACTTTCTTCTGATAATGATAATGTCGTAAATATGTTTAAGCCCTTACAGAAGTGTTCAAAAGAAGAAAAATCTCCCAATTCTTTAAGTACTGGTGATATAATTTGTGCACGAAGTAGTGATGGCCTTTGGTATCGAGCGTCTGTTGTATCTGATAAAAAGGCTCCTATGTATAATGTTCTATTTTTTGATTACGGAAATACAGAATGTGTTTCTATTGACAGTATTAGATTTCTACCTGAAGAACTCATAAAACCTCCAATATTTGCAATTCCCATAAAAATTCAAAACACCGAATTATTAAATGATCCTGATGTTTTCACAAACCTTGTATCAGTTAAGAAAATCAAAATGGAGAATGATGTCCACATTGTTGAGATTCTTCTTAAAAAAGGTAGTGGACTGCCCAAAATGTCATCATTTGATAAAACATTATTACCTACTGACTCTGCATCTAAAGTTACTTTGTGTCATGTGGATGATGATCTCTTTTATGTCCAACCAGCTTCAATTGAAGATAAGCTTGCAAAGTTAATAACAAGTTTGCTAGAGGCTGAAAGCTTTAAAGATTTGCCTCAATTGCCAGAAGTAGATGATGTTATTTGTGCTAAATTCTCTACTGATGGTGTTTGGTATAGAAGCTCTGTGAATGAAATATGTGCTGACAAAAAGTCTGTGAAAGTTTCCTTTTTTGACTATGGAAATTCAGAAACCATTAGTTTAGAAAATATAAAAATTCTTCCTTCAGAACTTTGCTCATTTCCCATTTTATGTGTTCCTATTAAATTTAAGGATTATTCAGCAGTAGAAAAGTTATTGCTTGAGAATATTACTACATTCAATGTTGAAGTATTAAGCATGGATGGAAGCATTCCAGTTGTTGATATAGTCGATCAAAATAATAGAAAATCTCCAGTTAAAAGTATTGTTCCTGCATATAATCCTGTTTATATATCATCCTTCAAAATCTCAGCTTTGCCACCCAAAGAGCCATTTAAAGTTGAGTTTAAAAAATGTGTAGATAAATTCTATTTTGCTGTTAAGTGCAGTGATTACAGTGAAATAAATGCATTAAGTTCATTTTTGCAAACCAATGTTACTAAACCTATCAGTCACATGCCATTTGTTGATGAAATTTTGCTTGTTAGGAGGGACAATCTATGGCATCGAGGTTGCATTAAAGAAGTTGAATCTGATAAAAATAAATGTAAAGTTTATTTTATTGATTTGGCGATTACTGAAGAAATACCAAAATCCGATCTGTGCCTCTTACCTGAAGAGTGCAAATCGTTCCCTATATTTGTGATAAAAGTTTTGGTTGAGACGGAAGAACCAATTATTCTTGAAAAGCAGTATCTTATTCAAGTTTCAAATCAAAATTCAGATGGCACTCTTATTGTTAAAGTTTATCACCAACATCTGTTTTCTTCAATTGATCGTCGAGAATTGCCACTTAATGAAGAACAGTCTGTAATTTTCTATCATAAGGAGAAAGATCTACTGTTTCTTCAGAATTTATCGGACATTGAGGTGATATCTGAGGTGGAAACTGCTTTAGGCAACTGTTCTTCTCTTCCGAGTATACCTTACAAGCCAACTGTGGGGGAACTTGTCTGTGCAATGAGTCAGAGTGATAAAGCTTGGTATCGAGGTTGCGTGGAAGAGGTGTTATCATCAAATGACTACAAAATATTATTTATTGATTATGGCAACTCTGAAGTTGTCAGTGAGCAACATTTGCAATGCATTCCATCTGTTTTAATAAAGTTTCCATCCCTCTGCATCCCAATTAAATTTGCTGAAAACCATATCGCAGAAAGCATGGAGATTTTAAAGATATACTCTGTTGTGGCCCAATCCAAGCCATCTGATAATGTGCAGATTATTAGTTTAGCCAAACCAGAAGAAAAGGATATCAAGGTGAACATTTTTTGTGTATTATATATTTCTGTGAATTTTGTTATTTTATACTAGTGTGTAAGCTGTAAATTTTTAAATTGTTCTGAAAATGTTATGAGCATGTGTCACAGTTGCCAAGTGTTCAGATTTTCCCTTAATTGATCTGCTTTTCTTCTCCTCTTCCCCTTGCTCCAGTGCAATTCGATTTTTGGCTAAAATAGTCTGATTTTTCAGCTTCATAATGCTTATATTTTTTTAAAAATGCAAATCTGCATCACCTCCTCCTTCCATGTGTGTGACAGGTCGCGAAAATCATTAAACCAGAAATCGGTCCTAAAAATGTTACAAAATTGGAAACAGTCACAAATTTTGAGATTGGAGTTTTCTCATTCTTTCATCTGGAAATCCATTTTCCCACAGTTGTGAAATTTGCTCTTGAAAATGGCAACTCAGACAGTGTCACAAGAGAAAGAGATGACCAGTGATTATCTAATTAATATAAGAAAATCACATTTGTATCAATTAAAATTTTTATAATTATTTCAACGTATACACAAGAAAACTATTTTTCAAGCATATTATTAATGAAATGAAAGGCTACTTTGCAAATTATGAAGATATTTTCCACTTTTGCAATATGTATGCATCATCAACTTTATTATGTGCTTTATACAGAAAAACAATTTTTCAAACACATTATTAATGAAATAAAAGATTGTTTTTTGAATATTGGTGTTAAAATAATGTTTTGGATGCTTAGAAATGCAACCATTTCAAAACCATAAATTAGAATTTGATGCATTTGCATCTAAATTTACATCTGTAGAATTTTAATTAAAAATTTTGTTTCATCCTTTATTTTAAATAAAAAAAGGAATCCTAATAACGTTAGTTTAAATATGAGTTCTGAGAATAATAAAAATTTAAGAAAATATAGGTTCCGAATTATTGGAGCATGTTGAACAAGTTAAATCATCTACAATCCCAGCACATAATGAAAATAATTAAATAAATTATTATATTTTGTTGTTGAGTATGTGTTAGACAAGTTCACTATGTCAGTTGCTTTAAAGTTTTAAATGATTACATTAGTGTACCACATTACAACTACGAAAAATCTTAATTTTTCCCTTGTGCAATGTTTTTCTATTTTTTTTTCTGGTAGGTTGACAGCAGTGATGTGCAAATGGGGAGGAGGAGGGGGGGGGGGGAGAAGGAGGGAGGATTTGCTTAAAATACATAGGGTCATTTGTTAATGGTTTTTAGAGATGCTAAAGTTAATACCTTGCACAATTCTTTATTTAAAAGTAAATTTTCAATTTTTAAACCTAAACAAATAACTTAACTCAAAATAATTTAACTCGTACTCTTATTCTGAAATAATTAAGATTCCTAAACTGTGCCAAGGCATCCCAGGGAGTGACTTAGCTCCAGGTTTCACAGATTCAATGATAGATTATTCATTTACAAATTAACATTTCAATTTTTCAATTCAATTAATCAAAGATGACACATTGGAGGTGACTTCCAAACTAATTATCATTTCATATAGCAATTTTTTCTAAATTTATTGAGAGATTTAGTGCTGAAAAGGATAAAATTGGATGTCAGGATGTCAGTTTAGCTGATAAGTTTTTTAAAAGAAATGGCCACTTTCCTCATTTATGTTTTACAATTAAATGCAATTAGAAACACATTTCCATTGTAGATAATAGCATTCATGAACCAGCATAGCACGTATTATGGACTTATCAGCACGGAATAGCTGATGCTTGCAATGACAGTAAAGAAATTTGCTGTGTGTCACAATTTTTTTGAACTTCCAAGGGAGTATGAACCTAGTCTTTGCAGCTTTGTGCTGCCTAAGTGCTAAATCTCTTTTTAAAAAATTGGAAATCAACTGCATTGAAGGATGGAATTTGGAAGGATAGTTACTATAGAAATTTGCAAAATGATGGCATATTGTAAGTTTCTTACTTCATATATCTGCTATTCCATGCTGACGAGCAGATAAGGGTGAAACTAGTCCTTAGATGCTGTTATCTACAGCAGAAACTTAATGCTAATTGTGTTTATGACAAAAAAAAAAAAAAAAAAAATTCCAATTTATGTATATTATTTTTTCAAACAATTGTTGGAAAATAAATATTTAAGTTGTTTGGACTTAAACTGTTTTATATTTCTTTTGGTCTAGGGTACCATGAACTGATAAAGCTTGGGAAGTTTGGAAATTTGGTGTAATTAAAATTGTTCTTTGTGATTTTTTACTAGGATTGATAAGACAAATATAATCAACCCATATAAAGCTTTTGTGGCCACAGTGACTTGTGCAAGCATAAAATTTACTAGCCGTATTTTAAATTATTAGTTATCTGCTACTATAATTCTAACCTATACTCCAAAGTTGAAGTTTTTCAAAATGTTCTGCGGTAAATTTAAAATTAAAAACAAATTATATTGACTTTATTAAAATCATGGATTAAATTTTACATGCAGGAGGTTGAAAGATTTGAGATTGCTTTTCATCTTGATAAATTTTTATTAAATTATTTTATCTAGTTTTTGAGTTTTTACATCTTTCATTGAATATTTGATATTTCAATTCATTAATATAAATTTTGTGTTGTATTTCACGACTGTTTAATTGAATCATTCTGGGTGCAGTTTACACCTTTATACTGTGTTACATTTCCTGTGAATGGGGTAAAAAGAGTATGTTGAATTATTTTGTTAAACTTTAACTTATATGAACTTTACTTTAAACTTGTAATTATTTAATAATGCATATTCATAAATATGATGGGATTAACTTAATGGTATTGTTTATTTTTGTTGATGGTTTTACCTATATACTTGCTAATGTTTTGTGAGTTAATTGACACACAGTTGCAAAATGAGTGAGTCAAAATTTCTAGGATTTGCACAAAAAATGTAAATAAATGTGAATCCTGTTAGTGTTCATAGATAGCAGTTCAATTGAAAAGTGCTCCCCTACAAAAATAATTTGAAAACCATCTCCTTTCCTGCAGCTCAGTAGATTCCATGTTAATTTTCAAGTTATGTTGATTTTTTGCCTTATGTTTTATGTATAGTTATATTACATTTCTATATTTCAGGATGTCACTAATGAGAGAAACATTGCTAGTGAAAATGCAAGTAATACTAGTAGTACAAGTAAAACATTCAAATATAGTTCATCTAAATATGTTCCACTTAACCCAGGAACACAAAATATAGCAATTTACAGTGTGGATGAAGGATTTTTTATATTTGCTGCACCTTTCAACCAAGAAAGTAAGTTTATTTTACTTTTAGAAGATTTTGGAACCTATTTAATGTTTTAATGGAATAGGTTGAAGAAAAAATTTTCTGTTCTATTTCAGAATTCAAAAATTTTCTCAAGTTGTAAATGTCTAGCTAGTATGTAAGCTGAGAAACTAAAAAAAAAAAAAAAATTTTTTTTTTGACATAGAATAATGCTTTTTCTTTGGCACCTGATATAGAGATCATGTTGGCAAATCGGGTGTGACAAAGAAGGGTGAGATTTTGAAAGATTGTAGCTCAGAGTGTAACAGTCAGAGGCATTAGTATCAAGTGTTTGGCAGAGGATGTATGCAAGATAAAAATTACCAAGCAGTAATTAAATTGCCAAATTTTTTTTAAATTCTGGTACTTAATTAACATTTATAATAATTAACTGTAACTTAATTCTCCTATCATAGATCACTGTTGGTAGTTTGTTAAATAAATGAGATTTTTATCTACAACCCTTTTCCCATTAGATGTTGCAAAAAAATTCCATGCTAATTTCACATCATATTCTTGTTCAAATAAAAAAAGATAGAAAACAAATAATATTTAAATTGGCAACTGGGTCTATCTAGAGAAATTGTGTGTAATTAATGTTTGGATATTCGTTTTTTAAAAACCAACTAAGCCTTTCGAAAACCTTAATGAATTAATCCAATTAATCCCTGCTTCAAATTCCAGACAATGCCAGGTACAGTTTCTAGTTTGTTGTTTAAAAAGTAAAAAATTCTGAGCTGAGGTTAGTGCATGGCTTCAGAGTTTGTAAAAGAAATCTGACATTTTCATGATAAATGCATTGCATACATTATGTGGTATTTTGGTATCATCAGAATTATAGAAGTAACTGAAATTGCTTTGTTTCGGTGTCCAATATATTAAAAAATGATTCATGAAAGCATGCATTCAGTGCTTTTACTCAATGCCTTATTATATTGAATTCAAGTTTTGTTGCATTTTTATTTTCTCATACTGTAATACCTTTAAAATAATAGTTTTTCTAAAAAAAAAAAAAAAAAAAAATTGTTTTTTGAAACATTGGTCATTTGTTTCGCATTTTTTTTTTGGAATTTGCTCTTCTACTTGTTTATGATTTCTTAATTTGCCTACATATGTGTATATAGTATAATGGATAGAGTAAATATTGTGACTGAGTTGGAAATTCGAAATGAGTGTTCGACAGATATAGATATTTTTAGTATTTTTTAACTTGAAAGCTTTTGGTGTGGTGTGTGTGTCTGTGGATGCAATATGATCTAATGAATGAATGAATGAATGAATGAATAGAGCATTTTGAAATTAATGTGATATGATTGTTACAGCAGAACCTTATGAATTCTAAATGCTTCTCAAGCAATCAGATTACATCTAAATTCTTGAATAACTTTTATAAAAATCAAGACATTCAATAATAATAATTTTATACATAATTTATCATTAGAAACTGAATAACAATTTTATTAAGCTATTATGTATCATTATCAAGATTTAGCACTTTTGTTTTTTATAAATTTATTAAAAAAGCTACATAACTAAAATAGTATGTATCATTAAATATGTTATTTTGCATATGCAATATTATATGGCAAATTTACTAACATTCTTGTAGAACTAGTATTATATTCTATTCATGATAGAAGTCACTTTTTTATATTTGTATTTTAATGCTGAATAATTTACCAATAGTCATTTATTTAACAACATATTAATTAAATGTTATTTGCATTTTACAAAGGAGTATGAACAATTTATATTGCTTTGATTTCAAAGTCATCCAAATTTCAACTTACGTGATGCTAATTCAATGCTGATAACTGTGGTATTGCTTTATTTATATGCACATTTGGTGACTTTACTTGCAGTGATGTGATAGTTGCCATAGTATTGGATTCACATTTTCAAATTAGTTAACAAAAAATTAAATTTTTTGTTAACTAATACAATGAAATTAAATTTTTGATATATAAGAAACATAAGTATAATTCAGATTTGAAATATAAGTTAATTTGGCACTTTGAAATGGTTTTATGTGTTTTAAAAAAAGTGTAAAATTTTAATGCAAGATTTAGTCTTAAAAACTTTAATATGTGTCAGATTTCTTCATGCCTATTTATCTATTGCGACAATCGATTTAGGGATGTATTTAGTTTTTTTTAAATTAATAATTTTTCTGTTTCAATTTGAAAAATATCTGTTCCTGATTGATAATTTGCAATAAAGGTGTATTAAAATTTGAAAATTTTTTCTAGACGTCAATTATCAAAAGTATTAAAATTAAATGCAAATGTGATGTTAGTAAAGTGCTAACAAGTTTATTTGGATAATATCACATGATCATTTTTTGGAGTCTTACAAAAGTACTTTTTAATTATTTTAAACAATTTTATTTTCCAGATATCACTGCAAATATTCAACTTCCGGGTGAGTTAACAGAATATTGTACAAGCAATGGACGCCCATTTGTTGATGGCTGTGAACCCATGCTCGATGACATGGTTTTAGCTCGATATTCAGGTAAATTTTTTTGTATATATTTTTGGTAATAGTAACTAAACTCAATTGTAATCACTTGTTATTTTAATGTGTCTGTTATTCCAAAGTTCTTTTAATAATATTTTTCAGTGCCTGTTAAATGTGAGATAAAACTAGAAATACACTTGTACATAGCATCTATCCATGTTTTGATAGTATTATTAGCACATATTATCAGGGTCCGCGCTAGCCATTCGCCTACGCGCCAAATGCGAAAAGATCGCAAAACTGGCGATAAAAAAATACTTTGGCGAAAAAAATGGCGAATGATTTTTTGGAAACTGTGAAAATTTCGTAAATATTTTTTTGGAAAGTAATATGGAATAAAAGTCCGATTTAATTTGGAATAAAAGTCCGATTCCAGACAAGTAGGCCTATGATATACGAGCGTTGTCTCCCGTCTGTTTTGGGGACGCTCGTTCTCGTGTGACAAGCTCCAAGTATTCTTTAATTCCCAGCACGCTGCTCCTCAAAACGGACGGCAGACAGCGCGCATTCCTGTCTCTCAATCGTCCTTGACCGTCACCCCCGGTAGAAAGGACGGAGGTGACGCCTTGACTCACCGCGGCAAACAAAACATTATCTGGATTCCGTCCGTTATGTGAGCCGATTTTTTTCGTTAACCCCGAATCGCACAACCGTTAACCCCCAACACAGTTATTAGATACTCTCCAATAAACAAAACAAAAAAACACTTTCAACTTAAAATCCTGCATTATAGTTTTAAGCAATCCGTTACAGAATTATTTCTGAAAAGAGCCATTTTTTGTCGAAAACGATCAGCCGTAATCCTAAACAAGTGATAAACATCGAACGAAAATGTTGTATATTTTTTGATGACGCGTATACAATGGTAGTCCGGAGCATCTGGAGGGCAGAGAAATTAGGAGTGTGCGATTGCGTAATTACTACCGCATCGTTTTAGGATCCATTGTCTTGCGGGAAAAAATAACTTTTAGACTTACGATGTTCTTTTTTTTTCAGACTCCGCATATAAATCGCCCCCCTCTTCCACTTTGAAGAGTTTTTTTTTCTTTCTTTTTTTTTTTTTTGTCACAAATTTCTCGACTTACGCGAGTATATTACGGTAAATAAAAAAGCATTTAATTTTAGTTAAAAATAAAATAGAAAAAAGGCAACTACTGATTATTATCACAGATGCCAATTTGCGGTTTGCTGTTTTTGTCATAAGTTGAATCGTAGTTTATCTTTTTGTTACGAATTTTTAAGCCTGCCTGGCTTGTTTTCGTTTCATCTTCATCATCATCTTTGTGGTTTTTATACGATCCTTACGCCTGCCTGAATTTTAAAACCGACATTAAAATTTATCCCTTAGATAGTTTTGGTGCCTAATTTTAAAGAAATATAATGATGATACTGCATATAAAAATATTATGGATGTAACAGGAATTGGTTTCACATGTCCTATGACAACAACCATCGTTGAAAGAGGCTTTAGTAAACAGAACATAAATTTCATTATTAAGCAGTAACATCTGAGTAAAAAATCTCAGTGACTTGATTCTTATAAATAGTGAAGGGCCAGATATGAAAGATTTTATCTTCAAGGCAGCTTTTGAAAATGGGTGTATAGTACAAAAATTCGACGCTTGCCTGGTTTATATGATAATGAAACTATGTGAATTATAGAATAAATTTGTCATTTTTGTAACTCATTGTGATCTTTCATTGGTAAATACAAGTTTAATTTACTAATAGCCTGTTTAATGATTAAAAAAATGAAATCTACCTATCTTTATATCTTGTTTAGAATGAAATTAATATTATTAGCTGCATTATGGCTTAAAAGTAGAAATTTTTTTACTGATGGCGACGATAACTTTGACTAATAATCATGTAATTTGGCTAATGATTTTTCAATTTGGCTAATTTGTTGGCTAACAGTTTGAAATTCCTAGCGCGGGCCCTGATTATCAAGTAAAAATTAGATGATACATTGACCCTTTTGTTACAGATCAGTGTCCATGATTATGAACAATTTTTTATTTATCTATAATAGAAAAAGCAGATGTCTGTTTGTATTATCAGTAGCTAAAATTCTAAGCATCATATAGTCATGAAATTTGGTACAGGGGTTCCCCAGTTTCCGAGAAAAAATGTTTAATTGAGATTATGTAAAAAATTTGAATTCGTTTGAAAGTTATGAATTTAATAGTCGAAATGCATCCCTGTCCCAATACAGATGCCAATTGAATTGGTAACTATTACGTGTTGCTAAAATTAAAACAATTTTTTGATTGCTTGAAATTTTGCTATGTTTTAAATTCACTGCAGCTTTTTTAGTTAACTTTTAAATTGTTTGATCAACTAAGTAAACATAATAAATATAATGGACTATTAATGAATTGCCCTCCTTTTCTCCAATATTTTCCTTGCCTTTTTATTCCCTCTAATATCCACCTTTTTATTTTAAAATCATTTAATTGCTTAGTTCTTTAGATTGGTGTCACCATCTATAATGTTATTTGAAACAAAACATCATGGTTCGATATTTTTTTATGTTGAATTATTGTTAAATTTAAAATTTTCTGATTGATGTTTAGAGTTCCAAGACTTTATTCGTATTTTGAGTATTGTTTCTGACCAAATTTAAATTTTAATTAGTTTAATTTGCATATTGCATCAGATTTTTATCTCATCAGAAAGAACACTTAATTATTTTTCTAATAGTGTGAAAGGTAATATATTTCTTTTTAACTTGTTTAGATAATAAATTTTTATTGCATCATCTTTAAAACCAAATTCTCTGCTTTAAACATAAACTATTATTTTTTGTTCATTGACATTGTGGATTTATTGTATATATTTTTGGTAATAGTAACTAAACTCAATTGTAATCACTTGTTATTTTAATGTGTCTGTTATTCCAAAGTTCTTTTAATAATATTTTTCAGTGCCTGTTAAATGTGAGATAAAACTAGAAATACACTTGTACATAGCATCTATCCATGTTTTGATAGTATTATTAGCACATATTATCAGGGTCCGCGCTAGCCATTCGCCTACGCGCCAAATGCGAAAAGATCGCAAAACTGGCGATAAAAAAATACTTTGGCGAAAAAAATGGCGAATGATTTTTTGGAAACTGTGAAAATTTCGTAAATATTTTTTTGGAAAGTAATATGGAATAAAAGTCCGATTTAATTTGGAATAAAAGTCCGATTCCAGACAAGTAGGCCTATGATATACGAGCGTTGTCTCCCGTCTGTTTTGGGGACGCTCGTTCTCGTGTGACAAGCTCCAAGTATTCTTTAATTCCCAGCACGCTGCTCCTCAAAACGGACGGCAGACAGCGCGCATTCCTGTCTCTCAATCGTCCTTGACCGTCACCCCCGGTAGAAAGGACGGAGGTGACGCCTTGACTCACCGCGGCAAACAAAACATTATCTGGATTCCGTCCGTTATGTGAGCCGATTTTTTTCGTTAACCCCGAATCGCACAACCGTTAACCCCCAACACAGTTATTAGATACTCTCCAATAAACAAAACAAAAAAACACTTTCAACTTAAAATCCTGCATTATAGTTTTAAGCAATCCGTTACAGAATTATTTCTGAAAAGAGCCATTTTTTGTCGAAAACGATCAGCCGTAATCCTAAACAAGTGATAAACATCGAACGAAAATGTTGTATATTTTTTGATGACGCGTATACAATGGTAGTCCGGAGCATCTGGAGGGCAGAGAAATTAGGAGTGTGCGATTGCGTAATTACTACCGCATCGTTTTAGGATCCATTGTCTTGCGGGAAAAAATAACTTTTAGACTTACGATGTTCTTTTTTTTTCAGACTCCGCATATAAATCGCCCCCCTCTTCCACTTTGAAGAGTTTTTTTTTCTTTCTTTTTTTTTTTTTTGTCACAAATTTCTCGACTTACGCGAGTATATTACGGTAAATAAAAAAGCATTTAATTTTAGTTAAAAATAAAATAGAAAAAAGGCAACTACTGATTATTATCACAGATGCCAATTTGCGGTTTGCTGTTTTTGTCATAAGTTGAATCGTAGTTTATCTTTTTGTTACGAATTTTTAAGCCTGCCTGGCTTGTTTTCGTTTCATCTTCATCATCATCTTTGTGGTTTTTATACGATCCTTACGCCTGCCTGAATTTTAAAACCGACATTAAAATTTATCCCTTAGATAGTTTTGGTGCCTAATTTTAAAGAAATATAATGATGATACTGCATATAAAAATATTATGGATGTAACAGGAATTGGTTTCACATGTCCTATGACAACAACCATCGTTGAAAGAGGCTTTAGTAAACAGAACATAAATTTCATTATTAAGCAGTAACATCTGAGTAAAAAATCTCAGTGACTTGATTCTTATAAATAGTGAAGGGCCAGATATGAAAGATTTTATCTTCAAGGCAGCTTTTGAAAATGGGTGTATAGTACAAAAATTCGACGCTTGCCTGGTTTATATGATAATGAAACTATGTGAATTATAGAATAAATTTGTCATTTTTGTAACTCATTGTGATCTTTCATTGGTAAATACAAGTTTAATTTACTAATAGCCTGTTTAATGATTAAAAAAATGAAATCTACCTATCTTTATATCTTGTTTAGAATGAAATTAATATTATTAGCTGCATTATGGCTTAAAAGTAGAAATTTTTTTACTGATGGCGACGATAACTTTGACTAATAATCATGTAATTTGGCTAATGATTTTTCAATTTGGCTAATTTGTTGGCTAACAGTTTGAAATTCCTAGCGCGGGCCCTGATTATCAAGTAAAAATTAGATGATACATTGACCCTTTTGTTACAGATCAGTGTCCATGATTATGAACAATTTTTTATTTATCTATAATAGAAAAAGCAGATGTCTGTTTGTATTATCAGTAGCTAAAATTCTAAGCATCATATAGTCATGAAATTTGGTACAGGGGTTCCCCAGTTTCCGAGAAAAAATGTTTAATTGAGATTATGTAAAAAATTTGAATTCGTTTGAAAGTTATGAATTTAATAGTCGAAATGCATCCCTGTCCCAATACAGATGCCAATTGAATTGGTAACTATTACGTGTTGCTAAAATTAAAACAATTTTTTGATTGCTTGAAATTTTGCTATGTTTTAAATTCACTGCAGCTTTTTTAGTTAACTTTTAAATTGTTTGATCAACTAAGTAAACATAATAAATATAATGGACTATTAATGAATTGCCCTCCTTTTCTCCAATATTTTCCTTGCCTTTTTATTCCCTCTAATATCCACCTTTTTATTTTAAAATCATTTAATTGCTTAGTTCTTTAGATTGGTGTCACCATCTATAATGTTATTTGAAACAAAACATCATGGTTCGATATTTTTTTATGTTGAATTATTGTTAAATTTAAAATTTTCTGATTGATGTTTAGAGTTCCAAGACTTTATTCGTATTTTGAGTATTGTTTCTGACCAAATTTAAATTTTAATTAGTTTAATTTGCATATTGCATCAGATTTTTATCTCATCAGAAAGAACACTTAATTATTTTTCTAATAGTGTGAAAGGTAATATATTTCTTTTTAACTTGTTTAGATAATAAATTTTTATTGCATCATCTTTAAAACCAAATTCTCTGCTTTAAACATAAACTATTATTTTTTGTTCATTGACATTGTGGATTTTGCAAAAGAGGGCTGTCATCTGAATAGAAAAATGTCAAACTGAAAAAAAAGAGGCCAGTAGATGTCAGACTTTTACAGAAACCTTCAAAAGTCTGATTATTTATAATTTATTTTGTAACTAGCATTGCCTTTAAGTTACAGCAGGGATTCATTTATCTAATATCAGCCCTGTTATCCCTTAAAATATTTAATGAATGAACTCATTGAGTCCCTGCTTTAAATCGGGGCAACACCAGGTACATTTTTCAGTTTATTATAAATTTATATTTACATTTACAACTAATTATCAACATTTGCAGTCTTTGTCTTTTGTCAAGTAATTGGGATGGGATTGTCATCTGTCATTACTGGTAGGTTTAGAAATTAGGAGTAAAAAGTCGGGTATCAATAGCGCCTAAACATTTTTCTCAGTTGCCAAAATTAGGGTTAGAAGTAGTCCTATATATTCAATATAATTTTAAAATCAGGAAAAATGTCCTATATTTTACATTTGTCCGATATTTCCTGTATTTTGTTTGTAGTCAGAATTTTTGCGTATTTACATTATTTTACTATTTTGAACATTTTGCTATTGCATGCAAAATTAGTTTAGCAGTGTCACACAGGAGGGAAAAGTTTTCCTTTCTTGTTATTTTTACCCCATCGTCACAGAATCTTAAATTTCCTGTCATTCTCACCCTATTGGAGTTGTAGTGCCTATATTAGAAGACAGCTGCATCCACTGTCCGTGATTCAAATTTGGCAGCAATTCTAAACAAGCAACATTCCCATACAAAAATATTAGACAGGAGCACATTTTTGTTTCAAAATGTTTTGTTTTAAACATCAATAAGATAAATGTTGCCTAAAATATGTCTCTAAATGAAATTTTGCCTAAAATAATGTACAAACTTAAATATAACAAATTAACTCAATTTTCACTTTTAAATAACAGAAGTTAAAGAATGATGGAGTCAAAAATAGAGGTTTGCAACATTGTGCTGAATAGGGAAATGGATTTCCCAGATGATTTCTTATAACAAATACATTAGACATTCTTTCTGAAAAAATCCTTTTTTTCATTCATAACTTGATCTTTATTAATATTTTTAATTGCAAATATTTTTTGGAAATTCAAATTTAAAAATATTACTTTTTAACAATTGCTTTTGCAACATATTCAAGGTTTTGAATAGAATATAACTCTAATAATAAAATATCTCATTCCATTGCTTTCAATCTGAATGGTATACTCTACAGGGTGTCCCAAAACGATTGAAACACGTTTTTATTCTTTACCTGTTGGAGATAAGTGGGCATTGTAAATTGCATAAATATTGGAAAGTAAGGTAGGAAATAAGACTACATTAATGAAATAGTCCTCCAATTAATTTTCAAAAAGTTACACTTTTTAAATTTTTATATGACCCCCCTTAGACAAATGTGATCAATCAGAAATTTTTTATTTTTAATGCAGCAAGATCATTAAAAAATCCGCATATCTGTATCTTTAAAATTGAGCGAGTTATATTTAATTGAAAATTGAACATTGTGAATGGGGACCATATATCAAATTAGAAATGTAAATTTGTGACATATCACAAAAAAGATAAAATTGGATGATAATGCATAGGATACCCAATGGCGTAGTGAGTACCACTGCTTTATATGATCTCTGTCTGTGTAATGCTTTA
Source organism: Amaurobius ferox (assembly GCA_951213105.1). Taxonomy (NCBI): domain Eukaryota; kingdom Metazoa; phylum Arthropoda; class Arachnida; order Araneae; family Amaurobiidae; genus Amaurobius; species Amaurobius ferox. The sequence continues at coordinate 51,813,147 of OX578136.1, read as the reverse complement.
TTTAGATGCATTTGTGATAAAAAAGTTTGACACATACTAATGTATTTTTGATCTAAACAATTTCCATCATCAATTTGTTTATGATCCCTACTTTCACTGATGAAACAGCCTTTCAAATGGTACGGAAAAGTAGCATAAGTCAGATTTTTTCCTTTATCATAATTCAGTTGATTTTAAAGGTACAGATATGTGGGTTTTTTTTTAATGATCTTGTTGCATTAAAAATAAACATTTTCTGATTGACCAAATTTGTCTAAGTGGGGTCATATAAAAATTTAAAAAGTGTAACTTTTTGAAAATTAATGGGAGGACTATTTCATTAACGTAGTCTTATTTCCTACCTTACTTTCAACATTTTTGCAATTTACAATTCCCACTTATCTCCAATAGGTAAAGAATTAAAGCATGTTTCAATCTTTCCGGGACACCTTGTATACTGTCTGTATTGCTATATATATATATATAAGATGAAGGCTTGAAATACAATAATGTATATGTTAAAATAATAAAATAAAATATGTTTTTTTCCCTACAAAATTTTCTATTAACTTTTAAAAATTATAAAAATATAGTAGCAACTGTACAATATAGTAGCAACTGTATGCAGTTATTTCATGTTTTTTTTTGCTATGTTTTATTTTTTTAATCCTGTATATCTTCACTTTGTTACTTCTACCCCTGTCAAATGTTTTATTTGGATGCAATTTCAAAATTATTTATTTTGTTTGTTATACATTTCACAAAATAAATCTCTTTATTAGCAGACCTGCATTTTACCTATCGTGCATTCACATGTAATCTATGATATGCAGTTGTTAGGTTGTTAAAAGTAAGAATAACCAGTTGATGGGTTGGAATTTGCACTATACATACGAAAAAAAGAAAAGTTAGGTGTCACAAATGACATTTGGGTCTAAAATTTGTCATCGAAATGAAATTTATAGTGCAAAATATGACTAATGATTGCCAATTTTGTACACTAATTGCTGAGTATTTAATTGCAAACATTACCACATGCTCTACGATTTTAAAGCTATTTGTCCAGCTAATAATTTGTAGTTCTGTTTTAGTAGTTTGATATTTTGAGTGAAATGTTCCGAGTAGAGTGCAAGTTAATTTTGTCACATATAGGTTATTGTGGGTGTATAAATTGTGAATACTTATAGAAGTTGCAACCTTGAATAGACTTTATTCAATTTACAATATTTATGTTCATCTGACAGAAGTATTTTACTAAAGCTATTTTTGCATATTTAGGTTGCTATAAAGTGCATATTAAAAAATCATAACTTTTAACTTTGCTCTTAGGGTACTGGTAGTGAAAAGGAGAATTATTAGAATCATTTGGGTTGTAACATAGGGATGGATCCAAGTTATAACATGGATAAAAAACAAAACAAACTAATGTCTCTATCTGTCTCTTGTTTGGTGATCTTGACAGCAAATTTGGCACAATATCATGGGAAAGGTCACCGAGTTGGTGATAATTTAAAATATCTGAAAATCATAGTTTAGACAATCTGAAAATCATAGTTTAGACAATCTGAAAATCAAATTTTATTTCTTTGAAAATCAAATAAAATTTCTATTAATGCAAATCATATTCTAAAAAGTCTGAAAATCAAATTTTATTTCTTTGATAATTTCTGTTGCTTTGTGTTTATTGTATTAATATTCTTGATTCAATATACAACATCAAGTTTTACTGTTTGTGGGACAGGTATGTTTTGTTAGAGGAGTCGTATAATAACTGTGCATTATTAGGAGTCATAATGTAATCACATGTTTTTTTTTTTGCTGTGGAGGTGGGGGGAGGTGTATGGTAGTTAATAATATTAATTGAAGAGGTGTGTGGTCGCACTAGGGTTGTTTGTGCTATTTGTGTTATTTTTTATATCAGCCTAAAAGGGAACACTGATGCTTACTTCCCTCCATGCTAACATTTGCCCTTATTTCTCAGAATCTAGAAGTAATGTTTTTATTCTGTTATTTTCCTCTCAATAACTCTGGTCTTTGATACACACTCCTTAGGCCCATTCTCGGCCATTCAAACTGCTACTGTAAGCCCTCGGGTCAGTCGAGTGATCTGGGTTTTCGACATACTCCTTCAGCAGGCTTAAAAATATTTTCTTTTTTGGAATTTTTTTTAAAATATTCCACGAAGGAATGAATTTATTTTTTTTTAAAGTTGTAATACTTCTTTTTTAATGTTACTGTGTTAAATTGTTGATTTACACAAGAAAAATATATCATAAAAATTTCATAAGATATGTCTAATGGAATCTATGAAAATAAGGTATAAATGTAGAGAAATGTTAGTTTTCAGAAACAAAAGATGTAAGTAAGTGGAACATGGATGATTCACATGCCTTGCATGCAAAAAATATTAATTAAGAATACTTCTAGTTATCCAAACTGAATAAAATTAGCATCATTGTAAGCAAAAAGTTTTGAAGAATATTTTGGACAGAAAACTCCAAAATGTGAATTTTTAACTTTTTATATCAGCCCATCCTCTTAAGAAGATGTGATTTATCTATTTTCCAGGCATTGTATTTAGTATTTGTTTTTCTTCTTCAGAAAGTATTTTAAATACAAATCATTTTACTTGCAGAAGATAACCAGTGGTACCGAGCTGTTATTATTGACAAATCTCCACCTTTATATGATGTAAATTTTGTGGACTATGGAAATTCTGAACAACTGGATATATCCTGTTTGAGGAAAATGGAGGAACAGTTCATGACTCTTGATATACAAGCCCATCTATGCTCACTTACAGGTTAGATTTATTAATTGCATTATGATTGTTTGAAATTTCCAGGTAACTATTAGAAACTTGTATGCGGAGTCATCTTGATGACACATCCTTCACTGCCAAGTAGTTAGATTCTGTGATTATTGAAACTAATGTTAAGTGAAAAGTAATTTTAAAATACTAGTTGCAAAAATATCTGGAGTGTGAGGATCCACATATCTTATAATCAGTATCAGGGGGAAAAACATTTATTTATTTTTGAGCTTTCATTCACAAGTTATTCTTTTTAAAAAATTTCTTGAAATTTTCAATAAACGTTATTTAGAATTGGGATGCATTTAGCCGATTTGTGTTAAAACATACAAAGTAAAGCACATGACTTTGTATACAGTCAATAATGAATGAGTTTGTAGTGTAAAATACAGTGCAAATAAAGATAAATGCATGTCATTTATATTTATTTGCGTTGCATCTTACATTTTGAACTAGTCCATTATTGAAATATACTATTTTAATATTTACATTTATAGTGTAGTTCAAACTATCATTTTCTTTCCTTGACTATACTGTTACAGTCCATAAGAATAATAATATGAAAATCTTAAATTCTAATATTCTATTAATTTGTTCTAATATACAAATTACAAAAATTCTATCTAATTCTAGTATCTACATGTAAAATTTCATAGTAGTATTCATTCTTGAGTTTTCATGTTCGTACTGCACACACATCTTTCTGAGAGTGTGCAGAATGTGTTGTGTTCTTAAAATATACTTTTCCATGAAAATCTCAAATTTGAAAGGTATAAAGTATGATGCTACTAATGATATAGGCACCTGTGGCTACTTTTATTTGTCTTTCATTCTTGCCTTGTTACCATTGATTTCAAAGTTAATTCTTGTAAGTAAAGAATTTATAGACCTGAAATGAGTCATAGCACAAAAAGTAATGCCAAGAAAATGTTTATTCAGTCTGGTTTTAAAATTTTATTCTTTGAAATTCAGTAGCCATTTATTCAGTCTCAGTTTCACCAGCTTTTGCTTTATAACTAGGCAGATACATGAGCAAAATGGCAAATTTGTCATGTATAAATTAGAAATAAAAATAGTTTATTTTCATTTCATGTTAAATATTATACAGATAATTAAATAAATATGATATTCTAATACTTCCTGAAAAATAGTTGACTACAATTATTTCGAACACATTTTGAGCCCTCTTCTTGAGGTCCAGAAAACAGTGTCTTCGCTTGCTTAACAACTGATAAGAAAAAAACTGCAAGCTGTAGGCAGAGAAACAATAGAATAGATATATCTGAAACACACAAAGCGAGAATTCGTATTAGGGGTAACAGACAGACATTGAAATCGACCCCAATCATAAACATATCAATGTAGGCTGGTAAGGTAGTCTCACCCTAGCCCAATAGTGTATATTTATTTTATTTATTACTAGAACAAATTACTCATCATTGCCCGGGGGGTCTAAATAACTGTCTACTACGTACAAATAATTAAATAAACACCCACTTAATAATACATTTGAACACAATTTAAATGTTTTTAATTCAAAAACTGCGCAAATCAAATCATACACTCTTCACAAAAACAAAAAACAAAATGAGAATTACAATTGACTGTATCTTCAACACTTCGCTCATGAGACAGGTGATAAAGTGATTCCAAGCAGTCCATCCCAAAATATCCACTCCCGTACAATAAAATGAGTGGTTCCTTAACCGCTACTTTTTCTACCTAGTTTGCGACAGCATGCTAGATTTGTTCAAACAGTCCCATGACATGCCCTGGATAAAAAATTTATAATTAATCAATGGATGTGTTTGTGCAATTATTGTTTTTCTGGAGTATCTATATATATTTTAAGCAGGTGCTGATAAAAATGAACGATGGATGACAAATTAATTTCTTTATATCATAATATAAAAATTAAAGAGGTTTAAAACACATCAAAAGTATATATATTTGAAAAATTCATCTAAAGTCTTCTTAATAATCAGGGATTTCATTCACAGCTTGTGTAGAGGAGAATTTTTCGATCCTTCTGATGGTGTCAAGATGGAAACTCTGATAGTATTTGAGGTCGCTAAGGAATCGCTTTGTGCAAATAAACATCTGCCAAAATAATTGTAAATCAGACTAAAACATAAAATAACTAAAAAACTAATTTGAAATTTAAAAAAAAAATAATGCCAGGCTGCACCTCTGTACATTGAGAAGTACCTGTGTACCAAATTTTATGATTATACGACACTTACGCTACAGACTGCATACATAGACACCTTCTTTTATTAAGTAAAATGACACTGTTTTTGTTTAACTGGCCTTTTGTTTTTCCACTAAAGAATCTGCTCCCATAAGGTCAAAAAGAGGGCGTACTGTTTTATTTGTATACATGTAATATTTGATCTGCTTTATTCAATAATTTATTTGATGTAGACATTAACTGTTAGACTGAGATGTGACATATATAGAATTATAATTAGTGACTTTATACCTTTATTTATAATTTTTTTATTTTTAAGACATTTTTCATTGATATGAATGCTACTTTTGATTGCTCATTTTAGGTTTTACAGTGTCCAGTGAAAACTTAGAAAAGGTATCTGAAGAATTGAAAAAATTCTCAATATTTTCCTGTCCAGAACCTTTAGAAGCACATGTAGAAATAAATGATGGTGATATTGCTATTAACGTGCCTAAGTAAGTAGAATAGTTTGAAGAGTTATACAATCTTTATTTAGCATACAAGTTGACAGACAAATGGTTCTTAATTCTAATCAATTTAGATGGGATAAACTTATGTAGGTTTGAAACAAAAGTACAGTAGACTTTCGATTATCCAAGGTGGTAAAAAAAAAATCCTTAGATAATCTTTAAAAATAAATTTGTAAAAATATTTGGAATAAAAATTCAAGCTCAAAATTAATCTACGTGCTTATCCTTATTTATAATACAATATCAAGAAATTTTGTTTCTACCTCTTGTTCACTTTTTGGGCAAGTGGTCTTATGCAGATTTTGCAACATTAGCTTATTTACAAAGGTATTAACTTCCTCTTAATCCAAATAATGTAGGCTTTCAATGCTTATTACAACAACACTGTGATGTAATCCTTTTATTTATTTATTTAATTTTTTTGTTATGAGGGTGCTTTCTTTCTGATCTGTGTCATCAGTAGCTGAAGATTCATTAGTAGTATAGTAATACACCATACAATCTCTTAATCATTTAAAGCTTTATATCCTGGCAAATTATTATCTGCAATTATCCAATTGCACAGTTTCTTTACCAACAGTCACAAATTCATATATTCTATATAAATTATTCTGTAATTTGGGCACCATTTTGTTTACACTATTCTCAAAAACAGAAAATAGCCAGTACAGGTCGCCAGACAGTTATACTGTAGAGTGTAGGGTGGGCCTTTAATTAAAATTTTGTTAAATAATATTTTGGAATGTTATTAAATTCTTCGTAATTTTTATCACCCCAGTCAATTTGCGACTCAGTTAATGTGACCTCACATAATGGAATGTCTACTGTATTAGTTTTCTGGTTCCTTGTGAAGGATTTAACTTTGGAAGGTGGTCAACATAGTAGTTTCACAGTGTCTTGAAGCTAATTTATTTCCAAGTTTATAAACTTTTCCAAAGTTTATTGTCCCCCCTTCTTTTTTCATTTAGTCTAAAAAATATATATTTTATTTTGGTAATTTTAATTGAATGTGAAGATTAACGACATGCAGGCTTACATTGCATATATCAAATATAAACTTAAACTGTGCAGAATTGTAAAAAGAAAATTTTCTGGAAGTAGGGTTTGCACATGAAGTAGCAAGATCTTCCAAAATATGTCTTTTGTTGCATATCGTAACAATTGTATGTTTTGGTAGAGAGTTGCATAATAAATAATAATATTGATTGGAAGAGGTGTATGGTTCGCATGTGTAAGTATGGAGTGGATGGGAGAAAATCTTTTGCAGCTTTATCTCATCTTATGACAGGCTTATCCTTTTAGTTTATGTATAAAATGTGAGTAAGTGATATCTTTGTATAGTCTTTAATAGTAATTTGACATCCTTCTAGAAAAGTCAATCAATGAATTAAACCATTTTCCTTATCATAATGGTTTAATTCACTGTTTTACCATTAGATTTTATTTTATACAAGTTGCCATCTATATATATATTTCCGTGAAGTATGTAGCACGAAAAAAAGACTTAATTATCGTTTGTCGAATGACAATGAGTTTAGCATAAAGTACATTGTTTCAAAGGTAAAGGGAAACTCTCTATGACTTATTTTCTTCAGGCTTTTGCTCAACAAAGAAAAGTATGATGACTTCAAAATAGTTATTTAATTATAAGAATTTTATAAGCAAGATTTTGTCATAATTACTGTAACGTGTTTTGCACTACAAATTACATATTTGTTCTAAAGTTATTTTTCTGAATTGTTTCACTATAGGGTCATATAATAATTAACCTGCATGTATCTGGGGATATTACTTTCATTCTGATAATGATTGTGAAGCAAACAGAACTAAATTCTATAGAATATTAATGTTTGAAAAAGTAAAAGGGAGACTCACACTCCAGAGATGTGTAGTAAGTTACCAACATATATTGAGAATTAAAAGACACTAGAGCGCAGATGTATTGCATGGGTACAGCTAGTGCAAATAAAATAAAATGTGATTTTAAAAATGACTTACTGCAAATGAACAAAGCATTTATAATGTTAAAATCAATGTTATGAAAGTGCATATTATTTGGTATTTTGAAGACATGCGACACTTAGATGTGCATTTAAAACAATGGAAACTGTTTCCTAGCCATTTAATTTAACACTAGAATGACAGATGAATTTTTGGAGGAATCGTTTCTCAATGTAGTTATGCGGTCAAAGTGACCAACCACTTCCGTTGTTCTAGTGTTAAACTTCATTAAAAAAACATTAAATTTGTGAAAAATGTTACACACATTTAATGAGTATAGTATACGCTGCTTGAAGTGCATTTGGTGAGAGCTTTTGTTCATTTGGAAGTGAAAACATATTTGGACAATCCAAAGACATATCCCCTGCCCCCCAACTTGTTTGTGAACATTTTGTATTAAAAATTAATTTGAGTGATAGGAAGATTGATGTAAATCATAGAATACCTAAATAAAAAAAAATTATTAAAATGTTAAACATGAATATAAATTTAAATTATTTAATTAAAATAAATAATGTCAACTAAATATCCCATTGAAAACAACAGTTGGTGAGCATAAATAAACAGGGCAGAGCCCTATAGTGTTAAAATACTAAAATTTGAAATTTACAATTAAATCTATCCATGTTGGAAAAACTTGGAACCTAAAAATATTTCTGCATTCTGAAGATCTGCTTTAGTATCAATGAATTTAATTAGCATGTATGCATTTGTGTATATTTTTTTCTCTTTTACCATAAATGATTCATATAACAAATTAAAGTTAACAGCTTCATGGTGATGACATTTCAAATTCAAAGTATTGCGAATATTTTCTCTAAGTTTTCTTCATTAAATAAATTCCTGCTTATACTGTATATTTGTTAACTATACATTGACATATTTGATGCATTTTTTAATTTAATAGTTTTTATTCTTTGTTTTTAGAATAACATCATTTTTGGTAGAAAAGAAATTGGCTGTGGCTTCAAATCAAATCTAATTCCAATGCTTTTAAGTCTTTTTTGTGACTGAATTCGAAAACTATTTTTGTACATTGTGATGTTGTACTTTAGCAATTAATCTTCTATAAATTTTTATGTACTTGTTACGGGTTTTAGTATTTTTCTGTATATTATTTGTACAAATGTTTGTTGTCTCATGTACAAGTTCATAACGAATATGGCATTTTATTATATGAGGTTAAGAATCATGTGTTTGGTATAGAGTAGAAAACCCAGACCACACGACCAACCCAAAGGCTTATGGTAGCTTTCTGTGTGGCCGGACTTTGGTATAGAGTGTAGCATTTATGTTTTTACATACCTTTTTGTACAGTTTTTTCCCCACAAAATTGACACTCTTATTATTTCTGTTTTTCAAAGTGTTCTATCCAGAAGAATCGACTATTATTCATAATCATTTAATCTGTTATTTGTTTTGTTTATTCTCTATTTTTCTGGGTCAATAATTTCTTGTTAAACAATTATGTTTTTGGGTTATCTCATGTCAAGCTTAATGTTATGTGAGCATTGTGATATGTCATCATCATCATATTTTGATATCTTAATTAACTATCGTGAATGTTTGGATTGTAAATGTTAAAATTAATTCCATATGAAATTTCAAGAAAGTATTGCCAGTGTTGTCATGATCAGAGTCTGTTTAATGCACTTTATGAACAACCCTGGAAGCTTTGTTTTCTTAAATTGTTTTAATTTTAAAGCTGTGTATGTGTATTGTTTTGTCATGGCTTTTTTAGTTCTTTATTGTTGGTAGTCTGATGTTTTTATACATTGCACAGATTTTTGTGCTTTAAGCTAAGCTATTAGTCTTCAACAATATTTGAGAGTTGAATAGATTTGATGAATAGTTTCAAAATTAAATTGACTTTAATTGTTGTTGTTATTCATCTAATCGTTTATCCAGAGTTATAGTCATTTAAAGTGCCTTAATTGTATAATTTCAATTTAAGGACATTTGAGCGTCCTTATGTTTTGCACAAAATCTTTATGAACCTATTAATTTTTAGATAACTATATTTAAAAAAATGGCCACGAAATAAATGCAAGGACTTTTTCTATGTGTATAGAAAATATTTCTCTTGCTTTAATGACATGATGGCTGTGATGGCATTTGTATGTAGCTCTCTGACAGTTTTGCATCTAGGCTTGTTTATTAGCGACATACTCTGGATAAAAATAGTAATACTGTTAAAATGTTAATTTAGGTTCTTTATGCAAAATCAAAATTTATTGTAGCATGTCAATGAGAACATGTTTTCTGATTTTTCGTAATGAAGCTAATCATATTTTTGTGTAAAATTTTCTTTGTGCAATTATTGAACTGTTGTTTAACTGATGTTTTACTGAATGTGTATATTCTTATTGTAGTTATTGTGTAAAATGTGTTATGAGATTAAGTTACCTTTATAATTTTGCCCCTGAATATAACAATTTTGACTTTCCTGAAATATCTAGAATTCGTAAGAGAAAGTTTGTCTAGTTTCTGTTTCATAAAAATTGTAAAATATGAGACTTGTTATGCACACATATAACCACATATGATATATTCTTAAATTATGAAATATTCAATGATAAATATATTCAACAGTACTTTTAGCAGTATATATATAATAGTAATGTTTATATCAAAATATTTTACTAGCATAAATAGGGCTAAAGTAATATTTTCTTAATTTTTGATGTAATGCAATTGTAATTTTTAATTATTCATTTGAGCATATTTCTAACAACGATGAAGGAGCTGAAAGAAAAATGATTAGAGTTGTAAATTTTTTCAAAACATCAAACAAATATGTACATTAAAACTAAATATATTAAGGATGTTTCAATCTAATCCTCATGTAAATAATAAGTCTTAATTATTTGAAATTCCCTTTTGATTGCCCATTTATTAAATAGCTTTCGTGATGTGCTTTTTATGACAGGAAAGCCACTCTCATTGCTGTTATTAGTATAGTTTCAGTTAGTTTAATCGAAAACCTGTAATTTTTCAGCATAGGAAATTGTTTTTTGCAAATGTATCTGCTGATCAGGGTTTAAACTAGCAATCAAGAGTCTTTAGCATTTTAGCTAAAATATTGGAAATCAATTTTGCTCTTTCAGATTTTCTGTATCTAAATTTTAGCTTCATTTAATTGATACCCATATAAAATAAATATAGGATCTTTATGTGAAATCTGCGAAAAGAAATTAAAAATAAAATCTTATTTTTTTACACTAAAAAATAAAATAATATTGACTGAATTGCACCGTACCACATTTGTCTGCAATCAATTGATTTCACCTGTTAGAAAATATATAATAATTGAGTGGAAAGTGTCAGGTTGATGAAGAGTTTTGCACAAACATTTTAGTATAATGACATTTTTTTTAGCAAGTTGCTAAAAAGATTAACACAGCTTAAACTCTGCTGCTAATTGATATCAGCTTCTAATATAATCTATAGCTGCCAACTCTACTGGATTTTCTGGGAAACTCCCGGTTTTTGCTGATTTCTCCTAGTTTCCCGATTTTTAGTGAGAATCTCCTGGTTTTTGTCAATTTTTTTAGAATTCCTTAAAGTTAGGGATTTTTGATAAAAATTCACTGCCACAGAGAATTTTGATTGGACTTCACAGTCATTTTATTTCTTCTATGCATAAACCTAGTACCAGTACTAACTACTAAGTTTCATCATTTTCACTTTATTGATGGATACTGTTTCAAATAATTGTGATTTCACGTATATAGATTACATTGCTGTGTAATGTGGAAACATCCTTTTGCATCCATGTTTAATTTCAAATTATGTGAAATGAAAAATACTTAACATTCATTTCTTTATAGTAGATTTCATTAATCAATATTTTCATAAAATATTGATTATTTTAAGGTGATTTCGCCGGTATAGATTACATTCCCGTGCAATGTTGAAACATCCTTTTCCATCCACGCTTAGTTTCAAATTATGTGGATTAAAAAATGCACAACATTTATTTTTTAGCAGTATGTTTCATTATCAATTAATATTTTTGTAAAATATTTATTACTTTTTAAGTGCGCTTTTGTGTGTATGGATTAAATTTCCGTGCAATGTTGAAACATCCTTTTCCAGCCATCTTAATTTTGATAAAATCTTAAATTAGTGAAACAATACAGTTTACATAAGAATGAAGGATTCTTTTCTTTAAAACATGCTCAAAATGAGTGATTGCATAATGGATTCCCCCCCTCCCCCCTATTTTCTAGGTAATTCCAAAAGCATTTTTCTATCCACATTCATCTAATTAACTAAATTGCAATTTGAGAACTAACTGAACATCTTTTGTTTCAGTGAACTACTTCAAAAATTTCTCTTAGCTTATGCTGATATGTTTTTTATACAATGACTATGTAAAAACATTTTTCTTATGCAGTAGGTATTTTCAATGTTATATAGTGAGTTGTCATTTTTTGTGTGATGTAAAGAAAATCCCTATTTTTCCCTAAGTGATATTGAACACGTTATACGTTGACCTGCAGAACACCGTATAAAATGCTCACTGCACTATCTACTGGATTTTTATTTTTTAATGTTGGCAGGTATGATAATACATGAGTACAAATAGAGTCTGAAAAAGCTAGATTATTAAAATTATCTAAACCATACATGGACATTCTCAGAATCTCTTTTCAGTGTATACAGGTCAATAAGATTCATAGTTTTGATTCATTAAGATTTTTGAATTTCTTGATGAGCACAAATGTATCTTGTACATCCTTCGCCATTGCTTGTTGGCCATACCAAAGTTATAGTCACTAAACCTTGCTTTCATAACCTGCTGACTTAATTACCTGCAAATTTTGTTTTCAGTGTAGGAGTATATATCACTTAGATGCTGTTAATAATTTGGTGGAAATTCTGTTCCAGTAATAACTATTAAATCAGTTTGTTAAATTTTTGATATCAAGTTTAGGAGAATTTGCTTCCTTCTTTATAATCGTGCCTTTGTTATAAATGGATATAGCTATTTGAAAGTTAGTATCCTCAGTTAGTGATGGACAATTTTTTCTAACATGGCTTGCTTTTAAGATTGATTTTCTTGCCTCACGTGCCATATTCTGAGTTCGGAAGTCATGTTTATTTCAAGGGTGAAATATAATCATAACTATTAAAAGTATACTCATATGCTAAGTTCAAATTTTCTTTTGTTATATACTGATGAAAAAATATAAGTGACAAATAATGTAACAAGAAAAGACTTACAAATATTCAGTGGCATTTCTATCCTATATAACGAAAGTTATATAAATTCTGGATTATGTGTAAAGTCCTTAGAATTTATTTTTAAATTTGTCAGTGAAAAATGTCTTATAGCTGATCAAAGATGATCTTTACCCACTGCTCAGCCTTGTTTTATAGTTCAAAGACTATTCCTATGTATGATATTGTTATGTATTTAAAATTTCACATACTTTTAGAAAATTTATAATATGCATATATAAATATTTTGTTTGACTCTGAGCCATTTTAATGAAATGAAAGTGAGAAATAATTTTAGATGATTTGTTCTTGATCAATGATCTATAATGTAAGACATGCAAGATTGAAACTGGAAAAATAAAATCTTTTAATTGGCTTAAATTCTTAAAGCACTTGTGTTATTTTAAAATTCTTTTTGAAAGGTACCAGTCTACAGTTTTAAACTCTGTGATAAATGCATAATGTTATAATGGAGATTTTTAACTTACTTTGTATTACCAGTACAGCAGACATAATTAAAAGGTGATTAACACATTTGTGAAATGCAAAGAAATTAACACATTTGTGAAATGTAAAAAATTAAAATTAATTTTGAAGTTGTTGCTAAAAAGTGTTCCTTATATTTTGATAATTTTAGCCTGGCTTTATAAAACACATTAAGACTTGCACACTATTTTAGAAGTCTGACACCTCACAAATATTCTACTGTAGTTATTCAAATCATAAGTCAATGAAGACTTTTGACAAAAATTGCACACAACTTTTTAAAAATGAGTTTTCATTTTTCATATTAAAATAAGTCTAGGCCTAGCGTATTGGAGACTTATAACATACAGTTTTAATAAAGAACTGCTGCTGAAAGAGATTTGATGTGATAACAAAAATAATTATCATTTTAAATATAAGCTAAAATGTTATTTAATTATTTTTATTTATTAAGTGTTAGCTGATTGATCAGTAACATTTTGATTGTTAAGTTTCTGTCATGATGAAATGCTGATGTTACTGTAAAAGGTGTGTACTCTAAAAATTATCATTATTTCTTCTAAATCAAACTGTTATATTGTCTGTTTATTATTGCACTTTTAAATTATTTTAAATATATTGATAAGAATTTAGATTCTCAATTTGTTTGTATAGTTCTATAATAGTGTATTTCAGATTAAAGCACTGTTTATTTAATAAAATGCAGCTATTTTAAAGTAACTAGAATAAGATCTCAAAATAGTACATATATAACAGCAGCTTCTTCTCTCAGTTAAGCTCTACTTACCTGCTGAGCATTTTTAATATGTTTCTAAGTTTATTATTACTGCAGTTGAGCTGTAATTCTGTAGTTTTCTAAATACATATTATTTACCTAAATATTAGATCATCTTGGATTCATGTCAGTTTAATGTGTTTGCAATTTTGCCAGCTGTTTGAATGCTTTATTCAATCTCCAGCTAAACTCAGCCAGAGAGATCAAACTATTTTCATGTCTGTGCATTGCACTTATCACATCCTTAACAATTACACCAGACTTGCACTCTTCTATACTCAAAGTAATTTAGGTCTGCTAATTTTAAGTCAGATTTGCCCGTATCAATGCATGTTCTGATAACGGAATGTACATTTAAATATATTATTAGTTGATAATATTTTCTGTGGCTCTTGAACATAAAAAAAAAAAAATGTATGAAAAAATATTTTCTGTGGATCTTTAACATAAAAAAAAAAAATGTATGGAAAATATTTTCTGCGACTCTTTAACATAAAAAAAAAAAAAAGAAATGTATGGAGAAATATTTTCTGTGGCTCTTTTTATTGAAGAACTTGCCCACATCTGGTATATACCTCTGAATGAAATGTCTGAAAATTATGAAATCTAATATATGGTAACATTGCTGGTATTTTATAAATCAATGCATAAGTCACAGATAAGTAAATGTAAATAAAGGCTTCACATGTTCCAATTACTGGTATTGGCAACTCTTAAAGTATGGCACTCTATTTTTCTTGCTCATAAATAAATACTTTTTATGGTGTAATATATGATTTGTTAAAGGATGTGTACCCTTACTAAAAAAATATATTGTGAAGAATAAATATTGATGTGAAGAATAAATAAAAAAATATTGATGTGAAGAATAAATGTGTTAATAGCATCATTAATGCCATTTATATTTCGAGGTAAAATATTAGAAAAAATAAATTTGAAGGATTTATACTAAACAGGGTAGTTACAGATTTCCAGATAATATCTTGTCTTCAAAAATTCCCTGATATGTATTACTATCTACTTTTACTGAATATCAGTTTAACAAGCATAAAAAGTCAAGGAAATTTAAAGTGATATAATTAAGAATAAATAATTAAAATTAATTACTTTCAGCATTGAAAAGAATAATATTCAAGTATAGTACTTATGCAAGAGTTATATAAGAACAGTATTATTACAAGAATATTAATCTTTCAAGCATTAAAATTCTAAATAAGCTATAAAACTCAGCTATAAACTCATCAAGTGTTCTGTAAAATCCAGTCAAAAATTTATATAGTTAAATATCACTTATTGCAATAAAATTATGTATGAGCAAAAACAGTATTTTTTTAATCTGCTTTTCCTGTCATATGAAATGTCTTGACAACTTTCGAAACAATTAAGTTGAGAGAGATCACTGAGGAGCTTTGCAATTTTAAACTCTTTATTTTTTATTGAGGTATCCAATAGGTTATCTCTCGTTGCATGAAACATGAATAAGGAATTCTACACATGTGTATTGTCGCAAGTTGGAAGAAAGCCTTTAACCCTTTCCGGACGGTTGATGCGCCCGTGCGTCGACTGTGAACTTGCATTCAAGGACGGCCATTACGCATTCGCATGAGAGAAAACTTTACCCTAAAAGACGGTGGTCACGGATACTCGTTTTCATATGGAACGTTATTATTTGTCTACTAGATGGCGTTATATGTTCATCAAATAACTCCAATGTATTTTGCAGTTACTTGACTGTGGCATAGGAGGATCCAATTAATCATTTCTCCATTTGGAGTGGTGAAACATGGTTTTGTAATATAAACAAATAGAGCACTTCTCATAGCATCAGCTATTTTATAATTGAGTTCCGGTTTTCGTTTTGATTTTAGCTTAATGATTTCATTGGTGAATCATAGGAGTATAAGAGAGTATTTTTTTGGAAGTTTGGGTTTTAAAGGAATGTGCGGCAGTGAAATTATTCGTTTATTTCGGATAAAAGAATGGAAGCAACTAACAAGTGTTTTGTATTGAGATTTGTATGAAAAATATACATCAAATAGAAAATAAATATTTCTTTTATTCCTGAAAAAAGTAGATTTCTATGTGGAATAGGTCATTTTTAGTGAATTTTTTTTCGAGAGTTAGGCTTAGTGCAAAAAATTAGCCATCCTTTGGGAACAGTTCGGAAGTGAAGTGCTCCGTCCTTTGGGCCACGGCAGTTCCGGAATGCAACCATCCAGAAAGGGTTAAGATTCAAATTTCCCTTTTTTTTTTAAAGAATTCACTGATATTTCCCTGATTTTTTCAGAATGTTGATATTCCCTGATATTTCCAGGTTCTGTAGCCACTGTGCTAAAGCATTGAGCTGTAGTATGCAGTTGCACATGTGCATGCCATATGTTTTCTCTTGGCATCACTCATTCCTATTTTATTTTGTGTGAAATAATTTTGATAATATTCTGTCATTTTTTTATGTCATGTAAAATGCTTATAAAGGTAACAAATGGATAAATTCACACAAAGATAAATTGAAGTATTGATGACTTGTGATAAAAAATTATTTCTTTGTGCATAACTATGCAAATAATTTGAGCGGTTGTAACATTAGTTAGGCACATAATGTGCAGCAGTTGTAACATTGACGACTTGGTAATATTGATCAAAATGTGCAATTGTACTAATATTCTTCAAATCTAATAATTGATTTTTTGTGTTTATTTAGAAATACCTTTATATTAGTTTTCAGTTGTAATTTGGTTTTGATCTCTTGTAATTAACATAGGAATTTTCAAAGTGTATGTGTGAAACACATTAAAAATGTAGGGGGTGACGGCAGTTTTGCATTTTCTGTAATTTGATTATATTATTATGATTAGTACTTTTAATTATAATTTGATGTACTCATTTATCAAATGTAATTGTGTTACTAATTTGGCTGTGACGCCATCATTTCATAAAAATGCTGAATATTTTTTAATTCAAAGTTTAAAATTAATTTGGACCCACGATTTATCAGTATTTAATTTACTGAATCTACTCTTTGTGAGCTTTATGTTTCTGATGTTTTCAATATAATCAACAACCTTAACATAAATATGATAATTAATTCTGAATAAAAGAATGACCACTTGCATTTATGATATACAAATGTATATTTTTAAATTGAAACCATAAGGGGAAGTAATAAATGGATATGTTCATCCAAGGGAGAAATTTGTTTGACATGAAATTAAAAATGTCAATGTTAAAGTACTGTATGTTCCCCCTTATTGAAGTAGGGGAGTTTGGCTTATATATGAGTTAAAGTTAATTTAAAATAATTAGCATGATGCCAGATGACAACATGCTTCCTTCTTAAGTCTCAGCATCAAATATAATTCAGACTTTTCCTCCCATTCCCACACTTGCTTCTCAGTGAAATGACAAACAGCCAAATTGTTGGATTGCTCGACTAAAATTATAACTCTTAGCTTAAAACTACCAGCATACATGGTCTTTTTCTGTCTGGACATTTCCTAACACATGCAAAAATTTAAAATTGTGAAAATAAATGAAATGCTAGAATATTTTAAATCTAACAATTTAATAATATTAATTAAAATATCTTCTGTTTTCTGCAGAAGGGTTAACATAATACCATCCCTTTCTCATGTAGAAGAAATCTGAACAGACCATATGGTCATCTTTCTCAATCAACAATGTCAGTATACCACATGACTTGATTGGTAGTGACTGTTGGCAAGTTTTACACATTTGTTGATACTTTTTATGTTTTGGCTGATTTCTTAAAGTTCTGCTTATATGCGAGTTTTCAATTTGGGTCAGTTTTTTTTACAGAAGTTATACTCGGCTTAAACGCGAATCGTTTTATATTAGTAGCTATAAGTTCTGCACAATGCTAATTCTTTGTTTTTCTGTGATAACTTTTTGCAATTCATGTGTTGATCTTATGAAAACACTAATATATAATTTTAAGAAACATTTAAAAAACTAAATTGTTTTGTGAACTTATTCCTTTTCTGATCGCTAAACAGAGTTAATAATTTAAATCAACATCAGGACCTTAAGATTGGTGTCTAAAAGTATCAATAGCTGTACTGTTTACAATACAACCAACCAAGCAAATCCGATACTCGAAAACCTTGCAACTTCAGAGAACTGGTTTGTGTGACATCAGTGTGTGTTATTTGTCTG
Source organism: Amaurobius ferox (assembly GCA_951213105.1). Classification (NCBI taxonomy): domain Eukaryota; kingdom Metazoa; phylum Arthropoda; class Arachnida; order Araneae; family Amaurobiidae; genus Amaurobius; species Amaurobius ferox. Next base: position 51,794,992 of record OX578136.1, on the reverse strand, counting down.
TGCAATGTATGTATGCACTCTAGCTGGAAAACTAATTGACCGAATTTCATAAAATTTGGTAGATTGTGGGTTACCCTGATGCTGATTAGATTTTGGTATAATTCAGAAAAAATAACATGCCTTTAGCGAAATGGCCTGAAAAAAAAATATATGTATCCACTCTAGCTGAAAAGCTAAATTAACAAAATTTCATTATATTTGGCAGATAAATCACCTGTAGAATACTCTGGTACTGATTAGATTTTCGTACGATTTGATAAGAAAAAACAGGCCTTTTTTTGTGAAATGATAGTAAAAAATTGCCAAAATCTAAATTGAAAGATTACATATGCTCATGTATCAATTACATGTTTGTTTTATACATCCTTTTTGATTATGAAAAGAATAAGATGACTTACTATTCTAAGATGGGCCATTCGCAAGATATTTAAGTTTTTAATTTTGAGGAACTGAAGACGTTTTTCACTGTAGTTAATAATCTATTTAATGGAATTTCCCAAAATTTAGTAATTAGTCAAGAGGTTTATCTTGATGCTGATTAAACTTTATCATGATTCGGATAAATATAATTGACACTCTTTTGCGAAATAGCCTGCAAAGATTGTAAAAATCTGAAATATACTAATTACCTGTTCTTCATGTACTTTTTGACAACAAAGCGAATAAAACTGACCCCATGACTGTATGATTAACCGTTCTTGAGATTTTTGAGGAGCTGAAGACTTCAAAAAGCCAAATGAAACGAAAATGCATTAAAAGTGCAAATTGTATATAATTTCAGAAAAGTATCCATGCTATTTTCTTCAATTAAACTCAATGCATTATGAAATAAGAAAATGAATTTGTGTCTGTAGGGAAAGTCATGTGCTGCCTACATCAGAGTTTTTCATTTTTAAGAAATTTAATGGTGTTTCAGATTCTTGTCTTTAAAATTAATTTTACTTGAACATTTATATGCACACTTTGTGAAATTTAGATGTTTTGCTTGTGTGTTTGTTCTAAAAATGCATCTTTAAATATTTTAAGGAAAAGAAATGTGACAGAGAATTTTCATTTTGTTATTGTCTGATTGACTATATAATATGCTTATGTTTGTTAAATTTTTGCTTCAAACTTGAGGTTGTTTTGTGTAAATCTTTCAGTGCAAAAGTGCATTTTAGATAATCTTCAAAATAATGTTTTAATGTGTTGATTAATAGAAATCTAGTTGCCACTGTTTAATTTTAAGTTCTTAACTGTTCAAATAGTGACGGCATCAGGAGATACTCTTAATATCTCAATTTGAACTTGATGGGGGAAAATTTTTTCATTTACAGCTTTTATTCATGTTCGACCCATATGTTTCTAAAGGAGGCCAAATGTGTAAAAATAGTGCCAGCTTGTTTTTTTTTTAGTTTGTCGGGATTCTTTTGCAGATCTATTTTCTCCTTCTGTAGGTCCATTGCACAGAGCACATTTTATTATCGGAACTTCGCCAATTCCACCCGTCTATCCTGTTTTGGGATCCTCCTCTCAAACAGCTGATCATAGGGTTGCCAGCAGTAGCATAGTGTGAAATTAATTTGAGGAAACAGTGCCTACAAAAATAACCCGCTACAAAGTTACTTTCTTTCTATTTGTCTACCATACTTAATAAGAGCATACATATTTCCTCTAATGTATAATTAAAACCAGCATTGCTTGGTAGCAGGCTGTTTAAGTAGCCACTGTCTTCCCAAATTCCCTTCATGCTTTGTCACTGGTTGTCAGTATTCTGCCATTTATTTATATTTAGCATCAAGCTATGTAAATGATAGTCAATTTCCATCCACAAAACCTTTCTAAGGGTTTTTATAGTATAATTGTGATTGTTACTGTACTGTATATTTATATAATTAGATAAAAGTGCATGAAATTGTCATTCTATATCCGTTGTTCACCATAGAGCTGTATTCGTAGCCACCATTTTTAAAGATTGAGGAGTGTGACATCACATTTTGTCATCTTTGATTGGATCCATGCTTAGGAATTGATCAATTTTTCTTGTGCATGAAAAAATTGTGGCAATATGGGACAAGTTTTCTCCGCATTGAAATGTATGGTGTTGCTGAAAGGAATTGCTAAATGTAATAGGATCTTAAGTTTAGAGAATTTTGGACACATCTCTGAATTCATTTTTATAATACAGTAGCAGTTTTCAACTGGGTGGTTGAGAAATCAATGTGAATTTATACAGCTGCTTTAGGGGTTTTGTACAAGAAATTCTGCAATGGTTTGCTTCTGTTCCAATCACTTTTTCTAAAGTTGGAATTGCATGAATCTATTCTATTAAATGCTGTCAGCATATATATATTCTTGAATATCTTGGGATCTCCACAAATATTTTATGTGAGGTCAATCTTTGTATTAATGGAAAGCTCATAGACTTTTAATTATCAATGTTAACAATCCCTTATTGTGAATTATTTAATTTCAATCGATATACGCTTTCGCTATCCATGAAATTAGAATTAGTCTTTTTTTATAGTGAAATTTGCTTAAACTGCAATGCAAATAAAATTGAAATCAAAACTTTCATTTTGCTGGAAGGCTTAAGCATTTACTAGTAAGAAAACATGTTTTTTTAAAATTTGTTTTAATGTGGATTTGACATTTACTGTCAGGATGTATTTTGTGAGCTATATTTGTAAAAATGTAGTTGCATAACACAATTAGATCTGGCTGTCTGGTTTGGCGACGTTTTCTTTTTCACTTCCCATTGTTTTTCATTTCTGAAAATAATGTATTTTACAAATAACTGATTTATTCTCATCCTTGGATCAAGATTAGATATGGAGTTGATTAGAAAGAAAAATATTTATAATTATTAATTCTGAAAATATTTTTATTTTGATTACTATAATAGAGGATCTGTTATAAAGTGTTTGGGACTTCCAGCTTTATGGATAAGTGATTATATAATTTAAAACACTTTTTCTAAAAGTCTACAGAAATGTTCTATCAAAATATATAATTCAATTTTTAAACATCTCTATGAGAAAGTAAAATACTTAATTAGCTAAAAGTGCAAATATTATATGCAATTAAATTAGAATCAAATCTGGTGGTTAAAAAAACCCTTTAACATCTTAGTTGATGCAAACAGATTGCAGAAATGGAAAATGCTTTTACAGTTAAATTAATTATACTAAGGATTGTATATTTATATTTTTATGATATTGGCAGGGGATTAAATTGCCAACAAATAAATGAAACACGGCACATTTAAAACTAATCTATATACTACATGTGAATACTTGGCTAAAAAATTATGAGCCATGGTTTGTAGTGGCTGGTAAGCTGTTTTTGCCAAGTGTGGAATTTCATTTAAAAAAAAAAGGGTGGGGGGTGGGAATTCTCCTAAAGCTTTTCAGACACTGAGATTTGAAAGGGGGTTCTATCATGAGTATGACTGTATTTTTCTCCTTTGCTCTGTACCTTCATGCCATTTGCTAATAATGTGCACACATTTTTAGGAGATTTCTATCAGGGGCACGATGACTGGTTTTGCCATTTCCACACAGATAAATGTTATAAAAATGTGACTGAAATGAAGTGGCTAGAACATAGGTTAGTATTAGTTTCAAACAAACAAACAAAAAAAAAAATTGAAACCAACCACAAATATTTATCTTATAACTTTTCTATACTTGAAGCAATTTAGATCTGCAAGTTGAAGTCAGATTGATTTAATTATATCTGAGTAACAGATAATTTAAACAACCATGTTTCAGAAATTTGATCAGAATAAAAAATACATTCTGTAATTTCTTTAATCCTAAAGTGTTCTGTAATTTGGCAAATGAATTATTTCTCAACGACATCAAAGCTAAGACTTTTGATTTCATGCCTGGCTGATGGTGTAACCGTATATTATTAACTTTGCTGTTATTAATATTTGCCTGAAGATCAGCAGAAAATGAAAATATCGAAGTCTCCCCTAAATGCACTATCTGAAGAAGTGAGAGGTCTATTTTAAATTATGTTTTACACAGGGTTCCCACACCGGCCATCCAACCTGCTGCTCTAAGTCCTGGGACGAGCCGGATGGTCAGGGCTTTCGACAGGGTTCCCACAGGCCATGAAAGTACTTAATTTTAGTTTTTGTTTTCAAGGGCACTCGAGATGTTCTGGAAAAAGTTCTTGAATTTTCCCTTTTGAAAATTCAGTTGTCTAGATTCCGTTAGAATCCCAACATGCCATGCATTTCTTTTTTTCATCCCACGTTTTCAAAGAACACAGTGTCATGTGATCCCTTGCCTTCTCGCATGCTGTGAGATGTGATTTTTTAATTTCAACTGTGAAGAACTTGGTGTTATGGTTAACTTAATTATTTTATTCTTTTTATATTTTGAAAAAGTGGTTTTATAAGGATTGATGTGTTGTACGAGAAATGAGACATATGTATGTGCTGATAGATATATATATTCTCCCTCTTTCCCCAGCTGTTTTGTGTGTAACCGCAAGTTCTTGAATAGGTCTTGGACAAGTCCTTAATTTTTTTTTCGATTCGAGAGTGGGAACACTGTTATAGCTGTTTATTTCTTTTCTTGGCATTTTGGATAAGGATAATTCAAATTGTCAGGGATCTATTCTAAAAACACTTAAACACTTTTCAGCATTTGATTAAAACAAAAATTATTGGACCAAAATTGCATTGTGGGAATGACACACTTTTATGTTTTCTCCAAGAAATGTGCAAAAATTATGAGTAGAAAAAGCAAACATATTTTAATGTCACATAAGCATCAATTTCCATTGTCATATTGCTTGATATTACACATGACTATACATTTATTGTGGTTACAGTCAACAGCAAGAAAATAAAATTCCTGAAGAAACTAATTTCTGTAATCCTTAGTAGGAAGATGTTTTCTGTAGTAACTATGGAGAATTTACAGTAATTGATCCTTGATCATTTGGCAGGACTGAAAGCACCAAAAATGTTGTGCAATTTTTGGTGAATAATTGTTGGTTGGTACATTTGGCATTATTTTGCCAATTTCTAGTTTTGAAGCATTTTGGATATTGGAATGATGGATAAACGATCCTTTACTTTAAATTCCATAACAAGTATTATACAATTTTATCACGATAATTGTCAGAACTGTGTGGGCCAAGGAGTTACTGACTTTATACCTCAGGCCTAGCCAAAGCAGTTTGCCTCCAATTTTTATACTATCCAGAGGCCTGGATATATTTTTTTTACCACTAGTAATTTGTTTCAATTTATCGTTTTTCTGAAACAAGTGTATAAAAGTGTCTGTCCAAATGTATAGAAGTTTACTTATGTTTTGATAATCTGAAATGCACTTTTACGTTTTTTACTTGTTCTTGTTAAATGGAGTGGCTTTATTGTTATTTTTAATTTTGAACAAAATTGTGTTCAAATAAGGTACATTATTGTTTATTAAGTATTTGTACTTGAAAACTTATTTTGAAGCCAATAAATATGTGATCATTTGAGCTAATATTTTGTTTGTGCATCACACAACCTGTCATACTTAACTCAATGAAAAGCACAAGTTAAAGTTCTCTTGTGTATGTCTCTTCTGATTATGTGGGTTTCAAGTAGTGCCTTTTGAAAGGATGATGTATTTCTCTAGTTCATTTTACATGATCTTTATAAAATCATTAACAATAAATCACTACAATCTGGAATTTAACTGCACAAAAGATCAATTAAAATAACTACAGTGCCTGTTAGCAATAAGTAGTTGATTAAAAATGCCTGGTGTCTGCTATGCAGGCATATTGTTTCAACAACATGGGTAACGATAAGACACCAGGAATGCTCAAATTGAACCAAACAGTTATGCAACTTCAATAAGTAAAAAGCACTTGAGCAATAAAATAACAATGTAGAATAACACCTGTTTCAAGTATTCAAAATATTTTTATGCTGCATTCGCCTTTTTCTTTCATTTTACTTTTTGACTATGGGTTCATTGGTTCCACTAGCACTGATAAAGGGGATCTAGCATAATCTCGAAACAACTGTATGTTACATTGTTATTCTATTTGTGCTTTAATACCATGTTAAGTTTTCATTAACCTAGTTATGCAACTTTCTTTTATAAAGTTAAAGAAAGGAAACCCGTACAAAACAACTTTTAAAATGTCTCTTTTCATGCAAAGATGTAAAAACATATATACGAAACTGAGCACTTTCGAGCATGAAATGCTTATCAGAGGCATATGATAGAGGGGGGGGGGGGGGGGAGGGAAAGGAACATCAGGCTATATATATATTCAGCCAAACCATGATCAAAATCTGCATATTAATGGCCGAAAGGTACAAGCAAATATAAATGAAATGAAAAATCAAAGTATACAAATGACACAGCATATATAGAATGAAAATTAATGAAATAGAAAATATAAAGCATTTAGATGTTTAAATGCAGACTATGGAATCAGGAATGAGATGCTAAAAGAGAAACAGAGATGTTGTACAGGGTCAAAATTACTGGTGGAATCGCGATAAATACAAATAAAGATTCGAAAAGCAAAATATTACAAGGATTATTGCAGTTGGTTAAAACTTTTTTTTGTGGAAAAGCAGGACAAAAATTATCATGGATAATAGTTTGGGATAAGGCAGTGGAAAGTTTTTTTTTGTTTTTGATATTAGAAGCATATTCAAATAATCTAATATCTACAGTTCTTTTAGTACTGCCAATATAAAATATAACTATTTTCAGTGGAAATACGGAGACAAAGTTCACCACAACCTGATTCAAAACATTGCTTTTAAATTTATTGGTGTGGATACAGTTAAACCTACAATTAACAGAAGAATGAGCAGGTTTGAAATTGAATGCATGACAAAACACGACTTTGACAAGTGGACAAAAGAACTTAGGATTATAAGGAAGACTGGATTTAAAAGGTAAAACATCAGACAGGGCAAGCGTAGATTTGGAAAAAATAAAATTAGTACAGATAGTAAAAAATTATGATATCTTTGAGTTAAATATATTTAGCTGTAGAATGGAAATTGTATTAGAAAATATATTTTTGAGACTGGCATTTATTTAGCTCTTTTTTATTAAGATTTTTTTTATCAGTCCGGAAATAAAAATTCTGGATTCTTTGATATTTGAGCAACATTTCCCCAACTCTTAGCTTCAGTATTGTAGTGCTAATATCGAGGTGGTCTCCTCATTCTTGCTATTATTTCTCCATAATGTTTTCAGTTTGAAGTTTCTTTCCCCAACATCTGTTTGCACGGCAGAGACTATTAATCTGAAGTGATCTCTTTTAAAAGCTAAACATATTTATTAATTTAGCATGGTTTATCCAATCTTCTTGGAAAAAAAAAAAAAAATCAAGCACTATTTAAAGAGATCGTTGATTCAAGCACTATTTAAAGAGATCGTTGATTCAAGCACTATTTAAAGAGATCGTTGATTCAAGCACTTTAAAATGAACTTTTCTATGACTTTTACAAACATATGAACCATGTTGAAACAAGAAAATGTTAATAAAACATTCAATGTTGCCTAATAGTCATAATCACAAAAAACAAAACATACGTGTTTTGCAGACATACCAGCACTGAGTCGTTTCACTTCACTTTATATGTTTGTAGCTTCTTTGGACTTTCAGATACGCAAATTCATAAATAAAAGAAAGTTCAAAATACAGTGGAAACAGAAAGAAAATAGTTATCAGTATACATAAGTCAAGAAGATCTTAAAATGCTTTTTCACAAATCACAATCTAGATTTTTTCTTCTTCTTTTAAATTGACAAAGATTAAATGCCCCTGAATCTAATAATGTATATCAACTGCAATTACTGTTTGCAAATCTTCATAGGACCAAGATTTTTTTAGAATGAACACAAACTTTTGAAGCTTTACTTATCACAGTATATAAATAAACATTTTTTATATTTTCGAAATTTAAAAAAAATATGGCATGTTTGTTTAATTATTTACCTTGGTAATCAAAGTTTTTAGTGTTATGAATGTAAAAGTATCCAATTTATATGCATGAAAATGAATTTTACAGAAGCATTTGTCCCCGATAAATAAAGCACTAATTGAATATATAAGTATTTGTATCGAATGTTCTTTTATTTAGTTTTGAAATAAGTTAATATTTCAACCGTGCATCAAAGTCTCATTTTCCTAATACCAGGATGACCTGAACTGCATAAGTGGAACTTCATTAAAGTAATTTTCGAAAAGTTAGACATTTTAGGTATGCTACAAATTTATGGAGACAACGGGACATACAGCTGTAAAAGTTGGACTATTTCGCCGAAATTGAGACATTTGGTCACCTTATGCATACACTTTAATAGTGGAAAGATTCAGTATCTAAATAGAAGATACATATTTTGAATAATGCATAAAACAGCAAAGTTTCATTGACCTTGAAAAGTTATTAGTATTTAGATTATTATTCACAAAATGTGGCTATAGGGAACGCTTGACAGCTATGACTTATGCTCATAGTGCGGTTATTAGTGGATCAGTTTTGCACTTTGTGTTACTCAAATTGAAAAATCAGCATTGGTTGCAAGAAAACATTTAGCATTGTAATTTTGCGAACATCTATCATGATAAAGTCAATTATACTACATAGAATGGCTGCAAAGTAGTACTATAAATTGGCTGCAAGATACAACTGACTGTCACTATAGATGGTTTCAAAACAAGCATATTTACTTACTACCAGTGCTTACGAGTATTAACAAGCAAAGCATTGTCCAGTGATACTGTTTGCTACACAGCACTAGAAACCAAATTCCATTTTTAATTTTATCCACAATTTTGCATACTTAGCAGAAAAATCCAGTCCTCAAATCTTCTAGTAATGTTAATATTAGAAAGTGGAAAATAGGAGGATCAGCTTTAAAGTAGGAAATTTAGGAGTACTACTCTCTTTGATTTCACAGAAGAATTAATCCAATGTTGAAAATCAATCAATGCTTCTAGTATTGCAATCTTTTGAAACTCAAAATCAAATAAACACATACTACACAGAATACCTGCGAAGTACCGATGTTAAAATATACTAATATCAGAACAAAACATGTCATGTAAAGATTTTTAATGTTTTCACAATTATAAAAAATTACAGCATTTATAACAAACATTCTACACATACACACAGCACAAAAAATGGCATGTACAGTTAAAAAGGTAATATACAAAGAGTATTCACACAAAAAAATTGAGTGGATGGCATGTATCAATGGTAATGCAGGTGGTTTACAAGGACTAGTTAGTTGAGAAATGGTCACGAGAGTCACATCTATTCTACCTTTAAGCGCTTGCTGTACTCTTTCTGCTGCATAGCAATCCATTCCCGCTTCACCTTCATTCGTTTTAGCTGGCCGTCCCTGCAATTAAAAGTTGAAGGAAATAATTGCATTTAAGTTTTCTATGTAGATATTCACATTAACATTTGGTTCATTTCAAATAAAAAAAAAAGTTTCAAAGCACACATTCACTACATAAATGAGTACTTGCATTGTAAATTTCAAACTTTTTCATTAACAGTGTCTCAATCAGAAAAATTTTAAAGCCGGGTGATCAGGTACAATGGGAGGGTGGATTAAAGTCCCCCTCCCTCAACAGAATAAAGTCTTCAATTTTTTTAAATTTTATTTTGTTAAAAATATGACTTTGTGCCTTACAGAAGTTGGAGCAGAAGTCCTATAGTCTGAGCACAGAATCAAGTGGGCACTAATCTACTTTTAGAAATGTGTAGCTCACACTTATATATAATAATGCACTCATATATATAGTAATTTCAAACATAAAAGATTATAAAAATACAAAAAAACATATCAAATAAAAATTTTGACCATAAAATTTTAGTTCCCCTCCAACAAAGGATTTAAAAAATAAAACTTACCACATCAGATCTACAAGACCGCCCTTTTTTGCAATCTCTGCTTTAACTCTGTTAGCAAATTCTACAGCAGTTTCATTGCTCTACAAAGTAAATACAAAAATTAACAGAATAGAATAGAGAGCATTGTGTGCCACAGAACTTTTAGAAAATAGCTTAGTTCACAAAATAGGTAAGTTAATAAAGATAATTAAGGTATTGCATTATGAAGACTCATAATTGCAAAATCTATTCTTTTTTCTCAAACTTTTTGACCAATTTTTCTGATTTATACGTTATAATAAATAGGAGAAAGAAATAGAAATATAATAGTCTGAAAAAAAAATTAAATGTGAAATTTTATTTTAATTTAAAGTTTAAAAATCTTTAAAATCATTTTTATAATGCTACTCCTCTTTCTAATTTAGATTTACAGAGCTGAATTTTTTTTTTCCCATTTATAGATAAAAAATACAGAAATATTTTTAAGCAGGGACTAAACACGTAATATTAAAAAAAAAAAAGTGAAACATGGGGAAAAATGATAAAAAAACCCACCAAATTTTTTTTATAATATTTTTAAGATTAACTTATTGTCCAATTAAAAAAACATTTATAAAACATATATTCAAATACTGCAAAAAAAAAAAAAAAAAAAAAAAATAATAATACAGTTAATATAATCTTTGTAAAAGTAGTAGGGTTTTCATTACTATAATATGTAGGAAATAGAAGTGGCAGAAAATGGACGTTAAATAATTGTTTTTTCGGACATTTCAAAAATGAACTAACTGAATTGTGAGTTGCCCTTTCTTTGTTTAGAAGAATTAAGAGAAGAAAAGAAAAAAGCGGCAAGTTAAGGAAATTGACAAGTTGAGTATTCTGCAGAATTTTCTTCCAAATCTTGGTTTGCATGGCAGTTGATATTTGGACATCAAAATAAATGAAATAGCCATTCAAAATATCAATAACATATGCGACTATAATTTGTGAAGTACATATTTGGTTTATATAATGCAAATCATTTTTTTTGAATGATATACAGGGTGTCAAGGAAAGTCATGGACCAGGCCAATAATGAGAAGTATTAGGGTTATTGTATATTATTTTATGCAGATGTATAGAAAACCCTAATGGTGCTGCACGACGAGACTACTTTAAAGGAGCTGACCCTTTCTTAGGGGGTTACTACGCTTTCTTTTAGAGATAGGGGAACAGTTAATTACAAAATTGTAGAGTGTTGCAAAATTAGTACTAAACATTTTTGCCCTTCCTCCTCTCTTCCAAAAGATGGAAAAGAATGACAAAAACACATATACAATCTAAACCCCTCTTACAAAAGTTGCACATTTAGCCAATGCGACAGAATAAAATTTACTATTAAACATAAAATGTTCACCTTTAGCAGTGATGTATACTTGCACACATGTAATAAGATGTCTTTGTGTGTTTTCCAATGTTTCTACGTTTAAACTGTTACATACAAATTAATAAAATTTTCTTTTAAAATCATTATTTAAAGTTATTTTGAAGCTTTCGGTGTGAAACAAAAATGCTTAGTACTAATTTTACAATGCTTTACAACTTTGTAATTGACTTTTCCCCTATCTCTAAGAGAAAGCAAGATAGCCCCCATAGAACTCTAAAAATGAGGGGTTATACCCCATAACGTTATCTTATCATGTAGTGCCATGAGGATTTCTATAAACTTGCATAACAAATATATAATAACCCTAATATTCTCGAGTTATTGGCCTGGTCCATGACTTTGCTTGACACCCAGTACAAATAAGAGTATATTATACACAAGACACTTTTTTAAATTAGTCATTCCTCTGCCTTCTTTGTATTAAAGTGCTGCAGGAAGTGCATAAACTGACATATGAGTGGAGAAATAGCTAAGTGAGGATTTCTTGTTTAATATCCCTCATAGTCTAATTTATAATTAAAAATGATTATACATCAATTTTAATATTTTTGCTTTTATATGCCGAAAAGAAAGTTTATGCCATATCTCATTCAACATATTTCTTTATCTGCTAAAATAGTTTTGTCCAGATTTTTTTAAAGAGGATTTTTAAAAAGTCAACTTTCTCTCACAAAATATTTTATTTTTTAAAATTTTTGAAAGCCAAATTTTTTTTTTAACATTTGGAATTTTGTGAAGGGTCTTTTTTTAGAGTGGTTGGAATTTCGAAGAGACTTTTTTTGTAATAGAAATTTTCGGAAAGGTCCTGAGACAGATCCCATAGTATCCAGATTATTTATTGCCCATAATTTAAACATGTAAATTACACACCTTCAAAATAATCTAAACATCAATTTTTTTTCCTCTACATAAAAACGACAAAATAATTAAAACACTTCGTAAATACAGCACAAAGTTTTTAAATATAAATAACAAAAAAATAAACCAAGAATGTTTGAAATTTTAAGCTTTTTTCATGACTGCACAGGTATTCTTGAATTGAGCCAGTTTTGTTATGCATTAAATGAATTTAAATTTGTATTTCCATAAATTGTATGCATTTTCTTTTATGATGTTCTTCTGATAACCATAAACATTTAAATCAAGAGAAAGTAATCGTGCTGAAATGCAGGCAATTTTTCCAGTTTGCCAACAGGGTCAGTCAACTGCACAAGTACTAATAATGCTTTTTAAATCCAAACAATTTGAAGTTTTAATAAACTTCGAAGAATAAAATAATCCAATTTCATCCTTACCTTACGAGACATGGGAGGAAGATACCATACATCACATACAATAGCCCAGCTGGTGAGCATCATAAGTAAATACTGCATGTAACTTTGTTTGCTACTGTTCCAAAAGGGATCACCAAACCTTGGGTCATACTGAATGTAGAAAATTAATTACAATTACAATTGACTTAAAAGATAAATATTTTAAATGGAATTTCAAATTTTAATTACTGTATTTGTTGACTAGCACAATTTCACAACAAATATTTTACAAAATAAATTACTTCAATTTGTATGAGTACCCATGGAAATAATTTCATTTCTGTAATACACTTTATTGAATTTTTACAGTGCAAATTAAATTTTGAAAGAAATAAAGAAAGTAATCGTATTAAAAAGATTAGGTTTATAACAAGTAATCGTAAAGCCAAGATTAGGTTTATAACAAGCTATAGTGCCCACAGCTAGCAGTCATTAAATATAGTAATTAGTTTTTATAGCAATCACATTTTTAGCAAGTTCTGACTCCTGTGCCCACTGTGCGGGCACAGGTCACAAAGCAACAAAAGTGGATCTAAGTTCAGCGTGAGCAGGTCAAGTGACTTCAGTGCAGGGTAGAAAAACATGAAAACTGCATCAAAATCAGAGCACGAGTCGCTAAGACAGATACTCCCCCCCCCCCCCCCTTAAAAAAAAAGGCATCAATTCAATCTTTTTTTATCATTGACATAACATTTAAAATGATCTAAGAGAACATAAGAATTTTAGTTTTATTTCATTTAGTACAAGGATGCTGTTTTAACATATAACTGACAGCAGTTGTATGTTACAATGAATGGAGAAATTTTGAATATATTTTTGATAAATTTTTATTTATTTGTTCTCAATTTTAATTGATTTATTGATTTTCAAAATAGTTGGAGGTACCTAGAATTTAGTGTTTCTCGGGAATTAAAATGCAAAATTCTAATTAAAATTACGCTAGAACATAAAGATAATTCTGAAAAATGAAACAATGATTCTATAGTGTTATTCATCTATAGTGTTATTTTTGTCTTCAAACACTATAGATGACATCATCAACGACACAGGTTTCACTGAACATATCCTGATGAATCAGCCAGGCCTGTTGAATTTAATGTTTTTCCTTAAATAATGAGTATGATGGGCCAAAGTTGAAAGGGCTTATCATGCTCCCTTTTCCTGGGCCAATTTCAGACATCTTTTCTGGGCCTTGGCTGTTTCGATATTATTATTTTGTATTATATGTTGCTCTTAATGAAGTTATTTTAGTTTTATTACATTAGCAGCTGTTTGAGTTGTTTGTTTCTTGCCTTCAAAACCAGTCAACATTATTATTTTGTGTTGTATGCTGTTCTTAACAAAGTTATTTAAGTTTTATTGTATTAGTAACAGTTTGAGATGCAATTAAGTCTATTAAATAGTTTTAGTTTTAGCAACGTGCAAATAGATGGTGGTACCAGTAAAAATTGGTTGCTTTATTGGGATTATAGCCAAATTTCGGCTATTAAATTTATAATTTCATAATTCGAATTTAAAAAAAAAAAAATCTCAACAAGTCATTTTTTTTTTTTTGGAGCCAAGGCACCCTTATATCAAATTTTATGGCTGTATGACATTTAGATATTTTGCTACAAACACATACAGACAGGCATCTTTTACTATTATAGATTATTATATTTTAGAATTTGCATTGCTAGCATAGATATGGAGGTGGGACCCATGTGTGTCGAAAGCCCAGGCCAACCGACTCGTCCGAAGACTTAGAGCTCTTTTATGGGTAGCCGGGGACCCATGTGTGTGTAAATGTGTGTTTCTCCATTATAAATTAGTGCTCTATTAATCTTCAATCAGAGTATTAACATTTCAGTCTATTTTTACTCTTTCTATAATCTTAATATAAAAAGATAGAAAAGTAAATTCTTCATGTTAAAAATATGAAATTTCTTAATCCAATAATATAGACACACATGATCAAAATACTTGATGTACCAATTGGTTAGAGACAACATAGGGGCTCCTGCTAGTAAAATTTAGAGTAAAACTTTTGCTAATACTTCACTGATTTGATATAAGGAATATGTAAATAAAGTGAGCAGAAAAGCTTGGCAAGAATTTATTGTATTTCCACAAAAGTTTAAAAGATTTTTATAATAATATTAAAAAATGATTTAATGAAAAATGAAACTACATATTTGGGCACTGTGTATTGTTCAAAAACCTTACCTTGATAGCTACTGGATAAATAGTGCCACCAACTTCGAAACTTCCCTTTTTAAACATCATCACAGAGGTATTATTTATACAAGTTCCTAAAAATAATTTCGATATATTATTGGCTGGAAGCTAATGCTACAAGATTCAAACATAGCATATGCAGTTGACCAAACATATGAACAAATATAAATTAGGTTATTTAATAATTAAAATCAATATTTAACCCTTTCGCGATGGTTGGCACGCCTGCAAACTTGCATTCAATGACGGACGGCACGCATTTGTGACGGAGAAACTTTACCCTAAACAGCGAGTGGCATGTATGCGTGTTTTCACATGAAACGTTTTAGAGCCAACGGCCCTACCGTGTGCTGAAAACACTTGTTCTCGTTAGATCACCGAAGTCAAGCAACATCGGGTGCGGTTAGTACTTGGGTGGGTGACCACCTGGGAACACCGCATGCTGTTGGCACATTTCGGGCATGGTAGCACTGTGGATTGCGTGCTGGATTTGCACGCTGCCACAACTGCCACCATGTTCATGCGGAGTATGATCACGTTAAACATGTGGGTCCGTAAGTCCTTCCGAGAGGTTGGTGGTAGGGGAAAGAGGGTACGGTCCCTGTGGATGCCTCCTTCACTGAGTTCCAGTCTAAATTGGGTGGCATTTCCCGGCCACCCAAACGGTTACCTTACACCTTTCTGTTAGGTCGGACGGTCTGGGTCTTAACAACAACATGAAACGTTTTAATTTGTCTTCTAGATGGTATTAAATGTCCGTGGAAACAACTTCCATGTATTTTGCAGATAATTGATCTTGGCATAAAGAGGATCCAATGAATTATTTCTCCATTTGGAGCGGTGAAACATGGTTTTGTAATATAAACAAATCTTTTGTAATGTAAACAAATCTAATATAAACAAATTTGTAATATAATACAAACTTCTCGCAGCATCAACAATTTTATAATTGAGTTTCAGGTCTTGTTTTGATTTCAGCTTTATGATTTCGTTGGTGAATCATAGGAATATAAGAGATTACTTTTTTTTGTTTGGGTTTTAGAGGCAGTGAAATTATTCGTTTATTTCGGATAAAAGAATCGGAGCAACTAATGAGTATTTTGTATTGAGATTTGTATGAAAAATATACATCAAATAGAAAATAAATATTTCTTTTATTCCTGAAAAAAGTAGATTTCTGTGTTGAACAGGTGATTTTTAGTGAATTTTTTTCGAGAGTTAGGCTTAGCGCAAAAAAATTGCTGTCTGCTGGGAACAGTTCGGAAGCGAAGCACTCCGTCATTTGGGCCACGGCAGTTCCGGAATGCCGCCGTCACGAAAGGGCTAAGCATAAGAAAACACACACATTATTATTATTATTATTTACACACATTTTTATTAGTGGCCAACTTTTTACATACATTTTTATTAGTGGCCAACTTTTTACACACATTTTTATTATTCCGGCCATTCAATTCGCTGCTCTAAGTCCTTGGACGAGCCGAATGGTCTGGGCTTTCGACACATTTTTATTAGTGGCCAATAGCCCTACTGTGCTGATAACACCGGTTCTCGTTAGATCACCGAAGTCAAGCAGCATCGGGCGCGGTTAGTACTTGGGTGGGTGACCACCTGGGAACACCGCATGCTGTTGGCACTTTTCGGGTGTGGTAGCCCGGTGGTTTGCATGCTGGATTTGCACGCTGCCACCATGTTCATGCGGAGTATGATCATGTTAAACATGTGGGTCCGTAAGTCCTTCTGAGAGGTTGGTGGTAGGGGAAGGAGGGTACGGTCCCTGTGGATGCCTGCCCCACTGGGTTCTGGTCTAAATTGGGTGGCAATTCCCGGCCGTCCAAACAGTTACCTTACACCTTTCTGGTAGGTCGGAAGGTCTGGGTCTCAATAACAACAACACATTTTTATTAGATTAAAATGAAAAACCTACTAATAATATTGTATTTTACTATTCATAATTTTTCAAAAGCATTTTTTATTTTTGTGAATTTGCAAAAGCATTTTTGAAGGAAATAATGAAAATATAAAAATAAAATGCAGCAAAAACTTTCTGATATAAACCTGATTTTTTTTCTTTTGCTAAATAAACAATCTATAATGAAAATAAAATTTACCTTTTGCATGTTAAATAACTTGAAAAATTAAGTCCATAAAAATAACTAAAACCTTAAAAAATTAGTTTTGATATAGCGTTGACATTAAAATCCAACTATTATAACACATAAATTAAGTATTAATCCTAGGGGCGCGGTAGCCCTGTGGTTAGCGCGCGGAGGTTGCACTCGGTAGTCCCGGGTTCGATTCCCGCCGCTGCCCAAACTGCCGCCGTGTTCATGCGGAGTACGATCACGTTAAACATGTGGGTCCGTAAGTGCTTCCGAGAGGTTGGTGGTAAGGGAAGGAGGGTACGGTCCCTGTGGATATCCCCAAACAAATACCTTACACCTTTCTGGTAGATCGAACGGTGTGGGTCGAAGAAGAAGAAGAAGTATTAATCCTAGTCTTATCTGTTAGATGTGCAAACTATTTTGGCAAAATCTCATTTACCAAAGAAAATTTAGTTAACATCCCTGTTAACTTTTAAAATGTATAATATATTCGGTATTTCATTCTTTGGGTACTTTACATTTATCATGAATGTTGATTTGATAAGCATTTAGTATTTTATTTGAAAAATATTTTTTTTTTCAGCCTTAATATAGCCTATTGATACAAGACCTTAAGCTATATTGATATTTTGTATTGATACACTAGTATGCATACAATACTGCATCAATACAATAGCTTTTGATATATAACATTAACAGTTTTCCTTAATTTATGATTCTATTTTCTTTTTCCAATACATATTTTTAGAAAATTATAATAAATAAATTTTCTTTTAATGCTGAAAATAGCATTTTTTAAGACATCGTAACTTGTTTTAAAAGTGTTGAAAACGGTAGAAATTAAATTAACTAGATCTTGAAAAATATGTTCAAAATAGCTCAAATAAAGAGATTTCTTTTTACTGAGTGATTTCATGAATTTCCCATGAGTAAGAGTAATTGTTTATATTAATTATATAATTTCTAGATTATGAGGATTTTGGATTTGATAAACTGAATTATACTGTGTTTGCATTAGACACTTTAATTTCAGTATATTATAACCATGATGCTCGCTCTCAGTCGAACTACGATGTTCTAAAATTATGTTATAATTATCTTTTATATAATTTTCATATAGCTCGTTAAATAATAATTATAAATTACTTTCTAATGTAATCTTTGTATATTCCATCTTAAAATGCAAGATTCAGAAAATTTAAATTGATGATGTCGATATGATACAGTATTGATACAGTACTGATACATCACATAAGCTTGTTTATCACTCAGGGTACGAAATCTCTACACGACAATGGCAAGTACATTTTTTCATTCGGTGAGTAAAAAAATCTGTGTATTATATGTTTATTTCATGTTTTTCCAGTTATATTCATCGATTGTTCACATATGGATAATTTTAATCCAGAATTAGTCATTGATAAATAGCATTTTTCAACTGATAAAAGTAGATATGTTGATAGAGAAGAATAAATAGTTATCCACTTTGGGTATGTTTTCATTTATTATTTTCTTATAAATTATTATCAGAGTATGTAGGTACTATTATTTGTACATACATCATATTTTACAATTATGTTAATTTTTACTGCAATTATCTTTTTTGATAAGATAATAAACAAAATGTTATTAGGAAATATTTTGGAAACCCAAAGTTAAAAAAAAAAAAGCTTAAAAGTTGTTGTAATAACAAATATTGTAAACTTCCTTGTTCTTTCTATCGAATAATCTACCTTAGTATCGAATTTCAAGTCTCTATTTTATTACAGAGTGTATTTTGTATCTAGTTTACAGCTTCATCCTCCTCTTGCACATGCTTTCTTTCCCATTGCAACTAACTCGCAGTATGTCAACTTGTAAAATGCATAACTAACTCTTGCTTTTTATAACCTCTACAGTAACTGATGTGATGCTGTATCAACAGGCTTTTGTGAACAGTGCCTAATGCAATATTTAGATACAATTTACATGCATATTACATTCATAGAATGTGGTGGAACACATTTCTGTGAGGTGATGTAGTATTTTTAACACTATGAGAGTTATGAAATATCTAAATCAGAAATATAAAAGTACATTTTGTGTGACACACTTTATTTTTACAAATACTAAATTAAGTAAATTTTTGTATTATCATAAAAATAACAATCATTCTTTTGCAATGCACAGACAAACAATTCAAATTATTTATAAATTTATGAAAAAGCTTTTGTCCTTCCATCTCTAATGCTTTTTGACTCTGAATAACCCGAAGAATAAAACTTTTCACTTTATTCTGATAATATAGTTGCTTCAGTAGCGAAATTTAGAAAATTGCATTTGAAAATTTTTATTGCACATGATAGTTTGCTGCATTTTCCCATTCACTATGCTCTGACGTTAAATAACGCTAAGAATAAACAAGCTTTTCACTTTATTTGTTTGCAATACATTTGCTTTAGTAGTAAAATTTAGAAAAATGCATTTAAAAAAAATTATGGCTAGCCAATCTTTTGCGTGCTGGCCGACCAAAACAGAAAGGATGTGCAATATCGTTAGTGGAAGGATCCTATGTAATTTTATGTTAAAAAGCCAAAGAATCCATTAAAAATCATGTAGTGTGAACTTTTTTTGAGACAGTAAGCTTTCTTTAACCCCTGCAACATGAAGCTTATAAAACTTAATGGACAATGTTGACTGATTAACATAATTAAATTGTTACGGAAGTTAATCCATTGTTGTTTGAAGTCTGTTAAACTGTCACAGCAGCCATTTTTTGCTTAGCTTTGATTACTTCAAATAGTTTTCTTCATGATTCAAATGGTTTACAGTTTTGTACTTCAAATGGTTTACAGTTTTGTATCTATAGATACAGAGTTTAAATATTTTAGCATTTATGTAAAAATTTTACTTATGCATAATGCAGGTCACTGCTAAGTTGTCAAAACTTAGCAGTGACCTGCATTATTTAAGTTTTATCTGTAGGGTTAGGTTTATATATCATTTTACATGTTGGGTAACCTGAACTACACTTTAACTAGTAATGTATTTTCATGTTTTAGCAGTGTAAGAATACTGCTATAACAAAAGTTAATACAGCATGAATTTAAAACATAGACAAAGGAATAGAGTGTTTCGGTGAAATATTCACCACAAGTATACTAGTTATGTTACTCATAAAACATACCTTCTGGAAATACTAAAATAGGCAACTTAGTTTCATCTTCAACATGTTCTTTCAGCCTAGGAAAATCAAATAAGACAGGTAATTAGAGGCATTATTATGATTTAATACAGGGTTGCTGTCTACAGAGTAAAATAAAATTCCCTGACCATTACAGGTTTTTAGGTTAAAAAAAGCAATAGATTAAAAAAAAAAAAAAAAAAAAAAAAAAATTGAACTAAATAGCCAATTTTTTCAAGTTATATCATGCTTGCATATTTGTTTAGAAGTAGATCTTCATTTTTTTTATATCCACATTGGAAATCTTTAATAATCATTAAACAAACAGGGATAATGTATCGAATTCTTCACTATTCCAAAGTGATAATATAAAACATGATTTTGCACTGATTGTGCAGCATTTTTGTAGAAACCACTTGAATAAAGTCAGGACTAGTAGCTTTATTGTTTTTTGATTTGCTTTTTCACGCTGGACCACAGACAGAAACAAAGTCCAAGAGAGGCTGGAGTAAAAATCAAGGGGCCCTCAACAGTCTTGAAAGAAGGGGGGGGGGATGCATTAAAATACTAAATTTTAGTTTTTAAACAAATTGTTTCATTAAAAAATATTTTAACTGTAACTAAATATTGCCTTTTTTATTATTAAGAATCACTATTATATGCTACTGAGTCAAAGTTTATGTATTACAAAGCTTATTAATCATTAGTGTCTGTAAACTAATAATGTTTATTATTATATATTTCAATTCATATAAATTCGTAACATGCAGTTAATTGTATAGCTATATTTGTAAGCTAATAGCTGATTGTGAAAATCATATAGCTACTATGCATTAATATTTATATACAATAATTAAAATTAATTTTAATATAAGCATTTAACTAGTAGAGAAGCTGTTAATTAATCAAAGAAATTTTCCTGATAAGAAGAAATAAAGAAATATTACTAAAGATAATATTACTAAAGATATAATAAAGAAATATTACTGATAATTTCCGATATTGCCTGCCCCCTTTGTTTTTAAGTTTTCTCGCACTGATCATTTTATTATTTACTTCAAACTGAAGTACCATATGCAATAATTTATTACTTTTCTTTTTTACAGTTAAGAAAAACAAACACAAATTTCTGTTTAAATTAAGATTTATTGCTAATAATTCTTGATTTTTTTATTAATTTATAGTCCTGTTTTTATCTTTTAATCATTTATTCTATAATCTTTTCAATCATCACGATCGCAAATATTTCGATAATTTTTTCCGTCATTTTATTGGACCTTGTGAATATAGTTTTGTAAGTTAATGTCTTTCAAGCAGTAGCTTCATGTATTGTAATTTTAGCTAATGTCATTCTATTTTCCATATGATCGTTTATAGACTGTACATATGTAGGTCAAAGTGGAACAACAATTAACGATATGGGCCTTTCAGCTGGAAAGGTTCGGTTTTCAAATCTCCCATCCCCTCTTTGCAGTTGAGTCTTTGCAGCACTTCTCACAAGCTTGCTCGTATCATATTTGGGAAACTCTCTCTTGCATATGAATTATTTCATTTTCAATTTATTATGAAGCAAAATATAATTTTACTCGAGTCGAAACTCGATTTTACTCAACCAGAAACATGCTTGCTTCGGTTGATGATTGGTAGAGATAAGGGATAATAAAATGGAATTCTCCCCATGTTATCGGAACCGCCCTCTTCGCAACAGGTGTTCGTGGTCTTTAGGGGAAGGTGGGGGCGGAAAAAGAAGGGAGTATAAGTGGACAAAAAGTCGGAAGAGGGGTTAAGGAAAAAGGTCGCTCACAAACAAGTTTATTTCCTTTCTGTTTTTGGCAAATCGAATTAGATTTTTAAAAAAAAATAATTTGCAGGCTGCTGAAAAATCTGCAACGTCTGTCTCCAGTCTCACAATTTCTGCTACCGGGGTCCCCTGCATGGCCAAGAGGTTGTTTTCACAGTTTCTATTGTAAGATTCTTAAGTATCATAAGAATCATTTTGCTCCTCTTTATTACATTGTTTTTGTAGATTTTCAAAATGCTCAATCCAATAACTATATATGTATCTTTTCTGTCACTTAATATATCAATTTATATTTTTTCAGATAATAATTCTATGTTAAGTTTAGTTCCTACGACTAATGTTAATTTTCCTGTAAAAAGCCCAGCTTTCATTGGAACTATTAGTATATTGTTACAAATAATAATGTAAAAATTGCAGAAACTGGGAGGGGATGGTCGGTCTTGAAGGAGCAAATATAAATATTGTGGAAATTGTTAGTGGTAAAAGGAGGGAGAGGGCAGAATTTAATGTTCCACCACTGATCAGATTTGATTCTAAACTGGTAAATACTTTGCCTTACTTCAAATTTTGAGCATCTTAATCTATAAGAATAAGACTGTACAGGGTGTTTCAAAAATATTGATCAGTCTTATAAATTTTGAACTGTTAGTGCTAGACACATACTACCAATTGGGAAAATTGCTTTAAATTATAAGAAAAATTATACTGAAACACTTTCAAAACTATGCGATGTACATACAGAATTTAAGTGCAAGTTAAGAATGTTTAATGACCCTCATTGCAATTCTTTAGCAAAATAGAACTCTGAATTATAAGTTTTGTTTCTGTTTTCAGTTAGCAAAAAATTCACAAATTCAGAAATAATAGTGATATTTAGCTAGGGTGATAAAATATAAATATAAAATGGTGGTAAAACCTACTCCTGACGTCCTTAAAAAACTAGTTTTAATTATATTTACCTTTTCAAAAGCTATTTGAACTCTGAAAGAACACAAATATACTATACCATATTAGATATGAAAAAATTTTGGTTGTGGTAGATGTTTTGTTTTTCATTCTATATCCTTTAATCGAGACTGAGAGATGTTCCATGAAGTAAAAACTAACTGGAGTAACCAAGCAAAGTATTGTAATGAGACATTTGGATACACCTGTTAAAGCTTTTGATCCTGTCCCTCCCGTATTCCTCTGGTTGAAATGGGGCACAAGATAAGGTTGCCATTAAGTCTTATAACAAGGAGGCCATTTAAATCACAAAAGTTTAATTTAAAATAAAACCTATATTTGTAAGTCAACAACAGGGTTCATGCCCATTTTCCAAAATGAAATTCCCCGAGTTTTCCAGGTTTTCCCTGTTGTCTTCATCAAAATTCCAGGTACTGCGTACTACTATTTTAACGCAAATTAAAAATTTTTTTTTTAGATTTAACTGATATTTACCGTGAATACATGACAGTGAGAAAGAAAAAACATTCAAAATAACCCAAAATTTTCTATCTTTGTATACAATTTTATCTGCATACAGAACAACTTCAAAAATCTGGATTTTGACAATTTCGGATTTTAGAATTTTCCAGATTTATAGAGTCTGGATAGAATTCAAACTTAATATCAACTAAATACACTATAAAACATTATTTTTAGCAAAAATAATGACAAAAAGTCAAGTTAACCCATTAAAAAATATTATTTAATACACACACACACACACACACACAAATTTTTTAGAAAAAAAATATACATTACAAGAAATAAAAAAAAACAAAGTTTACATTTTATCATTTTGTTTTAAATACTTGAACTAATGTTTGTTGTTTCATTAATTTTGGTTCGGGGGAAAGCAGTTTTTCTTTCATTCTGTAGGTAGATGGGCATTATTTTCTGTTTGGTTACGGAGTTTCTTTGTTCAAGACCTTTAATTGCATGATTGTTTGTACATGATTGTCAATAGGTATTTTTTCTGTCCCCCCCCCCCCACACACACACCTTAATTCGCTGGCAAAATGTCTATATTTTTACTTTCTCATGCTATAGAATAGGGAAAGTATTGTTTTCTCGAATATTTTCTATTTCAAGATACTGATGCAAATACATATTTTAGGACCTGCTGAACACATTTTGACTATTTTAAAGTAATGTCTATCTGATGCCTAGCGTACATGATAGTTGCCATAAATACTGATGGATTTTCATGAAACTTTATATCCAGCTTTGTTATCGAAAAATCTAGAACTAGATAGAATTTTTTGAAATTTCATATTTTCTATGGTAGCATGAGACAAAAGTTTGCATAATCATATACAAAAGGGATTATTTACGACTCAATGATTATGAAACTTCAATCATTATAGTGATGCCACTCAGCTGATGAAGATTTCAGTAGCGAAAAAAGAAAATATCAGTAGTTTTAAGACTTTTTCAGTAGTCAAGTTAAGAAATGAAATATATATACTCACATAATACAAAAATGCATATACAAAAAAATTATTTAAGCATATATATATATATATATATATATATATATATATATATATATATATATATATATATAATATAAGTTTTTATTCCATTAAAAATACTTTATATTGAAAAGAAACATTTTTGTTTGATAAAGCACAAGTTTTCACTAATGATAACAAATATTAATCTTTAATAAAAAATAAAACATAGCAATGTATTTATAGATGTGAATACATTTTCCCTGCAATTTTCCTGACAATTTCATCTATTTTCAAATTCCCTGTAAATACCCGGTTTTCCCGATTTCCAGAGTAAGCACAAACCCTGAACAATCTAATAAATAAATTCAATTTACATTGTAAAAAATCACACACACACACACATATGGAAATCTAGAAGTTTTTGTTATTATTCATAATGTATATATTATATTAACTGATTTGATAATTTAGGATAAATTGTTATATACTTCTTTCTTTAAAAGTAAGTTAAATTTGCTCAAGCTTATTATTGTGTTAGATATCAGAGTATGTATTTGTACATTGCTGCCATAAATTGCTGCCATTGTACATTGTACATTGCTGCCATTTGTACATTGCTGCCATATAATCTTAGTGGACCAGTCATGAAAGCTGTGGACCAGTGTTTTTTTTTGTACATGCCAGTAATTCTTATTGTTAACTTCTAATGCTGGTTCATAAATTATTTTGAAAAGTAAGATTTATAGGTACCAGTGTTAAACTAATTAATTATTACATTATAAGCATATAAGCTTATAAGCATTTTTAAGTAATTGACATTTTGACCTAAAGGGGATATGTAAAAAGTTAAATTTCATTTTTTTACGCAAATACCTCCCAGTTTTGAAAATCTTTTAGACACACTTATTTTTTTATAATTGAAAACAATATTCTAATTGGAATTATGTGTTTAGCGCTAACAGTTCAAAAGTTATAAGCCTAACCAGTATTTTTAAAACACTATACAGGAAATTCTTACATTCATCAAATTTAAATGAAAATACTTAATAGAGATCAAAATTGATTTGCATTAAAAATTATATTTTTAAAATGTGGACCAACCTCCTGGCCACTAGTTCTCTATCTTTTACTTCTCCCCTTTCAAACCATATGTGAGAAGTCGCCCTTGCCAGGCCTCTCTGTAGAACACCCAAGAATCCACCATGGCTTTGCCCAACCTGGGAAATCAGAAAAGAAAAATTAATTTTCTCAAGAAAAACATGGAATAAAACAAAACAAAACAGAATCATTTTCAAAAGTTCGTATTAAAAATTTAAATTAGACATACATAGGCAAAGCTACAGGAAAAAGGGCCTAGTCTAATGAAGCCGACATTTTTGTTTAATTATACATAGAAAATAAATAAAATAATTTTCATATTTTCTCATGAAAATACAAATAATAAATGCTTTTGCACAGTCAATACTTGGTTGGTATACTGTCACTATTTGTTCCTGCCTGGTCATTTATATAGAGAGGTGGTATATCGAATTTTCATAGAAATATTGAACATTTACTTATATATTAAATTTAGTAAATTGTATTTAATTTGGCACTTAAAATAATTTTATATGTTGTCATCAAGAAAGGAGCCATATTTTCATATATAATTCAATGCCAAAAACTTTGTGCTGTAAATCTTTTATATTATTATTTTGATGCGAAAGAAGTGAAAACATTGTCCTATGAAGAAAAAAGTCAAGTGCTGCCCACATCAGATTTTTTTCAGAAAATACAGCTGAATCTCTGTTTAAGGCAGTCGTAAAATTTTGTTATATATTCATTAAATACAGATAGACATCATTATTATTATTTTTTGTTAAATATTGTTTAATTGTCTATGAAAGTTTTATTCAAAATTTCATGGTTGAAAATCTATTTAATGGGATGCCAAGTCTTGGCATAATGCCCTTTTCTTTTAAATCTTTATTCACTTTCTAAAGAATAAACTGTTTCTTTAATTCTAAAACATTTTTAGCCTCCAACACAACATTTATAAGGAAAGAACATTTTACTTTCTCTGTTATAATGCACTCAAATTTTCATGAAGAATTTATTTGTAGCTTGACAACTTAAGTTTACAAAATATATTGGTCAGCAAGACTTTAATGTCTTGATCTAATTTAAATATACATGTCCAAGTGTGTTCAAAACCAGAAGTTTCATTCAACAACTATCAATTACTGACCAGTTTCAACAACTAGTTCCAAAAGAAAAAATTTAAAATCATCAAATTTTTTATGTAAATTAAGTAATGTAAAATACTTAAGTAAAAAAATTAGCCTTTGCTATTTGGAGGCTATAAAGAAATTAATACTGGAGTATTTATAAACACCATTTTGATGATTTGTGCAAACTAAATCACTGGTTCCAGGCATTTTAGTATCAAACTATGTGGTATTTGCAAATAGCTACTTGTTTAAAAATATGGTTAATTAAAAATGCCAGGTACAGACCTGGTGCCTGGATCTGCTATGAAGATAGGTCACGACTAATAACAGATTTGTTACTATATAGTTGATAGATTATTAGAATTATCAGAGTTCAAACACTATCCCCTTTCAAAGCATAATTAATTTAATTGATTTGGCAATATTTTTATCAATTTGGAGACATTTTTATGGATTTGGAACATTTAAAAAAAGTTGCCAAATGGGATGGTTGGAGTGTGATATGTTACCAAAACATTATAACACTACCTCCTTTAAAAACAGCTTCATTGCTTTGTCATAATTTTTATCAATTTGGCGACTTTTTATCGATTTAGCAAAGCAACATTTTTGTTAATTTGGTGATATTTTAAAAAGCTGCTAAATTTGTTGCCAAGTGGGATGGTTGGATTCGCAGACAAATGCTAGCAAAACATCATTATGATACTGTCTTCTTTCAACATACAATTTCTTTGACTTGTTATTTTTATCAATTTGGTGACATTTTAAAAAGTCTGTTAATTTGTACCCAAGTGGGGAATTATGTTTCATTCTAATGCTTTGATTTTATAGGTACAGATTCCAAACTAGCTAATTATTGCATTAAAGTTTAAAAACATTTTCAAGTAATTAGACATTCTCTAAATAAGTCTAAATAAGTCATATAAAAAGCTAGATTTTATATTTCCATGCAAATACCTTCCTAGTTTTGAAAATACTTTAGAAGAACTTTTCTTATGATTCAAAACAATTTTCCAATTGGAAGTATGTGTCTAGCATTAACTGCTCAAAAGTTATAAGCCTGATCAGTCTTTTTAAACAGTTAATATGGTAAAATTTGTAAAATATGGAAATCTGTTTATGGAAATCTACTTGATGTGATATACAGTCGAACTCTGTTATAACGGCATTCAAGGGACCACCAAAATTTTGACTCTTTAACAGAGTGATGCTATAATCTGTAAATAATTTTAAAATGTTGGTACACAGTATGAATTTAGTAAATTGAATTATTAATGCATGTAAAATTTTCTATTGTGTGAATGGCTTCCAAGGCATCTCTTGTGCTTGGTATTACTTCTAGTTGATCTTTTTCATCATCATCTTCAGCAATATTCAATGGTAATTTTACATTTTTGTGACATCAACATCAATATTGACAAATTCATCAGAATTTGGAAATGTTTCACTGCAGTCATTCGCAAAATCTTTTAACACATCTTCCAAAAGATTGGAGGTCATTATTGTGATTCCTGGCTTCGTCACAAGATTTGGCAGGTCATCTAGCATTAATAAAAAAATGTGGTGAGGGGATAATTTACAAAAATGGAGGGCTGTAAAACACACGATATTTCATTTATTAAGATAATAAAAACATATATGCAGGAAGTATAAAATGACACCATATTAGAATACACGATGATTTATTTTGATGTAATATCAGAGTTAACTGGAAATTTCATGATGTGATAGTCAAGGTAAGATAACTTTAGTACAATGGGGCTCATGTTGAGAATTTAGAATTTTGACGTAATAGCCAAGTTACCACTACAACCGAGGTTGTTATAACCAAGTTTGACTGTATACTGTATATTTAAATCTATATTCCTAAGAGTTTCAATGCTTTAGACTGATTTTAATGCATATTCAGACATGCAAGAAAGACACAATATCAAAAGTTTCTACCAGGTTTAATTATATGCATGCAATTACTTTCAATACTTAAAAAAAAGTCTTACCAATGCATAGCTATTATCACTGGCTAATATTACCACATCAATGGGTGATGTATGATTTGCAACACAAATTCCACCATTTTCAGCCCTATTTTCCCTAAAAAATTTCAACAAGTATTCTTTAACTTGATCCAAAATATGATTGAAATGAACATTAATGACAAATAAAAATAGGTTGATAAATCTTAACTTACTTGTTGTGATAAGTAACAATAGCAGAACAAGCACAGCCAAAAACTCTAAAACAAAGAATGCTGGCATGCCAATACAACCACCTTTTACACCTAAAGTGAAATAAATATTAATGCAGATTTTATAGTTTATAGTACATATAAAACAAAGTTTTAATATTAACCTTCACTTTACGGCTCCAAGAATCCATTTTTTCAACTCCTTAACGGTAAAATAACTGAAAATTCCACCCTTCTAAATAAACACCTTCAATGACCTTGTCTTTTGTTCGTAACTCGTTCCCCCTTTAATCAGGAGAAACTTGAAGGAAGGGCTGCAAGCATTCTTCAAGTTTTCAGAAGATTGAGAGTTTCAAGAGAATTTCAGTGGTACAACTGTTGTACCGCCGTAAGGAAAAGGTTAAAATATATATGACATATAATTAGACATGGAACTAAATTAGTTTCCTTTGAAGCTTATTATAAATGGCTGATTAACTCTTTAGCTGAGTTACGCATGCTTTCTATGGGTAGCTTCCATGTTTAAATCTTGTTTATAAATCACCATTTAATTGGGGTAGCCTTTTTGCTTCCTCCTACTGGAGATTTTGCTTTTTCATCATGTGGTCCTTCAACTCTCATTGGGTGTCTTACTTCTTTCGACAAGTTCAATGTTACTCCTTTCAACTAGTTTTTCATCAATATATGACAGTTGTGATTACTTTTAATTAGTTGCAATTACTTTTGGGATGAAGTTGCAGTTTTGTATGTGATTTCTACATTATTTGTTTATTTTATACTAGAAGTTGAGAATGCTGAGACATCTTCCACAAAATACTTTGTTTTTAAGAGACATTATTGCTATTATTGTTATTATGGGAGATACAGTTGAACTGGTGAGTTAATATTCTTATGTTTCATCTGTTAGATTACTCATATAATAGGATTACATTTTTTATATTGTAACCTTAAAAGTGATTCAATGAAGATATTTGCCTTTTTATCTACTTTTAAAAATGCAATAATAAAAATATGTTGAAAATTACATTTTCTTATACCACATAGGTTAAAAAATTACTCAGCTGGAGGGTTAATAGTTACGGCATTAAAAGGTAGTCCTTGTATTTATAATTTTACCAAATAAAAAAATTTATAAAAATATAAGTGGCTTTAGAATTCACAGGGATCACAATCTTTGATCATGTAATAATACTATTGTAAAAGAATTTTCTTAAATAATTAATACAGAAAATATGACCCTACAAATGGAGAGAACACTCAGGTGTTAATGAGCTACAGGTTGCAGATCTCAGACTTAACTCAAGAAACTTGTGTATATAGAAATATCTGCAAGTTATATAACAAAGAAATTGAGGTCAAATTTGGTTTAGAAATTTAAAATAAAATTCAAACTACAATTTAATTTCACTATTAGTGAAGAAATACTACACAAGTTCGTACAATTGTAAGCTGTGCATAATGAAAGAAAACAAGTCAAATGTAAGTTGTTTTTTATAACTATATTAGAAAGTATGCCACTCAGACTAGAATGGGAGCCATATTCATATTTAGGTAAAAAGAATCATATTTGATCCACGGGCTAACTAGGAATTCAAAATAATATTCAATGCAGAACTTGGTCAGAAAATTCATTAATAAATATAAATTTGCAAAAGATATGGTTCAAGCAGACTTCGTGAAATCAGCAAAATCTCTAGCTCAACCACAAGAACGGCCACTGACATTGTTTACCCATCCTCAAAAATTGTTGCCTGTTCTCTTAAGATTATTTCTTTTGTTACACATGTTTTGGAAAGCGCACTCACGTTCATTTTACAGCAAGTAAAAAAATGATCCCTTTTTTTAATTCTCTGCAACATCCTGATTCTGTAGGTTTTGATTTTTTTGGTCAGTTGATCTTGACTTGGATTAAAATACATAAACAAGTTTACAGTACTCATTCATTTTTATGCATAATAAAAAATGTACACTTCGTACTTTAACACTGAACTCTCTGTAAATGTAAAAAGTCCAATAGATGCAAATTATAACATGGACAAGAAAACTATACCATGAAAGATTCCTAAATTATGATACAGAAGACATTGACAATGCATGCTAATTAAGTTTATGCTTATGTAAGGAGGGAAGAATTTAGATGTATTAACTATAATTTTTGATGACTACTTGCATTTCTTTTTTGCAAAAGGTTTGCCAATATTAAAACCATTTCAGAGGATGGCAATTTCAGAAAATTGGCTGTCTTTGCTGAATTTCAATCTGACTAGGACTGGAGGATAGGTGATTTCCAGAAGTTTGGGTTCAAGTACTTGTCACAACAAACTTTTCATCAACTGATTAAATGATTTTTAAACTTAATGTAAATTTCTTAACTATATGTATTAAAATTTCCTTATATTCTTTTCTTCACTTTTCTGATATATTATTCGTCAAGGCTGATGATTAAAAATAAAAACAAAAATGACTTCATATATCTATATTATAATAATGCTAGACTATGTTAATTTAAAGTTATGCATTAAAGAAAAGAATTACCGCCCCTCTGGTAAGCATCCAACAAGAGCAGTACATAATAGCAGCCAGCCAACTCCCAAAAATGTAATGCAACACCTATAAGCAATGAACTTAGTCAGAAAATATAAAAGCATTAAACCAAAAGAAAACATGTCAAGCAGTATTAAACACAAAACTGTTGTGAACAGACCAAAACAATAATATGAATTAAAAAAGAGTTAAAAAATAAGACTAACACAAGAAATAAAATAATTAGATGTCAGATTCTGTAGTGAGGAAATCCTAACTACAGCTTTATTTGAAACATTACCTGGTATGCTTGTAATTTAGTCATGTCATATTCCTAGTTTATATTATGTTGGGAACTAATAAGTAAACATACTGCATTTATAAGATGTTTTGGTGTATGAATTGAAATTTATAGCATTTACCTTTTATCACACCATTTTACTTCCAGGAGATTTTTGAAATGAACTGAGCGAATAAAGTGAAATTTGGTATGGTTATTTCAATCAATAAGCATACAAGGATTAATTGTTTGTGGAGGTTAGACCAGGGATTACAAATTATATAAATTTTTTTTGAAAATTTTCATTTTTTGAAAACTTAAAAATTATATAAAAAATTAATTTTATTAGTGAACTTTTACTTAAAAGTGAATGACACTTTACAGAACATTAACACACATTCTTAAGATATTGCATATTTTTAGTGGTTTAAAGTAGAGAAAATCATAAATATGCTCATTATTATCAAATGAGTGAATGTCTTGAAAGTACTTTCATGAAATTTGCAAACGTTTATTTAAATAAATTAAAACAACAACAAAAAAACCTCTATATATATTTTGCGAGATCAAGTATAAAATAGTTGTAATTTGTGTTATTGTTTCACCACAAAATTGAAATTTATCAATTTATACACAAAGTCTTGTGTTAAATACATTAGATTCTTTATATAATAAATGCTTCTTGAAATTTGAACAATGGTTTATATGGGCTGGTGTATACTAGTTCCAGATCCCTTTTGTGGTTTAAAAAAAATAAATAAAAGATAATCTACAAGATATAATAGATACCTAATAACAGTATTCGAGTCTTCACTAGGTACACACAATGAAATTATACATGAAATCGTATTTTATTTATATCTTTTTGTCCTTACTTTAGACAGAACACGGCATCACAGTTTTAAATTAATAGCTGCAGGGCGAGTCTCATTTTTGACATGTGTATTGAACAATGCAAAATTTTACGAAGCTGTTATGAAAGCAATACAGCGACTGTCATGTAAGAAAATTTTTACAGTACATCCATTTTGAAGATTTTTTATTTTTGGCAATATAAATTATTTAAGGAGAATCACTCACCTGAGAGGAAATAAAATGCAATAACGTAAGAAAAACCCTAGTCCCCAAATGCAAGTCAATCGAATGCTGAAAAGATAAAATAATTTTGTTTAACACAGATCACGAACTAGCTTTCGGTTATCAAAATTTCGGAGAAAAAAAGGCATAAATATTTTAAACATATTGGGTAAAATATTACTACTGAATCTAAGAGCCATATTACACAGAATAACAATACAAATCTACAGAAACATTGCTTCAAATTTTCTTCCTTTTTTATTTATAGATTGACTTTATGTGGTACTCATGAGTTATCTGTCTAATAAATTTCAAATATGGCTAGTAAAATTTTGTTGACCAGTAGCCACTGTGGTTAATATACATATTGACTAGTACATAGTTCCAACAAACCCACTTATGATAAAGAGCAGCAATAAGAATTCTAGTAAAAGGAATCAAATCTTACAATAAGTATGAGATTCATTTAACCACCAAATTATTTCGATATTGAGTGGCTATAAGATTGGCTAGCAAAATATGAAATCCGGTTTCCAGTGGCTAATAACTACAGAATCATAAGTCAAGTCATACATGCTTGGTAACTAGTTTCCCAAATCCCCAGAGCAACAAATTAAATTTTGAATAATCTGTGTGACCATTGATTTGATCTTCTTGCATCCAATAGTCAAGGTGGGATAATTCAGTTCAAGGAGATGTTTCCAAGACCTATTAAATGCTTATGCAGTTCATAACCAGGAGTCAATTGTGAACAACATTTTTCAGGAATTCACAGAAAAAAAATTTAATTTTGATGATTTTAATCAAAAGTTGGGGAAACTCTTCATGATTATTAGAGCTGTTGTCTAAATCATAAATTGCTATTAAGTTTTAATTAGTTTTAAAATGTAAACAATCAAATACTTCTTTATATTCTAACATTTCATGATATTTATGTGCTACTAATGCTTTGCATTTTCTTTGCAAAATATTTTTGTAAGGTAGTTCATTTTTTTTTTAACTAAAGACAAATGTGATAAAAGAAAAATACAGGAAGATATAAATTTCATAAAGATTAGGATTCCATGAAGTTTCCTTTCTAAGCTTTATTTGCTTAAGAAGTGATCTTTGGAATTTGAGAATTTATGAGAAAAAAATAATAATAATAATTTAGAAGGAAATTAAAATATGGTGGATGAAGACTTTCTTCAGAGAATAAAAATTGCACTTAAGAATTTATTTATTATTTTTTTAATTATTAAAATTTGTGAGCTAGTTTCAAAAAGGTTTTTACTAAAATAAGAATATTTATCTGAAATTGAAGCTATTCTGTGTTATGTGAGTCAAATGCCATTGCAACCATGACATAACAGAAACAGTAATTTACAAATTATTTGGCTATTCCTATATAAAATTGGTTGACTATGATTTTTGTAGTATGTTAATGTTTTAATAAAATATTGCGTTAAACTCGCTTTTTTTCAAACTTTTTTAAATATTGAATAAACATAAAATGTAAATGTTAGCTTATATATGAGTTTAACCCAATGTTCTGAGATTATACAGTATACTGAAGTAATAGACTAAAGTATAGGTTCTCAACCTTTTTTTGCCCACCTCCCACTTTATAGGAATATTTTTTACTTGCGAATCTGAAACAGCTATTGCCATGATTATATTTAAACGTGTAATATTATATACTATAGTCGTAAGATAGGATATGGCCCTATCCTATGTCTGAGTTTAAAGAAGACTGTTTCAATGAGAACAATTAAAACGCATACTTAATTATATTGAAAAGTATTTTTATTAACATTCAAAAGACATTGAATTTATAACTTATCTAATGAGAAGGTTGAATTTGATGCATTTAAAGGAGTTCGTTAATATCAGGCTCGATTTTACTTAAAAACAACCGTAAGTCGCCGCGTTTAGTAACATGGAGCCAATTTCTCTTTTTAGTTAATAATGTTGCTACAGCACTAAATCCATGCTCAGCTAAATAGGAAGATGGGAATGCTATCAGAAATCATTAAACAATCGACCATATTCCTGGGTACAGTTGCAAAATCGGCTTCTGCAGCCAAAATTCTTTGTAGCCATTCTTGGATTTAATTTTTAATTCCTCATTTGTCGTCAGTTCTATTAGTTCTTCTTCTAACTGGGATGATCCTGCTGTGTTGACATTTGAAAAAGGATCCAAAACCCAGTCTGGTATGTCCACGTTTAAAATGTCCTGGAATCGTTCCTTGAAATCACTGTGGAGGTTTTCCAAGTGCTGACAGTAAACAAGCAAGTCGTCGTGCTTGAATGATACTGCTGATAAATTTGGGAAGTTATTGAATTTGCATCTGCCGATATTTCTTTTGTATAATAGCAGTTTGGACACGAAAGCAGTAACGCTATTTTTTGTTTTAACCAAGTTTAAGTCGTCGCCTTGAAGTTGGAGATTGACATCATTAAACAATTTATACAGGTCTGTCAAGTACGCAATATCGTTCTTTGATGAGATAAGTTTGTCGCGCAATTCCGTGTCTTTGTTTCTTAGGAACTCTATCACAGACCCAAACAGATTGTAAAATTGAGTCAAACAAGTACCTTTTGACAGCCAGCGCACCTCTGTGTGAAGCAGCAATCGGTTGAAATCTTCATCATTGGCAATGCAAAGCTGATTAAATAATCTGTCATTCAACGAGTTATTTCTGATTTTATTAACTGCTCTGATAACATATTGCAGTGATGTACAGAGGAGTTCACTCAAATTTTTCGCAACCAAATGCTGGTGATGAATTACGCAATGCACAGCAAGCACGTCAGGAACTTTATTTTTTAAGCACGCTATGAAGCCTTTGTGAAGTCCTGTCATAGCCGGTGCGCCATCCGTAGCAACTGACAAAATATTATTAAAAGGAGTTTATTTTTCTTCACAAAACTTTTCCAGTGTATTAAATATGGTTTCTCTTTTGTATCTGTTTTCAAATTAGTAGCAAACAATAGTTCTTGACATATTTTCTCATCTTTGATAAACCTCACATATGACAATAACAATGCTTCATTGGTTGGTAAAGTGGACTCATCCAGCTGAATTGAAAATTGACAAGTCTGCAGATGATTGCACAATGATTCTTCAATGTTTTCAGCCATCTTATCAATTCATCTTTGCACAGAACTATTGCTCAAAGGAATTTTTCGGATAATATCTGCAGCTGGTTTATGGAGCACAGTGGTTATTACTTCATTTACTGCTGGTAAAATTAAATCTTCCCCAATAGTATGTGGTTTGCATGTTTTAGCAATAAACAATGAGATATTGTATGAAGCCCGAAGTCCGTCATCGTCTTGCTTAGAAGCTGATGAAAAAAAGTTTTGCTACAGTTGGCTGAATTTCGTACTTCTTTTTAATTTCTTGAAAATAGGTCACATCTTTGTCTTTCTTATCTGGATGTATTTTATTAAAATGATCTTGAAGCCTAGAAGGCTTCATCGCTGCATTTGAAAATGTTTTTTGACAAATAAGGTACATTGGGGATGATGGATTTGTGGGATTTTTGATAAATCCGCACTTAATATAATCCACACTATACTGCCGCCTCTTCTTTTTTGCTTCCGACATGGTTTTTATTTTACAGATACGTGAGTAGTATTAGTGTACTTTTAAAACCCTGTCATCAATTGCGCGTGACAATGCTAATGAAAATAAAATAAACAATCACTGCCTTTATATAGGCTGGAGACATATAACATGCATCGACAGGAATAAGATAAACATGCAATGACTCGTTTATAACATCCGGCGCCGAAGTAAAGCGCAGGGGCAAAGGTGATGTGGGAGCAGAGTGCGGGTTAGAACAAGCACAGATAATACTGTCAATTCTTGCAAGATTGCAAATATCACATTATTTAACAAAAACTTGTTATAACTGAATTGCTACAAGCATATTTTTTGCTATTTTTCATTAACAGGCTTTTGTTAACTTTACCTGTATTTATATATAAGATATTTCACGTGAAATTGGAAGATTTGAAAATTTTTAATTCAAATCTAAAATTAAAAATTTTTATATCATCCAATTTAATGTAGATTTGAATATAATGGAATCTTTAAGTTCAATTTTCATCCACTTCCCGAACTACCGAAATATGTGAATTTTCGCACACATGATAAAAATGATTAAAATACATACAATAACAAAAATTAACAAATATTAAAGTTTACTTTAGTTAGTACGTGATTAGCGTGTTTTTTTAATCTTTTTTAAACTATATTTTTTCAATCTGCCCACCGCCCCTCCGTACCATCTCAACGCCCCCTAATTTCCTCTGGGTCTTCTACTGCCCGCCTGAAAGTCTCCACAAGGGGGCGTTATCGCCCACGTTGAGAACCTATGGACTAAAGTGTAAGAGCTTTTGAATTTTTTTGCACATACCTGATAAATTGATAATTTTTGTTAGTTCTTGTTAAGAGATTCCAAGCAGGAAGTTCTGGAATAAACAGTAGAAAATATATATTTGTGGATAACATGACAGCAATAAAACATTACAGACATAAACAACATCATTAAAATCTTAAATTATTCTATAAGCATGAAAAATTAATCAAATCAATATTTCAAATTATTTTCAAGAATTCTAAATTTTGAAATTATTTAAAAAAACTGCTTTTTGGGTATAACAAACTTCCTTATTAGTCTGTTTTATCATTAAACACATCTGATATAATAGTTTGCCCCCATGATCCAGTTTATAATGCTTTTTGAATATGAATAACAAAACTTTTGACCTAATATTTTTCCAATAAGTTGATTGATTTTGCAATAATACTTGGAAATGTAGAGCAGAAAAATTAAAGTCTGCTGATCTTTCACTGTATTAATTAAATACTATACAAGATTTTACTTTTATGACTTTGACAATTTATCATGGTTAAAATTTTTAATATTTTTTATTGCTGAGTTTGCAAAATAATTTAAGAGATTTTACTGTAAATACAAAAGTACAGTGTGTGTCACGGACTGTGCATAATTTAACTAATAGTGCAGGTTATGCTCTTTTTTTCTAAGCATTAGACTGCTAAGGAGTAGTATGTAGTATTTGAAAATTCATAAAAGAGATAAAATAGGTTGAATACAATGTATTAAGCATTTGTTGGCTGGCATAGAAAAAATAAAAATAATGAAGTTTGACAAGATATGAAGTGCTATCCAAAAGTTAGTGAATTTTTTTTCTAAAAATTACAACTATTCTCCTCCCTCACCTTTAAAATAGTTTCCATTGGATTGTAACCATCGATTCCAACACTTTTTCCACGTTTGGGAACACTTGACAAAGTCATATTTTGTTAGAGAATTTAGTACCACCTGCGATTTCCCCCAGACTTCATTCATGGTGTCAAATTTTTTCTTTTTTAGCTTCATTTTCATTTTAGGGAAGAGTAAGAAGTTGCAGGGAGATAAATCTGGTAAGTAAGGTGGGTAAGGGAGAACTGCCATGTTTGTGGATGTCAAAATTTACTGCAGGGCAAACAAGGTGTGAGCAGGTGTATTGTCATGAAGCAGAATCCAATTCTATTGGCACAATTTTGCTTGGAGTTTTCTCCTCATCTCCTCCCATAACCGCCGCAATAAAACATGGCATTTACAGTCTGGCCTACAGGAACAAATTCCTTGTGAACAATTTCATCAACATCGAAGAAACAGATCAACACTGACTTTATGTTGCTTTGCACTTGTCATGCTTTTTTTTGGTCATGATGAGTCAGGAGACTTCTATTGGGATGACCGTTGTTTTGTTTCTGGATTATACTTGTAAATCCACATCTTATTACCAGTAACGATCCTAGAAAGAGAAACTGGGTCATTTTTTACTTGTTCTTTAAGATTCTGACAGATTTCCATACAAAGTTTCTTCTGATTACCATGCAGCACTGCTGGCACAAACTTAGCAGCAATCCTTTTCATGTTCAGTTTATCTGATAATATTCACTGACATGTGTCATAAGACGACAATCCAGTAAACTCGCAGATGTAATGAATCATTTCCAATGCTTTTTTTGTATGATTTCATACACTTTTGCAATGTTCTCTGAAGTTGTGCTGACTGAAGGATGCCCAGAACGATCATCATCTTCAACTGACATTCAACCATTTTTCAACCAGTTAAACCCTGTGTAGGTAGTTACTGTCTGGACAAAAGTATTTTCGCCAAAGGCTTGATAAAGCATGTAATGCATTTCTGCAGCACTTTTTCCTAGTTTGTAACAAAATTTAATGCACACACTCTGTTTTTTCCCATCATTTATTTTTGCTATCAATTAAAATGTAAAACACAATAACCTCAATGTTAAGAAAACATGTAGAGCATGAGAAAGTGTTGCCTGAAATGGAAGCAACTTCGCAATCTATTTTCAAAAAGGGTGTATGCAGAACCACCTGCAGGCGAACAAAGAAAATATAATTAGTTGCTGAATTTTTTCATGATTTCATGAACTTTTGGATAACACCTCATATATTAAGAGTAAAAACACTTTGTGCAAAGAATGAGAAAAAATTTAAAAAGGTGTTATTTCATCTTATGGTACATTGTACATATATGTATTGGCACACAGTTTGTCTTTGGGATATTAACTATTCCTTTGGCTTCATTTTGCAATTGTTTATGACTAAAGTGTATATATATATAATATATATATCAATTAAAAAGCATTTAAATTATAATAATTTTGTGTCAAAATGTAATTATTTCCGAAGAAAAAGAACACAAAGATTATACAGCAGTTTACAACAATTAACAATTTTTATGATGGGCTTTATTCAAAATGTAAATGCCATTCTTATTAACATGAAACAACTTAAAAGCATTAAAATTGACAATATTATTTGCAGAACAATAAAAGCAATTTCTATGCTGTAGCAAAGTTCATATTTAAAATTGCCAAAATTAAGGACTTTTAAGCAGAGTAAATTACACAAATCTACATATAATATTTCATAATTAAGAATGAGAAAGAAAAATTAAGCACTTTTTTTCTGCAACAAGATGTTACAAATTTAAATACTTAACAAGGGTGCTTAATTTTTTTAAAACTAATTTTAAAAATTTTTAAGGTGGGTATAAAATCCTATACTAGAAATTTATTATATAAAATGTCGAAGTATTTAAAATATCTTATTACTTTTTTAAATATATAACTATAATTCAAAATTACCTTCAGCTGCAAAACGCATTGTAACTTCATCTTCAATGACAGACTATAAAATAAAACAAAATGAAATCTATATTTTTGGCTCTAATTTTTAGACAAAATCAGCTAAAATACAATAATTCAACATTATAAAACTAATATTACAATACTTGCAATGTGAATGTTAATTTTAATTAACCATATGGAAATCTCTAATTAGCTTTTAAATTTTCTTATTTAAATGTAAAAACATTAAAAAAAAATCTACACTTTAAACCCATACTCTGTAATTTTGTCATGTTTTGTCTCAATGTTTAGTTACATTTTGATCATAATAAATAAACCTTTTTTTTAAAGCATAATAATTGTATTTGTGAAATTTTAGGCGAGGTGAGCAATGAAAATTAACAACTTTAGGAGCTTATGATAAATCTTTTAGGACAGGGGTCTATTTTACCATACAAAACTGTATAATGGTGATGCTATATTTTAGTGCTGTCATCAATATTAAATTAAGAGATTTTTATAATTTAATAACAGAATTATTGTACTTTTCTCACTAAAGAAATGCTAGAAATTTTTAATACTCCATGGGGGGGAGGGGGGGGGGGAGGGGGGGGGGGTGCACATGCATTCAACAGATACATGCACTTGAAACTTTTTGGAATTCTTTTAACCATGAAGGATGACCTTGAGCTTTATACTATCTGCTGGTATGGTCACATGCTACATAGGAATGTCACTTAAGTGATTTTTGTTTCTAAAGTACAGTCAGTAAAATAGTTTGAGTTCCAGTATATCTCTGAGATACACAGTCCCACCCGATAGAATTGCTCTTTTTGACCATTATATTCTATCCTAAATAGTTGAATTCAAAATTTTTGCTGTATTTAAGCTTCACATATAGTCCATAACATATTGTTTGATGATGCAAATGAAGAATTAGAAAGTGGATACCTTGATGATACAATAAAAGTTCAATCTGATTTGATATTGCATTTAAAGAATATTATACAGCATATTTATAACATAAAATCAATTGCCTGTCCCACACAAGTTTCATGTGATTTAACAAGTTTTTTTTACTTCTTTTACCACTACAGAAACAAAACAATTTGGACAACTTACTAGATAAACTATCAATGCTTCAAATTTATGATATAAATCAAATACATTTTTTTTTATAAGACATTAATAAAAACATTTTGTCCCTTGCATTTTGTCAAGTCTGTTACCACATTTGATTTTCATAAAACAAACCCTAATAATTGTACCAAAAGATGGTAGCACATGATGATGATCACAAAGTGAGATCACCAAACTCGACAAACAACTTCTGGCAGCTAGTTTCCCTTTTTAGTTGAGAAGCATGTGTGTAGTGGTGAGAATCAATCCCCTTTGAGGTAAGTATTTTTTTATTATGTCAAGTCTGTTACCATCATTTTTGATGCTAAAAATATAAATTTTACATTCCCATACCTAAATACTGTTTACTAGCCAGTTTCATAAGTCCTTCACTTTGTTTTCTTATATTATTACTTATGCATGTAGATTTCAGTTGCAATTTTGTTTTTAATGTCAAGTCCGTTACCATGTTGTTGGTAACGGACTTGACACAAATAGTTATTAATGTTAAATTCTTTAGTTCTACATCTTTCTACATCTACAAAAATTGGTTGAGGGTGAAAGTATAGAAATTAATGTGAAAAAATATCAAAAGAGAAAAAGGAATGCCCCATTTCATTATTGATTGCAGAATTTCAAAGAGATGCTACATTATAAAAAGCATACTTTTAATATAAGTCAGAACAAATAGTTGACACAAACAGTTATTAATGGTAAATTCTTTAGTTCTACATCTTTCTACATCTACAAAAATTGGTTGAGGGTGAAAGTATAGAAATTAATGTGAAAAAATATCAAAAGAGAAAAAGGAAGTCCCCATTTCATTGTTGATTGAAGAATTTCAAAAAAAGATGAAACATTATAAAAAGCATACTTTTAATATAAATCAGCGGTTTTTAGCTAATAATACTTGTAAGGAGAAGTTAACATCGAATGAAGCATATTGACTTCTCTGAAAATTATGCTTGTAAATTAGGAAAAGAGATACAAACATACCATTTTGGTGCATCAAGAGCACAGGCCACATTTACACACTGGAGTTATGTATATTGGTGGGA
Organism: Amaurobius ferox; assembly: GCA_951213105.1. Lineage (NCBI taxonomy): Eukaryota > Metazoa > Arthropoda > Arachnida > Araneae > Amaurobiidae > Amaurobius > Amaurobius ferox. Next base: position 51,753,038 of record OX578136.1, on the reverse strand, counting down.
TAGAAAGGCCATCTCCTTTTGTTCAATTTCTCCAAGAAACGAACATAGTCCTGTCGCCATATGGGCTCATTTAAAACCAGTTCTTGATCTTCTTAAGGTAGTTTCACCTGACGTTTCGATTATTCATTTTTTTCTGATGGCCCTACAACCCAGTATCGCCAAAAGAAAAATTTCTATCTTTTTAATCACCTGCTTTTTGACCATGGCTTTCAGAAAGGCACATGGTAATTTTTTGAGATTGGCCATGGCAAAAGAGCTGCTGATGACATAGGAGCTTTAGTTAAGCGAACAGAAGATAGCTTGGTTGCTTATTGGGAAGATATAAGTAATGCCACTGAACTTTATGAGAAGCTTCAGGAAAAACAAACATTAGTCTTTTTTTTAATTAAAGACTAGCGGCCTTTGGAAACCAGTCTGTTCGCTATCCTTGAAAATTCTGACCATGGCAAACTCGCTGGCGCGACCTACCAGAAAGGTGTAAGGTAACTGTTTGGACGGCCAGGAAGTGCCACCCAATTTAGACCGGAACCCAGTGGGGGAGGCATCCACAGAGACCGTACCCCCCTTCCTCTACCACCAACCTTTCGGAAGGACTTACGGTCCCAAATGTTTAACGTGATCGTACTCCGCGTGAACACGGCGGCAGTTTTGACAGTGGCAGGAATAGAACCAGGGCCTACTGAGTGCAATTCCCGTGTGCTAACCACTGGGCTACCGCGCCCTCAGTGACAATCTCCATAACTTTCTTTTTATTCACCCAATTTAGACCGGAACCCAGTGGGGGAGGCATCCACAGGGATCGTACCCTCCTTTCCCTATCACCAACCTCTCGAATGGACTTACGGACTCACATGTTTAACGTGATCGTACTCCGCGTGAACACAGGCTGCAGTTTTGGCAGTGGAGGGAATCGATATACATGGCAGTGGAGGTAAGCGGTCGCTGAACGTATAGTGTATAAGACATACAGATAGACAGACATTGTCTTTTATTATATAGAAAACTGACATTCTTGCCATTCAGGAATAGTTGCCACAGAATATTCCCACTCTTCATGGAACATTTCAAGTGCATCAAATCATCAGTGTTGAAAAAGGAAAACTTTTTTATAGGAATGTTAGTTTTTATTGCAAAAGAACTGGAATTTGTGAGTGTTTTTCTACTACAGGAATTTACTTTCTGCAAAAAAGAAAGTTTAATAAAAAGGAAAGACCCAAGAAAAATACACAAATTTTCTAAAAAGGACTTTATATATTCCAACATTTCAATGTCTGATGATGAAATATCATTACTGTATTCAGACAATGATTTAAATGATTCTTTCTTAATAGCAGTTTCAGAACTGATGCATGAAGATGCATTTTCCGAAGAAGTTTCTGTGGATATAATTCATCAAGGTATGCATGCTCTTGTTGAATTTATTAGAGGAATTCGGGAAAAAAACAATATGCAGCTATTATTCGAAGCAAAATAGATGAGGACGGTGTAATCAAGATAATGTGTTTGAAAGTCGCTGATTCTAGTAAGAAATTCTTTCGCACAGATGAAAATGATGTATCTTATGTAAATTTTGATCAGATAAAGGCCAAATTTGAGGATGAAGGGAGACAAAATTTTTAACGAATTTCCAGCACCTCCTAATATATATGAGAAATAGGATGTAATAGAGATTATGTATTATTTTCTATGTAAAATGAATATCACTTTTTCCCTAATGTTCTAAACATCAGAGACTCAATTGCTTGAAATGGTATTTAAATATTTATATTGGATAAATTCATCAGATTATGTTCTGTTTGATCATTCAACTTGAATACCTTTTAAGTTATGTCAAATCCGCTAACCAATGTCAAATCTGTTACCCAATGTCAAATCCGTTACCACACAGTTTTTAATCATAAAAAATTATGTTTGCAGCTTTTTCCAATTATATCTTTGCTTAACATGTAGCTAAGATAAATAGTCATTATTTTCCTAAAATTCAACAATTTAGAGATATTCCTCTAGTTATGATAAAAATAAGATTCCATTAAGTTAACTATGAAGTCAAAACTGCTTACTATTAGCATATCTTACTTTAATTCATTAGCAAGTGATTATAATTTTAATTATAGGGACATAAGTCCTACAGAAATCAGCTGAAACTAGAAATTTTTGTAATCATTAAAGCATAAAATCTTGGTTGATTTTGTCTGGTAACGGACTTGACAAATTGTCCTGCAGCTGGCAATGCAACAGCATTTAAATACTATACCAAAGGCTAAAGTGTTCAATTTCCTGCATTTACAGATACACCAAACATACACATTATCATATGTTTCAATTTCTAAAGAAAATTTCGAAGTTGAAAAAAGAAAAAAATCTTTAAATGTAAGCATACAGGGAAAATGACACACTTGTAATACTTATATTTGTAATTGAGATTTTTTTTTATAAGTCAGGCCAAAAAGTTTGTGTGTAAAAATCCAGATAAGGAAAGGTGGAGCCTGTATAAATTATAATTAAAAAAAAAAATTAAGATATGATTAAAAATGATCATGTATGTGAGATACTGATGGAGTGTTAAGTTCCTTTTAAGGACAACAGAAAAAAAAAATTGAGAAAAACTTGTACTGTGAAAAAAATAGGCTTAATATATTATGAAATTCTATTAAACTTCACATATTTTTTTTTTTCCCCAATGGCCAGGCACTGACTCTTTCATCTTCGCCTATACATCGGCCAGAACCGTGAACCTCTTAGCCGTCATATGACGTTGCCCCAGTGCACCAGTGGGGGTGGAAACACATTGTGCCCAACAACACAAACATCCATGCCAGAAATGGGACTTGAACTCACAACTCAGCAGTCGAACGAGTACGAGGAAATGCTTGCCTTTGACCATTCGACCACCGCGTTGGCACTTCACATAATATATCAATTTGAATTTAACACTATCAGAAATTTCGAAGAATGCTTATAAAAATTTATGCTGTCACTCCCTTTCGACAGAAAATTATTTTACTTTTTATGACAAGTCTCTTTAACAACACCCAAATTTTTCTGCTATATGATTTTTTTAATGATAAAAATGCTGTACAATAAGTTTATTCAGTATTTTAAAGTTTTTAGATTTCTTTATTCATTGATCTCCTCTGTAAATATTTTTAAAATACTTTGCATGTCCCACAGGGTGGATGCTTTAAAATTTTGCATATCCTTTTTTCATTTTTTCAGGTATTTGATGCACTACAACATTCCAGTAGCATTGGGGTACAAAAATCTTTATGCATGGCGTTGATCTTGTTTTGTGACAATGTCTCTGCATGCTACATTTCTCCCAAGGGGCTGATAAAAATTTCATTAAATGTGAGCAAAATCAACATATTTTGGGTTTTGCTGATTTAAAAGTATTTGGTAGAAGATATTTTAACCTTGACCCTATTTTCATATGGCAATGGGAAAAATTCCACTGATCATCAGTCTTGGGGACAGGAGACAATTTTTCCTACTTTTATTGCCATTTCAGAACTGTGATATCTGTAAAAAAAAAAGAAAAAAGAACTTTTCAAGCAATTTTATGGTCCTTAAAAATCGAAATCAGGAATTGGGCAGTTTTAAAGACTTTAAGCACCCTGGGAAATAAGCCACCTAATAGACATTTAAAGCTATTGTAGGTGTCCACATTTCTGTATTTTCCAAGCCCCTGATGGCTTTATACACAATTTTCATACAAAAATTTTTAAAGTTTGTCTGTAATCTGAACACTCAGAGGTCCTATCTAGACTAGACCATGGGCCAATGAAAATTCCTATTGACCTCCTGCTCGTTCATGGAGAGAGGGTCCTTTATGCATCAACTTGCTTTCTTGGTTTATACATTCTTGTAAAAATTAAAGATACACTTATAGTATATGAACATACCATCCAATTAAAAAAATAATAGAGTGCAAATTTGTTAAAGAAATATACAAACTTTTCAATATAGTGCAGTTGGATAAAAAAAATTAAAACAAATGAGTCTCAGACTTTCTATTTGGTCAAGACCCAGAGTTTAAGCTTTATAATCCTTCACGAGATGGGTGTATAAGTGGAAGTTTCTGTTTGTATCCAGGAATGAATTTTTGCATTACTTTCATTCCTATTGATGATGAATCTGGGAAATGTATGGAGTATGGAAAATAGGAAATTTCTTATCCCCACTTCAAACAGTATGTTGTTTTTAAATTAACAAAGAGAAATGGCAATATAGGCAATTAGATTGTTAAAAAAAATTCTAATGCAAAGGCATGTTATTATAAATAAAACCCTTTAAGAATAGTGAGTGCCTTTAAGGTAATTTTTGGCAAAAATATTTTGGTAAAGAAAGTTTGTAATGAAAATAATTGGTTTAAATAAGTACAGGAATAGGAAAAAATTAGGATTTACTTTTTGAAAAATATTCAAGCATGAAGCTGAAGTTGTTAAATGTGATATAATAAATGGATATTTTGGATTTCTCATTCTTTATAACTTATCATTGTCTTTATTTATAACTTATATTGAATTTTAACATAACAAAAAACAAAACTTGAATGTATTTACCTCAACACCAGCTTTCATAAACTCATAAATATCTTCTAGATGAAATTTTTTTTCTTCCAAAAGTTCAGATTGTTGTAACAAGTGACTTCCTTCAGGATGAGGTTCTGGAACTAACCTAACATTCCGACTTATCACTGGAAATGCATTAAAAATTTATTTAAAAATTAAATTTGTTATCTATATATGAAACAATTCTTATGTAGAAAATGCAATGCATTTTCATCTTAATTAGTTTCTATTTTTAAATACTAAATATGTATTTATCTAGGTACAAAAAATTTTCCATTTAACGTATTTTTACAAACAATAAATAAAATAAAACGTTTGAATTATAAATGATACTTGAGTACAAGAGACTTCATTTGGCATGTTTATAATTTCAAAGAAATCGGTTATAAACTATATATAAACTAGATACTATACTTTAAAGAACTAAAAGGAAAAAACAAATCAAACAAAGTTTGAAATGGAAAGATTTCTTTTGTAAGTTAAAAGTATATGGCTGAATATCTCATAATTGCCAATTTTGTGTTCTTTAGTTATAAAAAATTTAATAAATAAAATAAATATTTTTGAAGTATGTGCAAACTGTTTTATATATTTTACAACAAAAAGGCATTTTTTTTTATTAATTTGACTATTAATATTATTTTTGAAAAATTTGTTATTTCTGTCACTAACTCCTAATGATGAGTTGAGTTTTCATCTCTTAATTACATAGTAAAAAATTTGTATGAAATATAATGGAAATAAATTAAAATAGGTGAAGCTTAAGAAACTACAATTCTAATTTGCAAAATTTTTAACAATATTATTTTAAGAAATTGCTGATATGAATTTATTTCAAAGAATCAGTGGTATTGTGATAGTCTGAAAAATAATCCTTTATATTCATTAGATGGCAGTAATTTAAAGTGAGATGAAGAACATTATTTAGAGTTTTGCCCTATATCTGTTCGAAATTTTAGATCTTTGCTATTAAGAGATAAGTGCAAAATACAAATTAATTACTCATTTTTGATGGGTATACTTATTACCTCTCATTTCTGACATGCACTTAGCTATTTTAAAAACACTGTGTCTCCTGTTAGTGCTTAAGGGGAAGTCTCACTCATTGACTCCCTATACCATCCATGCAATTTTATAAAAATGAGCAGTAATAAAAAAATACTGAATATGAAAGTCTGAAATTTACTTTGCTTGTAAAATACGCTTTTCTGAATCTTCTAATACAATTAGAACACTCTTTATAGTTAGTAAATATATTAAATTAATTTTCAAAAAAGGCATCTTTCCTAATTTTGGCTTATTGGGTGGTGGTGCCATCTAGAAATAAAATCAGTAACTATGTTTTAAAAATCGCCAATTGTTTAACTAAGGTATAGCAACCCACTAGACCGCCAAAGCAGTAATACACCGACGAGTTCATTCCATCCTAAGGTAATGGGTATGGTAGGAAGAACAGAGGTGGAAGTTTGTCCTAGGAAGAGTCGATTTGTTCCATTTGTTCGCTTTGTTCCATTCCTCCCGCAAAACGGAGTACTTCAGCTTCAGAGAACTTGTGTTTCTGCTTTCTGCTGTACCTGAAGGGGGCGGGGGAGGGGCTATATTCTTGCGCTAGCCTACGGTACTGGGAATTGGATCAACATATTCCTTTGGTATATTTTTAACGATAATAACATAATAGATTTCTTCCCATAGCAAACTTTCTATACATAAAAGAACATATTTTTACCGATTAAAAAAATGTTTCTGTAGTCTGAAATTAAAATTAATTCGTTAGTTACACCATAAATAGTTGATTAAATATATTCTATATATTCTTACGCTAGCCTACGGTACTGGGAATTGGATCAATATATTCCTTTGGTATATTTTTAACGATAATAGAATAATAGATTTCTTTCCATAACAAACTTTCTATACATAAAAGAACATATCTTTACCGATTAAAAAAACGTTTCTGTAGCCTGAAATTAAAATTAATTCGTTAGTTGCAGCATAAATAGTTGATTAAATATATCAATCGTTTCAGAAGCAAAAAATATCCCTCTTCTTCAGGCAAGAAGTTCTTTGCTGGTGTGGTTGCTCAGAAACTGATTAATATATTCAATCAAATGTTTATGCTATAACTAATAACGAAATATTTTTAATTTCAGATTATTTAAGACAGCAGGTTTACTGAATATACTTTATGTTGCTATACAGTGCTATTTCATCACTGTTAGCACTCAATCTCTAAATTTCAACAGTATCAAATAAAATAATATTCAGCATTAAATTTCTTTTGATCATGTAATAAGTCAAACTAAACAGTTAGTAAGTGAAATATTAAATAAAATTATAAAATATATTACTTTCCTTATATGCATAGTATAATGTATACTAAAAGTATTGTGACGGGGTCGAAAATTCGACTTCGAGTTTTCGATGGGAGCACGTTTCACGCATCCCTGAACACGAATCAAACATTTTTGAGGTGATGTCTCTGTGTGTGTGTCAATGAGTCTGTGGAGACGATATCTGACGAACGAATGGAGCGATTCGAATGAAATTTAGTACAAAAATTTCAATCCGTGAATACTGGAAGCCTATTGTTTTTAAACACAGTCTAATGTTCAGAACTCCCCTAAATTTTCGAGCGAAATTTTGAAAAAATCAAGACCTTTAATAAAGTGTTATGCAAATAGTTATTTCTTGTGTAGTTTTTATTAGAAAACAATTAACACAAACTTTAGAACGCTTATTTTTCAAATAAATTTATCAAAAAATTATTAAATATTGTGAAATATGTTCACTTTTCATATATAATATCATGTGATAAATTGGGTGACATCATTTCCGTGGATCTAGCTCGTTCCATTCATGAGAAAAGATACTTTGGGTAATACTTTTTTATTTGAAAACCAATAGTCATTTATTTGCTATAAGAATAACTTATTTTTCATCCGTAATGCTTAGCGAGATTTTAGCAACGAAGTTAGCGGAATATTGCCAACTTGACGACTTTTCTATATATTAACAAGTTAACGAAAATGTCGCCAAATTGATTAAAATGGCACTTAATCAATGAAAATGACGACTTATTGACTGAAATTCAATATCTTGAAAAGAATATAAGAATCTACTATAAGAAAAACTTCATTTTCCATCCGTAGCGTTTGGCAAAATTTTGGTGAAGTATTTGTCGAATATCTCCAACTTGCTGACTTTTTAAATGTTGCCAAATTGATGAAAATATCATCAAAATTACAAAAATGACGCTAAATTAAGGAAAATGACTTCTAATTGTTGTATTAATTAATAAAATATTTTAATATATGGACTCTATCGCTTATGAAGGATGCTATCAATATTGATAATTGTTTATATAGAGTTGCGTGAAATATAAGTTTATTGGGTACTTTGAAATAGTCTTGCATGTTGTCCTTTCGTAAAATCGCCAAATGTACAATTCAAAGTTAAAAACACAGTACCGTGGAACTTATTGTTTTTTTACTGTGAAAAGAGTAAATTCATTGCATTGTATAAGGAAAGTCATGTATGTACTGCTTACATCTGATTTTTTTTACTTTAATTTTGCACGAAGATATCTGATTTAAATTAAAACTAATTTTAATTGTATACTATATGATATCGGCAATTTTTTCAAAAATTATCTACTACTTTTTGGTGGATTTATTACATTGATGACATCGCTCACTACAACGCTTTTGATATAATTTCAGAACTAAGAAAAAATCATTTCATAAATTATACTCTAGATTGTGTGATAAACATTCCTAGCTGGCAACATATAAATAGAATCATTCTATTTTGAATAACATATTATATACAAATAGATGTTCCTTTCATATATTTTCCATGCAACACATGATATATGTAAAGGGAATAATAAAAAAAAAAAGACCATTCAATATTGATGGATCTGTGCGTTTTGTGCATCCAGAAATCAACCACTTTTTCAATGATGTCCGTGTATATTGTCTGTACGTCCGTCTGTAGACACGATATCTCTCGAACAAATTGAAAGAAACTTGATACGGTTATTTCCACTGAAAGTCATCAGAGGCTTTTTTATTTTCAGATTGATCAAGTCATCAGAGGCTTTTTTATTTTCAGATTGATCAAGTCATCAATTTGACGTCATTACTATATCACCTAAACGTTTTACTCAGTGGTGAATTTACTGTGGAAGTATCAAGATTAAGTTTCTGACCCCGGTTAAATAGATCCCCTCTCCTTCACCCCTAATAGTTCGTTTTCAAATTTTTATGCAAATTACTTTTATATAAAATTTTAAGAAGTTAAAAAAGACGTTTGAAAAAATGTAATACATAAGATTTGGCAAACGCCTACCCCCCCCCCCCCAATTTTTTTCCTGTCTACACTACTGAACAATTGCTACACTCAACATGTTCAATAGTTTTTGTGCTATACTACACATCGTGTACACAGCTTTTTGTACTCTGTTACTTATCCGTCAATCAAAATTTGGGTATAAGGTATGGTTTTTCATAGAAATTTCGTATTCGAAATTTTGATAATAAAACACGTTATAGCAACTCTTGAACATACAACACAGATGGGCTGGCTCTAAATGTCTTCAAAATGTGTTCAGGAGTTATAGAAATATACGTATCAGTCTGTCAAGATCTAAGATATAGTTTCGAAATATTTCGTATTTGAGATGTTATTAAAAAAACACGTTATACGAACTCCTGAACACATTTCAGCTGCAGTCCTATAAAAAGTGATTGCGGACCTTAAAGCTATGGCTCCTCTCCCTAATCAGACCGGACTTCAGCCTCTTCTCATCTGTCCTGTTTGTCTGACCTCGTAAGACACCATTGTTTGTAGATAAATAGACATCTGTTTTAAAGTGTGCCTTCGTCATGTGTATGTCTGATTAGTGAAAATTAAAAAAAAAAAAAATCTAACTGGCAAAGATTGAAAAGTTATGTTTTTGTGGCCCTCCATCCGAAAGATTAGTTAGAGGAAAAATAGTTCAGTCATATTTGAGGTTGCTGATCAGCGGAATTTGTCGATAGATTTTATTTTCAGCTATGCAAAAATATTTCGTCAAGACAGCCATACAATTCGAATTAAAACCGATAGAATAGCCAGTTTCTGACAATGGCGATAGTATTTACCTATGGACACCATTGGAACTGGCTAGTGGAAGGACAAATAATAAAAACAAAGTGAATTATATATATATATGTATATATATATATGGTCCAGAATGTAGCTGTATCATGGGTCACAATTTAGTGAATAGTAAACTAGCTACAGCTAAAATGTTCCATTTTGCTGGGCTTTATTCTAAAAGGTTAGAGGAGGGAGGGTACGGTCTTTAGAAGCCATCCCCATTTGATTTCGGTCTAAACTGCGTGACACTGTTCTGGTTGCCCAAACAATTTTACCTTATACTTTCTGGTAGATCGGATGGTTTGGGTATGAATAAAAGAAGTTTGTGTAGCATTAGAAATTGGACAGAAAACGTACTTATTCGTCAAAGCCTTTATAAAGGTATAAAGTATTTATCCAATAATTTTTGTATTCAAAAAATTAATGTAAAGAAAGGTTATAAGGACATCTGACCACTATAGAAGAACATTCTTACATTAGATTCAATATTTCAATATTCGATTTAAAGGGAGGGGGGCACATTAATAAATTTATTTTTTCCGAGGATGGATTATTTTAATTTTTTTCGATGTTTGGGGGAGGAGGCTGTTTTACATAATTTTTCAGAATTTCTAAGAGGTAGAGGGTAGTGGCGGAATAACATTCGATTTAAAGAAGGGGGGGGGGAGGGTCACATTTATGCAGATATATGGCCCAAAGTGTATCTGCGGTATGTGAATATGGTATGTGAATAAAAATTTCAGAAACATCAAGCTGGTTATGGCTGAAATGTTCAATTTTCCTGGCCCTCAATCCAAGAGGTTAGGGGAGGGATGATACGGTCTCATTAGCTGCCACCCCTATCTGATTACTCTGGTTGCCCAAACAATTGCAAGAAGTTCGTACCATACAAATGGGTTCAGGAGTTCAAATATCGTGCTTCATCCTCAATCAAGACCGTTGATTTTCAACGGGTATTCGGCTAGTATAGCACTAAATGCAGAAAAAAAGTCCGATATCTCTAGGACGGCTTTTGATAATTTCTAAATAATTGTGTCCATTCATTTGCGGTTAAAAGCATGTATATGTATTACAAGTATGGTATAGACCCTGTGGTTTTCCACACCTATTAGGTTCCAGTCTAAATTGGGTGGCACTGTTCAGACCGCCCAAACAGTCACTTTACAATTTCTGGTTTCTCGGATGGTCTGAGTAGGAAAAAATAGTTCCTGATCGTAGACATGAATCCAGGAGTTGTGCTTATTCGTCAATCAAAATCTAGGTATAAGGTGTTTTTCTGACAATTTTTGTATTCGCACGTTATAGGGACTCCTGAATACATTTTAAACACTTCCCTATATGTTTGACCAATCATAAAATTTGAATTGGAGTTCTACAGAGCACTTGTCATTTGATAAAACGTTTGTTAATTTTGATTGGGACCATTTAACTTTTAAAACATAGGACCAACATAAATGAAAAAAAAATGAATGTTTTCCTGTCAGTCAAAATCGAAGTATAAGGTAATGTTTTCCGAGATATTTTGTATTTGAGATTTCGGTGAAAAGTATACGTACTCCTGAACACATTTCATATACAAACTCGTGGAAAGCGATTGAGGTCGCCTTGGGACTAGGGCCTCTTCATTAATTAACCTGGCTTCTATCTTTTCTCGACCGCCCTGTTTGTATGTTTGACCCCATATGATACCGTTCGTAGAATTATCATTGTCTTCCATAGAAAATAACGCTTTAATCGAATTCTTTAAAATTTGTATTATTTATTTGCAAATTATATTAAATTAATTATTTATGGAAGGAATAGTAAAATATATACAATTGCATATTTCACGGTTTTATTATTTTAATATACACGCATTACTACATTCTTTAGTAAGCAACATCGCTCGAAATAACGAGTTCGTACAATAAGCATCCGAACTTAATCCCAAAGCCTTCCCCACTCATGATCCCAAAATTATTTATTCACAAAGGGATCTTCCTTGACACCCCAGGCACAGCAGTGGGGTTGGTAAACTTGTTTCTGAGAATTCCCAGAAAATACGTCACCTCCCATAGAAGATCACTACCCTGTTTTCGGAGGTGACGCACCTCCTCAATAGAAGAAATGAGACTAATCTTTTGGCACGCTTTGAATGTCGCCAAGAGGCAGAGGTAGATAGAATTGACGAATTATCGCTCTTCTGTAATTTTGAATGGATTCATGTCCAAATACGTTGCGCCATCTAGTGATAGCGAATCAAAGCTTAAAACACTGAGGATTCCTCTTAAGGACAAAATATACATAGTGCATACTTTGTTTCCCAAGGTTGGTTTCGATTTTGGTTCAAAACAAAACAAACCCAATATATCATGTAAACTTAATCAAAGTGTAATCAAATTACATTAATCATGTTAAATAGCGCTGTCATCCATTAGAAATCTTTAAAGTCATTTCTAAGAACTTATTCTAAGTTTCTGGAAACTATAAAGTTAAAAAAGAATTTTTTTTTTTAAATTTGAAAATTGACAATCAATCTGAGTTTATTATTGCAAAGTAAATATTTATACTTACAATAAAGAATGAAAGCACTTAATGAAAGTTACCTGAATTTGAACAACCATTTGAAATATGTTCATCTTCGACATCATCTGATACTGATTCTCTTTTCTCTGCTTTCTCAATTTTTTTCTGGCAAAACTAGAAATAAAATTATAGAAGTATAATCATATTGCATATAAAAACATAAAATATTTTAAATTGTAAGATGTTGCATTCTAAAAGAAACAAATTATTTATTATTATTTTTTTTATTCTTGACATTTTATGTAACTTTGTATTATGCCCAAAATCAGTAGCTCCAATAGATAAAGCTAACAAGCAGCAACATTGGCTGGGTGTAAGATTGTAAGGTATTTACAAGTTCACATCTAGCAAAATAATGCCAATGGTCAAATAATTATTTACAAAATTATGGTAAAATTTTTTTTAACACTTATGTTTAAATAGCTCAAATCAACAAAATAATTTCATGCACTCTATATGTCCTTTATAATTTTTTCAAACATTGAATATGTACTGCCCAGTCCGACTCATTCTTAAAAATTAGGCTGAAGCCTAGCTCGAAACTGTCAAAAAGAAATCAGGTCCAAGTTCATGCAAACCCCAGGAAGGTGGTGGTGGTGAGGTTATGTCCCCTTGGCTACGTCACTAAAACCCACTATTGAGGTACATACACTAATATATAAGCTACAGTGAAGTCTCACTAGTTCGACACTCAGATAAGTTGACATTTCAGATAACTCAATTCTTCTTCAGATTTTGTTTGGTCTAATATATTATGTAATGGAGAAAAACCTTGCTAATTCAGCATTGCAAAACAAATACACACTTAAGTCAACATAAATTTGCAAAACAGACACCTGCTCAACAAATTAATTTCCCTTACAAACCATAACAACCCTACATTTTCAAAACTTAGCAGTATTAGAACAAAAAAGGGTACCATGACGGTTATAGGGACCATGGGTTACTGACTACTTTTCAATGTTGTCGCCAACACGAACATTGGCGATATAATCCGATACGAGAAATTCACTACAAATACAATGATTACAATTTAATATATAATGGGGTTTGATCAACTTTACTTAACAAAAAAATATTGTGTTACATAAAAATTTGTGGCAGCCCAAACTCGACTATTGCCGATAAAATGTCATTAAATTTATCACTAAAGATAACGCTTCACCACATAAATTCTGTGAGATATGAGTCCAAATGCTGTCTCACAGTGCCTCTATGCTTTTTGTTACGTCATTTCATGGATCCCCAGAGTCTCTATGGTCTGCGTATGAATCCTGGTTTCAGGATCCACAAAGTTATACCGATGGTTTACTTTCAAATGTTGAAAGCTGGTGTAAACCACGAAATATGAAAATAACGCCATCTATTTATAATATCATCAATAGGTATAAACCAGAATTTGGTGTGGTTGCTATGTGTTGCCTTGTTTGGCTTCATGTTAGCCGAGTTTGGGCTGCCACAAATTTCAATGTAACACAGTATTTTTTTGTTAAGTAAAATTGATCAAACCCTATTATATATTAAATTGCAATCATTGCGTTTGTAGTGAATTTTTCGTATCGGATTGTATCGCCAACTCGGAAAAGTAGTTGGTAACCCATGGTCCCTAAAACTTGTAAGTACCCAAAGAAGTTTTCGCTCAAACAGTACGTCATGGGTCTAGGCACATTTCAGGAGAGTTGATGATTCATTATTCTGGTCTTTTCGCAGCAGGTTGCTTTCAGTTCATTGGTGAAGGATGCAACCTTGAGTGGATAATTTTTTGTCTTTATACAGAAGGCAGCCAAATCAAACAACGAAAACTTCAAAATGGTCAAATACAGTGCTACAAAGGAATATGGCATTCCTTGTTCAATTATCACTACATTTGTGCAAAATAAAGAAAAAAAAATTAGAAATCTTTGAAACATCAGAACCGTCAAGAAAAAGGTAGTAAAAATCTGATGTTACTGCAGTAGAAGCAACTTTGTTTAGGTTTAAATATGTTCGTGAATGTGCAATTTCTTTATTAGGTGTAGTTATCCAAGAAAAAGTTAATAAATTTGCTCAGAAACTTAGAGTAAATGAGTTTACAGCAAGCAGTGGTTGGTTAGATCATTTTAAACATTGCCATAACATTAGTTTGCACTCGATATGTGGTGAGAAGTTGCCTATTCATCAGGAAAGCATGTCAGATTGGAAACAAAATTGTCAAGTTTTTAAATTTTCCTTTATTTCAATGACACGACATAAATATTTTGTCCCATGATGTATTGACTAGTGAGGTTTCACTGTATATTTGCACCAGATTCGATATTATTGAGTAGTTCTATAATAATAAAAAATAAATTTCAAAATACATATGCACGTTTTGCACAGAACACAAGCTAAAAAAAAGGCACGTTCACATTTATGTGGTAGTTTATCTTTGTACAAAATTCCAGTCTCTTAAGTAGTTTTGGAGAACAGTTTCACAACAGGGGCAACATAAAAAAATCTTGATGTTTTTACACTCATAACTGTTGGGAAATTAAAAAGGAAATTTATATTTTTTAAATTAGCAGAGTGTAGCAGAGTATACCCAGTGGTGAAATGAAGATAAAGTCAAGTTTCAAAAACAAGAACAATGCTTTATTGAAAGACGTACGTATCTTTGCCAAAAGTACATCAAGGCAGTTAAGGCAATTGCTGTATGAACAATACAGCTTGAACTTATATACATTTCTTGGAGTTTTAAGCACACATAGGAACTCCACATTTGATTATTTAGACACATTCGAATCTGTTATGATGTCGTTCTGTTCCACTTTCTAAAGGTCACACTTTTTGGGAATCTTAAGTGTTGTCGGTTGATTTCACTAGATAAAACATTCTTTAAGCACAGTCTAAAAACATGATTTATAACAACATCTAAAAGAAATAATCACCAGCTTCTATCAGATAATACTGCAGCATCACTCTAACACCAGGATTTGCCCTTTTACATAAGGCCATCTTTAGTTGCAAACTGTTATAAAGAAATTCAGTCAATGAACAGCACTAAATGCTAAAATGCACTAACTCATACATTATTAGCCACATTCCACTTAAACACCGTATAATATTTAGTTGCCTGTTCTCACCATCAACACAATACTAGACATTAAATTGATCGAATATTTCTATCCGCGATTTAATTAAACAACTATTTAAAAACTATAGCTCAGCTATTCAGACCGCACAATGCGTGTCTCACATACAAAACATCGTATCCGAATAATTCACACCATGTCTAACAATCGACTACAATTAAACGTCTTCACTATTCCATTCTCTAGTTTCCCTCTAGCTCTCACTACTTGCCTTTCTAATAATCCAATTGCGTGCTTCCTATACTTATACCATGAGATCAGTACCTCCCGGAACGAATTCCAAGGTCCAACTCATATAGTATGCAAATGAGCCAGTGCATACGTCAAACCTCCAATCTGCATGAAGATACTTACTGGAAAACTTCGTGAGTCGTTCCCGTGAACGGAGGTAAGTTAAAAAAGGTAAGTTGTATTTTTGAACTACTTCCAGAAATTAGCGACTCACGATCAAATGATTACGTTTTTCCAGCAATAACAAGCTACATTTGTTAATTAAGAAGATGGTTTCTGTCAGTTGACTAGAAGTTTTGAGCCTCTTACAATATCGGGAAAATTGTATTTTTTCACTACTTACACAAAATTTTATAAAAATCACAATGCTGTTTTCATCTTTGAGTAAAATCTTAACTATACAAAATTTAGTTTCATTTGGTTGAATAGTTTTGAAGAAAATGCAACTATTTTACATGGACCAACAGAATATGAGACCGACCAACCGAGAAGTGAATGGATGGAATGCTAAAATGTTTCTTTTTTTGCTTATAAGCATCTTCTAAAACAAAGATTTTAAATTTGCTCTAAAAGGGTTTTTGTCATGAAAACAATATTTTTCTCTTTAGTGGGGAGGTAATTTTACTCTTTTTTAGTATTTTATTTATCTGTAAACCAATGCATCTCTTGTAGCCCGCAAATGAAATGTTGGAGTGGAGAATGAACTGAATGATTCAAACTAAGTGTTCAGGGAATACACCATCAGGAACCTACATCAATTTTATTGCTCTTTACTAAGCTAAAAACTCTTTCATATGAGGTATTACTATGAGGAAGGGTTAAAATCTGAATATGATTTTACAAATTCTAAAGAATTTTAATTCCAGAGTTCTTTTGATAATAAATGCCATTACTTACTAATACTTTTGCTATTTAAATGTGTTAGGAGAAATCAAAAAACTTACTAAGAAAAAAAATTATACAGAAAAATTTCCTTATTTCTGTCTGAAGGAAGGAAAAAAATAGGAGAAATATATAAGTTCCCTTAAAAATCATATTATACTGCAATGTGACAAAATTAAAACAGTTGGCAGTGGTAGGTATGTGACTATGAAGTCAGCAAGGGTTGATCCAATAAAATTCAGCGTAATGGTGAATGTGCTTTTGCACAGAAAGCAAGGTTTGTTTTAGGATCAACAGCTATTATTTACTGCAAAATTTTAAGGGCTTTTGATAAAGTATTATTACAAGTAAAAATTAAAAAAATATTTATGTTGGTCTAAGAAAGTTCTACTTTTATCTTTTACAAAATATTACAATATGTAATTTATTTGATTTACAAGTGTTGTATTTGTAAAGTACTTAAGTTTGCCAACCCTAAAGATAAGATAAAAGTAAATATGATAAAAAAGACATACCCTGTCAATTTAAAAGTACACATCTGAATATAAAGTTAGTACCACAGATATAAAATTATTTATAGTGACAGCAGACTATTAATAGAATATTGCTTTGAATGTGAATGACAACACAATAACACATTGTATTAAGAGCAGAATGATAAAAAAAAAATAATCTTTTAATTAAATACAGTTCACAAGCATAAGCATCTCAACCTTTTAGATTCTAACTAGGATACAATTCACAGAATTGTTATAATTGTTCACTTTTATTATGATCTCACATTTTTCAGTTTTCTTTTAGCTTCTCATATAGATACTCAATATGGGGATGATTGACAAATTCTAAAATTTTATGAATCTTTATTCTTACTCACCTGAGGGCTGCATTGGCTGGGACCTATAGATTAAAGTGGATTTTAAACCACTATGAACAGCTAGCTATTCATATTCAGCTGCCTTTGTACCTAGGATTTGTCTGACATTTCAATTCTACAGTCAGACCATTGACAGTTCACTAACAATACTAAAATCATCTTCATGAAACAAATAAATGAAAATACCTGAAGTTGCAAAAAGGTTCTTTTAACCCCTGAATTATTGCTATAACCAATTTTCATCCAATTTAAGTCAAACGTTAACACAATTTAGGCATAAAATTAAAGACACAAATCACAGATAAAAAGGTCATTTAATCAAATAAAAACCATCCTATAAGACGTACAAATATTAAAAGGTCACAGCGCTTTTAGGCATCACCATACCCTTCATCAGTGGCTGTATGAAAAATTACCATGGAAACAAGCTTATATATAGACTAGATCGGCAGACAAAATTTGCATATAAAGTCAGCTACAGAATAATGATAATTAAATGGTATATAAACAAGCTATTAAAGATTAAACAATTACAAAATTACAATAAGTGTTATAAAACAAGAGATTTAAAATTTAAACAAGTATTAAATACAAAAGAAAGGACAATGAAACATGTCCAAATTTCAGCCAAGCATAAATTACATTAAAATGAAACATCATAGATAACTGTGTAGAGGTTTGACAAGCATAAATTCGAGAACAAGTCGCCAAGCATAATTTAAAATTTGCACAGGATCAAAATTACAAATGGAATCACGGTACATATAAATAAACAGGGATTCATAAGGAAGAATATTACGAGGTTTATTACAATGCATTAAAAGGAAAGTTTTTCAAAAAAGGGTTGAAAGTCATCATTAACAACACATTGGGCAAGAGTCGTAGAAAGTTTACCATTCTTGACGTCACGAGCATGTTCAGCTAAACAGATACCAACAGTATGTTTAATACTACCAATATAAAACTTGTTAGTCATTATCAGGAGTTAAAAGGGGTGCAACGTACACCCCAGCATGGCTTTAATAGTTCTCTATCCCTAAACTTATCCGTACGATTCATATGGATGTTTATTTAAGAATTATTTAATCAATTATGCTTTTATGTGGTTTCCAGTATTTTTCGAATAGCTGGCCATATAGCATATATTTATTTAGAATTTGTTTTCAATATGAGCTCATGGTTTTCCCAACTTGAAATTTTCGTATAAATGGGGCATTGCATGGAAAACAGGACATCTTCAAGAATAAAAAAATATTTTTGGAGGGGAGATCCAAGCTGCCTAGTTCATTTTTAAGGGTCTAAATAATATATTTCTAAGAATATTTTCCCAGTACTTTGCTTTTTGCAAGTGACAACACTGATTTCAAGATGGCCACCATCAACTGAATCTCATGTAGTTGAAAAGGTGTTGACTTTGAGCTTCCACTTTATTTTCTGTTACACTTAAAAACACATTTGCTGTTTCAGTATAATATACAAGTATATTCTCTATTAAATGCATTGTTTCAAAAGGTTTACTTCAATTTAAACTGTGTATATTTAAAAATTCAAGTTAACACAAATGCATGTCCCGCACGTGACAGAAATTATAGTATTTTTTGTAATTAGTATTGAACCAAGTAGTTTAGCTTGTAGCCATGCAAGTTTATAAATGACCTAAATATGTATAAACTTTCCTTAAAATATAAAATACTAATTTCATTTCTGAAATTTATTACAGCACATTTTATTCTATCCCACACATGACGCCACGTGTGGGACATTTCAAACGTAAGTATTTTCAAGTAGAGAATTTTATTGTTATAACTAGAAAATGATTTAAAATAAAATATCAGTTGATAAGTATATATATTTCTAATCTTTTAAAAGCCAAAAGTAGCCATTAAATTGCGAAACAGTCCCAAAATTCAGATATTGAAATACAAAATCAATTGAAATACGAAATCAATTTTGCAAACAGACTTTGCAATGGCATTTGCACGTGAATATCAGAACGAAGTACAAAGTGCACTACGGTCACGAGCAAGTGTACTTCTATTCACGACTGCAACTTTTTATAAAGGCAAGTGTCAGACTCACCTCATATGTTCAGATACATCAAATAAAGATAAAGACACTATTTCTGTTTTCATAGAATTTCTTTATGAAGAAATTTTTCAATCGGATAAAATACAATCAAAAGAAGAGGTCATTTGGAGTGATGGGCCATGCTCCAAATTTAAAAACAAATACATGGACAAACTTCTATGCACGTTGTCGGAAAAGTACACAGGAACAAATTTCATGTGGAAGTACTTTGCTACTTCTCACGGTAAAGGAGTGGTTGATGGAGTGGGAGGTAATATAAAGAGACTTGTACATCAAAAGATGATGAGCCAAGGTGAGATACACACTGTTCAGTCTGCCAAAGACTTTGCTAACTTAGCGAGCCAACTTACACACCTTTCTGGTAGGTCGAATAGTCTGAGTCTCAACAACAACAACAGAGTACAAGGATCTTCTACATTGGAAATGATCACATAGAGGAGAAAATACGAGAGAAAAACCCATGGAACAGTGTAATTCCACTAGTATATCACGTTTCCATGTAATTCAATCAAAAGGAAAGGGTGTCATCAACTGTCGAACCCATTCTCTTTCGACTGAAAATGTCACCTTTGGAAATAGCAATTCACCACGTTTGATTTTTGGTGAAGACCTGGCATGTAGAAAATGGGTCATTGTAAATTATGAGGACAAATTCTAACCTGGGGAAATTACCAAAAGAGAAGAAAATGGTACATTTGTAGTAAACGTGATGGAAGAGTCAAAAATCAGGGTCTACTTCAAGTGGCCAAAACATTGTGACGAAATTCCTTACAAATGTGAAGAGATAGTGAAGGTTATTTCAGCACCAGTTGTTGCTAATAGTAGAGGCTCTTACAAATTTTTTGACCTGTAAAACTGTAATCAAACATTACAAAGAAAATACTATGATTTAAATACTTTATATTTCTGTTTGGTATATAAAAGCTTTGCTTTAATTTTTGTTTCAAATTGTGTTTCTCTTTATATATATTTTTTTACTATTAATATATTATTAATAATAAATAATTAATATTAATATTCATATTATAATAATAGTTTAGTACTTTCATACTAAAATAAACTTCTTGGAATTAATAACGCAATTGTATTTTTCTTAAGTGATAAATCAAATCACACAATGTCCCGCACGTGACAGAGTTGTCTCACACGTGACATTTATTTTAAAAAAATTACATGAGTATATGCTTACCTTACCGCCTATAAACATTTATGAATAATTAATATGAACCTAGGAGATATATAAAAAAAATGCTGAAGTCACGTGACTATAGCAGATTCAGAGAAATTTTTGTTAGAAGGATATATAATAAAAAGTCCTGTCAAATGGCGTGTCCTGCACATGACAGTTAGGTTTAATTAAAAAAACTTGGGATTTGAAAAGTTTATGAAAAATTTCTTATGCTTATAAAATCACCCAGCTGAAGTACTTTCATCAGACCATAACAAATTCTAAAACTTCATTTTTACAAAAAAGGTCTACAAGGAAATATAGTTGAAAATGTAGTCTGAATATCCCGCACGTGACAGTGGAATCGCCCATATAATGGCATATCAACAAAATATATTTTTTTGAAAAAAAATATTAAAGATACACTTTTTTCACAATTTCAGGTCAAAGATCAAATCAAATTACCTTGAAATGAAAAATATTCACAAGGGCATGTGACATATCATAAGAAAGGTCATACTTTAAGTTACAAAATAAATCTTATTTCAACACAATCCATCGATTAGGTCAAAATATACAGACATTTGAATATGTCAAGAATCATGAAAAATTACCAGATTTTCCAAACTTTTATAAATAAAAAACTAATGAGAATTGGGGGTTAAAACTTCGCATAGTGTCATATATGAGTGGACAACAAAATAACAGTTGTCAGGTTGAAAATGTCCTTTTTTTTGTGTTGATTTGATACAGAATGACTATATTAGTAATCACAAGGTTTAACAGTTCTTTTATACGCTTCTAGAGCGTTACAACTATATTCATCCAGTATGCATAGTACTGCCCTACAGGCATGGGGCAAAAAATGGGGGACGAATTGATATATTTAATTACTTACTTTTGTTATTTTCAATATCATTTACAACCTATTTTCAGTCGATCGGGAGATTAGCCCACACCCCAGATTTCAAAGTACAAAAACACGCCAATTTGGCGCAATGCACCGGGTTACAATTTCCGGGTTCGGCTTTCTTCACCAATCTGGTAGCCGCTTTCCGGACATCCAATCAGCACGCGGAATATTATTAGTATAGTAATCTGTGTATTTCATCACATCTTTTCGCACAGAACATTTTGCAAACTTTATTCGAACGTGTTTTGTGGATCTTTGTGGAAACTTCGTTTTGTGGATCTTTTTCAATCAGTCTCACTGATTTGTTTCATAGCAATCTTTATTGGATTACATATTTATTTATTTCCACGTAATTGACGTGCATAAAGATTTTTATTAGTTTTTCCTTATTTAAGATTTTGATTGCAGATAAAGTTTCTAAATGGCTTCTGGTAAGAGGCAAATGAAATCGAGCGAATGTTCTAGAAAACGTGGTCGAATGAATGAAAATGAGTCAGGCATAAAATTTTATTTTATGCATGAAGCGAAAGGTCAGAGAGAAGTAATTGATTGGTGTGTAATGAAAGGATTAATGAGTGATAGATATGAATGTCCAAAGTGTGGAGAGATGAAATTGTGTGAAAGAGTAAAATTGATTGATGGTTTTGAATGGAGGTGTAGAAAGAAAGGTGATAATAAGCATGATGTATGTAGGAGTGTGAGAAAGGGTACGTGGTTTAATAAAAGTAAATTAACTATATTAGAGATTCTAATTTTAACTTTAATGTGGTTTGGGGGTATTGAATGTAAGGTTGTGATGGAGTATTTGAATGTCACAGGAAAAACTGTTACTGATTGGAAACAGTTTTGCTGTGACATTTGTATGAGTGCTTTTTTTAAAAATAGAAGTAATAGTGGGGGGGATGGTGTGATTGTGGAAATAGATGAGAGTAAGTTCAGGAAAAATAAGTATGGAAGAGGAAAGCCTGTGGAGGGACAGTGGGTGTTTGGGGGGGGTTGAAAGGGGAACGAATAAATGTTTTTTTGCGAAGGTTTCTAGCAGGTCGAGAAAATGTTTGCTGAATGTGATTGAGAAATATGTTGAGAAGGGGACATTGATAATATCGGACTGTTGGAAGGTGTATGATTGTCTTCAAGATGAAGGCTTCAGACACCTTAAGGTGTCTACTACCATTTCAACATTCACAGCTACCATTTCAAAGACCCCGAGACAGGAGCGCATACCAATTCCATTGAAGGAACTTGGTCTGCAATCAAAAGAAAAGTGAAAGGAAGAAAGGTGAAAAATTATTTTAATTCCTACTTGTACGAATATACTTGGAAGTAGAAGCACGGTCATTCTATTGGTGAGGAAGCTTGGAATAAATATTTGCAAGCTGTCGCTTCCATCTTCCCTCCCCATAGACGCAATGAAGATGATGAAAAAGAAAATGATTTCGTACATCACTCGGACACGGAAGAAGAAAAGGATGACGAGGAATAAGGTTAGTTTCTTATTTGTTAATCCAGTGTTTTGAAATTGTCTTTTGTATTATTCCATGTTTTTAAAATGGGTTTCTTAATTTTAAAGTATCGTTTTTCCTTTAATTTTGTTAAAGTACAAGCTTTTTTTAAGTATCGTTTTCTCTTGAATTTTGTTAAAGTACAAACATTTTTCTAAGTATCGTTTTTCCTTAAATTTAGTTAAAGTATAAACTTTTTTCTAAGTATCGTTTTTTCTTGAATTTAGTTAAAGTACAAACTTTTTTCTAAGTATCGTTTTTTCTTGAATTTAGTTAAAAGTACAAACATTTTTCTAAGTATCGTTTATTCGAAAATTTTAAAAGTTGTTTATTTTGTCATTACGCAATATTTTTATAATGCACAAAAATCGTATTTTGTAAGCTTTTTATGAGTATTATTCACTTTTAATAAGTATTATTCCCTTTTATTAACATTCAATTGCACTTTCATTTACATTCAAAATCCCAGTTCATAAAACTGTAGAAGACATCAGATTGGTAGGAGGAGCGTATTTTAAAACACGGGAAACCACGTCACTTGAGTTCGGAGGAGTCAATTTCAAAACACGGGGAAACGCGCCAACTTGGCGCAAATTTTGTACTTTAGAATTTTATGTACGATGGTTGTAAGTATATTTGGAAAAATATTTACGGTGGATGAGACAATACTTTTGCTGTTGATAAATTTATCACAACTTTTCTCAGAGTGTCATCTACAGGTGTGTTGATGACACGTAGGTCTTTTAAATATGAATTATAACACCATCATTCATTCGTACACAACTCTCATGATAAAAATTTAAGTAATTTAATCCGGTACTGTTTTCTAAACATAGTCATATTTCACGTTGGCAGAAAATTTGGGGATTATTCTCCGGATCAACCCAATATGTTACTAATCTGAAATGTTATCTTATCGATATATGCATAAATATAATTCCTCAATAATCGTATACTTATCCATATTTACATGCAAAGCTATATTTACATACAAAATGTAAATAGCAATATATAAACAAAACCATAATTTTCTTCCTAGAACTTTAGAAATTAGCAAATTCTGAAGAATTTATATATGCAGAATATTAAAAATATTTACATAATTTTATGTCCTGTAAATTTCAAATAAATTTTTTTTCATGACATGTCAAATCTCAATATAAACATGACATTTGGAAATAATTAACTTTAATTAAAAATGTAAAACTATTACCTCAAAAAGTTTAAGCAAAAACTTGGCATAATTATCGTGTAAACCAAGAGATCTTCCTAAGGACGCAACAAATAACACAAATATAATAACAAAGACCATCATTGAAGGTTTCAAGATTTAAATGGAGTTGACACTCATGAAATAAATATGGGTTGTCCAGTAAATCATTATATGTAAGTATACTGACCAAGTTTTCCCAAAGAAGACTGACTATACGTCAAGTACATAGTTAAAATTGCAAATTTAAGTGCGTTTGCGAAATTTAATAGTACCATTGCTAAAATACGTTGCTTGTGTGATGAAATAAAAGATGAGACAAGCGGTTAGAGTAAGTTGAGATGATATTTGCATCTTATCAAGGTTATTATATCTATATGGCATCCATGGATCACAGAATAGTAGTCTGTGCCATGGATGATGGCATCTTATATGGTCATCTCATAAAGTTACGTCTAACTCCATGGATCAAATAAATAAATTATTTTACAATTTTAAAATTGTAAAATAGTAAAGAAAATGATTTCAATAAATAAAGCATCAGTTATAAAACGTACATACTTTTCAGTGTAGTGAAAGTTTTTAACCTAAATATGTTTCAAATGAATTCATGACGGATAACGAACGATTCATTTCACTTCACCTTCCAGAAGTTAAGATGGCGACTCCCGTCGAATTACCACCACCAGTCCGAGTTTCTCCTTTTATTAGGGTAATTTATTTCTATTTTATTTTCAGTATTTTTTTATGTTTGAAATACACGGAGCTTTTCTTCTCCATGTATTCATGTTACCTGAATAACTGCAGAATTTCCGTAGAATTAGAAATAAATGCTTAGAGGTCATTGAAGAACATAAATTGATTGTTGAGTATTTATTTTGTAGTACTTATTGCAAAAAAAAAAAAACAATTTCGGATAATTATTGGATTTCCTACAAATATAAATCCATAATTGGGTATAAATTTGCCTCATTGATGTTTTAAATTTTCAAATTGGAAAAAAAAAAAAATGAGCTATTGTTACGGTTATTATTTATTGGATTATTCAGGCAGGACGGATTATTATTTATTGGATTATTCTTTATTATTCATGAAATACAACTGGCTATTTTGATTTCATGAAAATTCCACCCTTAGCCAAACCACTAAATGTAAATAAAATGGGCAATTTCACTTTTTACAATAAATGTAACTGCTGCTTGTGAGAATACAAGTTCCTTGTAGGTGCTTCATTGATAGAAGCAATTGGACAGCTGATAAATCGTAATTGAATCCTTGATAGAAAAATTTTATTATGTTTGCAAGGAAGTAAGAAATTGGTTATTTATTTTTTGTTTGTCTAATCAATATATCGCTAGGACATGAGTTAATTACAATTTAAAAGGGAAAAAGTGTAACAAATTGCCAGTTTTCATAAAATTCATGGAAGTTTTTGACAATATTAGTGAATTTTCCTTACTGTTTTTTTATTTTTCTTTTCTTTTTCTTTTGATGACTAATACAGAGCATCCTTATTTCTTTATTAGTCATCAACTTTTTTTTAAATACGGATTTTGAAAATTAAAAATTTTTGTCAGTCTGCATGCCGGATCTGGCCTGGGGGTGTAGTTTTGAGACCCCAGTTGTATATGGTCATGTTGTACTTGCAAAGTTCAAAGCCTAGAAAAGTTGGGAAATTATAAGAAAACACTTTTGCATGTATTAACTTATATTTTGTTTATAAAGTGCTGTTATGTATTATGTCTTTTGCTAGTTTCTGGACAATTATATTCAGGGTTGTTTGATTTAAATCCGCTTGATTTAAATCATGATTTAAATCACTTGATTTTTAAAAAAAAATCATTGATTAAAATCATTTTTAATTTTGTCAAGTTTTTTTTTTTTGTATTTTTATGCTAAAATAACCTGGAACAGAATAAATGTTTAAAATAATAAAATTCCACATCAAGACATCTTTAGAGTATATATAAAAAAAAAAACTGAAATCCTTTCCTTAACTCTCAGTCAGTGGACACTGGACATAACACTATTCATTGCTTGGAGTATAAAATCAAGTAACAATGACAACTGACCAGTGTTGCCAACCTATTTTCTAATTTTATAGCTAAAAATCACTCGCTCAAGGCAGGGGGAGATTAGTGAAGTGCCCAGGAGAGGATAAAATCCTCCCTTTAAACTTCAGGTGAAAAGGAAGATCAAGAAAAAGGAGTTCAGAAAAGGATAAATAGAAACTATGAGGTGCTTGGGGGGAAGACAGTGATCGAAAAATCATGCCGATTCCACAGACTTCAGAAGGGAAAGGACTGGGGCCCAAGTAGGCGTCCAGTAGCTAAGAGGGAAAATGGGGAGACAGAGGTGCACCCCTAGGGGTGCAGGGCCTTGAGCATGCAATACCTATCAAAATAATTTTTAAAATTTAAGGAAAGCTTGTGAAGTACGCGAAATTCCCAAAAGCAAGAGAGAAGTACAGAATAGCTAGAATAAAACCATAGCACCATAAAACAGAGAGAAAAATAAAACTATGTTAGACGAATCTGCTTTTTAGGGCGGAAATAAATATCACGTACAGCTTTTCCAGGTAATAACCGGTGGCGCCTTCGGGTTGCGAAGATGGTAACGATGGATACTGTCTAACGTAGGATTAATTACACTTCTCAGACCTCTATGAAATTTAATAGATAACTTTTTGACGTGTTCCAAAACTTGCCTAATTTGGAGGTCTTTATGTAAGATTTCTAACCGGACGTAGTTCGGTAGATTTGCAAACGAACGCAAAGCATTATTTTGAATGACTTGAAGCTTCTTTAGGTCAACCTCTGCTGCGGTACCCCAAATAGGAGCACCGTACGTCGTGATTGGACATATACAGGACTTATTATGGATTGTAGTAGTAACTTAGTATGGATAGTAGTAACTTATTATGTAGTAACTTATTATGGATTGACAGGCGGCTATTTCTAGCCAATAGGGGACGGAGCTGGATGAATGAAAGCTTCAATTTCTTGCATGTTTCAGAAATGTGATGCTTCCATGATAATTTTGAATCTAAGTACACTCCAAGGTACTTATAATAAGGTTGCCAGGGAATAGGCTCATTATTGAGTATTAAATTAGTGTTAGGGGGATCCCTAGGGGGCGGGAAGGTAACTGCTGCACATTTGTTAACATTAACTTTGATTCTCCATTTGGTAAGCCATTGCGTCATGCCTTGAAGGTAATTTTGTAGGATTTCGTGCACGATATGTGTCTGTTTATGTTGTGCGATCAGGGCCGTGTCATCAGCATAAAGGCTAAGGGAGACACCGGGGGAACGTGGAATATCATTAATATAAAGGTTGAACAATCTGGGTCCAACAAGAGAACCTTGAGGGACCACGCTGAGAATATTCCTGGGAGAGGAAAGAAAGTTAGAGACTCGAACCATGAAGCTACGCTCCGTTAAGTACGAGTGAAGAATTTTAATTAGATCAGGAGGAAAAGAGCGCTTGATAAGCTTGAATAACAGACCATTTATCCATACCTTATCAAACGCCTTTTGAATGTCAATGAAAACTATAGAAGTGCTTTCTTGTACGCTGCGAGCTTCATGAATAAGTTCAACGACCCGAAGAAGTTGATGTTCAGTTGAGTGCTTCTTCCTGAACCCATACTGTTCAGGTATCAGAATGTTTTTCTGGTCGCAGAACTCATCCAGATGCCGCAATATCACATACTCGAAAAGCTTAGAAAGACAGGAAAGAAGAGAAATAGGCCTATAGTTAACAGGTAAGGTAAGATTTTGACCAGGCTTGGAAATGGGAGCAACAATAGCAGCCTTCCAAGCCTTAGGAAAATAGTTAAAATGTAAAAGAAGGTTAAAGAGTTTAGCAAGATAGCTTTTAAGGAGATTAGGTATTCTTAAGCATGTTAGGAGAAAGAAGGTCCTTCCCAGGAGCTTTATTCTTTTTCAGTTTTTGAATACGGGGAAGAAGCTCATCATAAGTAACAAAAAATCACTCAAAATATATCTAGAATTATCTAGATTATCTGTCAGTCATCTAAAAACATAGCTAGACAATATTTAACATTTTAATTGTTCTTGTGATGATTTATTGGGATCAGTGGTTGCGATACAGTTTTTACATGCATATTTCAAGCTACAAAAATTTAAAATACCTTTTGAAATGTTATTTATATGTGCTGTAATAATTTTTACCATAGAAATAAGAAAATTTGGTTCCTTCCTTTTTTTGTAATTTTTGTACTAATAAAAAATCATTTAAGAGACTCAGATGAATGAAATTACCTGTTAAATGGTAAGTTTTTATTATATAAATGAAAAAGGTATAATATCAAACCTAATAGATTTTCAGATATCATAGCTCTTTATTAATATAAATTCAAATAAAGAACTTAAAACTGCATAATAGTTCCATATAATTAATATAACCTAGATTTATAAATTGAATAAAATAACCCAATTTAAAAAACCCTATTTATTTAAAAAGTTTTTGGTTTTTTTTAACCCCTGCATATATTTTTTAATCTTATATTAATATATATTCAATTAGATGTTTTTAAATTATACAGTACATTAATATAGTCTAACTTACTTTCTGATCTGAAAAATATAAAAAATTGATTTTGAAAAAGGCTAATATAAATAAAAAAAATCCGATTTAAATCAAAAAAATCTGATTTAAATAAAAAAAAATCCGATTTTTTTGATTTTTTTAAAAAAAATTATGATTTTTATCCATCCTGATTATAATATAGCAACAAAGTGACAATTCAGTCAGCAAAAGAAAATTCTTAATCACAAATTACAATTAACAACTGCTTATTTTGGACATTGATTGTAGATGGTGTGAAGTGGTTGTTTTGATTTCATGTTTCCAATACTACTGCTGTGGCCACATATGTATATAGATATTTTAAGTACTGCATACAGGAGCATCCCTATTTCTGTATTAGTCATCAATTTTTTTTTAAATACAGATTTTGAAAATTAAAAATTTTTGTCAGTCTGCATGCCGGATCTGGCCTGGGGGTGTAGTTTTGAGACCCCAGTTGTTTATGGTCAAGTTCCTGACCATATACAACTGGGGTCAGAGACCCCAATATATTTTTACTAGACCATTTATTTACTTTTCACTAGACCATTTACTATTTTTACTTACTTTTCACAAAACAGAAAGCAATTTAAAATGTTTTTCTAATTGGGTAACTTTATGCTTAATTTGGGCACTAATAGTAGAAACAAGCAATAGTACCTGGTCATGGTCATTTATTGGCATTATTCACCCTATCTGTTTTTGATGGCTGCACCCAAGAATTTAAAATATAATAAGCATTTTAGTGCAAATTCTTATATATTACAGTTATTATCTTGTAGTTGGAAATAAGTCAGCATTTCAAAAACTGACTTTGTGCTTTTACGGGGTTGGTTGCTGTCCAAATTTTTAGTGATTTGTTAAGACTAAAAATTATGGTCCAGAGAATATTTATTATTTTGAACTTAGCAGGCCTAATTAAAGTTCTATTCTTTTTTCTTTCAGTTTAAAATATATATTCAGATTTTTATTTAATGATATTTTTCTTGTAGGCTTGCCGCTATGGAGCTCTTGCTAGTGGATTTGTTTATGGTGTATTAAGATACAGTAAGTAATTTTAAAAATAAACTAAAAGCAAAAGCTTATAATTTTATTCTTTTTGATATTTTATTTAATATAAGAAATGTGTTCAAATTAATATTATTTTATATGTTATATTTAATTAATGTATTTTAAGAATCTCATTTTAAATATCTAGAAGTGAAGAAAAACTATTTTACTGATTGTTTAATTTAACCCTTAATTAAACTGATCTAGTTTAAAGTAGTTTCCTACAAGTTTCATTTGATGGCTTAATCAAAACCTTTGATTATATTTTATTTATGATTAATATCTGTTATATGACTTTTTATATATGAGTATTTTAAATTCTATATGTAGAACTTTAAGTGAAGATGCTAGGTGGATTTATCCTAATAAAATTAACTTTCAAACATTTGTTATGTGCAGTCAGATTTTCAAAACACAGTATTTTTAATTTTTGGTGTAAAAGTATGCATATTTATTTTAAAGGGGCAATTTATTCAACTATGCTTCCATACACTGTTTCTGTATTTTTATCATTGGATCTTAAATGTAAGCTGAGGCTGACTAAGTTATAATATTGCTATAGGTAGATGCTCATTTAGCAAAGAGACAAATGCCAATGCGCAAAATAAGAATATTGCTGTTTTTGTCCTCAGAGTATACTTTTATCAAAGGAGCAGAATTTTAGTGTGTTGTTTCCTTGACAAATTGACATTATTATGTTAAGCGTCATTTTAAGAATATTTTTAAAATGACGCTTAGCATAATAATTATTGTTTAAATCAATTATGTATCATTTAGATATTTATCTAAATGATACATAATTGATTTAAACAATAATTTGCATCTTCAAAATGAAGTTTAGTATATCTTGTTCTATGTGTGATAAAAACCAAATTATGATTGCACCATTTTGAAGTTAGACAAGGAATTTAATTTGTTATTGATACCTTTATTACCGATATATAGTTTTGAAGTGCTTTCATATATATCTGTAAACAAAAAATGCTATATGCCAAATTGGGTATTTTTTAACCGATTCTGTTGCTTGCTTTCCTTGTACTTATCACATTAGCTGATAAAAGCAGATTATTTGAGAAATGAGTAAATGAATTGTGTGTGCACAGCCTGACCCGACTTTGCGTATAAGTAATTGAATTTTAAATGTATATCTCATTTACGTATAAACATTTGTGATTTTATCTTTTCACTTTCAGTTCAGCCCATTTATACGGAAGCTTAAGGAAATTTTTGTTTGTTTTTAACTCCATAAGCAATTAACATATTAAAAATTGTTCCCTTACAGTGTTAAGGAGCTCATCTAAAACATGATAATAGCTGAGTAATTGCTATACGTGGGCTCAGCAGCATTAAAAAGAACATTTTAAATTAAATTTTATAACCATTTAAATAAAGCTTTTTGTAATTATAAAGTAAACAAGCATTTTAGAATTTAAATTAAAATATATAAAATAAACACATTTTAAAATTTAAATAATTATATTATTTAAATTCATTGATAAGTATTGATTTTTGTTCCTAATGCACTGCTAGATTATTGAAATAACATTATAAAATGCAACTTTGCTTTTATTTGAAGATCTTTCCAAAAAAGTTTATACTCTTTAATGCCTAGACATGTTATGTATTATACGAAATTGCTATACTGAGACTAGTAGGAAAAAAACAAACTTATTCATAAGAATAAAAGATTTTGTCCCACCTAATTAAAAATGTCTTTCATCATTAGCCAGTGATATTCTTTTATTTAATTTCTGTTAGAAATTTCAAGTACAGAGGGGTGAAAAGATAATTCAAAGCATTTTTAGTCTATTCAATATTTTTCCTCAAAAGTAAATTGTAATTGCTTCTATCAACAAATATTAGTCTTGGTAATAAATATTAATAGATTAATGCAAAGTTTAAATATAGTCACCAAGTTTATTCTTATAACTAAGAAATTTTGTATTATATTAAATATTTTTATTTAAAAACTAAATCTATGTTTCAGAATATTTGAAGAGGAAAGAAACAAAGATTAGAGAATATGAGACTAAACAGAAAGTCATTCTAGATGCCAAGAAAGCTGTTGAAGCTAAAGCACAGCAAAGGCGTATGGCTTTAATTATTATTTTTTAATTGGAACAGTTAATGTTACAATTTATTTTAAGATCTATGTAGGATGCCAAGTCTATAGCGAACAACTACAAATTTTAATACAACTAAAATACTTTAATATTGCAAAAAAAAAATTAATAGTATCAACTTGTTTTGAAGGCAAAAATAGCCTTCTTCATCAGGACACACAAAACTGACGTATACTATTAATTTTATGTTGTATATTGCTCTTAACAAAGCTATTTTAGTTGTATTATTTTAGCAGCAGTTTGAGCTGTATGTTAAAATTTTAAATTTAAAAAATCTGGAGAGAAGAAAATGTTTTGTATAATGGCTTTAAAAATTGGATTATACAGTCATTGATTTTTTATCCTTAGCTGTTTTCTATTTCATTACTTTAAAATAAACAATGTTAATCTGAAAAGTTAGTCAATAAAATCAATAGAGTACTCCAGAGTGCTAAAGGTGGATACCTGTAGCATAAACATAAAATTGTTCTATGTTTTTTTAGCGAAAGGGTCATTCCATGCTATTTCAACAATTTGTTTTTACAGTGGTTGCTGCACCATTTTTAATATTTTTTATATTTTGCACATGTATTTATACATTTAGAGAGTTCAAAACCATTTTTAGAAAAGAAAAATTTCTTTGTGGCAGAGAGGTCCCCAGATGGCCCTTCCCTTTAACCCTTTTAGGACGGCAGCATTCCGAAACTGCCTTGGCCCAAAAGACGGAGCGCTTCGTTTCCGAACTGTTCCCAAAGGACGGCTAATATTTTGTGCTAAGCCTAACTCTCGAAAAAAATTCACTAAAAATCATCCGTTCAACACAGCATTCTACTTTTTTCAGGAATAGAGGAAATACTTATTTTCTATTTGATGTATATTTTTCATACAAATTTTCTTTTATCAAAATATTAAAAATTTTTGTGTATTAAAAATGATTAGTTATCTTGATTAAAATAGTTATCAGTTAATCAGAAAAATTATTGAAATGATTGTAATTTATATAGCTAATAGAAATTATGTACATATATATACAAGAAAATAGCTTAGCTATTTTCATTAATACACCTTTTGCATATGGTATATTTTAAAGCAAGAATCCATAGACCAACATTGCAATCTTTGCATTCATAATAACTGTCTATGCGCTTTCTTTTGCCTTTTGTGACCCACGAATCTTTACTATCTGCATCACTTTCATTACTGTCTGGTTCGTTTAGCATACGAGTATATTCTTCCACAGAAAGAAAAAGTCTCAGCCCAACCATTCTTTTATTCGAAATAAACTAATCATTTCACTGCTGCACATTCCTTTAATTCACTAACTTATTTCCTTATTCCTATAATTCACCAACAAATTCATTAAACTAAAATCAAAACGAGACCCGAAACTCAATTATAAAATTGTTGATGCTGCGAGAAGTGCTCTGTTTGTTTATATTACAAAATCATGTTTCACCGTTCCAAATGGAGAAATAATTCATTGGATTCTCCTTGTGCCAACGTCAAATATCTGCAAAATACATTGTTGCTGTTCCCTTGGACATTTAACACCATCTAGTAGACAAATAAATTCAAATAAAAACGTTCCATATGAAAACGCGCTGACGTGATCCTCGTCCTTTAGGGTAAGTTTTTCCTTGACACGGATATGTGGCAGTCGTCCTTGAATGCAAGTTCGCAGCCAATGCGCGGGCACGTCAACCGTCCCGAAAGGGTTAAACATGTACATTTTTGTGATTACAAGCATTTGTGCAAAATGGTATAACTTTTCTCCTAATTGAGCAAATTAAAAGATTTAAAAAACCTTTTACTCAGAATAAAGTGCTGATAATTTTGGTTCAACTTAGTTTTATCATTTGATATATATTTTTTAATTTAATGGTAGTCAAAATTTACCATTGAAATTTGCATTTTCCCATTTTTCGAGTCTGGTTTTCACTGGGAAGGAAACAATACACTCAAACCAAGTTTAATTTGCAAGTACTATAGTAATAGTAGATTTTACCTGAGGGGAGAAAAATGGAGTGTTTTGAACCCTTCCAAAATTTTTTCATTTGTGAAAATGGGTGTTTCCAAAAAATTCAGATTTTCCAAAAGCTTTATCTCCAGTGGGGTTTACAGTAAAAATCTGAAATTTATATTACTGAGGCTTCTATTAGGTAGCAATACCATAATAAAATTTGATCACTTTGTTTTGCATAGTAACAAAAATATTTGTATTCAAAGTTGTGAATATAATCAGTGTATTTTCATTTGCTTTCATGGTAATTTTTTTGTATATATACAAAATTATCATTATAGTTACAAGAAATGCATTAAATGTTACTTGCTTACATGTTGTAAACAATTGAACAAACAAAAATTATATGTATATACAAAAAAATTATCGTTATAGTTACAAGAAATGCCTGTTACTTGCTGCTTAGGCCTACATGCTGTTAACAATGGAACAAACAAACAAAAATTATATCACTTAACAAGTTTTTTTAGCTTGTTTCTTTTTATCTTATGGTTATGTTGTAAAAGTTTCGTTAGCTCATTGCACAACCTGGGTTCAATATTCCTTGTTCGTCCAGTAGCAGTTGACAACTCGGAAGGAGTAAGAACACGTAAGACATTGTCATACGGCATCCAAATAGTATCTGCTTTAGATTTTTGAAATGATGTTGATGGTCCCACTGGATGGAAGAAATGGACATTGCAGTCCTTCTCCGATTGCTGCACCTAAATAACTTAAGCAGGCCACCAATGAGAATCATAAATGCATGCAATGAAAATGCATGCAATGCCCTTTCTTTAAGTTCAAGAGAAAGATCTGTTGAAACTTTGGTGATGTTTATTTCTTCAAAATCTTGTGAATTGAGTCTTTTTTGTTTTGTTTCCTTTTGACCATCTGTATTCCTAATAGAAACACAGTCTTTTGCACCAGGGCACATCCTACTGTTTTCATCACTTTCATAAAAACTACAACTTTATCAATCCACTTCCTCTGGAAAATTTCTGGACTTACTTTATTCTACATTAGGAAGAATGCCATAGCTTTTAACTAATGCCTGTGTGTTTCTTACAGAGTATTGACTTGCACCAAATTCATGACATGTTTTTGCTACTGACCAGGACTCAGACACTAAACTTTATATTTTTACTTTCTCTGAAACTGTCGAACTTCCTTTAAAATTTTCTTTTAGCTTATTTATTCAGCTTTGTTATTTCTGAACGACTCATTCAAACTTACATCAAAACTTGCACTTTGTTTATTTTTCATTGCTGATGTAACTTATTCTACTTTTTTTTTTTAAAAGCTTTTGGTCTTTGTTTAATGTTAAGCTTCTGAATTTTAGCAGGTGAAACTCACAGAGCCTCGCATGCAACATTTATGTTATCTAATGTCTGATACACTGGACTAAATGTCTCATCATTGGTTTCATCTTTGTTAAAACTATAAATTTTTTTCAAACAAGAAATGCATAAATTTTTACCTGGAACTAATCCTAAGTTTGGATGACTTTGAGCCATATGTAAAGATATATTAGTAAGCCATTTTGTTGCAAATTTTGTATGACATGTAAAAGGATCAGAACATTTCTTTCCATATAAGTGATTGTATTTAACAAGATATTTCTTCTCATAATACTGGCAAATATTTTTAAAGTCTCCTAATCTTAAGTCCAAAATAGTTTTTTCTTCATTGCTAAATTCACTGAAATCCTTTCGTGTTAATGAAATTGGCCCATAAGTAGTCTTATGACAATCCTCATTAACTTTGGCTCCTACAGAACAAACACATGATCTTTACCTTCACTTTATCACACATGCACGCTATACTTATCAAAATCCAACTGACCCACAATGCAAATGCAGAACTCAAACTTGCCTGTGACAGCAAGTTTTTTCTGGATCCAACAGGTTATATCTTATTTCAACTTGTACACTCTTATACTAAACAAGATTTTACAAGTTGAGACATTCCATGAACTCAGCTGCTTTAGCAGTTATGAATTGTGTAGTATATAGTTTTATATATTTTCTTGGTCACTTTCATTTGGTTTTTATTGCAAGAAATAAAGAAAATATATTCATGCTTCATTAGTTATATATTTAAAAAAAAAAAAAAAAAAACAGATTTTGTTCACAACTTTGAACTCAAATATTTTTGATACTATGCAAAATAAAGGGACCAAATTTTGTTGTGTTTCTCCCTAATAGAAGCCCCAGTAATATAAATTTCAGAATTTTACTATGACCCCCTACTGGAGATACAGCTTTTGAAAAATCTGAATTTTGTGAAAACGCCCATTTTCACCAATGAAAAAATTTTGGAAAGGTTCAAAACATTCCAGTTTTCTCCCCTCAGGTAAAATCTACTGTTATTATAGCACTTGTAAAATAAATTTGGTTTGAGTGTATTGTCCCCTTCCCAGTGAAAAACAGGCTCGGAAAATGAGAAAATTTCAATGGTAAATTTTGACTACCATTAAATTTTCAAAAATATATCAAATGATGAAACAAAGCAGCATCTAAAAAACAAATTTGATCTCATAAAAATTAAGGACTCAATTATTTAATACTTTTAAAGGCTCTTAAAGTAAATTTAACATTAGATTTGGGGATAATTGTAATCTTTTCAAAAATTATATATAGTTAAAGTAACACAGCTTTCCTTCTAAATCCACCACAAAAGGCATCCTTTTATTGGCAGCATAACTATAGTTGTCTCCTACCTAATAAAAATAAATCCCCCAAAATTATTTTTAAAAAATAATTAATAGGATTTTTCCCAAAATGTGTACTGCCAAATAATTTGATTCAGAAATCTATAATAACAAAGGAAAATGTCTGTAGTGAAAAAGCTAAGTGTAGAACAGCCATGAAATTTAGTACAGAGGTACTTTAGGATCTTGAAAATATGCCTTTTTTTATAGATTTTTAAAATTTGGATTATGGCATTATTAATTTAATAGTTGCGATTTGGTCTTATCCCAATATGCAATAGAGTGGCTAATTTTGACTTACCATCACCATCTATTGCACATTACTAAAACTACAGCATTAAATTAAACATATTCTGTTAAATGTTTTTGGTTTTAAGAATTTATTGATATTTTAAGTGTTTTTTAGACTGAATTTAAATGAATTTATTTTACATATTGTCATCATAATTAGTTTATTTTGCATTTGTCACTTTTTTATGTTGTGATAGGAAACAACCTTTTTTAATTTGCTTAGAAAATAAATTTTCATTGCATCATTAAAACTAATTGAGATTTTAAAATATAGAACTCCAGAGAAAACCTATAAGAACATATAGAATATCACCGATCACAGCCTGGTTCTTCATTAAACAGTCAAATTAGTTCATTCACCTACTTTTCTGCTGAGAAAATGCAAGTTTCATGCATTTTACCTTATCTCAGCTGTTTGGCTGATAAAAGCTGAAATTTAGATAGAGTATAACATAATTTTTACTGCCAAACTTCAATTAAGACCACTAAAATCGTGACTGTAATTTTACTGCAATGCAAATAGTCAATAGGTTTTTTAGCCTCTTTGTTAAAAATTGTCGTAAAAAACTATGAAATGCAGCATCAGTGAATTTTATCTGCTGTAAGGAATCACCAGAAGACATTTTTTAGAACTTGTGATTGACCCAGAAAATTCAAAGAATCCTTTCATTAGCTAACCAATTCATTGGTAAAGTAAAAAACGATCCACAACAACTATACCAAACAGGTTGTACTATGATGAGAACCATTATCCAAACCAGAAATATATGTCTACAGTGGTTGAAAAAGGGATAAATTAGTGTGATGGAGTGAAAAAAAGTGTTGCATTGAAATTTTTAGGACAGAATATTACAAAGTGGTTCCCAAACTGTTTAAACAATAAAATAAAATAAAAACATATAAATATTACTTAAATACAATATGCAATTCCACAGGTGACATTAAGTGATTTAAATGAATAAATTAAAAAAAATAATAAAAATCAAACTATGAAGCAAAAGTTAGTTTCAATTTCAGCATATTTCAGGGCAATATGATACTGGAGTGAATTTCATTCAAATCAAGTTATGTTAAACTTTTTATACTGGAGTATTTATTTTGCTTTCTTTCTGTTATGAATTATTAATTCTCATACTGCTAATTGTTTGACAACATTTTTTTGTAAAAAGCAATTTATTAAAAGTATTTTATTAATATATTGCAATTTAATTGTATTCATGAACTTTAAAATGTAGCTGATGCTGATGAGTGTATCTATTGTAAATGAATGTTTACCAAAAAAAAATCTTGTTTTAACCAAGAAAGAACTAAAGTTTATTTTAAGGTGAATTCCATTGGTGTAATGTGCATGCAAATGATTCTCACATTAATATATTTCACAGATATATTTTGGTTTAAAAGCATCACATTAAAATATTTTACAGATATCTTTTGGTTTAAAAATTTGTATTTTGATGTTAAGCTTAACAAAGAAAGATTTAGAGAAATTATTTAAATGAAAGAGAATTATTTTAATGAAGTGATTCAAATGTAGATTTCATCAATTGTTCAATTTTGTTATTAATGGTGGTGTTACTTAATCACTCGTGTTCAGTTTTATAATAAAATTATGTCTCTTCTTTGTAAAATGCACTATAAAAACTCAGAGGAAAAGGAAAAAGTAAATGCCTGTTCTAAACGAATTTTAATGATGTGTATTCTAAATGATTTTAATGATGTGTATTCTAATGAAGGTTTAATGATCTGAATTCTCTGCTGCAACTTAACTTTGCAAAAGAACATTACTCGGTCTGTAGAAAAAATATTTTCTCCAAATTCCATAACTAGTTTTTATAAATGGCAAGATTTGCCAGGTTTTACACTTGGGCACTTTTTAAAACGAGCAATTACTATTTTTCTTTTTAAATTGAAAATATTTCCTCAAAAGTTCTCAGGTTTCTGGGAGAAAGATCATGTTCTTAAAAGCCCCGTTCACATGCAAGCGGGTATTTTCCGGGATCTATTCTAGACCCTTTCACATGTGCAACCCCCATTATTTCCACTTAAAGGGCTAGGACCAATTTTTCTTAAATCTATTTAATATAACAAATAATGAGAAACAAAATAATCTTATATATATAAATTAAATCTAAATAATGTATATAAATTAAACTTGGATCTTTATAAACTAAACATCAAATTAAAAATAATATGCCAAAATTAAATTTAATATATTTTTAAAACTGTAAATATATGCTTATTCTAATATATATATATGTTTTATTCCATGAAACTGTTTAGAGCATTCATTCTTAAAAGTAAAAAAAAAAAGTTTTTCTCATTTAATCTTCGTTTTTAAGCTAAAACTTGAAATGTAAGCAACAGTATAAGAAGCTTTGAGTTTAAATTCTTTTCTTCATGTCATAGTGAATAAACATACAATTTCACATTGAATAAACTCCATAACTGGGAAACACTAAACAGTGTTTTGAACTAAGTTGCCAGAATGAGAACCTTTGAAAGCTTTTTTGCTTTGTTTGTCTGTGTTGCAGTGCAACTTGAAATCATAATTCTTATAAAAATGTAACTTTCTATTGAAAAATGGCAAAAAATGATGTAAAACAAAATTGTTCCTAAAATATAAAATAAAAATTCTCTCAAACCCCGAAAAATGCTTTAAAATCTTTAAAAATGCACTAAAGGAGAAAAAAGATTAAAAAATGAAAATGTCACCAAAGTCCAAGCTGTGGTAATAATTGTTTAAATCATTACAGAAAATCTTACAATAATGACTTTTGGTAACTATTTAAAAAAAAATATTATATCCTTATGCATGAAGTTTTATTGAACTTTACTTTAAATGTAACAGAGCGTATCAATATTTATATGTATTATTTTTTATGATACAGTTTATTTTCATTGATTTTTTTTTTCTATTTCAGAGGAGATGTTGTATCTTGCCAAAGAATGTAACATAACTGTACCTA
This sequence comes from Amaurobius ferox, assembly GCA_951213105.1. NCBI lineage: Eukaryota > Metazoa > Arthropoda > Arachnida > Araneae > Amaurobiidae > Amaurobius > Amaurobius ferox. The sequence goes on along the minus strand of OX578136.1, from coordinate 51,713,069 downwards.
AAGACTTTTAGAGAAGTTCGAGTTCTTGAATTTGCACTTTAGTGTATAAGTTGTTTATGTAATTCGTTTATAAATAATAAATTATAGATTGTATCAACCTTATTTGCTGATATGTTAATTGCAGGCTTCTTTTGCTTCTGAATTCTTACTTTTGTGTATTTTTCACTGCTATTTAATACACCTTATAATTTCATAGGGTAACCAAATCCTTTAATAATCAAAAAATAATTTTTTGTTTTTGTTAAAAAAATTTTTACCTTCCTTATCCACATTGTTTATGCATAAGGAAAGTATTATGATAAGGCTGAAAATTTGGTTTTGAGTTTTTTGGATATACATATTTTGTGAAATTTAGAACAAACACTAGATACAACATTAGAATAGTTTTGTAAATAATGTTAGTTGTTTGCAGGGCTATGGAGTTGGAGTGGGCAATATAATGACTTTGGCTCCTAAATAAAACTATTTAAAATAATATTATTTTAGAATATTTAATTTTTCTAATAGTTTTTAGGTAATAAATAATAAAACATCAATTATTTACCAATTAAAAATCTGTCAATATAAAAAATTAAATTTATTTTGCTATTTATGTTAGTATTAGTGTTGGATGTTAGAATACAAGAAAAGTTGGAGTCTGAGTTGGACAGTTAAAATAAGGAGTTAAAAGTTTGAGGTACCGACTCTAATGTACCAAGGTTACATTAGATGGGTGAATCTATCTGGTGAGTGTTTTTTTCCTCCTCTGTCTGGTGAGTGAGTGCTTTTCCTCCTTCCTTGTATTTGAGTCAAACTGTAGAAAGCCATTGAACCACACTTTGATCGAATCTTATCAACTTAATTTTTGCACTTTCCACTTTCAAGGTGAGGTGAAGAGGAGGAATTCCATCCAGTATTCATTTACAACATTAATAAAGCACATTATTTTGATCGTTTTGTAATAATAAAATACTGTATTGCATCAAAAAGCTTTAAGATCTGCAGTTTTTATGAAATTCTTATTACTGTTGCTGCTTGAGCTCATAAGTTTTTTTCTCACCAATCAATATTGAATCGGATCTGTGAAGCATGTGCGGTCTTATATGCACTTAAACAAGCATGTCCTATCATGTTCTCAAATTATTGCAGTCTGTACTGTAATTATTTTAATATAAAATATCTATTTTTACTATTTCTTTAAATCACAGTCAATTCCTTTCCTCTGTCAACTCAACTTATTCATGAATGACTTGAAAATCTATCGATTATGGATGTTGAAATTTCCTCACTTTTCAGAGGATACTTAAGTGCACCACGTACAGCTACAAAGGGACTTGTGCTATGAAATTTCAAAGTTTTTATTAATAGTTTGAGAGAACGCAATGTCTAGATACGGCTAACATACACTATCTTACGTACAGCTTAAACTGCTCTTAAAGAATAAAATTAAAAGAACTTCGTTAAAAGCAACATATAATGTTTACTATACCTGAAATTAGTGTTCTGATTCTTAGACACTTAATTGTGAGATTGATAGTTTTTTATCTTTGGCTGTTTAGAGGCTTCAACCCTTTATTATTGACATGATATTACATAAATTCAACAAACCAAATTTATATTCTAACCTTCAATGCCAAGATGCTTATGCATGTAATTGTATCCTTCTATTTTTTTACTCATCTGTTTTGGTTGCCAATCTTCTTTCCTGTTTCAATTTTAGGTGTGTCTCTAAACCTCTTAATAAAATTAATTTCTGTTTTCTTAAAGACTCTTCTCGAAAGGTCTTGAATCATTGGGGTGTTTATCACATTCCTTGCAAATGCAGTCTTGATTATGTTGGTCAAACAGAAAGAGTTCTTAAATTTCATATTAAGAAACACGTGAGCTATGTTTCTATGCAAGAAGTTTTTAAGTCAGCAATTGTTTAACATTCTTGGGACTCTAATCATGTTTTTAATTACTCCCAATTCTGTTTTTGAATTGGACTTTTTTTGATAGAATCTTGATTGTTTCTCAACAAAATCTCTAATAATATTTAACCTTTCTTCTCTTCTGCTTGTAAATATCTATTTTGATTTTTGATCTTTTTTATTTTTATTCTTCGGAAATTTTCATCTTTGTTCTGGTTTTTTAATGCAATTGTGCTATTATGAACAAGTGATGTGAATCTTTTGTTAGATGTTCACATTCCTATTCTTTGGCATTTTACTGTTCATTCTTTTTGTCTCACTTCTTGTTCCTTCCTTCTGGGTTTCTTTTATCCCTTTCTTCTTTCACTTTTGGGACCACTCTTTCCCTACTTATGTCGCATTTTCTGTTTTTGCATCACTCGTCAATCTTTCTCTGATGAGTGAAGGTTGTTACCTGACAAAGAAGGCTGTTTTTTGCCTTCGAAACCAGTCATTGTTATTCATTTTTTTTATATACTGCTTAAAATAACTTTAAAAATTAAGTTATTTCAATCTTATATGCTATCTCATTCATCTGGGAATTATTTTTTTTAGAGATATTTTCTAATTATCATTATTCCATGAAACCTAAATTTAGTATTTCATTCATAAAAATATTATTTTTTTTCTAAAATGTACATTTCTATTATATTTTTTTTATGTCTGAAAACAATGCTTTAGGTTGTAATTTTTAGATAATTTGATATATGTTCTTAGCTGGTCTGTTTTTGAGAATTTTCAGATTCGGTTTTTGGCTTTGCATTTCTGAATGTTCTCTAGATTTGTAATATCTTTTCATTCCGAGGTCAGCTTAAATATTGATCTTTGCATAAATTTTCATAGTGGTTCAAATCCATTTGACAGTGACATTTTTTGAGTGACACGCCTGTCTGCGATGATAACCTACGAAGACTTTTTCTGGGCTTCTCTGTAGGCTTGTTTCAATCTCTGACATTTTATGCGCACTCAGATTAGGCCTACCACTTCGTCTTCTGTTATTAACAGAACCAGTTTCCCTGAATTTTTTGACTACACGAAGTATCGATGATTTATTCGGCACATTTCGTGTTTCAAAATGTTCGCGAAACGCTGAACGAACAGTTTTGTAAGAATTAGTCAACAATTCCTTAAACAATTTTATATATTAATTATTTACAAATATTATGCTTTGAAAACTTAAAAATGTCTTAACCAGAATATGCTAAAAATCCACTAGAAAATTGTAAACGGCTGTTGTTTAACTGAGATTCTCCTGTAACGTGATTTTTAAAGGGAAATCAGATTTATTCTTTCTAAAATTCACAAATATGCAAACTGATGCTTCGCCATATTGTTGCTTTAACTAAGTTTACTTCACAAACTATTTAAGTTTAATGGTAGTCATTGTTAGTTTGTTTATTAGTCTTGATATATTGTGTTTAAATTTAAGTGAATGGCATGTTATTCGTGAAAAATGGCTCATATTTTTTAGTATTACATATGACATTTTTCTGCGAAGATTAATTAATAGAACCATGCTTGACTCGAAATGACGGATCCATTAGCCTTGTCCATGAAATTTTCATTCATGAAACGTCACGTCCCATATCCAATAATTGTCTGACATTACGCTGTTTCTAAAGGGTTGAAAATGGGGAAGAAATAGCCACATCTTTCTGAAAGCTAGCTTATAGTTCTAGCTTATCAGCCAGGGCGGAGTTTAACAGGTGGGCAGTCCTAATACCATGCTTCTTTCAATGCACCTTAAAAGCTAGATGATTTCAGCTTCTAGATATGCTTTTTAATGGGGAAAATATTTTGAAACGTCTCATTTTAAGTAAATAACGTGTAACACTTTTCTAAAACAAGACATATATTCGCAAAGTTATATTAAAAAATATAATAAATAAAAGTATATTTAAATTAGATTTTAAACTGGGGAGACTCAGTTTCTGAGCTTCAATAGGCTCTTCGCCACTGCTCTCAGGATACAATAATGAGTCCAAATTTCTGGATCACTAAATCTGTTATTTAAAAGCACTCATAAGCGTATAAAGAAAAAATATACAGCGTAATAATTCGACAACTGTATAAAAAGACCCTTAAACAATGCCTGATACAATAAAACAGCAATTATAAATCTCTAAATCTGTAAACCCTGTCCTGGAAGTCAAAATATGGCAACCTTACTTTCACGTAATCGGAATGGCTGCCTGTAAAGGTTGTTTTCCATTAGAAATAGGGAAAATACAGTGAAGTATTTTACATATTTGTAACAATACTAAATTTGGATTTTCTAGCCGTTCCGATTTTTGAGTTATTCCCCAAAAACAAGCACATTCCATTAATAGGTCTAGGACGGCCTAGCTTGATATGGTTCAAAATCCAAAGATTTAAAATATATCGTAAAAAACAACAACATGCTAACTTTAGATATTTTAATAGCTTTGGTTCATGCATTATTTAAAAATATAAGTACATTTATTTGTATGGTGGGGTGGGATCAAGACGGGCTAGCCCGATAAAGTTCAAAATTCACAAAGAAGCAAAATATATCTCTAAAGATAAGAACATCCTAAATTTTGATTTTCTATTTAGACTGATTTCTCAGTTATTCTAATTTAAAAAAAAAAACCGAGTACATTCCTATTGCGAATCTAGTACGGGCTAATTCTATAAGGTTCAAGTGCTCCCGATAAGAATTTTCTTGAAATCGAAATATATATTACTTTCCCCATACATAGTATAATGCATAGGAAAAGTATTGTGACGGAGTCGGAAATTCGAATTAGAGATTTCGACGGAAGAGCACGTTTTAAGCATCTATGAACTCGATTCTAACGTTTTTAAGGTGATGTGTGTGTGTGTGTGTGTGTGTGTGTGTGTACATGATACTGTGGAAGCGATATCTCACGAACGAATGGAGCATTTCAAACGAAAGCTGATACAAATATTACAATCGGTGAATACTGAAAGCCTATTGATTTTAAGCGCAATCGAATGTTTGGAAGATCCCCCCCCCCCCCCCCCCCCATATTTTCAAATGAGATTTAAAAAAAGTCAGAACCTTTAATGCTACGTAAATTATATCTTATGTAATTTTTTTATTAGAAAACGAATGGCATACACTTTAGAAGGCTAGCATGAACTGCTCAAAAGATATTGCACTTTTTTCTAATAAATTTATCAAAATTATTACATAAACTATCGTGAAATAAATTCCCTTTTCATGTAATATTATACGAGAAATTTGTTAACATCATTCTTGTGGATCTAGTTCGTACCATTCCCGAGAGAAGATACTTAGTAATAGTTTTATATTTTTACACCCAACAATTTGCCAATAGTCATGTATATATAAGAAAAGTTTTTCCTTTGTCTGTGTGGCGATAAATGTGATAAATTTTTCGACTCATTTAGCGGCATGTCGCCAACTTGTCGATATGCCACCCCATTTTGATGAAAATATAATTAACATTGTAAAAATGACATTAAATTTACAAATTGATGAATTAATTATTATAATATTTTAATATAAGGACTATATTGCTTACTGCGGATGCTATCAATATTGATGAATTGCGTGAATAAGTTAATTGGGTACGTAGAAATGGTTTAACACGTTGTCATCCGTAAAAGCTCCATGTGTATAACTCAACATTAAGATTGTGTTGTGGATCTTATGCATCTTTTTTCGGTATGAAAGAAGTAAGTCCATTGCATTATATAAGAAACGTAGTGTGTTGTATTGTACAGAATTTTTTCTGTACAAAAATTTATAAATACATGTTACGTTTTCTCAATGCAATAATAAAGTGTTATGTCAAAAGTTGGTCTGTTACTGGTACAGCGCCACCTGGCGAGTAATACACATCTGTGGTGTCATTTTGATTGGAAAACTATTCAGTTCGCACTCCTTCAGTGGGTATTAGCAAAACCATCTTCAAGAGGTGGTAATGATATTAGGGTTCCAGGGTAGGAGCAACCCTTTTTGCACAACCAAAGTTCAAGATATCGAAGGAGTATTTTTGATGATGTTCATTTTGACCAAAACCATTTCAAGAGGTGGTAATGGTATAAAGGTTCCAGGATAGGAGCAACCCTTCTTGCACAACCAAAGTTCAATATATCGAAGGAGTATTTTTGATGATGTTCATTTTGACCAAAACCATCTTCAAGAGGTGGTAATGGTATAAAGGTTCCAGGATAGGAGCAACCCTTCTTGCACAACCAAAGTTCAAGATATCGAAGGAGTATTTTTGATGATGTTCATTTTGACCGAAACCATCTTCAAGAGGTGGTAATGGTATAAAGGTTCCAGGATAGGAGCAACCCTTCTTGCACAACCAAAGTTCAAGATATCGAAGGAGTATTTTTGATGATGTTCATTTTGACCAAAACCATCTTCAAGAGGTGGTAATGGTATAAAGGTTCCAGGATAGGAGCAACCCTTCTTGCACAACCAAAGTTCAAGATATCGAAGGAGTATTTTTGATGATGTTCATTTTGACCGAAACCATCTTCAAGAGGTGGTAATGGTATAAAGGTTCCAGGATAGGAGCAACCCTTCTTGCACAACCAAAGTTCAAGATATCGAAGGAGTATTTTTGATGATGTTCATTTTGACCGAAACCATCTTCAAGAGGTGGTAATGGTATAAAGGTTCCAGGATAGGAGCAACCCTTCTTGCACAACCAAAGTTCAAGATATCGAAGGAGTATTTTTGATGATGTTCATTTTGACCAAAACCATCTTCAAGAGGTGGTAATGGTATAAAGGTTCCAGGATAGGAGCAACCCTTCTTGCACAACCAAAGTTCAAGATATCGAAGGAGTATTTTTGATGATGTTCATTTTGACCAAAACCATCTTCAAGAGATGGTAATGGTATAAAGGTTCCAGGATAGGATCAACCCTTCTTGCACAACCAAAGTTCAATATATCGAAGGAGTATTTTTGATGATGTTCATTTTGACCAAAACCATCTTCAAGAGGTGGTAATGGTATAAAGGTTCCAGGATAGGAGCAACCCTTCTTGCACAACCAAAGTTCAAGATATCGAAGGAGTATTTTTGATGATGTTCATTTTGACAAGTAGCATAAGGTTTATTTGAGTAGGACAGTTGGACTTGTTTTCATCATTTCATTATGTTGCTTTTAAGTCGGGATTGTATTATTTCTTTTAATTAATGTAAACGAAGAAATGTTTGGTCCTTTACGCTAACAAAAATATTGAAATTCACAATTAATTTTTGTGCCGAGTATGGAGAAAATTCCCTAACTCACTTTTACGTAAAAAAAAATAAAAAAAAAAATAAGCAAATGGCCGGACAAGTGTTTTCAAGAGGACAGCATAATAATTTTTAGTTGCAAAACAGCATCTGAAGATTCTTCAATGCAACTAACAATGAGTCAAGGCTGAGTCTTATCCCAATGATTTTTTAAGTATTTTTGTAGCGATGCATAGGTCACCGAATAAACAGAAAAAGTTGCTTTTTAATTTAATTTTTCACCTTTCTTATAAACTCATATGATAGACAAAGTAAAATTGCTGAGATACGCAAGTACAAGAAAGAGATATATGAAGTCTTAAAATGATCGATTACTCTTATCTTTATATGACGTTGATCATTAAGTTCCTTATAAGTTTCGCCACTTTTCAGCAGAATTAACAACCTGAATTTTATTTCGGTTACATTGCAGCGTAAAAACAATCACCAAAATGACCTATTGACTTATAGTTTTTGAAGCCCACCCAAACTATTATCTACTTTTTTAGTCGATGGAACGAAAATACTAAATGACGTCATGAACTGGAATGTATGTCAGGAACAGGTTACGGTCGGGATTTCTTTCACTTGACCCATTCGTCTGATGATATTTGATTTGCCTCATCCATTTACCCTCTCCAGTAGGGCAATTGGGATGGGCAGTTTGATAGAAGACCGTGTTTAAATTAATCCATTCTTTTAGCATGTCATAAAGCGCAGCATGCATCTTTTGTAAGATGCACAATTTTGAAAGTAGACTCTTTCTTCGACCCAGACCGTCCGACCTACCCGAAGGTGTGGGGTAGTGAAGTAGATTTTGGACCTTTGAGTCTGCGATGTCTTCTTAGGATTTCAGGGACACGGCGTTCAATTTTCTGAGGGTCCCATTCAATGTCAATATCTTATCCTGACAAGCTTTGGCTAGACTATATTTTGTTTTTCAGGTTTTTATTCTTCTCCATAAATGGAGCGTCATCTAGAGAACGACTGGTTTAAGTTGAAAATTATGATTATTAAGAGTGGTGCGATAACCTAAAGATAGACACGGATAAGTAAAATAACACTTTGTGCAAAGGATAAGTATAAATCCGAGAAATGTATTTAAGCACAAATGAAATAATAATGCAGCATATAGTTGTTTCCTAGATACGCTAGGTCCCTTTTGTCAGTGTAAAAGAACAAACAAAGAGGAAATGGGTATAAATAGAAGAAACAGAGGGGTTTATATGCCCAAGTCGGAGATTAAGAGTCCACTTGAGAGAGCAAATAAGGTAAGCAGAGTCCAGCTAATCCGGAACAAACATCAACACAAGATTATCGTGCGCTGAAACACAAGGTTTCGAACCTAGACGAGTAAAGTGAAGTTTGAACAAAAATGAACGAGACCCTAGTCAAGATGACATATAAGAGCCCTAAAAGCTAATAAATAGAGCAAATATGAAGAAAAAGGGGAAAAAATCACAGGACACTTCGCCAGATCATGGACAAAGATGGAGTATTTAAGAAGTCATTAATTAAATTACTACAGTTTTTCTCTAAAAAAAAATTAAAGAAGTAGTTTAAATTCTAGTAATTCAGTGAATGGCTTGCGCAGCACTCCATTTTTGGCCCCAGTCTGTCAGAGTGCTTTGTGATGTTTTCCTTTTTCTTTATATTTGTTCCATTTCTTAGCTTTTCGGGCTTTTAAGTTGAACGTTGAAGGCCCAGACCACACAGCCAACCCTAAGACTTACGACAGTTTAATGTGTGGCCGGGAGAGTTGGGCTCTTAAGTATCGTTTTGACTTATTTTTCGTTTTGTTGGGTCTGGTTCGGACTTGAATCGTTTTGTTGGGATATCTCTGTTGTGTTTTGACGCAGGCCATTCTTGTATGTTACTTTTCGCTTCGGATTGGTAGGACTGTTCTTTCTGACTTTTGCTTTCTGATTGGTTCTCTCAGGTTGACTCTTAATCCAGGACTTGGATATATAAACGCCTCTGGTTCTTCTATTTCGTCTTTTTGACTTCGGGTTTGCTGGTTCTCACTGACGAAGGGGGTCCAGCGTATCCTGGAAACAGCTGTATACTGCATTATCATTTTCCTTGTGCTAAAGTACATTTTTCAAGTTTTTCTTAAGGGTAGACAATTTGATAGTAATAAATATGGAAAATCATGAGTCGCACATCACACAACCAAGAAACAAAGGGATTATTGCTTTCGCAACATTATGTGGGTGGAACGTACGGCCTAAGGAATGTAAGTACTCTGACTTGCAGTAGGGCATAAATCCTAAGACGTTCTCTGATCCTCTAATAACTGTACATGTCGAATTTAATCTAAAAGTTGAGTTAATCATTATCCTATTAAGGTTTTCGATGTAAATGCAATTATAGTTGAATACATTTGTTTGGGGCTCATAAACTTCTGACCTCACGGGCCCTTCAATGACGGCAAGTCCTCCACGAAAATCACCAGTCAGTAGTATGGACATCTGTCTTTTGTCTAATTAATTGTTCTATCTTCTTATTCAGATGTATATATAGATAGTTGCACTGTTAAAAATTTAGATAGGGCGCGTACTAATAAATGGAGATGGGGATTGCAATTTTTTTTTATTTTTCATATACCATTTGTGTTTGTTTCGAAATGTATTTTGCGTAATCTATTTCAAAGTTTGCTTTTTATATATTTTAGCATAGTTATTTCAGAAAAAAATTTTGGACTTGTATATTTATTTATTACAAATTCCAGGCGTTTGACCAATTAGTCTTAGTCTACAAGTTTTCTAGTATTGCTGAACATTATCACTAATAGCATCTAGTGCGTTGCATACGTTAAGACGACTGGCTGTCATTTGTTGTCCATTGCTATGATACAATTAGGATAAGATATAATTAGGAATTTCGTCCAGTCTGATTCTGAATATATGAGCTTGTAGGCAGTTATGACCTGCCAACATACGGAACTGTGCCATAGCAGTTCCGCTAAAGTCCTTGAGTATGGTAAGGCGTCTCAAGGTTTGCCTAAGGCTCTTATATATGTCTCTAGGTTTACCTGTGGTTCTGCCTGATATCTTCAATCTATTACTTTTTTTGAATTGAAGCCGTAATAAAAGTTTTGATGAATGGAAAGATTCTGTGAAGTTTCTGCAAAATATTGCTCCCCTCAATTTGGATGTTATTTAGAGATATCAACATTTATTTCTACTATCCTTGCTGTTATATTCAGGTGCGGAATTAGGTCTTCGGGGATTAGGACACTTTAGGTTCGTTGGGCCCCTTCGAATCCAGAAACTGAAATACGCAGTAAAGAGAACAATTTACAATATTTACACATCACAGCCAGTTTATTGCGCGCAAGTTATATAAATATAGAAAGGTATATACATAGAAACAGCTCAATAACTACAGAAAGTATTTTCATTTTACACTTGACATCTGAAAAATATTTAATGAATTCCTCAAACTATATCATCTTTAGAACATTGCTCTCTACATTATGTAAGCAGAAAGCACTTAATATTTCATATGCTATCAACGTTCTCAAACAATTCTTTATCAGTGCCAATTGGCTCTTCTGAACAGCTATAATTCTCAAATATATTTTGACGTTCGTCGCAAATTTAATTTCGTGTTTTATTTTAATAAAACAAATCAATATTTTCGTTAATATATTTTTGTATAAAGAGGGGGGGGGGGCGGTGAAATAACCCTCTTTATAAATCCGAATTTATCGTATCTTCTATCCAGTCAATGTCTTTAGAAAGAAGTAAGTCATGTTTACAGTCTTCACAACTACAGAACGAAACTAGGCCTGTTACATTGTATAGTATTCTAATATCAAGGAACAAAAAATCATTGTGATAAGACTCCCATTAGATATAATACTGTTCTTTTTTGCGAAGCCATGCCATTCAAATGTGATCATGAAGAAGAAAATGGAAACCGATTATGTTCTTACTCATTGTAGTTTTATCCACGTTGCGTATTTTTTTATTTAAGAAAATTCTACACCAATTAAGTTTCTTCAACAGAAAAAGTTTCGTAATTTTAGTTCTTTTATTTGTGATCCACCCAAACAGCTGAATAGACATTATTTGTTTAAGATGAAAGGAGGGATTCAAAGGTATATTGCATCATCTGCAGAATGTACTGCAAGCCGTTCTTCAGATTTACTTTCCCTGCTGTGAGTGCAATATCTTTCGAAAGAATTGATTAAGTTGAAATTTGGTGTGAATTAAGCAATTGTCAACTGCAAGAAGTCTATTGATAATCTGTGATGTAAAATCGTAAGACCCAAATTTTGTTATCGTTTTCCTGCGAATTTAAAATTTATCAGTTTGCAGATAATTTTGATGATTTTTACTCTTCGTTGAGTATAAAATCAGAAAAGGCCTAACAAAACAGCAAACCTAAATAATTTCACCAAACATAAAATTCTTATAAAAAGTATTTTATTGGAATTAAGTATGAATCTTCTGACATGTTTCTGACAAAAGGTAGTTTTTTATACAGGCGAATATAGTTCTATTCATTTCTACTATAAACATAATATAGCTTTACCAAACGTGCGCGTGCTTTTAAAGATGGGTTCATTTTGCAACTGCCTTCTCTTCAAATCGGAGAATAGCACAAAGGATAAATAGTTTAAGGGCATAACGATTTTTTAATATAAGCCGAAGCAATTAATAGATTCTCAAACTATTTTAAAATATTTGAAAATAATTTTAATTCAATTACTTATAGCTGACAGAAGTTTAAGCAAAACTAGCGAAGCTTCAAAAAGAAGAGCAAATGATTAAAAAAAAAAAGAAGGGGGGGGGGGGGGAAATTAAAGAAAACACCAAGAATTTCAAATTTTTTATTTGGGAAAATGGCCCCAAAATAAAAGTGTCAGAATTTTAGTTTTCCCAAAATGAAAATATTTTGAGGGGCTGGGGAGAGAATAAAAATATATTTTTTTAAGTTTCTGTTTTCGGAGACCAACACTAACATGTTTTTATGGGTGCCCTTTCACATATTTTGTCTAAAAGACTGCAATTCCTAGTTGCGCAGCTCATGAGACTCCATGAAGCAATCTTCCTATCCATTATTTTCTTGTCCATTGTCCAATACTATGCTAATATTTAAAGCTGAAAAATAGTTTAGAGACGATCCTTCGATTATTAACCCCGGCAGACCCATGGAATATTTCAGACTTAAGTAAATTTTGATTTCAACTTGTAGTTCCTGACATACATTCTCCCGCCCTTACGTCATTAGTTTTTCTTCAAAGCAGGAGAAGATGCCATTAAGTTTAGGCGGGACCAACAAACGCTGGAGAACAGGCGGATGGGTCAATCTGGGGCATTGTTTTGGCAGTCATTTTCGAACAATGTTGTATTTAGAATGTTAATGCTCAGGTGCGGATAACCTGTTTAATATGGCATAAGGTTCAGCATTTTATTTCATTTTTCCAATGAAAGATGAACAAAGACGTAGTTTCATCACAATATATCAATTTCATCACAATACATCAATCTTACACATATAATCAATTTCATCACATATATATAATTGTCTAACGTGTTTTTGTCTTTCAAGATCCTCCAGAAGCCCCGGCATAAAAGGCTGAATCTTTGCCCCCCCCCCCCCCTAGGGCGGAGTGCTAGGGCTTTTTAATGTTTTTTCAATCCTCAAGCAACCCTCCAGTGGCTTAAAAGGCTGAATGTTCACTCACAAATAATATTGATCACTGAACCAGACCTAAAGAGACCGGATGTTCAATGGTTTCTTCTGAAGTGAACAAAATGGAGAGTGAAAGTTTCTCAAAACCCTCGATACCCCCCACCAGGGGTTTCATGGGGTTTCGGAAGGGTTTTGAAGTAGGGGCAGGCCCTCTGTTCAGTTACTTACGGCTCTGATCTCGTGGAAAGGTGAAACTTATTTTACGCGGTTATTTTTAATGCAAGTCCCAAAGATGGATATCTTTTGCCGTTCTTTGAAATGTTCAAACTCTCTCCGAAATATTATAACTCAATGGAAGACAAATAAGTAATGACAGTTAGCAATTTTTTTCAACCGATAAACCGAAAATATTTTATTTCCGCTAATTGGTTAAACGAAGTCAAAAATACATGTAGAATCACTATAAAGGTGTGTCCCTCCACACACAGGTATGGAACTTAACGTTGCATAATCTCTTAACTACAAGGATTTCATGTGAAAGTTTAATAGTTTGAAACAAGAATCTCTCAAGCATGTTGTTGAGACCCAGACCGTCCGACCTACCAGAAAGGTGTAAGGTAACTGAATGGACGGTCGGGAAGTGCCACCCAATTTAGACCGGAACCCAGTGGGGGAGGCATCCACAGGGACCGTACCCTCCTTCCCCTACCACCAACCTCTCGGAAGGACTTACGGACCCACATGTTTAACGTGATCGTACTCCGCATGAACAAGGCGGCATTTGTGGTAGCGTGCAAATCTAGCGCGCAAACCACGGGGATACCGCACCCGAGATGGCCAACAGCACGCGGTGTTCCGAGGTGGTCACCCACCAAGTACTAACCGCGCCCGATGCTGCTTGACTTCGGTGATCTAACGAGAACCGGTGTTTTCAGCACGGTACGGCCGTTGGCCCTCTCTCAAGCATGTGAAATAGAAGTCATGATTTTTTTTTTATGCAGAAAACAACCAAAACTTAAAACAGTTTCAACCCTTTTTTTAAAAATTACAGATAATTTGTAGTTTTAAAACGTTGAATTGAACTTAAATTTACTCAATTGAAATAATTTATATCCTCACAAATACATTAATATTGTTGTAAATAATTATTTACGAATTAATTACTATCACTGCAAATAATATTGGTGAAACAATTGTGCCAAATTATTCAGAAAGTGGGGGTGGGGTGGGGGGGTGGATCATCGGTTTAATCAGAATGATAATATAATTCTCGAGAAAATTCAAATATTTCTGCTCACTTAATACAGTGTGTTTCAAAAAGATTAAACGACTAAATACCTCTTGAACGATTGGGTCGTATATAGACCCATAGTTGCAATTTAAGAAATGCTTTAATTAAAGTAGACTATCATCATAGGCAAATTTTGATCATACTACATTTTTTAGTAAAAGGTACAAAATGTAAATTTTTATACGGATCCCTTAGAAAAAATTTCAGTTATAAAAATATTTTCCATATCCCATTTAGCCACATATAAACAGTTCCTTTGACAAACGATCAAAATGGTTCGGGACATGATAAATTAATATTTTCAACGGGTAATTTGGAACTGTATAAAACGTTTGCTAAAAATAGGTAAGCATGTAAATTTTTGAATGAAAATTTTATCTAACAAAATTCAATTTTTATACAGACCCTGGAACTTATGCTTTCTCCGTTTCTTTTGATTGGGAGAAAGTAGGGCCCCTTTAACATTTTCCGGGGTCCGTAGGCAAAATTAAATTTTAAGGCCCTCCATAAAATTTTTATTATAAAAAGAGGTGCATTGAGCACTTCTCTCCAGAGTCAGTGACGTAACTATCATTAAGTGCGGTTAAGCGACGCTTAAGGACCCAGAGCGAGCTGGGATATTTGCGGTGCCCAGAACAAAACAGTTTTTTTCCCTTAAAAATTTTTATTTAAAAATAAAGTTTTTATTTTTATTATAACAATTATACGTATTAAATTATTTATGACAGATTAAACTGATTTTTATGATAAATTCAAAAACAATTTAAACAAAAAAATCCATTACTTGTTAAATATAAATAAAAACATGTTTCAAACTTTGAAAAACGCTGTGTTTTATCAAGCGCGAGGCGAGAGCCAGGTCGAGGCTAAACGCTTGCATGTACGTTTAATGAGGGCTTCACTTCGCAATTGCCTTCACTTCACAACGAGGAATAGCGAACGAAATGCAAACGGTCTAAGGTTCTAATATGTTTTTAATATACATTGAAGCAGTGGAAAGTTTCTCAAACTGTTTTAACACATTTGAAAATAATTTTCATTATGCTTTCATTAAGGCCAAAAATAGAAGTTTTGTCCCCCCAAATTAAAATTTTTTTAGAAAGGGCCCAAAATTTGAGGGGGGGGGGGATCCAAAATGCAATTCCTTTCCTCCAAAAAGCATTTTATTAAATGCTTTTATTTAGGGAGCTGAAACTACAGTTTTGGTTCCTAAAATTTTAGTTTCTCCCAAATTTGGGGGAGGGGGGGGGGACCCTTTTGTATATTTTGTTTAAGGATCTACAATCTCTAGTTACGTCGTTGGCCAGAGCTTCGAAGGTCCCTAACATTTGCTTATTGTGCCTGTGGTCAGAAAAGGCCCTATTAAAAACTGGGTCAAATTCCATAGTTTTTATAATTTTAGAATAATACAATTTTGTATGTTAGGGAATAGTTCATTTTTCAAAAGATCTTTAGCAGAATAAGGAATACTTTTTTTAAACGAAACCTTCTTTGCAGAGGGCCTGCATAAAAAGTTAAATTTTTTACTTTTTTAAAACTAAAATCTGTACCGTGAGCAAATCCGTGATAATTCTGAAAGTCTACCTTATTTGATACATTTTTTAAATTTAAGCCATGCGTTTGAGACCAGTTGTTCAAGAGATACTTAGTTGTACAATCATTTTGAAGACCTTGTATATTGATCTGAAGAGCAATGTTTATTCTTTTTCCTGTTTCAAGAGATCATGGACATAATTTACACGTTCAGCCGTAAATCTATTACACTGCTCACAACTGAAATCGCAACACCATAAAGTTGTAGGTGTAGCTTTATGTAAATCAGGCAATGGAAACAGCAAGGCGAGATATGTAAATGATCACAGTTTCGTTACGCATAGTGACGTAACACCTTGCCGAGCAGCGTAAAAGCGTCAGGTCAAGAAGGAACGATATCACAGCTAAATTGTAGCGTCACTGGTTTCAGGTTGTAAGTTCATCACAGAGAGTACGTGGATGTACTGCATACGTTCAGTTTTCGTCAACGGAACGTATGCAACAAATCATTGTTTTACGTGAAGGTGGAATGAGCATTCGAAGGATCGTTGAACTATTGGGTCGAGATGTGAGCACACTTCAACGGTGTGTGTTACGGTTTGTGAGAGCCAACGAAACAACACGAAGATCAGGTAGTGGAGCTTCCAGGTGTACCACACCACGTGAAGATCGTATGCTTCTGAGAAGCGTTGCGAGGGAGCCGTTTACCACAGCAAACGTGTTACAACGACATTTATCCTACATTACAGGTAACGTGGTTTCGAAGCAAACAATTTGAAACCGTTTGCAAGACGAGGACTCCGAGGTAGATGACCTTTTCGATGCATACCATTTCAACGTCTTCACCGGTTACATCGCCTCCAGTGGTGTCAAATGAGACGCAATTGGTAGACAGAATGGCGAAACATTCTGTTCACGGATGATTCTGCTTTGGCATGCCAGATGGCCGTACTCCCGTATGGCAGCGCTTTCAACAACGTCACCAGGAAGCCTTTTTTATTAGTCGCCAAACAGCCCCCTAAGTGGTATCATGGTTTGGGGTGGTATAATATTTGGCGGATGAACACCTTTGGTCCACGTTTTTGGTAGTATCACGTCACAACGATGCGTCTCTGGCATTGTGAGACCTGTGGTACATCCATATCTGTCAACCAGGCCTGGACTGCTTTTTCAGCAGGATATTGCCAAGCTACATACTGCACTGGTAACTATGAATAGTCTACAAGGTTTTGATATCCTGCCTTGCCTAGCATATTTTCCGGATTTGTCGCCAATTGAGCATATCTGGGACATCATGGATCGTCGATTAAGAGAACTCCCAATTCCAGCAAACCATGTTCAATTACAAGCCCAATTGCATGCTGTGTGGAATGCCATTCCTCAGTACACCATTGACCATCTCATTGAAGGGATGTCTCGTCGTATTCAATTCTGCATAGCCGCTCGCAGTGGGCCTATTCCATATTGATCTAATGTCAACAAAGTTCCTTACTTTCATTTTCCAGATATGATTTTTTGATCATCTGCACATCTCTATATTACAATTATATTCTGTAAATTTCATAAGGATATATCATTTTCTTCATGGTGTTGCGATTTCAGTTGTGAACAGTGTACATTTCTGATTAACTGACTGAGCTACGGTCAGTTAATCGGCTAGATGTCCGATCACTACTAATATTCTTTCCAAACTTCCACCAAATCTGTTTATAATTCGCCACTGCCCCCTTAACTGTATGTGAGGCGACAAAAATAATGGAAGAAAGGCTGATAAGGTTAGGAATTAAGTATTCTATGACACAAAATAAATAGAAAACGTATCGGTTTCGAAAGCCAGATGAGCAAACATCAGCAAACTTGAAAAAGTATAAGGAATAATAGTGTGAAAATACTTTTAAATAAAGGCTATGAAATAATGTAATAACAACAAATGAAAGAAATATGTTGTTTCTGATGCTGAATGGGATAACTTGATCTACAATCTATAAAAAAAGAAATATACGTTCAACGTATTGTAGAAAATATCAGTTGATAAAAAACAACGAAAAAAAATAAGAATAAAACAAATATAAAAGTAAACAATCGGTTTCGGAAAGCTATATGAGTTACTTCATCAACTAAATAGTAAAAAGGAATACGATCAAGCTACTCTAAAAAAACACCATCGCATAAAAGACGGCGAAATTAGAAGAATATAATACAAAGATGAAAAACAACCGGTTTCAGAAGATGCGTGGGCTACCTTCATCAACTAAATTCAATAATTATTAGAACAAACTAGTACAAAAAATGCCAGTAAATAAAAGACTGCGTTAATTAAGGGGGGAAAAAAAGATTGAATGAAACACTGGATTTGGAAGCGATTTGAGCTAAATTCATTAAATAATTACAAGGACATGCTAACAAGAGAGCAGCAAAATTACTGATGATAAAAATTCCATGAAAATGTAGTATATAACAATTAGTGTAGTATATAACGCCGACGACGCTGTTTGACAAATTTCTCGTTTCTCGAGATTCTTTGCTTCGTGCCGCAAAAACTATTGCATATAAAATATGAAATTTGGTACACTTATAGAAAAAGCTTTGTGGAATACGCTGAAATAAACCGTTTTTGGATATATATTGTAGTTTAAGAAATATTTAATGTCAAAGTCAAAGACAAAATATTTGAGCTGCGAGTTCGTGTCCTGGATAGACTAACAATAGCAAGACCACGAATTTTTGCAGGCAGATACCTATATGGGTGAATGTTTGCAGGCAGATACCTATATGGGTGAATTTTTGCAGGACAGAGCTCCTTTTTTTAATTTCGATGTAGTTTTTGAGATATTTTACTTTTTAAGCACTTCTGAAGGGAATTTTTTTTTTCGTATCCTCACGTCTAGCGATTTTTTTGTCACGTACCGTAAAAACTATAGTATACAAAAATATGAAATTTGGTACACTTATAGAGAAATAATGGGTAACATGATGAAATAGACCGTTTATCGATTTAAACTTCAGTTTGTCATGAAATAGCTCGCGAAGCTAGCTCATGATCATGGAATTCAGTTTTTGAATTCCCTGGGCTAAGAAAAATCTCTGCTTTTCTCACCTGCGGAAAATAGGCAGGGATATAAAACAGATTTTTGAAAGTAGAATTTTTAGGAAAGTTAGATATGAAGTGAGCTCTGTGAGCGCAGCGAGTAGGAGGTGAAGCCTCCCAAAGGAGGTTGTGCGAGCGGAGCGAGTAGGGGGCAGAGCCCTCTAGTATAACAAATATAATTTAATATAATAGAAAATGAAGAGAACAATAGGTTTTGGAAGCTATATGGCTTAACTTTGTTAACAAAACACGAAAAACCAACATTAACAACTTCTATAGAAAGAAAAAAGTAGGAAAGTATAAAGTAAAAGTAGAAAAGTACAAAGTAAAATTAGAAAAGTGCAAAGCAAAAGTAGAAAAGTACAAAGTGAAAGCAAAAAAGTACAAAGTCAAAGTAGAAAAGTATATAAGACAAAGAAATTAGGTAGAACATATCAAGTATAGAAAACAAATGGTTTCGGAAGATTTTATCCTGTATTTTAATTTGTGTGTTGAAGACCCAGACCGTCCGACTCGTCCGAAGACTTGAGCAACTATTTGGGCGGCCGGTTTAATTTGTGTGTGAAAATGTTTTTAATTTTTTTCTTATCCTCTGCACAGTGTTTTTATTTTTCAAGAAGAGTATGTATTAACCCAGTTATCAGCTTGTATACTTTTAAAAACAGCTAAGAAAGTTTTATAAGAACAACCAACTTGCAAACGAAAGTTCATAAAAAGAAATTCTGCTGTGAACAGCATCTTACTTGCCTGCATAATGTAATGCATTTACTTCTTTCATAATAAAAAAAACATGATGTGGACAGAACATGACTTTTCTTATATAATGCAATGAATTTACTACTTTTACAGTAAAAAAAATAGGTTATTCTTATAGTATATACTTATATGCTTTCCAAAATATTGAATTTTCGTCAATTAGTCATCATTTCATTGATTTAGCGTAATTTTTATCCATTTGGCGAGATTTTCGTTAATTTTGCAACATTTAAAAAAGTCGCCAAGTTGGCGACATTCCGCAAAACTCTTCGCCAAAATCTCACCAAGTGTTATGGATGGAAAAATGAGTTATTCTTATAGAAGACAAATGACTATTGGCGTTCAAATACAAAAGTATTACTCAAAGTATTCTTTCTCATGAATGGAACGAGCTAGATTCACGAGAATGATGTTACCAAATTTATCGTATGGTATTACATATGAAAGGAGAACATATTTCTCAACAGTTAATATATATATTTTTTTAATTTATGGGATATTTTGATAAATTTATTTGAAAAATGTGCAATATCTCAAGAACGTTCATACTAGAGTTCTAAAGTTTATGTCAATTGATTTCTAAGAAAAATTTACATAAGAAATGTCCATTTGCGTAACTTTATTAAAGGTTTTGATTTTTTAATGATATTTTCAAAATTTCACTCGAAAATTTTGGGGGTTTCTGTATATTCGATTGTGTTTAAAAACAACAGGCTTTCAGTATTCGCGGATTATAATTTTTGGACCAAATTTTATTCGAATCACTCCATTTGTTCGTGAGATATCGTCTCCACAGTCTCAATGACACACACACACACACGCACACACACACACACACACACAGACATCACCTCAAAAATGTTCGATTCGTGCTCTCCCGTCGCAAACTCGAATTCGAATTTTCGACCCCGTCACAATACTTTCCTTATACATTATGCTATGTATATAAGGAAAGTAAAAATGGTGTACAAGATGTACAGAACAATATTTTTGGAATTATATTAACATCTTGAAAATTGAAATTAGACGCTTTTGTCAACTTATTAGTCTAAACAAAATGACATAAATCATAGTCACATATAATATCATTAAAATATAATTGATGTTTAATCAATATCCTTATGAAATGAATTACTATTGGCGAATTGTCGAAATACAAATTTAATACAAAAAGTATGTTCTTATGTAAATGGAACATACTATAGATCCACGAGAATGATGTTAAGAGATTTGTCACGTAATATTGCATTGAAACACAGTTGATGATACTTATTACTTTCTTTAGTATTATGAAATTGTTTTGGTAAATTTCTTTGAAAAATGTGCTGTGTATCAGAAACTGTTCTTGTTAACGTTCTAAAGTTTGCGTCATTCGTTTTCTAATAAAAAATTATGAGATGATTATTAATTATGATTAAAAAAATTATGATTCAAAAAATGATTAAAAAATGATTAAAAAATGATTAAAAAATTATGATTAAAAATGATGAGATGATTATTTATTAACCTTAATTGAAGGACCTGCTTTCTTAATGATTATTTAAAAAAAAAATCATTTGAGAATCATGCAATATCTCGAGAACGGTTCACGATAGCTTTCTAAAGTTTGTAACATTTGTTTCCCAATGGAAAAGTTACATCTGAAATGATTATTTATTTATCATTAATAAATATTCGTTTTAATGATGAATGTTTCAAAAAATCAATTCGAAAATTGGGTGTGTGTGTGTGTGTGTGTGGGGGGGGGGGGGGGGTAGTTTTTCGAACATCCGATCGCAGTTAAAAACAGTAGGGTTCCAGTATTTAATGACTGTAATTGTACTAAATTATTTAAAAAAAATTTCATTTGTTCTTGAGATAATGAGTACACAGACTCAGTTTTTCTTTCAGGCATACATCCAGGGGCGGCGAAGGGGGGGGGAGAAGGGGGGCGAAGCTCGTCGGAGACAATTAATTGCCCCCGGAGACATTTTATATTAACTTAGCTCTATTTATGCGACAGCGTTTAGATATATTTATATAGGGCATATAAAAAATTTGCCCCTTCCCTAAAGTTTAATTCTCCCCCCCCCCTCGTCCAAAATATCCTGAAAGACTGCCTTCACAGACTCATGGACACATATAGTAACATACATAGACGTACACACAGAGACTTCATCTCAAAAACCGTTCGATTCGAGTTCAGGGATGCTAGAAACTGGCTCTTCCGTTGAAAACTCGAATTCGCATTTTTGACTCCTTCACAATACTTTTCCTATACATTATACTATGTATGTAGGGAAAGTTATACTATGTATGTAGGGAAAGTAAATTTCCCCTCTGATACTGATTGGGATGAAATAGATGAAAAACTATGGAATATGAATATATAAGGGTGGTTGAGTGGAGACCCACACTTTAATAAAGATACCAAAGCAAATTCAAAAGCAACATTTTTGGTAAATTTTATAAATTCTTTAGAAACTTTTCTGACTCGATTCTTTATTCAAGGTCCTACCGAACAGTTTTGTATGCAGTTTTGACAAGGCATTTTAAAATGCGGAAATTAAATTTGTGACGGGTAACTGGGTTGTTTCTTGTATATTTTCATGGTGACAAATGTTCCGGCAGTATTTTTTACTTTCGTTGTTGCCTTTCTATAGTGAAAAATGTCAAACATTTCGCACTATTCTCTGAGGGCTTATAGTACTAGATGTGTCGCCTGCACCTAGTAGTCACTATTTTATTGCGGTCACGTAAATTAAGAAAATTAATAAAGAATGCACGCTTTGTTATATGGACGCATAGTCAAGTGGCTATGCTCTAAATAAGCGTCTGAATACGACGTCTAATTAAGCGCTGGTCTCATAGCCTGGTAAGAATCCCGAATAAGTGTCTGTGTAGCCATCCAATAGACTACTAAGTACTTACACCGTAAATACGCTTAAATCGAAACGCACGTGGACGTCATAAGCTTTAAATAGACGTCTGCATACGGTGAAATTGAAACTATATGCAATAGATCAAAACGTTTCCGGAAAAAAAAACAGAATAAAATTTTACGTGTCCTCATAAGCTGCTACGCATGTGGGCGCAGTAGCTCACTGGTCAGCGCGCGGGAATTGCACTCGGTAGACCCGGGTTCGATTCCCTCCGTTGGAAAAAGAAAAAATTGCCGCCGTGTTCACGCGGAGTACAATCACGCTAAACATGTGGGTCCGTAAGTCCTCAGGGGTGCGGAACTAATCCTGTAAAACCGAGAGGTAGGCCAGGTCCGCATCCGCACTGCTGTCTCCAAGCTGCTACGCAGCGGGGCGCTGTAGCCAACTGGTTGGCGCGCGGGAATTGCACTCGGTAGACCCGGATTCGATTCCCTCCGTTGTCAAAAAACTGTCGCCGTGTTCAAGCGGAGTACGATCACGTTCAACATGTGGGTCCGTAAGTCCTCAAGGATGTGGAACTAAACTTGTAAACCGAGAGGTAGGCCAGGTTCGCACTGCTGTCTACAAGTCCAAGCTGCTACGCAGCCACGCCCGCCTCTCAAATAAGCTTCTGCTACACAGGCGATATGTGCATTCGCTACGTGGGTACCTGCTCATAGTCTGCTAACTATCCTATTTAACAGCTAACTTAATAGGCGCATAGGCAACTAAGCGGCCACTCCCCAAATACGTCTAAATCAAAACTATATATGCGAACGCAATACGTCCTAAATAAGAGAGGGAGAGTGTGTGTTTTCAAAAGGTAACAAAATAAAGTCGTAATTAGAGATCAGAAGAAAAATTTCATATTGGGTCTGTATTACGTATAGTGGTACTTCAGCTATATAATTTCGTTTCATTCCCCTCATATTATTTTTCATGATTTACTCAAACATTGGGGTAATCACAATTCACTTTTGTTCCTATCCCGTCAACAACCCAACTGAATGATGACAAGTTTATATATACCTTCTGTCGTAAGTTTTGGAAAAAACACTTAAATCCTGAAGTTCTTACCCAATCTACAAAATTCGAGAAATTTCCAGAATTTATCAAAAGTTGATATTTTGCTAAACTTCTCACCAAGGCCACTGAATTTCTCGCCAAGGTCATTCGACCAGGACCTTCAAATTATATAACAATGGTTTCCTGTTAGGCAGCTGTAACAAGTTGTGGCACTTCCATTTCATCCCCGCCACATTTCCTTCATGATTTACCCTGTACTCTTCGGCCTAAGATGTTTCACATCAATAAATATCTATCTCCCTCTATGCGAGGTATTGAAATTTGATATTTTCGCCATTTTCTTTCAGCCTACTTTTGTGCGACCTATTTTTTCTAATTTGTGAACAATATAATTTAGAATTTTGTTAGAATTTGCCCATATTTTAAATCTTGATCAACGTCGGGTAGCTGCAAATAGAAAAGAACGTAACGCAATTAGTACTTCCTTAAAGAAAGCAGACATATGCAAATTACGTGGCAACAATTGTTGCGAAGAAGTTTTCATCCTTCTTCATCAGGTTAAAACAGTGTACTTACTTAACAAACGCCAAGTAAGAACTGCGAAGTGAAGACACTGTTTTGACCTGATGAAGTGGTTCGAAATACCCTCGAAACAATTGTTGTCACGCAGTTTGCATATGTCTGCTTTCTTAAAGGAAGTACTGACTGTGTTATTCTCCCAAACAACAGCTTTATATTTTGTGAACAAAGACTATATTCATACATTACACGGTCCCGGAAAGAGAAGCAAAAAATGACGTGCACTTGAGAAAGAAAATCTCATTTTGAGTCTCAGGAAATAGGACCCGAATATTAAAGGTTGGAGTCAGAGGGAGATAGATGATGTTGGGGCTTTCTTCCTCTTTCTCGTTTTCGAAGCGTTCTGTTGCCCAAACATATCAACTTTCCTGCTCGTGACCGAGGTATCAGAGCTGTAGGTTAATGTTCTTTTATACGTGACGTGTATTTGTGATTTACTGTTCATGCAAAAAGAACAAATTAGGGATACGCCTGTCGTGTTAAGTCTTTGGTTTTGGGTTTAAAAAAAAAAGTGTTTCTAAAGGACTTGGTTTCATTGTTTCCGTTTTTCTTTATTTATATGATTCATCTTTTGTAAGTAACAGTTTTTTTTTTACCGTTGGCGAAAATAATTTTGCTACGGATTTGCTTTAAAGGGAGATGGATGATGTTGGGGCTATTGGTTAACAATTGTATTTGTTTCTATCACTTGAACTCAATGGTAGACCCTAAATTACACTAACTTCCCTCGTTACGTTGAATTCAAAAGCGTTTTCAGAGTTTTGAGCCATTATGCATGAAAATAGGCCTAGTAGTTTAGGCTGTAGGTATGCCAACACTGCAGAATAAAATGCCGGGTGTGGTGAGTGTGGTTAAGAGTTCCTTTGCTGTTCTGTCTGCTCTTGGCGTTGAGTCCTTTCTTGGTCGCTCCGACTGACTCCATACCATCTTGCTTCGTCTGGACCTCAGCCGGGTCGTCTGTAAATGACTCTCAGCGGTGGGGAAACAAAACCTGCAGGCCGTGTGGTGGATCAGGTCCCCACTTTGTTGTCTGCCAGTATGACAGTCGTAAAAAAGTGCCGTTTTAAAGTTATATTTTCTCAGGTGTTATCGCACCAATTGCATTTTTTATTTTATTTTGTTTATCTCTGTCCTATAGAGAAAAAAGTATCAAGTATCCAGCTTTTTTGGTGGCTGAGTCACAGACCCATGGAAATCGGGGTATGTCAGGTACAGTATACACTTATCAATTACGGATTTGGACATGCCGACTTGGCGGGATGGAATGTGGCCGCGTTCCTAAAATAACATTTTAAGTGAAAAAGATGGCAAATGTGCAATTTTGGCCCCAAATAGATGTTGCATAAAATGTAGAGAATTTCAACCGTAACAAATCTTATTACCACTTTTCTCAATTATTAATGCTCATCCTTAAAAAGTAGGGATTGGTCAAATGGAGAACGAAATCTCAGTATAGTCAGAAAATCTGAAGTTTTCTGGACAGTTTGTGCATTCTTCGATCCTAACTGACATTTTATCGAAAATTATTAAGTAATAACAGAACATTTTTTCCTAAAAGAAGCGTTTACATATGCAAAGAACTAAAACCGAAGCCGTTACATCATCCTGCAATAGCTATTCAGTTATTGCTATATCAGTCTAAAGACAATGGATTCCGATCCTATTTCTATGGTGTTAAAAATGTGCAGATCTATAGTAAACTAGGATTCAAATTTAGATCTCATTAAAATACTTATATATATATATATAAATTATATGTTGTATATGTTGGAAAGGAAGGTAAAAGTGTGATGACAATATATCGTACTTCCATATTCTTTGATGAAAGTTTGACGCTCTATTCATCACCGCTCTTTTTACAATAGGAGAAAATCTGATGTGGCCAGCACATGACTTTCCTTATATAATGCAATGTATTTACTACTTTCACAGTAAAAACAAAATAGGTTATTGTTATAGCAGATACTTATGTTTTTTCCAAGATATTAAATTTTTGTCAAATAGTCGTTATTTTCATTGATTTAGCGTCATTTTTATCCATTTGGCGAGATTTTCTTTGATTTGGTAACATTTAAAAAAGCGGAATGTCGCCAAGTTGGTGACATTCCACCAAATTAGTCGCCAAAATCTCGTCAAGCGTTATGGACGGAGAAATAATTTATTCTTATAGCAGATAAATGACTATTAGAGTTCAAATACAAAAGTATTACTCAAAGTATGTTTTTTCATGAATGGAACTAGCTAGGATCCACGAGAATGATGTCACCAAATTTATCGCATGATATTACATACGAAAAGTGAACATGTTTCTCAATAGGAAATATATATTTTTTATTTTATATAATTTTTTCATATTTTTCTTGAAAAACGCGCAATATCTCGAGAACGGTTCATGCTAGCGTTCTAGAATTTATGTTAATTGTTTTCTAATGAAAAATTACATAAAAAATGTCTATTTGCGTAACTTTACTAGAGGTTTTGATTTTTTGATGATTTTTTCAAAATTTCACTCGAAAATTTTGGGGATTCTGAACATTCGATAACGTATAAAAACAATAGACTTTCAATATTCACGGATTGTAGTTTTTGTACCAAATTTCGTTCGAATCGGTCCGTTCGTTCGTCAGTTATCGTCTCTACAAACACACACACACACACACACACACACACAGACATCACCTCAAAAATGTTCGATTCGTGATCAGGGATTGAAACGTGCTCTCCCGTCGAAAACCCGAATTCGAATTTTCGACCCCGCCACAATACTTTCCTTATAAATTATTGTATGTAAGGAAAGTAATAGAAAATGAGCTAACAAAATAACTCAGTACCGGATAAGAATTTTGACGCCCTTGGGTCATCAATATTTTGGGACCCCTTCTGCTTATGATATAATGAAAAAAAAATCCAACAATTTAAATTAAGAAATTCATAGGCCACATCTGAAAAATAAATTCTAAAGAATAATAATAATATTAACAAAAGCTTAATAAATAAATGAATAACACTAATTATTTTTAATGCATTTCCTGGGGTTTCTATGAGAATAACAAAATTGCAAAAAGAAAAATGATAATAACAACACAATTAAATTTAAAGAGCCAATTATTTTAAAAACAATGTTAATCTGCCCTCCGTGATAAAATTCTTCTATTTTCTGATCAAAATAATTTCCAATAGTTCACTTTCAGTGGATATCAGAGGTTTAGGTGATTTTGTAATGCACATGTTCTTAGCCCATTCCATTTATTACTTTCCTTATATTCCATAGTGTAATGTATAAGGAAAGTATTGTGACGAAGTCGAAAATTCGAATTCAAGTTTTCGACGGGAGAGCACGTTTCAAGCATCCCTGATCACAAATCGAACATTTTTAGGGTGATGTTTGTGTGTGTGCGTATGTGTGTGTGTGTGTGTCTTTGTGAAAGAATGTGTGTGTATCAGTGAGTGTATGGAGACGATATCTCACGAAGAAATAGAGCGATTCGATTGAAATTTGGTACTAAAATTACATTCTATAAATACTGGAAGCCTATTGTTTTTAAACACAATCGAATGTTCAGAACCCCCCTAAATTTTCGATTAAAATTTTGAAAAAATCATCAAAAAATCAGAACCTTTAAAAAATTACGCAAATAGACATTTCCTATGTAATTTTTCTTTAGAAAACGATTATCATAAACTTTAGAACGCTAGAATGAATCGTTCTTGAGATATTACACATTTTTAAAATAAATTATCAAAAAACCCCATAAATTAAAAAAAATGTTAAATGTTGAGAAATATGTTCACCTTTCATATGTAATATCATGCGATAAATTGGGTGACATCATTCTCGTAGACCTACCTCGTTCCATTCATGAGAAAATATACTTCGAACAATACTTTTGTATTTGAACTTCAATAGTCATCTATCTGCTGTAAGGATAACTTATTTCACCATCCATAACGCTTGGCGAGATTTTGGCGACGCATTTGGCGGAATGTTGCTAACTTGGAGACTTTTTTAAATGTTGCCAAATTAAAGGAAATCTCGCCAAATGGATAAAAATGACGCCAAATCAATGAAAATGACGACTAGTTGACGAAAATTCAATATCTTGGAAATAATCTAAGTATCTACTATAAGAATAACCTATTTTTTTTACTGTAAAAGTAGTAAATTCATTGCATTATATAAGGAAAGTCATGTGCTGTCCACATCAGATTTTTTATTTGAGTTTTGATAATATCATTCCACCTCTGGAGACTGACATCTTTTATTTAAATTTCTTGAGGGCCTCGGCCATTTTGATGAGGTTCGCGGACGAAGGACCACATGACCCAATGGATGATGGGGCCCTAACAGAGTCGTTTTACCTATGGGTTGCTGTGGTCTGGGCTTCCAATGCAGCATTATTAGTCATATTTAAATTTTTAAAGAGCTATAATGAATACTAATACTAAGAATAGTAACACTTCATAACTATAAACCGATTAAGTAATAAATTAAAGGCAAAATCTTTATATTTAAAAAATGTCATTTAATAAACCTCCTATAGACGTATATATAAAATAAAAGTCAGAGCGTTTCCGGTCATGTTTATATCCTTCTTCAGTGGCATTAAATGAAATTCGCAAACAACATGCTTAAATACCATCCATATTAAATGCCAAGCCGGGGTATATGTGGTACCTCTTCTTTCTCCTAATAATGAATTTAAGTTTTATATTGGTAACGGTAACTAAACGTACGGTAGGTTGGCTGAACATGCTCGGGACATTAAAAATGGTAAACAATCCACGCCTCTTGCCAAACTTGTTAAAGATAACTTTCAACCCCTTTTCGGAAAATCGTTTCTTTTGATTAGTTGTAATAACCTCCGTTCAACTTTACTGAATGAGTCCCTGTTTATTTATCTATATCGTGCTCCTATTTGTAATTTTGATCTTGTGCATGTTTTAAGCTACGCTTGGCGACTCGTTCTCGATTCCATGCGCGTCAAGTTGTTACAATGCTATCTCTAGGTTTTAATATTAATTGCTTGTAATTTATGCTTAATATGGGACTTGACAATTTGTCCTTCTAATTTGTATTATTAACGTGGTCAGTTTAATTTTCTTGTTCGTAATTTATATATTGATGTATTGATGTGTTTTTGTTTTTTGAAATGATGACGATTTATGCAAAGTTGGCCTATCAATGTGGATGGTATTTAAGCATGTTGTTTGCGAATTTCATTTAATGCCACTGAAGAAGGGTATAAGGATGCCCGAAAGCGCTCTGACTTTTATTTTATATATATATGTCTATAGGAGGTTTATTAAACGACTTTTTTAAAATCTAAAGATTTGTCTTTAATTTATTACTTAATAGCTATAATGAAATTGTAATTGAAAAATGAATGTTGAGGCCCGCCACCATTAAGTCGGCATTAACCCGGCTTCTAACATTTCTCACGGAGATCCGCCTCTCCCTACGGATATTTTTATACGGACTGATTATGTTATTATTTACTATGATACTGACCAATTGAATATATTAATATTGAAGAAGTATAATAGAGTCACCATTGAAGGAGACAACCGCTATACAACCCTGGAAGACAGAAAAATATTAGAGGTCACTCGGGCCTCATAAATTTAATGGAGTCGATGCTATAAAAAATTCACTACCCTTAATTATTTGATACCGTATATAATTTTCTTTAGATATTGTTTTTCATATTTTTAAATGGAGGAGAGGGCATTTTTTCTTTGTGAAGCAATAAGTAAAAAAAAAAAAAAACGGAATTTTATTGGTGCCCTAAGCACTGTGATTAATATTCATATTGGGTAATCTAGCACTGGCTGCAGTTCAATCTTCGTTGACGACTGCGGCTGTTCCTTCTTTCCTCGTCATTTCTTTCTCCTCCCCTAAGATCTAAATATAAAATATCTTAGTTTGATTTGATCGTCTTTCCAACAGAGAGTAACAGATAAAATATTTTTAACTTTTTCTCTAAATACTAGATGGCGTTACTAGAGCTATAGTAGTCTGGATGTCATGAGCTAGATATCTCTCTGCTTTCTTAAAATTTATTTTCTCTCCCATTTTAGTTATTATTGAGCAGATAACGATCCAAAGAACAAACATTGTTTTCAACTACATAATTACCATATTATTTTCTGATTTTACAATAAATAAAAAAAAAACATACTATGCCTGTAGCAAGATTCTACTGCAATAATGTGACTGTCTCAGTGAAGCTCGTGATACAGGCACTGTCAATGTTTAGAAAATAGTTCTACAGCTGACGGGAAAAAGCACAAGTCAAAAACAAGAATTTTGAAATATCAAGGAATAAAAATTTTGATACTTTTAGGAAAACTTTTTTTAAATTTTAATTTTAAGTTTCCAGAATACAGATTAAATTTTTATGGAGTTTCTTACATATTTTTAAGCTAAATAAATAATAATTTATCTTAATTTATATCTTATTACCCCTCTGATATCCTTGCAAAATCTAACAGGTGTTTAAGATTCTTCTTTTTATAACATCTTAAAAGCCCAACTGACTTACATCTCTTTTCCACAACAAGGGTCATAAATTTCTTAAAACAAATATGTATGTTATAAAAAAAATTAGAATTTTTTACTTATGTGCTTTTTCCTGTCACCTTTAGAGTTTTTCTCGTGATTATTTTATGTGGTATTTGAAATATCAAATTCAAATCAAACAATTGTTAGTAAAGCAGGAGAATATACATTTTTGAATCAGTAATATTTTGTGAAATTGAGTCGATTGACTTCATATACTGATAAAGCAAACATTATTTTAGAATTTATTGATGACAAAGGCGTACGTAAGGGAGGAGCTGGTGGGCTACAGACAATAATAACAATCTCCCTCCAAATAATGAAAGAAAATTAAAATGCTAAATGTGTGTGTGAAAATAAAAGTGTCAAAATTAAAAAAAATATATTCATTATTTTTATAATTAAGGAGATAAATTTAATAGATTTTAACACTTTACCACAAAGTTGAAAAGTGTTTATGACTTTGTTCATTTTGTCTGTCAGTCTGTTAGCACGATAACTGCCGTAAAAATGACTTTATCAAAATGAAATATTAGTATGTTGTTCAGACGGTCTGTGGGATCTATGGGAATATAAATGAATAATATCACCCAATTAGTTTTGGATTGAACCCGGATTGAAAAAATGAAATATATTGGACTCTATGGGACCTAATTTTTCAAACATTTTTTAAGCGGATTTAAAATTCACAAATTGCTTAGAAAGTTTTAGGAAATATTCAAATTATCCCATAAAATATATAAAAAAAATTTCAGCAAAATATATTCAGTAGTTTTTTAAATAAAAAATAAATTATTAATTACATCTTTCATACGAAGCTATCACGTGACCATTATATGAAGCGATCACGTGACCCACTTCAAAATAAAATATGGCATCCATCTTGTGTTAAAATCGTAATTTTTAAAGTTCTTTTTAATTTATATTTAGTGTTGTATCCGTCCTAAAACCGCTTTATTTTTGCTTAAATTCTGTGTATCTACATACTGAAACAACGCAATTACAATATATTTGAGTTTAAATGATCATCCAACTTTGATTATTTCTACAACGAAGCCTAATTTTCACTTATGGAGAATGTAAATACCAAAAGATGTAGAATGAGTTGCATAAGAATTGCTGCATTTCTTTAACGCAAAATTATTTATCTCATGGAGTGTGCAATGTAGCTGATATGAATGAAATATTCATTGATTTTTCATGGTCTAAAGTTTTTAAATAAAATATATTATTATAGTATTGTGATGAATGAAATGAATGGAAACAGGTTCATGAATGAAATGCTGTTTTTTTAGAGAGAACCAGGCGTGTTATATTTCGATGACGTCATTTGAATAAATTTCATTTGTTTTCGATGAAGTTTTCAAATATAATAAATTTTTGTAGTATTATGATAATTTTAAAAAGATTATCGAGGAATGTATCGCATTTTTGAGATGTTTGAACCAGGCAATTTATTTATATTTCAATGCCGACATTTGAATGAAGTTCATTTTTTCCGATGAAGTTTTAAGTTTTCAAATATAATAAATTAATGTAGTATTGTGATAATTTTAAAAAATATTACCTAGGAATATATCGCATTTTAGAGATGTTTAAATAAAATTGCATTGAAGTTGGAAAGTGTTTCATAATCAATGCTTTATGCATGATTGATCTTTCTTGTTATTTATATGTACATTTTATAACGTATTTCATTTACATCGGAACTCGTAGTAAAATGATGAACTGGGCACGGATATGAAATTCAAGAAAAAATTCTTTCCTCATGTTCGTTGACCATAGCTGCCACGCGGTGAAAATGATAGCTAAACATGACACGCGCGTGCATTTTCCACGAAATTCTAGTGAGTCAGCTCGCTCAACGTCAAACATGAACTATGTTTGCATTTTTCAATTCTGATAGATTGGTAACCGTAACGCTGTAGAAGACGAATTTCTTTTTGTTTTTGCTGGAAAATGTTCTGTTCTTGATGTCATCGCCCTCATCAATGCAGTATTAAATACATTTGTTTCAGATAAATAAGAAATGTGTACTTAAATTTAAGTTTGAGTACACATTTTTTACGATAGCCCCCAAAATCGAGCCCCCCTGCCCCCAGATCAAAATTCTGCGAATTTACGAATAAAATGCAAACTTTACGTTTCATAGATTCTTTTGCGTACTTTGCGTACACGTCTGTTATGTGCGACTAGAGGGTTTCCAGTAATGTTCTGAGATTTTTTGAGGCTCCAAGCGAACTTTCATGAAGGGATTTGAACAATAAATGCAGAAAAACGTCACAAATCCAGAAAATGGTAATCTGAAATATAGATTATCAGATAATTTATTTATGTTGTTTTAACAAGTTCAAAAATAAATACGGATTCATTACATTAATCTTTTCACCTTAGGGTCTGGCATAGAAATTGAATGCCAATTTTCTACTTCATTTTTGATAGCAAGACATAAAATCACCTCCAGTTACGCTAGAATAAACCCAAGATCCTTATGTATTTAGGAGCATTAGTTCTTCCGATATTTAAGACTTTTGTATTTTTGGCCACCTGGCGTGTTTTTAAAATACACCAAATTACCAAACGCTAAAGGAACTTATTTTAAAACTCTAAATTTTCTCTCTCTGTAATGTCAAATTAGTATCCATTTCATGTATTATTTTGTGTGAAAACTCAAATTGATGTTAAAATAGTTTGAGACTGTAGGGAATGTTATGTGTTGATAGTGTAAAAAAAAGGGGGGAAATTTTGAAACGCTTTGATAAACACTGTTTAGGGAGAAAAAATGGATTTTATGGAAACTTTGGCTTTATTGGTTACTTACATTTCTTTTTTTCTTTTTCTTTTACTCTTTTGCCGTTACACGAGGGCTGCTTCCACAAAGACCTTCAATTTAGCCATTGGAATCTATATTTCAAAAATGAACAACCATGTAACTGAAAACTACCCCAGAATTCAAAGGCTAGAACAGATGGCTTTGCAGCTCATTATAGAAAATTTATATTCGGTAGAGTTTGATTATGATATGGGATCTTCCATATTATTATCAATAATAAGCTCTTTCATATTATATATTCCGTACGAAACACGGGTATATTGCTAGTAAGCAATAAAAATCTTATATTAAAGTGTTTTAATGATTAATTCATCAAATTGGCATCGTTATCGTTAATTTAACATCAGTTTTGCAATTTTGATGATATTTTTGTCAGTCTGGAGCGAAATATCGCTAAGTTAAAGATATTTTGCTAAATTAGTCACCAAATTCACCAAATTTATTACTAAGTGTTACAGAAAAATGAAGATAAGAACATGTATGACTATTGGCGAGATGTTAGGCGTTAAAATACAAAATTATTACTCAAAGTTTTTTCTCTCCTGAATGGAACAAATTAGATCCCTGAGTGTGATGGTAACAAATTTATCGCATAATATTACATATGAAAACAAATGAAAACATATTTCACAATAGTTAAATCCTTTCAAATTGTACGTGATATTTTTGATAAATGTATTTGAAAAATGTGCAATATTTCGTGCGAGTACGCACGCGCGTGCACACACACACACACACACACACACCCTCAAAAACGTTCGATTCGAGTTCAGGGATGTGTAAAACGTACTTTTTCCTCGAAAACTCGACTTCGAATTTTTGACCCCGTCACAGTATTTTCCCTATGCATTATATTATGTATATAAGGAAAGTAATAGCAAGTAAATTCATTTATATATTCTTCTACCCTTTTAGCATTTTAATTTTGGCATATGTCGACATACCAAACTTCTTATTTTTGGTTTCAAGCGGAACCAGGTTCTCATTCTTGTAATCTGCCTGTGAAAATTATTTTGTATAAGGAAAACAAAGATTCGCATCTTTCTTTTTAGGAGAACTAAATTAAATATGTTGACAGAATCTTTTGGAGAACAATATCATTTAAAACTCTACTAGAATTCGCCCGTATTTTCAATCACTAGCAACATCAGATATATATGCTAATAAATGATAAATGAAGAGGTGGCCTTTCTTTTGAAGTCTTATCAGCTAGCCTGGTAGTTTGACATCTAATTTTGTTCTTTTCTGAAGAAAAAATGTCAATTATTTTAAAAAGAATTGCTGCGTGAAATGCTAATTGGTTTGGGTGTCACCACCAATGTACTTTGACCTTTGATGAATTCAATTCTGCTGTTTGTAAATGCCCCAAGCTCTGAAAGTCTTTCTTTTAATTGTTTTCAAATTCACGAGATAGAATGCTTCTGTGCCATACTTTTAAAGTCCGAGTTTAACTGTGGAGTAAGCGTCATCTGTTTATGTATTCTAAAAGTGTGTGAACACATACAAGACAGAAAGGAAAGTATGGTCGTGAAATACCATTTGCAAGAGATCATAACATAATGCGAACATTGCCTTAAATATTTAACTGACTGACATTGCATTACCATAACAATATACTTAATTCAGTTGTGAAAAAAAGTAAATGATCATATGACTAAAATGAGAAAACATGATCGTTTAATTGAAGTAAGAGAAGGTATCGTCTGCATAGTTGTGAATAATGGAATTAAATTATTCATATGATTAAAATGAGAAAATAGGATCGTTTAATTGAAGTAAGAGAAGATATCGTCTGCACAGTTGTGAATAATGGAATTAAATTATTTTAATTAAATATCGTTGTTAGTAATAAAATTAATTGAAGCACGTCGCTTGACAGTATTGCGAGAAAGATTTCGGTATGTATTTGGTACATTTGATTTGAACTTGTTTGAGGAATATCATGTTTTCTTTCTCGGCGGAATGAGACATATTTTTATTTTTTTATTTCGCATTTTGTTTTCATTGTTAAGTAAAAATGACTGGTCGTGGAGTCAGAGAGAAGGCGATAAAACTTTTATGGATAAAAAGCATCCAGGTATCGCAAGTGTTATTAAAGACTTTTCTGCTCTTATGTGACACAACAAATAAGAATTTATGTATTTTTTATTATTTTTAAATTAAAGTTTTCTTAATTATGAATAGAAGTAATATCTAGTTGTAGAACAGGGTATGAAATATAGGAAGACGAAATTAAATCGAAAGGAAAAATAAATGCGAATACGCAGAGATACTCAACTGTGTTTGAAATCTAATTTGCATTGTAATGACAATTTTTTTTTGCAAAATTAGCAGTTTAAATAAATATTATTTCTTTCAGTATGAGGCTTTTGTCATGGAAATACAAACAAGGCGGTGGGACTTATCTTATCCAGGACCACTTGAATTATTGTTTCAAACGATTTTGATTAATTTTCAACATGAAGTTTTAACTTCTTTACCTACTTGGACTGGATATTGCTGAGTATCTGAAAAATTTAAATATCCCGTGCTTTAAATAATATAAATATTAATGCCACAGAAAATTAATTGATTGGAAATCAAAAGATATTTCGAGTACAAGATAGCAACTATATTCGCGGTAAGGCAAACTTTAATAAATTGTGGACGATATGACTGACTAATTATCCAGTTTTATCTCCAGAAGCCCAATACATTGATTCGATGGTTCCCATATTAATAACAGTTTTCCATATTTAGAATACTTTGAAATGTGGAATACTTTCACATTTCAATAATTCATTATTGAAATATGAAAGAATACGAATATAAATGTGAATTTTAGGAACGTGGCAACGTTCCAAGCGGTTTAGTCGCCGCAAAGTATATATATCAAAAGTCGGCAAATATATATTAGACGTGAGGTGACAAAACCCAACTTTGAGGAGTCTGTCCCTGTAGCTCAGTCAGTAAGATAGCTATAAATTTGATCTTGTTTTCTGTGCTATCACCACGAAGCTGATAAAAAAATGGTGTGGTAGAACGGGCACATTTTACGACCAACTTTAAAAATTAAATTAAAAACCAACAAGTAATAATTTTCTTGATTACACGATTATTGACCTAACATCGAGATGAAAGAACTAATTACATATGTAAAGAGTAATTTATTAATTAAATTTATTAAGTTTAAATACATTTCAGTTGCATGATTTTAATTTCTTCATATTTTAAAAAACTCATCAATGATTACAACACTCTTTAATAAATATTTTAAGATTTTGCTTATAATTTCACGGTGAAAACTTTTGTCTTCTAGGACGTCCAAAATATTTATATATGTAGAAAACTTGCTTTTAAATTTTCAACCATTTATTATATGTGCTATGCATTTTAAGGAAAAAAGTAAATAAAATGAAAAGTAAAAATTAAAAATTACCTTAAACTTCTATTTTTCTTAACACACCACGATGAAATTTTTTGATTTGTTTTTGAAAATGCCCAAAATGTCTAAATTCGTATATAACTTGACTCAATCGTATTTCGTATATAATATTGACGCAATCGTAAAATATTTGTCCTATGTATATACTATGAAAAGTAAAATTAAAATTAAAGGCAAAAATTTAAAGTTATCTTTAATTTTTACTTTCCCCACGTGTACACTCAAACATAAAAGACAGAAAGACGAGTTTATCCAAACATGTTCTAATTGTGTTCAGGATGCTCTAACAAAAGCTTTGCTGCCAATATATTTTTAATCTAAAAATTTCGTTTAAAATACTTTCTCTATACATACTATAGTTAAAAAAAGTAAACATGAAACATAATAAATCTTTTTTTAAATTTACAGATTCTAAATTATAATCTTCTGTTAAATTCATTTATGCATATAAAATAACATTCTTAGTTATGTTCTAAATCATATTTCTAGGATGACATAGCTAAAATGCTATGATGACAGTGCAGTTTGGTTTCTTCTAAAATATTTTCGTAATAACTACCAGAAATAAATCTATAAGTTAGGTAATTTTAGATTGTGTTGACGTACATATTCCCTATAGTAACCTTGCATATTCCATTGTCGTCCGAACGGGCATTCGCTTCAATGAATAAAATAAAAAAAATATGCTTTTCTATCTTATTCATGTTTTGATTTGTCATCGGTTTTCATAGCTGCAGGTACTCTATTATTAAAAAAGGTAGAAAGTAATAATAATTTTTAATAATAGAAAAAGGTCTATTATTGAAAAAGGTATTAGTAAATGTGAATTGCCAATTTAAAAGTAATCGTCATTGTGAGTCTTCACTCGACTTTCTCTTATTTTCATATTGCATATTAGCCGCTTTTGGCGATCATATCAGTCACCAGCTGTAGATTTGAAATAGCTTTCTTGTAGTAGCTGTCGACGGCGGGTAAGCCTGTAATCCGAGTATACAACATGGCACTTATTTAGGGCTTAGCGCCTAAACAAACCTTCGCCTGAACTCTATGTTCGCTCGTTGCGTACTTTGTTAGCTCAAGCTAAGAAGTACACCAATCGCTATGTGTGTAGGCACGTCCGTTGCGCATGCGCATGAAATCAGCATTTGCAATTAGGTACGCATGCTATTTGGGCGTAAAACGTCCGAGTCTAAATACGCGTTCGCCTACTACGTAAGCCATGCAATCTGGGTACGCTCGCTGTGTGGGCACACAAGATACTTTTTCATGCTCGCTACACGGATATTACGCTTCATTATTTTAAGATAAGAAGTATAGTCTTTAAAGACAAGCTCTAGCATAATTTGAAGTTGAGATATGAGCAAAATAAAGGAATGAAAGAAATTCGGGAGGGGTGGTGGTGGTGGTACGGTAGATAATAAAATATTGGTACAGGGAGTGGTAACCAATTTAATTTTATTGATTGAGGAAATAGGGGTTGTTAAACACTTAAAACTCACTGATTATATCAATCGTACGAAATTACATTTGAAACCATCCATTCCATAGAGCCATAGAGCTTCCACAGACTCTCACACACGTACTCCTGCACACACATAGCATAATATAGGGTGATCCAAAAGTCTTTACGCATTTTAAAATTGAATATAAACTCAAGTAATTGTCATACGATAGTGAGGCTTGGACTAAAATGCTTTCCACGTTGAAAAGTTTTGGTTAAGCAAATAAAAAAAATTTAGTTGCAAACTTTGTCCATAGATAGCGCTGTACCTTAAAAATACCAAAAAAAAAAGCATAGAAACTGAACTGTAATGACGGATTTAGTTTCAAAGTACTAACCTACGCAATGAGATTTTTCGGTGGGAGTTGTCATTTCTTACTTCTCAGTGACAGTGTTAAAACGAATCTGGGGGAAAAAAAAAAAAAAAAAATGCAGATATACAAACATTTGAACAAGTAGCGCCATCTGTGGGCAAAGTTTGGAACTGAATTTTTTATTTGCTTAACCAAAACTTTTCAACGTGAAAAGCATTTTAATCCAAACCTCACTATCGTACAGCAATTACTTGAGTTTATATTCATTTTTAAAATGCATCAAGGACTTTTGGATCACCCTGTATAATTTTTACTTTCCTTATATACATAATGTATAAGGAAAGTATTGTGACGGGGTCGAAAATTCGAATTCCAGTTTTCGACGGGAGAGCACGTTTCAAGCATCCCTGATCACGAATCAAACATTTTTGAAGTGATGTCTGTGTGTGTGTGTGTGAAAGTATGTGTGTGTGTGTGTGTGTGTCAGTGAGTCTGTGGAGACGATAACTGACGAACGAATGGACCAATTCAAACCAAATTCGGTACAAAAATCACAATCCGTAAACACTGGAAGCCTATTGTTTTTATACGTAATCGAATGTTCAGAACCCCCCTAAATTTTCGAATAAAATTTTGAAAAAATCGTCAAAAAATCAAAACCATTAATAAAGTTACGCAAATTGACATTTCTTATGTAATTTTTTATTAGAAAACGATTGACATAAATTTTAGAACGCTAACATGAACCGTTCTCGAGATATTGCACATTTTTCAAAAAAAATATTAAAAAGTCATATAAAATAAAAAAAATATTTCCTATTGAGAAACATGTTCACTTTTCATATGTAATACCATGCGATAAATTGGGTGACATCATTCTCGTGGATCTAGCTCATTCCATTCATGAAAAAAGATACTTTGAGTAATACTTTTGTATTTGAACGCCAATAGTAATTTATCTGCTGCAAGAACAACTTGTTTCTTCGTCCATAACGCTTGGCGAGATTTTGGCGGCGAATTTGGCGGAATGTCGCCAACTTGGCGACTTTTTGAAATGTTGCCAAATTAACGAAAATCTCGCCAAATGGATAAAAATGACGCTAAATCAATGAAAATGACGACTAATTATCGAAAATTCAATATCTTCGAAAGAATATTAGTATCTACTATAAGAAAAACCTATTTTTTTACTGTAAAAGTAGTAAATTCATTATATTATATAAGGAAAGTCATGTGTTGCCCACATCAGATTTTTTATAACATGATATTGCTGAAGACTAATTAGCTTCTTGATGCATCCAATTAAAATAATAATATTAAATTTCACGAAAACAGCTTCATTGTTTCGAACGATATCGCTCTCCTTGTGAAAAAATAACATAGCGAGAGACCAGAGTGGAATGGAAATACCGGGGTAGAGGGCAAGGTCCGTAGAATATCTTATATATAAGGAGTGTCTCGTTCGGGGAAAAAGTTGTCCCGGGAAGGAAGGACGAGTGACGTCACTGCTAGACCCATTCTCTGACAGAGGCGAGAAGAACTATTGAGAAACGTTGATCGGAAACTATTTAAATATTTATCTAATAGTAACAGTGTGCAAGCAATATAGAATAAAATAAAACAGTACATGCATAGTAATGTGAAGTTTATGAAAATAAATTCCGTACATATGAAAAGAAATAGCAATTTTTTTATGAGAGTGGAAGCTATTAAAATTTTAACATAAGTGAAGTTTATACAAAGATTACTGAATGCTATGTTGAAAGATAATTAAATGAGCAAAAGTTATGTATAAAAAAATAGTGAATGATCAGAGAAGAGCCAATAGGTGTTATGTGGATCGGTTTGAGAAGGATATAAATATATATTTCTAATCTAAATGTGGCAAATCAGTCATCATTTAAATATTGACTGTATTCCGAAGTTTACAGGCATGAATAAAGCAGTATAAATTAGAATAAATATTATTTCCAGGCAATGAATGCATAGCTTTTGTCTAGTTCAAAAATTTTACATGTTTTAGAAAAAATATATCGTCTGGATTTGAGAGAAGGTCAGGAAACTTTCAAAATCATCTGAAGAAAAAACAGTAATTGATTTAAATTTGAAAACACATATTTTATCAAATCATTGCAATAATAATTATTAGTCACGTCAAATGTAGTTTGTTAAGATTTTTTTTTGCTAGTAAATTTGTTAATAAAGTTTTTGTTAAGGCATTTATATCTTGATTCGTCCAATTGAAGGACTTCATCATGAGTAAGACGGAGTAGTTTCGATTCAATAAAAATGGTTTTTGTTCAAAAAAGGAATATTCATAAGTTAAAAGAAACAAGTGTAATTTTATGGATAATTTTGTAAAAACAAAATAAATTTATAGTCGCATTAAAATGAAACATTTACCCCTATTTATTTTAAAGCAAACGGTGAATGGAATCTTTTTAGTTTGAAGCTCCTTCCCCATAAATATTGGACAAATTTCGGAGAACAAAAATTCGTCGTCGAATAAAATGATAAAAATAGCCTTTGTTTCTTTTAGCATAAAATTCTGGATGATACTCCCTACCCCCCCCCCCCTTTTATTTTCCACGATTTTCTGTCGCATTTTAAAGTGCTGATTGACTGAATTCTACGGTAATATCTATACCATAAAAGAAATTAAATGAATTCACAAAAACTTCAAATAAACAAAATTAAACAGCAGATGTATATCATTAAATATATAGAAACGGGGTTTTCTTTAAGCATATAAAATGAAAATATTAATTACATGCATTGTGCATGCAATGATACAATCTAAATATTTTAAAATCAAATCGATGACATTTTTCAGAAAATTATAAAGTTCAAATATTTTTTGTATAGGAACTATTAGGAACGGAATGGTACGCTTACTCGATAGAATAAGTGCCATAGCATTTATATGCAGGAAATTTTAAATCATCCAATTTTTAAAGAAATAGAAATTTAATTGCAAATTGATAAAGATAATATGGAGAGTTTTATAGAAATAAATATTATTTAATTCTATTTTTACATATTTCTCATCAGTTGTATTCTATTCCAAACCTTTAATAGAAAATACAGACAGTAAAGTGCACAGTCTCTATTTAATGAATTTGAACGGGATATTTCGTTTAAAATCTTTAATGTGTTGTAAAAGTAATTGTTAAAAAATACTATATTAAAATCCATATTCATGCAATATATTTGTGAGTAAAAATATTAATAAAGATTATCAATTTACACATTAAATATGTAAATTTTGTGTAAAAAAGAAGATGAATGTATTTGTTATACGAAATCACACGGAAAATCATATCCTTGT
Organism: Amaurobius ferox; assembly: GCA_951213105.1. Classification (NCBI taxonomy): domain Eukaryota; kingdom Metazoa; phylum Arthropoda; class Arachnida; order Araneae; family Amaurobiidae; genus Amaurobius; species Amaurobius ferox. The sequence continues at coordinate 51,671,115 of OX578136.1, read as the reverse complement.
CTTAATATATAATTTGTCAAACGGCTGTTTTTGATTTCTTCATCCGTTAATTACAGCAATTTAGTTCGTTTTGAATTCAAATTTGAGTTCATTTGTCATATTTCAGTATTAGCACATTATTTTAGGAAACATTTCACGTATCTCGTTGATGTTTAAAGCAAGGCATTTTTAAACAAAACCGTGCTGTTTTCCAACGTTTTTCAACGAAGCGCCGCTTGTCAACAGAACGGAAGGTCTAGCAGTGACGTCACAGCTCGCCCAGAAATGGTACCATGGGGGGAATAGCGAACGAGACAACCTGTTAATTCTATTAACCTTGGGTAGAGGGTTCATCTTTAGCAAACGGGTGCTGCATTTGGTGGAATAAAGTGAGTTACGAGTTCTTTTACGATGTTTATCATTTCACAGGATGGAACACTCTGAAATTCTTCATTCGCACACTGTATGTCGTTCAATAAGGACGTGTTGGTTACTGATCATAGTTGACATAATTTTTCGGAAAACGCAGTTTAATCTTATATGCCATTGTAATAACCTGAAATTTTTGAACCAAGGAATGTCACGTTTCGTATTTTTTTCAATTAACGCTTAACCCACTGAATACAGCCTGTTTTTCAGTACGTTTTTGCAGGACACAATCGAGGGGAAAAAAGTGAAGTCTTGGTCATGTAGCATTTTCTTAAATGATGCGTTTGGGGGCGAAATGGGTTTGTAGTGCTTGCGGCAGAGAGAGTCATTCTTCGTTCCACTATAAACACTATTGAATGGAAACATTGTGCATGGAAGCAGCTTTGGGTCTTCTAGTGGAGAACCACGAGAGGGTAGCTTCATTGCTTTATGGGCGGAGTGATCCTTTGGACTTGACCTAGCATTTATTAGGTCAAGGGGTTTAGCAACAAATGTGCTGATCAACTAGCTAATCAATGCATATTCTAATAGCTAGTCGTCAGCATATTCTGCTACTGATGTTTTCAATGATTCCTGATCGAAACTACTTTCAGAACCTAGATCTTAAGAATCTCGAATACCCGATGTTCCTATATACAGGGTGTCCAAAAAGCATTGACCACGGCTTTTATTCCTTAAATATTGATCTTAGACATATATAATAAATTACAAAGTTGCGTAAAAAAGGTACAGAATTTAATAAAATCGATTAAAATTTTCAAGGGAATTAAATTTTAAGAAATACAAAATTTAAATTTTTATACGGCTCCTGTACAAAAACATTTCTAATGAGTAAAATGTGCCGCACGTACTAATAAGGTGATGTACAAAATTTAAGCATTTTATCATAACAAGTCCTAGAGATATGAAAGGACAAAAATGCTGACTTAAACCACTTTTCGATGAATCGACATGGGTTCTCAGAGGGGAAAAATCATGTCGGCAGATCGCGTTTCAGGGATCATACACAAATTACGGAAGAAAGCAATGATTACATAAATAAATAATAATTTTGCTATTTATTGGTACAAAAGTATGTACACTGTGTAGAAATAATAACTTTACACAAAGATTACAAAGCTTGTTCAGAATGTTTTCCATCCAAGTGAAAGATCCATTAAGGATAAGAGGCAGATATTATTTGCCTATGATGCATTTCTGCGTTGCGTCATTTGCACTCTTGCTATAAATATTTACATTTTAATTTGTGATTAATTCCTCACCAATTTTGTTTAAACATATCTCTGAGACTTTTCATGATAAGATGCTGAAATTTTGTACATCACCTTATTAGTATATTTGGCACATTTTTCTTATTGGAAATGTTTTTGTACGGGGCCGTATAAATATTTAAATTTTGTATTTCTTCAAATTTTAACTCCTGAAAGTTTTTATCGATTTCATAAAAATCTGTACCTTTTTTTAAGCAACTTTGTAATTTATTATATATGTCTAAGATCAATATTTAAGGAATAAAAGCCGAGGTCAATGTTTTTGGGACACCCTGTATATCTCCAGTGTGTCTAGTTTTCCAACACTTTCCTCGGTAAATGTCCGTTCCCAAAGTGTAGGAGGAACAGAAACGAATAGCAAGGAAGAGAGTCAAAACTGTAATTCTTACATCATCTCATTTTAAGGCCGAGTTAAGAGATTTAGTAGAAAAAGCACAGAAGACAAAACAAGTGAAAAATGTGTAACAAGAGGAAAGGTGTTAGATAAAGAAAAGAGAAAAAAAAATAACTTCGGGGAAATGACTTAAACCAAGAAATCAATAGAAGAAAATCTGATGTGGGCAACACATGACTTTCCTTATATAATGTAATGAATTTACTACTTTTACAGTAAAAAAATAGGTTTTTCTTATAGTAGATACTAATATTCTTTCCAAGATATTGAATTTTCGACAATTAGTTGTCATTTTCACGAGATTTACGTTAATTTGGCAACATTTCAAAAAGTCGCCAAGTTGGCGACATTTCGCCAAATTCGTCGCCAAAATCTCGCCAAGAGTTATGCACTAAGAAAAAAGTTATTCTTACAGCAGATAAATGACTATTGGCGTTCAAATACAAAAGTATTATTCAAAGTATATTTTTTCATGAATGGAACGAGCTAGATCCACGAGAATGATGTCACTCAATTTATCGCATGGTATTACATATGAAAAGTGAACATGTTTCTCAATAGGAATTTTTTTTTTATGTGACTTTTTCATAATTTTTTTGAAAAATGTACAATATCTCGAGAACGGTTCATGTTAGCCTTCTAAAATTTATGCCAATCGTTTTCTAATGAAAAATTACATAAGAAATGTCAATTTGCGTAACTTTATTAGCGGTTTTGATTTTTTGACGATTTTTTCAAAATTTCATTCGAAAATTTAGGGAGGTTCTGAACATTCGATTACGTATAAAAACAATAGGCTTCCAGTGTTTACGGATTGTGATTTTTGTACCAAATTTGGTTCGAATCGGTCCATTCGTTCGTCAGTTATCGTCTCCACAGACTCACTGACACACACACATACACACATACTTTCACACACACACACACACACACACACACACACACAGACATCACTCCAAAAATGTTTGATTCGTGATCAGGGATGCTTGAAACGTGCTCTCCCGTCGAAAACTCAAATTCGAATTTTCGACCCCGTCACAATACTTTCCTTATACATTATGTATATAAGGAAAGTAAAAATAGAGAAAGAGGATGAAAGTGAAGTCGCAGAATGTTTGCATTGTAATGAACTGTAGTAAACCTAAAATTAAGGTTGGATTTCATGTATTGAGTGTAAAAAGTGGGTCCATAACACATGTGCCAAGATAGAAAGGGACGATGATTAATGCGTATTATTTGTGAACTTTGTCAGCCATAAAGTAGAAACAAAAAATGGGGACACCATTCTGCCCTGCATATGGAGCAGAATGGGGCAACATATTATTTTTAAAATTTTTCGTTTCAAAAAGTTGACTTTTTGATACCCTGTGTATGTTTTAAAATGTTTGAATAAATTACTTTGTGTTTTGTGATTTTTTTTATTTTTCAAAATTTACTTCAAACGTTAGGTACCCCATTCCGCCTTGGCCTCTTCTATACATGTAGAAAACCCAGACCGTCCGACTCGTCCTAGGACATGAACAGCTGTTTGGCCGGCCGGCTCTTCTCTTCTATACAATACATGTTGTTGTTGAGACCCAGACCGTCCGACCTACCAGAAAGGTGTAAGGTAACCGTTTGGACGGCCGGGAAGTGCCACCCAATTTAGACCGGAACCCAGTGGGGGAGGCATCCACAGGGACCGTACCTTCCTTCCCCAATACCCTATTCCCTTATACAATACATGTGGCAAAGCTAACTTGAATGTAGAAAGGTATAGGTGTAACCCCTCCAAGTTATATCTTAGATAATAAAAGAAGACGTTTGTTTTTCCGTATGCCTGTCTGCCTGCGTCCCCTGTAATGGAAAATGGAAGCGTCGGACAGTGGTGAAATTTGTTACAGAGGTGTTTCACGTTCCCGTGATGTGAAACCTCCTCCTCCCCAGCGAGACATTTTTGAAATTCGAATTATAGTTACTTTATGTTGAAGCACGATTTTGAACAACATTAACACAAATCGGTTCCTTTGCAATCGAAAATATTACGACAGTGTTTCTATCTTGACATCATCGGAGAGATCAAAGAACGGTCTTTCTAACGATGTTTGAACCGCATCCGTAGAACAATTCCTTCAAACGCATTTATTTATTTTTAAATACACCGAAACATGCATGCTTTATTTTTTATGTTTTTATTCCTCCGCATCCAAAAAAGGAATATTAACGCAATTCTGTAGTTTGGTCGAAATATCGGCGTATAACTTTGCATTAAAAAATGTGTTTCTTTAATTACTCAATTTTTTCATTTTCTGTTAATTTACAAACCAAACCATACAACTTTGGATTTTCGATACTGCGGGAGAAGGTCTTCATTTCACCATTTCGACTGTTGCTATGCAGTGCGTGGGCTGGGCGTTGCTACGGCGACAAGTGGATGTTCGTGCTTATGCGTGGTGGCAGATACTCGTATATTGCGCGGGATTATACAGGGGTCGAAACTAAATTATTTGGAAATAAAATTAAAGACACAAATCATAGATAAAAAGATCATTTATTCAAATAAAAACCATCCTAAAAGACTACAAATATTAAAAGGTCAGAGAACTTTCGGGCATCACCATACCCTTCATCAGTGGCCATATGACCATATGGCCACTGATGAAGGGTATAGTGATGCTCGAAAACCCGAAAGCTCTCTGGCCTTTTAATATTTGTACGTCTTATAGGATGATTTTTATTTGATTAAATGACCTTTTTATCTATGATTGTCTTTAATTTTATGCTTAAATATTAAAGTAGACGCGATACCACTTCAATTATTAAATGATTTGGATTTATACAAATGGAGGAAATGATTTTGTTTCAAAACAAGCGATTTGGAAATCGAGCAGTGTGTTTTCTGTACCTGTATTATTTTAGCCGACGCGGTGGCTGAGCAGTCAAGGCCTCTTGCTCGTTTGGTTGCGGGGTTGTAGGTTCGAATCCCACTCATGGGCATGGATGTTGTGTTCTGGAGCGTAGTGTTTTTCGTCCCCACTGGTGTGCTGAGGCAACGTCTTGTGTCGGCTAAATGGTCCACAACCCTGGTCGATATATAGGCGAATTATTGAATGTATCAAGCGCCTGGCCATTAGCAAATAAATAAATATTTAAGAGCTTATTATTAAGATAAATATTTAAACGACTGGGCAACTCCGGGCAATTCGTTCTAGTAGTCCATATATTAAACTCTATTAATAATTAAAAACTAAACTTTTACTGGATTAGATCAATGATGTGAGCTCAAATCAACCGATTATAAAAATTAAAATTTTAATATTCATGATTTTTCACATTTAATTGAAAAATTATTTTAAATTATTAAAAAGGAATTTTGTTACTGTGATAACCATCTGTTTAATGTACGCATAATGAGCACAGGAGTATAAATCTGAATAAACAGCCGAAAATAGCTTCCACAGCGCATTCAGGTTAGCCTTGCCGTGAGTAAAATTTAACTTTCAATTCAAAAATTTAGTTGACAATATTTACTTAATGCGTCTAACACATGTCAATTAATTCTAGCACGTGGATCTTCGACTTCCTGTTGTTCCAGTTGGTGTTGTTCCAGTAACCTTAACCTTCAGTGTCTGGATTCTCTCCGGAAGGGCAAGCTGAAGGGTACACTTAAAAGAGTCGAGCAAGCTTTCAATTTCTTTTGCATGCGGCAATTAATTTCCCTTTGTCATAGAGACTAAAGTTTTCTTTTAGTCTAAAAGCAATTTTATTCTTGTTGATTTCGGAGTTTCATGCGAAATTGAAATGACTGCCAAGGTCTAATTGATTAAATCTCAACGTATTTTAATGCGCACCTTCTATGCAAGTAAGGTCACTAATGTGCGATTATGTGATGAATACATTTGCAGGATCGATGTGCATTCCATGGAACGCGGTTTATACAATGTAGCTTTTTTCCCCTTAAGGTGTATCTGTAATAATAACAGATGCCTCCTCTTGTGTATCGTCTGTAGCGGAAAATATAAGTGACGTATAGCCTGTGAATTTATTGCAGGGATGGGATATTTCGGCTCCCAAGAGATAACTCATCGGAGAGATTTTTAGAAAATTCGAATGAGTTTTTTAGTTATTTTATATTGAAACGCAATTTTGAGTGATTTTCACACAAATCGGTTCCTTAGTGATAAAAGATATCATCGTAGAGTTTCCATCAGAAAGATCGAGGAATTAATTCTCTTTCAAAAAGCTTTGAATGTAATCTACACTATGAACAGTTTTTTGTGAATTTATAAAAAAAAATATACTTTTTGTGTTCTAAAAACGTAACAATAATAAAAGTAATGTATAATGAATGCAATTAACACAGGCGTAATGACGTAATCTATAATAACGAATGAAATTGATCTGGGCGTAATGACGTCATCTGTAATAATTAATGCAATTAATCCTTTCATAATGATACAATCTATAATTGTGAATGTAATTAATCCGGGCATAATAGCGTAATCTATAATGGTGAATGTAATTATTCGGAGCAGCCGCTTGTATGTCTACGTAGCGGGCGATTGTGCCTTTTGAAAAATTTTATAAATGGATATAATTAATCCAATCCTTACTTTAAATTCCGGCCAACGGTGGGTGTATTTTCTAGTAGTGGACCAGTTTCTCTTTGTTCTACGTAAAAGTCGATTCCCCTCGGGGTTATTGAAATTGTTTTTGTCTTTACTAATAATATTGCATAGAATTCCGATAATAACCCTATCATTTTCAAGAGAAAATGAGCTAAATACGGAGTGGGTTTAAAATCGAAATTTTCAAAAACAAACAAAACTGGTTTTAGAGAGTTTACAATAAAAATACAACATGATCATAATGCTGGTTATATAGCTTTCGAAAATGATTGTTTTCCTCTTAGCATTTGACACTTAAGTTTGTAGTTTATTCATTAGGAAAAAGGTTTTGAATCCTTCTACTGTTTTTTTACGCTCCTCCAAGGTTTTACTTTTCCTAATTTTTCAAATTTCCATTTGGAAACAATTTTCTTCGCGTGGTGCATTTTTTTCGACAGAAGTCTTCCTGTTTTTACTTGAGTGGTTGCCTGTTTTATAATTATGAAAATGAAGGATAATTTTTTTGCTTTCGAAACCGGTCGATACTTTGAATGAATATTTTATGTTGTTACCTACGATGTATTTTAATTTCAGATTATTTTAGATATCAGTTGAAACGAATTTTTGTAAAATGAATATTAAGGTAAAGCTAAATTATATGGTGGGAAAATTCGACGGGGCTCTAGTCCAAGGGAGCCGACATGGATTTTATGTGAATAACATTTTGTAGGGGGAAAAAATGAAAACACTCGGACAGATACTTTTTTAAGTTTTCAAAAAAGTTCAAAATATTGAAATATTTATTCATGATCTGGACCCTAAGAAATGTAATTTTACATTTAACATTTTTAATGATGTAATAATTTTCAAAGTTTAAAGATACAAATACTCCTGCTTGTAAAAATTGCAACACCATGAAAGAACCATCAGAATTGAATGAAATTTATTCTACAAATGACCTGTATTGATACAAATAAACGATTAAATTTACAAAGCAAAAAAGAACAATATTACATGTCGAAAATCAGTATTTGGTGAAGCCACCATGCGCTAAAATAAGTGCTTCTATACCACGTGTCATCGAATCAAACAGATTTTGAATTTGTACTTGAGAAAGAGCATTCCAGATTGCTTCTGTCCGAACCCAAAGTTCAGCTGTATTAGCTATGGGACGATGGTCACGAGCGAGATACTGACCGATGAAATTCCAGACATGTTCAATTGGCAATACAACCGGTGAATAGGCGGGCTAAAAAAGAAACTGTATCTGTTGTGTTGAAAAGAAGTTTTGAACATTCATAGCAACATGTTGTTGTTGTTGAAACCCAGACCGTCCGACCTACCAGAAAGGTGTAAGGTAACTGTTTGGACGGTCGGGAAGTGCCACCCAATTTAGACCGGAACCCAGTGGGGGAGGCATCCACAGGGACCGTACCCTCCTTCCCCTACCACCAACCTCTCGGAAGGACTTTCGGACCCACATGTTTAACGTGATCGTACTCCGCATGAACACGGCGGCAGTTTTGGCAGTGGCTGGAATCGAACCCGGGCCTACCGAGTGCAACCCCAGCGCGCTAACCAATGGGCTACCGCGCCCTTCATAGCAACATGTGGACGAGCATTGTTTTGTTGAAATACAGCTCCAGGAATGCGCTGAAGGAAAGGTGTCTTCCGTGATGTACCGGTTGCTGTTGAGATTACCCACAATTCTTAGCAGCTAAGATCGTCCAAGATACCCAATGGCGCTCCAGATCATCATGCTTGACATTCGTCTAGTCTAGTATGACGTTGGATAATGGACTCCGAAAGGTAGCGTTCACCGCTATAGCGTCTAACGTGGATGCGGTTACTATAATGCACCCCAAATTAAAGCGATATTCATCGGAAAAGACAACTTGTTGCCATTCGGCACGTCAAAGTCTATGTTGATGAGCCCATTGTAGCCATAGGCGTCTGGGGAATCCTGTACAAAGGAATTTTTGCATGCAGTTCACAGTAAAGCAGGCGCCTGCGAATTGGTGGAGCAGACAATGATACACCTGTAGCAGTGCTCCAATGTTCTGCCAACTGTTAAGATGAATCTGTGCGGTCTATCACTGCCATGCGGATGAGGTGTATATCATCCCGTGCTGACGTAACATTTCGTCGTCCACTGCCGGATTAGCGATTAGTCCATTTTTTTTCAGTCCACTGCTTCCACACTAGCTTAACTGTCGTGGCATTGCCCTCAATATAAGCTGATATTGCACAATAAGCAAAACCCCCTCCACGAAGGGCTATTATTCGGCTTTGTTCAAAGTCCGTAACTTGCTCATATGGCGTCCTCTGTCGTCTTAGAGACATAGTGATGTCTCATGAAACGCTTACAGCTGGCAGACAGCCATAGACTATTTTCAACGTTCTGCTACAGCTCTTTATTTATACCGCTGGAACAGCAGTTCAGAGGGCGCTGCTCAGCCAACGCATGCGCTGTGACTTTGAAATTCTAAACATTTGCATAACACACCCTAATTTACATTTCCTGTAAGTTTCAGCTCAATCGCGTGATTCCTTCATGGTGTTGCAATTTTTACAAACATGAGTTTAGGATTTTCCAAGGTATATGCTAACATTTCGATTTTAAGATTTACAAAAAAAAAAAAAATGTTTCGTAAGTGTTGAGTAACCTAGGTGATTTATTGTACTTTCATAAATAGAAACAAAGATTTCGTCCAGATTTAAGTCCCAAATTGTTTCTTAAACTTAAAGTATGTTTAACTGTTTCGGAAAATTGTTAAATAATATCCTATGTTTTAGTAGTAATGAGAACTTATGTATTAAATGGAATTTTATTACTTTCCTTATATACATAATGTATAAGGAAAGTATTGTGACGCGGTCGAAAATTCGAATTCGAGTTTTCGACGGGAGAGCACGTTTCAAGCATCCCTGATCACGAATCAAACATTTTTGAAGTGATGTCTGTGTGTGTGTATGTGTGTGTGTGTGTGTGTGTGTGTGTGTGTGTGTGTGTGTGTGTGTGTGTGTGTGTGTGTGTGTGTGTGTGTGTGTGTGTGTGTGTGTGTGTCAGTGAGTCTGTGGAGACGATAACAGACGAACGAATGGACCGATTCGAACCAAATTTGGTACAAAAATCACAATCCGTAAACACTGGAAGCCTATTGCTTTTATATGCAATCGAATGTTAAGAACCCCCCTAAATTTTCGAATGAAATTTTGAAAAAATCGTCAAAAAATCAAAACCACTAATAAAGTTACGCAAATAGACATTTCTTATGTAATTTTTCATTAGAAAACGATTGACGTAAATTTTAGAACGCTAACATGAACTGTTCTCGAGATATTGTTCATTTTTTTTTAAAAAATTATCAAAAAGTCATATAAAAAAAATTCCTATTGAGAAACATGTTCACTTTTCATATGTAATACCATGCGATAAATTGGGTTACATCATTCTCGTGGAACTAGCTCATTCCATTCATGAAAAAATATACTTTTAGTAATACTTTTGTGTTTGAACGCAATAGTCATTTATCTGCTGTAAGAATAACTTATTTCTTAGTGCATAACGCTTGGCGAGATTTTGGCGACGAATTTGGCGGAAAGTCGCCAACTTGGCGACTTTTTGAAATGTTGCCAAATTAACGAAAATCTCGCCAAATGGATAAAAATGACGACTAATTGTCGAAAATTTAATATCTTGGAAAGAATATTAGTATCTACTATAAGAAAAACCTACTTTTTTTTACTGTAAAAGTAGTAAATTAATTACATTATATAAGGAAAGTCATGTGTTGCCCACATCAGATTTTTTTTCTATAGATTTGGAGCTAACGGAGTTAGTCTGTAACACTTCATAATCAGTTTATTTTTTTAGTTGGACAACTAAAATTATTTCCTGGAAAAAGTCCCGTTGGATTACAACGATAACGAGCCGAACATTCTCAAGGAAACAAAAAGCAACAAGTATCAAATATTAAAAGGACTTGCATTGGCTATATTTTCAGGGGTATGTTTTCCATCAGCTTCAGTAATCGTGGAAAATGTATCGCATCTGCCTCAAGAGCAGCTTGCTGTTTATCGTTTCGCAGCCATCTTTATATTTTCGCTTCCAGAATCAGTAAAAAGTGCTCAAAATTTGCTAGGTACTCTGGATTATTCTCCGAGGTCTGTTGGGGTCAACAAATATTCTACTGATCTTCTTTGCCTTCAGATATCTTCCTCTCGGTAATGCATCTGTAATTATATTTAGTGTTCCAGTATTCGCCACAGTTGCAGCAAGGATATTTCTTAAAGAAGAATGTTGAAGACCCAGACCGTCCGACTCATTCGAAGGTCTGGGTCTTCAACATTCTTCTTTAAGGAAGAATGTGGAATTGTTCAATGCATAGCAGTTATGTTTATAATTTTAGGATTTATCCTTACCACAAAATTTTCTCTGCAGTTTTCATCGACCACAATAGTCTATACCAAAGAATCAGTTCACGGCTTCATAACTACAATTGGATCACTGTTTTTCAATACTTGTAGATACTTATATTGTCATGAGAAAACTGAAAAATGTTCATCGTGCCATTGTTGTTTTTACATAGGGATTGGTATCTGTAATAGACACATTAGGTTTTACTCTTATAATGGAATCGTATCAGTGGCATAATTGCAAACTTGAAAAACTCTATACAATTCTTTTAGAATTAGTCAGTTATTTGGGACAAGCATTATTGAGACTGGCATTGTAGTGTGAACAAGCTGGTCTTGTATTCACCATGAGAGCAGCAGCCGATATTGCGTTGGGATTTATTTGGCAGACGTTTTTGTTTTCAGACATCCCTGATGCGTATAGCATATCTGGAGCTTTTCTTGTAAATTCTGCTGTAATTCTTGCATATGTCTTTCTAACTTCTGGAGCTAGGAACACAGACTTTTACGTACATGGTCGATATTCAGGAGTCATAAGAAACGACAAAAGGATTTTATTTATTTATTTTTTTGTAACCAACTCTTACGAGCGTATGAAGGACACTGGATGACCGAGCAGCTTGATCATTGAATCTCAACTGTTTATTACTTTCCTTATATTCAATAATGTATAAGGAAAAGTATTGTGAAGGGATCGAAAATTCGAATTCGAGTTTTTGACGGGAGAGCACGTTTCAAGCATCCCTGATCACGAATCGAGCATTTTTGAGGGGGATGTTTGTGTGTGTGTGTGTATGTCAGTGAGTCTGTGGAGACGATAACTGACGAACGAATGGACCGATTCGAACGAAATTTGGTACAAAATTACAATCTGTGAATAATGGAATCCTATTGTTTTTATGCGCAATCGAATGTTCAGAACCGCCTGAATTTTTGAAAAAATTATCAAAAAATCAAAACTTCTAATAAAGTTACACAAATAGACATTTCTTATGTAATTTTTCATTAGAAAACGATTAACATAAATTTTAGAAAACTAGCATGAACCGTTTTCGAGATATTGCACATTTTTCAAAAAAAATATCAAAAAATTATATAAAATAAAAAAAAATATTTCCTATTGAGAAATATGTTCACTTTTCATATGTAATATCATGCGATAAATTGGGTGACATCATTCTCGTGGATCTAGCTCGTTCCATTCATGAAAAAAGATACTTTGAGTAATACTTTTGTATTTGAACGCCAATAGTCATTTATCTGCTATAAGAATAAATTATTTCTCCGTTCGTAACGCTTGGCGAGATTTTGACTACGAATTTGGCGGAATGTTGCTAACTTGGCGACTTTTCTAAATGCTGGTAAAGTAACGAAAATCAAATCTTAGTTTTAGAATGGTCACTTGTGGACATAATACCTTTACCACTACAGCTAGTAAGTACTTGTTAAACTGTTTAAATAGAATTAATGAATCTCTTAAATTTAAGAATTCAGGATATTTCATTTTGAACAATAGTTTTGATTTAGTTAATCACCTTAGCAAGCTTCCACATATTGCTGGTTTCCATGTCTTTGATTTTAAAGACCCATTTAATAAATAATATTGATATTAAAGATTTATATAAAGTTATCTCTCTTTATCATGATTATCTCTCTTCCAATAATGTTCCATTTAATGTCAAAAACTTTCCTATGCTATTGCACTTTGTGTTATACAACAATTATATTATCCAAGGTGATAACATATATTTACAAACATCTGGTGTACCTCAAGGGGTCTGTAGTAATAGTATTCTAACTAATTTATATCTTTATTATTATGAATGTGTCATTTTAACTCTAATTCATATATTATATACCGATATGTTGACGACTTAATTTGTATTATCCTTGATGATTCCTATCCCATTAATATTGACTTTTACCCCTCTAACCTGGAATTAATCCTAATGAGCCTAGTGTTAGTTAAACTGTAAATTATTTAGACTTAAATTTAGATACCCTCAATAATCATGTTATCACCATTCTATATGATAAAAAAGATTCTTATAACTTTACTATTATTAAGCTGCTATCATATCAATCTTGTAATTCTATTCAATTGTTTAGAAACATCATTTTAAACCAGCTATTTCGAATACATCGACTTTTTGATCCTCAGTTTCACTTCCTCTACATCAATAATCTTAAAAGCATTTGTCAAAATTACCATTATCCGGAAGTATTTGTAAATAATATTATTAATAATTTCAAATACACCACGTAATAGTTTTACAATTGCATTATTTATCCTTGAACTCTTTTTTGTGAATTTCACCCGTTCTTATCACCTATTTACCACTTGGCCTGAGTCTGAAACTGCGTACTATTTTTGAAAGCCTACTTTTCACTTGTCCTGAGTCCTATACTGTTCACTATTTTTGAAAGTCTTCATATACATTATTTTTCGTTCAAGTGTATTCATTCCGGTGTTCACTCGCTTTGACGAAGAGATGTAAAATGCTCTGTCGCATGTTCTTCTGCGAACGTGTAGACTTCCAAGTGGTGGCTGTGCATGTGATTTAATATTTCTGTTTTTTATATTTCTGGTTTATAATTCACTTGGTTTTTATTATTTGTTCTTCCACTAGCCAGTAGACAGTTTCAATGCTGTCCATAGCTAAATACTATCGCCATTGTCAGAAACTGGCTATTCTTACGGTTTTAATTCGAATTGTATGGCTGTCCTGACGAGAATGCTATTTCGAACTAACCCCCGTTTTTTGTATAGTTTCTGTTGATTGTTCTCCATGTCTTGATCTTTATTCTTGAGTTATTATTGCCTTTTCTCATTTTTGCCGTGTTTGCTTCTTTTATATATATTTATATATATATATATGCCTTTTTCATTATGATTTTTGTATACTCATCTTCCCCTCCCCCCTTTCCATTATAGTGATAACTCACCTTCTATTTTTATCCTTGGTCTATAGTTACTTATTTGTAACAGATATACTAGAGATGGGTTTTTTTGTACTTACCGTAGTTTATGCATAGTTTTCGTTAAAAAAATTTCAATTTTTATTTATAAATCCATTATGTTATAAGCTGCTTTGCGCAATATCATGATGAAAGTTTTACTTTCTGTCTTATGTTCTGATTTCTACATACTGACTTTTATTACATTATTTAATAGTACATTTACATTTATTATTTGCTTTTGGATTTAACTATCTTCCTTTTGATTTTCATATATATATATATATATATATATATATATATATATATACATTCACATCCTTAGAGGTTGGTTACGAAAATATAATTTCTTAGTTTTTTATGAGCTTTAGGGAATATTTTTGGAAGCTATTTCCAGCTCGAACCAAGCAATTAATTAACTCTTATCATCCTCCACTATAATAACCATTACACACACACATACACAAACTGATGTTTTAAAAAAATTTTGTTTGTTACAAATCATGCATTAGGACATGTAAATAGCTCTCATAGAACATCGTGGTTCGATGTGATAAAGATAAATTAATGAAGCTTTCAATACAACGTGCTGCGAATATTTATAAACAGGCATGAATTCAAAACATTTGCGTAGATGCTATCAAGAATATAAATTTTGTATCGAACCTATTATGCATACTAATGAAATGAAAAGTAGTTTTACTAATAAAGGACCTTTTACGATGTGTGTACTCAAATAAAGTTAATGTATGCAAGGGGATTATTTTTTTTTTTATCTAGGTCAAATAATTTTTTCGCGACTCGTCAATTTCTTCTCATCCCCATAGTTAAAGTTGATGTTTTTAATTCAGAACGTTCAGCAAGATAGCATTTTTATGTTGTAATATCTACTAATAGTCGGAATTTTCTATTATGAGTTTGGGATATCTAATGCAGAAATCGTCACAAAGAACTTTTTGAGGATATTTTTACTCTTTTCCAAAAACCAGAGGAGTCATTTTCCAAAGTACAGAGTATTTAAAAGAAAAGCATTGTTAATAGTGTAAACTATTTTGCATATTATTTTAAAAACTTCAACACTTATTTTGAAAACGATATTGTAATGAACATGTGAAATACTTTCACTGGAGACTCTTTTGGAAACCAGAGGGAGAAAACACTTTTACAGACAGCCATTCCTATGACGTAAATATAAGGTTAATATATCTGGACTGTCGAAGCAGAGTTTCCATATTTGACCAGTTATCGCCCATTTGGCGACTTTTAGCGACTTCTCTAATGCACTCAAACCCTCTCGAAATAACGAATATTCTTCGAGATACGAGCCCCTTCTGGAAGTTTCTACGGAGAATATATAAAGGGAGATATCGCTCAGTTGCGACTTTTCGAAGGTACGAGAGCCACTTCGAAGTAACGAATATTCTACGAGCTGCGAGAGACTTCTAGAAGTTTCTACAGAGCGTATATAAAAGGCGTCGTCACTCAGTGGGAGAGCAGTTGGCGTGATACGAGCTACAGTGAATTGTACAGAGAGGATAGGGTAAGAAATAAATGGTGTTGATTCTTGTTTCAATATATAAATTTAAGCTGAAATTTTATATTAAGTTTGTCAAACATATTGAGTAATCTTCTCTTATTAATAGTGTTTTCTTGTTTAAAAATAGTCTACATACTATTTCCTGCAGATAAAATATTTTCACATTTTTAACTGCTACATGTAACTAACATTGGCGATTGCAAAATAAATGCATTTTTAAAACTGTATATTTAATTATAAATTTTAGTCCTTATTTTATTTACATGCTGGCATGGGGTCGCCTAAATAAAACAATACTTTAGTGAGATTGCACATACAAAAAATTGCCGAGAATTCTGTCTTAGAACATGTCCTTCCGTCAAAATGTCGAATTCAAAAGTTTTGTGAAAACGGTACTATATAAAAATCTGTCTATAAATACCCATTGGTTTAATTTCTTAAAGCCTATCCTTCGTTCCTGTCGAGTGGATAAAATAATATTTTTATTGTTTGGCCTTCTAAAGAAAGGGAAAATCCAGACACCGAAGGTGAAGGTTAAAGAAAATCGCCAAAAAACACCTCAGCAGGAAGCCGCAACCTTGATACGATGATTGCCTCCTTCTAATTGAATCCTCTTCTAATCCTTTTTGTCCTTTGGGGAAATTTCCAAGAGCGTTTCGCAAGAACAACTAACTGATCAGAGGACCATGATTACTGAGGGCGTTTTCGCAGACGAGTTTTGAACTTTACTACCTGCATCGTCTGCGGTGGAAAACTTCAAACAAGCAAAACGTGGAATTTTACCGAATTGCTTCCTCCCGAGTTGGATTATAAGCCTTGGCGTTTGACCTGCCCCCACGAGATGAACTTTACAAAGATATGTAGGGTTGTATATTTTCTGATTTCACAGGGAAAAAAAAATGCCAGTTTCGGTTTTGCTATGTACAGTTGTAGATTGACTTTGAAAGAGGAAATTTTGTTATTTCTTCAGGATTGATTTCAAAACGGAATCCCGTGTGAAATTATTTTTAGAAATACAGTACTGTCCCAGTAATCCGGCACTTTAATACTTCGGTGCTTCCAATACTGCCCCCATAGTGAGGGAGGTATTTTTCATGTCATGTGATGTTTGCTTTTTTTCCGAACAATACCAAATACCAATTTTTTATACCAAATAGTAGTCTACAACAGTACAACATGTATAACATTATAATACATAAATCTGGATCTCTTTTGTACGTGTCGCAATAAGTTTAATTACGAGTATATACATATTATGACAATTTTACGTATTAATTACTTTATTACTGTCCCTAATTTACAACATTCTGACAATTCCAGTAATCCGACATCGGCTGGTTCTTAATTGTGCCGAATTACTGAGATTGTACTGTAGTAAAAATTCAATCCAGAATTTTTTCCAAGAATATTGCCATGAAAAAATACTTTTGTATATTTTATGAATAAAAAATCATAAACTCTGTTCCATCAATAAATATTTTACACTTTTTATCATTGTCATAGTTAGCAATTATACTTTCGCTCAGTGGTGTTGGCCGGGCAGAGAAAGTTAGCGATTGGAAGATTATACCCCCATTGGCAGAAACATTACAACAGTTCTTTATAGTGATCATATTGGAAAATTGAATCCAGTATTGCAAATCACACTTATTCACTAATAATCTTCCTGTTCGATATTTTTGTCTTTACATTTAGTGAATGCGATATATAATTTTACGTATTATAAAAATTTTAAAGTGCATATTACTAAAGGATTCTTTTAGTATTACAAAGAAATACAAAAGTTTGACATTTATAGTTTAGGATGTTAATTAGGATAATTATTTTAGGATATTTCAGAAAGAATCCACGACTTAATATCTTTTGAACGTTTGGTCTCAGACCGTAGTTTCAACATAAGAAATGCTTTAAATAGATTTTCTAATTACGACAATTTTGGTCACGTGACACGGTTTATTAAAATGTACAAAATTTAACTTTTTATTCGGGGCCTCTAGAAAAGAAGTTCCAATTAGAAAATTGTCCCTTCACAATAAATAAAACTGCTGCTTGTAAAAAATTAACTTACAATATTTGATACCACCCGCTTATTCGCTAGTGGGTAGTATCAGCCATTGAAAACAAACTCATAAACATATCAACACCGGCTAATAAAGGGTCCCTATACCCCGCCAATGAAGACGAGGAAGCTGGCTCTGAAATCCGAAATATTGATATGAGATTCAAAATAATACAACGAGAAAAAAATATGAACCGTTAAATTTTTGGTAAAATATGAATGAGTTTAGATGGAGGAAAACATAGGCAAATCATTTTAAAGGAGGAAGGATAAAAAAATTGCAGGGGAATGAGGCAGTAATTAATAAAAAATAAGAAAATAAAGGTTTCGAAAAATAATTTCATCAATCAAACTACTATAAAAATATCTGATGTGGGCAGCACATGACTTTCCTTATATAATGCAATGAATTTACCACTTTTAGAGTAAAAGAAAATAGGTTATTCTTATAGTGGATACTTATATTCTTCCCAAGATATTGATATTTCGTCAATTAGTCGTCATTTTCATTGATTTAGCGTCATTTTTATCCATTTGGCGAGATTTTTGTTAATTTGCCAACATTTAAAAAAAAGGCACCAAGTTGGCGACATTCCGCCAAACTCGTCGCCAAACTCTCGCCAAGCGTTATGGACGGAGAGATACGTTATTCTTATAGCAGATTGCTGTTCAAATACAAAAGTATTACTCAAAGTATATTTCTCGTGAATGGAACGAGCTAGATCCACGACAATGATGTCATCCAATTTATCGTATGATATTACATATGAAAGTGAACATGTTTCTCAAGAGTTAATATTTATTTTTAATTTATGGGATTTTTTTATAAATTTATTTGAAAAATAAATTTATAAAAAAGTATATCTCAAGAATGGTTCATGGTAGCGTTCTAAAGTTTATGCCAATTGTTTTCTAAGGAAATTACATAAGAAATGTCCATTTACGTAACTTCATTAAAAGTTTTGATTTTTTGATGAATTTTTCAAAATTTCACTCGAAAATTTAAGGGAATTCTGAACATTCGATTGTGTTTAAAAACAATAGGCTTCCAGTATTCACGGATTGTAATTTTTGTACCAAATTTTATTCGATCGCTACATTTGTTCGTCAGATATCGTCTCCACAGACTCACTGACACACACACACACACACAGACATCACCTCAAAAATGTTCGATTCGTGATCAGGGATGCTTGAAACGTGCCTTCCCGTCGAAAACTCGAATTCGAATTTTCGATCCCGTCACAATACTTTCCTTATACATTATATGTATATAAGGAAAGTAATTAACAGTGGTTGAGACAAGATCAAGAGAGAAGATAACACGCAGAGGAGGAGAAACCGATTTCAAAAGCTATATGAGCTAACTTCATCAAAGAAAATAAAACTATTATTCTACTCAAAAATATCAGTGAATGAAACTGGAATTATGATAGATATAGCCAAATTGAAAGAACTGGTTTCGGATGCTATGGGAGCTAATTTTTAAAGTCGAAGCATTGGTAAGAGACTTAATGGGATGTACATACAAGGAACGGCTACGAAGATGTAAGGAATTGCATATTTGGCAGTAACAATATTGTAGGAGTTAATAAACATATAATAAATAAAAACTCCTTGTTAGAAAACAAGTATAGAGGTAATATGCAGAAACAACCGATTTTGAAGTGCTGCAATAGTGACTTCATCAACTATATTCATCTACTCAACAAATTACTTTAGAAGTAAGACAGCAAAATACGCAATGCTCTGAGCATACTTCACGATACGGGTTGATAGTGTCTGGTCTGTGCAAGAAAGTTAGTGCAAAAATTTGTGCTAGAAAGTTAGATGTCAGTTTAGAACTAACAGTCGGTAATTGATGAATTTATGTCATCCATATGGGGGAATACATTTGTATATCTGTCGACCGTTTATTTCCCTATGTACTTCACTGCATCTGCTATTCTCGGAAAAGCTGTATGCGATTTATTGAGTTTTCGGGCAGATAGTGGTAGATCAGTTGACATTGGAGAAAACTGGCTTGCATTGTTGATTTGATGAGTTAGTTCACTAACTCGTTGCCAAGGATAACTGTGTGAATCGAGAATCATTTAAGATGAGCTTGTCAACTCGTCTGGAAAGTAGGTGTTTTATGCTCTATACTATTGGATTTTATGGTTATAGTTGCTGTATTGTCTCCAGACTGATAGATTGGCCGTTATAATATACAGTAGATTTTAGAGATGATGATTTCTGATTGTATTATAAAGTTTAAAGTATTATACAGTGATCCACCTGGTAGACACTGTTTATACTATTCAACATAGTTGACCAACGTACAGTACTATATGTATCTTCGAAGCTGTAAAACGCTGACACTGTCCTAGTATCACACTCGGAACCGTCTGTAAAAACTTGTGTTTGTAGATTGTCTATGAAATGGTCTTGATAAGCATTCTAGTCTGGTGCTTCTATTTTTATGAGTGTAATTATAAGTTTTGTGATTTAAAGTTCAATTCGGGGATTTCTTATTAAAGTCGGTGTGATGTGTGGTATTGACGATTAATGACGACCATGAGATGGTTAAAGTTTCGTTTCAGCTTTTATTTTCAATTTTGTTGAACAGCAGTCTGCGGCATACAACAGAATTCACTGTGTTAGTGCTTGGTACTAGATCTTTATGAGGTAAGAGAAAATTCCTCAACTAGGCAAAGTTACCTTTGCCTCAAAGGCGTTAAATTATGAATTGTTACTAGATTCTCTATATGAGTGATCTATGAAAGATTCTGTTTGATGACAACATCCAGGTATATAAGCGCTTTTTTAACAGGAATATTACTGTATGAAATTCATAGGTGGGTGATAATGATAATTTTGAAAGGTTTCCAAAGACAATTACATTGAATTTTGCTTCTGAGTATGAACAAAATAAGGAATAAATTGTATATATTTTTTAATCATAAGTAGAGAACAATGAACTGTGTGGTACATAATGAAGAATTGTGTTGGACTATATTTGCGCAAATGAAGATTGTTCTTTGTGTGTCCCAGCAATGCAACGCTGAACGGATCAGTTAGAGATAGTTTCGTATCTTTCATATTTTCCCAAAATCACTTTTAGAGCGTGCCTATAGAATCACTAAAGTCACGTCAATTAATTATAAATGTTTCATCAATAAGTCCAAAGTTAGACTTCGTTTATTATCGATGGAAATCAAAATGAAGTCCATATCGCGTGACTTTTGTAATTTTGGCGTGGTATTCACATTGTTTATAATTTATTACACATTGCACTACTTAGTTGTATCCTGCGCTCCGCGATCGCTTATTGGTTCGGAACGCGGGATACAGTTAAGCTTTGCACATTGTTAACATTTGCTTATCCGAAGCTATAGAGGTAAAGTGTTTGAATAAGTTTTACTCCATAGCAGAAGCTCTCTATTTTCTCTATGTATCTCTGTTGTCAACTTAGCTTTGAGCGAAGCATGGGGGTAAAAGGTCTCTAACTCAATGGAGCGAAGTTTAGTGTGTATTTTGAACCATGGTGTTAGAGAGGTCCTTTGGAGTTAAGAGATCCTTTACTTACTTGTGAACAAGACATGTAAGTAAGAGATCCTTTACTCTGTGAACAAGACATATTTCTCATCTTGTATTGTTAGTTTTAAATGGAGTAATTTTCATAGAAAGGATTTTCCCCTGAAATGATGCAATTCTTAAAGTGAAAAGAAAACTCTTTGTGGACATCACGAGATTAATAAAAGACAGAACGGAAAGGAAATAAATTCCGCTTATCAAAGTATTGCAAGTCACGTGATTAGTGCTAGTTTGAATGTGGGAGTTTTTCTCAAAACTTTAGATTTCAAGTCCATCAAAAAGGTGTTTTTTTATTGCAATTATTTTATGCTCAATGCGAAGATTAACCTACTTGTCTAAGGCTAAATATATAGCCGAAAAAAGAACGCCGATATTGACGCATAGTCTAGAATGGGGACTTGTAACGATTCTCTGGAGCAACGGAAATGAACCTTTGAAGTTCTGGGGCAGAAACTCTGAGCAAGGCTGTATTAAGCGTATAACGTCAGGGAATGTTTACGGCGTGGTGATTGAGATGACCTCTTCCTCTTTCTGCAAGACATTCATATCGCTTCCAGAGGATCCGAGACAGAAAATCGGAACATCCATGCCAGTGCTGAACATAGTCATGGAGTACCTGAACATGCCGTTCTGCTTTGAATTTCAGGTGCGAGATAATCACAACATGAAGAGGAGATACCGGATGAGCACTTGCCAAAAGTACACCAGACGGAGTCCACTCTTCTGTCATATGCCCCTGCAGTTGGATGTCGGATGGAATAAGATTCAAATCGACTTGCTGGCCTTGACAACATGGTCTTATGATAGGTATTATGTGGAGTTTCTGGGACTTCAGATTTATGCCAATTGCAGGTTGCGAAGAGTGTTTTTCTCAGACAGGAAGTACCCAGAAAATGAGTTGCCTGAAGAGTATAGGCTTAAAGTGCCACGACGAAGATACGTTCCATCAAGATTAGGCAGAGATGTTCCCTGAATAAACCAGGGCCAAATATTTGTTAAAAAACTTCTTCAATTAGAACTTTAATATAGTAATTTTGAATATAGTAATGGCTTACGGAAATGTTTTAAATTTCTGGAATTTGTGTGATATACCTCCGTCATTCATATTTGATGACTAACACGCCTAAGATGATTACACATCACTTAATGGAGGCATCGAAACTTAATCATGATAGAAAGGATGTAATTACTTTAAAGACATGGCTCTGAAATCTGAAAACTATCCGATTTCAGAGCGGAAGAGAAAAAGCATTTCTCTTATTAGGAAAGAACTGAATCATAATATTTTAAAAATCAACAAAGCAATTAATCAAATCTTCACCTCCTTGGATAAACATTTGGCTCATTAGCTACATTGTTAGCTTCAAATATGATCAGCGGGGTTATAATACAAAAGTGCTGAATTTTTTCTTATGTTTTCCGTAGCATGGTAGAAACCTTACATATGATGGATTAATTTAATAACATGATTAACCTGATTTTTTTAAATATAAAACTGATAAAATAAAATAGAAAACATTCTTTGATATCTCTCTTATTTTAGTATCTGTGAATTGTCATGACTTTCATGTATTTTTAATTTGAAACTGCTTTATTGCTGGAATGAATGTTGATCGACTTTTTGATGTGAATAACATTTATGGTTGGGCTCACTTTAGACGCTTATACCTTCGAACTTAATAGATAAATAATTTTTCTTTCTTTGCCGGAAATAGGGTCCAAATTAAGAATATATATAAATAATTTTAATATTTTAATATTTTGAACTTTTGTTTCGTCAAAATTTAAAAAGCTCTCTGAGAGAGTGTTTTATTCATTTTTCTAACTTTCACTCGAAATACATAGTAAACTATAAAATATAGATATAAATGGTAAACTGCAAAAATGTGTAATAGAAAATTCAGTATTAAAATCTGTATTTCTTATTAAAAAAAAGCTTTTACAGTTTTCGAGTAGTCATTCCTGTCAAATAGGAGAAATTGAAAATTTTCAGTTTCTCAAGTTTGTAATGTTTATATATACAAAACAAAAAGAGTTATATTTGAACAATAAGCAAGAATTTGCAGCTCTTTGAAAGCCCCACAAGTATATATATATTTGGATTGAGTTCTATTTTTTTCAAGGGGAAAATACAAAACAAAAAACTTAAAGTATGTGTCTGAACGAGTTTTTTATACTTTCATTTTTTATATTTTCACTCAAAATATCTTCAACAATCCTATAAGTTTATGTAATTAAATTTTTGATCGAGCTCTATTTTTTTTTAAAAACTTAAAATGTATCTGTTCAAACGAGATTTTTTTTCTTTTTTCATGCTTTCACTCGAAATATCTTTGAAACTATAAAATATAGATATAAATGTGTATGAGGAAATTTAGTTTCTAAATCTGTATTTATTTAAAAAGAAGCTCTGATAGTTTTCGAGTATTCGTGTTGTCAAGTTGAAGAAGTAAGAAAATTTTACGTTTTTCAAGGCTGTAATGCTTATATCCTAAAAACTAAAAGTGATAGCAATAAAAAATAAGCAAGAATGCACAGCTCCTAGAAAGCCCTATAAATGACTTGTGATGAACATTCGAAAATGGTCATTGGTTGGAGTTTATTTCCTTCATACCTAATAATTAAATCTTTGTGTGACTTATCATTATCAATTCTTAAATTGCCCGTAAATTGTATAGCAGTACATTGATTGCATTATTGCCGCATAATGATCCCCTATAAATTCTTTGTGCGAGTTCTTAAATTATAAATATATTACCATGCTGCAAAATTAATTTCACACATTTTAACTTTAAAATCAACATAATTTATTAAACATACACATTGAAGGTTCACTTACATTAAATATATTGATATATTGATATATATTTAAGGAGAAAACTGGATGTGTGACACCAGGCATTTAGTTGCCTAAAATCATCATGACCTTCTATAACAGCTGACTCGTTCACACTTCTGCTATTGTCTTTAGACGTTGAAACGAATGTGGGTCACTCATTGTTGTACCACCTCTTAATATTAATGCTAACTGCATATCGACTGTTAAACCACACTCTTGGCCCGCATAGCCTCTCAATTCTTAGAGAAGACTCCGAATGTGACTCTTTGCACCGTTTCTTAATATCGACTCTTCTCTGAATGCTTTTATATCTTAATGAATGTCTCTTCTCTATGTGAATAATGACTCTCATCTGTTGAATTTTCTGCCTGTTGCCATATCGTTTCACCTGAGGTACAGATACGCCCACCGTATCTCATTGGTTGCCCTCAAGGCGATGCAGAAGAACTTCATTGGTTAATTCTGTAACCAATCGGCATGGTTAGATTTTCTGACGCAACCACACCTGTAATTTAAGCGCCTTTATTTATTGCTCTCATGACCTCTCGAGCTAGGGCTGTTGTAAACTGGTGCCTACGAGTCTGGGCATTTGTCTGGCTTGGTAGATATCATAAATCTAAGTACATTAACTCTGCCAAAAATGTTTCCTGGTCTCACATGTCTATAAGCAGATTTTGGACTGAGTTCTTTTTTTCGATTTACATATGTTTTTTTGATTTACAAAATGTTAATCACGCAAAACCATTTCGGCTCCATCTGGCTGGAGTCACCGCGAATTTTTTAACATAGAGAAAGATCGTAAACTGCGTTTTGTAAATTCACGTGCTAATACATTTTGTGTTCATAAAGCAAACTCTGATTTGAAACAGCTTCATTTTTAGCTCTTTATTTCTAGTATCCTGTACCCCAGATCCTGAACAAGCCAAAGTGGGGTACAGGACTCGGTGTTATTTCGAGGCCCCCATACTCTTACAGCATATCAAACACATACAAAACATCAACACAACAAATTTGGGGGCTTAGGATCATAGTCCCAAAGACCTTTTTAGTACATGTAGAAAACTTTCAAACTTTTAACTTTAAAGTAATATATTGAAACTTTAAAGGATGCATAATATTTAGAATTTATTAACATGTCTTATAATTTAAAATAAAAACGAATATTACCAGTTATAAATTAATTAGAAAATTATTTTTTGCTTATATTTTTTTATCGTATACAAAATTTAGGGCCTCCTGTAAAATTTGGGAGCCCAAGGCCACGGCCTCGAAGGACCGTGCGTTATTCAGGCCATGCAAGTACTTCTTGCCAAATATGGCTATTTCGCGCTTTCATTGTTGAACCCCGAATGCGGATATAATTGTTACGCTAACTTTGTGCTCAACTATCATGGATCTAAGTCTGCAATAGGGATGATAAAGTTATCTGTTAGTAAATATCTGCGTGAATTTCTGTTTCAGAATTTCGAATTTTTTAATTTTGACCAATTAAATCGTACAATTTTACTATTTGGAATTGTTATTCAGCAGGCTACTTGTAAAAATTAGTGATTTTAAGTTTTCTCCTCAGAATTTTCATGCACAGGGTTGAGACTGCTTCCATAAAATTCTGTACCTTCGTGGGTTTTTGTTTTGGAAATTTCAAATTTTATATTTTAACAAATGAAATCACACTATTTTACTAATAAGGCACGTGTAAAACGATTTTGACTTTTTCCCGAAGTAGCAGGCAACAGTTGGACTGCTTCAGATGCGAGAGGATGAGAGAGGATGAGATAGATGAGAGATGATTAGTGGGATGAGAGTGGATGAGATTGGATGAAAGAGATGAGAGTGAATGAAAGGGATAAGAGTGGATGATAGGGATGAGAACCTGCGTGGGTTTTTGTTTTGGGAATTTCAAATTTTATATTTTAACAAATGAAATCACACTATTTTACTAATAAGGCACGTGTAAAACGATTTTGACTTTTTCCCGAAGTAGCACGCAACAGTTGGACTGCTTCAGATGCGAGAGGATGAGAGAGGATGAGATAGATGAGAGATGATTAGTGGGATGAGAGTGGATGAGATTGGATGAAAGAGATGAGAGTGAATGAAAGGGATAAGAGTGGATGATAGGGATGAGAACCTGCGTGGGTTTTTGTTTTGGGAATTTCAAATTTTATATTTTAACAAATGAAATCACACTATTTTACTAATAAGGCACGTGTAAAACGATTTTGACTTTTTCCCGAAGTAGCAGGCAACAGTTGGACTGCTTCAGATGCGAGAGGATGAGAGAGGATGAGATAGATGAGAGATGATTAGTGGGATGAGAGTGGATGAGATTGGATGAAAGAGATGAGAGTGAATGAAAGGGATAAGAGTGGATGATAGGGATGAGAACCTGCGTGGGTTTTTGTTTTGGGAATTTCAAATTTTATATTTTAACAAATGAAATCACACTATTTTACTAATAAGGCACGTGTAAAACGATTTTGACTTTTTCCCGAAGTAGCACGCAACAGTTGGACTGCTTCAGATGCGAGAGGATGAGAGAGGATGAGATAGATGAGAGATGATTAGTGGGATGAGAGTGGATGAGATTGGATGAAAGAGATGAGAGTGAATGAAAGGGATTAGAGTGGATGATAGGGATGAGAGTGGATGACAGGGATGAGATTGGATGATAGGGATCAGAGTGGATGACATGGATGAGAGTGGATGAAAGGAATGAGAGAGGATAAAAGGGATGAGAGTGGATGAAAGGGGTGAGAGTAGATGAAAGGGATTAGAGAGGATGCAAGGGACACTAGCATTTAATTCTGAAATTGATCCAGTATATTCTTCATCCAACTCAATAGATTGCGTTAGATGTGTGGCTTTTCTATCATTTTATCATGACCATCTGTTTAGACCTAGGTGAAAATTATAATGATTTAATTTAAGAAATAAATGTTAGTGTCCTTTTAATCCCATATTTCTTTCATCCTCTCTCTTTCCTATGTCTAGGATCAATAAAAACACTGTTCCACCTTTTTAAATACCATGTGGATAACTTTTAAGCCGAAATTCAAGAAACTGTATAATAATTTAAAAATATCCTACTTGTGCACAGAATGTATAAAGTTTAAACTGTCCTTTTAAGAGTTAAACAAGCACAGTCCATGAGAGGAGGTTTGCTTTCATTAAAAATATATTTCTCGACGTTTTACGCCCTGAAACAATATGCAACCTTCAATCAGTGTTTACTTTATGAGTCTGACCTCTAAGGATAGCTGAAGTTGGGTCATATGGCGTAGATGCGACCCACGTTTCTCGCCCATTATGCACAAAGCAGGAGACATTAAAGAATATACTCGTGGGCAGAGGTGTCACTTCTATACTGGTGTTAGTACGGAACTAGGAAACAAAAGAACATTAGATGGGAAAAGTAAGAAGGCGTGCGGAAATGGCAGATTTATCAAGTTGGCAGCATGTTAGTGACGCCGATGAATAAAATCCATTAGGTTTGTATATGTTAATACAGACTATTATGACATCATTAACATCCGTAGAGTAGCTCTAATCGTCAATTACATACATTACCGTATGCACTACATCATAATTTATTTAATGATCATTATTTACATGGAAAATACTGCTTTGAAAATCTTGAAATGCGAATAAATCGAGTTCTAAATATGAGAACGACTAAAAATTCTATGCAGTTATAGTTTCTTACATAATCTAACTAACTACACAGGAAAAATGATAGTGGCAGGAATATTCGTTCTTGAGTTATTGTACACACACACACTCACTCACACACACACACACACACGCACACACAGAAATAGTGGGCATTTCCTCCAAAGTGTTCGAAATTGATATTTAAGAGGTAGGTCTAGGTCTTAAAACTCGTCATCGTCAAAATCTTGAAGTCAAAAAATTTTCGAGAGAATAATAATTTTCTATATATTAGTATAAAAAAGTAAAATATACTTCAAAGTGAAATTATTTTTTTTATTTAACTTTTTTTTTCATTTTTCTATTTAAAATATTTTGAGAAAATAAATTTATTACCAATACATATTATGCGTGTGCTTTAAAATATTTATGAAAAACAACAAAATAAATTCCAATGCTGGAATTTCAATTCTAAAATGTTTTTTTAGAATTACCATTTTTATTTTTTTCTAGCAATCTTTCGTTTACGTAGACTCAAAAAGTAGAATGGTGAACGATCGTTTCTGCTACAAATTCAATCACTGCTTCTGAAAGGAACGCAGAAATCGACGTACGACAAAATGGCAAAACGCATTTCAGAAAGTTTCTCTTCTATTGAGGTAGAAAATAAATAATGTTGACGAGCCGACATGATCCGTCCAAGAAATATGTTCGATAGTATTAGGAAAGAAATCCACTTTTTTAATGTTTTATGTAGAAAAACAATGCTCAACGATTTTAAATTTTTTTTTAATCTTGTCCCGTTTATTTATCTTAAAAGCACAATTTGCATATGCGTATACAATCTGAATCGCCTTTTTGTGGATATTACGCTTAAACAGTTTTAGAATCACCATTTAAAAACAGTTATATTAAAATATTAAGGTTAAATATTTTAAAATAATGTAAAATATACTATAACTATATTCTTATTTATCTTTTTTTCTATCTTTTTACTTTCAATCCAGACCGGCACACCTACCTGAAGATGTAAGGTATCTGTTAGGACGGCTGGGACAGTGCCACCCAATTTAGAACGAAACCCAGTTGGGGCGACATCCACAAGGACCGCATTCTCCTTCCTCTACCACCAACCTCTCGGAGGAACATTCAGACCCACATATTTAACGTGCCCGTGTACATTGGGGTAGTTTGTGCAGAGTCGGAAATCAAACTCGGGTCATCCAAGTATGCTTGCGGCAAACTATCATTATAGGAAAAATGATAAAGTTCAGGGCCATTTCACACACACACACAAAAAAAAATACTAGTTCGATTTTCCCTGAATCGTACGAAAATCGAATTAGCACCAAGATGATACACAAGTGATTTACCTACCGGATTTTTTAAAAAATTGATTAAATAATTTTAAACTACAGTGAAAAATACTGCCGGTTCGTCAAAATTAAAAAAAAAACTTAATATCTCAAGAATGGTCAAACAAAAGAAGGTTCAATTTTTTTTCGAATCGTAACAAAATCTAATCAGCATCAGGATAAAATACAAGTGAACCAAAGCACCAAGTCATACCAAATTTTATAAAATTTAGTCGGATGGTGTTTGAGGTAGAGTAGATATATACAGGGTGACCCCAAAACACTGGCTTCGGCTTTTATTCCTTAAAAATTGATCTTAGACATATATGATAAATTACAAAGTTGCGTAAAAAAAGATACAGAATTTTATGACATCGATCAAAATATTCAGGGGATTAAATTTGAAGAAATACAAAATTTAAATTTTTATACGGCCCCCGTATAAAAACATTTCCAATGAGTAGAATATGCTCCATACACTAATAAGGTAATGTACAAAATTTCAGCATTTTATTATTAAAATTCCCAGAGATATGTTTAAACAAAGTTGGTGAGGGATTAATCACAAATTAAAATGTAAATGTTTACAGCAAGAGTGCAAATGACGCAACGCAGAAATGCATCATAGGCAAATAATATCTGCTTTTTATCTTTAATGGATCTTTGGCATGGATGGAAAACATTTTGAATAAGCTTTAATCTATGTGTAAAGTTATTATTTCTACATATTGTAGATACTTTTGTACCAATAAATAGCAAAATTATTATTTATTTATGTAATCACTGTTTCTTTGCGTAATTTATGTATGACCCATGAAACGCGATCTGCCGACATGATTTTTCCCCTCTGAGAATGCATATCGATGCATCGAAAAGTGGTTTAAGTCAGCATTTTTGTCTTTTTATATCTCTGGGACTTTTTATGATAAGATGCTGAAATATTGTACATCACCTTATTAGTATAGGTGGCACATTTTATTCATTGGAAATGGTTTTGTACGGGGGCCGTCTAAAAATTTAAATTTTGTATTTCTTAAAATTTAATTCCCTTGAAAATTTTAATCGATTTCATAAAATTCTGTACCTTTTTTTACGCAACTTTGTAATTTATTATATATGCCTAAGATCAATATTTAAGGAATAAAAGCCGAGGTCAATATTTTTGGGATACCCTGTATATTGACAGACACCGAGACGTATCGCTAGTTTTTTCGTGTTCTAGAGTATCTGAAACATGTAGATCCGTCGAAAACTTGAGTTCCGATTGTCGACACGATTCCAATACTTTTCCTATACATTTCTCCCCATCTATTGTAGGGAAAGTAAAAATGCAGGAACATAATTTCAGCATAATACTTTGATGGGTATTATTTTTTCATCTTTTTATTTATATTGAGCAATTACTTATTTCAAATTCAAAATTTGGACGCATTCAGTGTTACAATGTCACATAAAATGCTAATATATCAGGTAGTAAGGGCTGCATAAAATTCTTGTGAAGAACGCCAGTTGCCGGACTCTTTGGTCTATGTAATTATTCTATGAATTAAAAATTATTTCTCTATCATTAGAAAACAACTTATGTTGGTACCTTCATGCTTTTTTGAACTTCATATTTTCACCAAAGGATAAATGCATGGTGTCGCATTCTGTGACGAGTATGTGTTATTGCGAAATAAAATAAACATTACTGGAAAAAATCAATGAACATGGAATTAATGAAGATGACTACCTAGTTATGCATCTGCCAACTCCAGTTAAATATTTACAAATTTTAATGTTTTAAGTTATCTTAAAGGCATGGAAAATCTCAAACAACTCACAGTTAGGTACAAATTAATAAAACGAAGCAGCACACAGATCCTTTTCTCCAGAGCAAGGTAGATCAACAAAATTAAAGCCAAAAAGACGAAATGGGCTAAGCCCATGGGTTTTTCCTTATCCTTTGCAAAGTGTTTTACTTATTAATATTTTAAAGGTTTATACTGCATCTATTATTTGAGGGATTTTTGGTGAGTAGATTTAATTTATGCATGAAAACGGACTGCTTTCAGAAATTTTTTTTTTTTTTTTCACAAAATAATGATGGATCGGTAAAGTAGTTTCCTATTAATAATAGACCAGTGGAGTAGAGGGTTGTTGTTGTTGAGACCCAGACCGTCCGACCTACCAGAAAGGTGTAAGGTAACCGTTTGGACGGCCGAGAAGTGCCACCCAATTTAGATCGGAACCCTGTGAGGGAGGCATCCACAGGGACCGTACCCTCCTTCCCATACCACCAACCTCCCGGAAGAACTTACGGACTCACATGTTTAACGTGATCGTACTCCGCATGAACACGGCGGCAGTTGTGGCCGCTTGCAAATCCAGCTCGCAAACTACCGGGCTACCGCGCCCGAAATGTGCCAACAGCACGCGGTGTTCCCAGGTGGTTGCCCACCCAAGTACTAAGCGCGCCCGATGCTGTTTGACTTCGGTGATCTAACGAGAACCGGTATTTTCAGCACGGTAGGGCAGTTGGCTCAGTGGAGTAGAGGGTGGATTTGACGATGGACCAGTGGAGTAGAGGATGGATTTCATGATGGACCAGTGAAGCAGATTCCTATTAATGATGGACCAGTGAAGTAGATTCTTATTAATGATGGACCAGTAATTATGAATCAGTAAAGTAGAGGATGGAATTTATGATGGAGCAATAAAGTATTCCAATTAATTAACGCTGGACCAGTAATTATGAACCAGTAAAGTAGAGGATGAAATCAATGAATTAAAAATGCTGAAAATATTTTAATCAGCTGATCTTTGAAAATAATATAAGCTCACTTTACCAGGTCTATTTATTTTTTTATAACTATATACACTAACAGTTGCCTAAGAAGTAGGCTGCATCAAAAAATATTTATCTTCTGAGCGTTTTTTAAAATTTCGAGAACTGGTCTACTTAAAACTAGAACAGGTGATTAAAGTTCCCATCACCCAATAGGAAGATAATATGCTTTTGGTTTCATGTAACTAGAGTTTAAAGTGATTTTCGGTTTACAGTTTCAATAAAAGAAATCAATCTGGTTTAAAAATCTATCAACTTTTTTCGCTACTGCCATTGTCAAAACTGCCGTACTATATATAACTGATATCTTCACGTATTCTTAAGTTCCACTAGTGAGTAATTATCTCTAAGTTGGGAAACACTGCTCTATGCTAAATATCGAAGTGAAAAAAATTTAATCACTTGAAAAGTTTTGCGAAAGTGATAAAACACATTCAAGCTACATCTACTGTTTGCATTTATTTTAACAATTTTTTAATATAAAATAAATTCCGGTTTCAAATGTTGAAATTTCAATTCGCAGATTCTTAGAATAGCCGTTTTCATTTACTCGAGAAATCTTTCGATTACGTAGAGCCAGAGAGTGGTGGGTGGGGAGGGGGGAAGACGATTATTTCAGCTACAAATTCAATCACTTCGTCTGCGACGAACGTAGAAATCGACAATAAAATGGCAAAACGCATTTTAGAGCTTTCAATTCCACCGAGGTAAAAAATAATGTTGACAAGCGGAAATGAGTCGGTCAAGAAATATGTTCGATTGTAATAGAAACTAACCCCATTTTTGGAACGTTTTACGATGACAAATTTTTTACATTGTTTTAATTTTTTTCTTATCTCGTTAATCTTTATTTTATTTCGTTTGGGTACATTATAAGTTTTTATTTTGTGGAAGCTAAATTTTTATAACTAAAGTTGTAGGTTTATTATTTGACAAACTGTTATATATTATTAAAAATAAAAAAATAATTTACAACGCTATACAATTAATCCGCTTGTAATATCTATACTGCAATTATGAATGTTTTTGTGTGTATGAATGCATGCATGTATGTCTTTTCAGCTATGCAAATCCACAATGTTTATCAAATATTTGCATTTTAGGGTGTGTTCAGAATTTTCAAATTTCAAACACCAAATGTGTACTGCAAAATACGATAAGTTTAAAATTGTCGATAAAATAATAGGGCAATTGGTAACAGCGTTGGAAAAATATTGTGCGGTTTTCGAATATTTACATTTCTAGAGGTACCTAAATTAAGTAATGTTTGAAATATTAAGCGCACGCGCAATAAAATTTATAAACGAGATATGTTAAGAATTGTTAATCAAATTTATTGTTCAATAAAATAAACGGGGAAATATATTTAAAATTTATTTTTTCAAAGTGACAACATAACGAATGCCTCTTGAAAGAATCAAGCGATATCCACCAAATAAAGTATAAATTTAATTAATAAAAACCATAAGCTTCTTGATTTTCAACCAGATCGAATTGCAAGAAATTTATCAATTTTTCTTGTTTTCCTGATGCTTTCCCACATGTTTTTTTTTACATACAGTGACTCCTAAATCCTCCCAATGTGTATTAAAAATTATAATGCAACTCGGTAATATCACAATTAAAAAAAAAATCTGTAATTACAAATGCAATAGCTGCAGCAACTAAGGAATTTAAAGCACTTAGTTTGAGAAGAGAAAATTATATGCACTCATTGCCATAAAAATTGAGTAGTAATTGTGGGATCGTAACGAAACTTGGCATGAAGGTATATGGCAGACAGATATGCAAATGATTAGAAATACAGTGTGACTGCACATTGCGTAATGCCACCAGAGGGCGTTGAACTTCGTTCTCTCTGGCGCAGAAAAAAGGTACGCAGAGGCTTTTCGCCTGCACTTAATCTGCTACAGAGGGACGCTTTTTCATTAGGGATGCCGTTACGCCGCCATCGAAGAGAATATGATCAGCTGTCAAAGTTCGAGAGGGGAAGAATCGTCGGGATGATGGAAGCCGGGTGGTCAGCTCGGCCAATAACCCGTCACCTAGGCCATTCTGACTTTACAGTGAGGAGGTGTTGGGACTAGTGGACGAGAGAAAGGTCGCATACACGACGGCCAGGTTCAAGACGCCCTCGGCAGACCAATAGTCGAGAAGACCGTCACATCACCCGACACGCACTCACATGGCCAACTGTATCATTGTCGGCTATCCGGACACAGGCAGTACCTTTACTACGGGCTCCTGTGTCTGTCCGACCATCGCGAGGCGCCTGGCTGAAGGACATTTGGTATCGAGGCGCCCATTACGTGTGCTGTCAATGACATCCACCCACCGTCGCCTTCATTTGGAGTGGTGTCGCACTCGATGGGATTGAACCGCAGCCGAATGGAATCAGGTCGTCTTCAGTGACGAATCGAGATTCAATTTGGGCAGTGATGACAATCGTGTACATGTGTTGAGACCCCGTGGTAAACGCCTCAATCCTGCCTTCGCTTTACAGCGGCACCGCTCCCACAGCTGGTGTGATGGTATGGGGTGCCTTCGCATACGACACCCGGCCACTTCTAATATTGATCCACGGAACCATGACAGCCCAGCGGTATGTTCGTAATATTCTTCAGCCACATGTGGCAGGGATTCCAGGAGAATTTTCAACAGGACAATGCTCATTCACACACAGCAAGGGTGTCACAGAAATGCCTTCGCCACATTACCACCCTTCCCTGGCCTGCCCGATCCCCAGATTTTTCACCGATCGTGCATTTGGGTATCATTTGGGACGGCAAGGTGGACAGCCTGCGAGTTTGGTCAAACCAGAGGCGCGCTTACAACAACTGTGGAGTGAGATGACGCAGGACACCAGACGGAACCTGTATGCCTCAATGCCCGCCCGTATCGCATCGTGTATTCAAGCTAGAGGTGACCCAACAAGGTACTAGAACCTCCCTTCATTTATAGTTTTCCTGTAATCCTGTTTTTCCTGATCCTTTTGCTTTGATTTTGTATTACTTATATAAATGTTGCACTCAAATATATAAAATTTCGTTCGAGTCTGACAACTCTTTCTTGGTGCGCAAATTTTTATAGCAATTATTTATTCCCCTTAATGACTGATAATAGATAAACAAATGATTGGCAAGAATTTGATGTGAAACAAAAATGCCAATTTTTGACTTCAAAAATAAACAAAAATCCCTCTTTACTTATGGTAGCCTTCAATGATTTTCAAAACAGCTTCAATGCAATTTGGCAGGCTCGATTCGATTTTGGCAATCGTTTTACGCAATAGAGTCCCATTATCTTACGATGAACAGTCAAGGTTTATTCACATTTGGAGCATTAGAGAAATCTGAAACAAGTTTTTTAAAAAGACATCATGTGTGTTCAATTGGATTTAGATACGGAGACCGAGGAGGTTACTCAAGTACACCTATACATATGTGTTTTTGAGTGATCTGATTATCTTGAATCCACTCAATAGCCACCATTGAGATATGTTCGGGTTCGTTATCATGTTGATACAAAAAGTTCACTCTTGTTATTTTGTACTAGTCCAATGTTAGAAGAAGGTAACTGGCTCTCCAGCCATCCTGTTAGAAATTAGACACATCATCCCTGGTCCGGGTCAACGGCCGTACCGTGCTGAAAACACCGGTTCTCGTTAGATCACCGAAGTCAAGCAGCATCGGGCGCGGTTAGTACTTGGTGGGTGACCACCTCAGAACACCGCGTGCTGTTGGCCATCTCGGGTGCGGTATCCCCGTGGTTTGCGCGCTAGATTTGCACGCTACCACAAATGCCGCCGTGTTCATGCGGAGTACGATCACGTTAAACATGTGGGTCCGTAAGTCCTTCCGAGAGGTTGGTGGTAGGGGAAGGAGGGTACGGTCCCTGTGGATGCTTCCCCCACTGGGTTCCGGTCTAAATTGGGTGGCACTTCCCGGCCGTCCATACAGTTACCTTACACCTTTCTGGTAGGTCGGACGGTCTGGGTCTCAACAACAACAACATCATCCCTGGTCAAAATGGATTAATGCATTCCTATATAATGATATAGGAATGCATTAATCCATTATATTATTATGATTTTTCCTCCTTATTTTATGTAGGATTACCACACGCATCATTAATAAGTTTTGTTGGTTTATCCAAAGTCTAAATAATTGAATCATACCTAACACGATTAATGTTTGTCTCGTTCATAAATATCACACTTCTCCAATCAGAAACAGTCCTATGTTGGAATTTTTTAGGGAAAGTAAGTCGTAGACGCATATGGAAGTTAATCAGATAGTGTAAGATGTCTTCATTCTTTTTGCTATCATACAGTTTTTGGTTCAGTATCTTCGAACTGTTGACACACTAACACCAACTCCTAGGATTTGATGAATTGTGAGATTTTTACAATCCACAGCTGTAGCTGTCATTCCGCTTGTCACAACGTAATTATACTAATTTAAGACACTTTTTCACCCACTTCTTTGGCTCCTGTGATTTGGAAGACAGCAAATTCTTACTCTAGAAACCGTGCAATTTTTTAACTTAAACTTATTTTAACAATTTTTTTAGCACTTAAGTATTGTCTAAGAAAAGTTAATATATGGCCAGTTTTACTTTTGTCAATCGAACGCATGATGCCGAACTTGGCTCTAAAAAATCGCAAATAATGCCGTTTCATTGCAGTTGCCTTCTTAAACAGCTTCCTCACATGAAAAGGAGTAAGTTGTCTTATATTCAAGTGAAAATTCACTTTGTTAGAATATTTTGTTGTCAGCGTCAAGATTTTCTCAATATTCCCATTTTACATAACTTACTTTTTTATAAACTCTGGTTTAATTGTAATTCACGTCGAATATAATTCAAACAGCTTTATGATCAATTGATTTATATAAGACGTCATAACACATCTGCCGCTAAATTGACGAGTTTTACATAGTGCTTTTATGGAAATTGAAAAACATTGGAATTTTCGGAGTCACTGTATAGCAGAAGAGTCTTTACATCACGAGCTATATTTATACCATAAAAATTTGCTATTTAAACTTGCCATATGATTATACTATTTTGTTTCTTATAAAAAGTGTTGCAACAGTGTTTAGTGATGGAAGATAAAAAAAAATGGAAATTTTTTCGTTTTAAGTCCAGCTGAAAAAATTCAATACCATACAATTTTGCAATGCGTACTTGCAGAGAAAAAGCATTACTTTTAGTCATTTGAAACAAATATTCGCTCGTAATTGAAAAAAGGTAGAGTTCTTTTTCTGCTTGGCCAGTTCCAAAATACATTATTCTGGTAAAAAAAAATTATTCCGAAATAAAAGTATCGATTTGAGAAAATAGATTTATTCGTTAGAAATAAAAACTCAAAATTCAGTTTTCAGTATGCTGAATTATATAGCCACTTCCTTATTTTAAATTTTATTTTTGAAGTACAAAATTACCTTGATTGCTATATTTTTAACAAGAGGAATTCATTAAATATTACTATTTAGTGCTTCAGAAATCTAAAGATAAATAATGTTCTAATAATGCTCTAAAAGAATATTTTTATTTTCCATATAATACAAAGTATATGTTAAAGGAAAGTACTGTGATGGGGCCAAAATCTGACTCTCAGACTTAATTTAACAGACACGTTTTGAGCATCCTTGCGAATCAGACATTTTTTCAATGTGTGTCTCTGGATATGCTCGTTGCAACAAATTTATCGATTAGGTGGAAATTTTGGTAGATTATGTCAATTGATAAACGTCAGATCAACAGTCTATTCTAACTATACGAAGATTTTTTTTTCAATTTTTCGAAAATCTAAAACACACTATAAACATATCATATTCACAGAGCTCAAAGAGTATGAGATCTGTGAGTAGGAACTTGGCCGTTACAATCTCATGCAGTTTAGCTCGATATTTTTTAAACATATTTGAAACCAACTACATGGTAGGACTGAATTGAACGGTTTTCATAGAGGCTGTAGGGGACACTCATAAAACAGTATTAAATGCTTTGAGCTGGATATGTTTTTAGTTCAGTGCTATGATGCTGACCTATCACATTTTGGACCCAGGATCAAACCCCGTCACTGTTTCAAGCTGATGATTTCGCGTTCTCGCTCATTGGTAACTCTAGGATGAGTATAAAGTACCGACAGCCTAGTGGTTAAGGTACGGGGATTGCACTCGGAGGACCCAAGTTCGATTCTCAGCTCTCCTCAAACTATTCCCGTGTTCCCGCAGAGTACGTACACATTACGTACGTGGGTCTGAAAGTCCTTTCGAGAGGTTGGTAGTAAGGAAAGGAGGGTACGGTCCCTGTGGATGTCACCTCCACTGTGGGGTTCCCGTCTAAATTTGGTGGCACTTTTCCGACCATCAAAACAGATACCTTACGTAGATCGGACTGTCTGTGTCGAAAGAAAGAAAGCACAAAGTATTTTTTATTCCATCTGTCATTTCCAATTCTTTTGCTTATGATAATTATAAATGCAGAGCATAAAGTGTACTTTCCGTACTCATATTATAAGAAGGCGCCAAGAAGAGGCAGTTAAACAAAGAATTCAAATTATGTTTCTCTTTCTTCATAGGTCAAGTGATTGGCAACACAATTTCCATAGCACGCCTCATCACGGCTTCATGATCGCTTCCTATTTTCAACTTATGGCTTGCATTCCTCATCTATAATCCATCAATATCTTTGTTTGGTAATCGACTACTCACTGGGAAAGTGACTACTGTAACGAACTCAAGACAGTATTAAATGCTTTGAGAGGGAGACGCCTTTAGCTCAATGATATGATGTTGGCCTACCACGCTTTGGCCCTGGAATCAAACCCCTCACTGCCAATTTGTTAATTACTTGTTCTTTCTTGCAAGGTTTTCAAAATATTGGCACGTAGCAAATTTTTTAGTACCATTATGGCGATCCGCTATTTCATGATATCGGGCACATAATAAGTCTCAAACCTCTCCAAGGATGCTGTTACCTGCTTCGAGAGAGTAATATTAACTACAAAAATAATTTTGTAAAAATCTATTAGGAAAATACCCATTTTATATGAGAACATTTTTTTATTTAGACTCGAAAGGAATCATTTATAGGACCTTAACAGGCGAAGATCATATATTAAACGTTTTCGATTAAAAAAAACAATAATAATAACATAAAGGTTAATATGTTTGTCATTAGGTACATCCGATTTTTATAATATAAATTTTGTTGCTCATATTGGCATCCTTTGTAAATTTATTCATATATTAAATACCAGAAAAGGAGGAACTGACATAGTGAATATCTGCAAAGCAATTGCAAGCTCTTCCATTTTGAAAACAAACAAGATTTTAAATTTTACATTTTCCACTCAGTAAAGTAAATATTTTTCTTAATGTAATTGTTCGTAGTCAAAACTTATTTTTTTTTTCACCATCATATATCAAACATACCTGAACTTAAATAAAGTTACCTCGTGGATAGAACGCGAACAGAAAAGAAGTAAGTGAACGGTGACTGAAAATTGGGGAGAGGTTTATTTTTATGGATCGTTAAGCTCAAAGTAAATTTCTTTTAACAAAAGGAACTCCAAATAAAGGTTCATTTTTCTTCTTTAATTTATATTGACTGTATGGCCTTGTTCATGCTTTTACTGTTAGGATAGAGTAAATAAAATTGAATAACACATAACGTGAGTGAATATGTTTTGCTTTCTACACATAGTCTGATAAATTCTATGTTTTATGACTTTCCTTTTGAAAGTAGAATTGCAAGATTCGCCATTTTTTTATTTTAGTGATTTAATTTGGTAATTGAGTTAAATGACGTCATTTAAAATTTTTGAACAATATAAGTAACAACATTTTTATTTTACTAGTAAAAAAATATTAGTTCAATTGACGCATTATGGCTTTGTAATCAACAAATTTCGGGGAAATTTTACCAATGTGTTCACGATATATCATGTGCAAAATAACAGAAAGCAATGTTTTCAAATGAACGGAGTTAAAACTCCATGGCATTATTATAGCATGGAGATTAAAAGTAAGGAGTTGAAGCAAGAATATTTTGAAACTTCATATTAAGAAAATGCCAATACGTTTGAGACAATAATTTAGGTGGCGTTGAGATAAGATAAGTAGTCCTGCATTGTATGTATTTCTATGTCGAAAAGTCTCAAATAAATATTTAAACTGTCAATTTTGTAAAAGATTCATTATTAGCTCAATGCAAAGTAGACCTGAAACAATAAAAAATATTCCTATGTATTCAAAATCACTTTACCTTTCAATTTATTTTTATCTCCATACATTCTTTACTCTATCCTGCAACTCTGAAAAAATACTAGTTAATTATATTCATAGTTAGGGAATCCTTAATTGAAAAATAATTCAAAATATATGTCCTAAATACTACGCCTTTCTGTTGTGTCAATTAACAATAGCAGCTATTTTACTAACATTAGTGACACCTAGATATAATTCTCAAAGTATTATGGCATCTTCAAATGTTTCATCCCTAGGAGTTTTATCTCCTTTCTAACTCAATGATTGTATGTTATATTCAATGTTTTTAACTGTCTGTAAAGAACTCTCATTCCATATGACTTTATTTTACGCAAAAAATGACTTAACTCAAATTACACTGTCCTGTTGAAAATCAAACAAACAAACATCCCCTCTCTGGTAGGGAATATACACAGACATAAGGTAAAAGTTAGAAAACTATTTATCAAACTAAACTGCAAGCTTTTTTTTCGAAATAACAACTAAACATATTATTCGTAAGAATAACAGTATACATGGTCTACACAGAAATACAAAAACCGATATAGTGATAAAACTACTTGAAACCTATCTTACTCATTATTTTTTAACTTTTATTAGGAGAATAGAGACCTTTACCAAAGAATTATTTAAAGGGTTCGTTGATATCATCCCCCCGAAAGTATATTTAAAATTTAGAAATTATTACATATAAATGTAAAATGAATGAATGAAAATATGAATGAATAAATAAGAACTATTTGGCTCTGCACGCTAGGACATACATGGCACATGGACTATTTTATGTTCGTTTAAACACTGTTGACGACCTTGCAGCTTGGGGTCTATTCAATAGATGGCTTGCTGAAACATTGTTTCCATCTCAAATAGAATCCGTACGATTGCTAAAACAAAGGCTGTGATTGGTCACTAAAATCCGTAGATCTAAATAGGTTGTTGGTATATAGGAAAAGCATAATTTAATGCAAATGAGGGAAATAATAACAAATGGGTTATTGTAACTAAAGTTTGGTTTATGTATGGGTCACCGGGTCCGTGGACCTGGCACCAAATTTAGGGGGCCTTTAATTCTGAAATAATGCTCAAAAACTTCCAAAAGTTTTAAAAGTAACTGAGAATACCAGGGGCGTGTAAGGAAATGTCAGCAAAATTATTCAATATTTCAGCAAAATCAATGTTATATGATACAGATTCCTGTTATGTTATTTGCTCTAAATATTTATTTACTATTGATGGTATAAGTAAACAATCGAATGTTTAGTAGGGCCCCCCTAAAATGCAATCAGGCACTGGGCCCCATCTACTGTAAGTTAGGCCCTGATTGTGATATCACATATCTCACGATAGAATGAAAGTATAATAAAATAATAGATATCAAACTAATCGTTTAAGAATTTATTAGGCTACAAATTGATGCTATAATATAAAATACGATATTTCTAAATCTTAAATATGTACTGTCTCTTTTAATGCATAAGGTACCACTTCGTTATATTTTCTCGAATCCTTATACGTTGAAAAACTTTCAACATAGCACTGTATGCGTCAAACACAGAAAACCCATTAAATATTTTTCTACCTCAAGCTTACTTATTGAAAAGGTGAAATGTTCCTTTTCATAACATAAAATTTACATTAATCACTTGAACACCGCGAATGCTTTAAAAGCCTTTGCGAACTTCTTTCTTTGAAACATAAACAAGTTTTTTTCCCATTTAACATATTTCACCCAGTAAAGTAAATAATTTTGTTAATGTAATTGCATTAGTCAAAACTTTATATTTTATTTCAGTATCACACATCAAACGTAGCTGGACTTATAGTATTAAATATCCTGTTGGAATGTAAGAAAACTCAAAAGAAGTGAACTGCGGATTTAAATTGGGGAAATGTTTATTTCACGGATGTTTAGATCCAAAGGCAATTTCCTTTCGAAATAAAGAAATGAAAATAAATATTCAGTTTCCTCTTTTAAATAAATGTGGAATGTTGCTTTCCTTGTACTTTTGTTGTAAAATAGAGTAAGTAAATACCATATAATAATTATTTGACACGTTTTTGTCTTTTAAAACCCTCCAGAAACCCCCTGGTGGCCCAGAAATCTGAATTATAACATCAACAATTGGTTAGAACCTAACTGAACTGGATTTTCGACTTCAAAAAAATGTTTTTTTAAAAATAAAAATATAACCAGACAGATTTTTAATTCCACTCCCCAGAGACGTAGGAAATAAGTATTTTACGAAATGTCATCCTAGTCTCTCCTGAAGCCTTCCCGTCACTTAGAAAGTTGAAGATTCGTACACGTATATTATCGCGACTATGCTTGACACAGAATCTAACGAAGCCGGATTTTATATCCTCTCCAGAAGGATATCCTCTCCTTTTCGAAAAGTCATTTTAGACCTTTGTACAGAACCGTAATGCCCCAATCTGGAATCGTAAGCCTGGTAAGCCGACGATCTACTGCTGAGTTACTGCTACGGAATTTCAAGCTTTTATCACCGAAGTGGACGCTGCGTTCTCCGCCATCTAATGTTAAATTGGCGTGCAACTGACAATCTAACGGACCACCTGTTGCTATTTTTACCTCAGGTTAGCCTTCTGCTGTTTTTTTTTATCCTCCAGGTTAGCCTCCTGCTGTTTTTTTTTTATCATACAGGTTAGCTTCAATGCGTGGTCTTTTACCACCCGATTTTGAAATTGGTTCTCAATTTACCAGAGTCCACTGAATTCATGCTAGTCATACCAGGGTATCTTTTATACATCCGAGATCTTTTCACTAATCCACAGAGTTGATTTGTTTGGACGCCATTGTAAAAAATCTTGCTGTCCCAACCGGAAATTTAACCTCAAAACTTCGTACTGGTCAGCCGATGCTTTACCGTTGAACTACTGGGACAGAACTGCAAGTCCTTATCGTTGAAGTGGAATCTGCACCCTCCAGAATCCCCCCCCTCCCCGTCCGTGATCATTTAGTTTTCAAGCTTTGCAAACTTAATATTGCTTACTCAAGTAAAATGATAAGAAGGCAAGTCAGAACAGCAAGTTGCTGTCCTGACTTGAGTAAGGTCGCCCGTCTTGTCGGTTCTGAAGAAGTTTGCTTTTTGCTTCTGAAACCGGTTGACCAGTTTATTTTTATATATATGCTGTGTGTTTCACGAAGTTTTAATTTATCACGATAAATATTCGTTCAGTGCATTAAACATTTTCCTTTTATTTTAAGAAAGAAATGACACAGTATTCAAATAAATCGTGAATTGGGTTTCTAGATTTTTATTTTGACGCGTTTCAATTTATGCATGACAGGTACAAAATATGCAAGCAAAGTCATAAATAGAATACAACAAATACGAAACTGTCGTCGAAAGAAGTTGGAAAAATGTCAATTTTTATCTTTCTCCGGAGACTATAAGCCAGCATTAGAAATTGTCTCCGAGAACGAAAACTTTCATTCAACTTGAAAGATTTTTTTTATCAGTTACGAAGAAAACAATCTAAACATGTCTTATAATACTATTTTGTATCATTGAATAATTTTTGCTGTATGCATTGATTTAATTGACTTGTAAAAATCTTCTATATTTCTGGTTATTTGTATAGCTCATTGCTTATTTTACTTTTAGACATTGTCCATTAAATGAATTTTTAAGATTCAGAAAACATTAATTAAAAAATATTTTTTGTTCCGCCACTATTAACGGATTTTTACAATGGGGACAATGAAAACATATTTTTGCAATTCTGACAATACTTATTCTATTATTATACTCGAGATTTAACTTAGATTTTTATAACTCGAAAAATACCAACAGGTAGCAATATATTTTCCATTTGGACAATACTAAAATTATTTTATATAGCTGAAACAGTACTGATTTTTATGAATAAGATAAAACTAGAGCATTTCTGATAAAAGTTCTAAACTATTTTGTCCCAAATATTATTTATTCGTACAATTTTCGCATAAATTATGATTACAAATCTCTAGTTAGAGGAAATGAATTTCATGCACATTGCCACGACAATGATTTGTCTCATGCTTTAAAAATGATGAATCAGAGGAAATGCTTCTTAAAAAGAAGTGGGACTTTTTTAACTGATTCAAGCTGCTGGTTAGACGATTTAAAGTCATTAAATAGAGTCAACTTTATCTTCTTTATTAGGAACATAGTTTAGTCGACGATTTACCTTAAACGATGAATCACCAAAAAAGCTACATAAAAATGAAGAATTCTGACCTGTTTTAAGTTTCTGATTAGCAGAATTCAAGTAGCTGATTAGACGATTTAAGGTCCT
Source organism: Amaurobius ferox (assembly GCA_951213105.1). Lineage (NCBI taxonomy): Eukaryota > Metazoa > Arthropoda > Arachnida > Araneae > Amaurobiidae > Amaurobius > Amaurobius ferox. The sequence continues at coordinate 51,626,660 of OX578136.1, read as the reverse complement.
TGATTGAAGTAATTAGACTTAATACTTTTTATTACAACAATAATTCGATTGGCGATGTATTTTATACAGTGTATCACAGAAGAGCGTTTTCATAAAAAGTGGAACTTTATCAACTGATTTACGTTTCTGATTAGACGATTTCAAATTGCTGATTAGAGTAACGGAACTTCATGCCGTTTATTATGACATTAGTTTAAGTGACGATATATCTTATGTGTTTAAACGACGAATCACCGAAAGAGCTTCTTCAGATGAAGTAAATATTTCTTAACTGATGCAAGTTGCCAGTTAGACGATTTAAAATCTCAATTTAGAGTTGGTGAACGTTATCTACTTTATTGCAATAGTTTAATTAACGATTTATATTAAACAATAAATCACAAAAATAGCTTTTTCGCAAGAAGAGGAGTTTCTCAGCTGATTTAAATTATTGATTAGACGATTGATTCAAAGTTGCCAGTTAAAATAATAGAACTTCATGCCCTTTAATAATTGCAATATTTTAATTGACGATTTATCCAATACGTTTAAATGATAAATCACTGAATTCCCGTCTTTATATGAAGTGGATATTTAATTTTCCAAGTGATCGGTTATGAGGATTGATGGTTCGACTATTTAAAGTCGCTGGTTAAAGTAAATGAACTTGATGTCTATTTACCAAGATAATAGTTTAACCGACAGTTACATGATTTAAAACTACGAAAACTACAACCTGAAAGAGAGCTTCTTTGCAAGAAGAGAAGCTTTTTCAACTGATTAAATTTGCTTGTTAAACGGTTTTAAGTAACTGGTTTGAATAATTGAATTTCATGCCGTTTATTACGACAATAATTTAATTGACAATTTGTCTAACGCTTCAAAAAAGGAATCCCTGAAAACGCTTCTTCACAACAAAACAAGTAGATGGACTATTTTAACCGATAATTATTTTGACTGATGCAAGGAATGAATGAAATTCGAACCTTTTCCGCCGTTATGACAACATAAATGCAAAAACCCAGATGAACTTAATTTATAGTACTAAACATATACACTCTAAGACAAAAAAAAAAGCGACGCATTCCCCCAAAATTATCCGATAGTAATGAAATTGTACATGCAAACACCTGTCGACCGAATATGCAAATGATCAAAAATTCGCAGCCAATGAATGAATAGTCGGAACTACAGTGCATTGAAACTGAGCACCATGGTGGTGTATATAAGGGGCGAACCTCGCTTTCAGGAACAAAACGTACAGTGGATTTCGATTGCGTTTACGTACCTTGATTGTTACAATGCCTCGCCGGCGAATTCGCGGCCACTACGAGCATATGAAGGAGTTTGAAAGAGGACTTGCGGTCGAGCTACATGAGACTGGATGGGCACACCGACGAATCGCTCGCCATTTGGGTAGGAGCAAAGCAGCAATTAAACGATGTTGGCAAGAATGGGTCCGGAATGGCAGCGGCAAGCTGGCAACGGACGGCCTAGAGTGACGACAGAACGCGAAGATAGAGCGATTGTCAGAGCAACTGAGACAGCGCGAGATTCGTCGTTATCAACCATCCAACGTGTGACAAACAGAAAGGAACCACCCGGACCATTAATAGAATATTACGAGGGCGGAATCTATACTCGCGGCGTCCATTACACCGCCTACCACTGACCAGTTTGCACCATCAACATCGATTACAATGGTTCTGTGTCCGATCAACTTGGAATTGTTCGGATTGGGAACGAATTGTCTTTAGTGATGAGTCCTGTTTCGAACTTAGTCTCGACGACCAGCGCAGATGCGTCTGGAGACAGTTCGGACATCGTCAGGATCTTGCTCTTACTGTCACACGTCACACGGCCTGACAACAGGGATTTATGGTCTGGGGTGCCATTTCGTTTGATAGCTGGACCCCTTTGATAGTCCTCCGTGGCACGATCACAGCACAGCGGTACGTTGTCGACATTCTATGATCCGTTGTATTGCTATTCCTTTCACGATACCCCGGGCTAACTTTTCAGCAAGATAAAGCCAGGCCACACACGGTACGCCTCTCTGTTGATTCTCTGCTTGCTTAGGACACATTTCTTTGGCCAGCCAGATTCCCAGATCTCTCGCCTATTGAGCACATTTGGATTGAGATGGGGCTTCAATTGCGATCATTTCAGAATGTAGACGAATTAGCTCGTCAATTGGAGGCCATTTGCAACGAAATTCCTCAGAATGCCATGTAGCAACTTTATGCATCAATGCCACGTCGGGTAACAGTTTGTATCAAGACCGGAGATGGATCAACGCCATATTAACGTGCTCACTTTGTGTAGATATTTCAGTGCAATAAATAATTCAATTGTTCTGAAATTCTAATAATTTCTTTTTCTGTACATTCACATTACACGTACCAAATTTTGTCTCATTTGGATAATTATTTCTTGGTGCGTCTATTTTTTGTCTTAGTGTATTTCAAGAGTCTAAACATATGTAAAATTGACAAAAAAACTAATTTAGAAAAGCCAACGTTGTAAGATCGTCAGTTTTAGTATTTTATACATATAAATTAAGTTTTTTGTTCAAAATCTGGATCTTTTTTAGATCAAATTTTGAATATGATGATATCAAAACTAAAACTAATACAAAAAAATTTCTTAGTAAAGTGAGAGTTAGAGAAAATTTTTTAGTGCAGTCAAGAAAAATACGTTATTTAAGGAACGCATTGTGGGTTTTTCATAGGAAAGTAAAGCTCAATTTGCCATTTGAAAAAAAAAATGGTCAATTTTTGAGCTATAAAAGAACGATTTTTATATAAAGTCGCTTTTCACTTCTATCTGAAAAATCATGAATATTTATCAAGCGGAAATTAAGATTTTTGAAATCGGAAAATACATTCTGGGTATATTTGTGAATAAAAACCCCATTATTTTAACATATTTTTTGTCTGTTTCAAAAAGTAGTAAAAACTGACTATATTTAGAAGCGACAAATTGCTAATTTTTCGGATCGTTAAAACATAGAAGCGAAATGATAAAAAGTTAAAAATTATTCGTATTGAAATTAATGTTATTTCTTGTCGACACTTTCCAACATGTTGAAAAGTGTTTATGACTTTGTTCATTTTGTCTGTTTGTCCGTTTGCTGTAACTGCCGTAAAAATGACTTTATCAAAATGAAATTTTAGTACGTTGTTGAGACGGTTTGTGGGACATATGGGAATGAAATGAATAATATCACTCAATTAGTTTCGGATTTAACCCAGGTTGAAAGAATGAAATACACGGAACTCTATGGGATTTAATTTTTCAAACGCTTTTTAAGCGAAGTTAAAATTTAAAAATTGTTTCGAAATTTTAGGAAATATTTTAATTATCACATAAAATGTGTCAAAAAATTTCAGCAAAATATGCTTGGTAGTTTTTAAAATAAAAATTGAAATAATAATTACACTAATGATATATGGAGAGATCACGTGACCCATTGCAAAAATATGGCATCCATTTTTAACACTTTACCACATAGTTAAAAAGTGTTTATGACTTTGTTCATTCATTCTGTCTGTCTGTCTGTCCGTTAGCACGATAACTTCTGTAAAAATGATTTTAAGCAGACGTTCTGTGAGACCTATGGGAATATAAATGCATAATATCACCCAATTAGTTTTGGATTGAACCCGGGTTGAAAAAATGAAATACATTGAACCCTATGGGACCTAATTTTTCAAATATTTTTTAAGCGAATTTAAAATTCACAAATTGTTTCGAAAGTTTTAGGAAACATTCAAATTATCACATAAAATATATAAAAAAATATTTCAGAAAAATATATTCAGTAGTTTTTTAAATAAAAATTAAAATAATAATTACACCCATTATATGAAGAGATCACTTGACCATTATATGCAGAAATCACGTGACCCACTTCAAAATAAAATTTGGCATCCATCTTGTGTCAAAATCGTGATTTTTAAAGTTCTTTTTAATTTATATTTGGTGTTGTATCCGTCTTAAAACCTCTGTATTTTTCTTAATTTCTGTGCATCAATGTTCTGAAACAATTACAATACATTTGAGTTTAAATGATCACCCAACTTTGATTATTTCTACAACGAAGGTTAATTTTTTCACTTATGGAGATTGTAAACACATCGAGCTGTAAGATGAGTTGCATAAGAATTCTTGAATTTCTTTAGCTCAAAATTATTTCGCGCTGAAGTCTGCAATATATAGTTGATATGAATGAAACAGTCATTGATTTTACATAGAGAACAGACGATTTTATAGCAGACTTTTTGGGTGAAGTTTTAAGCACAGAGTGTAAATACTTTTACCTCCATGGTTTTAAGTTTTAAGTAAAATAAATTATTGTAGCATAGTGATGAATGAAAGGAATAGAATAAAAGTTTATGAATGAAATTTTTACTGTTATTTCATAGAGAGCCAGGCAATTTATATTTCAATGACGTCATTTGAATAAAGTTCAATTTTTTCGATGAAGTTTTCAAATATAATAAATTATTGTAGTATTGTGATAATTTAAGAATATTACAGTTGGATGTATCGCATTTTAGAGATGTTTAAATAAAATTGAATTGTAGTTTGAAAGTGTTTCATAATCAATGCTTTATGCATGCTTGATCTTTCTTGTTTTCCCGTTGTGTAGGAAGCAGATCGCGATGTTTGAAAATCTTTTAAATTTATATTTGGTGTTACATCCGTCATAAAACCGCTTTATTTTTGCATATTATCTGTGTATTTAAACTATGTGCCTACGCGATTACAATATAATTGATTTAAAAGGATTACTAATCTTTGATTATTCCTATACAACGAAGCGCAAATTTAATGCTATAATATATCATGCAGATTGTAAACAAAACCAGCGATTGTATAGTGAGTTGTTTAGGAATTGCTGAACAATTTTTCATGCAAAATTATTTACTCTGGAGTCTGGAATATAAGTGATTCATTGATTTCACATAGAGACGATTCATATTTCGATCACGCTATTTGAATAAAATTCATTTTATTTGACTTGCAGTTTTTGTTCTCAAGTATCACAAATTGCTGTACTATTGTGATAATGTAATTATAGATGTTTAATTAAAATTGCATTTCAATTGAAAAGTATTCCATAATCAATGCTTTAAGGGGACGGTGGACGTTGAAATTTTTTTTATTTATTTATTGACTTAGAAACGTGAAAATTTGTATAAATATTCCTCTTAACATTACTATATACAATACTATTAATTATTTTTTTCAATTTTGTTATAATTTTGTATTTTTTTTTTAATTTAATTTTTTTAACGAAAATTTGAACTGCTCCTTGCGTGCCATTTGCTCACATTTTTAATTCATTTTACATTATGATCACTCAAAAACACATTATGAACAAATTTGGGTATTCATTTTTAAATCCCTTAGAAAGTTAATTTTTTAAAAATATGTTTCTGCATTAAAACTTAATTTTCATCCTTTAATTAGGTTCTTATTCACTTTTAATTACCTTAATAAAGTCTAATTATAAAATGCATACCCAGTTTCATTCAAAAGTATGAGAGGTGTCGTCTTGCCAAATTTCATGCATCTCAGACAAAAATTAAGACGCATGGAGCATTTTAAAAATGTAAAACCTTTGAAAATTCCGTTTCGAAAGAGAAACATTGCACCTGATGCAGCAGGTGCAATGTTTCTGTCGGCGATTTTCATAGATGCCAATGCCTGCAAAGGGAGTCGAACTGTTTGGGATAGGGTATGTCAAATACCTGTCTTTTTGGGAGGTTCCTAATTTGGGATTGACGCTTTCCCACCCGTAAGCAAATGTTAAACGTGTAAAATAATGTTATATATTAAAACTTCTTTTAGTCGATTTTTGCTCATTTCAACGTCCACCGTCCCCTTAAGCATGATTGATCTTTCTTGTTTTTTATTTACAGTATAATCATACACAGAAAAACATAAAAAATTAAAGGATTTATTAGTTTTAGCCTTCTTGCACTATTAAACAAGAGAATAATAATTTTTAGACATCCGATATTCCACATGCCCTGGTGCAAGAATGAACTCAAATATCCTATTCATTTTAAAAACACACACAAATTAAATTGTTATTGCAACTTGTATATCGAATGCTTCGTGCCTTTAATAAACACCTTTGAAACATCAACTGTGTTCTCTCTCGCGTGCGCAAAATAAGGAAGTGAGCAAAGCTCTTCACATTAAGCAATTTTGTCTAAATATCGTAAGAAATGACGTATAATCATCTTAAAATTTGAATGCTAGAGGAAAATAGGGAAAGGTCAAGAAATATTTATGCACTTAGCTCAGCTTCGATGTAATTTGGTGTGGAATAGATACGTATTGAACAGTTGTAAAAGCATGGAAATTATATTGTAAGTTAGCGATCTGCAACATTTAACTACTAGGTAGCACAAGGAAAAAACAGTTAAATTCTACCCATTGTTATATTAAATTCTTTCAGTCAGCATCACACACACAACACAGTCGTGAATTCTTTCAGTGAGCACACGCATTATATTAAATTCTTTCAGTGAGTACCAACACAGTCATAAATTCCTTCAGTGAGCACAAACATTATATTAATTTTTTTAATGAGCACTAACACAGTCATACATTTTTTCAGTGCATATAGCTATTATAATAAATTCTTTCAGTGAGTATCAACGCAGTATTAAACTGTTTCAGTGAGCAAAAACATCAAATTAAATTATTTCAGTGAGCAAGCCAGTACAGTATTAAAGTCTTTCACGAAGCCACCAAGGAAAACGCTTTGGGGATAAGCATACTTTACTAGATTAATTAAAAGTAGTATTTGGACAAATTTTGAAATATTTTAATATAATAGACTATAGATTTAAATTACGGCTAAAACTTGTTAAGAGCCTTGGTGCTCTAGACGGGGCTCGAAACGCGGATCTTCGAGCCGACCAGCTAATGCTCTCCTACTGAACGCTCTTCCACGGGGACGAAATTGTAAGCTCATATCGTCTAAGTAGACTCTACATTTTCCTCCTTCTGATGTCAGATTGTATTGTTAATAATTTGACTGATCATCTTCTGTTATTTTTACCTCAGGTTAGTCTCTTGATGTTATTTTTATGCTCCAGGTTAGATTCTTGCGTGACCATTTGGCCTCCTGATTTGATGTTGGTGCTAAATATTCTAAAGTTCACTGAATCCGTTCTAATCGTACTAGGACCATTTTCAGACCGCCCCACCCTCGACATCATTGCACGGATTCACAAGGTTAATCAGTTCGAGCGTCATTTCAAATAACCTTGTTGTCCCAGCTGGGACTTGAACCGCGAATCTTTGCACTGGCCAGCCAACGCTCTCCCAATTGAGCTACTGGGATGAAATTTCAAGCTCTTTTCGTCAAAGTGGACTCTGTATGAGTATAAAGATATTCCCAAAGGTATTCCTAAAGGTATTACCAGTTCTATAAAGGTATTCTCAAAGGTATTCTCAGTTCTATAAAGGTATTCTCAAAGGTATTCCCAGTTCTATAAAGGTATTCTCAAAGGTATTCCCAGTTCTATAAAGGTATTCTCAAAGGTATTCCCAGTTCTATAAAGGTATTCCCAGTTCTATAACGGTATTCCCAAAGGTATTCTCAAAGGTATTCCCCGTTATATAAAGGTATTCTCAAAGATATTCTCAAAGGTATTCCCAGTTCTATAAAGGTATTCCCAAAGATATTCTCAAAGGTATTCCCAGTTTTATAAAGACATTCCCAAAGTTAGGAATACGCTTCTATTATAAATAACAGCATCCATGTGTTGGTTTCGAGCTTATTATACGCTCGTCAGCACAAAATAGCCGGCGGCAAGAAACTGGCTAGGTGCCACAAAATTGTGGCACCTAGCAAGTGTGTGGTACTGCCTCTCTATGAGAGCAGACAACTTCAGTTTTACCATATAGCCGGTTTCAAAATTCTTGGAAATTGTACTTAGACTACATGAGATAACAAAACCTAAGTGCAAAACCGTTCAATCGATAGTCTAGATACTGTTGTTTGCAATAAGAGCGTGGTTCTAACTTTAGGAACACTCCCTAGGCAGGTTCTGTTAACATGAACTTGGCCGTTGCGGTTCCGTATAACCTGAGAACAGATTCGAATAAAATTGAAGCCGACTGCGTGTTCAATTGAATTTGTCGCTTTTCACAGAAGTTCGCACGTAGTAAGTTTCTTGTGGTCATTCGTGATATTGCATATTTTATGTTGATGAGCCCATAATAAGTACGAAACTGGTGCATGGATTATGTTATCTGCAATTGCAGCATGATCCTAAAAATTTTGTTTAAATGAATCATTTTACAAATTTTCCGAGTCATATATCTAGTTTATTAATAGCAAATTCTTTGATGTAGTCCTCATGAGAATTATTAATGCTATTTTTTAATTGCAAGTATGAAAGTTTGTCGGTATAAAACGTGTGCTTCTATAAAACTACAGTATGTTTGTGTATAAAAAATGTGTTCAAAAATGTTTTACAATTGTCAGTCAACCGAAAATTTATTTAAATTTTTACGTTTAAATTGTTGGATGCGACCTAAAATATACGATATAACTCATACGATATAACTCGCGAATATACGATATAACTCACAACTATACTGATTTGTTCTATATAAAAATATAGATTAAAGTTCCTTTTTTCGTCTCAAACGATATAGGAATCACGATTATTTTTTCATAAATGAAATTTCAAAAGAAAATACACAAGCCACTTATTCATAAACAATACTCTATGTCTAAGGTAGGCATCAATTGAACGAGCACGAGTTTTCTTGTGCTCATGAAAGGAAGATTGCGATTTCTAGTATAGGGCATTCAATACTGGGATCCTATAAATCGGCATTTTGGTTGAATTTTGTTGGTACCAATATTGAGACGAAAATGGTATTATTTCGATATTATCTGAATTTCATATTTATTAAATTGTTAGATTCAAAGCAACTATTATTCTCCACTGCTTTTCATATCCATTATTTTTTAAGTTTTAATTACAGTGCAGGAATTAGTGTCGCTAACCCTATCATTCTGCTGAGTTCCATTTTTTTGATCACTAAATCAACTTAGGTTATTCTGGATCTAAATGACTACGCTGTTTAGTGTTTAAGAATAAAATATATGTTCGAAAATTTGATTTTTTTCGTTTGAATTCAGCATATTAATTCAAATATAATTTTATTCCTTTCCGTATAAATAACTTTTCAGGAGCTTCATTTCAAGAACTTTTTTTGGGGTGGGGGTTGGGGAGGGGGAAGAGAAGTTGATGGACTACTGTTCCAATGACGGAAATATGATGTGTAAGAAAAATTACATTAAAAACATAATAACAATATACTGATATTAAACCATAATTGAAAATTTATGGGGATGGCAGACACCTCCAGTTTTCCCTGAATGGCGCCTCTGCTTATTTCTGAAATATGATTAAAATTGAATTCCTTCAGCCAAAAATCGTAAATACGCCAAAACGTTTTATTCTATCAGTTTTTTTATTCTAGATTTTCCTTCTTATTTTACAATACCTTAGAAATCTCTTATTTTATGCAATGATTTTTTTGTGGCAATTTTTACTTTCCTTATATACATAATGTATAAGGAAAGTATTATGACGCGGTCGAAAATTCGAATTCGAGTTTTCGACGGGAGAGCACGTTTCAAGCATCCCTGATCACGAATCAAACATTTTTGAAGTGACGTCTGTGTGTGTGTGTGTGTGTCAGTGAGTCTGTGGAGACGATAAATGAAGAACGAATGGACCGATTCGAACCAAATTTGGTACAAAACTCACAATCCGTAAACACTGGAAGACTATTGTTTTTATACGTAATCGAATGTTCAGACCTCCCCTAAATTTTCGAATAAAATTTGGAAAAAATCGTCAAAACATCAAAACCACTAATAGAGTTACGCAAATAGACATTTCTTATGTAATTTTTCATTAGAAAACGAATGACATAAATTTTAGAAAGCTAACAGGAACCGTTCTCGAGATATTGCACATTTTTAAAAAAAATTATCAAAAAGTCATATGAAATGAAAAAAAAATATTTCCTATTGAGAAATATGTTCACTTTTCATATGTAATACCATGCTATAAATTGGATGACATCATTCTCGTGGATCTAGCTTGCTCTATTCATGAAAAAAGATACTTTGAGTAATACTTTTGTATTTGAACGCCAATAGTCATTTATCTGCTGTAAGAATAACTTATTTCTTCGCCCATAACGCTTGGCGAGATTTTGGCGGCGAATTTGGTGGAATGTCGCCAACTTGCCGACTTTTTGAAATGCTGCCAAATTAACGAAAATCTCGCCAAATGGATAAAAATGACTCTAAATCAATGAAAATGACGACTCATTGTCGAAAATTCAATATCTTGGAAACTACTATAAGAAAATCCTATTTTTTTTACTGTAAAAGTAGCAAATTCATTACATTATATAAGGAAAGCCATGTGTTGCCCACATCAGATTTTTTTTATCAGTATTTAGTTTTTTTATGAATCGAGACAGGCAGTAGAATTATTTCTTTAAAAATGTTTAATTTACCGTTGCTCTTTTTATTATGTTTACTTAGATATGTAAAAAAAATTATTCATGCTTAATTAGATATGTAACTAAATTAAGATATGTGTAGGTAATATTCATATTTAAAAAAATATTAGATATACCTTTTGCTTTAAATTAAGCTATAGTATAAGGCACTATTTTATTTTTTCTACTTTTTCACGTGAGCAAACTCTTGGTACTTGAAAATCCGGAAATACTGGTATAAATACTGGTAGCCAGTTTTTGATCATCAAAAATATTGAAATACCTGGTCGCACATGCCATATAGTACATCTGATGGTGAGATTCATATGACTTTATTTAAGCAATTGTTGAAAGTGTAAACTGTGTCTATTTCTACGTCGACACCCAATCTGAAATAAATCAAGTTTCAAGTGAAAATATTAAGTAGCACAGGTTCGATAATGATGCATTACAATGCGAATTAAAAACGATTTTAGATACCTAAACGCCGGCGCTGTCGCCTCCTCTGTACTGTGAGTGCCAGTTTATTCATTCCAACGGTGTGTGAGGTCATTCACTTGGAACATGACAACCACGGCGTCACGCAACTTCATGCCAGGAGTGATGAAATATTCGTTCTTAGGTCTCGTCTTTTATCCCATGTAGGTGGCGCTGACTTCGATTTGCCTGTTATGAGGACATAAGCCAACTTAACTATAGAAGGCGTTGGTAGGGGCTTTGCTAGAATCCAGTATTTACTGGCACATGGGCTATTTTGAGCCCATAATTTGTGCCATTTTGTTATACTTATTTTAATAGGCGAGACGACGGGAGGTGTTGTTACTTTCGTATAGAGTTGAATATTTTAATTTTCGTGTTCGAACATGGCGTCTACAAAACTAAGTTCCCATAAACTGAACTCCGTTGAATTTATGACAGATTTCATAAATCTGTATAGGTCTTTACCAGCGTTGTGGAAAGTGAAAAGTGCGGACTACAGCAACAAATTCAAAAAGGAAGAGGCATATCACAAAATGGCGGAGCTAGCAAAAACAGTGTACGAAGATGCAAACGTAGAGTTTGTCAAGTTAAAGATCAATACTATTCGAGGATGTTTCAGGAAAGAGTTGAAAAAAGTGTTGACATCTAAAAAGTAAGTTAATTTTTGCCATGTTTAGCTGAGAACGCGGTCTCAAATTTCATATTTAGGAGGATGAATTTCATCACCCTTTAATTGGCTCACTGTTAGGTAAATGGGATCGACTGATGCAATTATTTTGAAATACTATAGATAACAAATTTGTGAAATATCTGTAAGTTAAGATAAATTATTGGTTTCAATAATTTTTCTTAACATTAAAATTTAAGAAAAAGTTTTGCGTTTAAAGACTTCCTGATTATTCTCGGGATACTTTTGGAATATCTTCTCCTTTTTCTTTCTATTTTTTATTTGACTAGCCATTTTCCGTGCCAGTCGTTTTTTTGGGGGAAAATATATCTAAGATGTCTCCATGGTAATAATTCTGAGATGTCTCCAAAAGGCCCGCGTAGCAGCAAACTATACAGAGACTTTGGCGACTAAATGGCTGCTCTCTATGCAGGCAGGTTACGGCTAACGGTAAATACCAATATTACTGAAATTAGCTGCTTGACAGAACCAAAAACAGAGAAATATATGTGCCACAGTGTTCTGGTAGATTAATCTCCACTGGCAGGGACAACCTGGGGGTTTACGCACTACCACCTCAACGCACTTTGAGGTGGTAGTGGTTTACGCCCGTGATCTGCCAGGGAATTGCCCTGGTAGATGCTTGGTGTCTACCCAGTATGTACGCAGCTCACAGCCAAACGATAGACATCAAAATTTCTCCTATGTAATAAAAGTCCATGCTCGCCATGGTGCATGCCATTGTGCTACTCTCTATGTAAGTAGCTCGCAGTTAACATTAAAATGCATTGTTTCTTAAACGTATTTAATGCATTTTAAAAAACTATTTTTACAAATGTTTCGCTGTTGTTATTTTGCAGAATAATGACATAACGATATATATAAATAAAGATTTTATAAGCTATTCACGAAATGTAAGCATTCTTTCAGCAACACTCATTTTCAGGTAAGATTTATCAGAATTAAAAAATAAATAAATAAATAAAAACCAATAATGTTTCAGAAAAAATTGTTTATATCTAAATATGTCTTAGAAATATAGATAATATTCTTACGCCCAGTCGCAAAATTTCCAGTTATGTCATTATGACTCTTATTTAGGTCTGCTCTTTCTGTAGAGGACATATACGTGCCAAAGTTGTGGTACTATGAATTGCTGCATTTTACATTTGATCAAGATCTTTCAACACAATCTACTTCAAGCATTCCAGATGAAGACTGTGAAAGTACTGGATCAGGACAAGGAGGAAATTCTAATGAGAGTGTAGGGCTGCAAGATGAAGATGAAACAACGAATACACAGGTAAAATTTTATCTACTAGATAAAAATTATTTATTCGATTAAAGTAACTATAATATATTAATTGACTGATGTACTATAACGTTTATTCGGAAATATATCGGCCTTACCTATCACCAATCATCATATGTTGCCAGCACACCATTGCTATTAAAATGCAACATAGGTTTTTCTTTGCGACTGGGCCTTGACTGTTGTTGTTGTTGAGACCCAGACCGTCCGACCTACCAGAAAGGTGTAAGGTAACTGTATGGACGGCCGGGAAGTGCCATCCAATTTAGACCGGAACCCAGTGGGGGAGGCATCCACAGGGACCGTACCCTCCTTCCCCTACCACCAACATCTCGGAAGGACTTACGGACCCACATGTTTAACGTGATCGTACTCCGCATGAACACGGCGGCATTTGTGGTAGCGTGCAAATCTAGCGCGCAAACCACGGGGATACCGCACCCGAGATGGCCAACAGCACGCGGTGTTCCGAGGTGGTCACCCACCAAGTACTAACCGCGCCCGATGCTGCTTGACTTCGGTGATCTAACGAGAACCGGTTGGGCCTTGACTGTGTAATTTCTTACGGAACTCATTTGTAAGTTATCTAATGTAGTTTTAGGTAAATTTTTTCGCTTTGCGTCTGTCGTTAGTGTTCCACTTTGAAGACCTTATCTAATTTAGGAGTAAAGTATCAACTCTGCAACTTTTCTGAGGTAGTTCTGCAAGTTGCAACGTGTTAACTACAGATTCCACTTTTTCTCTAAGTGTGATACTAAATACAAAGTGTGTTTAAAATACACTGTGTTCAATGCATGGAATCTATTTCCTTTAATATTAAAATCTTTTTCCACATCTTCTTTTTCTCGGGACAATCGGCAGTCAAATACTCTTTTTTCGGGATTTTGATTACTCGTGGGAAAATGTTCTTTAAAGCTAATCTCTATAAATACAAAAATCACGGTATCAATACCTTTTCAGTTTTCAAGCAGTTTGAGCGTGTTTCTTCTTCGTTAGAATTCAAAAAGTACATTTTTTTTATAACTGCACCATCATTTATACGCTTATTTTTCTAACCTTTATCATTATGAATTCCTAATTAGCATTTGTTATCAACATCAAGATTATAGTACATTAGCTCTTATAATTATAATAGCAAGACCCAATGTGCGGCGTTTATACGATTGCTGTATCACGTCCTTCGAATGTATCTCCACGGTTAAAAATATGCCGTCTTTCACGTAAATCTTTTAATACATCCACCCTGTTTCATTGGCCAGAAACTGAAATGGAAGAAAAAATATTTTGTTAATTACTGAATATTTGGAATATGCATTTAATCACTGATGAATAAAAGGTATTTTATAGTATAAAAATCTTATATTAGAAATTCATTCCAGAATCTCTTTCATCTAACTCCGCCAAAAAATTCACCACCGAGAAAAAAGAGAGGAGACATTAAAAACTCTGCGTCAAATAATGCTGTGAAAGATCTTCTGATGACTATGGCTGAAAAGACACTGGATAGAGATGAATTTGACTCTTACTTCGAGAGTGTGGCTGCAAAAATGCGGAGAATGAACGAGAACCAGCGTCTATTTGCTGAGAAAATAATTAACGAGGCCGTTTTCTTGGGAATGTTGAACAGACTGACTGAGTTTTCTCACGTAAACACTCAGCCCACAAGACTTCCTGATTATATTCATTATGGTGACAGCGACAGTCAGGGTATTGCATGTTATGCTTCTACTTCCCCGTCTGTATCTAGCCCACCACATGCGTTTGGAAGTGATACTAAAATGCAACGTAAGGCCGGTTTACTTTCCTAAACTATAATTCAAATGTAAAGGATTCTAGAAGTCAAGCTTTTTATTTGGTAAATTAAAATTGTATTATTTTAAAAAATAAAGTAAAATTTGTTATTTGTCAATTGGCTAGTCGAAGTTCTTGTCTTCACGCACTCCTTTAGTATATCACATCACATGTCTCCGGTGTTATCTTCTGAGGGCTTGCAGAGATGTTGCCATTGAAGATTTCTGGTCTTTCAAGGATCTCTTTTTGTGAGAAACTTAATCGTTGCGACCAGTTTCCTCTGTTAGGACAGCGTCTCTGACCACTGTGTCCTGTTTATTACATGAACAACTAGTGATAGGATCAAGAACATTTTAGTAGGAACATTAGGTATCTACCTAGATGGTAGATTTATTTGAATACACAATTTTAGGATTAAAAATTATAAGAGAGTATTTTAACTGAAAAAAAAATCCCAAACTCATAAAAAGAAAATATTTTAAACTATTTCTATATTTTTTTATTAAATTCTTTTTCAAATTAAACATACAAGCAAAAAGTCTGCATATAATGAAATTTCGATTATAGAGACATTACTCAAAATGTATATTTCTACAGAAAAACCGCTGAACCGCGGCCTAGATATTTAAGGGCAATAACTAATGAACATTTTGAGGTGACATTTATTTCTATTTGGGAATAAATGATAGATATTAATATCCAGAGAAGGCACATATATTATAGGGGGTGGTAGTAATATTAGGGCTAATAGCCAACAAACGTATTAGTGTTTATAGGGTTGTCAAATATTATTGTGCCTAGATTCTGTAAATATTTCAGTGTATAATTAACATCCAAAAATTGACATTTCCATTGCAACTTGGTAATTCATGTTTTTGATCAGTGGTCAACATTGCATCTGAGTTATGTAACTGCAATACCGATGTACATGTACGATTTCACACAACTTTCATTATGAGGGCGAATATGTATACAATTCATTTATAAATACCGCCCTAAAATAATATATATTTATTATTAGGTATAAGATATTTGGTGGTGTTCCAAAGTAAAATTTATTTTATTTAAAAATATATTTTGAAAACACAGCTTTTGTCTCGCTTTTAACTCCCCCCCCCTTCCTCAGACAAAATTCTAGAAAAATAAATTCTTTAAAATTCCATCCACCAAATCCGCGCCATAGTCTCCAACAGCTTGTCTGGATGGAGGACAATCATGATAATCTCGATCCCAGTTTGTGTTCTTTTCGGATAAGCTAATATGCCACCAATGCCCGTCAAGAACGCTGGAAATGTCAACGGGAAACACTAGAATGGATTATTTCTCCCCCTATTTTATATTCTGTATAGAAATATAGAATTTTATTTATCACTTATTTGAGAATTTTTACACTTTCATGATGGTAGACATTTTGATGAAAACCTTTTAAATTAAGTTCGCTTTTTGATGGAAATGTACGATGCAGAATCTTGTGTCGAGAATTATAATTCTATTAGCAGATATATCTGGCATTGTTTGTAATTTAAAATTAATTCATTTTGATGAAAACTTTAGAATTAATTGCATTTTTTGATAAAAATGTAGGTCACAGAAATTTGTGCATATACGTGTCGAGAATAATTCTACTAGCAGATAAACCTGGCTTTGCTTGTGATCTATAAAATGTGAAGTATTTTAGAATTGCACATTCTGGCATACTTAAAAAATTCTTTTATAATATTTTATTTAATTCCCTTAAAAAAGAAATATAAGAATATCTATTCTCATTATATAAAATAATTTGGACAGGTAAATTCAAAGAATAAAACTCATTGGTCCCGTTTTTAGACAAATTTACAAAAATATGAAGCTTAGTCAACATGAGCCAAAATGACAACTCTAAAATGGCGGCAAAGGCAGCACCCGCACTATTCTTATCTCGTTGCAACAATTGGTTAAATACAATATTAGAAAGTATATGAATTTGAAATATCTTGCAAAAATAAAACAAATGACTTCAGAAATTAAAAATATATCAATGATTTCCATAATCTTATATCCCAAGGGCGTAATTAATATAACTCTATCAAAAGTATGATGCTTTTTATAATTATTTCTTTATTATTTAAATCGGAAAATTAATAAAAATCATTTGCTGTATAAACACATTTTATTTAATTCCGTTGTTAAGCAATGTGATATAATTTTCTCCAAATAACGTTTCGAGGAAAAAAAATTGCACCATGTCATTTCTATGGAAAGTTTCACTTTGTGTTTTTTAACACTTTACAACAAAGTTGAAAAGTGTTTATGACTTTGTTTAACACTTTACAAAAAAGTTGAAAAGTGTTTATGACCTTGTTCATTCTGTCTGTCTGTTTGACTGTCTGTCCGTTAGCACGATAACTGCCGTAAAAATGACTTAATCAAAATGAAATTTTAGTATGTTGTTCAGACGGTCTGTAGAACCCATGGGAATATAAATGAATAATATCACCCAATTAGTTTTGGATTGAACCCGAGTTGAAAAAATGAAATACATTGAACCCTATGGGACCTGATTTTTCAAACATTTTTTAAGCGGATTTAAATTTCACAAATTGCTTCGAAAATTTTAGGTAATATTCAAATTATTCCATAAAATATATAAAAAAAATTTCAGCAAAATATAGTCAGTAGTTTTTTAAATAAAAATTAAAATAATAATTTCACCTCTTATATGAAGCGATCCCGTGACCATGATATGAAAAGATCATGTGACCCACTTCAAAATAAAATATGGCATCCATCTTGAATCAAATCGTGATTTTTAAAGTTCTTTTTAATTCATATTGAGTGTTGTATCCGTCCTAAAACTACTTTATTTTTGTTTAAATTCTATGCATCTACATACTGAAACAACGCAATTACAATATATTTGAATTTAAATGCTCATCCAAATTTGATTATTTTTACAACGAAGCCTATTTTTCACCTATGTAAAATGTAAACAGCAAAATATGTAGAATGAGTTGTATAAGAATTTCTGTATTTCTTTAACGCAAAATTATTTAGCTCATGGAGTCTGCATAGCTGATATGAATGAAATATTCATTGATTTTACAGAGAGAAGGACGATTTTTTGCGATGAAGTTTTAAGCATGGAGTTTAATTACTTGTAGCTCCATGGTCTTAAGGATTAAATAAAATAAATTATTTTCGTACTGTGATGAATGAAATGAGTGGGAAAATGTTATGAATGAAATGCTGCTTTTATAGAAAGAGCCAGGCGTGTTATTTTTTCTATGACATCATTTGAATGAATTTCAGTTGTTTTCGATGAAGTTTTCAAATATAATAAATTATCGTAGTATTATGATAATTTTAAAAATATTACCGAGGAATGTATCGCATTTTAGAGATGTTTAAACCAGGCAAATTATATTTCAATGCCGTCATTTGAATGAAGTTCATTTTTTTCAATGAAGGTTTAAGTTTGCAAATATAATAAATTAAAGTAGTATTGTGATAAGTTTTAAAAGATTACCGAGGAATGTATTGCATTTTAGAGATGTTTAAATAAAATTGCATTGAAGTTGGAAAGTGTTTTATAATCAATGCTTTAAGCATGATTGATCTTTCTTGTTATTAATATGACTATAGGCTTTTCTTCTATAATTGAAGTGAAACATACATGCTTATTAGATTTTTATATAAATTAAAAACAAATGTCTTATTTTCAATTTCTTTTCTAAAAATGTGTTTTATAATACACAAATCATGATCATAATTTTCTTAGTCAAAAATTTTAAGAAAATAAATAAAATGTGATATTATAATGTATTTTCGAGAAATGGTGGAATTTCATTTTCTGGAGCAATAAATTCCTGTCATCTTGGAGTCATATTTTAAAAGTTGTGAATAATTACAATTTCAATAAATGCAAATGGCGAAAGACAGATTAGTACTCAAAGAATGAATCGACTCATTTATCAAATAAAAATTATTTTAATTCAATATTTGTATTGTAGGATATACTTCACATTATTGAAAATAAATCTGTATTATCAATTAAAAATAATTTCCTAAAGGTTTATACATTTAGACAGTATAGATTTCTTTTACGATCGCCAAAATATCAAATATGTTTACTTTAGAACAATATTTAGAAAATGTAGCTGTTATCCCGTATTTGGAAGTCAGACGAAATCCTAGGAAAATAAATGTCCTCAAATTTCGGTCATATAATCCACACTCTAGTCTTTGCGTCTCCAATGGCTTGTCTGAGATGAGAGTAATCATAATCTCGATCCCAGTTCATGGTTTTTTTTGGATAAGCTAAAATGTCACCAGTGTCCATCAAGAACGCAGGATGGACCGTCTATGGAAGAACCAGTATTTTCTTCTTTTATTTGAAATAAAACTTTAGCTTCTTTTTATTTGAAAATTTTTGTTTTTTCAATTTGCGATGTCCGAAATTTTTATTATTTGATATTTTACTGGAAATGTACGTTATAAGAATTATTGAATATGTGTCGAATATTTCCTTTGTGTATCTACAAGTATGTGTGTACCGGCAAGCTCGTTTGAATTTAGCATCACTATGAATAATTGTTTTTTAAACAGCATACGCGGAATTCACATAAAACGTTAGAAGGATTCTACTAGAGGAAACCTTATACATAAAGACATTTATCTTTGCATTTCTACAGCATGATTGAATGAAAGAAATATCTGATGTGGGCAGCACATGGCTTTCCCTACAGAATGCAGTGACCTTGCTTCTTTTACAGATAAACCAAATAAGCATTTATTTTGAGCAAAGATAACTTGATAATTAGAAATATAGATAGCATCCGATAAGCAACAAGTTCACATATTACACGATTACAATAATTGGAAACTGATATTTTATTATATAAAGCTAATTTATGTTCCAATCAATAGATTTCTTAAATTATAAATTTCATTTCTTTTAATGTTTTTCATATATCAATATTGTATTTAACATTTCGCTGTTTAATTTGGAAAATGCGAATCCCATTACTATGACAATAATATAATGATCACTAAATGGGCGTATTAAAATACGTTAAGCGTGCCATACTGATTAATACTTATATGATTCCCTATCGAAAAATAATTACGTGACCCTTTAAGAAATGCAATTTACCACCCTCTAGACCACCTCAACATAACGTGCTTGTCCCACAATATTTATATTTTGAATCAACAATATTATATTTTGAATCTATATTTTGAACCTATATATTTTGAGCCTATATTTTGAATCAACAATATTAATTTTTCCAAAGCGACAGAAACTATTACATAAATCTACTGCTTTTAGAAAATTCATGTAATGCGAAAATCCAATGCAGGATTTACAGAAAACTTGTACAAAATACTCAATTGGGATTCTAAAAGTTTCTAGCTCATTTCTGACATCAAATGGCTGAAGTAATTTAATGCAATAAAGTGGTGCCTTTGTTTTGATTGAAAATAATTGTACAATTTTTATCATCTGGGAGAAAAGAAGATTCATTAGACAATCATCAGATGTCTCAACAACGTTAAGAATCAAGATAATTTAATTGCATCAAAGCTTAATTTTCCCCAGAATAATGCTTAATAACCAAATTTTGGGAAATTTGATAGTAAAGATTTTGAGTCAGAGTGGACACTTATATTGCATAAACTGATCGATCAAGACACGCAGCGAGCGAATGCCATGAATGATAGGAATGCCTAAAATATATATATCCACAAATTCTTATTCTAATTTCTGATTATCTTTCAATACCTTTTCCACACATTACTATGTATTTTAGAGAAAATAAAATATACGTTTTACTTTCTTTATATACATTAATGTGTCGGGAAAGTATTGTGACGGGGTCAAAAATTCAAATTTGAGTTGTCGACGGACGATCACATTTCAAGCATATTTGAACCCGAATCGAATGCTTTTGAGGTGATGTCTGTGTGTATGTCTGTGTATATGTCTATGTGTATGTATGTATGTGTGTATGTATGTGTATGCATATGTCCAAGAGTTTGTGGTATATCTTACGAACGAATAGATCGTTTAGAACGTAACTTGCTACAATTATTACAATCAGTAAGTACTAGAACACTATAGTTTTTAAACTCAATCTAACTTTCAAAAGAGTCCCCAAATTTTGCGAATGATTTTTTTGAAAATTCATTAAAAATTTGGACAATTAATAAAGTAAACTAAAAATACCATTTATACGTAATTTTTTTATTAGAAAAAGATTAACATAAATTTCAGAATGAATAAACTGTTGCATGGATTGTTTTCGAAATATTGCATATTTTCAAATACATTTATTAAAAAAATAAGGAAAAAAAAATAGTAAGTATCGTCTAATAGTGTCCCTCTTTATATGCAATATTATTGCGGTTATTGTTAGCAATATATATTTCGTGGATCTATCTCGTTCCATTTACGAGAAAAAAGAATTGTTGCAATAGTGTTATAATTTGATACCAAATAATTTACCAGTTAATTTGGTACTTGGAAAGAGTTTTAAAGTTGCCTATTTTCATTACAAAAAGCGCCAGATTTTAATATACAAATCAATGCCAAAAACTTGTGCTGCGGACATTGTGTATCATTATTTTGCTGTAAAAAAAAGTAAAGGCATTGCATTATGTAGGAAGAGTCACACGCTGCCCTCACCAGACCCCCCCCCCCCTCCTATTTATGATTTTAACAATTTTCTACATCTTCCATTTTACGTTAAAATGATAGCTCAAATTTTTCTTAAAACGCATTTCTTCAAATCTCCATTCCTGCAATCTGTACGCTAGCCATTTTGTCTACTATGTTACCGTCTCAATGGGAGGCAATAATCATAATCTCGACTTTCGTTGAGTTCTTTCTGGATAAAATAAAGTGTCGTCAGCGTCCACCAATCAGAGACGCACAAATGATACTAGAAAGGATTTTACCAATTTCATTCTGAAGTAATCTCTAGACACTATTTCCACATTCTTTCGATTTTATTTTAATGTGTAGTTTTCCGTAGCTTTCTCGGCAGAAGAACTTGATTTCCCTTTTTTTTTGTATGAGACTCATATAATGTAGTATGATAAATGAAGATGACGGTTTGCCTGTTCTTCTGTTAGTGTTTTGGCTGCGTAGCGGAAAATATACAAAATTCACAGCTACAAAATTCGGTGTAGATTGTCTCAGAGCAATGTTTGAAAAGTTCGAAATGGTTTTTTAGTCATTTTATGAAGAGCAATATTGAGCGATTTTCGTACAAATCGATTACCTAGCGATTGCGAATACTATCACAGGTTTCCGCTTTGTCACCATCAAAAAGACCGAAGAATGATCTTTTCAACGAGCTTTGAACTAAATTTGTAAGGCTATTCGTTCTTATTTAAAAGAAAATTGAAAATTCATCGAAATATACGTAATTTATGCAGTTTTATTCTCACTTTTGCGCGTCAGTTAATTGAAGATTCACGTGACTCTAATTTTTGGCATGAATATAATATTATATATTCACATTATGACATTTTTTTTAATTACAACATTTTGGAATTTTCTATAAATATTAAAAATGGGTCTCAAAGTTTCTGCTTTCATTTGCTAGGGTTTCAGGAAGAAGGGGAGGATACGTTCTCTGACGTCACAACATGATTTTTCAATTTTTGTTTTAAACGGGCGGATTTTTAAAGTGTTCGCTGGTTTTCGAAAATTTGATGTGAGTTCCGGTAGAATTTTAACCAGAGATTTAGCATAAAAAATTCCGCGCAACGCCGGGTATTCGTTCTAGTTGATAATAATTTAATCGTAGAGAAATGAGATTGGAAAAGCCTAACAGAGATGACTAAATTACAATTATAAAACTTAAATGGTTTATTCACTTTGAAAATTCAAATAAAATATCTGTATGATGGAGAGGTGATGAATGAAAATCTATGCTCACAGATTGAAAATTTTGCGAGTATGAACTAGGTCGTTACAGCCTGAATTCAATCTTTAGAAAATTTGAAGCCGGATACGTGGCTGAACTGAATTTGTGGCTCTTCATAGAAGTATGAAAAATTGTGATAAATAGCAAGTTTTTTTGCTGTCATTGCAGGTATTGGTTGTCCCATGCGGAAGGACTCATAATAAGCGCAAAACCAATCTATGGATGTTGGTATCTGCAATGAGAGCAGGATTCCAAATTTCGGAGGACATGACATATTTCGAACGGTGAATAACGATAAACGTTTAATGTGCCCAGTTGAATGCTAATAGCAATAATTTTAAAGGTATATATGTATATAGCGAATAAATAAAATGAATATTAAAAAATCTGATGTGGGCAGCACATGACTTTCTTTATATAATGCAATGGATTTACTACTTTTACAGTAAAAAAATTAGGTTTTAATTATAGTAGATACTAATATTCTTTCCAAGATATTGAATTTTTGACAATTAGTCGTCATTTTCATTAATATAGCGTCATTTTTATCTATTTGGCGAGATTTTCGATAATTTGGCAACATTTTAAAAAGTCGCCAAGTTGGCGACATTCCGCCAAATTCGTCGCCAAAATCTCGCCAAGCGTTATGGACGAAGAAATAAGTTATTCTTACAGCAGATAAATGACTATTGACGTTCAAATACAAAAGTATTACTTAAAGTATCTTTTTCATGAATGGAAAGAGCTAGATCCACGAGAATGATGTTACCCAAATTATCGCATGGTATTACATATGAAAAGTGAACATGTTTCTCAATAGGATATATATATATATTTTAATTTTATATGACTTTTTGATAATTTTTTTGAAAAATATACAATATCTCAAAAACGGTTCATGTTAGCGTTCTAAAATTTATGTCAATCGTTTTCTAATGAAAAATTACATAAGAAATGTCTATTTACGTAACTTTATTAGCGGTTTTGATTTTTTGACTATTTTTTTTAAAATTTCATTCGAAAATTTTGGGGGGTTCTGAACATTCGATTGCATATAAAAACAATAGGCTGCCAGTGTTTACGGATTGTGATTTTTGTACCAAATTTTGTTCGAATCGGTCCATTCGTTCGTCAGTTATCGTCTCCACAGACTCACTGACACACACACACACACACACACACACACACACACACACACACACACACACACACACACACACACACACAGACATTACTTCAAAAATGTTTGATTCGTGATCAGGGATGCTTGAAACGTGCTCTCCAGTCGAAAACTCGAATTCGAATTTTCGACCCCGTCACAATACTTTCCTTATACGTATATAAGGAAAGTGAAAATGTTATTCTTATAGTAGATACTTATATTCTTTCCAAGATATTGAATTTTCTTCAATTAGTCGTCATTTTCATTGATTTACCGTCATTTTTATCCATTTGGTGAGATTTTCGTTAACTTGGCGACATTTAAAAATATCGCCAAGTTGGCGACATTCCGCCAAATTCGTCGCCAAAATTTCGCTAAGCGTTATGGACGGAGAAATAAGTTATTCTTACAGCGGATAAATGACTATTTGCGTTCAAATACAAAAGTATTACTCAAAGTATGTTTTCTCGTGATTGGAACGAGTTAGATCCACGAGAATGATGTCACCAAATTTATCGCATGATATAACATACGAAAAGTGAACACGTTTCTTGATAGTTAATATATTTTTTTGAATTTATGGGATTTTTCGATAAATTTATTTGAAAAATGTGCAATATCTCGAGAACGGTTCATGCTAGCGTTGTAAAGTTTATGTCAATCGTTTTCCAATGAAAAATTACATAAGGAATGTCTATTTGTGTAACTTTATTAAAGGTTTTGATTTTTTGATGATTTTTTCAAAATTTCACTCGAAAATTTAGGGGTTCTGAACATTCGATTGCGTTTAAAAACAATAGGCTTCCAGTATTCACGGATTGTGATTTTTGTACCAAATTTCATTTAAATCGCTCCATTCGTTAGTGAGATATCGTCTCCACAGACTCACTGACACACACACACACACATACGCACATACACACATACGCACACACACACATACGCACACAGACATCACCTCAAAAATATTTGATTCGTGATCAGGGATGCTTGAAACGTGCTCTCCTGTCGAAAACTCGAATTCGATTTTTCGACCCCGTCACAATTCTTTCCTTATACATTATGTATATAAGGAAAGTAAAAATCGGAATTGTTTTTAACATTTTTTTTATTTTAAAAATTTTAAAATAACTTTTCTCAATTTGTTTATTTATTTATTTATTTATTTATTTTTGATAAATCACTGTGTTTAAAATGCTAAAACTTCAACAAATGTTTCGTAAATGACTTTATTATTATTATTTCTTTCTTTGTATATTCACTCCAAGCTACGTAATAGAAAAAGGGATGGATGTTGCAATACAATGAAAAGAATCAATTTCCAAAATGAAAATATAAATGAAATGATGTTTCCTTTTCTGAGTTTTTGCATAGATATGTGAGTTTTATATTTAAAAAAAAACATTAATTATGCAAAACACATTTTTATTAAATATTTAATAAAATAAAAAAATGACATATTTTTATTTATTAATAATTAATAAAATAAGAGTGTCACACATTTCTTATGATTTCCGTATATTTCACACACAGGCATAAATAATGTTTGCGCAGTATTGTATACCCTCTTCTTTAACGCATAGTGACATCAATATTAAACAATTTAAATATCATTTTAAATGTACTGACCTCTTTCGCCATCAAATTCAGGGAAATATGTAGGGATGTAATTTCTTTAAGCTCCATTGCAATGCGACAAACACCTGACTTGTGTTTCACGGCTTAAAGCCTGTCGTCGCAGAGAAGCAACTTTTACAGGCAATCATTGAATAATAATTGAGTCCAAAGATTGAAGGTATGTCGTGTCACTCTGTTCGTCTGTGCCTCTATCTGGGCTATATATGTATCCACACTAATTCAAAAACTAATTTACCGAATTTCAAAAAAATTGGTAGATAAGATACTTTCTTCACAGCAAAGATCGTCACATATGTGACAGTGACGTTGTAGTCACGTGACACATGGGTCACAATGTGACATCATATTTGTGACTTCCATGCGACATTACGTATTAGTAACTTTGTAACTTCATTGTGACTATATTCTATGATGTTTCCACAATTTAATTAATACGTAACAATGTGATGACATTACAATGGCAATTACAATGTGACGTCACAAACAAGTTAATATGCGACGTCACAAACGACCATGAAAATGACCTAAATGACTTCGCTGTGATCTCAATATGACATTGCCGAGACGTACTCCGACATCCTGTGACGTCCCAAAGTCACAGTGTGACGTAAATCTTACGTCACTGTGAAAAAAAATGCTGTTAGGGTTGTAGGTAACCCTGGTGCTGATTAAATCATTTCTCGGATTTTTTAAATTATCACAATTCTACAATAATTTATTATATTTGAAACTTAAGACTTCATCGAAAAAAAAATTGAACTTTATTCAAATGACGTCATCGAAATATAAATCGCCTGGCTCTCTATGTAAAATCAGTAAATATTTCATTCATACACTTTTATTCCATTCCTTTCATTCATCACTATACTATAATAATTTATTTTATTTAAAACTTAAAACCATGGAGATAAAAGACTCTATGTTTAAAACCTCATAGAAAAAGTCATTGCTATAAAATCGTCTGCATTCTCTATGTAAAATCAATGAATATTTCATTCATATCAGCTTTATTCCAGACTCCAGAGCTAAATAATTTTACTTAAAAAAATTCAATTCTTATACAACTCTTCTTACAACTTGATGTGTTTATATTCTGCATACGTTAAAATTAGGCTCCGTTGTAGAAATAATCAAAGTTATCACGATTTTGACTCAAGATGGATACCATTGATGATTTGAACTCAAATATATTACGTAACAGTAAAAATGGGACACCAAGAAGGAGTGGGCAGAAAAATATGCAAATTGCAGGGTAGACGCAGCTCACCGAGTTATGTAAATGATGCAAAATGCTCAGCTGCACGAAAGGAACCTGCGGAATCGGCAATAGTCGCGCCGCTCTGTCTGCCAGGGAAATCATTTTGGAATGTTTTTTGTCTCAGAGGAAACGTGTAGTAGCTAGGGAATGGCAGGTCGCCGCCAACTGAGGCAGTTCCAGCAGACAGATGATGTCACGAGGGGTATGGTGATCGGACTCAGAAGGGCAGGTTAGTCCATACATCAAATCTCAGCAAACAGCCACCTACACTCGTCCACGGTGCACCAGCTGTAGCGAAGATGGTTGAAACAAGGGAATGTAGTACGTTTGAGGGGTGCCGGTACGGCCAGAGCGACGTCAGCACGCGTGGACCGACGCATCCACCGGCAAGCGTTGGCGTCTGCAGTATGTGCAGGACACCCTTGATGCTTCCATATCGACTAGGACCATTATCCGCCGATTGATTGCTGGCGACCTGCACTCATGGCTCCAGTTAAGAAGGCTACCAATGACCCAACAACACAGACTCCTCCGTTTGCAATGGTGTCGGGATAGAGTCACGTGGAAGGCGGAATGGCACAGGGTTGTGTTCTCAGACGAATTACACTTTTGTTTTAGCGCCGAAGTGGTGACATGTTCAATCTGACCGCTTCTGTGGAACGCGACAACGCGGCATCATAGTTTGGGGCGCCATCGCCTACGATAGGAGGTCACCTCTGGTCCATATTGAAGGCACTATGACGGCCCAACGATACGTGGATGACGTGTTGCGGTCGGTGACACTGTCCTTCATTCAGGGGTTGCCCAATGCCATTTACCAGCAGGATAACCCCCGACCATACATGGCATGCATCAGCCAACATGCCCTGCAAGGTACCCAGTTGTTTCCCTGGCATCAGTCTCCCCTGATCTCTCACCAATCGAACACGTCTGGAACGTGATTGGAAGTCGTTTGCGTGCGTTGCCACCGCCGCGTTTAGAAGACGAACTCTAGGAAATGGTTGACAGGGAATGGGCAGCTATCCCTCAGGACCCTATCCGCACTCTCATTGACTCTGTACCTAGACATGTTGCTGCCTGTATCGCCGCTCGAGGTGGTCCTACAACCTACTGATCAGACGGTGTAATCGCTCAATGTATAGGTGTATCATGTTTCAATAAACATAAGTTATTGTTCGTTGCTGTCTCTCTCTGTTTGCCGATTTTCATCACTTTCTGCCCACTTCTTCTTGGTGTCTCATTTTTACTGTCAAGTAGTTTATATTGAAATTGTATTGTTTTAGAATATCGATGCACAGAAATTAAGTAAAAATAAAGCTGTTTTAGGACGGACACAATATTAATATAAATTAAAAGGAACTTTAAAAATCACGATTGTGGCACAAGATGGATGTCATATTTTATTTTGAAGTGGGTGACGTGATCTCTTCATATAATATGGGTGTAATTATTATTTTAAATTTTATTTAAAAAACTACCGACTATATTTTGCTGAATTTTTTTTTATATATTTTATGGGATAATAAATTTGCTTAAAATATGTTTGAAAAATTAGGTCCCATAGGGTTCAATATATTTCACTTTTTCAATCCGAGTTGTATCTAAAACTAATTGAGGGATATTATTTATTTACATTCCCATATGTTCTACAGACCGTTTGAACAACATAGTAAAATTTCATTTTGATAAAGTCATTTTTATGGCAGTTATCGTGCGAACGGACAGACAGACAGAACGAACAAAGTCATAAACACTTTTCAACTATGTTGTAAAGTGCTAATAAAATGACCGAATACGTTGATCTGAAAGCACTGATAATAAATCTGACATACTCACACACATGAATTTCCCCCAGGTAATGTAATAACTGCACGTTTTTTACAGCAAAATTGTGTACAAAATCCACGGCACAATTTTTTTGCATTGAATTAACTGGTTCGCAATTGAAATTTCACGAGTTTGGCAATTTATGAATCCAAAATATATGACTTTTTCATACAGTGCAGAATGTTCATCTATATGCAATTGCCATTTAATTAACATTCCTTGAAATGAATGACTGTTGGAGAATTCATGGGTTGTTGTTGTTGAAACCCAGACCGTCCGACCTACCAGAAAGGTGTAAGGTAACTGTTTGGACGGTCGGGAAGTGCCACCCAATTTGGACCGGAACCCAGTGGGGGAGGCATCCACAGGGACCGTACCCTCCTTCCCCTACCACCAACCTCTCGGAAGGACTTTCGGACCCACATGTTTAACGTGATCGTACTCCGCATGAACACGGGGAGAATTCATGGGTGTCAAAATGCAAAATAATTACGAATAGTATCTTTTCTCGTGAATGGAACGAAAGACGTTACGTTAATTAACGAAAGACGTAAATTAACGAAAGACGTTAATTAACGAAAGACGTTAATTAACGAAAGACGCTAATTAACGGAAGACGTTAGGAATTACGTTAACAGATTTGATGCATAATATTGCATATAGAAAGTGAAAACATTTGATGACACTAAATACTTTTTAATTTTACATAATTTTTTGAGTAAATATATTTGAGAAAAGTGCAATATCTAGAAAACGATTTATATCTGTGTTCTAAAAGTTTATGCCATTAGTTTTCTAATGAAACATTACGAATGAAATGATTATCTCTTTTTCCTTATTAAGGATCCTGATTTTTCAATGATTTTTAAAAATATTCGTTCGAAAATTGGGGGAGTATGTCTCCTCCAAACATTCGACCACATTTAAAATCATTAAGATTATCTGATTATAAAACTCGTAAACTAGTGTCAAATTATTTTCGAAAAGCTTCTTTATTCTTTTTTGAGATGTCGCGTACACACACACACACACACACACACACACACACACACACACACACACACACACACACACACACACACACACATATACACACATTAAATATAACCTCAATAACATTCGAGTTAAGGTGCTTGAGGTGTTAATATTCGAAACGTGTTCTTTAGTCAAAAATTTCGAATTCGAATTCTTAGTTCCGTCACAATTTTCTCTATTACATAGATTGTACTATGTATGTAGGTCAAGTAAATATTATATCGCATATACCTATTTTAATGGTCACACGTTAAATAGAATATAAAATTCAATCTCACTTATTCGAAAATTTCCATTTTGAGAAAAAAATAATGGCAGTGTGGAACAAAATTTCAGTGGTCTTTACTTCAATGGTCCGATCTTTTTGCGAGAGTGCGGAAGGAAGGTTTTAAATGATAATGATTATGGTGGCCATTAAAGAAATTGTTTGCCAAAGGATTCACGTAAACGAAAGTCTTAAAAATTGCAGTATTTTCCTTTAAAAATCAAAATGGCAGTCATTTTCTATGATCCTCTAATAAGAGGGAGTGTAAAATATATACAGGGTGTCCCAAAAAGATTGAAACGCGCTTTAATTTTTTACCTGTTGGAGATAAGTGGGCAATGTAATTTGCAAAAAATGTTGAAAGTAAGGTAGGAATTGAGACTACGTTAATGAAATAGTCCTTCCATTCATTTTCAAAAAGTTACACTTTTTAAATTTTTATGCGACACCTTTAGACAAATTTGGTCAATCGGAAATTTTTTATTTTTAATGCAACAAGATCATTAAAAAAAAACGGCATATATGTATCTTTAAAATCAACTGAATTATGATAAAGGAAAAAATCTGACTTATGTAACTTTTCCGTACCATATGAAAAGCTGTTTCATCAGTGGAAATAGGGATTCTAAATAAATTGATGATGAAAATTGTTTGGATCAAATAAAAAAGTGCTTAAAAGTACTTAATTATTGAAAAAGTACTTAGTTATATATATATATATATATATATATATATATATATATATATATATATATATATATATATATATATATATATATATATATATATATATATATATATATATATTGAAAAGTACTTAAGAATTCGTGATTGCACCGTGAGCCTACGCGGAATTCGCAAAAATATCTCCTATGTATTATCATCCAGTTTTATTTTTTTTGTGATATGTCACAAATTTACATTTCTAATTTGATATATGGTTCCCATTAACAATATTTAATTTTCAATTAAATATAATTCGCTCAATTTTAAAGATACAGATATGTGGTTTTTTTAATGATCTTGTATTAAAAGTTAAAAATTTCTGATTGACTAAATTTGTCTAAGGGGGTCGTATAAAAATTTAAAAAGTGTAACTTTTTGAAAATGAATGGGAAGACTATTTCATTAACGTAGTCTTATTTCCTACCTTACTTTCAACATTTTTGCAATTCACATTGCTCACTTATCTCCAACAGATAAAGAATTGAATCGCGTTTCAAACTTTTTGGGACACCCTGTATATATGTATGCAAATTTGATTTTTTTAATTTGAATTTTGCATCCAATTCCGAAAACTGCAATAGACATTCTTCATAAATTGTCGTAAATCTGAAAAAATATACGACTTTATTTTTCAACCTTTCTATATCATCGAAAAAAAAAAACACTATTGTATATGCGTGCATCAAAAAGTAGTGTGCGGACTTAAACTCCGGATATTACTTTACCTACATGCATTGTATAAATGTTTAGGAAAATTACTGTGAAGGGAGCAAAAATTCGAATTCGTATTTTCGATGGAAGATTACGGTTTATGTGTCCCTGAACTCGATTCAAGCGCTTTTGAGGTGCTATCTGTGTATATTACTGTGTATGTATGTATGTATGTATGATAGGTCCTTGAGTTTGTCGGCGCGATATCTCAGGAATGAAAGAAACGTTTCAAACAGACTTTGGTACATTTATTACAATCAGCGAATACTGAAATCCCATTGATTTTAAAACAAATCGAATGTTCAGAAGACTTCACAATTTTGTAATTTATTTTTTAAATAATCATTAAACAACCAAAACCATCAATGAAGATAAATAACCGTTTAATACGCAATTACGTACATTTGTTACAAGCAGTGAATATTCAAATTCCATTGGTTTCAAAACAAATCGAATCTTAAGAAAATTCCTCAGTTTTCGAATAATTTTTTAAACAATCAAGATTTTCGGTAGTAATAAATAATCATTTCATAAGTAATTAGATACTATGTTTATACCATTCGTTTTCTATTAGAAAAATTATAGTATAAACTTTTCTTCATAAATTGCCCAATTTTTGAATAAATTTTAAAAAATCGTAAGTTGTCAGAAGTGCGCAATTTGAAATTATTGCGATGTTTATTCAGCGTCAAAAACTTCGTGTCGTGGATATACACCATAAATTCGTTATGAAAAATGTATAACGTCATTGCATTATATGGAGAAAGTCACCTGCCCCCCACATCAACAATTTTTTACATGTTTTACATCAACAATTTTTTACATTTTGCAGTGTATAAAATAAAACATCTTTTTACATTATTTGAAAATTTGTATTTACAGAAAAATGTCATGGAACAAGATTTCTTTGACAGCCACTGCGATGTTTCTCATTGATGTTTCCCATGGAAGAAAGACCTCTAAATGATGATGATCATGGCGGCCATCAGTAAAACTGTTTGCCAAAGAATCTATGCGGACGAAAGTTTGAAGAAAAAGTGTTGCATTTTCTTATGGGAGCGGAATGGACAGCGATTCCTTATTACCCCATTAGAAGGCGGCCCTCTATGAGCGATACGCTTGGATGGTGCCATTTAGATATTTGATGTGATAAATTTCGAAGCTGAAAGATGAAATAGAAATTGTAATAGATTCAATTTGATTTGTGAATTACCGTAAATCGTGATCGTTGCCGAATAAATGAAAGACTATGAATTTACATGGGATTTTTTTACTGCAGAAGTATTAGGAAAAGTTAGTTGTTTTCTTTTCGGAAACACAAATTTTTCTAGGCAAAAACCTTTTTAAAATGATACCCTGGGGACCCAGTAAAGTTAAAGCAGGCCAAATAAATTTTGAACGATGGTAGCTACAGTTATGGAAGTGAGGTATCGGTATAGTAAAGTGACCATGCTCTATTAGATGATATGGATGACAGCGCCCTCAACGACAAAATTTGGAAATTAGTACTTCGATATCGGAAAAAGCGAGAGATACAGAAAAGAGTCAATAAGAAAGTTATGAAGCGTCACAAAACATTATTACATTTAATTACATTGTTTCATTTAATATGATAGTGCTATTTACATAACGTACAGTTTAATGTAAAGCATGTTCAATATATTCACCATCTGTCATAATACATGTTTGTATGCCAGAAAAAACTTCCTGTTGTAAGTTTGCCAGTATTATGTGTGAACGTAAAGTAGCAGGAAATCGCAAGGCATATCGTTGCGTAGTTTCCATAGCGTACTGGCTGGCTGCATTCTCAGCATTGTAATACCATCTTGCAACAATCTTCATTCGATTAGCCTATCACGACCTTTCTCTGATACGATGTTCATCAAAGTCATCTGATGATAGAAGGTTGTTTACTAATGTTTGATCTGCATATTGGATCTTTCCAAAAGCGGTTTTGCGCGTGGGAGCCATTCATACGAAACTCCCAGCAATGCTTAGAGCTTTTTATTTGCACTGTTTGTTTACGAAAAATTTCCTTTTTTACAAATTTGAGGATGATTTATAACTTTCTAGCAGACATGTTTTCTATATCTTTCATAGTTTTTGAGATAGGAGTGCTAACTTCGAAATTTTGACACTAGGGGCGCTCTCATCAGTGTCATTCGGTAGCACATGGTCACTTTACTGTATCGGTACCCAACTTTCATAGCTCTATCTACTATTATTCAAACCTTGTTTGACCTACTTACAACTATTAGATGTTAAGTGATATTAGTTTCCGAAAAATTAACAAGAAAGATCAATCATGCATAAAATATTGATTATAAAGCACTTTCCAACTTCAATGCAATTTTATTTAAACATCTCTAAAATGCGATACATTCCTCGGTAATATTTTTAAAATTATCACAATACTACATTAATTTATTATATTTGAGAACTTAAAACTCGAAAACAAAAATTTTTTTATTCAAATGGCGGCATTGAAATATAAATTGCCTGGCTTAAGCGTCTCTAAAATACGATACATTCATCGGTAATACTTTTAAAATTATCACAATACTATATTAATTTATTATATTTGAAAACTTCATGCAAACAAATTGCATTCGAAAACAAATGGACTTTTTCAAATGACGTCATCGAAATAAAAATCGGCTGGCTCTT
Organism: Amaurobius ferox; assembly: GCA_951213105.1. NCBI lineage: Eukaryota > Metazoa > Arthropoda > Arachnida > Araneae > Amaurobiidae > Amaurobius > Amaurobius ferox. Next base: position 51,592,663 of record OX578136.1, on the reverse strand, counting down.
TAAATAAAAGCAGCATTTAATTCATAAATATTTTTCCATTCATTTCATTCATCACAATACTATAATAATTAATTTTATTTAAAACTTAAAATCATGGAGGTACAAGTAATTTAACTCTGTGCTCAAAACGTCATCGAAAATATCGTCCTCTCTGTAAAATCAATTGATATTTCATTTATATCAGCTATATTGCAGACTCCATGAGCTAAATTCTGGTGAATTCTGGTCTAGATTTATTCTGGTGACAAGTAAAAAAAAATTATGTGCAGAAATTGTAACAAAATAGATTTTAAAATATTCTCCATATTTACGATTTTACAATTGCAATCGAATCTCTGTCGTCAAACGATATGAGCAGCTACTGTAATAATTACTTTTAAGATAAAATATTTTTTGAAGATGTCATAGTATTTAGTCTAACTTGTATCGCAATCATTATAATATATATATATATATATATATATATATATATATATATATACAATAAAATCGCAATATGATAAAATCGCAACTCGAGTTTTTGACGGATCTACACGTTTCGAGGCCTCTAGAATACGAAAAACTATTTTTAGAATGACGTCTGTCTGTGTGTCTGTCTGTGTGTCAGCGTGTCTGTGTGTCTGTCTATCTGTGCAGATTTTGTATCCACTTTAACTAAAAAACTAATAGCGAATCTGATGCTGATTAGTTTTGGATACGATTCGGGATAAAAGAACCGCCTTTTTTTGCAAAACGGCCCGCAAAATCTTGTATCCACTCTAGCTGAAAAACTAATGGACCGAATTTCACAAAATTCGGTAGATAAGTCACTTGTGTGTCATTCTGGTGCAGATTAGATTTTAGTAGGATTCGGAAAAAAATAACATGCCTTTTTCTGCAAATTGGCCCTCAAAAATCACCAAAATCTAAAATTAAAAACTATGTATGCTCAAATATATTCAATAAATGCATGTTTAATACGTAATTTTTAACGAAGAAAAGAATAAGATAAACCCCATTACACTAGGACTAGCCGTTCTCGAGATATTTTAGTTTTTCCGTATTTTCTCTACACCACCTTTGAAAACAAGTCCAGTTACCAAATGAGAACTATCGCAATCATTATAATATATATATATATATATACACAATAAAATCGCAATAAGATAGAATCGCAACTCGAGTTTTCGACGGATCTACACGTTTCGAGGCCTCTAGAATACGAAAAACTATTTTTAGAATGACGTCTGTCTGTGTGTCAGCGTGTCTGTGTGTCTGTCTATCTGTGCAGATTTTGTATCCACTTTAACTAAAAAACTAATAGCGAATCTGATGCTGATTAGTTTTGGATACGATTCGGGATAAAAGAACCGCCTTTTTTTGCAAAATGGCCCGCAAAATCTTGTATCCACTCTAGCTGAAAAACTAATGGGCCGAATTTCACAAAATTCGGTAAATAAGTCACTTGTGTGTCATTCTGGTGCAGATTAGATTTTAGTAGGATTCGGAAAAAAATAACCTGCCTTTTTCTGCAAATTGGCCCTCAAAAATCACCAAAATCTAAAATAAAAAACTACGTATGCTCAAATATATTCAATAAATGCATGTTTAATACGTAATTTTTAACGAAGAAAAGAATAAGATAAACCCTATTACACTAGGACTAGCCGTTCTCGAGATATTTTAGTTTTCCGTATTTTCTCTACACCACCTTTGAAAATAAGTTCAGTTACCAAATGAGAACGAAAATTGAATTAAAAGTGAATTAAATTTAATTAAAATGAAGAGAACATGGATATAAACAAGTCTGCAGGGAAAGTCATGTGCTGCCTACATCAGATTTTTTTTATTATAAGAGAGCGTATTGGCTTATATAACGTTACATATTTGTTTTTCAGGAATTCGGTTGGAGTTTCGATGTAGCATCTATCAAAGTTTTGCATCTTTGATTCCGGATAACGTCGGATAATTTTCAAGTCTGAAATGCTTATATGACCTAGATTTCTATTATAGAAATGCTATGTCACGTCATAAATTGTCAGGTGTTATTTTATCTGTCGTGTTATCTTATATCACTTTGCAATTTAGAATAGTAGTTCTTTTCTTGTTTGCTTTATTTTTGGATTAGTAAGGTATCTTAACTGGAATTAGTATCTCTGCTGGGGGAACTAATGTGGAGAAAAAAAGTCTTTCTAATCTGACGATTTTCCAAATGAAGTATTGTAATGGGGAGGGGTTTCGACTCTTGAATTTTGATGGGTTTATACGTTTTGCGTATCCCTGAATATGAAGCAACTGTTGTTTCAATAATGTCTGTATGTATGTGTCTGTCTGCGGTGCGATATTTCTCTAACAAATTGATAAAATAGAATTAAATGTGGTAGGGTTGTTTCAACTGATAAACATTAGAAGCCTATCGATTTTGGTTAGAACGAACCATGGGCAAACTCTCGATTTGTCAAACTTTGTTTCTGTCGAAAAAGAAGTAACTTCAATACAATCTAGAGTCTGCTAACTAAATATCTGGGTGCAACTTTCATAATAAAATAATTTATCAACACGGGAAAATTTTCACATATCACAATAAAGCTTTAATTACCTCAACAAATCGTATACAGGGTATCAAAGAAACAGGATCCCCCATCCAAATTGTGCACCCCTCTAAGAACATTTATCAACGGACTTCTTCATATACAGTTTTTCTTGTTTTGTAAGTTTCTCATGTCTTCTCATCTCTCAAAAAATTATTAGGGATCCATGCCCCTTTTAGAGCCCCCACCCCCCACTTGAATGGTGTCTGTCATTCCCTATGGGTGACTCTGCAAGAAAGTCGTTGATCAAGCCAATAACTGGAGAAGTATTAGAGTTATTGTGTATTCTTTTGTACAGGCCAGGCGCCATAAGGGTTTCCTAATTTTTATGGCGCTACACAATGAAGCAACTATAGGGAGGCAAGGGAAGGGGCCCATCTAGTTAAACTAAACATTTTTGTCCCATACCAAAAGCTTTAATTCTTCACATTTCTAACAGGAAGCGAGATAGTCCCCTGTATTCTGTAAAATAGGATGTTATCCCCTTTAAAGCTGTCTCACCGTAAAATGCCAATAGGGGTTTTAACACATTTGCATATAAAATATGTAATAACCCGAATACTTTTCGAGTTATTGGGCTGCTCTGTGATTTTACTTGACACTCTGTGTAAATATGACGAAACGTTGCCTCCGAAATTGTATGATTTTTGTGAGGTGTTATTCAGAATGAGTAGTCACTGTCTTCACGTGATCTCCAACGTAGTTCACCGAACAAATTGAATTAACCTTGATTAGGTAGCAGCTGGCAAGTTATGTAAGAGTGTTTAGTAGTGTTCACACATTCCGAAATTGTATGATTTTTGTGAAGTGTTATTCAGAATTAGTAGTCATTCTATTAACCTTATTCACGTGACCTCCAACGTAGTTTACCGGATAAATTGAATTAACCTTCATTAGATAGCAGCTGGATAAAGTTATGCAAGAGCGTTTAGTAGTTAGTGTTCATGCAGGAAACGACGGTAGGAAAAGGATACTGCGTTTGAAGTAGCGAGTTATATGTTAATTTTCAATAAGATACTTGAAGTGGGAAGCTGCACTCAATTCTCTCATACATTGATATTCTTGCTTACGTTTACTTACGCCATGAATCAAATAAGGGCCGACTTGCCGATTAGGTGAATTTAGGCGATAGCCAAGGGCGAAAATGTCTCCAAAGAAAGCATTTTTTTTGTATGTACAATATAAACCTTTGTATGACATTTGAGATAGCTGTGTCAGTGCATCATTTTAATATTAAATTAAAAATAATTTAAGAAATATTAGGATAAAAGGAAAGGACATATTTTTGCATAAATCAATTTTGAGAGTGGGTGGGTGTTTCATCCCATTTCATACTAAATGAAATGAAAAATAGGTAAAATGATTTCACCATCTCCATATGGAAATTATCGAATGTATTCTGTTATTTTTCTTTATTTTCACACATATCTATTATTGAAGTGATCCATCTAATCCATCTAATAATATTGTCAAGTTATATGAAAATGGTTTGATGAACAATTATCCCTTCTTAAAAAATTATGAAAGTAATATCGTTAAAAAATGCAGATAAAAGTCAAAAATATATCTTCTGTATTTTGATAATCTCGCGTCCGGGCTTAGATAACCTCATAATCACTTTTGAAGAGGGCTTTATCTTGGCCACTCTCTCTTCAACTGTGCTATATACAACTACGTACATGTTTACGTATTGCCTCTTTTACTTTTCTTCTCCTTTTCGTTTCTTTGGTTAAACTTCTAGAATCTAGATCAGGACTGGCCAACTCAAGGTCCGCATGCGGCCAGGCACGCTATTTTTTACGAACCGCCTAGCCACGATACAAATAAAATATAAATAAAAATAAGAGGAAACAATAAAGACACAGTGTACTAAATCACCTATCAAACGGAAACCAAATTACGCAAATCAAAACTAAACAGTTTCTGTTTTAAACTTACTACCATTCGCAGGTACAAGCACGCAAAATTCTTTAATCTTCTTACATAATAAAGGAAAATGTGTGTGCATGTTTCTCTGTGTGTGTGTCTGTGCAGTCTGTAGTGGGAAATTTAAACGTCAAACGAAAATGAAATTTGGTACACAAGTACTTCAGGACCTGAATAAGTGTACCTCGACGTTATTATTACTATTGTTTCTTAATTTCGAAATAATTTTATAACGATGTTATGTTTTAGCCCGATTTACAACGATTTTGAGCGATGTTCACGCAAATCTTTTCCTTAATGGCCTTAAATATTATCGCAGAGTTGAACACCATCGGATAGATCGAAGAACGTTCTTTTCAACAATGGTTAAACCGGATCCGAGGGACAATTCCTTCATATATGTATATATATTTTAAAAAATCTGATGTGGTCAGCACATGACTTTCTCTGCAGACTTATATACACGTTCTCTTTATTTTAATTAAATTTAATTCATTTTTAATTCAATTTTCGTTCTCATTTGGTAACTGACCTTATTCTCAAAGGTGTCGTAGAGAAAATACGAAAAACTAAAATATCTCGAGAACAGCTAGTCCTAGTGCAATGAGGTTGGTCTTATTCTTTTCATCGTTAAAAATTACGTATAACACAAAAGCATTTAATGTATATATTTGAGCATGCGTAGTTTTTTAGTTCAGATTTTGATGATTTTTGCTGGCCAATTCGCAAAAAAAGGCAGGTTATTTATTTCTGAATCGTACCAAAATCTAATTAGCACCGGGATGACCCACAAGCGACTTATATACCGATTTTTGTGAAATTCGGTTCATTAGTTTTTCAGCTAGAATGGACACAGGCTTTTGCGGGTCATTTTGCAAAAAAAAGGCAGTTTCTTTTATCCAGAATTATACCCAAAACTAATCAACACAAGAGTCGTCCACAAGTAATTTACCTACCAAATTTTATGAAATTCGGTCGATTAGTTTTTTAGTTAGAGTGTATACAAAAAATCTGCACAGATAAATAGACACACAGACACACACACAGACGTCAGGCTAAAAATGGTTTTTTCGTATTCTAGAGGTCTCGAAACGTGTAGATCCGCCGAAAACTCGAGTTGCGATTTTCGGCATGATTCCAATACTTTCTCTATACATTACCATGTATTGCAGGGAAAGTAAAAATCTGATGTGGGCAGCACATGGCTTTCCCTGCAGACTTATATTAACGTTCTCTTTATTTTAACTAAATTTATTTCACTTTTAATTCAATTTTCGTTCTCATGCGGTAACCGGGCTTATTTTCAAAGGTGGCGTAGGGAAAGTACGAAAAACTAAAATATCTCGAGAACGGCTAGTCCTAGTGTAATGAGGTTGGTCTCATTCTTTTCGTCGTTAAAAATTACGTATTAAATCAGCATTTAATGGATATGTTTGAGTATACCCAGTTCTTTAGTTTAGATTTGGACGATTTTTGCGGGCCATTTTGCAAAAAAAGGCAGATCATTTTTTTCCGAATCGTACCAAAATCTAATCAGCACCAAGGTAACCCACAAGTGACTCATCTACCGAATTTTGTGAAATTCGGTCCATCAGTTTTTGAGTTAGAGTGGATACAAGCTTTTGCGGGCCATTTCGCAAAAAAAGGCGGGTTCTTTTGTTCCGAATCATACCCAGAACTAATCAGCACCAGACTCGCTCACAAGTAACTTACCTACCAAATTTTGTGAAATTCGGTCCATTAGTTATTTAGTTTGAGTGGATACAAAATCTGCACAGACACACAGACACACAGACACACAGACAGACACACAGACACACACACAGACTTCACGCTAAAAATTGTTTTTTCGTATTCTAGAGGTCTCGAAACGTGTAGATCCGTCGAAAACTCGAGTTGTGATTTTCGGCATGATTCCAATACTTTCCCTATACATTACCATGTATTGCAGGGAAAGTAAAAATACATCGAAATTTGCAGTTTTCGCGTGAATTGATCTATATATATATATGGCCGTATTCGTAAAACTAAGATGTGCCCAATTCTATAATTTCACTAACAGTTCGGCATACATTTCAGCATTCTAAGTAAAAAAAAATTAATATCCTATAAATTTTAATTTTTGCAATTTTTTAACCTTTTGCTTACGGGTGGGGCAGCGTCCATGGACGCCAATGCCTGCAAAGGGGGGATCGAACTGTTTGGGATAGGGTATGTCAAATATCTGTCTTTTTGAGAGGTTCTTCGTTTGGGATTAACGCTGTCCCATCCGTAAGCAAAAGGTTAAGTGATCGCATTTTCAGTTATCGCAATGGACCTTTTGTGAAGTTCCCGTACTTCAACGGAGATTCAGCTTTCTACTGCTCTGGGTGGAACCCATTTTCAAAGATGAGGAAAGTTAATATTTTGGGATGGAGTGAGCGGCATGATAGCGCATTTTCACCTTTCAAAAGATAAATGATTTCTTTTTGAATATTTAGTCTTACGGGATAGGAGTCATCATTTGGGGATGGGGTCGTATAATGTCCATTGCGTGCGATTTTCATTGTTATTTATATAAATGAATAGCAAAATCAAACACACATCCATAACAGAAGGTCTTTATTTCACTTCCTTAAGACGTACAAAAGTTTAAAACAGGCTATAGCGCTTTCGAGCATAAGTATGCTCTTCATCAGTGGCTACACGGAAATAAAGTTTGAATCGTTCATATATAGACCAGATATAGCGACAAAATTTGCATAAATACAATCCACAAAAGAATCTACGTCTAGATAAGGATAAACTGTAAACAATTTTTCAAAAATTTTTTACAACAAAAGAACAGCATATTAAATTACAATTCAATTACAGAAATCGAAAAAAGGGTGGTGGCAATCAAGCATAATCCCAAAGAGGAAGACATCAAAGATAACTTTGCAGAGACTTGAATTGCATGGAGTCGAGAATGAGTCGCCAAGCGTAACTCAAATTCATAACAGGGTCAAAATTGCAAACGGACTCACGGTAAATACAAATAAAAAGGGATTCAAAAAGGAGAATATCACGAGGGTTATTACACCGAATCAAAAGGAAAGTCTTTTCAAAAAGAGGCTGAAAATTATCTTTAACAACAAATTGAGCAAGAGTCGTAGAAAGTTTGCTATCCCTGACATCCCGACCATGTTCTGCTAAACGGATGCCAACGGTGCGTTTAGTACTTCCAATATAAAATTTAAAATTACCATCGGTGGACAACAGGGGAACAACATACACCCCAGCAAAGCTTTTAAAGTCATCCCTATCACCTAGTTTATCAGACCGAATACAGTTAAATAAAGAAGAAATATTGCTGTTCTTTTGTTGTAAAAAATTTTTGAAAAATTGTTTACGGTTTATCCTTATCTAGACGTAGATTTTGTCGCTATATCTGCTCTATATATGAACGATTCAAACTTTATTTCCGTGTAGCCACTGATGAAGAGCATACTTATGCTCGAAAGCGCTATGGCCTGTTTTAAACTTTTGTACGTCTTAAGAAAGTGAAATAAAGACCTTCTGTTATGGATGTGTGTTTGATTTTGCTATTTTAACATCAGACGTGATGCCAAATTATTTACATAAATGAAATTAATTTTATTTTGTTATTTTTTTAAAATTAATAAATACAATTTATCACTGTCAATTTTCACTGTAATTTATATGAATAAAATAATTTTTATTTTTTTAGATTAATATTTTTGTTATTATTTTCGATCAATAAATTGAATTTATTTCTGCTTTAACTCCTAGCAACCCCGGGTACATTTTATAGTTAATATATAGAAGTGGATATTCAAAATTCGTTTTCAAGCTAAATATCTCTATAAACATGTAATGTATTTTGATAAAACTAATTCAGGCAAAAAACCCAGCCTAGACAGAATTTAATATAAGTTTTGTCCTCCTACATCGCACCGTGGAACAACAGGGATTGCAATTTTATTTTCTGTATAAATTTTATACACCTAGCAATAAATTATTGCTTATTGTTTGTTCATAGCTAACAGTTTTAGTTTAGGGATATGAGTATTAAAAACTTGAAAAACGAAAATTGAATTTTCTATCTTCAACTTGACAGAACGGTGACTCGAAAACTATGAAGTTTTTTTTTTTAAATGAACATAGATTTATACTACATTTCCTAGTTCATATTTTTATCGTTTACTATTAATATCTATATTCTATAGTTTAGAAGATATTTCGACTGAAAATAGGAAAAATGAAGAAAACACTCGCTTAGACAGATACTTTAGTTAAGACCTTTCAAAAGCTAAAAAGTTCAAAATATTCAAATATTGGAATTGTTTTTTATATATTCATAATCTGGACCCTATTTTCGACAAAACAAGAAAATTATTTACATTTTTATCTATTGGGTTCGGAGGTATAAGCGTCCAAATTGTTTACATTTTTCGTAACGCTCCAATATCCGCCGCAGAAACCCCAAGCATAGATGTTATTCACATCAGAAATGTAGTGAAAAATCAGTTTGAACTCTAAAATTTTCCATAAATGCTGTCAGCATGCATTGCTTTATTCCCCTTTTAGCTCTAGATTTGAACTAATCGGAATTTTTTTTAATAATTTTTTTCATTAAAGTATTCAGAATGCTTCATAACAAAGGCAAAATTTATTTTTTCGATTTTTACTTTCCTTATATACATAATGTATAAGGAAAGTATTGTGACGGGATCGAAAATTCGAATTCGAGTTTTCGACGGGAGAGCACCTTTCAAGAAGCATCCCTGATCACGAATCAAACATTTTTGAAGTGATGTCTGTGTGTGTGTGTGTGTGAAAGTATGTGTGTGTGTGTGTGTGTCAGTGAGTCTGTGGAGACGATAACTGACGAACGAATGGACCGATTCAAACGAAATTTGTACAAAAATCACAATCCATAAACACTGGAAGCCTATTGTTTTTATACGTAATCAAATGTTCAGAACCCCCCTATATTTTCGAGTGAAATTTTGAAAAAATCGTCAAAAAATCAAAACCGCTAATAAAGTTACGCAAATAGACATTTCTTATGTAATTTTTCATTAGAAAACGATTGACATAAATTTTAGAACGTTAACATGAACCGTTCTCGAAATATTGCCCATTTTTCAAAAAAATTATCAGCAAGTCATATAAAATTAAAAAAATTATTTTCTATTGCGAAACATGTTCACTTTTCATATGTAATACCATGCGATAAATTGGGTGACATCATTTTCGTGAATCCAGCTCGTTCCATTTATGAAAAAAGATACTTTGAGTAATACTTTTGTATTTGAACGCCAATAGTCATTTATCTGCTGTAAGAATAACTTATTTCTTCGTCCATAACGCTTGGCGAGATTTTGGCGACGAATTTGGTGGAATATTTATTTTTATATGTTGCCAAATTCACGGAAATATAGCCAAATGGATAAGAAAGACGCTAAATCAATGAAAATGACGATTATTTGACGAAAATTCAATATCTCGGAAAGAATATAAGTATCTACTATAAGAAAAACCTATTTTTTTACTGTAAAAGTAGTATATTCATTGCATTATATAAGGAAAGTCATGTGTTGCTCACATCAGATTTTTTTAAGCTTTAGAGGCGATTTCACCAACTTGAATTGATAATAAATGCATTTCAGTTTGAAACCGAAGAATAAGATATTAGTAATTTATTCATTATTAACATTAAATTGCATTTTGTAAGGTTTAGTTTAGATGAATTTCTCTCTTTGCATGGATATTTTTCAGACGATGTCTACTTTTATTCTATTTATTTATTTTCAACGAAAGAAGAATATTTCAGCCTCGAGTTTTCCCATCTTCAAAATAAAACTTACAGTTTCGTAAAAGACATTCTTCGTATGCATAGAAACGTCTTTTGTGCCTTTGAGCTCAGCCGAAGATCTCCAATCCATCAAAACTGTATTCCAGTTCTCAACTTTTCTAGAAAATTCACGTTCTCTCAAAATATTTCTAATAATAAAGGCCGGTATGTATCATGCAGCATTTGTATGTTTGGAACGGTTTTTTCATTGTACATGGTAATGTATAGGAAAAGCATTGGAATGGGGTCGAAAATTGGAATAGTTTTCGACGGATTTGCTCATTTGTGTAACCCGGAACAACAATCAAATAGTTTTAGCGTGACCTCTGTAAGTTTGAAAGAATAGACCAGGCTTTTTCTTTTGAAATGGTACACCAAAATTTTCAAAAGCTTCAATAGAAAACTAAATATGCTGAAATGTATGAATTAAATGCTTGTTAGTGTCAAAAATTTTGCAATACCATTGTTTTTACCAATTTTTTTTAAACGTTAGTTTTTCAGGATCTATTATAGATATAACTTAGATGAAGGTTGATATGAATTCAGCATGAAATATGGGAGAATATATTAGGGACAGGGGATTCATTAAGGATTTCCATATACAGTGTTTTCTATTTATGGTTCTATAATTTTCATTTTCACTGAAATTATAAATCATTACAAATAAAGTTTGGAGGATTCAGCATCAAATATTCGAGAAGATAGGATATATTATTAAGAACTTCCACTAACCACTACAACAATGAAGTGGTTAGTGGTTAGTGTTAAAATGTGAGTGATCTCGCTCTGCTCGAAAATAGTAATTTTCAATGACGGAGCTAACCCGACATCTGACTAAAACTAATAATTTTCCATGTTGAGCTTTTCCAACACAGAGCAGGGATGCAAAACAGGGTTGAAAAAAATGATATTTCTTACAAAAAAAAGTGCGTAGTTTAAACAGAAATATGATAACGAAATATTAAAAAATTAAAATACTACGTTATACTATCAGAATAAAAGTATCGCCTGGTTGTTAAGGCAAAAAATAAATATTGAATTCAAATATTCATGCTGTTACTTACAAAATATTAAAATTTCAGATTATTTTAGACAGCAGTTTGATAGAATTTTTATATAGAAATATGATAGTTTGGACTTTGTATGATAAGGTTATTATTAATGTATATAAACCATGTATGCAAAACCGTGCAACATATAAGTCATCTACTTAAATGATTGCTTAATAACTTGACAAAAAGAAATCTGCAAATAATTTTTAAAATGTAAAAAATAAACAAGAATAACTTGAATAAAATCTCGTTGAAATATGCAATATTTACTGCTCGGATGTTGAGAATACGTTTAGTATAATAGAAGTGTAAGTCGATTGAAGAGTCCCGGATGATCAATTTAAACGCAAATAATATTTTTTTTAAAAAAAAAACCATTTTTTAACAGATTTAATTCAAAATAGATTGAATTTCACTGTTCGTGGGAAAGATAGCTTTTAGTCGGAGGTTTAGGAGGTTGTAAATGAATTGCATTTTCTAAGGGGAGTAATTATGTTTCGATAATGTCTTTTTGTAGGTATCATCCTATTTGGCGATAAGTTGCGACTTTTAGGATATATCATCAAATTGAAGAAAATTCAATGAAGGAAACCTACACTAATCTTTCTCTGCTAATTCCTGTCGCTGTGAGGGAAATTTTAATTTAATATTTTGGATAAATAAGTTGGTATCACGTCTGATTTCAATTAAATAAGATTAAGTACACAACTTTGATAGAAGGTCTTTTATTAAACTTCTTATAAGACGTACAAAATGGAAAAAGGCCATATTTCGGATTCAAAATTTAGTGAGTTTTAGTACTATTCATAAGACAGGTACCTTTCGTTAGGGGCTCTAAATCATTTGCATTTTATTAGGGGATGATATACTATGTTGGATTTGATAAGGAGTCGTATAAGAAATAATACTTGATTGAGAGAAGTTAATGGATCGAAAATATTTTTAGGGAGTATGTAAAGATTGTTGCTATCCCAACCGGGAAGCGAACCATGGAACTTCGAACTGGACAGTCGACGCTCTACCATTGGGCTACTGGGACGAAATTGCAAGCTCTTATCGTGGAAGTGGATTCTACATTCTCTACCCTCTCCAACTAATGTCAGATTGGCGGGCAACTGACAAACTGACTGACTACAGCCTGCTATTTTTATCTCAGCTTCCTGCTACTACTATTTTACCCAGGTTAGTATCCTGCGTGGTTGGAATCCTCTCAATTTGAAATTGGCATTTCGTCTTCTAGAGTCCAATTGATCAGTAATAGTAGTACTAGGGCCACTTTCAGACCTCCAGCATCTCCGCATTAACTTATAGGGTTGATTTGCTCGGGCGCCATTCTAAAGAACCTTGCTGCTCTGACCGGGAATGTTCGGATCTCCAAACTGGCCAACTGACGCTCTACCGTTGAGCTACTGGGACTCGATTGCAAGTTCTTGTAGTCGAAGTGAGCTCTGCAAGTATGAACACAAGTGCTGCAGGGATGTAAATGCTGCCGATGAGATGTAATCTTTTCAATTTTATGCAACTCTTCATATCTCTCTTCCAGTTATATATATTTTCCGTGTATATGCAAAATGGCATATGCATTTGCAGTGCCGCAATGTTTTTCATTGCATTGTTTGTTGTTATTCATTTATGTTTCACGGAGAGGAAAGATCGCTGAAAGTATTTCATCTTAGAAATGAAACTTATGCATTTACGAGAAAGCATTACGCATGCATGGGAATGTCTTTTGGGCGCCTGAACGCGGCTGAAAGTCTCATATCCATCAAAACAATATTCCAGCTCCTAACTTTTCCAAAGAAGTCCTTTCCTTTTAAAATATTCTTAACATTAAAGGATGACTATGTATCACGAGGCATATAGACTTATAGAACAATTTTATTTTACTTTCCCTACAATACATGATAATGTATAAGAAAAATATTGGTATCATACCAAGAATCGCAACTGGAGTTTTCAGCGGATCTGTGCCTTTTGGGGCCTCTAGAATACGAATAAACTATTTTAAACGTGACGTCTGTGTGTCTGTCTATGCAATGTATGTATCTACTCTAACTCAATAACTAATGGACCGAATATCATAAAAATTGATAGGTAAGTCCCGCGTGGGTGTCCCTGGTGCTAATTAGCTTTTGGTATCATTCGAGATAAAATGACTTGCTTTTTTTTGCGAAATGGCCTGGAAGAATTGCCAAAATCTAAAATAAAAAACTATGTATGATTATTGTTTTACATGTAATTTTTGGCGATGGAAATAAAAAGACCAACCCCATTACTCTAGGACTAGCCGTTCTGGAGATATTTTATTTGTTTCACATATTTGCTACGCTGGTTTTGTGAATAAGTCCAGTTATCAAATGAAAACGACAGCTGAATTAAAAACGCAAATTCAGTATAATTTCAATTGATTATGCTTGTTATTTAATGCAATTCAACTCAATTTAATGAATTATTAATGAAATAAAGAGAAAATGAATGTAAGTCTGCAGAATGAATTTTAGTCATGTGCTGCTCACAAAAGATTTTTTCATTTTATTGTCTGCGAATTTAATTTATAGTATCACATAAAATAAGAATTGTATGATGTCTTATTTACATAGGATTTGTGAGAAAAAAATGTTATACAATTAACTTCGGATGTATCTTCTTTCACAAAGCATGCAATGGTTACTTTTAGGACGAAATACATATGCATTTAAAAAGTGTTTGAAGTGTCAGGCTCCAATTAATTTGGAGGATGGTCATATCTGCTGTCTATATATTCAAATCTACGCCCACTGCCCCCCTCTGCATATACAATGTTCTGTGAGGAAAATACTAATTAATCAACTTACTTAAAGTTATACAGATTTATGCCGAGTTTGGAAGATATACCTAATTCTCTCGCGCCATAATTTTCCTGACCTCTCAGATATGATCAAATAAGTGAAATGCTTAAAGTAAAGAGGAGGGAGGTGGAGGAGATTTGAAAATTGCACCATTACTTTGCTCTTTAAATACCTCATCAATACATAATATATACTTCAATTTTACAAATAAACACAATAATGAACTAAGTTTATATATTCAGAATGTATCGATACGAATCTATATAATCGCGTACAAATGACTTTAGAAACGCCTGTTTCGAAAAGAGTTTCTGTAAATTGTTACTGCTCACCATAGTAACATAGCTTGTGACGTCATGAAGCATAGCAACGCATGAATGGAAATGCGATCTAATAATACTGACGATCTAATAATACTAAGCTCTTTGAAAATTGAAAACGTCAATTTTTTAAAAATTCATACGAAATTTAAAAATTGATTAATTTAATTGTTTTATTAGAATGCAATGATATAAATAATATTTATGACAAAGGTTAGAATCGTGTTAATCTTCCATTCTTGGATAAAACGATATCATAATCAGAAAACTTAAAACGATCATATATCTATGCATGCAGAAACAAATAAATAAATATGAAGAAATTGTCCTACGAATCTGACTTAAAGATAGCGGGAATGAACTTTCTTTGCTCTTTCCGATGATATCATGATGGAAATTCTGTAACTACGCTTGAACATAAAATATCTAAAAAACTAATTCGAATCAAAAGAAAAAACTTTGTCTGTGGTGTTGGTAGTTCAACTAACCCTATAATAATGCTTTATTATTATAGGGTTACCCACAAAGCTTAGATTTTTGGCTAGAGAAGTCACAAACATATACACATACACACAAGCATTCTTTTATTAGGTAATATGTAAGTACAATAAAATTATATTTTCTCAAAATTCTATTTTGCTTCCATCACCAGCCATGTTCTTGAATAACCTGATCATCACATCTGTATAAAATGATTCTTTTTAATAAACAGAAGTTCATAATTATCACAGAAGTTCATATTAAAGCGAAAAAATATCTTATAAAAGTAAAAGTACTACATCTCTGCATGGCGCAATTAACATCTCTGCATGGAACATATTTTTTACTACATACGTTTTGACAAAATGCATTTGAAATTTCGAGACTAGTTTTATTCGCATAAGATACTTATTCACATCTTTTTCTTTTCATTCATATATTAGACCCTCGACCCCCCTCCCCCCTTGAGAAAAGGACTATAATTATTTTACCTTAAAACTTATTTTCTTCAAGAAACAAATGCAATAATTTATTCTATTTTATTAAAGGGTCCTTTCAGATTGTTTTTTAAATTAGATTTCTATTCATCTCTTCCATCATTTCTTGTAAGTTGTACCCATTTAATTGAATTTAATTGAAGGGCGCTGTAATCGTGAGAGATGTGCGCGCTTAATTGCTAAGATGCGACGACTTCAATTTTTTGTATCGAATTCATTAATGCTGCTCTGTAAATGTCCTTTCTATAAATCACCAAAGATAAAAAATAAAAAACTTTTAAGTTCAGTTTAAAGATAAAGTAGTAGTGAAACTATTTTTAATCCAGAAAAAATATTCTATTTCCTTAATTAGCATCCGCCTGCATTTTCTAACAGGAAATTGGCTTTAAGAATTTAGTTAGGACTAGCTACTCGTTCTTCGTACGGAATATATAATGTAAAGAAACTTTAGTCGTGATTTAACTTTGTGGGAAAGAAATCTAAAGTTATACTTTTAATATTAAATTCATTAAGATTAACATGGTCATTAATTCATACATAGTGGATTTAGTATTTAATCGTACATTGCTAGTTGTTCCGCTATATAAAACCCGTCAATTATTTAACTTTCGTGTGAGTCCTGTAAAGGAATTATTAATTATTATAATACTTATTGACTGCACCATTTAAACTTTAACAATAAAACATTTATTAACAACATAAATCTTAATTAAATACAATTACACCATTTAATTATATTATTTCAGCAGAGGGGACATATGTGACCAAAACGGAAAATACTAAATAGTGGTTATGACCGGATATCATTTTCAATAGGCACATACCTTCAAGTCTGTCTTGGCCTTTGATCATATATCAAAAGCTTGCATCAGTTATTTGTACTGGCCATAACTCTTTGGGGTGTGGCTCCTTCTCGTACTCTGATTGCACTCACACATTAATATATCTCCATTATTTTGGAACCTCTACGGAACACTCTACAAGTCTGAATTCACCAAATCCAGTCATCGTCTCCAAGTTATCTTAAGTCGTATTAAAACATCACTGCCTTTAAGTCATATTGGTATCTCACTCTCTCAAGTCATGTTAGTTTCTATCTGTGCACAAGTTATCTTCTCAAGTCAAATCTTCATAATTATTTTCTCTCGTTCTCGGGTCACCGGTTGTGGTTCCCTCGGGAGGGGGGGGGGGGGGGAGGAATTCCCTCTTTTCTTCCATTTGGCGCATTGAGTTTGACGTAATAATCTTCTTTTTTTATTGGTTACACCTTTAACCAATGGAACTATTCCACATCTCATAAGGCCCAGCTCAGCCCCTCTGTCATGGCCCCCTAAATTTATGGTCTTCTGACCTTTAGGTTCACGGGGTGAGTTACTTATTATTTGTCCTTAATTAATTATTACTCGTCTTTAATTAGCATCCGCCCGTATTTTCTAACAGGAAATTGGCTTTAAGAATTCAGTTAAGAGTAGTAGTTCTTCGTACCGAGTCTATATAATAAAAGGCAATGTCTGTGAGTCTGTGTGTGTGTCTGTGTGTGTGTGTCTGTGTGTCTTATACACTATAGGTTCAGCGACCACGCGTCGGAGAGCTACGATATTTGGCAATCGGAGACCCTGGGGGGGGGGGAGGGGGACACATGAAAACCGATTTTTAAAATTTTAATTATTTTTTTTGTTATTCAATGTTTTATGCGATTTCGACCGTTTTTTGCCCTTTTTGTCCAATTTTCTCCACAATCCAGGCGTCGTAGAAGAAAACAAATCACACGACCGAAAAGAGCAGACAATTGCGAGTAAAAATATATCAACTTCAAATCTCGGGGACAAATTTTAATATTTTTTAAAGATTTTAAAACGAAAGTCACTTTCAGCTCAAAAAAACGGAATTTCAATTTTAAATCCTCGCATCCGGAAAAGTACAGACTATTTCGACTAATAATTTGCATTTTTAGAAAGCTCAAACATCAGGGATTCTTACAAGCCCAATATGGTCAAGAAATGATTATAAATAGCATCATTTCTCGAGGATTTTCAATTTCCGCGAAAGAAGAGATCGACTTCCCACTTCCCGCAGAATCACGGCGCTTGTATAGCGACTGTTTGCGTGCGGTTGTTCGATGACATATTTGAGACTGTTCTGAAAATCGTCAGCAGTTTGTAAGGTTTTGATTTAGACAACGAGAGAGTTAAAAATATTTCATTAAAATCATAAAAATAATTTAAAAATGGATAAACATAATATGAATATAAAAATATAATGTATAAAAATAATTAAAAATGGTTAAAAATAATTTAAAAATAGATATTTTAAATGGATATTTTAATTTATGGATATTTTAAATGGATGTTTTAAATGATGGAACGATGGATATTTTAATTTTATGGATATTTTAAAGGATAGAACGATGGAACAATGGAATGAGGATGATGGAATTGAGAGCTTAGCATATGGTCATTATAAAATTTTAATTAGCGCGCGGAAAGTTAGCGCACGGAAAGTTAGCGCGCGGGAATTGCACTCGGTAGGCCCGGGTTCGATTTCCGCCACTGCCAAATTGCACTTCCTGGACTTCCAAATAGTTACCTTACATCTTTCTGGTAGGTTGCGTCAGCGAGTTTGCCACGGTCAGAATTTTCAAGAGTAGCGAACAGGCTGGTCGCCAAAGGCGGCTAGTATATAATATAAAGCAACTTTATTTACAATTTTCTGTTAACTTTTAATAATTGGAAACGAAAAAAAGTACGTTCTTTCTTGCTGAGACTAAAAAAAAAGTAAGTAACACTGTTACTTGTTAGATATTGATATGAAACTCCTATCGCATATTTTGAATGTGAGAAGGTTGATGTGTGTTGTGTACGACGATGGTACAGGATATTCAAAATGTTTCGATATTTTCTGGTTATTTTTTATTATTTTTAATATGTTTAGTTTTATTTATTTATTTTATTGGAAAATTCTATAGTTTCGGTAGATTAAATAAAATGCAGTTTATTTCAGCTGATTCTGAACTCAAACGGCGAAGTTATCGACAATGAAATGTTTGAATGTAATGTTTGCACTGAGCAAACTTGAGGTTGGAGCAAGTGATCTGCGCATACTGTCATATAGCGAAAATGTCGATGCACAGATAAAACATTTTTTTTAATATTTTTCTATCAGAATTGTTTTATAATACAGTTTAAAGGGTCCTATTGAATTTCCTGGTTTGGCCTAGCCCTCACATCTTTGTGCCCCAAACCTGCGGTTGAGTTGTGTGGGTTGGGTCGAGCAGCTTGAAGGGTATACATAATGAAATTAACATATTAGGTTCTGTACTGAGTTCGGCATATACTTTTACTCGTATTATGTTAACAACCCAATTGAACGGAGATGAGCTTATATAATTTCTGTGGAAAGTCCTCAAAAAAGTACGTTGCGTATGAAGCTCTTAACTAATCTACAAAATTCGAGAAGTTTCCAAAATTAGCTAAAGGTTGGCGATATTTTTTAAAATTAGTCAGTAAGATTACCGAATTTTGGATTATATTCGCCAAGGTCAGGTGACCTTAACCTTAAAATTACAACAGTGGTTTCCTATTAGGTATTCGCAACAATATGATGTTACTTTCTTTTCATACTTCCGCTGCATCCACGTCACATTTCTTTTATTATTTACTCCGCACCCCATATCCTAAGGTGTTTCACATCAATAAATAGACAAAAGCGTCATTTACAATTTTATTTATATAGATAATAACAATGTTACAATTAGTTAATATATTTTTTGTGGATTTTGTTTTATTTTCATCCTATTAAGGGAAGGAATAAAGAGATATATTTCATCCATGGCCATTGAGCAGGCAACAGTTAGCCATGACAAATCAGCAAGTACTTGGAACTATGCTCACAGTGATTCCATAAAGAAGGTAATAATTTTAGAGATAGAGGCATAAACAATGATCAGGTGACGTTATCGGATTTTGGATTGTATTTAATGTAGAGAGACTCGAAAGACGATTAGGTCAACGTTAGATTGGAGACTCAAATAACGATTGTTTCCCTTTGTTTGGAATCTCATATAATGATTGGATTACTTTCAAAGTGAATAAAAAGTCAGAAGTACATGAAGACAGAGATGTAGAGGGAACGACGGACGTCTATGTTTTAAATGGGGCCATACTAAAGCTTCCCATCAACATTTCATGGAATTCGGTACAGCCGTTTTCTCGAAAGAGTGAAACGAACATACAGAAAAACAAATAAATTTTCAATTTTAGTTATATAGATAGCCCGATGGGTCATTGCAGCCATTTAGACAGCCTTTTGATAATCCCAAAATGGATAACGTTTATCTACTTACCCACAGAGTATGACATTTCGAAAAATAAGAAATTAAATATTTTTGTGCATTGCTAATGAGTATCAATAACATTTTTAAAGTACATTCTATATAAAAAATGATTTTGTTCAATCACCGGATGCAACACCCACTGAAATACCTCCATTGTATCAGAAAAAAAAGAAATCTTTCTATTTTTCACGGCCAACAAGAAAGAGCTCTAGTTATCTCATTCGGCTGTGAACTCACTCTTTGATGTGGCTTCTCTCAGAAGAAGCTCAAAGGTATAGTGCCTAGAAATATTTTCTAGGCAATGTAGCAAAGGGGGTGCACGCAGTTCATGCGATTCATTCATTGCTTTTACTCACCTATTTTTAGTAATGATTATTTTTGCATTTGTGTTTCATTGAATATAAGGATTGCATCATAATCAACATATTGGTACTTTTCTGCTCTGAAATACATTTGTCATTTCAATATTTAGGATATTACCTGTTAGCGGTAAAAATTCTGCCATACGAATGTTTTCACTTATTATTGTTTTTACTTTTTGTTATTTTTATTATGTTTATGGTTGTTTTTTTCAATAACTGATATATTTTCGCTGTGGATGTTCTAGCCGTATTTGAATTACTCTTCGTTTGCCTCGTCTCAATTCGTTCTTAACGGTTCTTAAGGGTGCATACTTGTATTGTTTCAGCCTGAAGAAGGGGGTTTATAACGCCCTTAAAACAATTGTAGTCACCTAACTGACACATTTCTGCTTTCTCCAAGGAAGTTTTTGTGTTATAAGCATCAGTTTTATTTATTTCAATCTTTCATTTATTTCGATTGAAGTTAAAATTTCATAAAATAATACGATTTTGGTTTATTTATAAATATAATACAAGAAATTCCACTGGAAATTTTCATTTCTTTTAAGTTATTGTGCCCGACGTAAATAAATCCTCTCTATCACAGACTGATTAAGACCTGATGTTTACTCAATCTAAAAACCATTTATTGGAAATTTTTTGACCCGTTTTGTTTCTTTAAAACTGAGTTATTTTGCCTTGAATGGCTCCCCAAATAGGGTCCGTTTTGGAACAAACAGGATAAAATAAATCAACAGAACTAATTCTGTAGATAAAGGGCATCCGAATTTCTCATCGAAAAATAATATGTATTTCTAAATAAAATAAATTTTCTCATTTACTGTCTGTATCGAACACTTAATAATTCACAATCTAAACAAAGTTGCAAAATCGAACAAAATGGCTAACTTCGCACAAATTCGTTCGTCAGACAACGTGAAATCGGAAATTCAATCTAGCACTTATTCTCCCCGGATCAGAGTAAGCGTCCACCTTCTCCTCTCCTTGGCATCTTTTTTCCTTTCCGAAGACTTTTTTTTTTCAATTGAAGAGCTGAAAGGTGACAAAATTGAATTCTCCTCCTCAGGTTTAATTTCACAACGGGAGAATAAAAGGCTTTGTAAAATGAATTTGGAAGTAAATGGATAGGAAGTGCGTTGTTTTGGGGGATTCTGTTTATGTTTGTTACTCATGTTTTGTGAAGTTGTATGTGCAAACTAAGTTAGTAGTTTTCGTACTGAAGGATGTGAAGATTCACATGTGTCAGAAAAATGTGTAATAAATGAAATTTGAAGCCGTAAAAAATCTGAATAATATTAAAAAGAACATGAAGGTACTGAAGAAATGGAATATGTCAATATTTGATATGTGATATGTGAATAACATATGCTAAAATTTGATATGTGAATAATATATGCTAATATCTGATGTGTGAATAATATATGCTAATATCTGATATGTGAATAATATATTGCTAACGGCAACGTCAATGGATGATGAGGTTCCAATCGACTTTCAAATACTTTCATGTTTCTAGGAGAGGTAGAAGTTTCAATCTTCAAAATCGATTTTTCAAATTTAATTAAAAATGTATATACTTATATTCTATTTTCAGAATATAAGTATATTCTATTTTCAGGATTAATTTAAAGCAAACAGCATCTAAATTGGACGTAAAAAGAAAAAAAAAATTAATACTGAAATTATTTTTTATATATTCATCAATGGTATCCCATTTCCGATAAAATAAATATAAATTGTTTATAAGTTTTATATATTAGGTTCGAAGACATAAGCGTCCGAAATGTTTAGAATTTACATAACATTTGGATTTCAGCTGGATATCAGAATCATAGGCGTTATTATATCAAAATAGAAGAATGTCAGAATGAAAACTGTCTGAAAGTTCTTCCCTTCCTCTCTCAATTATACATTGTTTATGCGTTTTATATTTTAAATTCGAAGATATAAGCGTTCGAAGTGTTTGCATTTTTCACAACATTCCTATTTCAGCTGGATATCCCGACCATAGACGTTATCCATGTCAAAATCGAAGAATATTAGAATGAAAGCTATCTGAAAATGCTTCACTTCTCCTTGTAATTATAAATTATTTATACATTTTATTTTTTTAATTGAAAGGCATAAGCGTTCGAAGTGTTTGCCTTTTTCGTAATATTCCGATTTCAGCTGGATATCATAATTATAGTCGTTATTCGTGTCAAAATAGAAGAATGTCAGAATAAAATCTGTCTGAAAGTGCTTCCCTTCTCCTCACAATTATTTTTTTGTTTTCTACTGCCTACTAATAAATTACAGGGTGATTCAAATCAAAATATCCGTGTTTGGCGAGCCTAACATGAGAAGTACAGGGCATACATTCTACACCATGGGAAAATGACCAGTGCAATAAAAAGTGCAGTTCCAAACATGGACGACAGGTGAAAATGTGGCATTGTGATCATTTGTAGATAATGAAATAAAACATGACCCTATCAATAAACAGCATACGAAGTGTAGCATGTGAATTAATTAATACTCTCCATACACACACAAACTCTGGATCACATAGAGATGTGGCGAACAACATTAACTAAACACACGAGTCAAACATAAGAGCAATCAAAGGCTACTAGGAGTTGGCTCAAAATGGTCTCACAGGCGCTGTTCAATATGTCCGTCGTGCTGCAGGAACAACAACTGGCATCGTGTTATAGCATGATTCACAGTAGCACGTAACTGATCAGTGTAGATGTTGCGTGCGTGTACGGTGATCTGACTCTTCAAATCCGCCAGGTTTCCAAGGTTTCCTTGATAAACTTTGTGTTTCAGGTAACCCCAAAGCCAAAAATCACAAGGTAAGGACAGGTGAACGCGGAGGTCATCGTGTAGGAAATGCACGACTGATAAGGCGATCTTCTGAAAAATGATGTTTCAGCAACTGTTGCACGTCACGCCCAATATGTGGGGGATACCCATCTTGTTGGAACATTGATGTCTAGAGGCATCCTTGTTGCTGGAGTTCTGGAATGACAAAACCCTGCAACATATCCCGATATCGTTCTGCAGTTAAAGTGAGCCTTATCATTCCGTACGATGTTCCACGGCCAGTTCGGGTCTACTCGCATGCGTGCCAAGAACGTCAAAGCGAATGTTTCACACACATCGTTATCGGCAGGTTTTAACTCTTGTAAAGAGTGGAAGAGTGGATCTTATACGAATAGGCTTCCAGTACTTTCCGCAAACATATTCATACCGTTGTGTACAGCAAATCCAACTGCCTTGCAAGGGCTGCTCTGCACTACACATTCCTGTTGTATTCTCATTGGATTGATTAACGACAGCGGTTGCAATATTTTCAGTCACCTGCGGTATCTGTTGTTTTCGTCCTCGTCCTGGTATAAATGCAAAGCTTCCTGTCTCTTCGAACCGATGAACTATCCATCGCAAAGCACAGGGTGTTAGTGGATCCGTACGCAATTCTTTCTGTTCCCTGTACAAGCACAGCGCTTTAGCAGCTTTTTTGGCGTTTTGGTAAAACAACTTTCCGGACAGCACGTTCCGGACAACTATCACGTCCGTCAAATAATACTCCGACAGGATTCGCACGCTTTTTCATACCCTCATACGAGGCCCTTTCACGCGCTTGTTATACAAATTTTGTTAAGCTCGCAGCTCCAATGGTGCCCTGGGAGCTACTGTATTATCCACATTTCTGTGTGATCGAGGGCTTGTGTGTGCATGGCGTGTATCAATAAATTCACATGCTACCACTTCGTATGTTGTTGTTTATTGGTAGTGTCATGTTTTATATTCATTATCTGCAAATGATCACAGCGCCACATTTTCACCTGTCGGCTCTTTTTGGAACTACACTTTTTATTGCACCGATCATTTTCCTAACGTGTGAAATGCATGCCCTGTAAATTTGGAGACGTTACGTATACGGGTTGCCTCTCCAGAGCGTTTCAAACAGGATATTTTAATCTGAATGACCCTCTATATTATTCACAGATATTTTTCTGCAGCAGTTCGATAGTGTTTACAATAAATATCAAGCAAACAAAATGACAGGCTTCGCAAAATTTCGCTCGTCAGACAACGTGAAATCGGAAATTCAATCTCGCATTTTCCTTTCACCGGAGCTGAGTAAGATTCTTCGTGCTGCTCAGCACTTTTTTTTGTTCAAAAGATTTTATTTCTTTCAGAGATTACGTGGCAGAAAGGTGACAAAATACGAATTCCTCTATAGATTTCATTCCGCGACGGGGGAAATAAAAAGGTTTCGAAAAATAAATTTGTATGTAAATGCCTGAGAAACGTATTGGTCCGGAAGATTCTGTCTTGCTGTTTTACGCATGTTTTAAAAATCTTTATGAACAGATTAAATTTTGGAAAATTCTGTAAAAAGTGAGACATTTCTATATTCTTCTACAAAAGTGCGTAGGAATTGTGAAAGAGTAGAAATATGAATAGTTTTATAGAGAACAAAATAAGAAGCGGAAAATATGATAATATTCCATAGGGTGAAACATGGTAACAGAAATATGAAATTTTCAATATTCAGGGATTTATTTTTATGGGAATTCTGTTCTTGAAACATATTATGGTCTTCTTTGAGTCTTTTCTTTTGGTGCCTTCATTGTAAGCTTTCACACATTTCATGATCTCTAGCTTGACAGATAAAAACTAATACTGGCCTGAACTTGGTTGTTTTCTCCGTTTTTTAGATTACCAAATACTGTAGCAAATATTGGCCTTAAGTTTGATACTTTCAACGCGGAATTTTCTCAATTACGCCACTGCTTAATTATTAAGCCTGTATTGGCTACTTTATTGGTAACGTTGTGTGATTTGAATTATACTAATATAGGTTTCATAGTATGCAGCAATTTTTATAAGAAATATTTTGATCCAGAAGCTTAATACAAATATTTATAAGCTATGGAAATCTATTAAATTAAATATCACTGTTAATTATTATCGTTATTAAATGTAAAAGATCACCACTTTTATTGATTCTTCATTATAACGTCCAAATAAAATATCAAATCAATAACTTGATTTTGAATATCGCTTGTCCAATTGTATTTAATATGTAAAATTAAAACAGCGTTGATTGGAAATGTGAGGATGACTTTCATGTCTTTGAATAATAAGTCACAACTCTTAAGTAGTTAGGGATACTTTAGGGATAATTATGGACTAAAAGTCTTTCCTGCTTGTAGTTCTTGACTTGGACTGAATTGGATTAGTATGGATGTTCCACTGTTTTTTATGTACACTACATTGACTGTCGGCTATAGTTTTATGTGAAATATGAGCATATATGCATGCAAACACTCAACTCGGCTCCAAAAGTTAGAGGATGAATGCATCTTGCGAATGTTACCAGTGGGTAGAATGTGTTTACTACTATAAGAAATCTTTCAATTCGGAACTATTTCTTTCTTAAAGGAAAACAAATATCTTTTCCAAAGTACAGTTGAAACTGCTGCTAATAAAAAAAATATTAAAACTTCGTTTAAAGTAACATACAGCACAAAATTAATAGTTCCAACCGGTTTCGAAGGCAAGAAACAACCTCTTTTGTCAGAAGAAACAAGAAGCGCAACTTTTACTCATCAGAGCAAAATCGGCAACTGGTGTTTTACTAACCGAATAAGTACTTTGTTGACATTTTATTTTTCTCTTTGGGATTTTACCGTTTATTCAAAGTGTTCTACTACTTGTTACGTCCTTCTTATTTTTTACTTCTCTTTTTTCCTTTTTTATGACTTTTCTTAACTTTTCTTTTAGTTAATTATATCTCATGAAATTTATTACATTATACTCAATTTGGAACTGTTTGAATAGAGTTAAGGTTTCACAGAACAATTAAAGTATTTATTTATTTTATATTTAATTGCAGCAAATGATTGTATTTATCTTTGTAAAATACAGCACAAAATTAATAGTTCCAACCGGTTTCGAAGGCAAGAAACAATCTCTTTTATCAGAACAAACAAGAAGCGCAACTTTCTGAGCAAATGATTGTATTCATCTTAGTAAAACAAGTTCTTCCACATACAGTTAGCTACTATAACTATAGAATACATGAACAGAGTAATCCTCGATATAAGAAAAGGTATGCGGCAGAACAAAATGGCAAACTTAGCAGAAAATCGTTCATCAGACAGCATTAAAGTGGAAATTCAACTTTGCATTTTACTTATGAAGAGTAGCTGAGTAAGCGTGTCTTGGGATGTTCGGCGCTTTTTTGTTTGCAAGGCAGAAAGGTGGCGAAATTGAATTGCCCCTTAGCTTTGATTTCATGACGGTGGAATAAAAACATTGTAAAAATAAAAAAAAAGAGGATACAAATGCATAAAAAATGTGTTGGCCTGAGGATCAGTTTTTTCTGTATCATGCATGTTTTAAGAATGCATAAGTGTAAACTAAGTTAGGCACTTCTGTGTTTAACAATATGCAGCTTCATTTTTCATAATGCATACAAAGTAAATCTGGAAAATTGCAAATATTATATGAGAAAATCCCTTATTTCTAACAGTCTGTCACTCTTGGGGACTTGTCGCTAAGGCGAGGCAACTTGGCGAGCAACGACTTATCACTATCGCCAACTTGTCGATTAATGACACCCAATGTATCATTTTTTTAGAGAGTCGATGCATTTTTATTATTTAATTAGTGTTAATTTAGAACTCTTCGTGCCATGTGGTACATCAGGCCTTCAACCTAAATTTCCATTTTCATCGATCATGTGGTGTAACCATCGATTTCACCCAGTTCGCCTATTCAGCCTAAATTCTTTCCTCACTTATATCATTTTTCGCCAGATGATTTTGGGCCTTCCTCTTCTTCTTTTCCCTTCGGTGTCCATGTTAGAGATAGACTGGGAATTGCTTAACAAATCACCATCTTTTACACTTAAATTTTCAATTTACAAGTTTGATGTTTGATATTTTAAAATATTCAACATTTAAAATTCTGTTCGGTCAGAAAATGTTTAAATGTCTTCTAACTGGCCAATTTTAAATTTCTTCCGAATATACATTGAAACTTACAAATATTCTTAACAAAGAGTAATTGCTAAAAACAACCATATTTTTATTCATCGTGTTTAAAATGTTTTTGTAAAAATTCGTTAATTAATATTTGGCAAAATTATCTGAATGTCCTATCGTACTTCTATCGTAATCACAATCTATCTAGAGTTAAATCTTTTCTTCCAATCGTTGACCGTAAACTACAAATTTTCAAAAAATTCTTAATGTACATTTTAATTGGTCACGGACCCTGTTTTAGATTACTTATATTACTTCCGTATTAAATCAACTTCTAATTGCATTTGCAATCACTTTGACTATGTTGACCATTTTATATTTTCTTGTCCCCAAATTAAAAATTTTCAGCCATATAAACCACCTCCTGCTGATCAATCATATTCAAGTGTTTGTAAAAACGACTTGAAATGGCCCTTCATATTGTGGCTTCTTAAATGGTCCACCTATTAAAAACACATGTGAACAAGTGCCCAAATCTTTTGGCACTAGAATATAATCCTGACGCCCGTGGTGTACTTTTCAAAAGAAATAAGTTATTTTTAATTTTATCTAAGCCTTTGGAAGAACAAATAACTGTGAACTTAAGATTACTAAGGAAGAAAATTGAAAATAATTTGACAGGAGGAAATATTTACAATTATTGTTTTCGACAATACGATCACTCTGATGTAAAAAGGTTTAACAGAACAGTAATTTGCATTTGAAATATTTCTTTGACGAAAAGAAATAAAAAATGAATCAAGTTCAAGCAAGAATTTAACTAAGAACACCACTCCGGTTTTTGATATGAACACTAGATTTAAGCATCAGTGAACGTGGAAAGTCAATGGGTGATTGGAAAATTTAGTGTTCATTTAAGGGTTATGAAAATGCTGATGACCTAGGTTAGTATCTAAATTGAAATGCTTATCCGTGATTGAAACACGTATGGCAACATTTTGTAGCAGCGTTACCCGAGATAGATAGATAAACAGATATATAAATCAAGGTGTTTGTATTATTAATGTATATTTGCTTAGCTCCATGTTTAGACGTTGCACAGGGTCTCGTGGATTGCATTATGGCTTTTAGCCTATTTTCAAAATCTGCACTTTGTGTATTTATAGGACTTTCTATAAAAATTCACAGGGTATTTTAAGTGTTTTGCTATATACAGTTTCCACTGGAGAAGCATCAGGCTCATCTCTATGTACTGTTCGCAGGCCCAATAGGACTGATGATAAAGCCATAGATTTGTACCATATTACATTTTTGTGGCACATAAGGGTCTTTTCAGAAAACGATGCTGTCTTTCCCAGATCCCATTGGACCTTGAATTATAAGCAGCTGTTCTTGCCATTTCAATATCCAACATTTAAGTCTGGCATTTAAATATCCCTGATTCAAATTGAACCCCCTGATCAGTTGTGATTTTTCCTGGAGTTCCAAAACGGACTACCCAATGAAATACAAAGGCTCTAGCTACAGTTTCAGCAGATATATCATTAACTGGGACCACCTCAAGCCATCGTGTAAATATATCAGGAATTCGGACCATCTCAAGCCATCGTGTAAGTATATCAGGAATTGGGACCACCTCAAGCCATCGTGTAAATATGTATATCAATAAAAGTGACACAATATGAAATTCCTCTACACGGTGGTAACAGTCTGATTATGTATATGTGTACATGTGAAAACATCTCACTTGGGGCAGCAAACTTTGCGATTGGGGTTTTAGTATATCTATGAACTTTAGTTGTTTGACACGGATCACAAGTCTTACACCAGTTATTCATGTTTTTTCCCGGCCGTCCCTTGTAACTGCTCTACACTCTTTGGGTGAGCTGGACGATCAGGAAAATAAATGAATAAATTCCTCGTTCGACTTAACATAGCCGTTTAAATGTAATATGTGACTGAGATTTGAGTTATACTAAATTTGAAATTTCCTCTGGATATTATTATTTATGGTAGTGATTTCAACTCACTGATAGTCGATTTCAAAGACAATGAATGCTATCATGTGTGTAAAAGTAGAGGAATGTGGCTGCGCAGATTTCGTGAGTTACATTTCGATCTGAAATCTGAAGAACGAGAATATAGGGTCCATTCTAAATATATAAGGATAATTGTCTCAAAAGCTCAATGGATAGAGTGCCGCTTGGAGATCAGTGGTTCAACTGATCTTTGAGACAAGCGTTTATACTGTTACTACATTGATTTTAGATATTTTCTGAAAGAACATTTTCTAAGAAGACTAGAAAGTAGAAATGTTTAAAGACCACCGATAGTGGTCAAAAAATTCAAACTCTTTTAGAGAGTGAGCGAAATACCACAAAGTATTTCTCTTGGCCAAGAGTATATCCGTGTGTTAAGAAAATCAACTTCGCCCTTATGAAATTTACTTTTACCGCGTACGGTTAGACTATTTCATTATCTTTCAGAAATCATATTTCCTTGTTAATGAGAAAATTGCAATGTGTCTGATTAGCAATGACATTTTGCTACTGATTTTGAAATTGCCCCTTTCAGAGGGCGGGATATGTAGCAACGTTTTGGAGATATTGCTGTATGAAGCGGATACTGTAACCGCAGAAGGAATGTGATTTCTACACTCTAAAACGACATCGGTTAATTTATAACGTCATTCTATTTTATTGTTCAAGGTGGTGTATGATATCTAATTAAATTATTTAGATATATTTCAATATACATCTAAATTTAATGGTAAAAACGGAATTTGTTCAAAAAAATTTTGCCTAAAGCGGAATTTTTCACAATCTCGAAAATCAGCTTATTCTATAATGAAGTAAGATGAAAATCAAAATAAGATGGAATGTATAGCAAGTTCGAAGCAATTTCGTCTCATACAAATTTTGTCGTACATAAGGAAATATTACACATAATTACAATAAATTATACGTACATATTACGTACGTATAAGTTATCAGGTAAATATTACGTGCATAATTACAATAAAGAAAAGGATTCCAATTCTAGTATTAAATTTCCTGGTAAAATTCTTCAGGTAAAACTAAAAGCCATAAAGAATATGTGATATGAATGTATTAAAAGCTAAGAAGTCATAACCTCGCTCTAGATTTTAAACAATTATTTTATTTTTTATATTTTTAAAGATATATTTCATTTCAAAATCGTATCTGCTTTAAATCAGTTTGAGTAAAAATCGTTCAAAAATTTAATGATTTGTTTTAATAATATTTTGAAAAAGTAAAAAATATGCCATTTAAACGGAAAATTTCAAAGACTATTTTCTGTATCCAGTATTGCTTTAAATAACGCTCTCATTATATCCATCAGTATTGGTGGAGCAGTTTCATGCTTATAATCTCTCTGCAGTATACTAAACAGCCGAAAATTGCATTGGTAGCAAGAAAACTTGCACTGCGAGCTTGATTTCCAGCTTTAGAAACATTGCCTATCGGCGGATTTGGGGTCAATTTTAACGTTCTCGCATGGCCCCGAAAACTCAGTAGGTAGAGCTCCTATGTCGTGATCTACACCGTTAAAATGGGTATTAAAAAAAAAGTAGAATGTACTCATTTTCGAGCACTTTACATGCTTATAATAGCTCCGAGTAACCATGTTTCAATTTTGAAAAACGCATGTACTCATTTTTGAGTATATCAAAGAATTAAATTTTAAGCATATTTAGGCTCAAATTGTAAATACTATGTATTCATGAGTATGGGAGAATCACTTTTAAGCATAATTGTAAATACTATGTACTCATTTTTGAGTATATGAGAGATTCAATTATGTTTTTATTTTTTAATTATATTTTTAAACTAATAAATGACGGATGACAAACAGCGCATATGCATAAGACAAGCAATGCTTATTGCATGTCCGAATTCTACCGTCACATTAGAGAAAAAACACACGACCGCATAGCACTGCACACGAAATATATACATCCGCCATCGTAATTCTTATGATATAGTTCTTTAATTTCGAGGCTATAACTGTTATTCTTCGAAATATTTGCATAAAAAATTTCAGAATTATAATTGCACATTTATTACACAATTTTTTAATGAAATCAAAATGAAATAATACGTTTATTTACTGAAGCACTTATTTTCAAGCAAGTGCGGTTACTTATATTTCAGTATGTTACTTATTCGTTTATGGCGCCATTGTACTCAAATAAAAACGAGTACATTGAAGTTTTCGTTTTTAAGTACTTTATTTTTTGCAGTGTGGAGGTAAAAAATTCAAGTCTTTCTTCAGCGAGAACATTATGACTCAGTTAAAATAAACTTAATGGAACTTATGGTTACGAGGTAGCCAATTGGAAGAGACAATGCTCCCATAAGTTTTTCAGGCGTTAAAAAGGCTAATATTTTACTGGGTATGTAGTTGTTATCATTTACTGGATTTCTACTTCATTTCGCCGTACATGTCTAGTTATAAATCCATAGTTACTCCATTGTTACTTTGTGTAATAGATAATTTTACAACTCTATTACATTCACGGTACCAGTAGGCTGTGATTTGCATAGCGTTAGTTTTTCTTTATGTAAAGTTTGCCAGATGACGTAAAATATCATCATCATCGAGTCTTTTGTTACTTTCTGCAGCCTGAGTCAAATCGTTTTCTAGCCAAGTAGTGTGTGTTACTAGCATGTAGTTACAAAATATGATATAAATTAGCATACTTATGGAAATGAAACGTAACAGGAAAATGTCTTCCTGTCAAATGTTTGCTGATAAAGGTTGCGACTGATAAATCTCAACACTATGCAATAGTTTCTTCTTAGTGATTGATTGCAGTGAAAGCAAAACTTCTCTTATATTTAATGATAATGCGAGATTTTATCTATTTAATTACTGTGCATTTATCTGTTAAATTGTATGTAAAGTAGATACATATACATACGTATTTGAGCACCATATACAGAATAAAAATATTTTTATTTACCACTAAAATATTTTTATTCCAAGATGTCAGGCATAATTTTTAATCACATTTTATGTATTATAATGATGGTAATAGCAACAATATTAGTAATAGTTAAATTGATAGTAATGACAATAGTAATAGTAATAATAATAATAATAATAATAATAATAATAATAATAATAACATGGTATTATTATTA
The DNA here is from genome assembly GCA_951213105.1 of Amaurobius ferox. NCBI lineage: Eukaryota > Metazoa > Arthropoda > Arachnida > Araneae > Amaurobiidae > Amaurobius > Amaurobius ferox. The sequence goes on along the minus strand of OX578136.1, from coordinate 51,560,305 downwards.
TTATTATTACTAGTAGTAGTAATGAAAATAATTATTAAGATTATAATGATAGTATTTAAGTACTCGTATTAAATAAATTATTATTAAGTATTATAATGATAGTTATAATAACATTAACAGTAATAGTAATTATGATAATAATGACAAAGATAACAATAACAATAATAATAATGATAACAACAACAATAATAATAATAATAATAATAACAATAATAATAAAAATAATAGGCCATTATTATTATTATTAGTAGTAGTAGAAGTAGTGGTAGTAATGATAATAATTATTAAGATTATAATGATAGAATACTATCATTATAAAATAATATATTAGAATAATATAAAGTATTAGATAGATTATCATTAAGTATTATAATGATAGTAATTACAACAGTAATAGTACATAATAATAATAATAATAATAATAATAATAGTAATAGTAATAATAAAATGATATTAGTAATAGTAGTAGTAGAAGTAGTGGTAGTAATGATAAAAATAATTAAAACAAGTGAAGTGAAATCTCGTTGATTGATTATGAATTGATTGATAATTTAGAATGCATCTTTTTATCTCATTGAAATATAGATAATTTGCATTTTACACTTTTTGCATTTTACACTTCCATATAATACTCATTTATTTGTTAAATTTTTTTTTTGTGCAATATTTATATATATATGTTCTCCTAAATTTACTAAAAGTTTCTTTAAAAGGGCAACATCATTATCAGCAGATCAAATAATAATGATAATAGCTCTCAGCTTTTGTTAAGGATGCATACTGTTCTAACTGCTTTGTTTTGGCCTGATGAAGAGGGCTTATAATGTCCTCGAAACAGTCGTAGTGACTTAATTGACTTGTAACTGCTTTATACAAGGAAGTTATGTATTTTGCCTTACGAGGAGCAGTTTGTTTTCAATGTTAATAATGATGATATTTGTTTAAATAATAATCATTAGAGGAAAATAAATAAAACTGCTCAACATTTTAAAATGCATTAATTTATCGCATATTTATAAAGTAAATAATATTTTAGCATAAATCATTTCTTTCTCTTATAAATGTTTCTCTTAAACTTCTCTCAATGTCATCTCTTTGTTCTTTTAAATATCTAAGATATTCAAATACTTTACAGTCCAATAGCAGACGATTTCATTGTCTTATAAAATTGCATTTACTTACCTGTCAACATTACGGGATTTTCCACAATCGTCTTGGCAACATCCGGAAGGATTCCCCCGCCATCGGCGCTGCGTTCGCAACCTTTGAACTGGACGCTCATGTTCTTCGTGCATCGCGTCACTTTAAAAGCAACCAGAGTAGAGAGGTAAGAGCAATCAGCCGCGAACGTACTTTACTGGTGTGTTAGAAAAGCACGTTGAGGTCGTAACCTGCCGAGGATAACACTGAAAGGTGAGTGAGTGTAGGAGATTGTTCTTTTCGAAGGTTTGCGCGGGAAAAGGTAATGTTCTGCTTTTTTTGTAAAAGCAATTCTTTGCGAAAAGTTTCCCAGACGCAGAGAAAATAAATCGGAATAGAATATTCTTTTTGAAATTTCTTTAAAAATTTAATACATGGAGCATAAAAAATTACTGTTTTCAATCCAATGTATGGAAAAATCGAAGTTTTATTTATCTGCGGAATTCTGCAAAACTGTGCTAAGTAACTGAAACTAAGTTGGAGTAAAGTTCCACAACTAGTCACGTGTACAAAGAAATTATGCGAACATAGAATATTAGTTTCAGAATTGAAAAAATAATTGAAAATTTATTACATAGAGCATAAGGAATTTATCTTTTCAATGTAAATTGTGTTAAAAGTTTTTTTTTTCTTTTGCATAAATAGTATTCTTGAAAAAGTTCCAGTTATATGTGCAAAAAATTTTGATGGGTATAGGATATTAGTTTCACAATTTTTCTGAAAATTCAATACACAGAGAGTAAAAAATAGATCATTTTTAAGCGGCAGAAGTAAAGTTCTATAAGTTTTATGCACATTAATTGAAAAGCATGTGGAATTTGTTGTTAAGTTTCAATATGAAGCATAGAGATTAGGGTCTTCTCTAAATACTTTGTAGAAAATTTGGTTCTGAATCTTCAAGACGTATTTATTTGTACAATTGCGTTAAAGTGTGTTAACAGAATAATATTGCGAGGTTTAACAATAAGCTTCATGCACCTAGTAGATAAACGAGTATAGAAAATGTGAAGTTTTAAAACATGCTGTCTTTCTAATAGCCTTCATTGATTGAATTTTATTTTCTTTTTGGAAAATTATGGTATTAAAATGCATTGCACAAAAGTTCTATCTCTAGTTAATAGTAAATTGTTTTTGCATAATTGAACGTTTAGGGTTGCCACCATTTCTGCAGAAAGTTGGAATTGCCATTGAATTAAAAAAATGTTTAAAATGGCCTGAAAATTTTTAAGGTAATTTTTTAAAATGCATAACATCTGGAAAAGTCAGGTAATTAAAAAAGTTGGCAGTAAAGAAATTAAGTGATAACGGCAAATTTTTGTGATAACAATTAAAAGTGTAATTATCCTTTTATTAGACGAATATTAATGTTCATTCTCTCATCTCAGATTTTCATTAATATTTGATTGAGTGGTTATCTTGAAAGATAAAAATATTTTTTGTAATTTTGTGCTATAACCTAAAAATAAATAAATAAAATTTAAGTAACGGAAGCATTTTTAGATGTATGCAAATTTAAATTTTATTCAATGAATTTTTTTTCTGTTTAATAGACACGGCTATCAAAATGAGACAATTTTCTCATTTTCTTAGTTTCTAGATTATAATCTAACTCCTCTATATAAGCTATTAGAGGTTAAAATATTTTTTATTTTAACCGTTATATTTTAATAATTTAATTTCGGTATTATCCCCCGCAACACCGGGTATTTCTTCTAGTATTTAAATATATAAAATTATTAAGATTTCATAATATTTAATCAAAATATCTTTAAGCTTTATCTATGTAGATTGCAATCCCCACAAAATCCGTTCGACAAATATACATTGCAGAGTAAGTAAATTGTGTTTATGTTAATTGATTTATCTCATCTTTATTCATTACGAGAGAAATGCTTTCAAAGAGTTCGAAGTCCCAAACTCTGAAAAGAATTCTCAGGAGTTTCCTACATCACAAACACGTAAGAGTGTGCAGTGCATTTACATATTTGCTGTGTTGATTTACGAACTGCGTTTTGAAATATATATAATTTCTTTCGAAATAAAATATAAAAATATGTGTCTTTCGTATTTCTAATAAATAATAAGTTGATTTTAAGGCAACCGATAAAAAGTCTTATGCGTCCAATTCAGCACATGACGCAACTACAGATTAACTCATATTGATATTATTGTAAAACAGTAACACAAATTAAAACAGGGTCGCCTTAACCAAATATATAGTTTCCCATTTCCCCAAATGTAATTTCTTCGAACTTTAATGGGTTTCGGTGGGTTCATCCTACAGACGTACTATGTATGTCTATGGTTCCTGCCTGAGGGAGGTCATGACACCCAAAACTCCTCTCTTTGGCGACGTCATGTGGGAACAGGCGCTATACTATCTAAGGTATTGGAATAAATTCATTTGTAGAAGCGAAATGTATTTTACCTAGTACAATTGCTGTTTAAGAAACAAGTTGATAGAGAAATTAACCTCAAACTTAACCCCTGCGCTGTTCCTCTTTTTTTTCCGGCATGGTGGTCGTGTTCAAATATTTGAAAACCCCGAAATTTTCGAATAAATAAAAAAAAAATCATCCTCAGAAAATCAATAAAATATAAAATAAATAATCATTTTTTATTCAATTTTTTAATTATTAGAAAACGAATGAAGACGTACTTTAGAACGCTAGTAAGTACCGTTCTCGAGATAATGCATGAAACAAATAAATCTATTGAAAAAATTACATAAAAAAAGAAAAGCGTTAAACATTATAAAACATGTTCATTTTCCAAGTGCAATATTCTGCGAGAAATCTGTTAACGCCATCCTTGTGGATCTTGTTTGCTCCATTTACAAGATATGATAATTTTGTAATACTTTTGTATTTTGATGCCTAATAATTCGCTAATAGTCATTTATTTCCCAGGATATTAACTCAATATCAATTGTATTTTAATGACGAGTATTTTGATGAGGAGTATTTTAATGAGGAGTATATTAATGAGGAGCATTTTATGAGGAGTATTTTAATGAGGAGCATGAATGAGTCATTCTGTTTGGACTCATATGTTGTCAAAATCAACAAATTTCAATTCAAGTGATATTAATTCAATGCCAACAACAGTGTGCCGTTGATCTTGTATCCAATCATTTTACCATGAAAGAGGGTAAAGTAGAGAAAGTTATGTGTTGCCAACATAAGATTTTTTAAATAGCGATGTAATAAATGACGTTAAGATATAAGTGACATAAGATATATTAAGACATAGTATATAAAAATGAACATGAGACATATAATATAGTGCACAAGATATATTAAGACATAGGATATAGTGCACAAGATATATTAAGATATAGGATATAGTGCCATAGATATAAAGATATAAGGATATAGTATACAAGATATATTAAAAAATAGAATATAGTGCACAAGATATATTAAGAAATAGAATATAGTGCACTTTAAAAAAGATCTATCTAGTATTATCACCATGAAAACTATTCTTTTCATGTATTCATTGCGGGGGCATTGAGAAATATTTAAAATGTCCTGTGAATACAAACTGTAAATATTAAAAAAAAATACTGTAATAAAATTACTTATTTTCGACATTTAACTGATAAAATATCTCAATAACGGTTCATAAACGGTTTTTCTAGCAATTCGGCTTTTAAAATGAATTATTTTTGCATATTATGTTGTAATAAAATCTGAGTAAAAATCTCAATCGCTATATTAATTAAAAGTGTGGATGCAATTGTATAAAACAAAAATATGATGTGGGCAGCACATGACTGTCCTTATATAATGCAATGAATTTACTTCTTTCACGGTGAAAAAATGATGAAAAGGTCCACGCAGTGTTTTCAACGTTGAATTGAACATTTGGCGCTTTTCCGGATGACAACATGTAATATTATTTCAAAGTACGCAACTCTAAATTAACAACTATTAATATTGTTAGCATCCTTAATAAGCAATATAGTCTATCAAAATATTTTAATATGTAATTCATCAATTAGGAATCATTTTCATTAACGATAGTTTCGTCAATCTGGGGCGAAATATCATCAAGATGGCGATATTTCGCTAGAGTATTCACAAAATTCACCAAATGTATCGCCAAGTGTTACAGATACACGGAGAGAAGAGCATTTCTTATATTCTGGAAGGTATGCTCGTCATACGACGGAATTCAAAATTTTCAAATTATTACCTCCCATCTGGAGTCATTTTTATAAATTTGGTGACATTTTTTTTCAATTTGGCGACGTTTTCCTCACTTTGGCAACATTCGAAAAAGTCGCTGCCAAAATTTTGTCTAGAGTTACGGACGGAAGGAGAAATGGGTTATTCTTACAGTCGATTCTTATGTTCTTACTGAATTTTCATCAATTAGTATTCATTTTCATTGCTGTAGCGTCATTTTTACCAATTTGCCGACATTTTCGTCAATTTGGCAACATTTGAAAAAATTCGTTAAGTTTGCTATATTTTGTCAAATTTGTCACTAAAATATCGCCAAGCGTTATGAACGAGAAATAGGTTATTCTTATAGCAGGTAAATGTCTATTGGCGGTGAAATAAAAAACTAGTACCCGAAGTATCTTCTATCGTGAATGGACCGTACTAGATCCGCGAGAATGATGTTAAGAAATTTATTGCACAATACGTATTACATATTAAAAGTGAACATATTATACAATAGTTAAACTTTTTTTTAATTTTATGTGATTTTTTTATAAATATATTTGAAAAATGTGTAATATCTCAAGAACAGTTCATACTCGCGTTTTAATTTTTGTATCAATCGTTTTATAATAAAAAATTACATAGGACAGGACTATTTACGTAACTTTATTGAAAGTTTTGATTTTTTGACACGTTTTTTAAAATTTCATTCGAAAATGTAGGGGTGTTCTGTATATTCAATTGCGTTTAAAAGCAATAGGGTTCAGTGTTCCCAGATTATAATTTTTGTACCAAATTTCGTTCGAATCTCTCCATTCGTTCGAGAGATATCATCTTCTCAGACTCACGGACACATACTATCACACACACACACACACATACACGCACACGCACGCACGCATACATACGCATACACACACACATACACACACATACAGGCATCACCTTAAAAACTTTCGATTAGTGTTCAGGGATGTTTGAAATGTGCTTTCCCGTCGAAAACTCGAATTCGAATTTTCGATCCCTTCATAATACTTTCCTTATACATTATACTATATATAAGGAAAGTAATAGTCAATTTGGCGCTGAATGTGGTTAAACGCACCGAAAATTCGTGATCTCAAAGTGTCATTTCCCGTTAAATAAACTCGAAACTTAAAAATATGGAGTATGATCAATAGATTTTATTGCTTTAGTGAGCTAATTTTTCATGCACAGCAGCAAAACTTATTTCAGGAACCGCTCAGTAAGCAAATAATTTTCAGCAACGTAGGAGTCACAGTACTTTTCCTATGAACAAGAATAATATACAACGCTGATATATAAATTTATAAATTGCTCATTAGATGTAGTATCGTTTTCAAATTTTACGGAACTGTACACCATCAAATTTACCCCCGGCGGAAATTCTCGAAACTATTAATTTTTCAAAAATTTTTTTTAACATGATTTGAAGAGTATTATTAAGTTTGGTCAAGTCTCCTGTGGTGGATTCTACAGAAGGTTCTCAACAAGGATATTTTAATTTCACAATTACACTGCATGCATTCAAATAAAGACTCTAAAAATAATAGTTTCTACAATGTCACAATAAATATCAACATGCTTTTAGATAATAAATATTATTTCTGCAGTTTTTAAATTGGAATTTTTATACTCTCTTTTAAATTCTTATACCCGTATCTCCTCTAAGGACATCTATCGTCTGCTTTTTAAATATTCAATTAAAAAGTCTGAAAAGAATTGTGTTTCATTTAAGAAAAGAGTCAAGAGGAAGGAAGCTTTTGAAATGGGGGAAATTAATGGAGGGGAATTTAATAAAAGGGAAAAAAGGAGACGAGAAAGTGTGTCGGAGAACATGGGTATCCAAGCTGTAAATCTTTGGAGCGTCAATTTCAGGTAAAGAATTCGCGTGTTAACAAAGAATATTCTTAAAAGTGTTTCCAAGAAGACCTTTCTGAATCGTTTAGGTAGTGTCTTGTATTTGATTTTATTGTATTCTGTTTTTTTATTACCTGGCGCAATACACAGTATTAGAGGGAATAGCTAGGTTTATGGGAGGTAGGGGAGAGTGGCGAAATCCACTCGAGAGAGAAAGAGGCGGACTCAAAGGAGGTCTGGATCCTCAATATGTTTTGTGGAAGGAGAAGACATGAAAAGTTTACAAAGATAAAACAGATCAAATATGGAGATGGCCCGTAATAAATATTTGTAGGGAGCCCATAATTTGCATGGGTGGCCCTGGAGGTAAGTATTGTTTTTGGATAAAAAATTGTTTATTCAAATAATTGTACATGTTTGAATATGAATGGTAGGCTAGTTTTATGTAGTGTTCACGTCAAATGGACTGGTCAAACTGAGATATGTGGTTTGAATCCTGACTCTAGGAGAATAGTTCTTTATAATGGCACAAAAGTAACTTCAGTTTGCAAGTCAGACGTAGTGTATCATCAATCTCTTAAAAATATCAAATTTCGAGTTTCTCCAAGACATCTACGATTCACTGAAGCAATTGTTAGTCCACGCATAGTACAGCGAACAATATGCTATGCTGTATAAAAAAGGCATAGGATGTTCTGATCCTCTGCTTTTTTGCACTTGTATCTAAAAATCAGTGGAAGAACGAAAGGTTTATTTTAATGTAGAAGGAAATACTGTCTTCTCAGTAGCTTAATGGATAGAGCGCTGACTGGTTAGGAAGAGATCCTTGGTTCGAATTGCGGTCGGGGAAGAGCTCCTTTAAATGATGCATGAACTTGAATCTTTGGGAACAACCGTTAGAAGTGTGAAACAATTAGAATACAGTTTTGTTCAACTAATTTGTCTGATAAATTCAAGAAATCAATTAATTGTGAACGATAAGCAACCAGTAATTAGATTTTTCTACCAAAATTACCAATATTTACAACAATATTTACATGTTAAGTCACCTGCTATTTTGTCATTTTATACAACACAAAGACCACCTTATTGGGGTTGCTAGTTTGAGCCACTGCGATATTGCAAGTTGCTTTAAACGATTTATTATTATAACAAATTAATTTTCTTTGATGAAGTGGATAAACTTCTTATATGTCAATGCTTTGAGAGAAATTGGTTGAAATCTTTCTAGTTCCAAATTATAGTAAGTTAATGTAACACAAGTTCAGTACGAAAAATATGATTTAATAAGTGCATTGTGGGTGAAATCAAGGTAGATTAAATAGGTAATCAAATCGATATTAAAATTACAAAAGCAAAAGTTTTGTAAAAATTGATAAATGAAATTACTATTAAACATAAGGTTTTAAAATTACCAGTATTGAAAATGAACACTATAAAAGTATACTAAAATGGCATAAAATAATAATTATTAATTAATCTTTACAAATAAATTTGTTGGAAAAAACAATGCAAACTAAGAGTAGAAATGTATGAAGGTTGCATGTGAAAGTTGTTTCGCATAAAAATATTCACCAAATCTATCAAATTTCAAAATATTCAAACTAGTTGTATTTTTGATAATGGTTCTGATAATGGAAATTTTGTGACATTTCTTTTCTGTGTCAATAGCTTGGAATATTCTTTTTAATTGCGTTGAAATATTCCAAACTATTTATGTTTCTATGTATATTTATTTACATCACATTGTGCAACAATTTAAATTCCAATTTTTGATTAAAAATTAATTCTTAACAAAATAGACCATTATAGCTAATTGCGTATAAATAATCTTTAAATTGTATCCTTAACTGAATGTAATATATTTTTTATTTTAAATAATTCAATTTTTAAATTGTTACATTTTTGTCGTATTACACCACCATCCCAGCCATATTTTATTTCCCTCTTTTTTTTTTAAATCAACTTGAGCTGTAGGTTGTTCGTATATGTAAAATTTGCTTAAGATAATTTCGTAAAAACGTAATTTCGTATTACGATAATTTCGCAAATAACAAAAATTTGATGCTTTCATTACCCTTTATCGCGCAGTAAATTCAAAACTGAAAAATTTGGTATTTTTCTTCAAATCTTGATTCATCCTTTTCTTTGATATTCCACTTCATTTCATTAAAATTTTTTTTCAAATTTTTTTGAGGGATAGTATTTCTTTACCACGTAGATTGCTCTATTGAGTTTTTAAATGTGGTCTTATAAAAACTCAAATTGAATTATGATATTTGTGCTGCACACTGTAAAACATATGCACACTGTTGCCCTGTAAGAATCAGAAATCTATCAGCCCAGTAAGAAGTAGGAAGTATTCTTATCACGCAAACAATTTAACAAGAACATTTTCTTTGATCTGTGCTTTAAATTCTCGGATTGGAGTGTATTAGATTACTTTGACAACATTTTGTTCTTTTTATACATACGAGACAAAATTTTATCAGGTGCTATATACCTTATGTAGGCATGTTTGTATGCACAGTCTTTTCGAACCATAGAAACAATCAAACTAGGATTCCATGCATCTGAAGGGCAGAGAGTTGTTGTTGTTGTTGAAACACAGACCGTCCGACCTACCAGAAAGGTGTAAGGTAACTGTTTGGACGGTCGGGAAGTGCCACCCAATTTAGACCGGAACCCAGTGGGGGAGGCATCCACAGGGACCGTACCCTCCTTCCCCTACCACCAACCTCTCGGAAGGACTTTCGGACCCACATGTTTAACGTGATCGTACTCCGCATGAACACGGCGGCAGTTTTGGCAGTGGCTGGAATCGAACCCGGGCCTACCAAGTGCAACTCTAGCGCGCTAACCAATGGGCTACCGCGCCCGAAGGGCAGAGAGTGAACCATTCGGCTACAGGTGGTCTTTGCAGCTCCTTCAATGTTCGCCATGAGTAGAATGTCTGTTTCCGACTCTAGGAATTACGCTACTAAGAGCTTAGCTGTCTTGACGCGAAAATATTTGTTTCCTAAAACAAAACAAACTTTTACAAATATTTCCTATTTAGCAAAGGATCTCAAGGAAATGTTTTACAGTGAAGGTCCTCATTATCCAATATGTGGAATTAAAATCATGTCAAAATTGTCATTCCATTTAATATGTAATGTAACTAACAAAAATACAGTCGACGTCGGCGTAAAAGAAAAAAAAATCTAATACCGCTCGTTATTTCTCCCCGAATCATGCAGTAAAACCAAATGTATTATTAGACTCGTATCATTAGACTATGGAAACTATCTATACTTTCGGCAAACCTAACCTGACAACAGCGAGATAAAGGAAAAGCTGAAATGAACTCCATTAAGTTATATAGATTAGTCAGTGTACAATAATAGGCGTATGAATACAAAACTGAGCGATTAGACACCGAAAATTTAAGTTAGCTTTTCCACGGGTATAATTCATGTACGGATATTAGGCGTTTGAAGACAAAACGGAGTCATTAGCCGTTCATATCGTGTATACTAGAGGCAAGTCTAACTTGAATTGCTGTGTACCAATCACTAAGTTTTATTTTCATAGTGTGACTAACTATATAATCTAGCTGAGGTTTAGAGTTTTTCCAACCCTTCTCTGTTATCAAGTTAAGTCTGCCTTATATATACAATGCATTCAAGTTATCTTTGCCGCTAGCATGTAGTTCCTAGTACCGTTTGATTGGGGAACTGAATCAATTTGAAGTTGCACACATTAAAGGGCGTTATCTAGTTTAAGTGAAAAACTGAATTGTGTTATAAATACTAAGTTAGATAATTGAAATCCCAACACGATTCAGTTTCTACTGAGACGAAACCAGGGTCTTAACTTTCAATTCCTCCATTGTGGACTTAATCTCGTCTGAATGGAATTTGAATCTTGCGGGGACTACAAAGTTAAAGAATTGGAATTTCGTTTACCACGCAGACGAGACTACAAGGTTACTACATCATTGTATTTTCAACACGATTCCATTTTCCACGTAGACGAGACCAAAGCCTCCATAGCAATTTCAATGTTTTTCGTTTCCTGGGATGTATGAGACTGGACAGCTTCATTTCCTTCCATTTTCCGGAATTTATTATCTTTAAGCAGTGCAGACAATTTCCTGTCAAAAGTTGCCTTTATCTATATTCTCCAAACGTCGTCCAGTTTTTATCAATTTCCGTTCAAGCCATATATTTTCTTCTTCAGAATTCAACGGTTTGGAAACCAATGCATCACTGCGATGCATTTGAGTTTAAAGCGAAAGTATTTTTTTTTCAGTACTTTTTTGCAAGATTAAAAATTGGTAGTATTCCTGAGTGGAAATTTCTCTAAGGCAGAACTAGTTTTGCTTTGCATGCAATGATTACTTTAACTGATGGAATTCAGTGCATTATATTTGAGTATGAGTTATTTGTTTTATGCGTGTGATAGAACTTATATATTTTAGAAAGTCTTATTTTCTGCGAAATGCTTTTAATATTTTCCCTGAAATACATGCACGGTAATGTATAAGAAAAGTATCGAAATAGCGTGTCTTCGCTTGTCCAATGCATGCATCCACGTATTCTCAAAATTTATCGGACGACATTTCATGAAATTTTGTAGTTAAATGGCTTATCCGTCATTCTGGTGCTGATTAGATTCTGGTACATAATACCACTACGAATGCAACCTTTTACTTTCCTTATATACATAATGTATAAGGAAAGTATTGTGACGGGGTCGAAAATTCGAAATCGAGTTTTCGACGGGAGAGCACGTTTCAAGCATCCCTGATCAGGAATCAAACATTTTTGAACTGATGTCTGTGTGTGTGTGTGTGTGTGTGTGTGCGTGTCAGTGAGTCTGGTGACGATAACTGACGAACGAATGGATCGATTCGAACGAAATTTGGTACAAAAATCACAATTCATAAACACTAGAAGCCTATTGTTTTTAAACGTAATCGAATGTTCAGAACCCTCCTGAATTTTCGAGTGAAAATTTGAAAAAATCGTCAAAAAATCAAAATCGCTAATAAAGTTACGCAAATAGACATTTCTTATGTAATTTTTCATTAGAAAACGAGTAACATAAATTTTAGAACGCTAACAAGAACCGTTCTCGAGATATTGCTCATTTTTCAAAAAAATTATCAAAAAGTCATATAAAATAAAAAAAATATATTTTCTCTTGAGAAACATGTTCACTTTTCATATGTAATACCATGCGATAAATTAGGTGACGTCATTCTCGTGGATCTAGCTCGTTCCATTCATGAGAAAAGATACTGATACTTCGAGTAATACTTTTGTATTTGAAAGCCAATAGTCATTTATCTGCTATAAGAATAACTTATTTCACCGTCAGTAAAGTTTGGCGAGATTTTGGCGACGAATTTGGCGGAATGTCGCCACCTTGGCGACTTTTTGAAATGTTGGCAAATTAACGAAAATCTCGCCAAGTGGATTAAAATGACACTAAATCAATGAAAATGACGACTGATTGTCGAAAACTAAATATCTTGGAAGGAATATAAGTATCTACTATAAGAAAAACCTATTTTTTTACTGTAAAAGTAGTAAATTCATTGCATTATATAAGGAAAGTCATGTGTTGCCCACATCAGATTTTTTTGTGTTCGAAGTGGTAAAGCTTGTTATTACTGCTGTAAGTAACGATAATGCATGAGGAATATTTATATTCTTAGGAACTGCAAGTGCCACTAAGAACATTTATCGTGCACTTTTCAACTTGTATTATCTTGTTTTTGAACCACAACTTACACGCAGATGACTATCTCTTCAAAACCTGTTAAAACGTGTTCAGTGAGACTGAACACATTTCTCTAAAATATCTAATTCTATAAAATAAATATTCAAGCAAACAACATTTTTGTAAAGGGTTCGCAAAATCTACATTTTTAGAAAATTAACTATCATGACATAATTTATTCAACGTTTTGTTTCCAGTCTTTAGCAATTCTGGCACACGTTCATGTCAGGAATTTTTGTGAATAAGTTATCGTTGATCCTAATCAAAGATTCATATCGCTGCCATTCTCCGTGAACGACTCTCCCTCAATTCCTTTCGTGGGAATCCGGCGGAATCACTTTTCCATTGATGGATTAGTCTAATCTGACTGGTTGGGCAACGAGGCGAGAAGTAAAAATTCGAGTTCACGTGAAGATTAAACCGTGATGAAATTCTACACCAATCATGAATTATTCATAATGGTTGAAGAGAATTATTCGTTCAAAATCTCGTGAAAGTTGGCAGTAATTAAATATTTAATTTTGATTTTTTGTTTTGTATGTTATTATTTTCCGGAATTTCATAAAGGTAAAATAAAAATAACATATTTTTTAACTTTTACGTATAGCAAATGCCATAATTTTGTTGAATAGCAAATCTCTGTTAAAACAGCATTTTCCGAACATTAATATGTAGGCGCCTAGATCTCTAGCATGAAATGGAGGCGCTACGGTCCCTAATATCAATATGGAGGTTCCTGACATGATTAAAAAGTAAAATAAGGCACAGTCAACATTACTTCGGACCAGGCGCCAAATAGAATTACTGTGGCACTAAATTCAATAGAATTCGATATCTGTTGGTTGATATGGCACATTAACTCTTATTAACAAAATACAAATTGAATACATTAACAAAATTAAAATACATTAACAAAAGAATTGTGGGGTCCAAAATCTGTGAATTTCAGGGACAGCGTAAATGAAATTTTTAACCATCAATATGTTAATATTAAATGAAGTTTATTGATCCCACAAAATTTAGTGCCCTAGGGGCAGCTAATTAATTTTGGCATATTATTGGCATTTTATTCGAATTATCCAAAAATTGTTTTCAGTTTGTTCTTAGGCTGATTTAACTAGAAATTTCATAATTTCTTTAAATACTGACCTTAACTTTTCTGGCACACATATGCGTATTCCATTTAAACACTAAACAATGTTAACATATTTTTTTCGTTTTTTTTCGTTCTTGTTACAGTTTGTTTTAGACTTATTAACTGAAATATAAATTTGAAATACTACGAATATATACATAGCAACTTTATACTATTTAATTTGATACAATTTACATTTATCGTTAAAATATACTTAATACATTATAACTCAAAAAGGCGCAAGTTGGCCGTTATTTTCTATAACTTCTTGGATGCGCTGTGGCGTAGAACCTATCAAACTACGGACAAAGTCGGTATCCTGCCTAAATAATCTTCACGCTACATAAGCAGACCTCCAAAGCTAAATCTCACTAAAGTTTCATAGACTAGCTTACTTTCAAATATAGCTACAAAACATAAAATATGTATAAAGCATTTCCTTTGCAGTAACTGGTTTGCCTTCTAAATACAAGTAATTAAAAATTATATTATTAATTATGGGATAGTCCAAATCTGTTGTGCACCACGCAAAGTCTCAAGTATGGAAATTTAGTCTTTCTTCAAGGACATTGCTTACATTGAATAAATATATGCATTTAGTTTGATTTGCAAATTCACTATTTATTGCTGTTAATTACGACTTTGGAATCACATTCGAAATTAAAATTATTACTTTCCTTATATACATAATGTATAAGGAAAGTATTATGACGCGATCGAAAATTCGAATTCGAGTTTTCAACGGGAGAGCACGTTTTCAGCATCTCTGATCACGAATCAAACATTTTTTAAGTGATGTCTGTGTGTGTGTGTGTGTATGTGTCAGTGAGTCTGTGGAGACGATAACTGACGAACGAATGGACCGATTCGAACCAAATTTGGTACAAAAATCACAATCCGTAAACACTGGAAGCCTATTGTTTTTATACGCAATCGAATGTTCAAAACTCCCCTAAATTTTCGAATGAAATTTTGAAAAAATCGTCAAAAAATTAAAACCACTAATAAAGTTACGCAAATAGACATTTCTTATGTAATTTTTCATTAGAAAACGATTGACATAAATGTTAAAACGCTAACATGAACCGTTCTCGAGATATTGTACATTTTTAAAAAAAATTATCAAAAAGTCATATAAAATAAAGAAAAATATTTCCTATTGAGAAACATGTTTACTTTTCATATGTAATACCATGCGATAAATTGGGTGACATCATTATCGTGGATCTAGCTCGTTCCATTCATGAAAAAAGATACTTTGAGTAATACTTTTGTATTTGAACGCCAATAGTCATTTATCTGCTGTAAGAATAACTTATTTCTTAGTGCATAACGCTTGGCGAGATTTTGGCGACGAATTTGGCGGAATGTCGCCACCTTGGCGACTTTTTTAAATGTTGCCAAATTAACGAAAATCTCGCCAAATGAATAAAAATGACGCCAAATTAATGAAAATGACGACTAATTGTCAAAAATTCAATATCTTGGAAAGAATATTAGTATCTACTATATGAAAAACCTATTTTTTTTACTGTAAAAGTAGTAAATTCATTACATTATATAAGCAAAGTCATGTGTTGTCCACATCAGATTTTTTTACATAAAAAGCTTGTATAGTGTTAAACGTAAAGTTATATAACGAGAAACCGACCTGACAGGATCTAAGGTGAATCGACTTTAAAATTTGTCATTGCACGTCAGCCTTTTGCTTACGGGTGGGACAGCGTCAATCTCAAACGGAGAACCTCTCAAAAAGACAGGTATTTGATATACCCTATCCCAAACAGTTCGATCCCCCTTTGCAGACATTGGCGTCCATGGACGCTGTTTGGGATGAGGGTGTCAATAGGGATCGAACTGTTTGGTAGAGATCGAATTGTTTGGGATAGGGTATGTCAAATACCTGTCTTTTTGAGAGGTTCTTCGTTTGAGATTGATGCTGTCCCACCCGTAAGCAAAAGGTTAAATCAGCGATTTTCCCCTAACACAAATGCAATAACAATGCCCGATCATTTGTTGCACAAATGCTAAGATTCCATACTTTGTATTGCGTTGCAATTATTTGGAAATTTTTCCTCTGAGTACATTTCATCTGCAATTAATGGTCCCTCAAAACCTTCAAAATGGTGTATTTTGATTAATTTTGGAACTAAAATTTTGTACTCTAAGGTTTTTGTAATCGCTGAATCGATTGACGTCAAAATCTGCCTACGTTTCTTTTCTATTCATATTTTTTTTTCAAATATGACTTTTATAATTAATATTAAAAATTTGTTTAAAAATGAAAAATGGTATATATTTTGTTGGGGTTATTTAGCATCACAATATAAAATTGGGATTAGTTTGATAGGCTAATTATTTCTGAATATATAAAGGAAGCATTTTAGCACTCATTCAACATTAGGAGCTCGAATTTTCAAGCAGTCATAACGCACCAACGGCTTGAGTAAAATTTATATATTTTATATGAATTCGGGGTGCTTTGACTTGGAGAATCAGTCAAAGTACCCTTGTTATCAAAAGTGGATGTTGCCATTTGTAAAAATGAAGTTGGCGTAATGTTTGATGTAAAGACGACACCTTATGCACATTATTTTATTATTTATTTATAGCAGGCATTATTACGAGTCTAATGATACATTTTGTTTTACTGTAGGACCCGAGGAGCTAGAATAATACTCGGTGTTCGGATTTTGTTCTCGACTGTAACTTCGGTCGACTGTACCTTCAGTATCGTCAACCACTTTGATATCGGTTGGCCTTATATGTACTGTAATATATACGTAAGAAAATCCAATATTTAACTGCCTGCCTGTCGCGTATAGTGACAAATTTAGAGTAATATCGCCAACTTGGCGCTTCTTGAAATGTCGCTTAGTGATCGACAATTTAATATCATAAATTAATTAATATTGTTATAAGAAGTAATAAGTCTGATGTAACATCTTACTACTATATTTATTTGCAGTACTACAAATTACGTACAGTAATTAATAATATTTATTGGGAAAAGTGTTTGGTCTGCGTGGAGGACCGTTAGGAGATGAAGTTTTGCAGGCGGGCAGCTGGGAGGATAACTTTAACATAATTTATGCACAGTGTCATAAGCTATTCTAAACATCTAGTAGTTATAAGTATCAAATGGTTGTGTAGTAAAAATGTTTACTTCAAATTTCTAATGGCTTTGGGCATTACTATAATATTTGTTTTCCACAATATTATTTAACTTTTTAAATATATTGTTTTACTTTCCCTGCAATACATGGTAATGTATAGGGAAAGTATTGGAATCGTGTGGAAAATCGCACTTCTAGTTTTCGAAGGCTCTACACGTTTTGAGACCTCTAGAACACGGAAACACTATTGTTAGAGCGACGTCTGTGTGTCTATCTGTGGTTCTGTGTGTCTGTCTGTGCAGGTTTTGATTCCACTTTAACTCAAAAACTAATTGACCGAATTTCATTAAATTTTATTGGTAAGTTACTTGTGGGTGACCCTGGTGCTGATTAGATGTTGATACAATTCAGTATAAAAGAATCTACCTTTTTTTGTCAAATGGCAGAAACTGTCTGTATACACTCTAGCTAAAAAACTAATAAACCAAATTTCACAAAATTTGGTGGATATACTCACTTGTTGGTTACCCTGTTGCAGGTTAAATTTTGATATAATTTGGAAAAAAGGAACCTGCCTTCTTATGTTGTTGTTGAGACCCAGATCGTCCGACCTACCAGAAAGGTGTAAGGTAACAGTTTGGACGGCTGGGAAGTGCCACCCAATTTAGACCGGAACCCAGTGGGGGGAGGCATCCACAGGGACCGTACCCTTCTTCCCCTACCACCATCCAACCTCTCGGAAGGACTTTCGGACCCACATGTTTAGCGTGATCGTACACGGCGGCAGTTTTGGTAGTGGCTGGAATCGAACCCTGGCACACCGAGTGCATTTCCTGCACACTAACTATTGGACTACCGCGCCCTTGCCTTCTTATGTGAAATGGTCCACAAAAATCGGCAAAATCTGAAATGAAATATTACGTATGCTCAAATATATCAATTAAGTGCTTGTTTTGTACATAATTTTTGACGAAGAAAAGAATAAGACTAACTCCATTACTCTAGGACTAGCCTTTCTCGTGATATTTTATTCTTTTTCGCATTTTCGCTACCCTACCATTGAAAATAAGTCCAGTTACCAAATAAAATCGAAAATTGAATTAAAAATACAAATTCAGTAGTGTAATATAAAAGAATTATGGGTGTTATTTTGTGCAATTAAACTCAATTTAATAAATTATAGAAGAAATAAAGAGAACTGGAACATGAATCTGCAGAGAAAGTCATGTGCTGCCCACATCAGATTTTTTTTGTAGAGAACAAAATAACAGCGACATATAATTCATGTGATTAATATATATACAGACCATATTTGTGGTATATACATACCACAAGTAAATAATAAGCATGCATTTTTCTTGTATTTACCTAACTTGATTTTATTTCTGCAATGCGTATGTAAATACACGGATATAAAAGCCAATTGTTCAGATGACAGAATATTCATCGTGCTAAGTACGATAGTCGTGATTACATATTCCACCACGTCTCATTAGAATAAAGATTCATTCAGGTTCTTTTCTGAGTTTAGCTAGATCGATAATCCGTATCAGCTATCTTTTTTATTTTCTCTTGAAATGTATAAGGTTTCTGGCGTTTAAATTAAATTTTTTAATGCATTTACATAAACTTTTTGTAGTGGTGGATAATATTAAATTGCAAATCTTTTCGTTTGAAATATAGTGTTATGGGCTCCTTTCGCTGTCTATGGTCAGCGAACACCTAACCTAAAGTACTGTAGAAGCTATAAAAGACTTTTTATTCAGTTGCCGGTGTTTGGGCTGCCAGATAAAGCACCTGATGCGATTTTTGGCAATAGAGATGTATTGTAAAAGAAATTTTCTACTTGCGCAGTATCTACTTGCGCAGTAACTATTTTTTGTATCTCGCAAATCTCAAGTCAATAATCAGAAATCAATAAAATTGATGATTTTATCTTGCGGGCGCAGTTCTTAAGTCAAAAGGGCGGGGCTGTTGTTACTCACTTTCTGCTTATTTTCTGGAATACTTACATATGATTTGCATATACTAAGCTTTTGCTTTATGGAAAGTGAATAAAAATCATAGAATGCATTGAAATAACTCATAAGGAAATAAAATAACATATTATATAAACGGGGTGCCAAGGAAAATCATAGATCCGGCAAATAACTCTTGAAGTATTACAGTTATCTTACATTTTTTTTATGCGCAGATGTCTAGGAAGCTCCAATGGCGCTACTACGATGAGGCAACTTACGGGGGGGCTGACCCTCTAGTGGGGTACAGGGGGCTAGCTCACTTCCTGTTAAAGATAGGGAAAGAGTCAGTTACAAAGTTGTAGACCGTTTCAAAATTAGTACAAAGCATTGCTGTCCTCTCCTGAGAAGATGAAAAATAACTCTCTAAATAACTGTTTTAAAAGGTAATTTTATTACTCTGCATGTAACAGTGTCAACGGAGGACAGTAAAAATGTGGGGACATTTTATTGTACATGGGTAAGCATGCTTCGTTGCTGAAGGTGAATATTTTGTATTTTATATATAAAAATGCAATTTTATTCTGCTACATTGTCTGAATTTTCGATTTTGGTGGTGGTGGTGGGAGGGGGGGGGGAGTTAAATTGCATATACTGCTATTCAGCGTTCTCCTTTTTTCAGTTACTTCTTTTTAGAGTTTTCAGAGCATATACTCCTTTTCAGTTAGATTGCATATACTTCATTTCTTTTTTTTCGCTGGGGGTCAAAAATGCATTGTACTAATTTCGCAACTTTCTACAATTTTGTAATTGTTTTCCTTATATGGAAAAGGAAGTAAGACTGTTTATCGTCAAAGGTGTGGTTAACCCTTCGAAATTTGTCTCACCATACAGCGCCATTGGAGTTTCCTAGATACCTGCATAAAAAAATAAACCATAATTCTAATACCTCTGGATTTATGTATCTCATCTTTGACATTTATTGTCTCCATATATACGTAAAAAAATAATAATACTCCCAAAATGTAAATATAATTAATTAGAGTGTGACTCAACTCGGTACTATTCTTTCCATACTGCAGATGATGCAATTCGGTCTGGAACCTAGAGAAAGAGAATGGTAAAATCCACATTTTTTTTTAATTACTCAGGTCGCCCAGCTCATTCAAAGGGTGTATAGAATTTACAATGGATGACCTGGAAAATACCAGAAATAACAATACACATAGACGTACATAGACAATATACTGAATAAGGTTTCACTGGTACATCATAATAAAATTTGGGGAAAAAGGCAAAATAGTGTAGTAAATAAACAGATACCTCCAATTTAAATTAGGAAGTAATTAGCAATTTAGAACCAATAAAAAGCTAAATAAAATATAAAATCTTTGAAAAATCATTAAAGGACATTATTAAAGAACAAAATTCAAATAAAAGACAAGGCAAAACAAAATAGGCCACTTTCTTCCTTTCGACCCAGGCCGCTCGACCTGTAACGTATCTATTTGGACGACGGGGACTGTGCCACCCAATTTTGATTGGAACTGAAAGCGGCATCCACACAGACCATACCCTCCTGCCCCTATAACCAACCATTCAGAAGGAATTTTAGACCCACATATTTAATGCGTCCGTACTCTTCGTGAACACGGGGAGCAGTTTGGGTAGAGGCGGGAATTGAACCCTGGTCCTTTGAGTGCAATCCCTTGCCTTAACAACTGGGATGTCCAGCCCTCGTAGAATACACTTTAAATATAGAAGGAAATATAATCGCATCAATTGTCCAATGAATAAAGCATTGTCTGTCCAGCTAGAAATTAGTGGTTTGATGTACCTCAGAGGGTTTTGATTGCTTACTTAAACACAGATTTAAATAAGTTTGGTTAATTTCCATAGCTCTACAAGCAACTCTTGTGTCCTAGGTCTAATCTTATCGACCTAGGAATTTCGTTCGATTATTCTTTAATGGAATTTTCTGTCGCTCAATTCACATGTAAATCACAACTCATGAATTCGAACGGAATCTCATTGACCGCACGAATACTGGGCATTGGGGGTGAGGAGATATGGTTGGAATTTATTGATTGAACCTTTCATAGAAGGTTCGATGACGAACAAGGATTTTGTAAGGCAATGGAAGTTAATTTCTTGCTTTACCAGAGTGATGAAGCTTGTAGCGTAACTAGGCGTAACTTTTCATTCTTTTTTTTTTAATTTTTTTTTTTTTTTACACACAACCTATCTTCTTCCCGGCCGTCCAAATAGCTGCTCTTAGTCCTCTGGACGAGTCGGACGGTCTGGGTCTTCAACACAACCTATCTTGTTACCATAGACAAATTACTCCAAAAATGGCGTAATTGTTTAGAAAATATTTCAAATAGGAGCCGTATTTTCAATTAATTTCAGTTAATGTTTATCCCCCCCCCCCCACCTAAAAAAAAGAATGTAGGAAGTGAAAGCGCTATATAAGACGTTAACGGCTATACGATTTTACTATTTCAAAATACTTTTAACAATCATATTGCGAGTTATTACACCACTGCTTCCAGAGGGGCGCGGTAGCCCATTGGTTAGCGCGCTGGAGTTGCACTCGGTAGGCCCGGGTTCGATTCCAGCCACTGCCAAAACTGCCGCCGTGTTCATGCGGAGTACGATCACGTTAAACATGTGGGTCCGAAAGTCCTTCCGAGAGGTTGGTGGTAGGGGAAGGAGGGTACGGTCCCTGTGGATGCCTCCCCCACTGGGTTCCGGTCCAAATTGGGTGGCACTTCCCGACCGTCCAAACAGTTACCTTACACCTTTCTGGTAGGTCGGACGGTCTGGGTTTTCAACATTCAACCACTGCTTCCAGAGTATATGAGGAAATCGGCTGGGAAATAGAACGCAATTACTTAGATAAACATGACTTTCTAAATTTTCAGTTTTATCTTTTCCTCAATTCCGGGAAATTTATGCATTTCTTTGTTTTAACCTTCTTTTTGAAATTCCTTCTTGATGAGACGTATAAACCCGCAATTAAAAATATTTTTTTTCAATTTTCTTAAAAAATATTTACATAAGGACATTTTCAACTTTACTCTGCGAGTTTTAACCGTCTGTTGTTTGATTCTTACGTCATAATTCGAGTCATAAAATCGTGCTGGAGCAAGACCAGTGTGCAGAAAGGCTAGACTTTTACGGCCTGGGTATAAATGTTGGGAAACCAAGATATATATTTCGAGCGTGAAAACTTTCAAGCATAAAAACTTTCATCCTTCAAGCATAAAAATTTTATGTCGCGTATTGAGGACTATTATTCTCAGAAGTGTTATTGTTAAAACCTAAGTTGTATGTTTTTTATCTTTTGTATGAAGAATTTTTTTTCTTTTCCAGAAATCTTTGAATTCCGAATTCTGACTCGCGAAAGGACATGTTTTCAGACTTTCAAAACATATTTAGAATTTCGAACACTTTTGAAATTATGTTAATCGGTATATACTTTGCCGAAAAATGTTTCTATATATCCCCATTTTCAACAGGAATGTATGGAGTGAACCGTGTTCAGTTTACGGATTTCCACTAAGGTGTTATATAAATAAGTAGTATGTATATATATATATATATATGTAGTATTATATATATAAGTAATGAGTGTTGTATAAATAATCTCTTACTGTGTGTAATTGCATAAAAATTAGAATATGGATGTACATAAATTGCGGCGGTCTACTCAAAATTTAAATCTTACTTCAATGGAGGCACTTTAGATGGGGCGACTTCAAAAGTCGAATGTGGGCCAGAATTGTACGACTAACTTTTGTGCCTAATCTTACTATAGTTCTGAAGAATGAACGAAACAATTACCTGTCATTTGTGCCTTATTGTCTAAAA
The DNA here is from genome assembly GCA_951213105.1 of Amaurobius ferox. Classification (NCBI taxonomy): domain Eukaryota; kingdom Metazoa; phylum Arthropoda; class Arachnida; order Araneae; family Amaurobiidae; genus Amaurobius; species Amaurobius ferox. The sequence continues at coordinate 51,537,198 of OX578136.1, read as the reverse complement.
CTACTGGTGCTTGGAGACTTTTTCTATATAATGTGTAATCTGGTAAATATGATAATTAATTCCCCCAAATTTTGGTTTCTATGCAGAAATGAAATTTAAAAGATTTACTGTGTCCACAAAACATACCAACACATTTTGATTTTGTGGAAGGATAGTAGCCGAAATGAAGTCTTCTTGTGGTATTATAGTGCTAAAAATTAAAAGATTTTATGTTTCTAATTAAAAAAGATCGTATTACGAATTTTTCTATTATTTTTATTATTATTTTTTGAGAGATATCCCGTTAGTTAAAATAAGAATCCCAATAACTAGATTACGACTATTGATATTACCGAAGAGAGGTGTGTCAGCCAAATTATAGCCCAAAGTACTTCTGAAATTGAGTCTAATCACTGAATAGTAAAAAGGAACATTTAATATTTAATGATTTTTAAATGTTTAGGTAAAACAAAACGTGTAGTATCGCGAGAACGGTATAAAATAGTTTAATGCACATTTTAGCAATCCCTTCCAGTAAATTGTATATAAAACAACTATTTATTTAAAATTATTTTTCAGAATGAGTTTTCAATTTTCTAAAGAAAAAAAATGCAGGCCTTCTTCTAGTTTAATTTTACAGAAATTCAATGCTTTTGTCTTCACTATTTCAAATAATCTGCCAAAATTTCATTTAAACAGGGCAAATTAATTTGCTAGATATTGTGTTCATAAGTTCTCACAAACAGATTGACGGAGAGAAATTCATACATTATTCTAGAGAATGATTCATTCGTTTTCAGAGGTGCGCAAAATATGCAGATCTATCAAAATTCGAAAATTCAGTTTTCGGCGCATCAGCATATCTTCCTCTTTACTTATTTCCCTTTTACTTAAAGTGTGATGTTTTCTATAATCACAAGATAATAGTCTCATTTTGATGAATGGTAACTGACAAGTGACAATCCAAATTTAATGAATAATTTGTCAAAATCCAATTGTATTAACAACAATTTTTATTTGAATCTTATATACCAAATAAGATACACTACTTATTGCTGCTATTGATGACAATATATCGTATCCAAAGGATTGACAAACGAGAATTTCCTGACAAAATTCTACATTCACAGAAGCAATTTAGTTTATTTGACTAAAATTAGATATGTCATTTCTTAATGTAGTTTAATTTACATTTTGTTAATTTATTTTTATTTATATTTTATAATTTTCTGTTCATTCATTTATTTCTGTTTGTTTAAATCAATGGGTAATACAAAGTGCTACATAAGTAAATCAACTTTTAGCTCATGTTTTCCGATGTATTTACTGAAATTAATTTAAATGCACACAAGCGTCACGACATACTATGGTCATATAACATCGTATGGGGATCATATATGAGACATTTTCTTCATGACATCATGAGATATCATATATGAGACACAGATCATACATGAGACATCATGCATGAGACATCATACGTGAGACACTATTGGTGTTTGAACTCTTTTCCCATATAATGTGTAGTCTGGTAAATACGATAATTAGTTCCCTAAATGTTTGTTTTTATGCAAAAATAAAATGTTACAAGTTTAATGAATTCAGAAGGCCTTAAAAATTGCACTTTCTCCTACAATAACCAAATTTATCAACTACAGACGTACAATAAATTTCTCTAAATTAATTAAAACAGTAAAAACAATTTTAATTTACTCTGAAATATATTTATTGAATTATCCGAAAGAAAAGCAAAGAAGCAAATATTTTGCACGTGAGTCTTCTCGACTTTCTCATACATCCCTATTCGATAGTTTTTAACTTTACTTGCTTCACAATTATTATCAGAATGATAAAAATAAAGATGTAAGTATAATATTAAGAATATATACTAAATAAGAAAAAATCTTTTAAAATAGTTTGTAAAAATTATTTAAAAGCTTCTTTTTTGAAGTTGGCAACAGCGTAATGACGCGGATGGATGCATCTAGCTTATCTGTGTTAATGAAAACTATATGTTTACATTATTAACATATTTAGTTGTCCAAATTTTCAATTGCGTCTTTATTTTATTTATTACCATCATTGTTTAGTCAACTATCATTGTTTTTAATAGGAAATAATGCTATCAAAATCTTACAATTCGAATAATGCAACTTCTAATCATGAGAATTATTAAACATTTTATGTGTACTTTTAGTTTTTCATATCATGTATCTGCACATGCAATTTTGTGGTACTTTACAGGCGTTTAATTGTGTAAACTTTAAGATTTTGTAATGCGTTCAACTTATACCTTACAGGCACTCGTATGTGTGTGTCTGTAAAGTGTGAGTTGTCCACCTCTCTCTCTCTCGTTCTCTCTGTCTCTCTCTCACCCCTCACACACACGGTCATTTTCCTAAGACTGTTCGAAATGCCTTCAAGAGTTTTTAAAACGTACTTATAAATTAAAATCTCGAAATCAAAATTTTCTGGAAAACAATATTTTCTCTATATAATATAATAAAGATACTACAACAAGAAATGTTGTCTGTCCACCAAGGAAATCTAATTTGAAACATTAGTTCTCGACTGAAGGGCGTTTCACAACGTTACACCAGATCGATGCGGATCTTCCTCAGCGTCGGTCGTAAATCACCCTCCCAATGTCACGCACAGTCGGAATGAGAGACGGCAGGGAGAAATTTTTTTATAGGATTGACCAACGAGTTATGTCCTGAAGCCAAGGGTAACGGAGCGTGAATACCGTTGAGGGAATGTATCGACGACCGCTGGAAAAAATTTGATATCAATGGTCATTTAATGTGGCATCGCTTTTCATAACCGTACTTTTATTTATTTGTTTACACTTACCGTTATTGTGTTAGAGAATAATTGCTAAAAGCTATGTGGCGTAACTAGAGATTTGGCGATTGGAGCGAAGAAAGTTTTGGCGTTTTTTGTGACCGTTGGCAAACATGACACTCTGTACTCAACTCTTTACAGTGCGGAATTACATAGAAATAATTCCAATTTAAAATAAAATGGGATTATTAATGTATTATAATATTTATTAATGTATTCAGTTTAGATTTTAAGCCGTTCGAATGTAGTGGAGTAACTAGAGATTTGGCGATTGAAGCGAGAAAAGATTTTACGCAATATTTTAGAATGCGTATTTTGTGTACTTTGGTAAGTCTAAAATTCCGAGCTCAACATTTTATACAGAATTACTTAAAATTAATTCAAATTTAAAATAAAATTTAATTTGGAACGTTTATTAATGCATTCAGTTCAGTTATTAAGTTTCCAGCGAATGATTCGAATATTAGTTCAGACTTCTGCGTAAGAGACTGTGAGCTGAATTTCCTTCAGAATATATATTAGTAAACGCTGCGTTTTGTATTAAAGCCCGAGTAACGGAGGCGTTAATACAATTATGGAGTATATCCGCGCCTAGAATCTATGATATCAACGATCTTTTAATTTGGTCTTATATACAATAACTGCAGTTTCATAATTTGCTTACATCAGCCACAATCATATTGTTAGCGAGATAAAAACAACACTTGTCGTACGTCAAGTCTTGTTACTTACAATATAGAGATCAGATCGTTATGGTTTGGTTTCATATTTAACAAATAACATGCGTGAAAATATTGGAGAAAGTTATAATCACTTAAATGTGCTACATGTTCAAGCTATACTTAATAATAAAAAATATGAAGAAATGCAATACCATATAATTTCCTTTATAAAGACGTAGGAAAAATTGGTTCTTCGACGACTGTGATCGAATGAACAATTTTTAGTTGGTGTTTTACAGAGACTATTTAATAAGTAGCTATGTCTATTTAGAAATTACCAACAGTTTGGAATTTTTCAGAACATGTTTGATAATGATATTTAATGACATTTCTTCACTAATTTTTGTTTTTATCGGCTTAGTGATTTCAGATATTACATGAGTGCACGAGGAGAGGATTTACCGACCAAATAGATGTACAAGTACACTGGCAGTTCAATGTTTTGATTTTTCGCTTAGGTAGTATTGACATGTTGCGTGCGTTTGACATTTTAGCAATGTAAATACTTTGTAATGTAAATATGTAATGCAAATTCGGAATTTTGTTTTAAAAAATTGTCCAAGAAAATCATGTTCCCCGAGCAGTGACACATTGGCACCGATTAGTGATGAGGGGTTCACAGGGAGATTAGTTCCTTGAAATTTCCTAGGGGGATAATGCCCCTCCTGGTAAAAATATTTTTTTCTAATTTTACAGCTTACCAGAAATCCGAAAATGCTGTTTTGAATAACTAGTTACATCACAAATACAAGTAAAAATAAAATCTTATAAATCTAAGTGGTAGATTCCAATGAATCTTGCTCATATGTCCCGAACTAGAGGATCAATTAAAATTATATCACGCACAAACCAAACTCCTTTTCATCGCAGAAAACATGTTTCAGTTAATCATAAAACATTTGAAAATTGTCAGCCGAGATCCGAAGTTGTTGAACGATAAAACTAGTGAGCCAAGGTCTAAAAAAAGTATTTTTCTTTATATATAACTGTTTTAAATCTTTGTTATTCCTTCATAAATTTTGAAAACGTGGTTCTTATGCACTAAGCCTCCCTCTGGTCTGATTAAACATATCTCTACATTTCTACTTTTTTGATAATACTAAAAATCTTAGTATAATTTATACCTGTCAATTTCTTTACTTGAAAATATAGCATATATTTCTCTTGAGAAAATAATTAAGAAAAAACAAACAAACTTGAATTTTCTCTGAAGTGCATTTCGACAGAGCACTAATCCACAGATGACTTGATGCTCTCGTAGCGACTGAAGCTGAGAGAGAGAAAAAATATATTGTAAAGAAGAATGTTTAATCAGTAAGAGAAAAATCTGAGTCTAAACGTTAGTTCTCGTCTGAAGGGCATTTAACAGCATTACGTCAGATCGATTGAGATCTATCTCATCAGTTCTGGTCGTAAATCACTTTCGCCATGTCAAGCAGAGTCGGAGTAAGGCACATAATTTTCTTCTGGACGGGCCAATATTGATTTCTGTATGGATGCTTGAATAGTGTTCAGGAATAAGTGAGCAATATGAAAATAAATATCAATATTGATGATAATTTAATCTTATCCTGCTCATTATAACTCGATTTCTCTACTTTGTAAATGCCAGGAACTAATGTAGACATAAGTTTTTGATTCAACAATTTGTATCACTGGATCGTTTTTGCCCATATTAGGACTTACCAGTAGTGAATTATCGTTGCTGCACAAGGAGGGATAAAATATACACTGAACTGTATTATGATTTCTTGTTCAATTAAGAGTTTTGATTCTTCTGATCTTTAATGGGAGCGAATTCTATCAAACGATAATGATAACTGTATAAGGAATTTTATTTTAAGCTTTGGAACATTAAAATTGATACTGAAACAGATGAATTTCACGTTGTGTAAATCGTAAGTTGAAGTCTCCATTCAAGTATGTTAAATTAGGTTAGCTAGTTACTAATATATAATGAGTAACGTTTTTAAGAAATGTTTTTCTTGTAAAGTTGAGAATGCTGTGTCTTGTTGCTTATTGCATAACTGGTATACTAGCTTGATATACTAATTGGTTTACCAACTATGTTGTATAAATGGAAAACTTGAGAGTAGCTGATGCTGCTGAGCTGCTGCACCAATTTTTAAACTAATTCAAGAATCACCAAATGGATACTATTGTGTTTGATAATTTTACATAAATATACTTCAAGCGTTATGTGCCACGACGTTTGTTGGGAATGCGCAGAAAATCTAGATTTTGCGGCTGGGTTCACTTACCAAATGTAGACACGTTGCAATGAAAGATGCAAAGTTTTAAAATTCGAATCCCAAACTAAAATGCGTCTGAAACGAATGTAATGATTAAGTTTGACATGTAAAGTGGAAAATAATTTACAATAATTTTTAGATTGTTGCAAGGTATATTTTAATTCTTATTGCATGCGATGCATACCATGACTCAAGCATTATATGAATGAATAATACATGGTTTCAGTTTTGACTTGTAACGTGAAAATTAATTTACAATAATCTTTATATTGTTTCAAGGTATTTTTTAATTGCGTACGATGCATTGCCATGACTCGAGCATTACATGAATGTTACATGGTTTCATAATTTTTATGTTTACTTACATCAACTCAAAATGAAAATTTAAATGTACATATTTATTTCAGATTTTTAAATGGTGTTAAAACCATAAGTTAGTTTTGAAATAATTCACCTCACAAAGTTATTTTCCAGTCAGTTAATTCGTTATTTAAACTCTACTACTTTTTGCGGTATGGCAATTTATAGTTAACTGACCATGCATAAATAAGGCTATTAAGAAAAGTCTGAAATGCTGTGATAAAAACAATAAACAATATACCCAATGTCACTGATTGAGTCAGAAGGCTTTTAAAAACCTTGAAAATAATGAAACGGAGCATATTATTTAATTTATATGTATTTGTTCAAAATTATATGACTATATTTATTTGATTTTCTTATCACTGATGAATAAATTATTTCAAATTGACATAAAACTTCTTTTAGAGTACTGAGTAGTTTGTCGCAAATATTCTTTGAATATCGTCAATGTTTCGCAAACATGTGCGAAGTAAAACTACATTTTTTATTACTTTTTGAGTTCCATTTCATACAGTATAGAGTCAATTATTCAGAAATCTTGATATCAACATTACTTTGCATTTTGGAATTTTTTGTACTAATAGACTGATAGACTGTTACGAAATAGATTTTTTGTTTATAGTTTTTAAACCCATAATAGAAATAATTAATTCAAGTAATCGTGAAATATTAACATCAGCATAGAAGCAAAACCACTGCCATAATGCCGATAATAGAAAAGATCAGCACCGGCCCAAAATCGAAGATTAAAAATAATTAAATTCTTCTTCAGGTCTGAGTTTTTAATTCTAATTACCCAAAGCAAATGCCTGTTTCAGATTGGACAATAGTACATTACTATAAATGTCCAAACTCAGACTACAAGCACCAAAAGATGAAAAAATGAAGATAAGAAACATTAGGAAAATGTGTATTATCATGTGGCAGGAACCCTTCTTCTTTCACCAGGTGCATATGCGATCAACCTCAACAATATGAAAATATCTAGAAGCACCGGAATGAACATGACGATATACAATCTAGGAGGCAGTACGAACGTTCACAACGACACTTCCAGACCCGTCCAGTGAGTTAGAGCAGGAGACAGGACAATTACCCGTATAAGTAAAACAGAATATGAACAAGATGAAAATTCTTATAAGTAAGTGATTCATAGAAGAAATGTATAAACGAGAATGCCACTATACACCATATAAGGGCGCTCAAATCGTAGTTTCAAACTGGCTAAAGTTACAGTTTTTTAGCGAAAATAAAATTCAAAACTTTAATATAAATGTATCTTATTTTCCGATTTTTTGATTTTTCTAATTTTTTTTACCTTATTTTATTATTTTTCAATACAGTATATATATATATATATATATATATATATATATATATATAAAATGCCATTTTTTTAAAATTAAATCTTGCTAATGAACATTTTAATCATATTTTCTTTGATTTGCTTATTACAAGATCACTGTTTTTAAATTTAAAACTAAATCAGTTTCATTATAATAATACAACTACTAATTCTTATTGTGTTATCTCTTTCAAAAATCCTATATATAATTCTATAAATTTTGGACATCTGTTTAACAAGTTTAAACATTTATTGCCTATTGGTGATTTATTTGTTTCAAAGACATTCAAATACAATAAGCCTATTGGTAGGTCTATATTTAATTATAATGAAGTTTCACAATCGCTCTCTATTGAACATTCTTCTCAGTCAATTGTAGATAGTGAATGTATTTGTAAATTAAATAAATTTGCTAAATTTCTAAATCCAGACTTGGGGCACATAGTTACCGGAGATTTAGACCTTGTTAGTGACAATGTGTTAAGAACCATTATGTCATTTGGCACTAAATTTAGGATACCTTCTTGTAATAATTCTTTTAAAGTCTTAAAATCAATTAATCTAGATCTTGATAAATATATATATAAATTAGCTTGTAAATACGCTCTGCCATTAGAGGCATTTAATATGTGGAAATTTACTATATTAGAATCAATTAAAAACGCTATTAGTGATATTAAATTGTCTAGATCTTTATATAATATTGATAATATTAAACATTCCATTAATGATTTACAAAGATCCTTTGTTATCACCTATGTTGATAAAGCCTCTAATAATTATGCTATTATCTGTAAAAAATTTTATATTCAATTCCTGTTAGATTATTTAAAAAATAATAGTCTTTTTAAACCTGATTTACATTCCATCAATAGTATTAAATTGAAAATTATCAATATGTATAATGATTTAAATATTAAATATAAATATCTTAAATTTCCTTATATAGTGCTTATTCCAAAATTTCATAAAAATCCTATTAAATTTAGAACTGTTACTAGTGGCCATAATACTTACTCTACTACTGCGAGTAAATTATTACTAAATTCTTTAAATCTAATAAATAATAGTTTAAGCCAGAGTAGCAATAACTACCATATTCTAAATAATAGTAAAGAATTAAAGAATAAATTAACATCTCTTAGAAAAATAACAGGATTTCAAACTTTTGATTTTAAAGATCTTTTTAATAATATTAAGATATCTGATCTATATGATGTAATTTTAGCTCTATATAATGCTTATATTACACCTCTTTCAAATCAAATTAAATTTATAAATTTTCCTAAACTCCTTCACTTTGTTATTTTCAATAATTATATTTTTCAAGGAAATAAATTATACTTACAAGTCTCAGGAGTTCCACAGGGTGGCTGTAGTAGCAGTATGCTAGCTAATTTATACCTTTATCATTATGAAATGTCATTTACTTCAATAGATTATACTTTTTACAGATATGTAGATGATCTGATTTGCTTAGTACATACAGAAAATTATCTCATAGATATAGATTACTATCCAGACAATTTGGAATTAATACCTAATGAAGCTACTATTAGTAAAAATGTTAATTTTTTGGATTTAAATCTTTTTATTGATCCTTCTAATAGAATTGTTTCAAATTTATATGATAAAAAAGACTTTTATAATTTTAATATTAATAAAATCTTACCTTTTAATTCCTGTAACTCGATTCAATTGTTTAGAAATATTATACTCAATCAGCTTTTTAGAATTTATAGATTATCTGATAAAAAATTTCATGCTATGCATATCAATAATCTCAAAATTACTAGTAATTTATATAAATATCCCTCTTATTTAGTAAATAGTATTGTTAAAAAATTTAAAATAGCTGGATTTTTATAATTCTTTTCATAGTATCATATAATTCTATTCTTAGTATCTTATATTAGCCAGACATCTCCATTTTTTTTTTTTTTTTTTTTTCACTTCCCACTTCAGCATTACTATTATTTGCCCCTCTTTTTAGTAGCTCTTTTTGTATATTAATACTTTTTCTTTACATTTCGCTTCACAGTTTTTCAATTCTTATGAATGGCAACAGTAAATGGTTTTTTATTTTTTCTTTACGAATGGCAACACTAGTCTCTTCTATCAGTGTTCCCTCGATCCCAGTATTGAATCGACTGTACATACGCTGTGCTTTTTCCAGGTATTCATTTTTTCTTTTTTATTCCTTCTTTATGTATGTCGTCCAAGTAGAAATAGTTCATAGATCTAATCTATCTATTTCTTCAGAAACATACATATTTGTGTTTGCTTCTACAAAAAACTTGGACATGATTAGATTTTTGTAGAGGTTAACAATTCATGATTTAGGCTTAGAGCCTCGTCCACGTGTAAGGCGTTTGTGCTTGATTTCGTTTGTTATACTTATTTCGATTCCATACCTTTGTATTATATATTTTCCATTGACTTGTTGATTCGATATTTATTTTATTTATTTTTTCCATATGCTTGAGGATTAGTTGATTTTTACTTTTGTTTTGTAAGCCAGTTAGATAGTTGAATTTAGTTTAAGTTTTTCTTTTTTGTTTCCATACCTTTTAATGTGGTTGATTTTCAGTAACTTGATAGCTAGTGTTTTGTATTTTTAATCCATTTGATTGATGATTTGCTGTATTATATTTTATTCTGTGGGTGTTTTTAAAAAGTTAGGTTTATCGTGTTACATCTTCTTACTTTTCGTTCATTGGATTTTCAAACTTCTATTATATATATATATATATATATATATATATATATATATATATATATATATATATATATATATATATATATATAATATATATATATATATATATATATATTTATATATATATATATTTATATATATATATATATATATATATATATATATATATATATAATATATAGCATAGTAAACATATTAAAATAAAATTATTTCACAGTTATCCAATTTTTCTCCAGAATATGAATCTTATATATATATAATATATATATATATATTATATATATATATATATATATATATATATATATATATATATATATATATATATATATATATATATATATATATATATATATATATATATATATATATATTGTGTTAGCCACTATAATTGGGAAAGTTGTCTTGGATGTTATCGAGTGAAAGTTGATACACTGAGATGATATATATATGTATGACGAGTTTTTTTATGGATTTACTCTGTTTGAAAGCAATGGGATAAGAATATTTTTAGCACTTCGTCTCTGTGTGTATGTGTCTTTGTATTGTATGTATCTCAATATTATAATCAGCTGGTTAGCAATGCTGCTTCTGTAGCCATGCAATGTAATCTGCAGTAAACTAAAGAGACCATCGGACCATCGGTACCTGTTTCCAATCATTTGCAATTTGATAAATTGTTGTCACTCTTTGTTAGATTGAACAAGTGTATTAATTCTGTGCTGAGTCGGAGCATACAGTGGCTGTTGACGAACTTGCGGTAATATACGATTTTTGTCTGGTTGGTAACCTACACTTTATGAACTTTAATTACTCGTTAACGACTGCCTCCCACCAATTAAGAACTGCGGTTGTTTTGCTAATATTCTTACCACTACTTCGAGCACCAGCGCTTATTTCACTTTCAAAGTCCATCAGATCGTGTTTTTTACCTTTTATTTATTGAATAATGCACTTTGTTAGTCGCTGTATGCTTCCGCCTTTCCCTTCTTATACCGATTCAGCTATTTAATGTCAGCAATACTTGTCGGATAGCTACTTTGCATAAACTGTCGTTGGTGATCATAAGAATTTGACCACTCACTGTTCTCCATTTGTACTTGGACCAAATTCTGTCCTGTGATTGATAATAAAAGGGTGCAAAAATTCAGCTTTCTATATCAGTAAGAAAGAGCTTATGTTGAGTCTGGAACGACTGTTCAAAACTCTCAATTTTCTTCTCTTGCTGAGGAGGAGGGAGGTGAAATGGAAAAATCTGGCTTTGCTACTTTCTGTCTGACATTAGTTACTATAAGTGTGCATAGAAAAAAATTGTAGAAAAAGAAAAGAAATTTTTCCACGAACCCCACCTAAATAAATAAGTCTAAAGTTCAAATAAAAACATTTTTATCACCTGCTCAAACAGGTCCAATTCGCCAATGCTGTCTGTGGTTCAGTGTTCGCGGTCATGTCGGCGAAAATGAAGTTCAGTGACACCCGTCTGTCTCGGTGTACAAAGGTGACGGTTTTTAGATCAAGGATTGGAGAAGATTGGGATGTATTAGTATGGTCCGATTAGTTTTATTTGTAGAGAATATTTCGCAAAAAATTTTCAATGATTTACTTCTTTGATATATTTACACATATTTTTTTTCTTTTTATTTCATTTTTTCCAGGGCGTCTAACATCAATATCTCAACTTTTTATCTTTTCTGTATTTTTGCGTTTGTTAATTGTTTGAATTAATCGCATTATAAAAGCATTTGAAGCTACAACTGAAAAAATTATACCATTTATTTTTCTTCTAAAACTACACGAAACATATACGGTGAAACTTGTTTATAATGATATATTAGGAACCAGGATAAAATATCGTTTTAGACAGTTTATCGTTTTCGGAATGAGTAAACCTGATTCACTTTATAGTGAAAATTATTTAACACGGGTGTAACATTTTTAATAACATCGTGTTAAACCTGAATTTTTAATTAATATTACAGATTAAGAATGTAGATGATCATCAATCATAAGAATACAATTCTAGCTTGAAAATTTAACATGTGTAGCTTAACTACATTTCTATTAATCTAAAAATGAATGTGTATAATGATAAAAATAAAATATGGAATTATGTTTTTAGAATACATTATGCTTTAAAATTGTGTTTTTAAATGCATTAAATGCATTAATACATAGAAACGCCGGAACAAAATACCTGCTGTATAATCAAGCTATAATGTTAAACGGAATCTGGATCATTAAACATGAACCAAGAAAAATTTAGTTTTAATTAACAAGGGAAATAGAAATCGGATATTTTCGTTTGCTTGGTTTTTACATAGAATACACCTGTAATATACATTTTTCAAACCATCTAGCGAATTTAGATATACGTCTGGGGCAGTTGGCATTGTTGGAATGTAATTTTGTAATGTTTCAATTAATGTGATAACATCTATAGACGTTAAGTCGGGGGGATGATTCTGTAGGACCAATTAATTGATTTTGTACGATATCTTTCAGCATTAATGAACTGCAAAAGACACTATTTCTTTGAAATGTTTTGAAAATCGGAATATTATCATTATATATAGGTTTACTCAAAAACAAATTATTGTTATAGACAAGATTGATAGGTATTAGTATTATAGGAAGTCTGCGAGATCGTGAAAAATATCGTTAAGGTCAGGTTTACCGCTATAGGCAATATCGTTATAGTCAGGTTTCACTGCAAGTTATTTGCGTGATTTTATGCTTTGAGACCAGATATTTTCGACAGTTCTGTTTAAAATAAATCCTTATTTTTAAGTTTACCTTAAAAAATATTTGCATATTTGTCAACCAATTTATCATTTGATTATAAGTATTGTCTTTCAATGATGGGGGAAAGTTTTCTACCAATTTTCATGGAAGGATTTCTTTTCATATACTTTTATGGTAACTTATTAAAGTAATGGAACTCACATAACTTTAAAGCTAATTATTTCTAGAGTAGTAAGTATGCTTTTTCTAGCGTGGGTTACTTATGCAGTAACCTAAGACGGTATCCTTCCCTGGGTCTGGGATGGTTGGAATGTCTTTTCCTTCTGAGGAAGCTGAAATCGGTCGATACTATTACTAATTTATTACATACAGTATTTTAAGAAAGTCATTACTTTAAGAGTTTTTAAGTTTAGTGTTCTTTTAAGGCATATAATATATTAATTAAACTTGTAGTTCGCTTCGTAAATGATGCTAGTTACTTGAAGCATCACATATGTAATATTTTTAATGCGATAATAACATTGCTTTATATTTATCGTGGCAATAAATTACTAAACTTTACATCATTTTATTTTGTTGTTGTAATTATGTTTAATGTTGCCTAAATAATCTAAAATTTTATGTTTTTTTTGCAGGGAAATAAAAATAGTTAGCATCTTCACACAATGGGTATATACTTCCAGATAGCAACAGTTGTCATCAGCTTGATGTTAATTTACACACAGGTAATACATTTTATTAAAGCGAGATGAGTTTCGAGTGTAGCTTCCTTAATACCGACTCAAATCTGATCGTGTGCAAGAGTTTTGTTGTCATAGTAAAACTCAACCGATTCGAATAGAATTTCGTACATAACATAGCCCAAATTTTAAATGCCGGTCTACATATACTAAGATATCTGTAAAGTCAAGTGTCAGGGGATATTAAGTCTATAGAGAAAAATTAATTTCAAACAATTTAGGGGCCAAACAGAATTTTCTATTTGTTTGGTATAACTCTTACAATTGCACGAGACACTAGGCTGTTTTTACATTCATATTTAATATTTAATATTTTGAGTTTTTACTACTTTTATAAAATAAATGTCTCAGTTCTTAAACATTTAGATAGATACCCTGTTTCGCTTCAGTTTCGGGTCACAAGAAGCAGTTTAGTATTTAAGTGACATAAATGACTTTAGAAATCACAAACATTGCAATAGTAAAGTTCCCATAGAACAAAACCCACCTGTAAGCGCGAATCTAGTCCATAGATGTTGTTATATCCAATGGTAGTGCTATATTGTTTGAGAACTTTCTGTAGAGTTCACTTTGACAATAAGAGCTTGCAATTTCGCCTCAGTAGATCAAAGGTAGAGCTCCGGCTGAACAGTTCGAAGATCCATTGTTCGATTCCCGATAGGAGCAGCAAGGTTCTTTGTAATTGAGCCTGAACAAATAAACCCTGTAGTTTAGTGCAAAGATGTCGGAGATCTGAAGACCCCAGACTGTGCGAATCAAATAGTGGACTTAGAGTAGCTAGCTGCACGGCCGAGAAAGAATACCTCTTGCACTCAGGAGACACCCAATGTCTACCATCCCGCCAAACGAACATTCATTTAGGTCTAAAAAGATATTCATATCGATGTCGGAGGTCTGAAGACCCCAGACCGTGTGACTTATATAGTGGGTTTAGAGTAGCTAGTTGCACAGCCCGGAAAGGATACCTCCTGCACTCAGGAGGCACCCAAGGTCTACCATCCCGCCAAACGAACATTCATTTAGGTCTAAAAAGATATTCATATCGATGTCGGAGGTCTGAAGACCCCAGACCGTGTGACTTATATAGTGGGTTTAGAGTAGCTAGTTGCACAGCCGGGAAAGGATACCTCCTGCACTCAGGAGGCACCCAAGGTCTACCATCCCGCCAAACGAACATTTATTTAGATCTAAAAAGATAACAATTGATGAAAAATATTGTGATTAAACAGACAGTTTTACATTATATTTGAACTTGACAAGTACGCCTATTTTTCAAAAATGGGAACATGGTTATTGCGAATATAGATAAAAAGATCATTGAAAAATAAATCTTAGACTGAGGTATAATAACATAATGAAAAATAGATTAAAATTAAAGAAAATAATAAAATTTTAAAAGTAAAATTTAGAAAATATATGTAAAGGAAAAAAAAATTAGGCACATGAAAAATAAAACCAGAAATTTAGAATAAAATTTAGAAAAGAAAAATAAAAAAAAATACAAATAAAAAGAGTCAAAATAAAAAGAAACAACCGAGAAAATAAGAACAGTTAACATAGTTATTTTTTTTTATTTTTTTTTAAAGAAAATATGGAGGGAACATAATAAGTTCATATAAGCTAATAAGAATGAAATAAAGGGGTTCATTGATCAAAATTAATTGAGAGCAGAATCTACTTATAAGCTTAGGTCACTTTATTGGAAATTTCCATGGCAACAAGAATACAGTTTTTAATTTTATCTACTGAAGAGGGATTTGAACGAACTTTGGAAAACCAAATTGGTTTATTAGAGGGGGAGGGTTTGCAGAGATGAAAATTTTTAGAAAAAGGACAATCGAAAATGCAATGGTCAACTTCACCGAATATATTGCAAATGCAGTTAGAGGTGGATTTAATTTTGAAAAAGTATAGGTAATCAAGAAAGGGGCCATAACCAGTAAGAAAGTAAATGAGGTATTTATTAAAAATTTGTAAATTAGGATTCACGATAGGTAAGACAGGATGTCGGAGGTATGAGAGTGACCCTAGTACTACTAGTACGAATTCAGTGGACTTTGGAAGATTGAGCGCCGATTTCAAATTAGGATGATAACGACCACGAAGGATACTAACTTGAGCAAAAATAGTAGTAGCAGGAGGCTAATCTGAGGTTAAAATAGCAGGAGGTGGTCAATCAGATTATCAGTTGCTCGCCAATCTGCCATTAGAGGGTGGAGAATACAGAGTCCACTTCGACGATGAGAACTTACAATTTGGTTCAAGTAGCTCAACAGTAGAGCATCGGTTGGCCAGTTCGGAGATTCAGGATTCGATTCCCGGTTGGAACAGAAAGGTTCTTTACAGTATGTTTGTGTATGTCTATGTGTATTGTTTATCTGTGGTTTTCCAGACCGTATCTTGTAACTGCTTTAAACCCTTTAGGTGAACTAGACGGCATAGGTAAATAAATCTATATATATAAAGAAGAAAAGTATGTTTGTATGTATATATGTACGTATGTATGTATGTATGTATGATCCAACATCGAGGGAGAACGGCGGAACCGAAAGAAAAAGAAAGATCCAAGAAAATAAGAACAGTAAACATAGCTATTTTTTTTTAAGAAAAAATGGAGGGAACACAATAAGATCATATAAGTTAATAAGAATGAAATAAAGGGATTCATTGATCAAAATTAATTGAGAGCAGAGTCTACTCATAAGCTTAGATCACTTTATTAGAAATTTCCATGGCAACAAGAATACAGTTTTTATTTCTATCTATTGAAGAGAGATTTGAACGAACTTTGGAGAACCAAATTGGTTTATTAGAGGGGGAGGGTTTGCAGAGATGAAAATTTTTAGAAAAAAGACATTTGAAAATGTAATGGTCAATGTCCCGAATTTATTGCAAATACAGTTAGAGGTGGATTTAATTTTGTAAAAGTATAGGCAATCAAGAAAGAGGCCATGACCAGTAAGAAAGTAAATGAGATATTTATTAAAAAATTGTAAATTAGGATTCACGATAGGGAGGTAAGACAGGATTCTAGCCGGATCACCAGTCCTGGTGGAAATATAATCATTAAGATAATTTTGCCAAAGATTAAGGATATAAGATTTACAAAATTTTGAGAGGAGCGAGTAAGGAAAAGGAATAGTAAGAGGGGAACCTTCAGGCGGGTTCTATAAGTATGAGAAAAATAGTACTTCGGTTAATAATTTGTAATTCGCAGATTGGTGAATTGCATTGTTTTTAGCTTTTAAAGTCGTTTTATGCGCGTGAGGTACTTTGATTGGGATCTACAGTTTGAGGATTTCGAACTCCGTACAAACACGCATGCATACTCAAAGCTTCTCACCCATTACTAGAAACAACATCCACGGAAAAGAAACCCTCTAAAAGCGTTAATAAAAATGCTGTGAAAATTTTCATCCACCATGAAGATTTCTATAACTGTCTAACAAGATGAAGGTATAATAAAATCGAACAATTTAAAATTGCAAGTAAAGATTATCATATTTGTACTTTGAAGCAGATTAAAATGGGTTTATCCCCTATGATGATAAACGCTATATTTTAAATGATGGTATCAAGAGTTTAGCATATAGTTATTGCCATGCCAAATTTAACTGACAAAGAGATGCTAAACAAGATTGTTGCGGTGTATTGTAAACACCTGCTGGTGGTGGAAACATTCATAAAATCGTTATTTTTGAGAAAATTTCTTTAATTTCCAAACGTGAGAAGGATTCTTGATTAAGTAGAACTATGTGAAATTATATGAAAAATACACTGTTTTACACGTATACTAACAAATCTAATTTATTCAAGGATACGTTAACATGGAAGCATACTCATGGTTGTAATAACTAAAACGATTAAAAATGCACATTTGATATATACATTCAAGTTATATAAAACTAAATGATATGCATTTCATTATTGCCCCAAAAGCATCCTGAACAAATCTTTTTATCTATCCACAGATAAAAAATAAAACGATTTGTTTCCCCCCTACCGCTAAAACCCTCTTCGTGGCATGTCACGTAGGTTATACTCTTCTAACGTAAAACATAAGTAACGTAAGTTATAAGTTCTTCGTGTCATGTCACGTACGCTCTGCCCCTCTACGATTGCTTCGTTCGGAGCATAATGCTAAAGTATAGCTCCAGATGAACACCATTACTCCCCTACTGCTAACATCCATTTTCAACATTTATTCCACATTTAACATTCACTCTTATTGAAAAGTTAATAAAGATGATTGGTAGAAATGTATAATTGAGAAATCTTGCAGACGCACTCTTAATTTATACTTGTTGGTATTTTTAGGTAGAGGCTTTCAGCTTAGCGACTCATGAGTGCAGACAACCGTCGGACTGTGGGCCAGGTGAATGCTGTGTGTTGGGTAAGTAGTGATGCTTATGCTAAAAAATATTAATATATAAAATGCTAAAAATATTACTTTTAACACTATGTAAGGTTTCCTTCCGATCTCGAGTAACTTAACTGCTAAAACTCGAGACGGTTGAGTTCCAAGGTGTTCAAGTCGGACGGCAACTGAGTTGCCATCCAAAGTCAATGGTTCGAACTTCTGGATCTTCTTCGATATCAGTACTATAAGCGATCAAAGTTTCGGCTACTTCTTGGTTACCCTGGGAATTCTGATGAGTCTTTCTTCCGACCCAGCTTGTACGGCCTACCCGAAGTTGTACGGTATCTGTTTCAACGGTCGGGACAGTGACACCCAATTAAGACCGGGACCCAGTGGGGTCGGCAACTACAGGGACCGTACCTTTCTTCCCCTACCTCCAAACTTTCGAAAGGATTTTTGGCCAAACAGATGTAACGTGTCAGTGCTCTGCGTTAACACGAGGATAATTTAGGCAAAGCAGGGAATCGAAATCGGATCCTCCGAGTACGATCCCTGTGCCTTAACTACTGGGCTATCTCGACCCTTTGAAGAGTCTGGAAGGATTTCTTGACTAATTATTTTGTACTCCCCCCCTCGTCATAGAAATCATGTTCTGTCCTGCTGCCGTATACAAAAATCAAGCTTTTTGAGTCATTTGGATGGCTTCTGAAGGGTCTCAAAAAACTTTCAGAAACTCCTTTTTTATCTTTCTTCTAGCGGGGAGGGGAGGGGGGGCATGGAAAATTGGGCTCCGTTTTGTTTTGATCCGTTGTTGATACTATCAGTATAAAACAAATCATTCTTTCAAGTCAGAGGGGGCTTCTTGAGGGTCTATAAAATTTTACGAAACCCACTTTTTATCTGCCCCTGAGGGTTAGGGGGTGGATTAAAACTGAGGTTCCGTTGAGTTCCGATACGTTGTCGATACTATAAGTATACAATAATTATGTCTTTTAGGTCACCGAGAGCTTCTGGAGGGTCTGGAAATATTAAAACATTCTAGATAATTTTTATTTTGTAGATTTTCTTTTATTAAAAAAAACCAGTAGTATTTTTTCCAATCATTTTCAAATCTAATCAGCAGAATGACGCGTAACAAATTTCATAAATTACGACAAATAGTTTTTGAGCTAGAGAGGATTGCACAGACAGACGCAGATACACATATAGAAATACACCAAGTCCAAAATAGTTTGTATTCCAGAATGCCCTAAACGTGGAAATTTATCGAAAATTGGAATTTTAATTTTCCATATTCACTTTATATGTACATTAACGTATATTGTGAGGAAAGTCATAATTCTTACGACAGATGCATAACGAGATTTAGGCATTATTACAAAAAGCAGAATTTGAGTGCTCACAACCCTTAAACCACCATGACTTGGCATAGAAAAATACTAAAAAATTTGCATATTTTATTGATAAACAACGCCATGTTTGCATGCATCTAACATGCTTTAAATGATAAATTCGTATTCCATTAAACTCTATCTCTTGTAATTGCCTCCTCTTCCCCAATAACGCACCGAATCTCGATAAAGAATAAATATTCCACTCAACTGTAACTTCATTAGGAGAAAGAACGAACGAGGGGAAGTTAACCTGAACCGTAGCTGTTCTAAACTATTCATTAACAGTCTGCAATCAATGGCTGTGATAGAACGTTCCGTCATACGCACATGCTTACGCTTGCAACGCTTTATTTCAAGAGAAAACTTAATTGCTGGCTACTGTTTCGATATTGATTATTTTTTGTTTCTGAAAATGATATTGTTTAAATGAGGACAGTAGAAAAAATATTTTTTCTCTATGGGATAGGATTGTTTTCTAGTTTGCTTGTTTCAGCTAACTTGAAACATTTTGAAAGAAAGAAAGGCTTTAAATAATTTTATTACGTTTCAATAATGTGTTCTGGAAAGAGTGAAAATCTCCATTTTAATTTCTCATACATTCATATTCCATATTGTTTAGATCGAATTTTATTGTAACCATCATTAGAAGAAAAATTTTCATATTGTTGTCAGTTTTCGTTGGTAAGTTATTCTTGAAATGTTTTGTAAAAAGTCATCATTATTTTATTCACGTTGCCATCAGGTTTGCTCAACGATGGATTGTATGAATTTAGAAGTGATAGACATCGTTTCCAAATATATCGAAATGCGTATAAAATGTTGGCTACTGTTAGCATGGGTACAATAAAGCTCGTAGTATGGAGTTGCTTGACTTCTAAAGATTACAATGTTATAAGTCGCACAGAATTGCTTGACTTCTAAATATTACAACTTCAGAAGTCGCATGGAATTGCTTTATTTCTAAGGATTACAACTTCAGAAGTTGCATTTAATTGCTTTATTTCTAAGGATTACAACTCCAGAAGTAGCATTAAATGGCTTGACTTCAAAGAATACAATTTCTGAATTCAAGCAATTACACCTCAGCTATATAACTTATAGAATTCTGCAACTATTAAAGAAAAGGTCTTAGCTTAACGGCTAAAGTGTAGGCAGATTACTGGGACATTCTCAGTTTGATTTCCCACTGAGAAAAGAGCTCGTTACAATGGCACCCGAACAACTTAACCATGCAGGTTAGATGCAGTGGGTGCTTGAGTTCCAAATACTATTATATAAATTTTGTAAGGAATCTACCGTTTTTAGTAGCGATTTCAATTAGTTGCATCAAGCAAAGTCAGCAGCCAATAGGGAGGCTGTATTTAATAAAAAATTATAAAAAATTATCTTCGATCTTGAATCTGGAGGAGGAGAAAATATAGAGCCCACTTTAAATATAAAAGTAAAGATAATTGTCTCAATAGTCCAATTCGATTCTTTTCTGAGATAACAGTTCTTTACAAATTAATTGCTTTATCCAAAATGCAAAATTATTTCTACAAATGCAGCATAAATCAAATTAGTAGCGAGATTAATAGGTTTTAGAGGTAAGGACAGTTTTCAGACGGAGCAATAATTTCAGTAAATGTACGCCAGTGTCTTTCTAACCGTTGGTTTAGTTGCTCAGTCTTTATATTAAGAAAAAGGTGACTATTTTTAATTCGAAATCCGGTTGGCATCGTTATTAATTTAAACTATGCTCGTTATTAATTATTAATTTAATCTATGCTTTTTTTTACGCTTTAACTTGTTTTGCAGCGATTTATTTTTATTGCTTCATATGCTAGTGATGTAGAGACTTCTAAACATACTTCATTTTTGAGTATGATACATATTGCTATGAATTATTGCAGTCAATTCTAATTTTATTTTCTGCAATTTTGAATAAAATATACTGCGTGTTTTGAATCTACTATTTTATTTCCAAAAGTTAATTCTGTTACCTCCCCCCCCCCATTAATAATAATAATAAAAAAATATTCAAAACAATTTGCATATTTCATTCATAAACAGTGTCATGTTTGTGAGAACCGAACATGTTTCAAATTATAAATATTCCTTTAATTTTTCGATTTTATTTATCTCAGTCCTTGTTAGTTGCTACCCTTTTCTAAATAACGCACTAAATACCGCTGAAGAACAAATATTTCTGAGAACGTAACTTCATTAGCAGAAAGAGCGAACGAGAGGGGATGTTAATCTGAACTGTGACCGCTCTATACTATTAATTAATCGTCTGTAATCAATGGCGATGATAAAACGTTCTGTCATATGCACATGTTTTACGTTTGAACTGCTTTATTTAAGTGGGAACTTAATTGCTAGTTACTGTTTCGATATCGATTATTTTTTTTTAAAATGATATTGTTTCAAACAGCATGGCGTGAAATATTTTTGAACGATGAAATTGCTGAGATTGGTTATTTTCTGCAAATGGAATTTTTTTTTAAAGTAAACGACCTTTTGTAAAACATATTAATCCAGCTTAATTCTTTGAAGCAGTTAATATGGTTTAAAATCATTTATTTTTAAACTTTATGTAATGAGTTTCATAATTTGTGTATAATAAAAATGAAAACAGGGGTATGATTCTTTTCATTTATAGAATATTACGTGCTTTAGAGGAGTCAATTTTTCACTAAAATGTAAATAGAACAACAGATGTGCTAAAGAGCTAAAAGAAAAAGGATTTATTTGAGATACATTTTTATTTACATGACCTTATAGTAATTGAATGATTTAGGAGAGTGAGGGAGACTGCACGCACCTTAGGAAAATTTACAATTACTCCTATTCCATTAAACTATGTGACTTCTCTGGTCATCCTCAAATTGTCCAATAACTTTATTTTGCGTTGCAATGTAATTAAAATATGTAATATTTTACGTTTTCTTTACTAAATATATATTTTATAACTATATCAAATGCATGCTTGCCGTATAGGGGTAATGACACACCTGGTATGGATTAATGTTACGCACAAGCAATACAACAACCACTTTTTTGCAAATCGTATTTTTTAAACTGCTACAATATAAAAAATAGTGAATGAAACATATATACTATTTAATAAAATCATTACGTACAAATATATAGAAATTAAGGTAGGATATAACATTTAAATTAATGTTTTTGCTCAAAGAATTAAACAAAAGTCGGTCATTTTTTAATACAGACGTCGCATTTTTAAATATTTGACAATTATTTACTGTAATCTAAATAAATAACTCCAATTACTACAAATTCGGGAAAAATTACATTATTTTGGAGCTCTGATCTAAATGCGCGTGATTACCCCAACTTATAGTGAAAGACGTAGCCTATTCTCATGACAACATGACATAACTCAACTTCATTATGCCGCTACAAAATGATAAAGAATACAGCTATGAATACAAAACTAGTAAGAATAATAAAGAGTTAACTTGCATAAATGATCCTACCTTACAAAATATGCTCTATCATGATAACAATAAAAGCCCACATAAAACACAAATTACTCATTCCCCATTTACTCAGAGATAGCAAGATAACAACCATCAATGTGGTTTTAGTTGTTTCCAAGGCTAGATTGCAGCACCATTTGGAGAACCTATAACGCCATTGCAACAGAAGAAAAAAAAAACCTGGGATTTATGGGGTTGTGTGCCGCATGCGATTCCTCCACTCTTTCCTATTGTCCTGTAATACAATTTAGTACATTAATAACAACACACATTAGTACATTAATAATTAATATTTAGTGTACATTTATTTAGTACTTGAAGTAACATATATTTGGCTATTCACTTCGTAAATTAAATTTATTCGCAGAAAATTGTATCGAAGTTCTCAATAACATATTACTGTGCGCATGAATCTTTACTGGAAGTTACAACATTTTCCCCATAAAGACAAGTCACTTCTATTGCAGTATGACTGCTTTTTTCCCTTCTGCCTATCAGATCTTTACTTATTTTTCTCTTGCTCATCGTATGATCCTACATTCTTATGAAACTTTACTGATAGGCATAACTGCTGAAAAGATAGCTACTTCCTGGATTAATGGCAAACGCTGTTCTTTGACGTTTTGCTGATTACAAATGAAACGCCAACTTTATAGGTTGCTATATGCTATTGAGATTGATTTCATTGGAGCATTATTTAAGTGTATTTATTTTAAAGTTGAATTTCTATTGAACGTGTTTCTAAGGCAGAAGTCGCGATTCAGTTACTGGTATCAGAACTCAAAATTATAGCTGTTTAAGAATGCTAGCAATTTAGAAATTTTAGATACATGTGTTTCCTAAACAATTGAGATTCTATCCATTAATATTTTCAAGCAATGAGATTGGATACAATGAGTTTTTTTTTTTACTTCCTTACATATCCCCGTGGAGCAGCAATAAGTAAAATACTTTTTGTTTTATGTGTAATGACAGATTATAATTTGGAAACCGCTTAACCGATTTATATAATCTTTTACTAGTTTGTTAAACCGAATATGGTATATGTCTAAAATATTTCAGAATTTGTACTGAGTAAATTTTAATTCAATATTGTCCTAGGCAAGGTCGGGTACTTATGTTACAACATCAAATTCAGTTCTCCTTCCATGGCCTCTAAATATATAGCATACCATATACCATTCCTCCTCTACTTCCTCTATATACTATTGCATATTCTATAGCATACGCGCTTCTACATTTACACATTGGTGTCCGAAAGTTAAACACAATTCGTAAAAAACTTTTAAAGTGAAGTCAGGGAGATCTAAACTGGACTCTGAATCAGTGAGCAATGTGCTCTTTGCTAATAAGTTCAGATTTATTTGCAGATTGATTTCCGTAGCACCACTACATGAGGAGGATGGGGAACATGTTACAGTCACCTTAACATAACTGAAAGGAACCAAAATGGAGGTGGTGGAGCCATTGTATAGACAGACATAATGCCAAGCAGGCTTATAGAGTTTCATGTTCAATAGAGGTTTTGTCTTTTGTCTTTTTCGAGTTATCGTGGGTTCACAATTCATGTTTATGGACTCTAACAGGCGCAACATCGCTCTTAGCTGGTTGATAATATTTTTAAAATTGAAGGTATCCTGCAAATGCAGTGGTCATTGAAGTCTCCAGAAATGAATTCCATTGAAAACGAGTGGGATGCACTTGGGTGGCTTATTGCGGAGTTCAATTCCGGAGCTGAAAGCAGCTCTACTTCAGGAATGGAACGTTTCGTTCATGCAACTCAAGGAAACTTCATAGAAAGTTTGAAAAATAGATATGAGGCTTGCATGGCTTCAAGAGGTAACCACATTCCTCATTAATATTTATGCATAGCGTGGTTTCAGTATTTTCTACGAAAGACCAAAATCATGTTCAGGCAACTTCAAAAATCCCCGCTTAACTCCTGCATAAATCATATTTATCCTTGTTTTCTGTTGTTGCACTTGCATTATATCTTATTACACACGCATACACAATTAATTTTCTTCTATGCCGACTTTTGATCCGTGACATATTCACACGCATAGCGATTATGCTTAATTTTTGGGCACCAGTGTAGTACATAATGCATAATCTATAAATTCGAATATAGTATATGCAATTTTTGCTTTTGGAATTCAGGTCATTACATAGAAGTTTTTACTTTGTCATTTATAGGTATGATGCGTTACAGTACTGCCCAGTGTATGCCTCTTGGACAGGTGGACAACTACTGTCGAGAAGAAAATATTCCAGAGAACAGAACCCTTTACTATCCTAATGGAATCTCCGTAGAAGTAGAGGACATTTACATTCACGTCTGTCCCTGCGGTGAAGGGCTGATGTGTGAGGACAACTTTTGCGCTCTACAGGAAGATTCCTCCTACGAGAATAACTACCTCTACTGAAAAAGAGAAATAATCGCATTACTAATCAACTACTGATTTTTCGAGAGATCATTGACCAAGCAAAGATCTGAAGCATTCAAGAATTGTTGTGGTACCAATTGTTGTGGCACCTTTTCTGTTTCTTGGGATTTGTTTTAGTCTGGCTACCATAGTATTGTGTCATTTAAGTTATACTGTTTGGTATACTTTATTTAACTCTCAGCAAATATTGTATATTTATTTCATACGTTCTTTAGTAAATTATTATTCTAGAAATATTTTATATAGGAATTTGTATGTTCTACATGTGGTCTAAAATAGGCGGCGTAAAGATATTGTCTAGATTTCAGAAGTAAGGCGAGAAACAACGGTTAAAAATATTTGCTGAAATATTTTTATAATTTACTTTTAAATTTCTTGCTCCTGTGTAGGCTTTAGTTGTAAATCAGATCATATATAGAGATGAGCAAAATTTACTTTGTTATTTTATGTAGCCAACCTCTATTCCTTGGCGTAGGAGAATCTGGTAATAAAAATCTTAAACAATATGGTAATTATATATTAAAATCTGCTGGATTACAAAAAGTTTAATTTTCCTTCCGAGAGGTTGGTGGTAGGGGAAGGAGGGTATGGTCCCTATGGATGCCTCCCCTACTGGGTTCCGGTCTAAATTGAGTGGCACTTCCCGACCGTCCCAACAGATACCTTATACCTTTCCGTTAGGTCGGACGGTCTGGGTCGAAGAAGAAGAAAAGTTTAATTTTATTTAATTCTCTACAAAACTTTCGTCAATTGCGCAAGAGCTACGTAAAGTAAAATACATAAAGTAAATATTGGTCACATAACTTCATAATATCACATTTGTCAACACCATGCTCTTCATATGTAAATATCTGCATATTTTCTATATTTAATGCCATAATAGTTATTTTATACAATTTGTTTGCCAAACTATGTGTTGTGCAATTTGTAAAGGCCTGGCGCCGAAATTGGTTCGTATTTTGTATGTCATAAGAAAATATTCGATATTTAATAAAAGAATTTTGTGATATTGTATTTATCAATTGTTTATGTACAAAGTCATGTACAAAATTTAACCCAAGAATATTCTAAACTTGCATTCTAGTTTGTGAAGATACTTATTAGTGCATATAACAGTATATCGATGATTTTTTAAGTATTCTTCACTAAATTCACCTTTAAACTAATATTTCTTACTTCAAAGTTATGTAATTGAGTAGGTGTAACAATTTTTCTCTAGAATTAACATTTGGATAAAAGTTAGACAATAAATGGAACTATATAACTTATGAAACAAAATATAAACTTGTAAAATATTTGTTAACTTTAGTTAAAGAGTGATTAAAAATATGATAAGACAAAAAAATGTTGGTAAGAGGACTAGACATGCTGAAAAAAAAAAAACCAAGAAACAATTACATTAGACATGGATTTCATTATACTGTTACACTGATAATCGATATAGTGGAAATCAATGAAATGTTCTGTTCTCCAATAAGTATAACAGGAAACATAGAAGTGCAGCTGTTTGTTTTGAAATAAGAGTCACATACTTGTGTTCTATTTATTATAAAGAATTTATATAAACTCTAAGATTAACAGTTTTCATTTAACACACAGGATGTAAACCCAGAAATAGTTTCAAAATAGGGAAAATAATTTTAGCTTTTCGGTATAAAAAATGCAACAAATCGAAATGTTGTCGTAGTTGCGTGCAGTTTGGAGGATGTGTTTAAGCTAGTTGTGCCCAACTTTTGGGACATCAAGATCCGCGTATGACATGCAATTAAGCTAAGATTGTCTTCTACATGTAGCTAGCATACTATATCATCAGGGACTTATGTAAAGGGGGATATGAGTAGGCCCCTCCTTAAAACTGAAATATTTCAATAAAATTGTAAAGTTTCGTTTTTGTTATTTTAAACCATCTCCGAAATTCCACTAAACTGCCTTTTCAAAATACTATACTAATATATTTTTATTTAAAGAGAGAGACTAGAGTTTCTTTAATGTTGCACTGATAGAGGGTGTGGACTTTTATGAAAAGTTTAAAATTCTGCTTTAAATATCCATCACTATTTCATAGAAAAAAATTATTTAATAAAATACAGTATTCAATTTTTTAAAAATGTCAATTCATCGCATGCAGAGATCGAAATAATTCTTCTATACGCGTATTCTTCTATACACTATAAAATATGCTTTATAAATTAAGTAATGCATATTTTTAAGTTGTTAATTGTGCTACCAGATATACAATGTATTTTGTTTATTAATACAAATAAAGAATATAATGCATTTCTTTTTTTATATATACAAAATACAATAAATTTAATAAATGCCTGGAAATTTGAGGGTAATTATACATTTGTTAAAAATTACTCCTCTGAAAAGCAAAATACTTCTTCAAATCAAGTCAGGGAGTATTTTTACTCTTCTAGGATAATTTAATTCGCTCTCTGATCGCATGTAATTTTGTCCGGAAAACTGGTTCAATAAGGCTGCGGCAAATTGAATAAGGTTGTAGAAACATCCATTGACTACCACTATTATCAGCCGTTCTGATCAAATAATTCCATGTTTTCGAATATAGATACATATCGAAGTTTAAAGCTTTCTCAGCTAGGTACTGCTCTTAAGTAAAATAGTCGACATCCTACATCTATAAACCTGTAACTACAATGTAACTACAATGGGCCCCTGTAACTACAATGGGCTCCTCAACATAGCCGATTGCCAACATGTCGTCTTTTCCGATGAATCCCTCTTTAATTTGGGGTACAGTGATGGCCGCATCCACGTTAGACGCTATAGCGGTGAATGCCACCTTCCGGAGTGCGTTATTCAACGCCATGCTGGACAAAAGCCAAACTTGATGGTCTGGGGCACCATTGGGTATTTTGGACGATTTCAGCTGCTCAGAATTGTTGGTAATCTCAACAGCAACTGGTACATAATAGAAGTTCTGGATCCCAAAGTCGTACCCTTCCTTCAACGTATTCTTGGAGCTGTATTTCAACAGGGCAACGCCCGTGCCCATGTTGCTAGGAATGGACTTTTTTTAGCACAACAGATACAGCTTCTTCCTTGGTCTACCTATTCACCGGATATGTCGCCTATTGAACATGTCTGGGATTTCATCGGTCGGCGTATTTCATCGCGACGCTCGTCCTGTAGCTAATACAGCTGAACTTTGGGTTCAGATAGAAGCCATCTGGAATGCTCTTCCTCAGGTACAAATTTAAAATATGTTTGATTCGATGCCACGCCATAGAAAAGCACTTATTTCAGCGGGTGGTGGTTTCATCAAATTCTGATATTCGACATTTAATATTGTTTTATTTCTTTGCTTTGTAAATTTAATCGTTTATTTGTATCAATTTATTATTTGTATCAATCGTTTATTTGTATTAATGTACGATTTTCCCAATTTCTACACCACTCATTGTCTACTATTATTATTTTTTTCAAGACATTATTCACACAAAATCATTTTGGCTTCATCTGTAGCTATTGTCGATCTTGTTTCTGAAATCTACGTCTTTCCCATGGTCAGAAGATCATTCCTACCAAGTTTGGTTGAGTTTTGGCTGCTAAATATATTTTCAAAAGGATATGAATAGGGAAGATTTAAGAAGGATAATTTTGCATTTTAATTATACCGTTTCAAAGCTTTAATAAGCTTTTAAATACTATGAACAATAGCTTTAAGGCTTATTAAGGCTTTGCAGGATAATACAGTTAGCTTTTAAATACTATGAACAATATTCTAACCAGTTTTCTGTATTGTAAATCTTCGAACTCGAATCTTTTCTTTCCTAAAAAACAAAAACAAACATAGATGAGACCCTGCTACAAATCCTATTAAATCCTCGTTATATCCCTATCTGTTTTCACATCAATACGCTATCCCACATTGCCCCCCCCCCCCCATCATAAATATATTCCCTTAGTAACCCTCAAGCCGCATGTGGATCGCTTTTTTTATTTTTCTTTCCATATTCTTCTATCGCATTAGCTAAGAATCCTCCCTCATCGGCACCCAATAATGCGTGAAATCGATCGGTATTGGCCCTGAGGCAGATCTGCCGCTCAATCTGTTTATCTTTTTCCCTTATAAAGTCTCCATCGGGAATCGATGACTGCAGCACCAGGGAAATCGTGTCTCGTCCTCAAGAATTCAGAGGAATTATCTTGAAACTTTGGATCCATGTTTTTATGGATATGAACAAGCTCGATTATTCGAATTTCAATAATTTCGAACATTCATTTAACCGAAGTTAGCCCCCTCCCCCCCTCAAAGTAAATTTGATTATTGTTTTCTCGGTAGGTCTAATTTTCTTAACACAAGTAATTTGATAATTCAAAAGTTCTGCCGTGATTCTAATAGAATTTGCTTCACAGTTATAACACTATTAATTAAGTAATTTATTTTTGATAAACTAAGGGGTTTTGCTCAATGAGTGCTGACGCTCGCCAACTTCCGCCATTCGCTTCGGTAGTCGAGGGGCGCTGAGTTCACTTCCCTTCTCGAGCTCTTTTGTGCCACTTGTTGCGTAGGCATAAAACGCCCGCTGGGATTCCGGCACTTGTTTGCAGCAACTGATCAACTCCTGGAGATCGTTTCATGAGCTCTTTCAACCCGCCTGGTGCACATGACTGCTACCGAACCCTCTGATCGTTGACGCTCGGAGGATCCGACCCCCTGTTTGCTGCCACTCACTGATTGGCAGAACTCTCTGAGCTCCTTCGTCCGACCCGCTACACAGGCTTAATACGGCCGTTTGTGCTCCGCCCGTTGTTCGCTGACTTTCTTCATCAGTCGAATCTAGCTTCGCGAGCTCTTTCACCCCGTCAACGATGTGCAAATATGTAAATTTCAGTTACATATTTACACATCGAGGGCGGTTCGACATGTAACTTTATTTAGATATTTACAACGATAAGACATTCAGAATCTAACGATAACCAAAGTCTCAATTATAGGCTTCAGTATTAGAGCTCTGAATAATAACTTTACTTTTAATTGTTCAAATTATTTTAATATTACTTCTTTTGAAACGGAAATAGTGTTTTAATTAATGAAAGTTAAATCATTTAAATATTACTTCTTTAGAAATGGCAGCAACGCTTCAACGATGGTTAGATTTTGAAGATAAATGAAAGAAAATTGTTGAAGACCCAGACCACAGACCCGAAGACTTACAGTAGCTATTTGTGTGGCCGGGAAGGAAAAATTGTGTAAAAAATAATAGAGATTTTAATCCGATTATAATCAAAATTGGGATTGGCACATGGCACAGTATTCTAAACTATCATGCAAAATTGCAAATCATTTGATTCTATAGGTTCAGCGTTAGCCTTGACAGAACAGTTTTAATGCGTTTTGTCGGGGTGGGACAGCCATGTGGTTAAGACACGGGTTTGCATTCAGACGACCGGAGTTCGATTCCCGGCTCTGTTCCGGTGTTCACGTGCAGTACGGGCACGTTAAATGTGTGGGTCTGAAAGTCCTTCCGAGAGGTTGGTGTTAGGGGTTACGGGCCCTGTGGATATCGCCCCCTGGATTCCGATATAAATTGGGTGACACTGTCCCGGCTGTCCAAACAGATACCTTGCACCTTCGGGTAGGTCGGACAGCCTGGATCGAAAGAAAGAAAGGAATTTTGTCGGCACAGCGGAGGCGGCTGTAGCTAGTTTTATTTAATAGAGAAAAAAAATCGGATCGGCTAGAATGAGAGATTAAACTTTATGACATACGTCAGAATTTCCTTTCATAATTTTCAAGCCTAGTTGCAATAGAATAATTGCTTTATTCAAATAATACCAAGATTCGGAAATTTTTTCCTGACTCTTGCAGAATGTCTTTAGGATTTAGTACTTAATTAAGTGAAATAAATTATTTTAGGAAACATATTTATAGCATCTAGAATGAGAGATTTAACTGGATTCTATTTTGAAGCAGTAGAGGAATAAATATTGCATACTCGGTTCTGTCCGATTGTCTCCTAATAATTATGAAAATAAAAACATCTAAAATTCTCTTAATGGTTAAAGAATGTCACAGCAACTGTTCTATTTTGAAATAATGCAGGACTGAAGTGCAATAGAAGCTTTTTCATTAGTTGATAGTTTGTATTCACTAATATAGTGAATCCCAACTTGAGGATCACTGAGAGTTCACGATCCTAAGGTGGTCACTGAGAAATAACCGAGGTAAATTATTAAAGTTAGTAGTGGGAAATAAATCTAAATTTATTTTTTTTAGAATAATTTGTCTCGACTTTTCAAACGGCGAAATATAAATTTCAAATAAATGTCTGAATACTTGACAAATAATGTTCATTCATTTAAAATGGCCATACACTTGAAATATAAATTTCATCGTAGTATCTTGGTCTATAAATTAAAACTGTTACCCCACATACGAAAAAATCATCAATCCAGCTTTTCCTCCAAACCCAAAACTCTACTTCTTTAATCAGAGTTTGGATGCATTTGCTTGGAGTTTAAGATATTATGAGGGATTTGGAGCAACTTAATATCGTATTTGCGTCAAAGTTGCAGTTTATTTGAAAGGGTTTACTTGTAGATTCCAAATACGGACAAATTATTTGTCATAGCCAATCATATTGGCAGCTATAATAATATAAAGTGTCAATCGATGATTGGCTGATTACGGTAGAATAAAATTAACCATTATATAACATGAATACCTGCTATAAGCAATCTACCAAATCACCTTGTTATTCGGCGTTAAAAACCATTTCTCGTCCCTCTGACTTGATATCTTTATATTTAGCAAAAGTTAACGAGAATTTCATAAAGTTTGTAGGTCTGTAAAGAGTGGAACACAGAATTGGGTGTATAGTGTACACATACACAATAAAATGGAATCCTTCTTCAATGGCATGAACTGGTAATTAAGGATTATGTTATTAATTTTCTTGAGCACAACCTTGAGCCGTCTGAAAGCAGATCAAGTGGCTAAGATAAGGGCTGCTTCCCAAAAGGACGACTTTGAAATTATGCCTCCCAAGTTTAAAACTTTTCTCAACTTCCATTGCCTTATACACTAAACTGTAGCAGATCTATACATACTACACTGCCCGACATAGAAAATGCAACACCATGAAGCTTTGACTGCATAATTGTGCAAATTGCGCGACAAACGCAATGATGTAAAAACCGCAACGATGTATGTAAATGATCTGAAATGCAAGTAGGTTATGCGATTAGGGCGCGGGATAAAATAGATGGAAACGGCAGATGAACAACCGTTGTTACTGTCTGTTGCCTACGGAAATCCGTTTTTTGAGCTGTTTTTCATTTCAAAAGACACGTGTTTCTGAAAAGATGCTTGGTCGACGACGCTGAAGTTTGCTTCAGCATTTGGACGACCATGCGAAAGGATTCATCTTAAGCCTTCGTACGGCTGGGTGGTAGTATCGGCGAATCGCCGATGAAACATGGTTAGATGCATCCACTGTGCAAAGGATTTGGAGAAGATGGATTGAAGAAAGGCATGTGAATAATCGAAGTGGCACAGATCCATCCCGATGTATGTCAGCACTCGTTGATCGAAGCATTCTAAGGCATGCGTTAGCGGCCTCTCAAACGACGACTGTTGACAGTCTGCAGAACTTGCAGAGTACATTGGATGCTCCAATATCAGCGAGAACAGTTTTCTGACGATTGGCGAAAGCGGCTTGCACTCAAACCGTACTTTACAAAGCCTGTCATTGACGACAAGATACCGAGGTGAGAGATTGCAATGGTGTCGGGCCCGAGCCTCTTGTACGACTTAATGGGACAGGGTAGTGTTCAGCGACAAGTCTCGGTTCTGTTTGTCGAATGACAGTCACCGTCCGAGGGTCTGAAACCAGATCCAATACTGCTGCGACTGTTGAACGCCATACTGCTCGACAACGCATTATGGTTTGGGGTGACATCGACTTTGATAGCAGGTCACTTTTGGTTCGTAACAGAGGCATAATGACGGTACGGCGATATGTGGATGAGGTGCTGCGGCCGGTCGCACTGCCCTACCTTCAGAGGGTGCAAAATGTTGTTTTCCAGCAAGATAACGCGCGACAGCACACGACAACCATCAGCAGATAAACCTTGCAGCCTTGTAGCAGACAAGTCTCAGCATATAAGGTGCTTCCTTGGCTTTCGCTGTCTCCAGATCTCTCACCTAAGGAGCATGTATGGGACGTTTGACTGCCCTGCTCCTGCCTCAAACAGAGGACGACCTGTGGAGGATGGTTGAAGTCATATGGTCATCCATCTCTCAGGAAACTATCCCCATGCTCATTGCATCTGTTCCTCGAAGGGTTGCTGCTTGTATCGCCGCAAGAGGTGGTCCTTCTGCTTACTAATCACCCTGTCTATGCCATTACTGTTTTGCATTATCCTTGTGGAATTAACATCACTTACTTATATATGTCATTTCTGTCTATGTGCGCTTTATCATCACACTCTATTCTCTGATTCATGGTGTTTGGTGTTGCATTTTCTGTAACGGGTAGTGTATATACTGAAGCAGCAGTTTTCACTTCGGCATTGTCTTGCGGTGACTTTCGATTCCCCCAATTTATACCATAACTCTGATCATGACAGATTAAAAAAGTACTCATCTTAATCGAGCCACTGATAATAATGCACAAATCGGCTGTAATTACGATATTAAGTTGTGCTAAGTTCTTTCTTTGTTACATTTCTATTGACTTCTATACATCTCATCCTACATCTCATCAACATTATTAACCTTATCCCACAGTATCGCCACGAGGATTCTTTCGATGTATGAATTCGGTTTTTCTTCCCGTTTTATCGCAGTAAGTAAAAATATTTCGTGAATGGCTCCTACTAATGCGAGAAATCGATTTGTATTGGCCCTGAGGCACAAGTACCGTTCAATTTGTTTATGCGTTTTCGGTAAAGACTCCATTGTGAATCGATGGCTCAAGCATAGAGATAAATATGTCTTGGTCTCAAGGATTCATGAGTTATGTTGAAAACGCAGATGCATATTTTACCGATAACAATATTCCTTATTTTTAGTATATGTGTATAGCAAGGCGATTTATATTATATTAGTTGGAACTCATCGGCTATAACTGTTATATACATTATTATTTATTAGGGATAGAATAGAACATTGTGACGACAATTTTCACAGTAGACTTTCAGGAGAATTAGCCAAATAAAATACGGAATGGGATTATTCTTGAATGTTAAGCTTCAATTATCTCCAACACGTCTTTAGGAAAATTAATAAATAACATGTTTACATTCATAATCAAGATTGGCACCACGTCTGCGTACAAAGACAAAACCAAGAGCAAAATGTTTTTTAAAAAACGAAAAGTCTTTTATTTAACATCCTACAAAACGTACAAAAAAAAAATTAACATTTTTTAAAAATTTTTGTACGTCTTGTAGGATGATAAATAAAAGACTTTTCGTTTTTTAAAAAAGCGTTTTGCTCTTGGTTTTGTCTATGTTTACATGCTTTTTATATTACCATCACGTTCAATCAATACATTTCGAATGTTTATGCTATCATATTTATAATACATTGAAACTTCTCAATACTGAGGGACAACCATAAGACAGCGAATTTTTGAAGTTATTTACTAGAGGGTACTGTTAGGTCCATTATATAGAATGCTAATTACATTTAATTTCTTTAAGAAAAAGATGCACACTGAACTATGAGCTTTGTAAGTTATTCAGAGATGTTTACTAAACAGTGGGTCGACATTTCGATATTTTATTTTGCATATGTATGTGATGGTGAAACAAATATCAAAAGAACAGGCAGTCCATTACTTCCGTAATATTTTTTTATTAATACAGTCTACAAAATTCAAATTATATACAGTAGAAGAGTGGCTGACGTCTTCGACTGTCACCGTAGAACTTTCAGTGCAATTTGTTTGTTCACATCAAAGGATATACTACATTCAGAGTTCCAGTATATTCGAATGCTGATTTTGGGATCATTTAACAAAATAGCTTAGAGAACAGCCGCAAAAGATACGTACCATTGAGGTTTTTGAAAAAAGAAAGAGGCGAATCAAGAATATTTAGTGGGGAGAACTTTACTTAATAGGCAGGTTTTAATTGGATAGTTTCTAAATTATAGGTCTCCAAGGATTGGAAAGTGCATGCATTAATGCGTTTCTGATAAATAGGGTTTGTGTTTAGAACCCGAATGGTTTATATTTGCTTGTAGATAGTTACGAAATTAATGAGAGATTTAGCCCATGTAAAAAAGCGACGTACTATGGTGACCCGATGGAATTTAATAGGGTCATGATAAGCTCATTATATGAGAAGCAAATTTGGAATAAGAGTTTGTGAAGAAATGGTTACATTTTTAAGGGAGGTTAAAATTTCTATTTCATGTATTTATTTAAGTGAATGACTTAGCTCAATTCAAAATGTATTTTCCCATTTCTTTGAATGGAGATAATTAGTCATTAATCGGAAATAGTCATTAATTGTAAATCGGAACATAATCATAAATATCGGAACATAATCATAAAAATCGGAACATAGTCATAAATAGTCATTAATTGTAAATCGGAGATTATTGCGAGCAAAATCTCGCGCTTGTCATTGGATGAATACACAGAATAAACGTTATGATTTTCTACAGTTTACGAACATACATCCTCAATACAGTTAAAAGGACACGCATAGTAAAAACAACGTTTAAAACTACACTCAATTTAGGAATTCTGAATTATACTGAAATTCTTATTATGGAAGGTTTGCTATATGAATTCTTTATTCTATTATTATTTTTATTGTCATAATTTGGCAATTTCTGTCAGAGAATTAGGATAAAATAAAATTTTAGATTTAAAGATACTGATATATTGATGTAAATAATAGTTGAGAAAATTTCCATGAGAGGAGATTTGGCGTTGAAGTTGGCAAAACAGACCAAAAATCTGTTATCTCGAAGTGCTAAATTTCGAGAAATGTTGTTTAGAAAAAAAGTATAATTTGGAGATTTTTAATAAATTTTTATAAAAACTAATGTTTTTTTTAAATCTAAATTATTTTCTCTAAAAAGAAAGAAAATGGAAAAATTTGATTATATATAATTCTGATTACCGAGACAGACTCCAAAGCAAGACATTAATTTTCTCAGACATTAATTTTCTATAATGTTCAAGTAAGAAGAGTTTTGATTCACAGTGGTATCCAATCATAGGAAGATTCCAGATTTTGGTTCTACGGATTTGGATTAGAAACTTGTTAAAAGAGCCTTGAACAGATTTCTAACACTTTCGATAAGATGTTCATCTCTCACTCTTTCTCTCTCTCTCTCTCTCTCTCTGTGTGTGTGTGTGTGTGCGTCTGTATGTGGTGTGTGAGTGTGAAACCGATAATTCATAAACGAATTTATCTACCGTAATGAAATTTTATGCGTAGTCACATTAAATACATGCTAAAGCTAGATAGAATTTCTTGCAGCATGCTTGATTTGAACTCGAATTATTCGAAATAAAATTTTTTCTTTGCGTCATTTTCTATGGATAAATACGATAATGAGGGAAATAATGACGCCAGAATACTCTCGGATGAACTACACAATGGATATCTACACTTGAAAAATGAACTACACGATGGATATAAATGGGATTGAAGTACTACATATTACTACATATCAGTTACATGCATCCAATTTAACGGCGCCACTGAGCTGTTGCCAGTTATAAGATACTAGGGGCTCTGCCCTCTCTCTCCAACTCTCAGATCTCGCGTTCATTCGACTTCCCTAATACGCACGCGCAATACGGCCGATATGGCTCAGCATTTTGTTTTCTGACTCTCATCCAGCATTTTATGGTTCTCATCCGCGTTTTGTTTTTTGACTCTCATCCGCTTCGCTAACTCTTTCGTCCAGCCCGCTTAGCGGGCGGATGCATCTCTGTTCGTCACTTCACTGACCTACACGACCATCCTACCACGTCCCTAAACCTGACGGCGGCCACATAATGGCTCTAGAGTGTTTCCAATTTTCATTCCAAGTGCGATAAGATCATTTTCGCTTTGGTGAAATTTTATAATTATGTAAGAAACCGAATCTGAGTTGGATTAATAATCAGGTAAATATTTCATTCGAGACTTAACAGATTATTCAATACACGCAGTTTAAAATGCAAACAAATTACATGATATCAATTAAACATGCAGTCAATCGTGGTCATGAATAATTATTTTTCGTAATAACTGTTTTTAATCGATTTATAAGAAGTAACAGTGAGACATAATTGGTAACTGTAATAATAATTTTATTTTAATCGCGATTATTCATTATAACACAAGTTTGAAAACTCTCTGTTTATAAGAATGAACAATAAGACATATCATTGGACTATTCTTGGACCGATCCGGTGGTCGAGCGGTCAGGGACATGCGTTTCCGTCTGATCGCTGGATTGCCGGGTTGCGGGTTCGAATCCCACCAGCGAGCATGGATGTTGTCATGTCGAAGCCATTTCGTCAGACTTCGGGGTGCTTCTATAAAAAGTGAAGCTGCAATTCTTCCCCCCTTCGCTATGGGATACCCTGGGGGTCTTGTGAACGTGGTGCGTAGGTGTCCCTTCACCACGGGGGAATTAGAAAACAGCAACTGTTCTTGGACATCTTTGTAACGTTTCTGCCAGAGACTTATCACAGTAAGGTTCCTAAATATACCGGCTGGTGCAACAGCAGTCATCTTGATTCCCAGTTGAAGCGATGGCTGTACATGGCGAAAAGATAACTTTCTCGTCCTTTTCACGGGATCTCGAGAAATTCAAAACATTCTAGAACATCTCCTTACGTATTTTACAGCTTAATTGCTTATTAAATATCAGCTATGTAACATGCGTGCACCATTGAAATAGCACAGCTAGACGATAACTGACTGGACCAGTTGGAATCAAAATGGCAATTGCGTCAGCCTGTATATTTAGGAGCAAGAGAAGTTAGAAAAGAGGTTCGATATTTTAAATATTTACCTATACTGGCAATGAAAAATTTCATTAATTAATATTGAAGTAAATATGACCTAAATCAAAAATTTGAATCCCGTCTTGCACATTCACGAGTTAATATGATAGTCTATATGTAGATTTTCAGAATTGTATTCTTTGCCGGATGTTCGTAATGCAATGCCAAAAAGTGGCAAGATTTTTTTTAGCATAGAGAAATAAAGTTTAAAAACACTTATAAGAGCATTTATAGAATTCTTTTAAAAGCATAAGATATGAACCAAAGAAAATGCATGTTATTCAACCCGATACTGATAATGACTCAAATGGACTTAAACAATAATGTGGTGTTGCTTTGTACATAAGACATTTTTAATTATTTTATCAAAGACAAAATAAAATGCGACTTTGTAGGGAAAAGCATGTAAGAATCCATCATATTTTTTTACTCCTTTTCTATCGCTTTAGTCTAAAGATATCTTCCTCTTCGAAGGATACCCAGTAATGCGAGAGATCGATATTGTATCGGCTTTGAGGATATCGAAATCTGTTTATCTCTTCACCCTAAATATTCCATTGGGATTCGATATCTGAAACATCGGGAGGAAGATGTCTTGAACTCAAGAATTCATGGACGATATCTTGAAAGGATTGTTACATATTTTATTTATTTACTAGCAGAGATTACCCGGCGTTGCTCGGGATTTACCATGCATAACTGGGATAAAAATTACACAGGAACATATAGGGCCGTGAATTTTATACATTGTTTTTTCACTGTGAAAAATGTAAATTCATTGCATTATGTAAGAAAGGAAAACCATTGTTATATATAAGTCATAGACTTATATATAACAATGGCAATGAAAAATTTCATTAATTAATATTGAAGTAAATATGACCTAAATCAAAAATTTGAATCCCGTCTTGCACATTCACGAGTTAATATGATAGTCTATATGTAGATTTTTAACCCTTTAATTAACCCAACCATTTTTAACCCTTTACAACAGAGTTGAAACGTGTTTATGACTTTGTTCATTCTGTCTGACTGTCTGTCTGTCCGTTAGCACGATAACTGACGTGTAAAAATGTAATTATCAAAATGAAATTTTAGTATGTTGTTCAGACGGTCTGTGGGACGTATGGGAATATAAATGAATAATATCACCCAATTAGTTTTGGATTGAACCCGGGTTGAAAAAATGAAATACATTGAACCCTATGAGACCTAATTCTTCAAACATTCTTAAGCGAATTTAAAATTCACAAATTGTTTCGAAAGTTTTAGGAAATATTCAAATTATCTCATAATATATATAAAAAAAGTTCAGCAAAATATATTCAGTAGTTTTCTAAAATAATATTTAAACCCTTTATATGACGAGATCACGTGATTCACTTCAAAATAAAATATGGCATTCATCTAGTGTCGAAATCGTGTTTTTTAAAATTATTATTAATTTAATATTTAGTGTCGTATCCGTCTTAAAACTTTTTTATTTTTGCTTAATTTCTGTGCATCTGTATTCTGAAATAGTACAATTACAATATAATTGAGTTTAAATGATCAATACCATCCACATTGTGTCAAAATTGAGATTTTTAAAGTTCTTTTTAATTAAAATTTAGTGTTGTATCCGTCCTAAAACCGCTTTATTTTTGCTTAATTTCTGTGCATCTGTATTCTGAAACAACACAATTATAATATATTTGAGTTTAAATGATCATCAAACTTTGATTATTTCTACAACGAAACATAATATTTACTTCTGGAGAATGTAAACTGATTAGGCTGTAAGATGAGTTGTATAAGAATTGCTGAATTTCTTTAACGCAAAATTATTTTGCTTAGGAGTCTGCAATATAGATGATATGCATGAAACATTCATTGATTTTACATAGAGAAGCAGACGATTTAATGGCAGACTTCTTCGATGAAGTTTTATCCATAGCGTTAAATTACTTTGACCTCCATAATTTTGAGTTTTTAATTAATTACATATAATTAAATATAATTAATTATTGCAGTATTGTGATATATTATCGCTGAATGTATCGCATTTTAGAAATGCTTGAATAAAACTAAAGTTGGAAAGTATTTCATAATCAATGATTTATGCATGATTGATCTTTCTTGTGATTTCTTAATTCTTTTTGTTGTTGAGTAAGTCCGTGAGAAATAAACCATGGTGATAGTTTCCATTTAAATTCATATTTCAAACCTGCGATTTTCAAAAGTGGCTAATACGTTCAATAAACTCTCACAAAACTCAGAGATTTAATCGACTTTCACGTTAAAACCTACGATTTCCAACTCTTTTCGCTGGGAATCATAGAGTTAGAGAGTAGAACTCCAAGGAAAAAGTTTCATTTTCTATAAATATCTCGATAACTCCTGATTTTAGAAACTCGAAACTTAGATTAAATTTATGGGTGGTTATTTTAAAGCTACCCACCAAATTTTTTTAAATTCGGTTCAGCCGTTCTCCCGTGATGATGAGACAAACGAAAGTATCGTCTTTTACTAATATCTAGAGAACCACTCGTCGTAGAAACTCGAAATACGAACTAAATTTTAAGTGGGGCTATTCCAAGACTACTCACCAAATTTCATCAAATTCGGTTCAACCGTTCTCCCGTGATGTTGGATCATACATACATACATACATGCATACATACATACATACATACATACACACATATATACATACATACATACATACTTTTCTTCTTTATATATATAGATTTATTTACCTATGCCGTCTAGTTCACCTAAAGGGTTTAAAGCAGTTACAAGAGACGGTCTGGAAAAACACAGATAAACAATACACATAGACATACATAAACATATTGTAAAGAACCTTTCTGTCCCAACCGGGAATCGAACCCTGAATCTCCGAGCCGGCCAGCCGATGCTCTACCCTTGAGCTATTGCAAGCTCTTATCGTCGAAGTGTACTTTG
Source organism: Amaurobius ferox (assembly GCA_951213105.1). NCBI lineage: Eukaryota > Metazoa > Arthropoda > Arachnida > Araneae > Amaurobiidae > Amaurobius > Amaurobius ferox. The sequence continues at coordinate 51,495,862 of OX578136.1, read as the reverse complement.
CAATACATAGACAATATACATAGATAAAAACAAATTAGGAAAAATAAATATTTGGAAAAGGAAAAGCCTAAATATAACAAAATTGAAAAGCATAAAAGAAGGAAAAATATTAATGAGTTTAAAAATTTTGAATTTAAAAGGAAAAAGCTTAACTTCTTTGAAAACGTGGTTGCGTTCCTGATAAATTATGATATGCTGATATGGATAATGAAAATTTGACTTTTTACTCACGTGATACTGAAGCTGCAATATCGGAAATTGTGTCTCAAGTAAAATGTGCGGAGTATTTCAGTAGTGGTGAAAGTGAAACATATTTTAAGAAAAAGATTATTTCATACTGCAGCTGAAAATCATACTTACAATTTTACTTTTTCCCGGAAAATATTTTTAATTTTTAAATACAATGTTGCCATTTCAGGAATTTCTATTTCACTTCAATTCACTTAGATATTTATTTTTAAATGATCGTCTATTATTGGTAGCAAGCATTTTGCCTATTGATTTTACCACACATTTTTTCATGAAACATCTATTTCTAAGGATCTGCTATAGATGGATATCAGATGATGACTGATTCATCATCAAATTTCGGAGGAGAGAGGATTCAAAAAGGATTGCAACTTCTGGGTTTTTTTTTTCTATTTGCTGTTAAAAATATTTCCTTTTACTTGGAACATTTATTTCTTAAGATTGGCTATAGATAGAACTTAGATGATGACTGATATGAATTCCGCTTCAAATTTTGTATTTGGATATCTATTTGGATATTTATTTCTTGAGATCTGTTATAAATGTAGATTAGATGATGACTGATATAGAGTCAACATCAAATTTTGGAGGAGGTAGAGGAGTTCAAATATATTTCAACTCCTAGTTTTTTTTCTCTCCTAGTTCTTTAAGGATCTGCTATAGATGGAGATCAGATGATGACTGATTCATCATCAAATTTCGGAGGAGAGGGGATTCAAAAAGGATTTCAACTTCTGTTTTTTTTTCCATTTGCTGTTCAAAATATTTGCTTTTATTTAGAACATCTATGTCTTAAGATTGACTATAGATAGAATTTAGATGCTTACTGATATGATTTCAGCATCAAATTTTGGAGGAGGTAGAGCAGTTTACTAAGGATTTCGGTTTCCGTTTCTTTTTTCACTTCCAGTTCAAAAAATTTCCTTTGAAACATCTATTTCTCAGGATTTGCTATAGTTCGAGATAATATGTTGATTTACATGATATGGATTTAGCATCGAATTCCAGAGGAGATATATATATATATGTGTGTGTGTGTGAATTCACTAATGATTTCCATTGCCGGTTCTGCAGATGTCACTCCATGTTTTTCCTAACGTTCATACGACTATACGAAATAAGTATGTAAAAGAAAATATAAATGCTCAGTACCGTCAAAAATGAAGTGCTCACAAAAGGTTTATAAATTGTTTTAGACTTTTATATAGTCAGATAAATATTATTCACCAGAAAATTATTTAAATTGGATAATATCATACAGTCTCAAACTTGTTCTAATTGGTTATTCCCATGCAATCTTCTGTGTGATAGTTTCCTTTTAAACCGTTCTGTATGACTTAATTGATAATCAGATAATTTATGGTGAAAATTGTCTAATTTGATAACAATGTAATTTAGGAATTAACTACGAAATCTGATAACATAGTACTGTAATATTATAGAAACATTACTATATCGGATAAATGACTATGCATCGTTTTCACAAGTCAAAAACAATCCTAGATCTCGTAAATTATGTTTCTTCAATTATAGTGAAATCCATTTATCCAATTATGATGTTTTCTATATATAAATTTTATATGCAATTAATTCAATATAGCTAGTTTGATTTTATAGCATATGTGAAACTAAACATACTCATTTTATGCAAAATAATCAAATTTTTTCATATATTTAACAGTTTTATTTAATACACATTACTTGAGACGTTTCTCTTATTCGTTATCTCTTATGAAAGAGGTTAATGTTCAGTTCAAATATGAAAAAATTTTGATATTTCTTTATTTTAGACTTTTTATTATATCCAAGAGTTTTTATACTTAAAATCCGTTATAGGGAGATTTCAAAGTCATATTATCATGAAAATAAACCGGTCTTCATATAGAATATATAAAGAAACCGAATTGATAATTTGCGATGAGAGTTTAATATTTGCAACCTTTCATTTTAAAATTTTATAATAATATTCACAAATTATAATAAAATCACTTTTTGGAAAAAAGTGAGTTCTAGCAAACAGGCAGACAGCAGCACAACTTACTATTTTATTTAATAATTTTGCAATGAAACAATGGGTTATTTTGTAGGCAATGTTTCTAGTCTTTCTATTAGGGGCAGCAATAAAATGAGATATTTCATTTATGGTCCTTGAGCAAGCAACACACAGCTGGCCATGCGAAAAGCAGCAGATACTTAGGTCTATGCACACAATGCTAAATGCCTGGTCTTGCTTTTCTCTCTGCCCTATTTTCCCTCTCTGCCCTTGCTTTTTCTCTCTGCCCTTGCTATTCCTCTCTGTCCCTGTTTCTGCTCGCTGTCCTTGCTTCTGGTCTCTGCCCCTGTTTCTGCTCTCTACCTTTACTTCTACTCTCTGCCCTTGTTTCTGCTCTCTACGCTTGCTTCTGTTCTCTGCCCCTGTTTCTTCTTTCTGCCTTTGCTTAAAAACGTCCATAATTTCAGAGATAATGGCACAAACAACGGTCGGGTTCCATTATCGAATATTGAGTTGCATTTATTGTAGTGAGGCTCAAAACATGATTGGGTAATGTTAGTTTGGAGTTTCAAATAATGACTGAGTTCCGTTTGTTTGGTGGCTAGCATAACGACTGAGCCCCGCTCAAAGCGAGGAAGCAATCAGACGGCCATGAAGCAAACATACAGGACAAATGGATACCTAACTTTTAAATGGGACCATACCAAGACTACTCATCAAAATTTCATGAAATTCAATATAGCCGTTATCCTGCGTTAATAGGATAGACAAACATATAGTTATTGAAAATCCTAATCATGAAATATTGAAAAACGTATTAGATTTCAATCCCTATTCGTGAGTAATGGAATTTTAAAGATTTTCGGACAGCGCGCAGTTATTTTCTAGTATTGCAATAAACGAGGCGTTTGAAGGGACAACACTAAAAGTGTATATTCATGTGGCACATATTTTAGCAGCTCTTTGCAATTGCAACTCTATACACTTTACCTTCTTAATTTTTCTGAATAAATTCGTATCTTCTGCTCTCAGTTGAGCTGTTTACGAGAAAAGAAACATATTTGAGCTGGAATACATGTGCTTGAGCAGTGTACCAATTCGCTCCTCACAACACTTGGCCAGGTATAATCGAGGAGCGATATTTTATCACTCCTCGAAGGTAGGTCCCCTTGGGAATAACTGAAAGCAGAATAGCATAACTGAAAGTGAAAATGGCAAAACTCAGAATATATTCTATTTTGTTAGCACCATATTGATTTAGAGGCGTAATATAAGATGGGTTAATATTGTTAATAATATATATATATATATATATAATATATTTGATGTATATGCATGCATCAGAATTCATATATAAAAATTTATTTAGGTTTTTTTACCTTTATAATTTTATAATAACTTATTTTAGAAATCTAATGTGCCTCACAGATTTCAACCGATTAAAAAAAATTTGGGATTGGGATAAAACACTAACGCAATATAGAACATTTTCATGATTTAAAATGAATGTAGGGAAATAGCTATTTTGTTATCACTTAAAATAAGCATTCCGAATTTCAAGGGTGTCGCTTAATTCATTCGCGAGATATCACGCTTTCTATGCAGAAAATGAAAATATTTAAAATCTTGAGAGAGGCTTGAAAGATGTATCTTATCATTGCTGCAATGATTTCACTCCTTTTCCTATAACATATTTTAGGTAAAACAACCACGTAATATAATTAATAATATTTATATATTTATGTTTTCATTTAACATATTTTTCGGAGGAGAAATATGTAGTCGGAAATAATGTTATCAAGAATCATCTTCAACTACAGAAGGAAATAATGCTATCAAGAATCCTCTTTAACTACAGAAGGAAATAATGTGATCAAGAATCCTCTTCAACTACAGAAGGAAACAATTCTATCTAGAATCCTCTTCAACTACAGAAGGAAACAATTCTATCAAGAATCCTCTTAACTACAGAAGGAAATAATGCTATCAAGAATCCTCTTCAAATACAGAAGGAAATAATGCTATCAAGAATCCTCTTCAATTACAGAAAGAAATAATGCTATCAAGAATCCTCTTCAATTACAGAAGGAAATAATGCTATCAAGAATCCTCTTCAATTACAGAAGGAAATAATGCTATCAAGAATCCTCTTCAACTACAGAAGGAAATAATGCTATCAAGAATCCTCTTCAACTACGGAAGGAAATAATGCTATCAAGAATCCTCTTTAATTACAGAAGGGAATAATGCTATCAAGAATCCTCTTCAACTATAGAAGGGAATAATGCGAACAAGACTCCTCTTCAACAACAGAAAGAAATAATGCTATCAAGAATCCTCTTCAACAACAGAAGGAAATAATGCTATCGAAAATCCTCTTCAACTACCGAAGAAAAGATTGTCATCTCAGTTGCTAACATAATAGAGTCTCGATTGGCCAGACGGAGATCCCGGATCTAACCTCGGTGAGTATTTTTTCTTAAATACGTTCCAAGAACTTAGTCCTTCATTTTCTTGGATGTAAATTTATTATTCAGGTCTTCATACCTTCGATTTTTACCAACGAGGTTGCGATATATGTTAAAAATTTTCAAATTCACTAGAATTGTGGCGAATAGAATGTTAGCCTGTATTAAAAGCAGAAGAATGGGTGGTCTTATAGATCTTAAATTTTACCTTGATCTGGAATCTGAAGGAAGGGAATTTAGGGTCCACTAAACTATCGTAGGAAATAATATCTTCCCCATTAGCAGCTTAACAGATAGGGTTGACTTGCCTGACGGACACCTGCGGTTTGAAACTCGGCTGAGATATGAGTTATTATATCCTATAATTATTTATTTACCTCTTCTATAATTATTTTCTCCTATAATTACTTTTAAATGTCAAATCAATAAACTGCCAGAGAAATAAATCTCCATTATCTGCGTGGAAATTCATGTTTAATGAATTTATTTCAGTTAAGATATTTTTCAGTGAATCCATGATATCAATTGCCAAAGAGGGCCTTCTCAAGGAAACAGATAAACAGATTTCATAGAGAGTGTCAGTACCAATCGATTTCTTATATTACTGGTGGTCCTGTTATGACAGCACAGGTGATTCTGTTGCGGAAATGCTATAATTCCAAGGAAAGGGGAAAATATCAGGATAACATAGCTGACTGAAGAGAGCAGCAATACATATATTTCGTTTTCTTTTCTCTACGATATTCTTTCGTAAAATGTGACAAGTAACATATTCATAAAATGATATATATTCCGTAGAATCTACTTATAACGAGTCTGTATTTTTAGCGAGGTTCTGATTAAAAGCCGAGCTCTTTTTCCTCAAGGAACTTTTCTTTAGCGTCTCTTCTTCGTCGATCCAGACCATTCGATCAACCCGAAGGTGTTGAAGACCCAGACCGTCCGGCTCGTCAACAAGGACTTGAGCAACCATTTGGACGGCCGCAACCCGAAGGTGTAAAGTATCTGTTTGGACCCACAGGACAGTGCTACCCAATCAGACCGGAACCCAGTGGGCGGCTTCTACAGGGACTATACCCTCTTTCACTTACCACTAAAATCTCAGAAGGACTTACGAACCCATATATTTAACGTGCCCGTACTCTGCATAGACACATTGACAGTTTGGACAAAGGCGGGAATCGAACTCGGGTCATCCGAGTGCAATTCCCGCGCGCTAACCACTAGTTTCTCCTACTCCATTTTGCGTTTATTAATGCAACATTCCATAAACTATTTTACTATAACTATATTTATTTAATACTACCCATTTTCACAAATACTTCGAGCTGGTGAAATAGCCAGTGATCACTAAATGTGACACCCACATACTTAATTAAAGTTCTGAATATCAAAAACCGTTTCAAATTTAATCATACAAATAGTGCATATTTCACAGACCTAGAACATGGAAATTGTGGTATAACAAACCATTCTTCGGTATATAAAACCACAGTACGTTGCCTTATATTCAAAGTATACAGACATTTTAATCTATATAAATAAAAATGAAAATCTGTCTGTCTGTCTGTCTGTCTGTCTGTCTGTCTGTCTGTCTGTTTGTCCCATCATCACGGGAGAACGGCTGAACAGAATTTGATGAAATTTTGTGCGTAGCCTAGAAATAGCCCCACTTAAAATTATATCCGTGTTTTGAGTTTTTACGACCAGTAGTTCTCGAGATATTAGTAAAAAACGAAATTTTCGTTTGTCTCATCATCACGGGAAAACGGCTGAACCGAATTTAATGAAATTTGGTGAATAGCCTTGAAATAGCCCCCCATAAATTTTGCCCAAGTTTCGAGTTTCTAAGACTAGGGGTTGTCGAGATATTAATGAAAAACGGAACTCCTAAAAGCTTGAAAATCGTTTGAAAGTGAATTAAAATTTAATCTCTGAGTTTGATGGGAGATTTTTTGCGCTAATTAGTCACTTTCTGAAAACATGAACTGTTTGAAACATGATTTAAAGGGGAAATCTATCTCCATGTTTTATTTAAAACAAGATTTTACGCTTGAAAATCGTTTGAAAGTGAATTAAAATTTAATCTCTGAGTTTGATGGGAGATTTTTTGCGCTAATTAGTCACTTTCTGAAAACATGAACTGTTTGAAACATGATTTAAAGTGGAAATCTATCTCCATGTTTTATTTAAAACAAGATTTTACGGAACAATGAGAAGTATAAAGAAATCAAAATGGTTATTTAATTTCGCAGTTTATGATATAAGACATGACATATTTAACATGATATAAGATTCTATCTTATAGCATGTTACTCAGAAACGCAATTAAATTAAATCTGTCTGTTAATTTTAGTAATTATTTTTTGGATTTGAATAATAAATAAATGGATATAAAAATATATTTTAGAAAAGAACGATTTGATTTTTCTTATAGCATTTTTGACTGGATAATATCAATTACGGTCTTCAGGTTTAGAAATTATTATTATTGATATTTTCGGGGATTATTGATTCAGGGATTATTGATATTTTCAAGTTATTATGCAATTATTTTATTATGACAAAAATTGTTTAAACTCACATATTGTATGTTGTACGAATAATCTTCTACAAACACACGTGTATATCCTTTAATCTACGAGAATATAAGTAGTACAGGTATATTGACATATGTTTTGATATATATTGGCATATATTGGAATCAATTACGACCTTCTGGTATAAAGAGTACGGATATTATTGATATTTTCAATTTATTACGTCATCTCTTTTATTTTGGCAAGTATTTTTGAGACTTATATTGTAATACGGGTAATCTTCTACTAACACATTGGCATATTTTCTAATCTGCGACAATATGATTAGTACTGGGTTGCATATATTGATTCAATTCCTTTTTTTTCTTCTGAAAATTTGCTTACAAAATGGGCCAGGATGTTTTGATCTGCCCGTGAAGATAATTTTGCATAGTGAGAACATACATTCTTAAACTTCTCTTTAGGAGCAATAAATTTAATATTTTAACAGAATTTGGACATGATTGCGAACTATAAGTTTCTTTATATTATATACTCCGTACGACGAACTGGTGTGCTGTTAGTGGTTAATAAATTATAACATTTTATGAGGACAAATCATGTTGTTCGGCATCGCAATTAAATTTAATGAGTTTGTTAATGTTTTTATTATTTTTTTTCGATTTGAATAATAAATAAATGGATAAATGGATATAAAAGTATATCTTATGTATGAACGGTTTGATTTTTCTTTTAATTATATTAATTGCTGACTGCGTACATCAATTTCATTTATTTTGGCAAAGAGTTTTCAAGCTTATATCGTATTTAGCTACTAAACTCATATATTGTGTTTAGCCAATAAATTCATTTAGCCGATTGTTGAAACAGAAAAAGAGTAGAGCGGGTATATCTTCTAATACAATTGTAGGGTTTTCATTTAGTATATTGAAACGGGATAAGGATGTTTCATTCAGATCTGCAAATTCAGAGCAACGAATTTGGCAGGATATCGCTAATTTGACAACTTTTCTTAAACTTTGCCAATTTGACGGAAATGTCGCCAAATTGATAAAAACGACGCATATCAATGAAATTTATTTTGTTTTGTTAGAAGAGAGTACTGAAATGATGTTTGGTTAGCATTTATCTGTCAGACCAACCATCCTACTTAGTAATATATTTAGCGAATTTTTAAAAGGTCACTAAATTGATAAAAATATTTTCAAATCTATAAAAATATCTTGAAATTGATAAAAATGAGCTAAATAAATGAAATTAATTGTGTTTTGTTAGGGGATAGTATTGTGATGATATTTCGTAAATTTGTCGCCAAGCGGGACTGTCAGTTCTACAATCCCACTTGGCGATAAATTTGGCGATTTTTTAAAATGTCGCTAATTTGACGAAAATGTCGCCAAAAGTTCCATAGAAATATAAATATTTAGACGATATTTTTTCTACCAATTTATTTGAAGCAAATGATACGTCGCTTAGCAACGGATTTAAATCCAATGTGTTTATGCGGCAGACGATTTTTATTAAATCCTTTCCGATTTGAATAATGAAGATATGTATATAAAATAAATTTCATTGCCATTTCAATTTGGACTGAATAATATCAATTACACTCTTCAGGTTTAAACATTATTATTACTGATATATTCCGGAATTATTGATTCAGTGATTATTGATATTTTTAAGTTATTACGCCATTGTTTTATTGCGGCAAATATTGCTGACACTCGCATATTGTACGTTGTACGAGTAATCTTCTAGGAATGCACGGGTATATCTTCTAACATACGATAATATAAGTAGTACATGTATATTGGCATATATTTTGACATATATTGGCGTATATATTGGAATCAATTACAGTCTTCTGGTATGAAGATTAAGGGGATTAATGATATTTTCAATTTATTACGTCGTCTGTTGTATTTTGCCAAAAACATTTGAGACTCATATTGCAATACGGGTAATCTTCTACTAATAATCGGACATTATAAGTAGTACGTTTATATATTCCCATATAATTTTAGCACTTTCATTTTGACATATATTGGAATAAATGACTGTCTTCAGATTAAAAGATTACGGGTTTATTGGTATTTTCAATTTATACATGTAATCTACTAATAGAGGTTATATTTTCTAATATACGCGTATATAATTAGTACGGGTCGCATACAATTTTAACGCTTTTATTTTGCATATATTGATTCAATTCCATATTTTTCTTTTATATTTGCTTACATAGGGATCCAGGATGTTTTATTCTTCAGATATGTCCATAAAGATAATTTTATATAGCGAGTACAGAGATTCTTAAACTTCTTTTTAGGAGCAATGTATTAAATATTTTAACAGAATATTTTGATTAAACATGTCATTTAGTATACTATAAGAATTTGGGCATGATTATGAATTTCAAGTTTCTTTATATTATATACTCCGTACGAAGAACGGGTATGCTGCTAGTTAAAAATAAATTGTTGAAGAAAATTATTCTGAATAATTTGATTAAAAGATTAGTTAGCAGACGATATCGGTATTTGAAGAGTAACAATTAATTTTTTTATACTAGGGTTACAAATAGAATAGAAACTATATAAAAATCGAATTATAAAATATAGTAAAGCGCCTCCAAGTGCCGCCAAGCGTCGCCAAGCGCCGAATGAATAAAATGTAATAATTTTCATTTTCAAAATCACGTTACAATGTCTTCATAGGGAGAAGGGTTATAATTAACATGTTATACAATTTATTTACATAAATGAAAAATTAATTATTACGAAATGTTAAATAAGTGCCAGAACAAAAAAAACAGTAAATATTTGGCCAATTGATATCTCCATACTTTGTAGACACAACGTTCTATTTTTAGTGATGCTTTACTTTTTATTTTACAGTTTGTTTTTTTACGTTTTTTTTTACTTTTCTAAAGTTTTTTAGGAGATACACAGATACCAAGACCAGCAACAGCGCTCGGATGTCGATAAGAAATAGTCTGAAAAGTTGTACTCGAACATCTGAACTCTTAATTTGGAGTCAAGTATTCTAAAATGATTCTTTTAGTTTGTGCTCTCGGCAAAGCTAACTTGACGGCGCAGAGATCTAACAAAAACTATAAACCTCCACTAAATTATATAGTCCCTATGTAAAATGCTATTTTATAGATAAAAAGTTTGTTGTATTGTTGAAATTTAAATCAACCTATTCCAAAACTTAAATCTTAAAATTACATTAATGTATTGTTTCTTTATATCAATAAAAAGTGCCACTTCAACGATAACAGTTTACAATAGCCAATATGTAAACCTTGGGTTCGAGGCTACAAACCCACAGTTGATACGAACAAACTTTGGTAATACTTGTTAAATGAGTACGTTTGTTTATTGGATTTTTTTAAGAAAAAGTAGGAAAATATCTAAAATTTTTCTGCTTTAACATCACTTTAAATTTTGCGAATTTTCATATGTACTTACTAGTATACAGTAGCTATCAAAAGTGTTCGTACACTTATGAATTTCAATGAAATACTTCTCTATTCATTAATAGAAATTAATATTTCAGAATGGGAATTTTTTAATAATATCTATAACTTGTTCTTAATAAAACTACATAAAATATTTAAAAAACATAGTAAAACTTTTTTTTTGAAAAATTAATAATCAAAAAGCAACCAAAAAGTTACATCACAAAAGTCTTCGTACACTTAAAACAATCTCCACATAGAGTAAATATTGTAATATTTCTGTAAATTAGTACTTAGTATGATATCCTCTAACATCCACAACAGCTTTTAAACTTCTGTGAATAGAGTTTACTAGTTTTTTTGTAATTTCTGCATCAATATGCCTCCATTCTTCTTTCATTACTGTTTTTAGTTCGCTTTTCATTTTAATGTCGAGTCTTCGTACTCTAACCTCCAGTTTTCTACAAATGTGTTTCATTGGGTTTAAATCCGGCGACTGAGGTGGTGTTTTCAGAACTTGTGGACAATTATGGAGACACCACATTGAGAGCCGTGTGCTTAGGATCGTTATCTTGATAAAAGACAAAGTTGTTTCCAATATCCAAATTTTGGGCTGATAATTTTAAATTGTCTTTTAAAATATTTAAATAGAGAGCATGATTCATTATGCAATCAATAAACACCAAATTATCTAGTGCTAACATGCACCTCCACACAAGGATACCTCCACCGCCTGCTTTACTGTTCCAAATAAATTCTTGGGATTAAGTTCCTCACTTTTTGTTCTTCATACAATTATACGCCAATCGGAACCAAAAATGTTAAATTTGCTTTCATTAGCAAATAAGAAATGATTCAAATACGTTTCGGGCTTATTTATCATTGATTTTGCGAAGGAAAGCTTAAGCTTTCTATTTTTCGCACTTTACAAAAAAATTTTTTCGGGCAGAACTTTTATGTAATCCAGCTGATCGATTATGTAATCCAGCACTCGTCGAACAGTTTCGGATGAAATTGAAGTAGAAAATTTTGCAGTAAATTCTGTAGAAATTTTTACAACACTCTAACGTGGATTTTTCATATATTTTCTAACTACAAATCTCTGATGACGTTAAGTTAATTTTGCCGGGCGACATTTTCTTATCTTGTCTTCGATCCGATCTTCTTTAAAGAGTTTTATCACATACTGCACCGTAGAATGGGATAAATGTACTAATTTAGCGATATTACGAACTGATTTGCCACAATTATGATAAAAAATAATCAATTTACGAATGCTGTTTGTTGTTTTCTTACACTTACGAGCCATTTTTAAATAATACTAAATATTACGAAGTAAGCAAGCAAAGATTAAAGTCAAACGCTTTTTTAAATGTCACCACAGTGCAAAAATTAAAAAAAAGCGGCAGAGGAAAATTTTATTCATGAATTTATCCGAAAATGTTTCGGTGTACGATCACTTTTGTGACTTGTTCCTTCTTTGCCTCCTTGCATTTTCATTTTTATAAAATAAATGAGTCAATATTTAAAAATAAAATATTTGGTTTTATTTAAAATCACATGGAGATGATATGAAAAAATATTGAACTTTATATTCAAATACATTCCAGGCGACAGCGCTTTTTCTACAAATTTTTAAAGTGTAAGAACACTTTTGGGAGCCACTGTATATCTTTTAGAATAAAATTAGATTTATTCTTATTAATGTATTGTTTGAATAAATATTTAAGTTTAAATTATTCCGATTTCGTTTATTGAATTTCTTATATTTGATTGCATATATTATATAAAATTATTACAATAGGAAAAAATGATCTTCAAATAGATAATTTACAATATATTTATAGAAATAAGTTTTAGTGTTCTCAGCAAAGAGAGAAAATTTTTAACAGTTCGTATGTAATAATGTTTAGATTTTTATATTATTTTAAATAATCATTTGTAATGATAACACTTTGAACATAATATTGTTATCCTATTTTTTATCTTTTAGATGATTAATTGAAACTTAAAAACATTTCACATAGATATTCAACACACAATGTATTTATAGAAATAAACTTTTGTGATCCCGGTGAAACACAAACACTTCTAGTAGCTTATATGTTATATGCGCTTATAATGTTTGAATTTTAAAGTTTTTTAAATAACTAGTTGTAATAATAATATTTTTAACACAATATTTTTATCATATTTTATAACATTAATTTAATGTAATATAAAATGAATATTTCAGAGCGAAATTGATTTAAAGTAGAAATATTTAATGCCAAAGAATCGCAGATATTTCAGCGAGAAGTAAAAATGTACCGTTTTTGTTTGTAAAAATCAAGTTTTAGTGGGTCGTCAACGATTCGAAATTTCCACAGCTGTTCACAGCTTCATAAAATCACTAATTGGCATTATATATTCTGAATGCAATACATTATGACTTCTAAATGCTAAATAATAAGGTTTAGCCAAGATTTTTATAAAATATATCTGGACTATCATTAGAGTTTAGGGTCCTAGATAGCATCAGACTGTTCTGGCAAGACTCAGAAGCGAACACACTAGGCATATGACTTTTGAGAGTGGAGTTTGTTTTCCAGCTTGCCATTGCTCTACTTTTCCTGCTACCCCCCAGTTATATTGTTGAATGTTTGGGTGTTACTGTGCGACAGCTCTCAGATGAACAAGAACTACTGGCTGAGAGAATTCTTGGTGATGACCTTATGGATTTGGTCTAGGATATTCCTAGACCACGGGGTTTAGAAACAGCAACATAAAAAATAAACTTTTGAATGAAAATATCACAGTATACATATATAATCTCAATTGACAGCATCAGCACGTGGATATGAATCACGTGACCGTGATATCAAGTGCACATGGTCCATTCCGTCCCAACAGCTCAATCATGAGAACGTCGACTGGCCAGTACGAATATATCCTCAAGGTTTTTTATAATAGCTCCCGAACAAATTAATTCTGCAGGTTACCGTAGTGACGTTGCTGGTCTGAAAGTGACTCTAGTATTGATTCAGTGGATTCTGGCATATTGGTTGCCGATTTCAAATCGTGAGGCCAAATACTAAGCAGGATACTCAATTGGATATAAATAGTAATATCAGGAGGCTAAGATGAGGTAGAGCAGCAGGAGATGACCAGTCAGATTGTCAAGTCGAATGTCAATCTGACATTAGAGAGAGGAGAATGCAGAGTCCCTTTCGACAATAGGAGCTTGCATATCCGTCCAAGTTACTCAAATGAGAGAGTGTTGGCTAGCTAGTACGAAGGTCCGTGGTTCGTGTTTCGGTTTGGATGATATTCAAAATGAATTATGATCAAAATGAATAGCGATCTAGTTAATGCACGAATAACGGACGAAGATGAAAACTCAGTAAATAACCGACTATATCTTATCCGTGTTAAAATTTCATAACATTCTGACAATTAATTTATAGGTTACAGTGGTTTTAGTGACCCCAGTTTTGTAATTTTCGAAACAATGGATAAAAAAATATCGTGTGTTGATTAAACATTGTTTTTTGATGGGGAAAAATACTGTTGAAGCCAAACAGTCGCTTGATAAGCGTTATGGAGACTCTGCACCAGGGAAATCAACTATTATTGAGTGGTATGCTGAATTAAAACGCGGTCGTACAAACACCGATGATGCTGAACGCTCTGGTCGCCCCAAATCGGCAGTTTTTCCGGAAAACATAAAAAAAGTCCACAAAATAGTTTTGAAAGACCGTAAAGTGAAGTTGGATGAGATAGTTGACACATTAAAGATATCAGAAGGTAGTGTGTTTACAATTTTATACGAAAATTTGAGCATGCGTAAGTTGCTTTAGAAGTGGGTGCCGCGTTTGCTCACACCGGACCAAACACAACAACGCGTCGACGATTCAGAGCGCTGTTTGGAGCTGTTCAAGCGAGATAAGAAGGATTTCTTGCATCGGTATGTGACAATGGAGGAAACATGGATCCATTACTACACATCTGAATCAAAAAGATCGTCAGCTGAGTGGACAGCAGCCGGTGAAAGTCTTCCAAAGCGACCCAAAAGTCAGCTGGCAAGGTTATGGCATCCTTATTTTGGGACGCGCATGGTATTTTGTTCATAGACTATCTTGAGAAAGGTAAAACTATTAATAGCGAATATTACATGGCATTATTGGATCGATTGAGTGTAGAAATCAAGAAAATACGACCTCACATGCAAAAGAAAAAAGTGATGTTCCACCAAGACAATGCCCCGTGTCACAAGTCGATGAAAACGATGGTTAAATTATATGAATTACGCTTTGAATTGCTTCATCACCCCCCGTATTCTCCAGATCTGGTCTCCAGCGACTACTAGCTTTTTACAGACATCAAAAATATGCTCCAGGGAAAGAAATTTGGCTCAAATGAAGAAGTGATTGCCGAAACTGAGGCCTATTTTGCGAGCAAAAACAAATCGTTCTACAAAAAAGGCATCGAAAAGTTAGAGGAGCGTTTGAAAGAGAGTATGTTGATGAATAAAGTCGAATTTCTAAAAAAAAATTTGTTTTTCTTAGTTAGAGCGGAGACTTATTGAGTGGGCCATGTACATTTGCCTGAAGTATAGTAACTTTGTTTATAAAGATCTTTAGATAAATCTCTTTTAGTTAAAGTTTTATAAATATGTAAACTTCGCTTACTGCTTTTAGACATCAATTTTATTGGGTGTACTTCTTTTTAGACATTGATCATGTTGATAAGGAAAAACTTAAAACAACGTAATTAAGCACAAGTTAATGAACAGCTGTATGTTGTATTGTTTATTAATTTGTGCTTTTGTCTAATTCTTCTCTATCCTTTGCATAAAGTGTTTTTTGCTTATTGATTGTTCCTGTTGGCAGCTTCTTTTTTCGAATACAAATAATTTTGTTGGAATTAGTCAATGTTGCGTTATGGAATGCTGATTTTTTCAAGTTTGGCGCCAAATATTTTGCTCGAACATTTCAAAAGCAAGTATTAAAATTAATTTACATGCTATTATGCATGAGTCCGTTATTAGTTCGAGAAACAAAAGCCTAACGAATTGCACGAGTCTCCTTGATCGCAACTCATTTTTGCAAATATTTTCGAATATTTAAATCCTTATTAACGAAAATGATAGCTTACAGATAATAGCTTTTACATACTTTTCTTTCTTAGAAAATTATTTCCTGCAGCTAAAGAACTTCAATCGCTTACTCCTTCAAGCCTCACCCGTTACATACTCGTACAACTAGTTCTAAGTTTTTACCTGTAGTAAGAGTTCTACGTTTCATGAATACAACAGTTTCAGAAACACTGCCTATCGGATATTATGCATTTTGCTAATCTGTATAATTGCTGAGTGATATAGCGAAGTAATAAGGTAAAATAAGTAACGTAATTACATCCAAATTAAATTACAACTCAACATATATTTGTTTTGAGGATACCGGATATAACCGAGTAAGGAAATAAATATATATCGTAAATGTGCACAAATTAAGATATAAGTCAAGCATATAGCTGCTTTCATGCTCCTATATCAGTGATAAGTGTCCTATATCAGTGATAAGTTTCCTATATCAGTGATGAAGTGATTAGCAAACCCGAATCATAAAGACAAAATGGGCATAAATTGAAGAATTCAATTGGTATATATACCTAAGACGATGGATTTATTATGGATAAGCGAAGCGAAGTCCATTTTTCTTCCCTAGCGAAGAGAAATCTTTTTTGATCAATTTTACTGGAAAACTACAATAAGTAGATGAAAACTTGCACACATACCCAAATTTGCACACAGATGTGCAGAATCACAATTTCAATAATTAAAACGAACTATAACAGGGTAAAATATCTATTTTTAAACCGCGCATGTTTACATTTGTGATTTAACTGTGTTAATTTGATTTCATTGTTTTTCTGTGTTCTAATTTGTTTAATTTAATATTCAAATTCTAAAAACTTATATTTATTTTTGTTTCAGAATTCTCAAATATTTTAATACATTTTTTATATTTCCAATTTTATAACTATTTGTTAAACTAAGCGTTAATTTGAAATTTTTAACAGCTCGCATACTTCATATGCGGGATTCGATTCAAAGTCCGGCTTTTTTCTATTAGATTACCAAAGAGAAAGCATAAAACCTAAGGTTTATTTAGGACAAGTATAACCAAACTTCACAAAAGATTCCCCAAAGGCTAAGAAATAGATAGAAAGTAAAGGAAAAAACACAGCGCACCCAGCAAGTCAATAGGAAAAATGGAGAACTTGACAAGTCACTGACTGAAATACTGGATTTTTCCTGAATACAAAAAGCTTCATAAAGTCAAGATCAGATCGACATACATTCTTGTATATCCTTGCGGAATATAACGCAAAACGATGATCAGAATTCCAACAATGTTGAGCAAACGACGACTTATTAACTTCATGTTGTCATAGTTTTCATATTCATTAACACGCAATTTAAGAGTACGCTTAGTCAACATTGACAATAACAAAGGAGTATTGGATACCGCTTTTGAACCCGCATTTCAATCTTGAATATTTCCTATAGCTATTTCAACAAATCATCAACATAATTTATCTTCAATCCCTTCTTAAAGTTTTCGCCATATTGAATTTTTTCGAGTTAGGAAGTCTTTATCAAAGACATCCATGCCATCGATTCCCAGGGGAGCTTTTTATAAGAAAAGATAAACAGATTTCAAGGGGAGGATGTGTACTAGAGCCGTTGAATAATCGATTCATTACATGATTGGTTGCCTCCGTGGGAATTCTCTAACATCAGGACAATAGAGACAGAGAGAGAGGATGAACAGCTGAACTAAGACGAGAAGAGATGTAAAAACTTTATTTTTGTAGCTATTTTTATACGTTATGTGTATAAGGAAAATATTGCGACGGTGTCGAAAATTCAAATTCGAGTTTTCGACGGGAGAGCACGTTTCCAGCATCCCTGATCACGAATCGAACATTTTTGAAGTGATGTCTCTGTGTGTGTGTGTGTGTGTGTCAGTGAGTCTGTGGAGACGATAACTGACGAACGAATGGACTGATTCGAACAAAATTTGGTACAAAAATTACAATCCGTAAACACTGGAAGCTTATTGTTTTTATACACAATCGAATGTTCAGAACTCTCCTAAATTTTCGAGTGAAATTTTGAAAAAATCGTCAAAAAATCAAACACAAAAAATTGCACATTAAAAAAAATATCAAAAAGTCATATAAAATAAGTAAAAAAATTTTCCTATACAGAAACATGTTCACTTTCCATATGTAATACCATGCGATAAATTCGGTGACATCATTCTCATGGATCTAGCTCGTTCCATTCATGAAAAAAGATACTTTGAGTAAAACTTTTGTATTTAAACGCCAATAGTCATTTATCTGCTGTAAGAATAACTTATTTCTCCGTCCATAACGGTTGGCGAGATTTTGGCGATGAATTTGGTGGAATGTCGCCAACTTGGCGACTTTTTTAGATGTTGCTAAATTAAGGAAAAACTCGCCAAATGGATAAAAATGACGCTAAATCAATGAAAATAACGACTATTTGACGAAAATGCAATATCTTGTGAATAATATAAATATCTACTATAAAAATAATCTATTTTTTTTTTACTGTAAAAAGTAGTAAATTCATTGCATTATATAAGGAAAGTCAGGTGCTGCCCACATCAGATATTTTATATATGTGAGGAGCTATAGGGCTACGAAATATTTAAAAATGTGTAACTTATATTCAGTAAGTTCAAATATGAGTTTTCAGACTTACATTTAATTCTTTTTGGTCACATTCTCTGCAAAGAACTCCTGTCCGAAACGGGATTCGAACCAAGAATGTTCCTCTGGCTAGTCACTGCTCTATCGTTTGAGCTACCAGGAGGATAGTATTGCTTTTCTTATATACATAATGTATATTACTTTCCTTATATACATAATGTATAAGGAAAGTATTGTGACGGGGTCGAAAATTCGAATTCGAGTTTTCGACGGGCGAGCAAGTTTCAAGCATCCCTGATCTCGAATCGAAAATTTTTGAGGTGATGTCTGTGTGTGTGTGTGTGTGTCTGTGTGTCTGTGTGTGTGTGTGTGTGTCTGTGTCTGTGTGGAGACGATATCTCACGAATGAATGAAGCGATTCAAATGAAATTCGGTACAAAAATCACAATCCGTGAATGCTGGAAGCCTATTGTTTTTAAACACAATCGAATGTTCAGAACCCCCCAAAATTTTTGATTGAAATTTTGAAAAAATCATCAAAAAATCAAAACCTTTAATGAAGTTACGCAAATAGACATGTCTTATGTAATTTTTCCATAGAAAACGATTGACACAAACTGTAGAACGCTAGCATTAACCGTTCTTGAAATATTGCACATTTTTCAAATAAATTTATCAAAAAATCAAGTAAAATAAAAAAAAACATTAACTGTTAAGAAAAATGTTGATTTTTCATATGTAATAGCATACGATAAATTTGGTGACATCCTTCTTGTGGATCTAACTCGTTCCATTCACGAGAAAAGATACTTTGAGTAATACTTTTGTATTTGAACTCTAGTCATTTATCTGCTGTAAGAATAACTTATTTCTCCGTCCATAACGCTTGGCGAGATTTTGGCGCCAAATTTGGCGGAATGTCGCCAACTTGGCTACTTTTCAGCGTTGCCAAATTAAGGAAAATATCGTCAAATGGATAAAAAGGGCGCTAAATCAATGAAAATGACGACTAATTGAAGAAAAATCAATATCTTGGAAAGAAAATAAGTATCTACTATTTAGAATAATATTTTTTAACTATAAAAGTAGTAAATTCATTGCATTATATAAGGAAAGTCATGTGCCACATCAGATTTTTTTCTTCTATGCTTACAGATGAAATGCTTCCTATAAGACACTTAAACGCCTGCATCACAAAACCGAAATTGTTTTTAATTTTACCATTCATTTAATAGAAGGTGAAGGTGGATTTTTCACTTTGCTCACAAAGATCACTATTTTGTGTGTTGAAATAGTAATAATTTTTAATAATATTTTAAACACCACTCATTTGTTTTCATCCTGTGACGTTCAACTTTGAATAAATGAAGATTCAATTATTCTGAGAATGAAAATATTTATTTATTTATGCAAAGTATAATTGCATGGACTACATCATATCAAACAGTGTAATCTGGACTTTTGTTATTCCATTATAAAACGGATTTCATGC
Organism: Amaurobius ferox; assembly: GCA_951213105.1. Lineage (NCBI taxonomy): Eukaryota > Metazoa > Arthropoda > Arachnida > Araneae > Amaurobiidae > Amaurobius > Amaurobius ferox. The sequence continues at coordinate 51,475,932 of OX578136.1, read as the reverse complement.
GATAAATGAAAGGTGTACATGGGAAGTATGATGAGATTCTCAATTCTTCGTTGACATCGTATTTGGATTACTAATGTATATATGAAGTAGAACACATAGATATGAGGGTTTGTGTGTGTTTTTGTCAGGGGACAATAGTTTATTCATGTTTGTGATGTTTAATATTTTGTAGTCCTAGCACTGGCTAGACAGAGCACTGAAACAGCAGTTGGAGAAAACATTACTTTGTTGATTAACATTATCGATCATTACGTATAAAGGGTGGCTAGTACAGATAAGGAAAATAAGTTACACCGTTAAAATTTGCAAGAGGTCTTGTTGATTCGGATTGGAACAGCAGTGAAACTCGAGTTATATATAATAAGCTGGTTCAGAATATAAATGCAGCACAAGTAAAGATAAATGAGCAGATCTACGTTTCTGAAATCATTTGGATTTCCCTCTTCAGTTCAAAAGTCAAAGTCCAGATCTTAATGTCTAAACAAGTGCAAGATTATGTCGGTCGAACAGGAAAGGTCGTCTTTTTCAGTTTGGCTGGCATAGTCTTGCGCATATGGGTGTTCAAGTCCAGACTTCTGTGCATAGTCACGTGTTGTGTTTATGACCAGCTCTGTATATTAATGAGATAGTCTATAATGTGACGTGGCCGGCATACTTGGGTTAGAAAGGACAATGCAATTGTAGTTAAATATGCATTTTATGATGGGAATTATACGACTAGGCTAATATACGTCACAAGCGGTGAGAATTATCGATCAAATTTTGGAGACATAGCATTAACTATAATATTTGTCTAAAGTGTTTTTATCTTTCCAGACCTTTCAGAAGCCCCTGAGGTGATCCAGAAGAGTGAATCTTTGCATAATTATAGTATAGACTAAGGAATAAATCCTAACGAATCCGAATTTGTCTTTTTCCTCTTTCCGGAGTCGGAGCTTATTTCGCAATTTTTTCAGATCATTCAGAGCTTCCCTCTGACTTAGGTTGCTGAATCTTTGAACACTAATAGTTATTATAAACATAAATCCGCCCATACGGGGTGATCTGAAAATTCGGAAGAAACTCCCATTGCAGCTTCTTGTGGTCTGAATTAAATTGTTAACGAATTTTATGCCGGCCTCGTGGAAGGACTGAAATTGTTAGTTCCCATAGAAGTTTTCAAAAATTGTGGTTTATAGTAAGAGTCGCTGCCATTGCAGATATCGGTTATTCCATGCCGACGGGATCATATTAAGTGCGAAACTGGTCCATGAATCTTGATACCTGTAATGGGAGTGTCTTTCAAATTTTGAAACGCCCTTTATTGGTGGGATTTGTGTTTATGAACTTTGTCCCTTCGTATGGTCTGAGCTAAATTGTAAACGAATTTTATATTGGCCTCGTTGAAGGACTGAAATTGTCAATTCTCAAAGAAGTTCGCAAACATTGTGGTTTATAGCAAGTTTCTTGCAGCCACTGTAGATATCGGTTGTTCTATGCTGACGATCGCACAACAACCGCGAAATCGGTCCATGGATACCGGTATCTGCAAAGGGCGTGTCTTTTGACTAATAGTATCGATCACTTGGTAGAAAAGGCAAACGTTGCGCGCTCAGAAGACCTCGTTACATAATCTAACTGAACCAGGCATTGTTAAACAAAACGAAACTTATTAAAAATAGTTGTAACTCAATTTTTAAATAGTTTTTTTCCCTATCATTAACAGTCTTAAATACTGGTAATTATAAATTGCATCTATTTTAGAGATTCGAAATGGCGCATGGTCATGAGAAAGAATGGCATGCTTTCATTAAGGGAAGTACGAGGTGCAAAGTCCAGAAGTTAATGCAAAGTGATTAAAAATATCGGAAACTTAAAGGGTTTTTTAAATTGTATTGTATGTATATAATATCTTCTTACGTGAATTTACGTTATAATGTATGAACAATGCATGATAGGTATTGAAACAAATCACAACCAAGAGTAATAAATCTCCCATAATCCCCTGCTCCCGATACTCATACTCATGAATTTCTTCCAGTTAAGACAGCTCTTTCACAGAGCATCCATGTCATCGATTACCAATGGTGCCTGTCACGAGGAAATAGATAGAGATTCCCGAGATAACCTAATAATGTTATTAAGGGATCTATGCGATTGGGGGGGGGGGGGAGGAGTGTGCTGTTGCTTGGTATCGATCCCATATATCCCCTCCTCCGTCATTGAAATACCCCCTGAACCAAATGTATCTATGTTAAAGATGTGGGCAACAGACTGACAATGGGAAGGGAATAGGCAGGATCAGTGTTTATTTCAATACTTACTTGCCGGGGGGGGGGGGGGGGGAATGAAATTTTAGGCGGGACAAGTTTTCGATTTGCCTTATATAAATGTATTTAAATATTGTGTCACATGAATAGTAACTAGGTTAACATAAAATGTCAGGTTCGAGTGCATGAATAGGTTTTCGTATTAACATAATATGTAAATTCAATTCAGGCTCACGTGCATGAGTAAACAAAGGGAAGGTGCCCTGAATGATATTCTATCTCACTAAATCAAAATATATTCATTATGTAATATTTCAATGCATCTATTTCTAAATTTTCATATTATTTATTATTTTTAATCTTTAAATTATTCTTCAGATGAGAATTAATATAATAAATGTAGTTTCTTTTTACAGCCAATGATTTTATTAATTTTTTATTTTTCAGATTTTATTATGGAATATTTATTTATTTTTTAAAGGTAGATAAGTGCGCCATGGAACACCGGTGTTACACTGATGTGCATGGTCTTATACACTGGTGTAAATGTGTATAAGACCTATATAATTAAAAAAATGAAGAATTTCGCTGGACAAATTCAGCTTAATATTATAATTGGTGCACATTACAATTATTCCTTCTATCCGCGCCAAAATGCATGAAACATGCCGTTTTATATCTTAGATTAGTCGCATGCAGTTCTTTACTTACATGCAAAGGATTTTATATTTTACATACACATTTTATGTATATATTGAGGTATGTGTGAACATACCATTGTAGATATCGAAACAAATTATCATCCAACGGAATAAATTTACCATAATCCCCTGCTTCTTGTGAATTTTATCACGGTGTAAACGTCTCTTTGAGGGTATCCATGTCATCGATTCCCAATAGAGACTTTTACGAGGAAATAAACAGATTCAAGAAGAGGACATGTGCTAAAGCCTTGTTTCGATCGATTCCCCCATTACTGGTAGGCCCCCGTGGGAATGTCCTCACACCAGGGCAATAGAAAAATAATGAAATAGTATAGCTGACTAAAGATGCGAATGCGGAGAAGGATTTAATTTATTCTCTTTTTTTCCCTTTCCTTTTCTGTACGATGATATTTTATACCGTCGTGACATGAGATGCGTTGATATACGTGAATTAATACCTCATGTATGTTGATGCATCATAATTGATATATGGAAGTATATATCAAGTATAACTTTTCGATAGATTCGCGTTTCTATTTCAGATAACAGTATGAATGGTCAAATTTCGCATTTCCTATTTGTTGTTCAACTTGGAAATGACGGTATTTGCAATTGCAGTAAGAAAATGTGCTATATGGACACTATTTTGAGAACGTCTACAGAGACCCAACAAATTCAGCCCTGCCACATATTTGGTATTAAATTTCTAAAAGATTGAGCTCAAGCTGCACGAGACTGCAGCGATAAATTTCATACTAAATCGATCTAAATTGGGTGGCACATTATTCTCTGCCGTCCAAACAGATGTCATACATTTTCGGGTATGTTAGGCGGTCTGGGTATAAAAAATTGTTATATGCCTCACTTTTGTGAAATAATGGTAAATTTCAACACGTTGCTTACATTCACGCAATCGAGGCACAAAGAGGCAGCAAGCCTGGGTTCACAATTAGGGTTTTCCAACCTGTGATTCACATCTATTGCGATTTCTCAACAAGCTTTATACTCAATATACAAGATTGGTGATAGTTTATTGTGAAAAATAAAATAAAAATAATAAACCCTTTGTTTACGTAACCTTGTAAGCATTCATATTTTTCGTGGATATTTCGTAGTTTTTTGTACAAATTGCAACTGATTTTCTGCAGTAAGTATGCGCATTTACCAACATGATCGTTTACTGTTTTTTCTTTACTGTGTTTTAAACCAAAATCAGTATAAGTTACTGTTAAATTTGTACATATTAGAAGCTTCCCATATTTGCATATTGCCTTTGTATTAGGCAGCGGGAAATGTTGATTCTTCAGCAGCGCAAATACCGGAATACAGCAATTCTCCTGGACACTTGGGATGCATTAAATATTGGGAGAGGTGCTGCACTAAATTGGTTTTTAATTTGACAGTTAATTTAAAATTAATTTATAACGTTATAATTAAGAAATATAATTTTATTTTTCACTTATAAAATCACGCAAAGGAATTTAAATATATCAACAATTTTTTATATTGATGTATATATTTTTATCTACTGTAAGTCTGTTTTATAAACCGCAAAAACTAAGCTCAATTTATTTAAAGATTTAAAAGCCCTTCATCTCCGGACCCATCTTCCTATATAATAAAAAGGTATGTATAAAAGGAACTCAGTGAAACGAAGAAAATATGAAGGAGACTGTTCGGACCATTCAAGAAACGATTCAGTTCATACACATTTACAAATATATGTGGTTTTTAAAATAACAAAGGCATTTTCAAAGAGCGTAATTTCTCACTAACGAATGCATAATCTGTTGATATGCAAGATGATCGTAAACTTTTTCAACAAAACAAGAGCGGTGATAGTGAGTGAATAGAATAAATATAATAATATAATATAATAGCTGTGGTAGTACACATAGCGGTGATAGTATACATCAAGACGAACAATATTTGCAATGGAACCTATGGCTGCATTCCACTCATACAAAAGGAAACGGCCTTTGGTCAACAAAATCATAATTAAACTCAATATAAAATATTTTCAAAATTTAACTTACAATCATATTTATAACACATTAACAAAGTATATTTACATAATTTACAGCTTGATATAAAATAACTTTATCAAAAATTATAATTATCCATAAGATATTTGATTATCCAGCACAAGGCAGTTCTAACTAGATTTAAGTAAATCTCCAATTTTTATATTGACAAAATATGTAGGATAAATTTGTGATTTTAGTGAATTTTTTTAATTTTTCACAATCATGAACATAATGTTTAATGGACAGCACATTTATCAAAGATTCATTCACTGCTCTTCCCAAATCTTTTGGCTTGATATACCGGGACCACCCCATGTCCAGACAAAAATTTGTAATAAAAATTACTAATATATCTATTGTTTTCAATGCTAGAAAATAGTTCATAGGTATATGCATCTTTACCACTTGTGTTTCATCTTTCTTGCCAATCTTTTCAAGTCTCTATCTTCAACTTGGATCTGTGTCCGCGTTCACTTGGTATTCATGTCAATTTCAGTGTGCCCTCCTGTGCTACACTATCTGCACGTTCGTGGCCATGAATCCCGACGTGAGCCTTGATCCAATTCAGTTCCACATTCATGTGTTTCTTCTTACAGTTACCTATGTTCTTCTTGATTTCAATCAGCCAATGATAAGTGTCGTTCTCTCTATTCAAACTCATTGGAGATAATTGTCACTGTAAATCCCAATTGCTTCCCCCCTTCTTCTAAATACATTTATACAGTTGTATTATCAGAATGTCTATAATTTTCAAAATATACTTTATCCCCCTTCTTGAATATTACAAATGCTACTCCAGTTTTTCCACCTTTTCCACCAATCCGACATTTATCTGTAAAAATCTCAATTCATAGGTTGTTGGGGATATTTTCATAAAATTTTATATTTCTATCACTTTTATCAATATTTGCAGTATAGAACTCAATCTTACAATTTCCATTTTACATCTATATAACACTTGGTACATTTCTGCTTTCAAATCTACTGGCGTTATCCCGCCAACACCCCCAAGGCGTCAGTTGATGTAGTTCTGTAACATTTTGTTATCACCAAGAGAAAACCTCGATAAATGCTTACTATCTTATCAATATATTTTCTATTATCAGATTTCACAACTGTATAAAATCATTTTCTCCACAGCCTTGAGATAAATCTTTTTGATGACTTTCCCAAGTCGCTTTTGAAATCCGAATCGAAAACATATGTTACTTCCCAGACAGCAGACGCCATGGTAGTGCTGTGTTTAAATTTACGAGTTTAACAGATAGAGATATGAATTTTTAAGTATAAGATTTTTACGCTATTATAAACATTTCTGGAAAACATCACGGTGTTTTGATAGAAACGTCTATTCTCCATATTGCTCAAATTTAAAATTTTGCAATAAGAAAAAGTTTTAGACGTACGTTATCATGATATCTCAAGTATTAGCTCTAGAAAACTATTCTCTAAACTTTATTGTCGCAACTTTATTTGTCAATTTTTCACAATTAAATACAGGATTCAATAACTTTCATTTCGACCTATTGCTCAAAATTTAAAATTTTCCAAAAAATAACTCTTCGAGGTACGGTCTTCAAAAATCGTGAAGAATCAACTTTCAGCTTTACGAAACTTCAGGTTTTTATGTTGTTGTTATATTTGTTAATTTTTTACAATTAAATTCATGATTCAATAACTTTCAATCGGAAAGTCTCTGTCTCAGAAAGGACGTACCCTGTCTGCTTTTGTGCTGGTGGGCGAAAGTTTGACGTTGTACGCCACTTCTCTGCAGTGGACCCACTCAGTTTGCTCACGCTAAACTTCGACTAACTTTTATAGCTTTGAGACCTTTGCGACCACGCAGCAAAAGCAGAACTTGCTAAATAGAAGATTGCCACAAAAATTGGATGCTATATTTAGTGACTGCTAGAGGGTAAAGCCCGCTAGTAGTAATATGAAGTTTTGTGTGTTGTCTTTAGCGGTACATTTTAATTCTCTTGATTTTCAATCTTATCGAGTCTGCACGAACAGGTACCGCATGTAGTACACTCGTTTTTTAAACCTTTAAGGTCGTTCTGACTAAGTTCCATTAATCATAGTAACATGCAATTTTGCATATCTCTGTTTGTGTGGTACATTTTTTAATTCTTTTGATATCCAACCTTATCGAGTCAACCCAAACTCAAATCTTTAGAGCTGTAATTAATCAAGTACCAATAATCATAGTAACACGAGTTTGATATTTTATTGTCTTTTGTGACACATTTTAATTCTTTTGATTCTCAACGTTATTGGGACCATCTCGTCCTGTGCTAGCTTTAGGAATATACTCATTTTCAGGGAATAGCTTGAGTACTTGAGCAGCTAGAATGTCCAAATTTAGTATGCCGCTATCTTTTATGTATATGCTAATTCTTTGGATTTTGAATCTTATCGTACTTCCAAATTTGGCAGGTCGTTGTCTTTTGAGGCAGGTCGTTGTCTTTTGATTCGTTCGATTTTGAACCTTACCATCCCAGCCCGTCCTGGGCCGGCACCCCCGCGAAATGTGCGCGTTTCGGGGGAAGAATTCGAGAACCTGAATACCTAGAAAGTCCAAATTTGGTATGACATTGTTTCTCACACATTTTATTAAATGCTTTTTTTTAAACATTTAATTCACATACCAATAATAAATGGGTGTCACTACACTTTTTGCTTTTACTTGTTATACATACAAATAATTATGTTTTATATACAATTTTTATGCATGTATTGTGTGTGGGAAATCTCCATTATAGGTATCGAAACAAATTCTCATCTAACGGAATAAATCTTCCATGATCCTCTGCTCCTTATGGACTTCACGCTTAAGGAAGGAATCCATGTCATTGATTCCCAATGGAGGCTTTTACGAGGAAATAAACAGAATCAAGAAGCGGGCATGTTCAGGAGTGATGCACCAATATATTCCTCACATTACTGGAAGGACTCCGTGGGAATACCCACACCAGGGCGATGGAAAAATAACGAAATAGCATAGCCGATTGTAGATGGATGTGAACGCTGAGAAGGATTTAATTATTTTCTTTGTTTCTCCCTTTCATCTCTGTATGATGAATTTTTACAGGCATGACATGTGATAAGTTATTATACGAGATCTAAAATCTCATGTCTGTTAATGCACCAAAATTTATATATGGAAATGCATTTCAAGTATAACATTTCGATAGAATCTAGCTCCAATTTCAGATAACAGTATGAATGGTCAGGTTTCGAGTTTTCTATGCGCTCGTCAGTTTGGATGAGACTGCATTTGCATTGGCGGCAAGAACTATTTGCTATGTGGCAGTACTTTGCGGACTTCCATGGGGGCCGACAACTTCACCCTTACTACGCAACCGGCATTAAATTTCTTAAATATTGAGCCCAGGCTGCACGAGACTGCAACGATCATGTTCATATTGAAAACAGTTTTTGATTCATTGGTTTATGAGATCCCTAAGTTTTTAATAATCCTCTGATTAATGGAGTATGAGTTAAATTTTTGCACTATTCGACTTTTTGTTTGTATATTTTTCATTTCTTTTTCTTTTTTAAATTTTTTGATTTTTTAGACTGTTTCAAGCTTTTCAATATTATTTTTCTACATTTTTGTATAATTTCATTTATTTGCATCATATTTGTATTCGTTATCCTAATATATGTAGATGTATATTGTCTATATATGTGTGTGTATGTCTATGTGCTGTTTTTCTGTGCTTGTTTCTTGTAACTGCTTTACATCCTTTGTGTGAGCTGGACGGCCTGATTAATCAATAAAAAATAAATAAATACTCAAAAAGTTGTGATAGCATACCCATTACAGATAACACTATATGAAAGTTTGGGACCGAGTCCCTTTAAGCTGGTGCAGTGGCTACGAATTTGAGCATGGCAGTCCTCAGCGCATTTTGAGTTCAATACTCGATTTATCTTAGCGTGATAGTGCTGAATGTGTCAGTTTTCCCAGACGATTGCAAAATTGTGGTGCATAGCAATTTTTATTGCACCATTTCAAGTATCCGCTATTTCAGTCTGAAGATCGCGAAGCTGGTTCATGGATACTGTCATCTGAAATTGAACCGCTATCCTAAATTTGGGAACCCCCTGATAGTCGGGTTTTGTGAATATGGCATTTTGAACTGATGCAATATTTGAGGTTGTACATTTTATTTATCTTAATAAATTTACTTTGGGATGTGATATGCCAATTCCCACTATACTTCTCGCAAATTTCTGTTGAATTATCTGATTCTGGAAATATTTATCTTCAAGTGAAATGTTCAAAATTGAAATGAACGATTACCCAACGGACTGTGCTTCTTCTTCAACCTCTTAAGGGCTGATAGGTAGTCGTTTCCCGGTCGCCCATCTTGTTGCTCCAAATACTCGGACGAACCGGACGGCCTAGGCTGTGAATATACTTCTTCCAAGGATAACTTAAATACACTGTCAAAGCTATCAGAGCCTTTTCACTCAATTTTGTTGTCACACGCGTGTTATAAGTACAAGGAGATTAAAAAAAACTTTGTCGATATATCAGCCTCTAGCGATCACACAGTTCAAGAAAACAGAAAGAAATTTTGGATGCAGGTATTTTAAGGTATGCGCTCAAAAATGGTGTTATTGTTGAGACCCAGACAGTCCGACCTACCAGAAAGGTGTAAGGTAACTGTTTGGACGGCCGGGAAGAGCCACTCAATTTAGACCGGAACCCAGTGGGGGAGGCATCCACAGGAATCGTACCCTCCTTTTCCTACCACCAACCTCTCGGAAGGACTTGCGGACCCATATGTTTAACGTGATCGTACTCCGCGTGAACACGGCGGCAGTTTTGGCAGCGGAGGGAATCGAACCCGGGCCTACCGAGTGCAATTCCCGAGCGCTAACCACTGGGATACCGTGCCCCTGCTCAAGAATGATATGAAAAAACAACAGTCCACCCAGGTCCCCCGATCTCAGGCCAATGGATTTCTGGCTGTGGGGATACATGAAATCCAAAGTGTATGCAAGCAATCAGCAAACTCTATTTGATTTGAAAGATGCTATCACACATGAGGTTTAACAAATTCCTCTTGCCATGGTACATGTTTCAGTGCTATCCGCCATCTGTCGCATGCAAAGTGTCATCGTGTGCGAAGGCGGGCACGTGAAAAATTTGTGAAACACAATAAAATGTTTTGCTTTTCTGTCGCTGGTCTGTCCTTATTGGTTGTTTTCATTTTTTTCTTAGTCTCTGCCTAGCGCCGGCGTTTTTCGTGTTGCAGGTACCATTTCAACGCCATTTATGGTTTTTAACTGTGAAGATCACATTCCAATAAAAAGAAATAGGTGTTGTCATTTGAAAATTTCGAAACTGTGTCACTGTAACCCTAACTGTGACAGCAGGACTGTTTTTTTTTTATATCATTCTTGAGCGCATACCTTATACTTGCATCTAACATTTCTTTCTGTTTCCTTGAACACTATGATCACTAGGAGCCAATATATCGGTAAAGTTTTTTTTATAATCAACCTATATATCGACCAGAGAGTTACTGTATTAACAACATCACTTTTGCATATCAGTTAAGAATATTTTTATAAAATGTGGAAAAAAAGACCACAATATTGAATTTTTATTTTAAGAATCTATTCGTTTGAACTCAACCAATTGGTTTCAGCAAATTTTTAGTTTTCTTTTATAAACAGTGATAAAGACTTGGTACTGTGTACTTTTTACCTTTCCATTTGTGAAGTAAACTTTTATGGGAGGTATAATTTAGGTAATGCTCTACAACTTTATACATTATGTTTTATCAGTCATTTAGCCTAGAAACCATCGCGATTATTTTAATTCTTTGCTGGATAGTGTTGAATTAACTTTAACTTAATTGGTAATGGTCATTTTATTATAGCTACGCCAAACTGCTATTATTCTTACCAATTATTCAGCAAGTGCTTAGATGAGCATGGACTTTGCAGAACATAAGATTGTTCATTAAACGGACTGTAGTTGGTTTTACTAATATCAAAATCAAATAATGTTTGTGTTTTCTTAAGATACACATATTCTTTTACTTCTAAAGGAAAAGTATAGGTGTGTGGGAAGGAAATAAGACTCATGTATTTGGATGGTTTGAGCCTGCTCGAAAAATAATAAACTATTTCTCAATGTTTGTGGCTATTTGTGAAGCAGTGAGAAAATATCTTGAGTAAACTAATCAATTTAGATCAAATTTGGCACGATTATTTCAATCGGTAACACTAAAAAATCTAGAAATATTCAGAGAGATCGGATCTACATTTTCGAATATTTAGTTTTAGGAAAAAGGCAAACACTCAAAAAATAATGTTAAAAACAGTTTATTATTTGAACAACTTTTTATTTGAAGTGTCAATAAAAAGTTACCTGCTCTTTTATTAAAGGCTAACTTTCGTTAGGAAATTAATGTTAAGAAATAATAAACTTAGCGGAAGCACGAAAAAACAAATTTCATTAAAATGCATTTAAGAAAAGTGAGAAAAAAATTAATGTTTGACTTGACAAAGAAACTCTCCCTATAAGATATTGAAATGAAACACAAAATATACGGAAGGCGAAAATGAAAAAAAAAATTCTTTGTGTGCAACAGAGAAACTAATTAAAATACCGGTATTTTTAATGCAGACACGGATTTCGTAAGTTCCCACGAGTAAAATGAGTTTATGCAAATAGTATGGAAAACAAATTAGAAATGCAACGTAAACATAATAAAAACGCTGGAAAAGGCAGTGGAAAAGGATTTACACAAATACTTAGTGTAAAAGTATGCAGAGGATGTACTTTATGCAAAAGCAGGTATACGAAGAGTAAGAAATAGGAAGCAAAAGTTTTGTTACATGCTTTTCGTAATAGATTCTAATGATATAAGTTAAAAAATCTGATGTGGGTAGCATTTGACTTTCCCTACACCGTGACTTTAGTTCTTGCATAGCAAAATAATGGTGTGCAATATTTACAAAACAATGTTGTTGACACTGAGTTAGCACTATGTAAAATGAAATTTGGCGATTTTGGCGAATTATCAGTCCGTAAAGCATGGTTTATTTATACGCATGTGCAAAATCCTGATTTAATTGTAATTGCAATTTAATGAATATCCAGTGAAATAAATAATTATTCTTACGCGTTAAATATAAAACTATTGCAAAAAATATCTTCTCACGCAATTGGAACGAACTATATTACATCCTATAAAAGCAATATAAATATGTAGGAAACTATTAATATTTATAATTTAACAGTTATTTAGATTGGAACTGGTTTAAAACATATTAAAGGATAAACAATAATCGGTCATGACGGGAAATGTTTTTTAGGGCACAAAATCATTTGCAATTTATGCACAACAATTTCAATTGCCCACAAAATTAGTATCTAATACTTGCCTTGACATTCTGAATAAGTATAACAAGTATAGTAATTTAAGCAGAGAAAGATTTAAACTGAAAATGGCCGCATATCACCCGGAATTACCCCATGCTTTTCGAAAATAGGTATTCTAAAATATTTGTCTTAATACTGTTTCAGAAAATACTTTGTATCACTTAACAGAGCATCAGCTTCTTATCAGAGTTTGCCCCATGCAGCTTTTTTAGATTTTGCAGTTTGTACAAAACATAAACACTAGTCTTCTCTCTTCATCTTTGGAGTAGACCACGGCAATTTCGGTATCCATTTTTATGATATTCCATGACAAAAAAAAAATACCCGCAATAGAAAAACAAAAATAATTAATGCATTTTTTTATGTAGTCAAACTGCAAGATTATATATTTCCAATTAACAGTTTTTCTCATGGATTCTTATATTTATGAAATTTGAATTCTTTCGAGTTTAGCAAATTTCTTATAGTTTACTGAATTCAAAATACTTGAAAACATATGAAATTATATACAACAGCCTTTTATTAAACACGAATAATTTTCAAGAAAAAATCGGGGAAAAATCAAGGTGTCTATCACAATTATTCAAAGATAAGCACTAGTAGGAACATGCGACCAACTTTCTTTTTAAACACTGCACCAAGTATAACTCTCTAAAGGAAATAAAACTTCTGGCTCTTAAAATAACAACATAACTAACTATATGCTACATTATGTGTTGAGCTATATAGTTGTGTGGAGGGTGCAGGTGCGTAAGAATTCTTTTTCTTTCTGTGTTTTCTTATAATAATGCTTATTTTATTTTCATGTTTTCATAAAACCGTGTAAAGCTGAAAGTTTTCCATTTCAAAATTTAAAATATTTGAAGCATATGCTGAATGTAAAATAAAACATTTCTAAACCATTTCTTTAAAAAGCTTAAATCGTACAAAAAAATCCTTTTACCCCGAAGCCAAAACCATTTTGTTCGAGAAAAGATTTCAATAAGTTATTTTTACTATGGAAATGATTCTTTTTGCGATGTTTCATTTTTTTTGTTCATTAAAAACTGGACATCAATATTTTTTATCCATTTATTTAGAAACATGCTTAAAGTGTTTAGATAGCCTTTGAAAGATTTTATGTGAAGTTAAATTTTTAAATTTTACTTCTTTATTTCTCCAAAGTAAAAAGGCTTTAGAGAATAGAAAGCTTTTGTTAACAGAAAAAAAAAATAGAGTATTAAACAAAGTTTAAATAATGTATTTGAACAAAAAATGTATCAAAAATGACAAAACAATCTAACGAGAAAGAAAAGAACAATATTATTCAATTTTAAAATTACATAGTTTATTACTTTCCCTACATATATAGTATGATGTATGTAGAGAAGTGTAATAGTGAAAGTATTGTAGAGAAGTATAATAGTGAAAAATATTGATGTATGGTGAAAGTATTGTGACGGAATCAAAAATTCGAATTCGAATGTAAAACAGAGCAGCACCATTCAAGCATTTCTAAACTCGAATCGAACGTTTTTTGAAGTGATGTCTGTGTGTAGTGTGTATGTATGTTAGTGTACGTGTCTGTGAGTCTGTGGATGCTGTACCTTACGAATGCGTGGAACATTTCAATCATAATTTGGTATGATTACTGGAACCATATTGATTGAAAATGCAGTCGAATGTTCGAAATACTCCTCAATTTTATTCTCCTCAATTATTATACTCCTCAATTTTATACTCCTCAATTTTACTCCTCAAATATTATATACTCCTCAATTTTATGCTCCTCAATTTTATACTCCTCATTTATATTCCTCAATTTTTTACTGCATTTTAATTTATACTCCTCAATTTTATACTCCTCAAATATTATACTCCTCAAGTCGGAATACTCATCAATACTCCTCGGAATACTCCTCAATTTCAGAATACTCCTCAATTTTTGATTCGTTGCAGATAACAGCACCCATGGTCCGGTTTCGTACTTTATGTGGTATATTATCATGAAATCGCCGATGTCTTCAATCACAGTAAGAATATTGATATGTACTTTGCAATGTGCTTGTAAAATTGATGCTGTTATCTCATTGGATGTCCTTTCTCTTTGATCTTGGATTTGAGTCATTGCTTACTATATGACAGAATACATATTTCTTGTGTTCTCCCGCTATATCTAAACAGAAAGCAATGCAATCCTCGAGGATTGTTGGTGATATTTTGCATACAAGGGAAGATAATAGTTTTTAACTTTCAAAAGATCGATTTTTCAAATTTACTTCAAAAATATATATTACATTTTTAGAATTAATTTAAGACAAAACACATCAAAATCTTACTCAAATGAAGAATACAGCGCTAAACAGTGCATTTCTATGCACTTCGATTTTTCGCGGTTTAGCCTTTCTTTAAATCCCTTCAAATTTTTGTGTCTGTCGCATGGTTACAAAATAGTTATTATCCTCTTAGTATAAAAATTAATTAACATATTGAAAGAATAATCTGCAATTACTAAACCCAAAATTCTTAAATTTTGAAAAATAAATTCATAAAAAATATTTTTGGTATGGTTTGAAAAAGAAAATATGAAAATTTAATGAGCATTATCATTTAAAAAAAAAATGCTTTTTACAAAATATTTGCAAATATTTAAAATTTAGCGCATGAAAGTATTAACACATAAATGAAAAAAAACGTTTCTGTTGACATTATTTAAACAATAATCTTCTAAACATTGAACTTTATCATTTATTTTTTAAGCTATGACTTATCATCGAAGTCATATGTTAACAAATCAGCCAGCTTATTTAATAAAGCAGTAATATTTAAAGTAATATATGTTATAAAGTAGTAATATTTTCAAATTAACAATATGCAATTGTTGAAGTACGAAAATTTACATTTCAAAATATTAAAAATCTATTCTTTTATTCAAAATCAAAGTCATATAAAAACATATGTAATTTTCACCCTCGAAATCTACGGAATAATAGATATAATTATATTAAATCGAATACGGAAATATAATTGAAATGACATCATTTTGATTTTGCTTCGGAAATATCTCTGCATACATGTATTTATAAATTGTTTAAAATGTGTCTTAGTGAATTTCCTTATTTATGAATACACTTTTAATATATTTTCTTATAATTTAAAAGAAGGCTCCTATATTTTACTTTTTATTTATAAATTATTTAAAATGTGTTTTAGTGAATTTCTGTATGTATACACTTTTAATATCTTTTCTTATAATTAAAAAAAAAGGCTCCTGTATTTTACTTTTTATTTATAAATTGTTTAAAATTTATCTTGGTGAATTTCTTTATTTATGTATACACTTTTAATATCTTTTCTTATAATTTAAATGTAGGCTCCTATATTTTACTTTTTAATTATAAGTTATTTAAAATGTGTCTTAGTGAATTTCTTTATGTATACACTTTTAATATCTTTTCTTATAATTTAACAAGAAATATCAATCATGCATAAAGCATTGCCTATGAAACACTTTCCAACTTCAATGCAATTTTATACAAACATGTCTAAAATGCGATACATTCCTCGGTAATATTTTTAAAATTATCACAATACTACATTAATTTATTATATTTGAAGACTTCATCGAAAAAAAAATCAACTTCATTCAAATGACGGCATTGAAATATAAATTGCCTGGTTTAAACATCTCTAAAATGCGATACATTCCTCGGTAATATTTTTAAAATGTGATACATTCCTCGGTAATATTTTTAAAATTATCATAACACTTCAATAATTTATTATATTTGAAAACTTCATCGAAAACAAATGAACTTTATTCAAATGACGTCATCGAAATATAAATCGCCTTCATATAAAAGCAGCATTTCATTCATAAAAATTTTTCTAATAGCTTCATTCATCACAATACTATAATTTATTTTATTTAAAAATTTGAAAAATTGTTATCTACCATATTTAATTTAAAATGTGAAACCTTTCTCATATGTAAAATAATTAAACTCTTGGAAAGATATTTATTATATAATATATCTCTTTTTTCTTTCTGGAGGATATAAAGAGAGACAGAATTTAATTGAATTTGTTTCTTTCCCTATATTAAATAATTTTTATTTAAAAAACTACTTAACGTATTTTACTGAATTTTTTTTTATATATTTTGTGGGATAATTTGAATATTTCCTAAAATTTTCGAAGCAATTTGTGAATTTTAAATTTGCTTAAAACATGTTTGAAAAATTAGGTCCCATAGGGTTCAATGTATTTCATTTCTTTAACCCGGATTCAATAAAAAACTAATTGGGTGATATTATTCATTTATATTCCCATAGGTCCCACAGACCGTCTGAAAAACATACTAAAATTTCATTTTGATAAAGCCATTTTTACGGCAGTTATCGTGCTAACGGACAGACAGAATGAACAAAGTCATAAACACTTTCAACTATGTTGTAAAGTGTTAAAAAAAAGGCTCCTACATTTTACTTTTTATTTATAAATTGTTTAAAATTTGTCTTAGCGAATTTCTTTATTTATGTATACACTTTTTATATCTTTTATTATAATTTAAAAGAAGGCTCCCATATTTTACTTTTTAATTATAAATTGTTTAAAATGTGTCTTAGTAAATGTCTTTATGTATACACTTTTTATATCTTTTCTTATAATATAAAAGAAGGCTCCTATATTTTACATTTTAATAAGGACTCATGATCAAGGTCTGATCAAGCCAAAATGGGGCCCAGGGCCTAGTATTAATTCGGACCCCCCATATACTCAACGCAAACCAAACATATGCAAAACATCAACATATAACATATTTAAGGTTCAAGATCACTAATCTGAAGTTCACTTTAGTTACATGTGAAAAATTTCCAAATCTTTTACTTTATAAATAAGTAATATTTTAAGCTTTAAATGATAGATAATATTTAAAACTATTAACATATTTTATAATTTAAAATAAAAACTAATAATAAGCACTTTTAAATTAATTAAAATTATTTCTGTTTAAATCTTTTTATCACATACAAGTGGGGGCCTATGCGTTAATCTGGCACTGCCAAGGATTAATACATCTGTGAAAGTTGTTTGACATAAAGCTCCGCATAGGCGTTATTTAACTTCACTAGGTGTTAAAATTCTCACCGGATGAACAAACAGTTTACTTCTTTAGTTTTCCTTCCAAAAGCATATTTTATGAACGTCGATTTAGCAAAAATATTTCCTCTGTTACTCATCCAAATCATTCCTGGATGTTGTCACTGGACGAAGTAAACTGCTGACGTGATAAAACAAACGTGTCTTCTGCTGTTTACCAGACACAAAAGAAAGAAAATAAAGCAAGGTTACAGAAGAGGACGCAATAAAAAAGAACAATGCGGCTTCATTTATTGTCACGGCCTCAAAGCTTTGTGTAAGCGAATAAACAAGCAAACAAACGACGATGCGACAAGGTATTGGCGACAACCAATCAATCGAGTGTGTCTCTTTCAATGTCTTCGACTGTTATATGTTTAGAAGAAATTATATTTAGAAAATTTGGCATTGTTGAGTTGAAGATAATGTGAAGTATAAAACAATGCTTTTGAAGCGCTATTGTTTTGCCCCGTTTTATGCAATTTAGGAAGGTTTTTTGAATAATTCGTTATCTTGAGTAATACTCGATGATTTTGAGGAGTATATAAAGTATTGAAGTCATGTGTATTTCTTCGAAAATATTATGATACATCGGAAAATTTTTGATATATGATGGATAGAATTATTAAATTATGCAAAATAAACAAAAACACTTAGCGACGAAAAAATAAAATATTTAAAATATTTTAAATCTAAGTAATACCAATAAACAGGTTTTCATTTCAAATAAATGAAATAAGTTAATATCTCTGTCTGTCTATCTTTCCTTCTTTTTACCCATACCGTCGATTCTAACCGAGAGCTATCTGTCAATCTTTGTCTGTCCTTATTCTGTTAGGCAACTTTTTCCCAAGTTGTCGCCAAAGGAAAATAAAATTGGCAATAATTCAAGGTCTTTAAAAATTAAATTTAATTTCTGATAATCCGATCTCTCTATGGGAGTTATTAATTGTATTTTCTTGATTTAGATTATAGTGAGTTTCACTGTGGGACAGATATGTTTTGTTAAGAGATCTAGGTTGGTCGTAAATTAATTGCGTTTTGTTAAAAGGAAGTTGCGTTTTGTTAGGAAGCAAGTGCGGATGTACGATACTGTTAATTTGCACCAGTGAAGTTGATATTACCTTTCTTAATATTTCACATTTTATTCTTGTTCAACCCGACATTACATAATATCCTCATAATTCCCTCTTTGTTCTTTGCAAAGCTGGAACGTATTTTGTATAATGAACTGGTGCACAAAGTAAAATGCAATGTAAATCAAGGTAAATGAGCATACGTACGTTTCGGAAATCGACTGGATTCCCTTCCTTAGTGGAACAAATCCTGAACTAAACACACAAATAGGCGAAAGATTATGTCGGAAAAGCTGAAAATAGCTAAATGACAGATACCAGTATAGGAGCGCTATCTAGTGTCACGAAAGGAGAATAAAATATTATAAACAATTAAAATCTAAATATCTTGACAATATTCGAAAGTTTTAGTTTGAATCAATCAATTTCTAAAACTGTATTTCAAATTTTAACATATTTCAAGAAAACATGTCTTTATCATTTTTAAAATCAAAAACCGTTCAAATCTCGAATTCTTTTGGCATTATTTAGCAAATCTAATTTTATGGCAATCAAATACCAGATTTTAGAACTCATTTTTAGAGGATTAATTCTATAATTCTCGTTAGGATTAAAAATATTGAAGACAATTTAATAAAAAATATTTTTTTATAATTATATTTTTGTAATCTACTGCAAGAATAAAACATTTTATAACATTATTTTTCCATATTGGTATGTTTCTCGTAAATAGTTTTCTCATAGGTTCTTTTATTTAGTGCATGTAATAAAATAAGGACCAAGGCTGTTAACAATTTTGAGATGGAAATACTCTATTCGACGATACCCATATCTTGTAGAATAAAAGATGTCTTGGTCAAAATTCTTATTCACTTGATATTCGTATTTAATTTTATGTTTTAAAAAATCTTTATGCCGCCAAATTTTACTATAAATAGCTAAATCTAGCAATTGTAATCACTGAATTTCACCAAATTTGTGTATGAACGAATAAAATTGAGTAAAAAGAGTAGCTCCTGCAATGTATTTACGCTAGATTTGCCGCAACTCTTATTCATACCTTTTAAAGAAATATCTCAAACTGCTGGGAAAAAAATAGTGTAAATGAAAAAGTATTGTTAGTGGAAAAACCATAGCTTCCATAGGTCAAGCAAAGTAGTGCACTAATAGTAAGTCAGCACATTGTTGGGGTGTATTAAATCAAACCCAAAAAAGGCTTTAGTCCAGTATGAAGTCAGTGTATGAAGTTGTAAACAGGGAGTATGAAGTTGGGAGACATGGAGTATGAAGTTGTAAACAGGGAAGGGCTTTATTTACAGGTTGACGACGGACTCCACAATAGGTGGGTTATATGTTGGACGCATGCCTTTGTACGCACTATTACGATCTTGAACCCAAATTAACTTAATTATTAAAATTATAAATTCTCTATTATTTTTCAAATTTAATGTTCTTTGCTTCTCTCATTTTATACTACATTTTAGTACACGTGACCATTCAATAATCACCTATCTCCTCTCTCTTAATTTTTACCACGCAACCAACCTCTGATTCCAAAAACTACAGACATATTCTACCAGCTGAGCTATTTACTAGCATTTAACTTTTTCTAGTAGTCTAGTTCAGTAGATAGTTCATTTCACGGTCATCGGTTTTCTTTAAAATCTGGTTGAAACCGTTATATTTTCGTTTAATGCTGCTTACTAAGAGCGATTTTTCAATTCCAAGTTTATACCATATACAGTAGTGTTCCTATAGAAGTCTTTAAGCACTCAAGGAACTTTAGAAGGGAAGGTTTATGAGTGTACACGCTAGGTTTATCTATAGTAAAGTGACCATGTCCTATCGAATAAAAGTAATTGCAGCGCCCTTAGTGGAGAATTTGAAAAATTAGGATAACGAATTCGTTAATAAAGTGATACAGATGAACTACAGCTAACTGCAAAGTTGTCTAACGAACTCGGCAATAATACGAGATAGACGAACTACGGTTAACAATAAAGTTGTAGAATATTGTCTAATTAGTTGGGATCGACAATAATACTGTTACAGAAGGTATTTTTCCAGCACACTATGGTTATCGGCGAATTTCTGTCCTATTAAAGAATGCTAAAATAAACAGCACTTATATGCACAACAGGGATCTAATGTACAACGTTTTCAAAATGCTCTGCGTCAGCAACAGTGCGCATTATTGTTGCTGACGTAGCAACTCAGCATTGGCTAAGCCAAACGCTTTAAAATTTCGTATTAAGAAACATGGAAACCATATCAGGAAACAGGAATTTAATAAATTTTAAATTGCTCTATATTGATATAATTTGGATCATCGTTTGCAGTCTTTTTTAGCTAGGATCATACAAAAATGCACGTCGATCTGTGATCTTTACTATTTTGAAGCCAAAACAATTCTTGTAATTTAGTTAAGGACTTGTCCAGTCTAGTACTCTACTTTTGTCTTCAGTTTCTTGTAGTGCTCCATAATTTTTTTCATTTTCATTATGTTTTTTTCCATATGTTAGTTTTACATTTCCTTTGGGACTATGATGTGTCTTTTTGACTTATTTTTCTTCTTATTGGGGCTCATTTGTTCTTCTTCGGATTTGATTGGTCCTGTTGGGATGATTCAGTTATATTTTGGGGTTTTAGCCTCTGGGGGCAAGGAAAATAGGATTTTTTCATATTTCGAAGAAAATAGGTTTATAAAAAAACACTAATCGGAAGAAATAGGTCTTTTCAGAACCTCCAGAAAACAGCTCTGGTGACCTACAAGATTGTATATTTTTCATGCATATTATTGATCATTGGGCAGAACCTAACCCCTTTAGAATCCCCTCCCCTCCCCAGTGGCTTATAAGGCTGAATCTTTTCCCATTTATTGCATCAACATCGGAACAAGACACAACAAAGCCGAATTTTCGATTTCTCCCTCGCGTTGGACAAGATGTGAGAAAGTCTCACAGAACCCCTTCCTTCCGAAGTTCCCCAATGCCTAGAAGGCTGAATGAATTTTGACCACGGGGAAGAACATGACACGGCCAATCTTCGATTAATCCACTATTTTGATGCTAAGTACCATACATTGATAATCAAAATAAAACTTTTTAAAAATAATTGCAATTTTAAGAGTGTTAGTTTCACTTTCTTTGGCAGGTACACTAGTAAAATTTATAAATCCTTGATTATAAATAATCCGTTATTCAAATAAAAATAAAGAACAAATATAGCTACTTGATGTGTTATGAACGTTTCTGTAAATCACGTCACGAAGAACCTATTAAGGTCCTATAAAAACCCCAATAACGACGTACTCTTTTAAGAAAGTTCTAAGAACATCATTATGTAATTTTCGACATCTGATATTATTTTACTCGTATCTGTGAACACATAAAACAAACGGACATTGATCATTGTCTAACATATACATTCACTGACCTTAAATGGAAACCCAACATTTCTTGCTTTTATTATAGTAGAGAACAATATTCTTATTTAGTAAGCTCTTGCATTTCCCTTCTAACCTTGTTATGACAGCCAAGCGAGAACTAAATTAAAGATTCATCATTGTTTTCAAGAATATAATGCATATGATTTTCAAAGGAGGAATTGTTTTCAGTTGAGCCTTGAATTTGAGTCGTCACTCAATTTTGCTGTCAAGTTTAACTGATAAAAACTGAGGAACAGGTATGTATCACAAACCCTTTATAGATATATTGCTACATGCTAATTGTGCAGAATTTATTGAAATTTTAAGGCTTACATTTAGAAATCAATAGTAGAAACGTGAGTAGATTATATATGAAAAGTGATTCCCTTTGTCCTGTCTGTCACACATGGCTATAAATTAGGCCAGGAGCGTACAGGGGCGTCCTGGGACGATTTCTTGTGGTCTCATGCTTGCAGAGGATCTCAAAATTTTGTGCATTATTTTATTGGATCAACATTTTCTTGTATTTTATATATTTCTGCATTTTGTCGTTGGCCATTTGTGTATTAATTTAAAATTGTCTAAAACGTCTTGGCTATGATTTTTTATCCGATTGTAGTTGAGCATATTGAATTCATGATATTGCAGTCCCGAAGGTGAGCTCTCTATGTGATTTGGTGATGTTAATATAGGCTATCAATTTTATATATGTTTTGTTCTTTTTTTGTTTCAGTATTTTGTGATGTCAAGCGTGCTTAATGTTCTTCGTCCTAAAACCATTTTCCAACTAAATTAATTTTTCTTGCCTAAACTTTAGATAAAAAAAAACTACGAATATATAACCAGGGCTGGATTGTCCATTGGTACAAAATAGCTACGCGTCCTGGAATATCTTATATCATGAACAAAAGTCTCCAAAATATTATGGATCCGGGGTCCCAAAATTCTATGGCAGAATCTAAAGTGGAAAGGCTGAAGTAATGCATCTCAGTATTTAGTTTTGAACCTGTAAAATTAATCAAACATAAACAAATTATCGGATAATCGATTTTTCGAATTACCAGTTTGGGGATATGTGATATTTTACTGAATTTATTGTTCAGGTGGGGTCTTTCATGAAATTTTCGCGTGGGGCATCGGAAAACCTCGAGACGCCACTGAATTTGCCATTCAAGAGCAAGTTTCAACATTCGTGGTACAGGTTCGTTTTGTTGGTGTTTCGTTGGGGGGGGGGGGATCTTAACGTTATTAAATTTTGTTAGGACGTCATATAGCAATTAATATTGGTCGAGAGAGATGCGTGTGTCCGGAAATTTTCAGAGGGAAAATACTGCAGACGGACAGATGGAATGGATTTTGTTAACCTCGTAATATAAAGGTTTAACATCTAGTAAAGCTTCATATTAATCTGTACCAGCAGATTAGTTTGGAATCTAGGTATGAAAATATGCACTCTTAATTTTTTTTTCATAAAAAATAAACATAAAATTCGAAACTTGAACATTTAAATTTATATTACTTTTAAATAAAATTAAAAATTTATGAACTTTTTGCCTTGTTCCGCGGAAACAACGTATACGTTAGAGTGCAAATTATATTAGGAGGTTAAAAACCCTCTTCTTCTCACAATATTATTTTGCCTGGAAACTGGGTCACAACAATAAACATATTTATTGGTATAGTCATCATCAAAATATAAATACAACTTCCGAGAAATGGGCTTAATTCCAGATGCTGGAAAAGCTACTTTATTATTGTAATGATCTACAACTAAAACTGCATTATGACAAATGTAGTTACCTACAACCACAACTACTTTTTTTTAAAAAGTAGTGACTATAAACTACCTTTAAAATGTAGTCACTACATAACTACTTTTATAAGACAAATTTTGCCACAGCTTTAATTTTCACAAAAAGTTGAGGATATGGGCATACTATAGTAATTTACTCTACTTATTCCGAATAAGTAAAATTTACTGATCAACTTACCAATCTTTACGCTTTTACCTACTTCTGAAAACAGTAAAATAAAATAAAAGTATAAACTTTAAAATAAAAGACAACCAAAAATAGGTTTAAAAGTCTTTTAATAAAATCTCCTTTCCTCGCCGTACAATAATTACACGGCCAAAGCGCAATACACACATCAACTTTAATTAAATTTTTAAATCAAAGACAACCAAAAAAAATCTGATGTGGCCAGCACATGACTTTCCTTATATAATGTAATGAATTTACTACTTTTACAGTAAAAAAAAAAGATTTTTTTTATAGTAGTTATTTATATTCTTTCCAAGATATTGAATTTTCGTCAATGAGTGGTCATTTTCCATGTCGTCATTATCAATGTGTCGTCATTGATTTAGTGTCATTTTTATCCATTTGGCGAGTTTTTCTTTAATTTAGCAATATTTAAAAAAGTCGCCAAGTTGGCGACATTCCACCAAATTCGTCGCCAAAATCTCGCCCAGCGTTATGGACGAAGAAATAAGTTATTCTTACAGCAGATAAATGACTATTGGCTTTCAAATACAAAAGTATTACTCAAAGTATCTTTTTTCATGAATGGAACTCGCTAGATCCACGAGAATGATGTCACCAAATATATCGCATGGTATTACATATGAAAAGAGAACATGTTTCTCAATAGGAAATATATTTTTTTTATTTTATATGACTTTTTAATAATTTTTTTGAAAAATGTGCAATATTTCGAGAACGGTTCATGTTAGCGTTCTAAAATTTATGTCAATCGTTTGCTAATGAAAAATTACATAAGAAATGTCTATTTGCTTAACTTTATTAGCTGTTTTGGTTTTTGACGATTTTTTCAAAATTTCACTCGAAAATTTAGGGGGGTTTTGAACATTCGATTGCGTATAAAAACAGTAAGCTTGCAGTGTTTACGGATTGTGATTTTGGTACCAAATTTTGTTCAAATAGGTCCATTCATTCGTCAGTTATCGTCTCCACAGACTCACTGACACACACACACACAGACATCACTTCAAAAATGTTTGATTCGTGATCAGGGATGCTTGAAACGTGCTCTCCCGTCGTAAACTGGAATTCGAATTTTTGACCCCGTCACAATACTTTCCTTATACATTATGTATATAAGGAAAGTAATAGGTTTAAAAGTTTTTTAATAAAATCTCCTTTCCTCGCTTTGGTTGTGTAATTTTTGTACGTAGAGGTAAGGAGATTTTGTAAAAAGATCTTTCAACCTATTTTTGGTTGTCTTTGATTTTAAAGTTTAATTAAAGTTGACGTGTATCCATTTTATTTATTAAAAGTTTAAAATAAAATAAAAGTAAAACTATTTATTTAAAAACACATTTGTTCATTTTCAGTAGAATTTGCATCTCAAAATTACAATTAGATAAGAAGGATCTTTTGGAACATAACACATCTGAATATATCCATATAAAAAACCAACTTCATGAGGCAATGGCCTTCCTAACCCTGCAGCATCCCTGCAGCTATTCATCATACATAGCGCAGAACACTAAATTTCATACAAATGAGGAAAGGGTGATCACATGATATGTAGAATGGCACCTTGTTTGTTTACTGAAGCAACGTGATAAGTAGGGTTCAAACTCGATATACAAAGTAGTGATTTATTATATCGCGCTACTCGCTACGCTACTTATTTTTAAAAGTAGCGCGTCACACTACAAACTACGAGAAAAAGTAGTTTCACTACTTGTAGCGCGCTACTTCCGACCACTGCTTCATTCAATAGTTTTGTAAGAAAAGATCTGTGACTTTAGTTCTATTTATAGTAAAATGTTTGCAGTATATCTAACATAGATTAAAAACAAAAACTAGACATCAGAGCAAGGTAGATGAAAAATGCCAATTATGAAGTTATGGAGCATTGTCCAATGAGTAGGAATCGACACCAAGAACGCAAGAAACGCGTATATGGAAGGCAATAAATACCTGTCAAAAAGTCGTATCATCAGGGACTGTAATACGGTGACGTCTACAATGCTTGTTAAAGTACGTGTTAATACTTTTCTCGGATTCAAATGAGCATTACTGTTGTGGGTGTATGTGCGAGTCTGTGGATGCTTTATCTCACAAAGGAATGGATTGTCTTAAACGTAATTGAGTACAATTATTACAATCAGTGAATACTGGAAACCTGTTGATTCTAAGCACAACCGAATGTATAAAAAACGTGCAACATCGCGCGACTATTTCACACTAGCCTTCTAATATTTATTTCATTCGTTATTTGCTGAAAATTGTCTGAAATGATTATTTACTTATCATTATTGAAGGACTTGATTTTTTAATGGCTCTTCAAAAATTCATTCGAAAATTGAAATGAATGTCATAAATATGCTCTCCATTAAATTTAATGAACGTGCTAAAAAGTATGTAAATCCATTAAGCTGTTTTCGAATTATAACTCATAAGCTGTCACTACAGATCGGTAAATTAGGAATTTTACCTTTCGTTGTTCCATGCGGGGGTGTAGAAAAATAAAACTTATATTAAATCATTCCTTGATTCTTGTCTCATTGTTTGAAATAAAAGAGTCATCAAATTAAAATATGACTACAGTAGAGACTACATTTTCAGTAAAATGTCTTTAATAATCCACGTTATAAAACGTGGATTATTAAGATGGAAGTCTAAGGGTTAGATGGTTATAGATGGTTAGATGGTTATATGGTTATAGATGGTTATAGATGGTTAGATGGTTAGATGGTTAAGATATTAAGATGGTTAGATGGAAGACTTTTCACTGAAAATGTAGTCTAATTACATTTTAAATATTTTTAGACGTGTTTTCACACTTTCTGAGTCATCAAATTAGACCTGCTATTTATTAATCTATGTGTATTATTAAAGGTATGTGAATCCATTGAGCCGAGCTACAAGTGGTCATGATAGTTGAACAGACGAAAATAAGTTTTTATTTCTTGGTTTATATTCCACACTTTACTGTAATGGGATAAAACTTACGCTAGAATATTTGCTGGACTTAACTTCATGGCCTAAAAAGCAATCGTTAAAATGCATTGCGTAGTGTAGAAGATTTTTAAGTTAGAAGGGCGTATTAAATGTTCTCCTTTTATGTATGATAAATTGGAACGAATTGCGCGTAGCCCAAGATAAACATTCGCTACGATACTTATACATATAACACTACTCAATTTAACCCCTGCTTTGAAAAAAGTAATTTCCGCTTTTGTCACGCGCGCAGAAGACTGTACATTGAAATTTAACAAAGGCTAAATAAATACGTTACAGGTTGCTAAAAATTTCCTGCTCTTCGTATTTAAAGTATAAGATTGGCATCTCCATGGCAACAGGTACTCCCGCCCCCCCCCCTAGTTGGGATGTCATTAACATGAGGTTTTTTTTCGAAGTGAGAGTTCGAAAGAAACAATATCAAATTTTAAAGAACCATATAAAAATTTAACAAATATTTAGAAATAGACTAATTTTTTTTTATTAGAATGCGAAGAGATTACTCCCTGATTCACGCTAACTATTTTAATAGTGTGAATCTTCAATTCACCGAAGCACGAACTTGAATTATTTTTGAATGGAGCAAAAAATGTGCATTTCGATGTATTTGGTGTTGTCCTGCAAATTCGTTTTAATGTTCGTTGGAAAAAACATCTTTGACTATTTACGATAATGTTGAGATGAAAACTCTGTTATAACAATAAAAAAATAAAATCTATTGCTCCTTCAAATTCATTACTAGGAAATAAGGCATATATTTTGCAATGCTTGCGAGAATCTTTCTCGAGATATTGCACTTTCTTTGACTTTATTGCAGACATTTATAAAAAAGCCAAATACATCTTTAATGGTCCGATTTGTAAGCTTTATTGCATACATTTTATGAAAAAAAGCCACATAACTCTTTAATGGTCCGTTTTGTTACCTTTTTTGCATATATGTATAAGAAAGTCACAACACTTTTTAATGGTCCAATTTGTTAGCATTACTGCATACATTTATAAAACAAAAAGCCACATAACTCTTTAATGGTCCGCTTTGTTACCTTTTTTGCATATATGTATAAGAAAGTCACAACACTTTTTAATGGTCCAATTTGTTAGCATTACTGCATACATTTATAAAACAAAAAGCCACATAACTCTTTAATGGTCCGCTTTGTTACCTTTTTTGCATATATGTATAAGAAAGTCACAACACTTTTTAATGGTCCAATTTGTTAGCATTACTGCATACATTTATAAAACAAAAAGCCACATAACTCTTTAATGGTCCGCTTTGTTACCTTTTTTGCATATATGTATAAGAAAGTCACAACACTTTTTAATGGTCCAATTTGTTAGCATTACTGCATACATTTATAAAACAAAAAGCCACATAACTCTTTAATGGTCCGCTTTGTTACCTTTTTTGCATATATGTATAAGAAAGTCACAACACTTTTTAATGGTCCAATTTGTTAGCATTACTGCATACATTTATAAAACAAAAAGCCACATAACTCTTTAATGGTCCGCTTTGTTACCTTTTTTGCATATATGTATAAGAAAGTCACAACACTTTTTAATGGTCCAATTTGTTAGCATTACTGCATACATTTATAAAACAAAAAGCCACATAACTCTTTAATGGTCCGCTTTGTTACCTTTTTTGCATATATGTATAAGAAAGTCACAACACTTTTTAATGGTCCAATTTGTTAGCATTACTGCATACATTTATAAAACAAAAAGCCACATAACTCTTTAATGGTCCGTTTTGTTACCTTTTTTGCATATATGTATAAGAAAGTCACAACACTTTTTAATGGTCCAATTTGTTAGCATTACTGCATACATTTATAAAACAAAAAGCCACATAACTCTTTAATGGTCCGTTTTGTTACCTTTTTTGCATATATGTATAAGAAAGTCACAACACTTTTTAATGGTCCAATTTGTTAGCATTACTGCATACATTTATAAAACAAAAAGCCACATAACTCTTTAATGGTCCGTTTTGTTACCTTTCTTGCATATATGTATAAGAAAGTCACAACACTTTTTAATGGTCCAATTTGTTAGCATTACTGCATACATTTATAAAACAAAAAGCCACATAACTCTTTAATGGTCCGCTTTGTTACCTTTTTTGCATATATGTATAAGAAAGTCACAACACTTTTTAATGGTCCAATTTGTTAGCATTACTGCATACATTTATAAAACAAAAAGCCACATAACTCTTTAATGGTCCGTTTTGTTACCTTTTTTGCATATATGTATAAGAAAGTCACAACACTTTTTAATGGTCCAATTTGTTAGCATTACTGCATACATTTATAAAACAAAAAGCCACATAACTCTTTAATGGTCCGCTTTGTTACCTTTTTTGCATATATGTATAAGAAAGTCACAACACTTTTTAATGGTCCAATTTGTTAGCATTACTGCATACATTTATAAAACAAAAAGCCACATAACTCTTTAATGGTCCGCTTTGTTACCTTTTTTGCATATATGTATAAGAAAGTCACAACACTTTTTAATGGTCCAATTTGTTAGCATTACTGCATACATTTATAAAACAAAAAGCCACATAACTCTTTAATGGTCCGCTTTGTTACCTTTTTTGCATATATGTATAAGAAAGTCACAACACTTTTTAATGGTCCAATTTGTTAGCATTACTGCATACATTTATAAAACAAAAAGCCACATAACTCTTTAATGGTCCGTTTTGTTACCTTTTTTGCATATATGTATAAGAAAGTCACAACACTTTTTAATGGTCCAATTTGTTAGCATTACTGCATACATTTATAAAACAAAAAGCCACATAACTCTTTAATGGTCCGTTTTGTTACCTTTTTTGCATATATGTATAAGAAAGTCACAACACTTTTTAATGGTCCAATTTGTTAGCATTACTGCATACATTTATAAAACAAAAAGCCACATAACTCTTTAATGGTCCGTTTTGTTACCTTTTTTGCATATATGTATAAGAAAGTCACAACACTTTTTAATGGTCCAATTTGTTAGCATTACTGCATACATTTATAAAACAAAAAGCCACATAACTCTTTAATGGTCCGTTTTGTTACCTTTTTTGCATATATGTATAAGAAAGTCACAACACTTTTTAATGGTCCAATTTGTTAGCATTACTGCATACATTTATAAAACAAAAAGCCACATAACTCTTTAATGGTCCGTTTTGTTACCTTTTTTGCATATATGTATAAGAAAGTCACAACACTTTTTAATGGTCCAATTTGTTAGCATTACTGCATACATTTATAAAACAAAAAGCCACATAACTCTTTAATGGTCCGTTTTGTTACCTTTTTTGCATATATGTATAAGAAAGTCACAACACTTTTTAATGGTCCAATTTGTTAGCATTACTGCATACATTTATAAAACAAAAAGCCACATAACTCTTTAATGGTCCGTTTTGTTACCTTTTTTGCATATATGTATAAGAAAGTCACAACACTTTTTAATGGTCCAATTTGTTAGCATTACTGCATACATTTATAAAACAAAAAGCCACATAACTCTTTAATGGTCCGTTTTGTTACCTTTTTTGCATATATGTATAAGAAAGTCACAACACTTTTTAATGGTCCAATTTGTTAGCATTACTGCATACATTTATAAAACAAAAAGCCACATAACTCTTTAATGGTCCGTTTTGTTACCTTTTTTGCATATATGTATAAGAAAGTCACAACACTTTTTAATGGTCCAATTTGTTAGCATTACTGCATACATTTATAAAACAAAAAGCCACATAACTCTTTAATGGTCCGTTTTGTTACCTTTTTTGCATATATGTATAAGAAAGTCACAACACTTTTTAATGGTCCAATTTGTTAGCATTACTGCATACATTTATAAAACAAAAAGCCACATAACTCTTTAATGGTCCGTTTTGTTACCTTTTTTGCATATATGTATAAGAAAGTCACAACACTTTTTAATGGTCCAATTTGTTAGCATTACTGCATTTATAAAACAAAAAGCCACATAACTCTTTAATGGTCCGTTTTGTTACCTTTTTTGCATATATGTATAAGAAAGTCACAACACTTTTTAATGGTCCAATTTGTTAGCATTACTGCATACATTTATAAAACAAAAAGCCACATAACTCTTTAATGGTCCGTTTTGTTACCTTTTTTGCATATATGTATAAGAAAGTCACAACACTTTTTAATGGTCCAATTTGTTAGCATTACTGCATACATTTATAAAACAAAAAGCCACATAACTCTTTAATGGTCCGTTTTGTTACCTTTTTTGCATATATGTATAAGAAAGTCACAACACTTTTTAATGGTCCAATTTGTTAGCATTACTGCATACATTTATAAAACAAAAAGCCACATAACTCTTTAATGGTCCGTTTTGTTACCTTTTTTGCATATATGTATAAGAAAGTCACAACACTTTTTAATGGTCCAATTTGTTAGCATTACTGCATACATTTATAAAACAAAAAGCCACATAACTCTTTAATGGTCCGTTTTGTTACCTTTTTTGCATATATGTATAAGAAAGTCACAACACTTTTTAATGGTCCAATTTGTTAGCATTACTGCATACATTTATAAAACAAAAAGCCACATAACTCTTTAATGGTCCGTTTTGTTACCTTTTTTGCATATATGTATAAGAAAGTCACAACACTTTTTAATGGTCCAATTTGTTAGCATTACTGCATACATTTATAAAACAAAAAGCCACATAACTCTTTAATGGTCCGCTTTGTTACCTTTTTTGCATATATGTATAAGAAAGTCACAACACTTTTTAATGGTCCAATTTGTTAGCATTACTGCATACATTTATAAAACAAAAAGCCACATAACTCTTTAATGGTCCGCTTTGTTACCTTTTTTGCATATATGTATAAGAAAGTCACAACACTTTTTAATGGTCCAATTTGTTAGCATTACTGCATACATTTATAAAACAAAAAGCCACATAACTCTTTAATGGTCCGTTTTGTTACCTTTTTTGCATATATGTATAAGAAAGTCACAACACTTTTTAATGGTCCAATTTGTTAGCATTACTGCATACATTTATAAAACAAAAAGCCACATAACTCTTTAATGGTCCGCTTTGTTACCTTTTTTGCATATATGTATAAGAAAGTCACAACACTTTTTAATGGTCCAATTTGTTAGCATTACTGCATACATTTATAAAACAAAAAGCCACATAACTCTTTAATGGTCCGCTTTGTTACCTTTTTTGCATATATGTATAAGAAAGTCACAACACTTTTTAATGGTCCAATTTGTTAGCATTACTGCATACATTTATAAAACAAAAAGCCACATAACTCTTTAATGGTCCGCTTTGTTACCTTTTTTGCATATATGTATAAGAAAGTCACAACACTTTTTAATGGTCCAATTTGTTAGCATTACTGCATACATTTATAAAACAAAAAGCCACATAACTCTTTAATGGTCCGCTTTGTTACCTTTTTTGCATATATGTATAAGAAAGTCACAACACTTTTTAATGGTCCAATTTGTTAGCATTACTGCATACATTTATAAAACAAAAAGCCATATAACTCTTTAATGGTCCGTTTTGTTACCTTTTTTGCATATATGTATAAGAAAGTCACAACACTTTTTAATGGTCCAATTTGTTAGCATTACTGCATACATTTATAAAACAAAAAGCCACATAACTCTTTAATGGTCCGCTTTGTTACCTTTTTTGCATATATGTATAAGAAAGTCACAACACTTTTTAATGGTCCAATTTGTTAGCATTACTGCATACATTTATAAAACAAAAAGCCACATAACTCTTTAATGGTCCGCTTTGTTACCTTTTTTGCATATATGTATAAGAAAGTCACAACACTTTTTAATGGTCCAATTTGTTAGCATTATTGCATACATTTATAAAACAAAAAGCCACATAACTCTTTAATGGTCCGTTTTGTTACCTTTTTTGCATATATGTATAAGAAAGTCACAACACTTTTTAATGGTCCAATTTGTTAGCATTACTGCATACATTTATAAAACAAAAAGCCACATAACTCTTTAATGGTCCGCTTTGTTACCTTTTTTGCATATATGTATAAGAAAGTCACAACACTTTTTAATGGTCCAATTTGTTAGCATTACTGCATACATTTATAAAACAAAAAGCCACATAACTCTTTAATGGTCCGCTTTGTTACCTTTTTTGCATATATGTATAAGAAAGTCACAACACTTTTTAATGGTCCAATTTGTTAGCATTACTGCATACATTTATAAAACAAAAAGCCACATAACTCTTTAATGGTCCGCTTTGTTACCTTTTTTGCATATATGTATAAGAAAGTCACAACACTTTTTAATGGTCCAATTTGTTAGCATTACTGCATACATTTATAAAACAAAAAGCCACATAACTCTTTAATGGTCCGCTTTGTTACCTTTTTTGCATATATGTATAAGAAAGTCACAACACTTTTTAATGGTCCAATTTGTTAGCATTACTGCATACATTTATAAAACAAAAAGCCACATAACTCTTTAATGGTCCGTTTTGTTACCTTTTTTGCATATATGTATAAGAAAGTCACAACACTTTTTAATGGTCCAATTTGTTAGCATTACTGCATACATTTATAAAACAAAAAGCCACATAACTCTTTAATGGTCCGCTTTGTTACCTTTTTTGCATATATGTATAAGAAAGTCACAACACTTTTTAATGGTCCAATTTGTTAGCATTACTGCATACATTTATAAAACAAAAAGCCACATAACTCTTTAATGGTCCGCTTTGTTACCTTTTTTGCATATATGTATAAGAAAGTCACAACACTTTTTAATGGTCCAATTTGTTAGCATTACTGCATACATTTATAAAACAAAAAGCCACATAACTCTTTAATGGTCCGCTTTGTTACCTTTTTTGCATATATGTATAAGAAAGTCACAACACTTTTTAATGGTCCGATTTGTTAGCATTACTGCATACATTTATAAAACAAAAAGCCACATAACTCTTTAATGGTCCGCTTTGTTACCTTTTTTGCATATATGTATAAGAAAGTCACAACACTTTTTAATGGTCCAATTTGTTAGCATTACTGCATGTATTTATAAAACAAAAAGCCACATAACTCTTTAATGGTCCGATTTGTTACCTTTTTTGCATATATTTATAAGAAAGCTACACCACTTTTTAATGGTCCAATTTGTTAGCTTTATTGCATATATTTATAAAAAAGCCAAATAAGTCTTTAATGGTCCGATTTGTTAGCTTCATTGCATACATTTATAAAAAAAGCCACATAACTCTTTAATGGTCCAATTTGTTAGCTTTTTGCATACATTTATAAAAAAGGACACATAACTCTTTAATGGTCCGATTTGTTAGCTTTTTGCATACATTTATAAAAAAGGACACATAACTCTTTAATGGTCCGATTTGTTAGCTTTTTGCATACATTTATAAAAAAGGACACATAACTCTTTAATGGTCCGATTTGTTAGCTTTTTGCATACATTTATAAAAAAGGACACATAACTCTTTAATGGTCCGATTTGTTAGCTTTTTGCATACATTTATAAAAAAGGACACATAACTCTTTAATGGTTCGATTTGTTAGCTTTTTGCATACATTTATAAAAAAGGACACATAACTCTTTAATGGTCCGATTTGTTAGCTTTTTGCATACATTTATAAAAAAGGACACATAACTCTTTAATGGTCCGATTTGTTAGCTTTTTGCATACATTTATAGAAAAAGGACACATAACTCTTTAATGGTCCGATTTGTTAGCTTTTTGCATACATTTATAAAAAAGGACACATAACTCTTTAATGGTCCGATTTGTTAGCTTTTTGCATACATTTATAAAAAAGGACACATACTCTTTAATGGTCCGATTTGTTAGCTTTTTGCATACATTTATAAAAAAGGACACATAACTCTTTAATGGTCCGATTTGTTAGCTTTTTGCATACATTTATAAAAAAGGACACATAACTCTTTAATGGTCCGATTTGTTAGCTTTTTGCATACATTTATAAAAAAAGGACACATAACTCTTTAATGGTCCGATTTGCTAGCTTTTTGCATACATTTATAAAAAAGGACACATAACTCTTTAATGGTCCGATTTGTTAGCTTTTTGCATACATTTATAGAAAAAGGACACATAACTCTTTAATGGTCCGATTTGCTAGCTTTTTGCATACATTTATAAAAAAAGGACACATAACTCTTTAATGGTCCGATTTGTTAGCTTTTTGCATACATTTATAAAAAAGGACACATAACTCTTTAATGGTCCGATTTGTTAGCTTTTTGCATACATTTATAAAAAAGGACACATAACTCTTTAATGGTCCGATTTGTTAGCTTTTTGCATACATTTATAGAAAAAGGACACATAACTCTTTAATGGTCCGATTTGCTAGCTTTTTGCATACATTTATAAAAAAAGGACACATAACTCTTTAATGGTCCGATTTGTTAGCTTTTTGCATACATTTATAAAAAAGGACACATAACTCTTTAATGGTCCGATTTGTTAGCTTTTTGCATACATTTATAAAAAAGGACACATAACTCTTTAATGGTCCGATTTGTTAGCTTTTTGCATACATTTATAAAAAAGGACACATAACTCTTTAATGGTCCGATTTGTTAGCTTTTTGCATACATTTATAAAAAAAGGACACATAACTCTTTAATGGTCCGATTTGTTAGCTTTTTGCATACATTTATAAAAAAGGACACATAACTCTTTAATGGTCCGATTTGTTAGCTTTTTGCATACATTTATAAAAAAAGGACACATAACTCTTTAATGGTCCGATTTGCTAGCTTTTTGCATACATTTATAAAAAAGGACACATAACTCTTTAATGGTCCGATTTGTTAGCTTTTTGCATACATTTATAAAAAAAGGACACATAACTCTTTAATGGTCCGATTTGCTAGCTTTTTGCATACATTTATAAAAAAGGACACATAACTCTTTAATGGTCCGATTTGTTAGCTTTTTGCATACATTTATAAAAAAGGACACATAACTCTTTAATGGTCCGATTTGTTAGCTTTTTGCATACATTTATAGAAAAAGGACACATAACTCTTTAATGGTCCGATTTGTTAGCTTTTTGCATACATTTATAAAAAAGGACACATAACTCTTTAATGGTCCGATTTGTTAGCTTTTTGCATACATTTATAGAAAAAGGACACATAACTCTTTAATGGTCCGATTTGTTAGCTTTTTGCATACATTTATAAAAAAGGACACATAACTCTTTAATGGTCCGATTTGTTAGCTTTTTGCATACATTTATAAAAAAAGGCCACATAACTCTTTAATGGTCCGATTTGTTAGCTTTTTGCATACATTTATAAAAAAGGACACATAACTCTTTAATGGTCCGATTTGTTAGCTTTTTGCATACATTTATAAAAAAGGACACATAACTCTTTAATGGTCCGATTTGTTAGCTTTTTGCATACATTTATAAAAAAGGACACATAACTCTTTAATGGTCCCGATTTGCTTAGCTTTTTGCATACATTTATAAAAAAGGACACATAACTCTTTAATGGTCCGATTTGTTAGCTTTTTGCATACATTTATAGAAAAAGGACACATAACTCTTTAATGGTCCGATTTGTTAGCTTTTTGCATACATTTATAAAAAAGGACACATAACTCTTTAATGGTCCGATTTGTTAGCTTTTTGCATACATTTATAAAAAAGGACACATAACTCTTTAATGGTCCGATTTGTTAGCTTTTTGCATACATTTATAAAAAAGGACACATAACTCTTTAATGGTCCGATTTGCTAGCTTTTTGCATACATTTATAAAAAAGGACACATAACTCTTTAATGGTCCGATTTGTTAGCTTTTTGCATACATTTATAAAAAAGGACACATAACTCTTTAATGGTCCGATTTGTTAGCTTTTTGCATACATTTATAAAAAAGGACACATAACTCTTTAATGGTCCGATTTGTTAGCTTTTTGCATACATTTATAAAAAAGGACACATAACTCTTTAATGGTCCGATTTGTTAGCTTTTTGCATACATTTATAAAAAAGGACACATAACTCTTTAATGGTCCGATTTGTTAGCTTTTTGCATACATTTATAAAAAAGGACACATAACTCTTTAATGGTCCGATTTGTTAGCTTTTTGCATACATTTATAAAAAAGGACACATAACTCTTTAATGGTCCGATTTGTTAGCTTTTTGCATACATTTATAAAAAAAGGACACATAACTCTTTAATGGTCCGATTTGCTAGCTTTTTGCATACATTTATAAAAAAGGACACATAACTCTTTAATGGTCCGATTTGTTAGCTTTTTGCATACATTTATAAAAAAGGACACATAACTCTTTAATGGTCCGATTTGCTAGCTTTTTGCATACATTTATAAAAAAAGGACACATAACTCTTTAATGGTCCGATTTGTTAGCTTTTTGCATACATTTATAAAAAAGGACACATAACTCTTTAATGGTCCGATTTGTTAGCTTTTTGCATACATTTATAAAAAAGGACACATAACTCTTTAATGGTCCGATTTGTTAGCTTTTTGCATACATTTATAAAAAAGGACACATAACTCTTTAATGGTCCGATTTGCTAGCTTTTTGCATACATTTATAAAAAAGGACACATAACTCTTTAATGGTCCGATTTGTTAGCTTTTTGCATACATTTATAAAAAAGGACACATAACTCTTTAATGGTCCGATTTGTTAGCTTTTTGCATACATTTATAAAAAAGGACACATAACTCTTTAATGGTCCGAATTTGTTAGCTTTTTGCATACATTTATAAAAAAGGACACATAACTCTTTAATGGTCCGATTTGTTAGCTTTTTGCATACATTTATAAAAAAGGACACATAACTCTTTAATGGTCCGATTTGTTAGCTTTTTGCATACATTTATAAAAAAGGACACATAACTCTTTAATGGTCCGATTTGCTAGCTTTTTGCATACATTTATAAAAAAGGACACATAACTCTTTAATGGTCCGATTTGTTAGCTTTTTGCATACATTTATAAAAAAAGGACACATAACTCTTTAATGGTCCGATTTGCTAGCTTTTTGCATACATTTATAAAAAAAGGCCACATAACTCTTTAATGGTCCGATTTGTTAGCTTTTTGCATACATTTATAAAAAAGGACACATAACTCTTTAATGGTCCGATTTGTTAGCTTTTTGCATACATTTATAAAAAAGGA